>OU342739.1:124349966-126749966 GCA_910589765.1 Avena atlantica
TAAAACAACATTTAAAATGCGGGGTAGATAAATAACTTGAACCGTTTAGTTAATTGTCGGGACCCTGATTCCCCTTAATATGACCTAATTGCATTGCACCTTTGCCATGTCATACATCATACATGCATCATGCCCGATCTTCTGCCGTAATCTTAAATATTGCATCCGGTGTTTATTCTAGTGTTTTGCTTCTTCGCGGATAAGGCCGTTGAGTTGATGTGAGCTTCGCCCCGATCTTCGGTTGAACCTTCGACAATGTTTTCAGGCGAGCACCTCCCCCTTTCTACCTATCTTACTTTCTAGTATTTATTCCCTCCTGTTGATCTATTGCTATCTGTGTCGCGTTGATCTAGTTTTCGTACCCGTGTTATCCCTTGCGGCTTTATATTGCCTTGGACACATCCTATTACCTGTTGTTTGGGAGATAGTTGGACTTGCGCGTCGTAGTCGCTTGCTCAAGTGCGTTGCGTGTCGTCAAGTGCCACAGTTGTTGGTGTATTGCCGCATGTTGATGTTGGAGATGATCGTGGCTTTAATTATTGTTCACTCTAATTACTGTTTAACAACTAAAATTGAAGTAAGTAAGCAGAGGCACATGTGGGCAATAGATGTTATTTGGTTGTTAACCGTCCACTTGTGTCCCGTAGGACCCCGAGTACTTGATACATGTTCCTTGAATATTCGCGCTATCCACATCCGGGAGGATTATGGGACCCCCCTGAGCCAGAGCTTGATTCAGTCTTATTTCTTGGGGCCACAAACTAGTTTGAGGTTTTATTTACTATCCTGTAGTTATGCCATGCTACTGCTTTATTTACGATTGTGCGAGGAGCACACTGTACTGTTTAGGTAAGCGGAATGTTTTCACGGTATCGACAAGCCCAGTCACACTTTCGGGTTCCCAGTCGTTTACAGCCATTGACGCAAACCTTGAGTCTGTCTCGGAGTCAGCTAGCTTCGTTGCGGGTCTACTCAATGGGGTGGCCCCCTGAAATATTTCTGAATCTTGTGATTGCTTTGTCGTGAAGGCCTCGTTGGGTTTTGATTTGGTTTTTCCGAGGTTGATCGAGTGTGTGTTGCTATTTGTGCACCCCGGCCGGGTAAAACTTTTTGAAAGCCGTGTCCGCGGTTATGGACGACTTGGAGCACAATATCTCGATCATAGACAACTGTAACTAAAGTAGTGCTATAAAATTGACTTTATAATGACTAGTAATCAGCTTCACTATAATGGAATGGCTAAATAAAACTGCCAACAATTGCTTGCTTGGGTTGTCGTTTGCGACCATTGTACCTGACTAGTAAGTATATCAACTATAACGGAATGGCTAAATAAAAGTACCAACAACTGCTGGGTTTTGGGAATATCTCATGCTAACTGTATCTGACTAGTAAGTGTTGCAACTACAACGGAATGGTTAACTAAAATGGCCCACTGCTTACTTTATCAGGATGATTATCTATATTTGACTAGTAATTGCTGCAACGATAACTGAATAAATAAAACTGCCAACTGTGTGAGTTCCTCGGTTGACTTCCTCGTTTGGTCTCGAGGGGGAAACACCAGGATGGGTTTGTTTGATGGTAGCATCAGGTTGGTTCCGAATAGGTCTTTCTTATCCCTCTCTGATAGCCGACAGTTGTATCGAGTCTCTATAGGTTGTTTAGTGCATGCTGCCGCTGCCGCTCAGTCCACCATACCTATGTAGGCGAGGACCGCCGAATTCTAGCCTCGCCGTGTACTGGCCTCAGTACTGACGCTCCTCTTTTTCCCTTGCCCTTTGTCGGCACCCCTTTTGTTCTAGCAGGTTTTGAGATCAACGTCGTTAGCAAGGTTACCCTTCCGGCTTGGCCTGGGCAGGGTTATGGACGCCATTGGTTATTCTTCAGGGCTCTTAGCCCCATTTGCATCTTGTCCGTAGTCGGACGCTCTATCGTTTTAAAGGTGATTTGGATCTTTGTATATTGTATTTGTATTCTTGACTCTTTGAGTCGCTGTTGTATATATATCTGTTCTGTGGGTCCCATCGAGGACTGTTGTGTAATGTTATTACTTCGTTTTCCACCCGCACGAAAGTGCCTGGTGGGCACCTTTGAATCTTTTCTATGCGGGTTTGGCGGGAATCGCTGAAACTTGCATAGGGTCGATTCTGAGGGTGTTACAGAGTGGTATCAGAGCTCAGCAGTTGCGATACCCCACAAGTCCAGCCTGTAGGATAACCTAGCTAACGGCCGAAGTAGAGTGTCAAAACTATTTTCGCAAAATCGGTTGGATAGTTCTGATTAGGTCTGCTTTTACTCCTTACCCCTCTGCTATTCTCCTCTTACATCTACGCATTTTGAATCCGCTCTCTTCTCTTTCTCCGAGTCCAGGATTTCTCGTGGTTGGGTTCCGTCGTACCTTCAGGGTTTCGCTTCCTCCTCTGTTAACGGTGTTTCTACATCCGGTCCTCCTGCTGCCTGAGTGGTCCTTTATCTGTGGTACCATTCTTTGTTCCTTGTTTGTGACTTCCGGTGTTTTCCGACGCGACGACATCATCTACGCCAGATCCGATGCAGAGTCTGCATCACTCCTTTGTTCCTGAACCTCGATTGTCGAGATCTTCAGTCTAATTCCGAGAGTTGGTTGCATAATTCGCCTATTCGTGTGCAGAGTAATGCTTTGGGTGCGCGATGGACTGATCACCATCCGACTACTCTTATCATTCGCTTTTGTACATCGAATCAGTGGATCCAGCAATTTTACTCCGTCCACGGAAGCTAGAGGTGGCTTTATTTGTTGATACCTTTACCTTCGACCTTTTGTTCCCAGAGTGTCCTCTCGACAATCACGGACAACGACCTATTGTTAGTGGTGTCGCGAAGATCTACACGAAGCGAGAAGACGCAGATCGCCGCTCTTCTTTCCGGTACCATGAGGCGGATCTCGAGGGCGAGATCCATTGTTAGTGGTGTCGAATTGTGGCATCCCGCAAAACCACTACTAGAAAATCGCGTTGTTTTTGTGCATTGCATTTGAGCATCGTCATCATCATGCATATTATTTTTCCTAAAAACTAATTGCGAAAGACTATGTTATTTCTAAACTAGCCCTCCTTCTATTTCAAATTAAACCCCCCGGATGTTTCCGGATACTTTGTTTGTCTAAAACTAAATACAAAAGCTATTTTTAAATTAAATAAAAACCTTTATTATTTTTAGGGGCAGTCGAACGGGCCGACCTGACCCAGTCGACCACCCCCAGAAGAAAACGGTCCACCCAAAATCTATTCCTACCTAGTCCTAATCTACCCACCCCTCCAGCCACCTCACCCCACCCAATCCCCTCTCGCCACCTCACCTCTCTCCCTCCCTCCACCACTCCCTAGCTGACACGTCACCTCCTCCGTCCGTCCCCGCGGCTTCCCTCAGGCACCCGCCTCCGCCGTCCAAGCAGGTCACCGCCAGCGACCACCGCGGGTCGACCCTGCAGGCCCGTCGCCGACGGCCCTGCTCCGCCCGTCCCGCGCGAGCCCGAGCCCCACTGCCATGAGCTCCTCCTTGCTTGCGACCTGTTCCTGCGTTGATGAGGGTTGCCTTCACCAATACCGAGATCGGCCGACGTCGAGACTGACAAGAACCACCGTGATGCCGCTCCAAGACCCGACGATGAAACCAAGTCTGCCATCGATGAACAAGACGGAACCCCAAGATCTTCTCCTGGACGCCAAGGCCTCTCCCCGGAATCGCCATGACCGTCGACATGGAACCATCTACCAAGATCCCCGAAGACCACGGACCCAGGGAATCCCAGAACGACAAGTTCTTCTAACCGGATCCGAAGGCCGATCCCGAAGACCGCTCCCCGAGACCGAACCCTCGGCACGCCAAGATCGCCGATGCGAATACGCCAAGTTCGTCTACCCCGGACACCGCGCGAAAAGGTCTACTTCACGGATCCGAAGACCCCGATACCCGACCCACTCAAGTTCGCCATCGACGACAAGACCGGCACCGACCAGGGCGGATCTTGATGTGCCCCGACGCCAACCAAGTCCTGCTTCCCGGTTGCGACAAGACCTACTTCCCGTACCAATCCCGCTGATCCCGTCGAACCCTGAACCCTGAGACCGAACCCCGAAACCCCGGAACCCCAAGTTCGTCGAGACCCCCTAATGTGTGAACCTTTTCCCGAGACCCTATTTTATAGATGCTAAATATAAAACCTGTTCCATATTAATCATTCATCTCGCATGCATATTTGTGTGGTTTGGGGGCCTTATGCCGATTCACCTCTAATTAAATATGGGACCCATATGCGGGCAAATCCAGCCTTATATTGGCCTCATTTAAATTTGTGCATCGAACCGTTGTCATATCTTGCCTTGTTAAAACAACATTTAAAATGCGGGGTAGATAAATAACTTGAACCGTTTAGTTAATTGTCGGGACCCCGGTTCCCCTTAATATGACCTAATTGCATTGCACCTTTGCCATGTCATACATCATACATGCATCATGCCCGATCTTCTGCCGTAATCTTAAATATTGCATCCGGTGTTTATTCTAGTGTTTTGCTTCTTCGCGGATAAGGCCGTTGAGTTGATGTGAGCTTCGCCCCGATCTTCGATTGAACCTTCGACAATGTTTTCAGGCGAGCACCTCCCCCTTTCTACCTATCTTACTTTCTAGTATTTATTCCCTCCTGTTGATCTATTGCTATCTGTGTCGCGTTGCTCTAGTTTTCGTACCCGTGTTATCCCTTGCGGCTTTATATTGCCTTGGACACATCCTATTACCTGTTGTTTGGTAGATAGTTGGACTTGCGCGTCGTAGTCGCTTGCTCAAGTGCGTTGTGTGTCGTCAAGTGCCACAGTTGTTGGTGTATTGCCGCATGTTGATGTTGGAGATGATCGTGGCTTTAATTATTGTTCACTTTAATACTGTTTAACAACTAAAATTGAAGTAAGTAAGCAGAGGCACAGGTGGGCAATAGATGTTATTTGGTTGTTAACCGTCCACTTGTGTCCCGTAGGACCCCGAGTACTTGATACATGTTCCTTGAATATTCGCGCTATCCACATCCGGGAGGATTATGGGACCCCCTGAGCCAGAGCTTGATTCAGTCTTATTTCTTGGGGCCACAAACTAGTTTGAGGTTTTATTTACTATCCTGTACTTATGCCATGCTACTGCTTTATTTACAATTGTGCGAGGAGCACACTGTACTGTTTAGGTAAGCGGAATGTTTTCGCGGTATCGACAAGCCCAGTCGCACTTTCGGGTTCCCAGTCGTTTACAGCCATTGACGCAAACCTTGAGTCCGTCTCGGAGTCAGCTAGCTTCGTTGCGGGTCTACTCAATGGGGTGGCCCCCTGAAATATTTCTGAATCTTGTGATTGCTTTGTCGTGAAGGCCTCGTTGGGTTTTGATTTGGTTTTTCCGAGGTTGATCGAGTGTGTGTTGCTATTTGTGCACCCCGGCCGGGTAAAACTTTCTGAAAGCCGTGTCCGCGGTTATGGACGACTTGGAGCACAGTATCTCGATCATAGACAACTGTAACTAAAGTAGTGCTATAAAATTGACTTTATAATGACTAGTAATCAGCTTCACTATAATGGAATGGCTAAATAAAACTGCCAACAATTGCTTGCTTGGGTTGTCGTTTGCGACCATTGTACCTGACTAGTAAGTATTGCAACTATAACGGAATGGCTAAATAAAAGTACCAACAACTGCTGGGTTTTGGGAATATCTCATGCTAACTGTATCTGACTAGTAAGTGTTGCAACTACAACGGAATGGTTAACTAAAATGGCCCACTGCTTACTTTATCAGGATGATTATCTATATTTGACTAGTAATTGCTGCAACGTTAACTGAATAAATAAAACTGCCAACTGTGTGAGTTCCTCGGTTGACTTCCTCGTTTGGTCTCGAGGGGGAAACACCAGGATGGGTTTGTTTGATGGTAGCATCAGGTTGGTTCCGAATAGGTCTTTCTTATCCCTCTCTGATAGCCGACAGTTGTATCGAGTCTCTATAGGTTGTTTAGTGCATGCTGCCGCTGCCGCTCAGTCCACCATACCTATGTAGGCGAGGATCGCCGAATTCTAGCCTCGCCGTGTACTGGCCTCAGTACTGACGCTCCTCTTTTTCCCTTGCCCTTTGTCGGCACCCCTTTTGTTCTAGCAGGTTTTGAGATCAACGTCGTTGTTGCCTGCCAAAACTCACCGGCGAGCAGCGACGAGCAACACGAAGAGCCGGGAGGCTCCCAGAACTACTGGTGGGCCCTGGTCCCTCGGGCAACGGCCCGCAAAACTCCGGCACACGTCCTGGCTTGGTTCGAGGGCGTGCCACCTGACCTATACCTGGTCAGGAAGGTGAAGGATTGCTCCGATTGATTTCCTGCATGGTAAACAAGTACACGTAAAATTCGAGCCGTGACCGGCTCCCAGGTTTCCCTGTAAATCGGCTCCTAGAGCCGATTGCCCCATGGTTCTGCATCAGATTTACGATAACATGAGGTTTTGCTTGATCACTACAAGTTAAATCGATCTACGACAGTTTAATGTTTTCACCACGTAGCTGGAACGTCCTACACGTAATTGAGCCTGGTATGTACAAAAGATGAAGAATATTAACCCTAGAGGAGGCCTAATAACCAACGTAAAGTCAATTACCGGCACAACTTCTCCAGAACGAATAAGCTACGTCCTTACGTACTACTGGATCGTTCAACCCGTTTGTAAGGCCTGACTACGTAGATGTCAAACTGAACCTTGGCGAGCAAGGCACAACCATAACAGATCGAATTAGCTAAATAAAGATCAAGCAAGGTGCTACCCTTGCACTTGGGAAACGGTGCAAAGGTAGCGAGACAACTAGAGGTAGCAAAATCAAACGATTATAACGAAGAACACCGATGCTAACCTCAAAAGATCTATGATAATAATGGTACTCGCCATCAACAAGGCTTCAGTACGAGTAACACCAAATAACGCATAAGTAAAAGTACTGCCTAGATCGCAAGATGCGATCTAGGCAGCATGACACTTACCCGAAAGAAACCCTAGAAACAAGGGGTGGCGATGCGCCGAGATTGTGTTTGTTGTGAACGTGATTGTCCTCCTTTTCTTGATAACCTTAGGTACATATTTATAGTCCGGAGACTCTCTACTTTTTGGAATAACTCTACAACTCTATCTTTACCTAAACTGAAAGGAACCTAAACTGAAACGAAACCTACTATGATACAAGATACACGGCAGTTTAGCCCAATTCTACGTACTAGGCCGATCCAACAATACGTTGAATATACGCATCTTCCAAGCCCATCTTGATCACGGCCCAACTCCTCCTTTGGCCAAAATATGGCGATAACACATGCCCCCCTGGTTTTGGCAATAATAATTCCAAAACCACTCTGTTCTCTTTTTTCTTCTTCTCCTCTTCCCCCCTTTTTTTTTGTATCGGGTTGCGCGTTGACAGAATGCGTTGCAGAACAGGATCGTCACGCCACCCCCTCATCATGATGCCTTGTCTTCTCCACTTCCCCGCAGCGCATGATTTGACAACTTCGGCAGTGCATTCTGGGAAACCGCTATAGCATTGAACTGCTTCATACTATTCCCCTTATTTAAATTCACCTAAACAGTTTGCAGTCCCCATCTTCCTCCAGTAGCAAAAAGAAAACCCTTCTTCCTCCTCCACCGAAAAAACCCTCTTTCTCCGCCATGGCCTCCTCCGCTTCATCTGGCCTGTCCTCCCAAGCCTCCAACTCGATGAGCGACCGAGAGCCGACGCCAGAACACCCGCCGATGGCGGCGTACAACACTCTCGCCCCACAATGGTGGGACGAGAGGGATTGGGACTTCGCCGCTTGGTCGGAGGACGACGCGTCCATGACTGACGGCGAGGAGGACCTACAGTTCCTCGCCGATGGGGAACTGGAGGCGAACAACACCGACGACGCCATGTCCTGGGACGGCGTCGACTCCTCCGACGAGGAGGAGGAAGAGGAGGACACCTCCTCCGAGGAGTACCAGCCGGTGAAGTACTTCCGCGCCAGGTCCAGCGAGGACACCGAAGACGACGACGAGGACGAGGAGGCCCCCGCGGGCATCTGGATCAGCAGCAGCGAAGACGACGCCGGTAGCAGCGCTGAGGACAGCGAACAAGACGGAGGCGATGACAGCGACGACGACCTCGGCCTAGATTAGGAACCGGTAGTAGTAGTAGTAGCAATAAGCTCCCTTTTGTAATCAATCAGCCTTTTGTAAGCAATCAGCTTTTGAATGAATGCAAATCCGTTTCTCGAAGATTGCTTCTGTCGCCCCAATTTTGTCGATAACCAAAATAGGTCGATGCTCCAGAAGCCGATAATGCTGTATCGGCTTTTACCATACTGCACTTATTTTGTTAACTAAATCAAAGCTCAAAGAGCCGATGGACATCGGCTTTCCCAAAAACGTTGACAAGGTCAAAACTTGGTCGCATATTTAGGTAAACCTAAGCGGCTGCTTTCCAGTTTCAAACGGTAACCTGCGACCTTCTTCAAAAAGGGCGACCTAGATCTTCAATCTCCCACTGACCAGATCGAGCTCACAGCGACAAGAACCCTCGATCCCCAACTGCTTAGATCCATCTCCGCCAGCGACCTAGATGGCGGAATCGTCCAACACCAACCCAGAGGTCTCCGGTCTGAAGGTACGCCCACTCCTCGCAGTCTGAACACGATGCTTAGACTTAATGGCGAACACCTGAATTAATGCCTTATTCCACCATTAAATTTTCTAGGTTTCAGACATTCTGCTGCCGCATCCTTCTCTCCCAAACTCTCTCTGTCTTGGCCCTCGCACAGAATCTAGCCCTGCTCATCTGATTTCTTGCGAAGCAAATAGAATCCCCCTCGTAAGCCAAGACCTAGATCTGAACTCCTGGGCCGACTGTCTGCGAGCCTGGCCTAATCCCCCTGAACACTAGGTCTCTTGGTTCAGTAGAGTAGCTAGAGCTTACCAATCCCAATGGGAAAACACGGGGATAGCCGATGCCTTGCATTTATCATTGTCTCCTCTTGAGAAACATGAGAACCTTCTCAAAACCATCGGCTACTTCTGGTCTGACGCTCTGAACTGCTTTATGTTCGGTCATGGCCCTATGTCACCAACCTTGTTAGACGTGGTGATGATCACTGGCCTGGATGTCACCTCACCCAGCCCCTCTGCTTTTAAACTGACCAAAGTCCCCTACAAACTGTCTTCTAAAACAGACTGCACGAACTGGGGTGCCTACCTCCAACGCCATATGAAAACAAAGGGCCCTGTCTCAGAGAAAGAACATACAGCCTTTCTCAACTTCTGGCTGGAGCATTTCATATTCTGTGGCCCTTCCCTTGCTCCAACCAAGAACTATCTCTCCCTAGCCCACGAACTGGCCAAAGGCACTCAACTTGGCATCGGCAAACTGTTCCTTGGAGAGGTCTATCGATATCTCCAGTTGATGTCCGTCAAGCTGTTCTCAGGCATAGCAGTCAAAACAGGCGGTCCTTGGTGGTTCATTCAGCTATGGGCCCAGCTGTACTTTCAGAACCACATCCCAAACTTCCCCCTTTTGGCGAGTTTTACCTTTCCCGATGTCAAAGGGAAGCAGATCCGATGCACCAGTTATGGCCAAGCTTTGTACAGGCTGCCAGGCAGCAAACTATCCCCCAAGGAAGCAGCCAAGTGGTTCAGCACTTTCTTTCAAGGCCTGGACAATCCTACCTTCTTCCCTTATATGGAAGAATCTGAACATTTCGAAAATCCACTCTCCTTCAGGCTAGATAACTTTGCCGATGACACCAGCACTCGGCAACTCTTCTCCATTGTGATCCGTCCCTGTTTCCTTCCAGTTGGTATGAGCACATCCAACAGAATCATCAAGCCTGGGTATGAATTCTACCAGCCGGTCATAGTGTCCCGGCAATTTGGCCTTGGGCAAGTACCTCCCCATCTCTTTCTCCATCATCTTACGGAGTGCAGAGCCGACCTGCCTGATCCTCTCGCCAGTCAGAGGTGTTACTCCTTCTTTGATGCTCTGACCATCCCTATTCCAAATGACCTCACCTTCGCTTCATCAACTGATGGCTTCGAGGACTGGTGGACAATGTGGAAAACCCACGCTTTCAAGAAAGCTCTGGGACTGCTGCTGAAACAACTTGATGCCGATTATGACGTCCCCGTGGAACAGGTACCACTACTTGCAAATTTTCTCAATGCAGCTCATAAATGACTCTCCTACTAACCCAATTTCTCCCTTTCCAGCAACAAGATGGCCCCGAACCTACACACAGTGATGGCTACCCCTTTGAGTTCTTTCCGCCAGCTCCTGTGGTTCTTTTCTGCAAAAATTCGCCGCCTTTGAAAAAGGTCATAATGCAGAAACAGCCGATAACACCTCAATCGGCTTCTAAGAAGCAAGGAACTTCAACATCAGCTGCCCCTCGAGTTCCAACTAAGACAAGAACGATGACGAGGAATGTAGCTGCCAGAAAGACCTTGAGGCACCGGAGCCCTTCTCCAGAAAGCTCGCATGTAGGATGACCTATATCTTGGTCGATTCTTCTCATTCTTTCATTATTGCAGACGTGCTCATGTCTAACAGCCTTCCTTCTTCTGCAGGCTTCCATTGAAGATACTTCCCACGAGGACACACAACCCAACGAGGGAGAATCGAGCCCAACGGATTCTGAGAGGACCATCACCCCGAGCCAGCCAGATGTGCCACCATCGGCTTCCAGGAAAAGGTCTGTTCCTGAGCCTGCTGCCCCCCGAGCACCAGTCGAGGCCGGGCCAGCTTTGGGTCCCAAGAGAGCTCGTAAAGGACCACAAGCTTCTTCATCGAGCCAAGAGGTTCCGAAAAATCATCATCCTTTATGCTCCTGCCCCTTACTCCCTTTTGCCTGCCGATTCATCATCATTTACATCGGTAAATCACCTTTCATGCAGACAACTGATGCTTCTAGTGGGAAGGCCGGGGCCGCGCCGACGCCTTTAGCCAAACCAGACCTGGCAATCCCCGAAAATGTAGATGAAACGGCTACCAATTTGGCAACGCCTCCAGCTCCCAAACACAAGCCGATCGCCTCATCGTCTGCCATCCCCTCGGTCTTAGGAGAAGTATGTTAACTTCTTTCAGCTTATTCTTCCCCGTTGGACGCATACTGACGTCTTTTCGGGCTGCCAGGGTTGTAACATTTCAGGCTTGCTGACATTTGATCCTGACTCGATCAATCCAACTCCCCCTGTCGCCACCGATGAACCACCAGCCAGGGCTGTCCTACCTCAATTCCAACGACTTAGAGCCTTACTGTCTTCCCCAATCGAGGAGTTGATCGAGGGTTCTGAAGAAGTGAAGGGCGTTCTTGCTGAAATCAAGGACCAACTCCCAGTAGCATTGCAGGTGAAGCTTTGGCCCGTCGTAACTCTGTCCTTCTACGGGTCCAGGGTGAAGCTAGCTCATGAGAGGATCAACCTGCGCCGTGCCCAACTTCCGCTGAAGGCCAACATTGCCGACAGATGTCAGCAGCTCAATGAGAAGAAAGCGTCTTTTGATGCCAAAACTGACACTTCTGTCAGCACTGCTGAGCTAGCATCTTTGAAAAGGGAGCTGGAAGATCTTGAAGAAAAGGTCCGGGCGACAAAACAGCTCATTCGCGACAAGGAAGCATCCATCGCCCGCTCCCAAGATGAAGCAGAAAGCCTCAGAGCTCAACTGAAGACTGATCTGGCAGAGATACGCGCCCTGAACCAATAGCTAGTGACGGGCAAGGACGAGGATGACGAAGCCGAGATCGCCGAGGTGGACCGTGTCCGTGCTGACGCCCTCCACGCCTTCGAGGCATTTCTTCAGTAGCTCGTTTATGTAAACTGGCATCGGCTTGTACCAGTTTTGAACCTCTAAAGTCGATGACCGTGCATCGGTTGTATACTTCTA
The DNA here is from genome assembly GCA_910589765.1 of Avena atlantica. Lineage (NCBI taxonomy): Eukaryota > Viridiplantae > Streptophyta > Magnoliopsida > Poales > Poaceae > Avena > Avena atlantica. The sequence continues at coordinate 124,361,922 of OU342739.1, forward strand.
TTGGCCGATTTCATGCATCGGCCCCCATATCTCACTGTCCATCATCCCATGTGCTTGGGAACTACATAAATTTTTTTTATTGGCCGATTTCGTGTATCGGCCCCTATATCTCATTGTCCATCATCCCACATACTTGGGAAATATTTCTTGAGATGTTGACCGTTGACAGCTACTGGGAATTTCACGCCGTCCAGTTCTTCCAGCATGTACGCGTTCCCTCTTAAAACCTGATCGACCCTGTATGGCCCGTGCCAATTTGGAGACCATTTACCATATGCTGCATCCTTAGTCCCTAATGGCAACACCGCTTCCCATACCATATCGCCAACGTGGAACTCCTTAGGTCTCACCTTCTTGTTGTATGCATGAGCTACTTTGGCCTTGTTCTCTTTGATTTTCTCAAGCGACCACAGCCTAAGCTCAGTCAAATCTTCAACACTGTCACTCATCAAAGCTGCATATTCTTCAGTCGTTAGATCGTTCTGAAAAGTGACACGTCTCGATCCAGCCGTAATTTCCCAAGGCAATACGGCTTCTTGTCCATAGACCAGATGGTACGGCGAGGTTTTTATCGCTCCATGACATGACATGCGGTAAGGCCATAAAGCCTCTGACAAAACCTCATGCCAACGCCTAGGGTGCTCATCGATTTTCCTCTTGATCAGCTTGATAAGGCTCTGGTTGGACGCTTCAGCTTGCCCATTTGCTTGAGCATAGTACGGAGATGATCGAATCAGCTTAATCCCTGTGTCCTCACAGAACTTTCTGAACTCGTGAGAAGTGAAAACCGAACCTCCATCGGTCGTGATAGTCTAGGGAATCCCAAATCTATGAATGACGTGTTCTTTCACAAAATCGACAACATCCTTTGAACTTACTGACTTCATAGGGACGGCTTCCACCCACTTGGTGAAATAATCCGTGATGGCCAAAATCCACATGTGGCCCTTGCTTGACGGAGGATTGATCTTGCCGATCATATCCATGCCCCAACCTCGGAATGGCCAAGGCTTGATGATGGGATTCATTGCTGACGCGGGTACCATCTGAATTTTTCCAAATCTCTCACATGCTTGACACCCTTTGTAGTACTTAAAACAGTCCTCGAGCATGGTAGGCCAATAAAACCCTGATCGCCTGATCAACCACTTCATCTTGTGAGCCGATTGGTGAGTTCCACAGGCGCCTTCGTGTACCTCGTGTAGGAGCCGATTGGCCTCGGCTGTCCCCAGACATTTGAGCAATAACCCCTCAAGAGTCCTGTAAAACATGTCGTCCCCAATGAGCACATACTTCATGGCCTTGTATCTTATCCGTTTAGGTGCCCCCCGAGCCGAATCCTTCAAGTAATTGAAGATATCGGATCTCCAGTCGTCAGCTTCCAGGAACTGTACCTGAACATCGGCTCCTTCTGCTACATCCTTGTAGCCTGAAGCCATTTGTGCAAGATCATTTGCCTCTGTATTCTGCGACCGTGGGATCCAGGTGAAGTTTATGTACCGGAACTGCGCCATCAGCTCACGGCAGTGCAACCATAATGGGAAGAGGGACTCGCTCTCACACTTGTACTCCTCCGTGAGTTGGGAAATCACCAACTTGGAGTCTCCAAAAATTTCCACTGCTTCTGCTCCGGCTTCGAGGAGTAACTCCATTCCCTTGCGTATCGCCTCATACTCAGCGACGTTGCTGGTGCGAGGGGCAGATAACCTGATAGAGAAGGAAAATGTTGCCCCCCGGGGTGACACGAGTAAAATGCCGATGCCGCAGCCATCGTCACAAACTGATCCGTCGAAAAACATAGCCCACGCTCTTATGGACAGTGCTGCTATGTTGGTGTTGATCCTCTCAGCGATAAGATCGGCCAACGCCTGTTCCTTAACTGCTTTCGCGGGTTGATACCGGATGTCAAACTCTGATAATGCAAACATCCATTTGCCCAGTCGGCCTTTTAACATAGGAGCCGACAGCATGTGCTTTATGACGTCTGATTTGCATATGATGATGATCTCTGCTGATAGCAAAATGTGGCGCAACTTGGTGCAGGTGAAAAACAGGCAGAGGCATAACTTCTCGATATCAGGATACCTTGTCTCTGCGTCCAGCATCCTTCTGCTTATGTAAAATACGACTCGCTCCAGCCCATCATAAACTTGCACCACCACCGAGGCGATGGACGTGTCAGCTACTGACAAGTAAATGTAGAACGGTCTGTCCGGCTGGGGTGGAACCAACACTGGCGGCTTCGTCAGATATTCTTTGATCTCGTTAAAGGCTCGTTGTTGTTCTGCCCCCCAGCGGAATTCCTCGTTAGATTTAATTTTCACTAGTCCCATGAACGGCTCTATCCTTCCTGACAGATTGGAGATGAATCTTCTGACGAAGTTGATCTTGCCGATGAGAGACTGCAGTTCTCTCTTTGTGGTGGGTGGCTTCATTGTTCGCACTGCCTCCTGACTTTTCAGGCCGATCTCGATTCCGCGTTCATGGACCAAAAAACCCAAGAACTGACCGGCCGTTACCCCGAAGGCACACTTCTTTGGATTCATCCGTAGGCCGAATTTTCTTGTTCGGTCCAGGACGCGTTGTAGATCGTCCAAGTGTCCTTGCGCTGAAGCAGACTTGACCACCACGTCATCGATGTAGATTTCCACCAGCTTGCCGATCAGATCATGCAAAATATAATTCATGGCTCTTTGGTACGTGGCGCCGGCATTCTTTAGTCCAAACGTCATGACCACATACTCGAACAACCCCACCGAACCTGGGACTCTGAATGCAGTCTTGTGTATGTCTTCTGGAGCCATAAAAATTTGGTTGTAACTGGCATTGCCATCCATGAAGCTCAAGATCTTATGACCAGCCGCTGCGTTGATTAACGTTTCTGCCACCGGCATCGGATACTCATCCTTTGGGGTAGCTCTGTTGAGATCCCGAAAATCTATGGCAACACGCCACCGGCCATCCTTTTTCTCTACAGGTACGATACTAGAAATCCACTCAGCATACCTGCATGGCCTGATTAAATTGGCTGTCAACATTTTCTCGACCTCTTTCTTGACTTCTTCCAGAATTTCGGCCTTCATTTGTCGTGCTCGCTGCTGAAATGGCCGAAATCCCTTTTTGAGCGGGAGTCGATGCTCAATGATGCTCCTGTCTAACCCAGGCATCTCTGTGTAGTCCCAGGCGAAGCAGTCTGGATATTGTTTCAACAGGGCTATCATCGGGCCCCGCAGATTCGGATCTAACTTTCTGCTGATAAATGTTTGTCGTGGCTTATCCCCAGGACCAATGTCGATCTCTTCTAGCTCATCAGCGGATGTAAACCCATACCCTAGCTTTCCGTCTCCTGTCAAATCGACGCTAAACACAGGGCAAACAGTAGGTGAGGGTAACAAAAATGATTTGGGCCGATTGCCTGAATCGGCCTCCTTTTCGATTGCATTAGTCAAGGATGGTTTACACCTTATTGTGTTATAATGGCAGGGCATCTCCCTGCTACGACTACGTGATCCGCTTGTCGTACGAGTGGTGCTTCCTATTTTTAGTGGCCGATCGCGAGGATCGGCCGTACCACGTGCGCTCGTGGACCGTGCTACTCTGTCAGGCCAGTGGATAAGACCAGCCTCACCCCGTTTTTTGTAGCTTCAATGCGCTCACAGCCGTCTAGACTGATTCCAGAGATCGGCTCTTGGTCTTCTGCTTCCCAGACGTTCATGCCAGCTATGGAAATCTCGATAGAATCATCTGCATGGATGACCTCCACTTCATCTCCGTCCCACTGAATTAGGCACTGGTGCATCGTGGATGGAATGCAGCAATTAGCGTGAATCCAGTCTCTACCTAGCAAGACAGCGTAGGTACTTTTGCTGTCCACGACAAAAAACGACGTGGGTATGGTTTTCCTGCCCACTGTCAGATCCACGTTCAGTACGCCTTGTGTTTCTGAAGACTGACCGTTGAAGTCGCTTAATGTGATGTTGGTTTTGATCAGATCTGCAGTGGAGCGTCCCAAACGTCGTAGCATGGAGTACGGCATGATATTGACTGCCGCTCCGGTGTCCACCAACATCTTGCTAACAGGTTGCCCATTGATGTAACCTCGTAGGTACAGGGCTTTCAGATGTTTGTAACCCCTCTCACGTGGCTTCTCAAAGATAACCGGTCGTGGACCGCAGTCAAACTGTGCCACTGGTAGCTCATTGGTTCTTGGCGCGCAGAATTCTGACGGAAGTACGAACACCATGTTTGTGCCAGCCGATGTCTGTGCATCGGCTTTTACTGGTTTGGGGCGCCATTCTTTCCTTGTCGGGCGGACTTCCGTTTCCAGGGTCCGCCTAATTTTGACGGCCAGATCGGGTCGTGCTTTCTTTAAAGCGTGGAGATACTGCGCTTCAGCTTCCTCCAAGTTACGCAGCCGCTGCACTCTACGTTTTTGGGTGTGTCTGAGTCCGTCGGGACACCACCTTGGACGGTGATATCTGTCTTCGTCTTTGTCATTCATTGGCCCCTTGAGACCTTGTGCTCGAGACGACTCCCTGCGTCGGCTCTGAGGTGGGAGAGGCCCTAGGCGCTTAAACACTGACACTGGCTCCGTGTCCTCCTTCTGCTGTCCGCACTCCGGGCAGTTATCGATCGTAGGCAATCGGCTCATTCCCACATCCCAGCAATACTTGAAGAACGGACAATCCCAATGTTTGTCTGCGCCTTCCTTTTCTCTTGACGGTCCCCTAGCGAGGTGTTCATATCCTTCATCTTCTCCGTCGCGCCGGCGACGTTGGTCATACTGACGCTCATACTTGTTAAGGAGATGCGTGGAATGTGGTCTCTGATATCGCACACTTTTCACTTGTTCCTCAGTTAAGTACCGCCTGTCGTCGTAGCTGGGCCGGTCGCATGGACCAGCCTCCTTTCTTTCTTTGCCCCGAGAGCGGACACCTTCCTCCTTGTACGTGTCATGGTGGTACCCAGACCCTGCCATATTAACACCGAACGAAAAATCCAGTTGGTGCCTCGCGGAGCGACTGAGTTCTATCATGTTGATGCCGGGAAATGGGTTTGTGTCCACTTTCATGGCGAACTGCCCAAGGATCAGACGGCCTTGTTCTATCGCCACTTGGATTTGGCGGCGAAGCTCTTTGCAATCATTGGTGGTGTGGGTGAACGAGTGATGCCACTTGCAGTATGGTCTCCCGTTCATTTCCTGAGCCGTAGGGATTTCGTGGCCTTCGGGTAACCTCAGCTGCTTCTCCTTCAGTAGCAAATCGAATATCTGCTCGGCTTTGCTCACATCGAAGTCGAACCCTTTTGCAGGCCCTTGCTGTTTCACCCATTTGCAGGATACATGATCTGCCCCCCGAGCCCATTCAGCTACGGCCACTTCCTGGTCCTGTGTAGGATCATCTTCTTCTGCATCGACCAGGCCTATCAGACGTTTGAATTTGTCTTGGTACAATTTAGGGTGGCACTATTCATACATCGTCAGTTTCTGGGCCATGTGCGCCAATGAGTTGTACTCCACTTGGAAAGCCAGATCCTTGATGGGTGCTAAGAGACCCAACACTGCCAGCTCGACTGCTTCCTTCTCAGTTAAACGAGCTGAGTAACATCGGTTCTTGACGGTCCTGAAGCGCTGGATGTATTCGGCTACAGTTTCTCCCCGCTTCTGCCGCACCTGCGCCAGGTCTGCAACGCCAGCCTCCGTAGCCTCTGAATGGTACTGGATGTGGAACTGCTCTTCCAGTTGCTTCCAGGTATGAATCGAATCAGGTGGCAGCGAGGTGTACCACCCAAAGGCTGGTCCTGTCAGAGATTGCGCAAAAAACCTTACGCGCATCTGATCCGATGCCGAAATTATGCCTAGCTGTGCCAGGTATCGGCTTATGTGCTCGATCGAGCTTGACCCTTCTGACCCGCTGAACCTTGAGAACTCAGGGAGCCGATACTTGGGTGGCAGCGGAATCAGATCAAACTCGTTGGGGTACGGCTTTGAATAGCCGATTGTCCTTCTCTTCGGCACGAAGCCGAACTGGTCTCTCAGGATGGTACTGATTTGCTCCACTGTTTGAGCTGCAGGGGCTAGATTCTCATGACTTGTTCCAGTGGCATACTTGGCTAGCCACGCCTGTTTGTCAGCGTCCATCCCAGACATCGCTGCTCCAGACACGCCTGCTCCTGAAGATCCTGCCCCAGGAACCCCTGCCGCAGAAACCCCTGCGGTTGCAATCTGTTTGGTGCGTGTCAGGTTATTGCAGTCCGGCACGTAGGTGCATATATATCCGTGTGGGATTTCCTTAGGTGGCTCAAACAGGAATTGGCAATCGCCTGGGTCGCCTCCAGCCTTGTAGACAACATAAGCCGCTGCTCCTGGCGGCTCTGGAGCTGCAAGTGTGAATGGCAGCTGTGGCCTGGTCTGGAGCGGTCTTTCTCCCTGGTGAGTCCCTAAAGTAGGCCCCGACGGAGAGTACTGATGTTTCATGATCTCCTGAACTACGCGAACCGCGACCCGTTCGAAAGCGTTCACCAAGCTCTCAGAATGGCGGTGCAGAGAATGAGCCACCATGTAGTTGACTTCTTGTCGCAGAGCTCTGGTACGCTCCTTCGAAGGAACAGACACATCCACCTCATCAAGAGCACCCTCGGGGGAGAACCCTCTCCACTTGATGCCATGCTTACGGGTCCTCTCAAAAGAGCCGATGAGATCGGCTTCGAAGAGATTTCTGATCTCATCATACTTCGCCTTGTGCTCTTCAGGCAGCTCGTACTACGTGACTGGTCTGCTCTCCATCGCAGTGTCGGATGTTGATGTAGACGTTGTTGAATGTCCCACCGGGCGTGCCAGAATGTGTTGCCTGCCAAAACTCACCGGCGAGCAGCGGCGAGCAACACGAAGAGCCGGGAGGCTCCCAGAACTGCTGGTGGGCCCTGGTCCCTCGGGCAACGGCCCGCAAAACTCCGACACACGTCCTGGCTTGGTTCGAGGGCGTGCCACCTGACCTATACCTGGTCAGGAAGGTGAAGGATTGCTCCGATTGATTTCCTGCATGGTAAACAAGTACACATAAAATTCGAGCCGTGACCGGCTCCCAGGTTTCCCTGTAAATCGGCTCCTAGAGCCGATTGCCCCATGGTTCTGCATTAGATTTACGATAACATGAGGTTTTGCTTGATCACTACAAGTTAAATCGATCTACGACAGTTTAATGTTTTCACCACGTAGCTGGAACGTCCTACACGTAATTGAGCCTGGTATGTACAAAAGATGAAGAATATTAACCCTAGAGGAGGCCTAATAACCAACGTAAAGTCAATTACCGGAACAACTTCTCCAGAACGAATAAGCTACGTCCTTACGTACTACTGGATCGTTCAACCCGTTTGTAAGGCCTGACTACGTAGATTTCAAACTGAACCTTGGCGACCAAGGCACAACCATAACAGATCGAATTAGCTAAATAAAGATCAAGCAAGGTGCTACCCTTGCACTTGGGAAACGGTGCAAAGGTAGCGAGACAACTAGAGGTAGCAAAATCAAACGATTATAACGAAGAACACCGATGCTAACCTCAAAAGATCTATGATAATAATGTTACTCGCCATCAACAAGGCTTCAGTACGAGTAACACCAAATAACGCATAAGTAAAAGTACTGCCTAGATCGCAAGATGCGATCTAGGCAGCATGACACTTACCCGAAAGAAACCCTAGAAACAAGGGGTGGCGATGCGCCGAGATTGTGTTTGTTGTGAACGTGATTGTCCTCCTTTTCTTGATAACCTTAGGTACATATTTATAGTCCGGAGACTCTCTACTTTTTGGAATAACTCTACAACTCTATCTTTACCTAAACTGAAAGGAACCTAAACTGAAACGAAACCTACTATGATACAAGATACACGGGCAGTTTAGCCCAATTCTGCGTACTAGGCCGATCCAACAATACGTTGAATATACGCATCTTCCAAGACCATCTTGATCACGGCCCAACTCCTCCTTTGGCCAAAATATGGCGATAACAGTCGTTAGCAGGGTTACCCTTCCGGCTTGGCCTGGGCAGGGTTATGGACGCCATTGGTTATTCTTCAGGGCTCTTAGCCCCATTTGCATCTTGTCCGTAGTCGGACGCTCTATCGTTTTAAAGGTGATTTGGATCTTTGTATATTGTATTTGTATTCTTGACTCTTTGAGTCGCTGTTGTATATATATCTGTTCTGTGGGTCCCATCGAGGACTGTTGTGTAATGTTATTACTTCGTTTTCCACCCGCACGAAAGTGCCTGGTGGGCACCTTTGAATCGTTTCTATGCGGGTTTGGCGGGAATCGCTGAAACTTGCATAGGGTCGATTCTGAGGGTGTTACAGAGTGGTATCAGAGCTCAGCAGTTGCGATACCCCACAAGTCCAGCCTGTAGGATAACCTAGCTAACGACCGAAGTAGAGTGTCAAAACTATTTTCGCAAAATCGGTTGGATAGTTCTGATTAGGTCTGCTTTTACTCGTTACCCCTCTGCTATTCTCCTCTTACCTCTTCGCATTTTGAATCTGCTCTCTTCTCTTTCTTCGAGTCCAGGATTTCTCGTGGTTGGGTTCCGTCGTACCTTCAGGGTTTCGCTTCCTCCTCTGTTAACGGTGTTTCTACATCCGGTCCTCCTGCTACCTGAGTGGTCCTTTATCTGTGGTACCATTCTTTGTTCCTTGTTTGTGACTTCCGGTGTTTTCCGACGCGACGACATCATCTACGCCAGATCCGATGCAGAGTCTGCATCACTCCTTTGTTCCTGAACCTCGATTGTCGAGATCTTCAGTCTAATTCCGAGAGTTGGTTGCATAATTCGCCTATTCGTGTGCAGAGTAATGCTTTGGGTGCGCGATGGACTGATCACCATCCGACTACTCTTATCATTCGCTTTTGTACATCGAATCAGTGGATCCAGCAATTTTACTCCGTCCACGGAAGCTAGAGGTGGCTTTATTTGTTGATACCTTTACCTTCGACCTTTTGTTCCCGGAGTGTCCTCTCGACAATCACGGACAACGACCTCTTGTTAGTGGTGTCGCGAAGATCTACACGAAGCAAGAAGACACAGATCGCCGCTCTTCTTTCCGGTACCATGAGGCGGATCTCGAGGGCGATATCCATTGTTAGTGGTGTCGAATTGTGGCATCCCGCAAAACCACTACTAGAAAATCGCGTTGTTTTTGTGCATTGCATTTGAGCATCGTCATCATCATGCATATTATTTTTCCTAAAAACTAATTGCGAAAGACTATGTTATTTCTAAACTAGCCCTCCTTCTATTTCAAATTAAACCCCCCGGATGTTTCCGGATACTTTGTTTGTCTAAAACTAAATACAAAAGCTATTTTTAAATTAAATAAAAACCTTTATTATTTTTAGGGGCAGTCGAACGGGCCGACCTGACCCAGTCGACCACCCCCAGAAGAAAACGGTCCACCCAAAATCTATTCCTACCTAGTCCTAATCTACCCACCCCTCCAGCCACCTCACCCCACCCAATCCCCTCTCGCCACCTCACCTATCTCCCTCCCTCCACCACTCCCTAGCTGACACGTCACCTCCTCCGTCCGTCCCCGCGGCTTCCCTCAGGCGCCCGCCTCCGCCGTCCAAGCAGGTCACCGCCAGCGACCACCGCGGGTCGACCCTGCAGGCCCGTCGCCGACGGCCCTGCTCCGCCCGTCCCGCGCGAGCCCGAGCCCCACCGCCATGAGCTCCTCCTTGCTTGCGACCTGTTCCTGCGTTGATGAGGGTTGCCTTCACCAATACCGAGATCGGCCGACGTCGAGACTGACAAGAACCACCGTGATGCCGCTCCAAGACCCGACGATGAAACCAAGTCTGCCATCGATGAACAAGACGGAACCCCAAGATCTTCTCCTGGACGCCAAGGCCTCTCCCCGGAATCGCCATGACCGTCGACATGGAACCATCTACCAAGATCCCCGAAGACCACGGACCCAGGGAATCCCAGAACGACAAGTTCTTCTAACCGGATCCGAAGGCCGATCCCGAAGACCGCTCCCCGAGACCGAACCCTCGGCACGCCAAGATCGCCGATGCGAATACGCCAAGTTCGTCTACCCCGGACACCGCGCGACAAGGTCTACTTCACGGATCCGAAGACCCCGATACCCGACTCACTCAAGTTCGCCATCGACGACAAGACCGGCACCGACCAGGGCGGATCTGATGTGCCCCGACGCCAACCAAGTCCTGCTTCCCGGTTGTGACGAGACCTACTTCCCGTACCAATCCCACTGATCCCGTCGAACCCTGAACCCTGAGACCGAACCCCGAAACCCCGGAACCCCAATTTCGTCGATACCCCCTAATGTGTGAACCTTTTCCTGAGAGCCTATTTTATAGATGCTAAATATAAAACCTGTTGCATATTAATCATTCATCTCGCATGCATATTTGTGTGGTTTGGGGGCCTTATGCCGATTCACCTCTAATTAAATATGGGACCCATATGCGGGCAAATCCAGCCTTATATTGGCCTCATTTAAATTTGTGCATCGAACCGTTGTCATATCTTGCCTTGTTAAAACAACATTTAAAATGCGGGGTAGATAAATAACTTGAACCGTTTAGTTAATTGTCGGGACCCCGGTTCCCCTTAATATGACCTAATTGCATTGCACCTTTGCCATGTCATACATCATACATGCATCATGCCCGATCTTCTGCCGTAATCTTAAATATTGCATCCGGTGTTTATTCTAGTGTTTTGCTTCTTCGCGGATAAGGCCGTTGAGTTGATGTGAGCTTCGCCCCGATCTTCGATTGAACCTTCGACAATGTTTTCAGGCGAGCACCTCCCCCTTTCTACCTATCTTACTTTCTAGTATTTATTCCCTCCTGTTGATCTATTGCTATCTGTGTCGCGTTGCTCTAGTTTTCGTACCCGTGTTATCCCTTGCGGCTTTATATTGCCTTGGACACATCCTATTACCTGTTGTTTGGTAGATAGTTGGACTTGCGCGTTGTAGTCGCTTGCTCAAGTGCGTTGCGTGTCGTCAAGTGCCACAGTTGTTGGTGTATTGCCGCATGTTGATGTTGGAGATGATCGTGGCTTTAATTATTGTTCACTTTAATTACTGTTTAACAACTAAAATTGAAGTAAGTAAGCAGAGGCACAGGTGGGCAATAGATGTTATTTGGTTGTTAACCGTCCACTTGTGTCCCGTAGGACCCCGAGTACTTGATACATGTTCCTTGAATATTCGCGCTATCCACATCCGGGAGGATTATGGGACCCCCCTGAGCCAGAGCTTAATTTAGTCTTATTTCTTGGGGCCACAAACTAGTTTGAGGTTTTATTTACTATCCTGTACTTATGCCATGCTACTGCTTTATTTACGATTGTGCGAGGAGCACACTGTACTGTTTAGGTAAGCGGAATGTTTTAGCGGTATCGACAAGCCCAGTCAGACTTTCGGGTTCCCAGTCGTTTACAGCCATTGACGCAAACCTTGAGTCCGTCTCGGAGTCAGCTAGCTTCGTTGCGGGTCTACTCAATGGGCTGGCCCCCTGAAATATTTCTGAATCTTGTGATTGCTTTGTCGTGAAGGCCTCGTTGGGTTTTGATTTGGTTTTTCCGAGGTTGATCGAGTGTGTGTTGCTATTTGTGCACCCCGGCCGGGTAAAACTTTCTGAAAGCCGTGTCCGCGGTTATGGACGACTTGGAGCACAGTATCTCGATCATAGACAACTGTAACTAAAGTAGTGCTATAAAATTGACTTTATAATGACTAGTAATCAGCTTCACTATAATGGAATGGCTAAATAAAACTGCCAACAATTGCTTGCTTGGGTTGTCGTTTGCGACCATTGTACCTGACTAGTAAGTATTGCAACTATAACGGAATGGCTAAATAAAAGTACCAACAACTGCTGGGTTTTGGGAATATCTCATGCTAACTGTATCTGACTAGTAAGTGTTGCAACTACAACGGAATGGTTAACTAAAATGGCCCACTGCTTACTTTATCAGGATGATTATCTATATTTGACTAGTAATTGCTGCAACGATAACTGAATAAATAAAACTGCCAACTGTGTGAGTTCCTCGGTTGACTTCCTCGTTTGGTCTCGAGGGGGAAACACCAGGATGGGTTTGTTTGATGGTAGCATCAGGTTGGTTCCGAATAGTTCTTTCTTATCCCTCTCTGATAGCCAACAGTTGTATCGAGTCTCTATAGGTTGTTTAGTGCATGCTGCCGCTGCCGCTCAGTCCACCATACCTATGTAGGCGAGGACCGCCGAATTCTAGCCACGCCGTGTACTGGCCTCAGTACTGACGCTCCTCTTTTTCCCTTGCCCTTTGTCGGCACCCCTTTTGTTCTAGCAGGTTTTGAGATCAACGTCGTTAGCAGGGTTACCCTTCCGGCTTGGCCTGGGCAGGGTTATGGACGCCATTGGTTATTCTTCAGGGCTCTTAGCCCCATTTGCATCTTGTCCGTAGTCGGACGCTCTATCGTTTTAAAGGTGATTTGGATCTTTGTATATTGTATTTGTATTCTTGACTCTTTGAGTCGCTGTTGTATATATATCTGTTCTGTGGGTCCCATCGAGGACTGTTGTGTAATGTTATTACTTCGTTTTCCACCCGCACGAAAGTGCCTGGTGGGCACCTTTGAATCGTTTCTATGCGGGTTTGGCGGGAATCGCTGAAACTTGCATAGGGTCGATTCTGAGGGTGTTACAAAAGGTCTTTCCTCTCAAACTTGGTGAGGGGAAGTACCATGATGGTAGGAAGAGGGAGATTGAGCAAACTAGTGAGCTCAATAATACGAGGGCCAAAACGAGTCCCCTTGAACTCGTCAACCGTGCTGATAGTAACATTAGGAATCTATTTAATAAGATAGGAAAAGTTAGAATCAACACAATTTAAGACAAATCACAAGACAAGGCATCACATGCATAACTTTTTAAATCAAACACACAAGTCATGGCATACTTGGTTCCATTACAAACAACCAAGGTTCAACTTATTTTAAACAACATTTGGAAAATAAAATGATAAGTGTGGTGGTCCAACTAACGAAGTACGTTACAATCCTAACTCACTTGCCAAGTTGGTTAACAGGATATTTCTAGAAGCAATCTGTCTATCTAGAGCACATGACTCCATTACTAACTCTATAATGTCTCCCCTTAAGGTTTGGATGGTAGCCTCCAACTCTTGGGTATGTTTCTTTTCTTCCCTAAGGTCATTCTGGGTGTTAAGCATTCTACACTTGATTCTATCACCAATTTCTTTGATGGCCCTCCAAGTTGCATCCCTTGCTGAATCAAAGAATGTGGTGTGCACCATTGTGTTGGTGACCATGCAGAATCCTGAGTCCTTGTGGTTGTCTTCCTTGTTTTTATACAAGTGAAGTTGCACCCACCAGTACTCAACTCCTTCATCCATCACAGGAAAACCTTTGTACACAGCTGCACCATGTATTCCCATTGCAACCATGAGGTCCTTGAGAGCCTTGGGGAATTCTGTCTCACATTCCAAAGTCATTGTCAAGAGTGGTCCCTACCTTATGGCTTCGTTGATGGAGTTCATCTACAAATAGAGATGAGAAAGAAGTTTAGAAAAGTTTACGAGAAGAAAAGACAAGTGTGGAAGTTGCTGAATTTTTTTTCCTTAGTGGTTTCCAATCCTAGGGTCATAATCCTACAGGCAACACAGTGCTCTGATACCATCTGTAAGATCCCTCCTTTGTAAAGGAAAAAGGATCCCTGTGATTGTAATGCTAGTCCCTGGATCAATGCTAGCATCCACAGTTTAAGATGAAGTACACAGAAACAAAGGTCATTATTACAGTCATTCCAGAGAAAAACATAGTCTTTTACAACTCCATGGCCACAGGCCTAGTACAAGAGTTTAAATAATTAATAAGATAAATAAGTCTTCATCTTCATGTGCCACAGGCAAGCATGTTGAGTGTAGACTCATGACTCCTATTCATCATCAGAATATCCTGCAACATCACAAGTTACAACCACAGTGGGTCAATACATTGGAATAGTATTGGCAAGTGATACCTTAGTAGAATATTGGTGGACTAAATACTATATGCATTTTGGCTAAGTGTAGCTTAGGCTTGCTTTGCTCAAAATAGGTTTTGCCTATCAGTTGAAAACACTAAGTTTTTCTTTGTCAAAACTTTTCCCAAGGAACCACCAATAGACATTGGGGTCCTTCACCCTTGTTCAACCACAAGTTTTACTTAGAAATTGGGATGAGGAGATTCTTGATAGCTTCCATGTCTTGATGCTCAAATTGTCCAATACCAGGGACATGGCTAAGTACTTAGATTCTTCCATCTGCAGAGGTTGTGCACTTTCCCCACGAGACTTGATTTTCACCAAGACAGGACCTTTCAGAAGCCTTCCCTTAGACCAAATGGACGCGTTCCAACTTATCATCCCACTACCACCAACTGTCCAAATGGCTAAGTTATTGCAACCTATGTGATCCAGGCAGAGCCCATATTGCCAAGTGGCTGCACTAGAAGCCTCTTAACATTTGGCCTCTCAAATCCCTTTGTTCCTAGGTGGCTTTCCACAAGTGAGATACACAAGGTAAACCATAGAAATGGGCCTTGTGTAACCACTCAACATAACCCATTCACAACCATTCCACCCAGGTGATTCATTCACTTAGTTGTTTTATTAAGCAAAAACATAGTCCAAAGACTTAGAAATATTTATTCATAGCATGAACATATAGCCAACCTTGGTTTCTACTAGCTAGGCTAAGCATGGCATAGATAAGCATCTTAACTTAGAAATTTCTAGCAATTCTATAACTACTAGGATTTCCCAAGCATAGCATATAAGCAATATATAACCATGCAAGACTAGCAAAATATTTCTAATGCATAGTTGAAAAACATAGGGATAAAATCATGAAGCACCACTTGCCTTGTTAGTTTGGAGAGTAGCTACAATCCTCACAATCAGAATCACTATTTGCACCAAAATCTACACATAAAAATGATAACACCAAATCATATACAAAATAAATACAAGAAAAAATATATGGATGCATGCAATATGATATGTGATGATTTTCTAAACTCAACAAGACAAGTGCACAGTACTCGTTCATAAAGAAGTTCAAAACTTGCCAAACAACCTTTATTTGAACATTAAAACATTTCTCAAATAATTAATATACACAAAATAGGCCTACACATGTTTCTGTAAAAATAACCATTTTAACAGAAACAAAACATTAAACACATTGCATATATGGAAAGGGCTTTCTCTCCTGATTCCATTGATATAAAATTTGTCAAATTTGAACGTGGGAATCAAAAGTTATGATTAAAACAAGTTTAAACATCTAATAGATTCAAATCAGAAATTTAAAACAAACTAACAGACACGCGGCGTGTTCCTATTGGTTAGTACCGGTTCGGGCGGATCGATCAACGAGAGACACACGATCTAAATGAAGATGCATGGCCAGATCTAACATGTACCCCTTCAACACAGATCTAATCTTATACGTTAGATCTAAATCCTATGGCCACAATCTAATTGACCACAGACGGGCGACGCTAGCGGCGGCGACTGGCGGCGGCGTCTCTATCAGAGTTGCTGCCGGCATTCTAGGTCGCGCGGGAGAGGGAGAAGGGGCTTACCATGCTCGCCGTTTGCTGCTGATACTCAAGGTGGGCTTCGTTGGCGAAGGGGCGCGCAGAGGTGGTCGCTGGAGCTCGTCGGAGTCGTGCACGGCGTCGGGTGGTTGCAGACGAAGTTGTTGCCGACGCTCTGGGCCTTCCTAGTACCAACCAGAGGCATCAGTAGCTGCGCAAAGACAAGGCGAACCTAGTCGTATGCGAGAGGGGTCAAGGGGCGCTCAGTGCTTACCGCAATCGATTACCGGAGAGGAAGAAAGCGTCGGGCACTTGCGGTCATCGTCGTTGGCGAGTCTCCAGACGGTCCTAGAATGTACCGATAGGATGAGAAGATGCGCATGGATGCTGTGATCATTCTGGAAAACTTAGACGGCAAGGGGCGACGGGGTCTTACCGGAATCACACGCCGGAGGTCGTCGGAGCTGCGGCGGTGTGGGCAAGACTACGGGCAGCCTGGTGGCGTGGAGAGGAAATTGAGTGAGGGGAAATGCTCGCGGTGCAGAGGGGGTTAAATATCCAGGAGAGGGGCGGCAATTACGCGCTGTATAAATGGCAATAACGCAGGCAGTGACTGCGGCGAGGTAACGGCGGAGCGCCTCGGCCGCGCGTTGATTTGGGGACGACGCTGATGTGGTCGCAGGGTCCACTTGCTAGCGAGAGAAAGAAAGAGGGAATGGCCCCGAGCGGTCAGTGACTTAGTGGGTATGGCTGCGAGTGAGAGAGAGAGAGAAGGGGAAACCCGGGTGGGCTTAGTGGGCTGGTTTCACTGTTGGGCTAGAATAGCAGCGCCGACCTTTTTCCTTTTCTTTATTCCTTTTCTATTTCTGTTTGCATTTTTAGAATTCATTTTCAAATGATTTCAAAAGCTATTTGAATTCAAACCTTTTCAGGATTTTTGTAGAGCGAAACATTCATATTTCTGGGCATAAAAACATGTGGTCTCTCTGTACAAGCTTGGTTCTTTGATCAAATAAAATAAACAGTGATATTGCACTTGGTTTGATCAAGTTTTGAATTTGGTTTCAAAATCCATATTTGTTTTGTAAATTTTGGTTTAAACTCTAGCAATCAAGCAAAACAATCGCAAAGTAACAAGGTTTGATTCATGAACAAAAATCTCTCATCGGAGAGTAGCATTTGATTTAATGCCAATCACATAAAATAATGAGCTCATATGCTCCTGTTTTTTTGAATTGATTTTTGAAATGAAACTCTACATGATCATGGATGCATGGATGATATGCATGAGTTTTAAAACATGATTTTAGGGATGTTACAGTTGATTCTAACCTTTTCTATCTTATAAAAGAGATGCCTAACGTTACTATCAGCACGGCTGAAGAGTTCAAGGGAACTCGATTTGGCACTCGTCTTATTGAGCTCACTAGTCTGCTCAATCTTCCGCTTCCGAGCATCATGATGCTTCCCCTCACCAAGTTCGAGAGGAAGGACCTTTGGGGCTTCAAGGCTACTCAGCTAGGACGCTAGACTGAGCCAACCATGGAGGCTATCACCTTCAAACTCATGCATGATGACAAGGAGAGAGGCCTAGAGGTAGTCATGCAGGATTTGCTTGGACGTTTTCTAGGGAGACACTCTCGGGAGATTAGAGGTACTCACTTCCACACCTTCGGTAGACATGACGAGGATGGTGAGGCCATTGACTTCGAGGATACTGCTAGAGAGACGTCAGAGCCGATTCGTCTATACCTCCAGGACTTAGAGGTTCTTCTTAAGCACCTAGATACTGATAGGACCAACGTCATGCTTAGCAATGACGAACTCCAGGTGCAGCTTCGTGAGAAGGACAAGCTCTTCGCGGAGCAAGATGAGATAGTCAAGGAAATGGAGGCCAAGTTTGAGAGTCAGGATAGAAAGTTCAAGAGTCAAGAGAAAAGAGTCCAAGATAGGAACAAGAGGATTCGAGACATGACTGCAGAACTAGAGTCCAAAGACTTCGAGCTCAAGCATCAGCAGGTGGTGATTGAGAGACTTCGTTCACAGAAGAGGGCTCTCAAAGCCAAAGTAGAGGCCTTGACTACCAATGTCAAGGAATACAAGACCGCTATGGAGAATGCAGGTCTTACACTTGTTGATGAGGAGGTTGATGCAGAGGAGTAGTGATGACTACTCATTTAACTTTCACTTACCATGCTTTTTATTATTGAGTCGCAATGACCATACAACATGTGGATGGATTGCTATTGGTGTGTTTACTTTTGAAACTTGTTGTTATGTCGTTGAACTTGTCATTTTGGATGCATGTTTGGTGATTGTCTATGTGATGTATTGTGCATGTTAAGCATATATGGGCATCTCATTCTTATCCTTGTGAAACCATAGATGCCTCCTCGACGTGCCAATCCCAACCCGAACAAAAACAATGTCACCCTAGAGATGCAGCAGATGATGACAGCTCAGACACAGCTGATGCAGATGATGACCACCTTTATGCAGAATCAGAACAACAACAATAACAACAACAACAATCAGAACAATCCACTAGGTTTTGACATGCTCACCAGATTCCTAAGACTGAGGCCAGCAAAGTTCTCAGGAACTACTGATCCTATGGTGACCAATGATTAGCTACGCTCAGTGAACAAGGATTTGGGTTGTACTGATGAGGAGAAAGTCAGGTTTGCAGCACATTTGTTGGAAGGACCAGCAGCTACATGGTGGGATAACTTCCAGATCACCACTCCCATTAAGGATGTAACATGGGCTATCTTTGAGGATGGTTTCCGTACTGCTCCTACATCTCATCGGGAGTGATGAGTTTGAAGAAGAAGGAATTTCATAACTTGAAGCAGCGCCACCGCAGCGTGGCTGAGTATATTGAGGAGTTCAACAATCTGGCGCGTTATGCACCGGATGAAGTCGACACTGATGCTAAGAGGAAAGAGAAGTTCCTCGAAGGATTGAACGATGAAATGTGCAACTATCTATGGCCTATGTCCCCACTTTTCAGTCTCTTTGTGACAAGGCTGCCATCTTGGAGAGCAAGATGAAACAGGTTGAAAGCAGGAAGAGGAAACACTCTGACAAGCACAGCTCGGGATCATCTCACAAGCGTTCCCATTATGATGATAGTGGGAGTTCTGGATCCCACAAGCATGGAAAGTACAACATCCACCACAACCATAATCGTCATCATGACAACAAACATCATCGTAGTCATGACAAGAACAAGTACAAGAACCACCACAATGGAAGAGGAAGTGGTAGTGGAAGCCCAGCCTGTCAAGAAAGATCTTAGTCAGGTTGAATGTTTTAAGTGCAAGAAGATGGGGCATTATGAAAATGAGTGCCCAGAAAACAAAGTTGAAGGACCCAACAAGCCCAACCCTTTCCAAAATGGACAAGTGAACCACATCAATGTGGAAGAGATCTATGAGGAACCTGTTGCTGTTGCTGGTAAGTTCAAACTCAATTCTGTTCCAGCATTTGTTCTCTTTGATAGTGGTGCATCTCATTCATTCATATCAAGAGCATTTGTTGAAAGAAATGAACTACCGGTAGAAACTATTGGGTGTCCTATAAAAGTAAGTTCTCCTGGCGGAGAAATGATAGTGAACTCAGGATGTCATGATCTAGTCATAGAGTTTGGGAAATATAAGTTTCCCATTAATCTGATAATCCTAAATTATCAAGGATTAGATGTCATATTGGGAATGGACTGGATGAACAAGCACAAGGGAGTGCTAGATTATGCCAATCATACTGTCACAGTCACAATTCCAGAAAACAAAAGGATTAGATTCAAGACTAACTTCGAACCGAAAGGGAGTAAGCTAAATTCTCTTAAGGGGGTTAGCATAGACAGTGTGCCTATTGTAAGTGAATATCCAGATGTGTTTCCGGAAGAATTACCAGGAATTCCACCAGATAGAGATGTGGAGTTTCTGATTGATTTGCTACCAGGATCTGGACCAATAGCAAAGAGACCATACAAGATGTCAGTTGATGAGTTGAAAGAACTCAAGAAACAACTTGGAGAACAGTTGCAGAAAGGATTTATTCAACCTAGTTCTTCATCCTAGGGAGCACCAGCCTTGTTTGTGGAAAAGAAAGATAGAAGTCAAAGGTTATGCTTAGATTACCGTTCACTCAATGAGGTGACTATCAAGAACAAATACCCTTTGCCTAGAATCAATGACTTGTTTGATCAGCTAGAAGGAGCATGTGTGTTCTCAAAAATTGATCCCCGGTCAGGATATTTCCATCTCAAGATAAGAGAACAAGACATACCTAAGACAGCTTTCACCAGTAGGTATGGATTATATGAGTATACCGTGATGCCATTTGGTTTGACCAATGCACCAGCATACTTTATGAATATGATGAACAAGGTGTTCATGGAGTTCCTTGACAAGTTTGTTGTCGTTTTCATCGATGACATTTTGATCTACTCCAAGAGCAAAGAAGAGCATGAAGGACATTTGCGTTTGATACTTGAGAAGCTTAGAGAGCATAAGTTGTATGCCAAATTCAGCAAGTGTGAATTTTGGTTAAAGGAAGTTGGATTTCTTGGACACATTGTGTCAGGAGATGGTGTAGCAGTTGATCCTGCTAAAGTGTCAGCTGTAACTGAATGGGAATCCCCTAAGTCAGTAAAAGAAGTTCGTAGTTTCCTTGGCTTGGCAGGATACTACAGAAGATTTATTGAGAATTTCTCCAAGGTAACTAAGCCAATGACAGAGTTGCTAAAGAAGGACAAGAAATTTGCTTGGTCGGAAGGATGTGAACTCAGTTTCCAAGAATTGAAGAAGAGACTAGGGACAGCACCAGTCTTATGTTTGCCAGATTTGGAGAAGGATTTCCATGTGTATTGTGATGCATCTCATCATGGATTAGGTGCAGTGTTAATGCAAGAAGGGAAATTTGTGGCTTATGCCTCGAGACAACTCAAAACTCATGAGGTAAATTACCCTACTCATGATTTAGACAGATAAGGAAATTGAAGAGATCAAAGAAAAGATTGGCAAAGGAAAAGCCAAAGGGTTCCATGAAGACGAACATGGTGCTTTATGGTATGGAAAACGTATTTGTGTTCCACAAGATCCGGAGCTTCGAAAACTGATTTTACAAGAAGCGCACAACTCACCGTATTCCATTCATCCGGGTAACACCAAAATGTACATGGATATGAAGGAAAGATTTTGGTGTAATAATCTCAAGAAGGACATCGCCGAACATATTGCTTTGTGTGATGTATGTATTAGAGTGAAAGCGGAACATCAGAAACCAGCAGGATTGTTACAACCACTACCTATTCCTGATTGGAAGTGGGACAATATTGGCATGGATTTCATCACCGGATTGCCAAGGACCAGGTCAGGATATGATTCTATTTGGCTAGTAGTGGATCGCCTAACTAAAGTGGCTCATTTCATACCCATGAAGACAACCTACACAAGTTCTAAGTTAGCCAAGATCTATATGAGTATGATTTTGTTTCTGCATGGAGTACACAAAAGCATTGTGTCTGATAGGGGAACTCAATTCACTTCTCATTTTTGGAGGCAATTGCATGAGTCATTGGGAACGAGGTTGGAATTCAGCACTACTTTTCATCCTCAGACTGATGGACAAACAGAAAGGACCAACCATATTCTTAAAGATATGTTGAGAGCATGTGCTCTAGACTATGGAGCCAGTTGGGATGAAAGTCTGCCTTACGCAGAATTCTCTTACAATAACAGCTATCAAGCCAGTATTGAGATGGCACCATTTGAGTTTCTCTATGGGAGAAAGTGTACCACCCCATTGCTATGGAATGTTGTGGGAGAAATAAGTTTGTTCGGACCAGAACTAATCAAAGAGGCTGAAGAGAAAGTCAAGCTAGTTAAGGACAGATTGAAGATAGCACAGTCCCGACAGAAAAGCTACGCAGACCCTAAGCGTAGAGAAGTCACCTATGAAGTGGGTGATAGAGCTTACCTTAGAGTGTCACCACTTCGTGGAGTGAAGAGATTTGGAGTCAAAGGAAAATTGGCCCCAAGATATGTTGGACCATTCAAGATTCTGAGTCATAAAGGAGAAGTAGCTTATGAGATTGAATTGCCAGAGTCATTGTCTGCCGTTCACAATGTGTTTCATGTGAGTCAGCTTAAGAAATGCCATCCAGAGATGGAGGAGACTTCTTTGAAGGATACTATACCTTTGGAGGAGGTTCAGTTGGAAAGTGACCTCACTTATGAGGAAAAACCTATCAAGATTCTTGAGACTGCAGAAAGAGTTACCCGGACTAAGACTATCAAATTCTACAAAGTTCAATGGAACCATCATTCCGAAGAAGAAGCAACATGGGAAAGAGAAGATGATCTTCGACAAGACCACCCTCACCTATTTGCTAGCCAATCCGAATCTCGAGGGCGAGATTCACCTTAAGGGGGTTAGATTTGTAACATCCCTAAAATCATGTTTTCAAAGCTTTGCATATCATCCATGCATGCATACTCATTTAGGGTTCAATTTCAAACTCATTTGAAAGAAACCGAAACTTTGAGTGCTATGATTTTGTGTAAGCAAGCATTAATTCAATGCCACTCTCAAGTGAGAGAATAATTGTTTTAAACCAAGTTTTGTTTGCTCATAAGTTGGATTGATTGAGTGTTAAAGCTTGGACAAATTTTCCAAATCAAATATGATTTTAAAACCATTTTCAAATCTTTATCAAATCTTGTGCTAAGGCACTGTTTATTTTAAATTTTCAAAGGAACCATGCAAGTCCAACAAGACAGCATGGTTTTATAGTCAAAATTATACAGGTTTCATTTTATAAAAGGCCAAAAAGATTTGCAGTTCAAATACTTTTGAATTTGTTTGAAAAGGAATCCTGAAAATCAATTTGGAAAAAGAAAAAGGAATTAGAAATCAAATTGGGCCTGGCGCCACCATTCCAGCCCAACAGATAAAACAGCCCACCCGGGGTCCTCCTTTTCTCTCTGTTTCTCACCGCGCTCGCGCACACCCCCTCGCTGACCACTGGGCCCCGCAGCCACATCACCTCGTCGTCCCCAAATCACGCCTGCGACCAGCGCCGCCACGGCCGTTTCCTCCCGACGCAAATGCGCTTAAATCCCATTGATGCCGCGCGTAATTCTCGCCCCTGCTCCGACTATTTAACCCCCACCCCTCTGCGACCATTTCCCCTCACTCAGTGCCCCCACTCCGCCACCAGGCTGCCGACAATCTCGCTTGCACCTCCGTGGTACCGATCCACTCCGACGTGCGATTCTGGTGAGCACTCCTCGCCCCCGCCTTCTAATCTTGACAGCATGATCGCAGCAACCTTGCGCATCTTCTAACACCACTGGTGTGTGCTAGGACCATCTGGAGCTTCGCCAACGTCGACGACCACAAGTGCCCGACACAGCCGCAACTCCGACGAGCTCTCCTGGTTTGTACCGACCGCGCCTCCCTCTCTCGTTCATACTCAGACACTCGCCTCGTCCGCACGCATCTAACGCAATCTCTCTCATGCCTTAGCGTGAACAGTAGCGTCACCACCGCCTCCAGCAGCACACGCCCGACGACAGCAGCGACTCCGGCGAGCAATACCCGTCGACCTCGAGCGCCCCTTCGCCAACCAAGCATACCTTGAGCATTAGCAGCGCACGACGAACTCGGTGAGCTATCTCTCCCTCTTCCACGCAACCTAGATCGCCGACAACGTCTCTGACAGAGCTACCGCCGCCACTCGCCGCCGCTGGCGCCGCCAGACTTTGGTCTCTTGATCGGCAACCGTTAGATCCAGATCCAACGCGTTAGATAGATCACTTAAACGAAGCGGTACGAGAGAGATCTGGCCGTGCGATTTCATTTAGATCGTGCGGTCCATGCTGGTCAATCCGTGCGAAGCGGTACCGATGAAACAGAAAGCGCCGCGTGGCTTGTGTTTAAATTTAAAACAGAAATTTGATCTATTAGTTAACCAAACTTGTAAAATTCATAACTTTCGATCCACACGTTCAAATTTTATAAATTGTATATCATTGGAATCAGGAGAGAAAATCTGTTCTGTTTATGCAATGTGTTTAATGTTTTGCCTCTGTAAAAATGGTTGTTTTTATAGAAACATTTGTAGGCATAATTTGTGTATAGTAATTATTTGAAAAATGATTTGTTGATCAAATAAAGTTTATTTGGTGCGTTTTGGACTTGTTTAGGATTCAGTACTGTATACTTGTCATGTTTGGTGTAGAAAAATCATCACATGGCATTTGCATGCATTCATATATTTTTGTTTGTATATTTGATTTGTGATCTTTGTGCCATTATTTTATGTGTAGATTTTGGTGCAAATAGTGATTGTGATTGTGAAGATTGTTGCTACTCCCCAAACTACCAAGGCAAGTGGTGCTTCATGATTTTATTCCTATATTTTTCAACTAGAAATATTTTGTATAAGACTTGCATGAATATTTTGATCTATATGCTATGCTTGGGAAATCCTAGTAGTTGTAGAATTGCTAGAAATTCTCTAAGTTAAGATGCTTACCATTACCATGCTTAGCCTAGCTAGTAGCAACCAAGGGTGGTGATATATGCATGTTATGTGAAAATATTTCTAAGTCTTTGGACTTGTGATTTGCTTAATAAAAGAACTAAGTGAATGAAACACCTGGGTGGAATGGAAAGAATGGTTTGTGTTGAGTGGTTACACAAGGCCCATTTCTATGGTTTACCTTGTGTATCTCACTTGTGGAAAGCCACCCAGGATCAAAGGGATTTGAGATGCCATATGTTAAGAAGCTTCTAGTGCAGCCACATGGCAATATGGGCTCTGCCTGGATCACATAGGATGAAATAACTTAGCCATTTGGATAGTTGGTGGTAGTGGGATGATAGGTTGGAACGCGTCCATTTGGTCTAAGGGAAGGCTTCTGAAAGGTCATGTCTTGGTGAAAATCAAGTCTTGTGGGGAAAGTGCACAACCTCTGCAGATGGAAGAATCTAAGTACTTAGCCATGTCCCTGGTATTGGAAAACTTAAGCATCAAGACATGGAAGCTATCAAGAATGTCCTCATCCCAATTTCTAAGTTAAAACTTGTGGTTGAACAAGGGTGAAGGATCACCAATGTCTATTGGTGATTCCTTGGGAAAGTTTTATCAAAGATAAACTTAGTGTTTTCAACTGATAGGTAAAACCTATTTTGAGCAAAGCAAGCCTAAGCTACACTTAGCCAAAATGCATATAGTATCTAGACTGCTAATATTCTACTAAGGTATCACTTGCCAATACTATTCCAATGTATTGACCCACTGTGGCTGTAACTTGTGATGTTGCAAGTTATTCTGATGATGATTAGGGGTTATGAGTCTACACTCAACATGCTTGCCCGTGGAACATGAAGATGAAGACTTATTTATCTTATTATATATTTGAACTCTTGTATTATGCCTGTGGCCATGGAGTTTGTAAAAGACTATGTTTGTCTCTGAAAAGATATGTAATAATGACCTTTGTTTCTGTGTACTTCATCTTAAACTGTGGATTCTAGCATTGATCCAGGGACCAGCATTGCAATCACAGGGATCCTTACCTTTATAAAGGGAGGGATCTTACACATAATTTATCACAGAAGACATGATCAGTAGCAATAGTTTTTATAAATTTTTGGTTTTGAAATTTTTTTATCGTTTGCAATATAAAATAAAGCAGTAAGATGATAGCAACAAACGGAAATAAACTACATGTGAGTAGATAGGTAATAACCTGAATGATTTGATCCCCGACAACGGTGCCAATTTTATGATTGGATTCCTACACCAACAACAGGGCTATTTCAGTACTTGTAGTAGCAAATATTTAAAGAGTTTGTCCTGATGAGAGCTCAGCAAACGGAAAAAACATGACCCTGCAGCCACGTTGTCAATGCAGCCACGTTCACACCCAAACCGTGGTTTGAAAATAGCCTATTCTGTAAGTTACTAGGATAAATGAATTTAAAATGATTTGTAGCAACTACTACTAGGACTGGAAGAAAACTAGAACAAAAGTTAAAAAACTTAGAAGGATGTGAATGCAATGAGATGAAATATTAATGCTATGATTCTTCAAGTAATGTTGTGTATACCGGTGTGCATGATAAGTGCTAATGGAATAGTTATAAACTGTACTTGTGGCGGTCTCTCATATACCGTTGTCTCCCACCGTTGGTAAGTGGCAACCAGACAATTCAATTGTCCACACCCTCTTTGGACATGGGTCATCTTGTAAGAGAATAGTGTATTAAGGTAACAAGACCAATTAAGTTAATAAGACCAGAGAAAAGGCATTAAGTTATATGGACAACCGTACTCCTAAGTAAGCGTGCTAGTCACAAGATATCCCGTCTATCACTTTCGGTTTAAGCAATTGGCAACACTATGCTTATCTATATCATGAGTGATCTTGGGGGATCTCTGGGCGGTGCATCCTAAGATGTTATTTCCTCCACAAATTACTTATAGAAAATAACCTATTAGTTCTACCCATGGAAGAGCAGAGACTAATGATAAGTTTTGTGACACTCCGTGAATCCCTAGTAAATTCCTCAACAATGGATTGGATGTCTCCAATCACTAGAATAATATCATGAATAGAACAATGTAAACAGAAAGCACAAACATATTAATTAACAAGAACACACCACACTTCAATTACTCAAATCATCATAACACTAATAAAAGGGGTTTCAAGCCATGTTACAACCTATCACGGAGACCATGATGGGGTGATACGTTGCAAACGTATCTATAATTTTTGATGCTCCATGCTTGTTTTGCACCATTTATATTATGTTTTGTCTACACTTTGAGGCATTTCTATGCATTTTCTGTAACTAACCTATTAACAAGATGCCACAGTGCCAGTTCCTGTTTTCTGTTGTTTTTGGTTTTAGAAAAGCTATTAAAGAAATATTCTCGGAATTGGATGAAACCAAAGCCAAAGTTCCTATTTTTTCAGACACTACACGGAGTCCGAAGGAGAGACGAAGAAGCGCCACGAGGCAGCCGCACCAGGGGGCCGTGCGGGCCCACCCTAGGCCGCAGCGCCCTATGGTGTGGGCCCCTCGGGCCTCCACCGACCTTGCCCCTTCGCCTATATAGACCCCCCCCCCCCGAGGCAGAAACGCTAAGTAACCGATCATAATTCCACAAAAAAGTCTATTGCCATTGCCACCATCGTCCCTAGATCGGGAGGGATCTGAAGCTCTTCCCGGCACCCTGCCGGAGAGGGGAGATCATCCCAGAGCCCTTCTTCATCACCATGCCAACCTCCGAATGATGTGTGAGTAGTTCATCCTTGGACTATGGGTCCATAGCAGTAGCTAGATGGTTGTTTCTCCTATTTGTGCTACCATGTTTAGATCTTGTGAGCTGCCTATCATGATCAAGATCATCTTATTGTAATTCTATATGTTGTGTTTGCGGGGATCCGATGGTTATTGAGTACTATGTCAGATTGATTATTGATTCTATCATGTCTATGTTATTTGTGATCTTGCATGCTCTCTGTTGCTAGTAGTTACTCTGGCCAAGTAGTTGCTTGTGACTCCAAGAGGGAGTATTTATGCTCGATAGTAGGTTCATGCCTCTGATAATCTGGGAGAGTGATAGAAACTTCTAAGATTGTAGATGTGCTATTGCTACTAGGGAGAAAACAACAATAATTTGCCTAAGGGAAATTGTATTGTTTACATTACACACTTTGCTTAATGCAATTATCTGTTGCTTGCAACTTAATACCCGAGGGTTGTTTGGATGATATCCCGGAGGTGGATTATTAGTCATAGATGCAGTTGGATTACGATATATGTATCATGTTGTAATGCCCAAGTGAATCTCATAGTAATCTTCATGTCAAGTACATGCATAGTTA
Organism: Avena atlantica; assembly: GCA_910589765.1. Lineage (NCBI taxonomy): Eukaryota > Viridiplantae > Streptophyta > Magnoliopsida > Poales > Poaceae > Avena > Avena atlantica. The sequence continues at coordinate 124,389,457 of OU342739.1, forward strand.
TGCATTCTTTATTTGTCAATTGCCCCGCTGTAATTTGTTCACCCAGCATGTTATTTATCTTATGGAGAAAACACCTCTAGTGAACTGTGGACCCCGGTCCATTCCTTCCCATTGATATTCTATCTACTATTTACTGTTTACTTTATGCAATTACCACAAGCAATTACTATCTTCCACACTATACGTTTAATCCTTTGTTTTCAGCGAAACCAGTGAGCTTGATAACCTCATTGATAAGTTGGGGCAGAGTATTTTGGTTGTGTTGTGTGTAGGTTCCACGTTGCTAGCAACACCTTCAGAAGTAACTCCTATATCCTACTGGTTCGATAACCTTGGTTCTATAATTGAGGGAAACTTGTTGTTGTGCTCATCATACCTTCCTCTTGGGGTTCCTAATGAGCTCTACATCATCTGAGCCATCAAGCACTTTTCTGGCATCGTTGTCGGGGAGTATAGGGCCTTCAATCTTCTTCCTCCGCGTCAAGCCTTTTTGCTAGAAAGAAGATTTCTGTAAGGGAAGTCTCTCACAACCAATCTCTTTACTTTGTTTTTGTTTTGTTAGTTTCTTTTGCTTATTTTTATCAAAAACAACAAAAAATAGAGAGATTTATAGTATTTATCTTGAGTTAGGACATGAAGTGTTTGAAGCTAAAATTAAAAAACCTATGGAACTTTATTTGCATGCCAATAGCAATGTTATTAGTATGAATTCTTTGAACTCCATTTTTGCTAATGCTATGGAAACGTCTAAGCTTGGGGAAGCTAGTTTTTATGAAAATGATCTTTTTAGTTCCCCACCTTTAGAGGAGAAATTTTGCTATGATGATTACAATGATGAATATGATATTTTCAGTCCACCTACTATTGAGGAGAAAATTAATTATGATTAAAATATGCCTCCTATATTTGATGATTATGGTGATGAGAATAATAATGATAGCTATTTTGTTGAATTTTCTCCCACTACAATTAATAAGAATGACTATGCTTATGTGGAGAGTAATAATTATTATATGCGTGTGGCTCATGATAAGAATGTTTTATGTGATAGTTGTATTGTTAATTTTATTCATGATGCTAGTGAAAGTTATTATGGGAGAGGGAAACATGGTTTTATGGATCTCAACAATATTAAGTTTCCCCTCTTTATGTTGAATTTTTTGAAGTTGCACTTGTTTTACTTTCCTATGCTTGTTCCTTTGTGCTTTCATGACTTGTTCTTTTACAAGATTGTTTTTCATAGGAAGTGGATTAGACTTAAATTTATTTTATATTTGCTTCTTGATGCTCTCTTTTACTTCAAATTCATATTTTTTATGTGAGCATCATTGAAATTATCATGCCTATCTTAATGGATATAAAGAAAGAGCTTTTGGGAGACAACCCATTATATTTTTGCTTTTAGTAAGTTTTTCTTTTGTTGAGTCTTGGAAGTTATTGCCTCTGTAATAACCTCCCCTTATCCTTTTTGTTTGGTTTTGTGCCAAGAATAGCCTCTAATGAGAGGTAAGGCTGGTCATAGTGCATAGTAACTTAGACTAGTAACATTCATATGTTACTAGTATAAGTTACTACCTTTGTAGTGGAAAATAACTTAAGAGTGGTAACATGCAATGTCACATTAATTGGGTTGTAGACTCACTTTGTCTTGATATGTGTGATGTTACAGTAACATAGCTAGTTACTCTATCTATCTCTTTGCTCATTAACTCATTACCACATAAGCAAAAGTGCTGAGTTGGACTTTTAGTTACTAGTGAAGTTACCCCCACTATGACCAGCCTAAGTAAGATTTGGGGAAGTTGTTGTCCCGAAACAAATTTTTGTGCTTCGCTATAAAAAATCATGAAAAATCCCAGAACGTCATATTGAGCTGTAATTTTTTGTGCGCATGCCCCTGGTATTTACCCAAATTTCGTTAGTTTTGCACTTTTAGATTTGAGAAATAGAAGATTTTAGAAAAAATTTGTCTTTATCTGCTGGTCTGTTTTGACAGATTTCTGCCATTATTTGCATTTGCCTCTTAAATCGATTTCTTTTGAGTTCTTCTTGATCACTTAAGCTTTTAAAAGGAATTTCCACAGTAGATTATGTTTTAATAGATGGTTTTACTTGAGTTGAAACTGAACCCAAAGGCTTATCATGTTGACTACACTAATGTTGCTAATGAAGATTGTGTGAAGTTTTGTATGAAGGAAATTTTCAAATGTAGGGAGAGAATGATATGATGAGATGAAGTATGGACAAAATATAAAGCTTGGGGATGCCACCCGTGTCACCCTAGGAAATATTCAAGAGATACAAGCGTCAACGCTTGGGGATGCCCAAGGCATCCCCTTCTTCATCAACAAAAATCTCAGGTTTTCTTTTAAGATACTATACTTTTATTGCTTCATGCACTATGTGTTTTTCTTGGAGTGTCTTTGTTTTTGTTTTTAGTTTTCTTTTGTTTTTTCTGTAATAAGTTGGTTGTAACCCCCCCCCCCACACACACACTTCTTTTGGATAAGTCACACCTCGTTCTTCATTGTCTAGAACACTCTAGTTTTCACTCTTATTGTTTTGTGAGTGTTCTCCTTTGCTAGCACTGCGTTTAGCTTTAGTTTTCTTCTTATTTTTGCTTAGAACTTTTCAGTTCTTCTTTGTAGTTAGGTGAGACAAGCTCTCTGATCTTTATTCATTATTACCTTTGTGAGTTTTTTCAAATAAGTCGATTGGTGTTGGAAACGAGTAGAATGTTTCATGCTTATGGTGGTACAAAAAGGAGCTTGCTTGGACTGTGGCCTAGACTTTATCATGTAATTTTAGATGTTACATTGACCATATGCTTAGTGATTATTGTGTAACATGACTTGTTGCAAACAATTGAGATTGCTTAATCTGCCATGAAAAAATCATGCGTTGTTTTAGCATACAAAAGCATAATATTGTGGTATTCTCCTTTGATGCTTTATTTGGGTTGACTTGGCACATGCTTACACCATGTTATGACTATGAACCAGTCACCTTAGCCTCTATGATTATTTAGTTTTTGACTTGTAATATTACTTTATGCTTTGATTAATAATGTTTTATCGCTCTGCATGATTATGGCCACTATTACTCTCTTAGTTGGTTGCTCCCAGTCTTTTGCTAGCCTCCACCTGTACCGAGTATGAGATCTACTCGTGCATCCAATTCCCAAGAAACCAAGTTATTCCAAAGAGTCCACTATAAATTTGTATGCATGGTGTGTTACACCATTCCAAGTATATTCATGTGTTTTATCTTCCAAATTAAATTTTGTTATGTGAAAATTAGTGATTAAATCTCTCAGGAACTTGAAGACACATTTTATTTCTGGCAGTTAATAAACTTGAACTATTGTGACTATCTTATGATGCTTATATGCTTTCAAGTTATAAGTTAGGAATTAGCAAAACCATGTTATCATGGGGAATGCTTTCGACATTGCACTTATTCTACTTAGTTGATATCATGTTCTTTTGTTTATGGATACCGGCGGTGTGAAATAAAATGGGAGCTTGTAAGCTCATGGAGTTTGTATATGTGTTAGAGAAACGCCTAGGCGGCTAGCCTAAGCCATGCCTAATCATGGTGGAAACTTACAGCGAAACCATAGTGGCATTCTATGAAGCATCCTCAGTAAAAACCTATGCAAATAGCAAATAAAAAGATCGCTAAGATGCTCACTGTCTGTTGCCTTGTCATTTTGATATGGTATAGCTCCTGTGTCATGTGGCAAGGGGTACCCCGTTGGTGGTTCTCTATGATACACATATACTTACAATGACAAGAACTTGCTTGTGACCAAAGTTGAGTAGCATGAGGTTCGGTACTCGTACGCAAGGGGCATGAGATTTTCAACTTGTGATTTGTCAAGCATATACTTATATTTGCACTCACTTTAACCTTAAACACTTCAAGATGCTTATGATAGGGGCAATGAGATCTCAAAGCTAATAAGTACCATAATTTTTGGAAGCTTTATAAAACCATTTAATCCCTACTTCCCTCTGCGAAGGGCCTTTCTTTTTTACTTCTATGTTGAGTCTCCATATTCTATCTTTATGCACCAGCTAAGAGAGCATAGTTGTCATTCTTAGTTCAATGTGCATTCTCCCAAAACTTGTTGATTAATTTATAATTATGGTATTGCTTGTTCTTAAATTATTTGTATCTAGTCACCCTTATGAACTTTGAAGGTGTCCTATGCATTTATGTTTTGCTATTCCATGAAGGACAAGCTGAATACCACTCTTGCTACGTTTTCTATACGTGAAACAAACAAATGTCTTTCAATGCATTGTTATTCATGATCTTTTGTTTGTATAGCCTTTCATATTCCAACATAGTTGCTATGTCTTATTGTTATAAATATATCTTTCATGCTTATATTGTCAACTTTATTCAAAGTGCCACTCAAAGTTATTATGAGAGAGGGAAACATGATTTTATGCATCTCAATAATATTAAGTTTCCCCGCTTTATGTTGAAAGCTTTGAAGTTGCATTCGTTTTGTCTTCCTATGCTAGTAGCCTTTTGTTTCAATATTTTTTTCTCTCATGAAACTCCCTTGCATAGGAAGTGGGTTAGACTCAAATGTGTTGGATATTTGCTTCTTGATGCTCTCTTTCACTTCAAATCCAAATCTTCTATCTGAGCATCATTGAAATTATCATGCCCATCTTAATGGCTATAAAGAAAGAGCTTTTGGGAGACAACCCTTTTTAGTTTGCTTTGGGTCTTTTGTTTCTTTGAGTCTTGGAAGTTATTACCCCTGTAATAACCGCTCCTTATCCGTTTTTGTTTTGTTTTTGTGTCAAGATCAACCTCTTTTGAGAAGCAGGTGAGTTGTGAAAAAGTGTTGTCCTGGGACAGATCTTTGGTCTGCATTGTAAAAATTTGTGAAAGATCTCAGTACTTCGGATGGATCTGTAATTTTCTGTGCTTGTGCCACGAGTTGTTATCCAACTTTCGTTAGTTTTGAACTTTTTGATTTGAGCAACATAAGTTTTTCTAAAAAATCAATCTTTACCTGCTGGTCTGTTTTGACAGATTTCTGCCATCATTAGCATTTGCCTCTTAAATCGATTTCCTTCCAGGTTCTTTTTGGGCTTTTGAAAGGAGTTGCCACAGTGGCTTTTGTTTTGATGGTTTTCAGTTGAAATTTGAACCCAAAGGTTTATTGTTTTTGCGTACACTAATGTTGCTAATGAAGCTTGTGTGAGGCTTTGTATGAAAGGAACCTTCAAGTGTTGGAGAGAAGGAATATGTCTTTGAATAGGTAAAAGTGCTGAAACAGAAGGTTCGCGAAAACCTTATATTTTTATATTTTTGTTGTTTTTATTCCATATGGAAGGTTACGACACGAAAAAGAGGAGGAAACGGAGCCCGGGTGGGCCACACCCACCTGTGGCACGGGGCCCACCTGGCCGTGCCACCAGGGTGTGAGCCCCCTGGAGTCCGTATTTGTCCCGTTTTTGCACAATACCTTCCTTATATCGTAAAACTTCATAATATATAACCCCTGGATCCCCCGAGGTTCGTATATCATGTTCTCATCGTGTTTTCATTTCAATCTGTTTCTGTCAGGAATTTTTCTCAAGTTTAGAGGCACCATGGTCTCCGCCAACGACAAGGGCAAGAAACCCGTGGAAGATGATCTTCAAGGCCCCAAGAAGGAGGAGGAGATCTTGGTTGAGGTTGAAGAAGACGTGAGGAAAGATGAGCATCCAGACACCCACGCTACCATTGCGAGCATTGGAGTGGTGGCAAATCCTATCAACCTCAAGAGGACAACATGGATGTCTACAGGAGGGAAACCTCCACATCATTGCCTTGCTCCACGGTCACTTCCTCCACGCACCAAGAACCCCTTCCATACTCTTATACATGAGCAGCAGTATCAAAAGTTTCCCAAAGGGAAGTTGCCCTCTAGTTGGGACATGCCTCGTTCTAACCATGCAGGAGAGGAACACTCTAAGGAGGAAGAGTGGGGAAAGAATAACAAGGACTGGGATTCTCGGTCTGACATGATTATGAACTGCATTGAGCATAATACAGAGTTTATTCGTACTCTAACCTTCAAGATTGAAGACTTGAGGAAGCTGATTGAAAAGCTTATCAAGGGAACACCACCACCACCGAAGGAGTAATTCGTCATAATGTTTTGGCATCCCCTTGGTATGTTTCAAGCTTGGGGGAGTGCCACGATATCACATCATTATCTTTCTTTTTACCTTTTTAGTAGAGTCATATCTTGAATAGAGAAGCTATCATATAGGATGGTTTGCATTGTGGAATTATCTCTCCTTTAGTTGGTTATCTATGTATCCCTTGGTGTGAGTGCCTTTATGGAACATTAATGAGAAGTTTCATCTTTTACTTTTTGCACTTCTTATTTTATTTTGCAATCTCTATCATTTGATTGATCTTGTTGATTAGTATTGGTATCACTTTCGGAGCATCAAGTAAATCTAAATTGGTTTTGGCAAACCGATCTCTGGTCAGTAGCAACACTTTTTGAGGTTTGAAAGGAAAAGAGAAAAGCACTTACAGGTATTTCATATTATTTTCTTTCTTTCTTGATTGGATCATAAGCTTGGTACTCTTTATTTAAGATCTTTTGTGTTTTTCAAGGAGGATTGCATGTTTGACTTTATCACTTGTATGTTTGCTTGTTTCCTTCAACTCCTTGCTTGCTACCTAGCCTTGCTAGCCAAAAACATGTACTGAGAGGGATTACTGCTCGCGCATCCAATCCCTTAAACCAAAACCTATGCTATTTGTGTCCACCATATCTACCTATTAGAATCATTGCTATTCCAAGTAAATTCTCAAGCTTCATCTATCTTTCAAATTAAAAATTCTTTTGTTATGTGAAAACTAGTTAGAAAAGGTCTCACGAACTTGATGGCACACCTTATTTTCTTGCCCCTAATAAACTTGAACCATTGTGTCATCGAAGTTGTATATGCTTGCACCTATACATAGGGATTACCAGAACTGTGCTGTCACGGGGAACACTTTCAACGCCTATAAATATCTACCTAGTTGATATCATGCTCTTTTGTTTGTGTATGTCGTCGGTGTGAAATAAAAGGGGAGCTTGTAAGTCCATGGAGTTATATATGTGTGTTAGAGAAACACCTGGGTCGTGATGACCCACAAGTATAGGGGATCACAACAGTCTTCGAGGGTAGTATTACCCAATTTATTGATTCGACACAACGGGAGCCAAAGAATACTTATAAGCCTTAACAACTGAGTTGTCAATTCAGCTGCACCTGGAAATAGTCTTGCTCACAGAAGTTTATCAGTAGCAACAATTTTGTAGTAGCAATAGCAAAGTAACAGCAGTAGTAAAACGAAAGCAATAGTAACAATAGCAGCAAACAGTAGGATATGAGTGCGGTAGGCATAGGGATGGATGGACGGGCATTGCATGGACAAGTCTAAACATGTTACTTCAAGATCAAGGGCAATTGAAGATAAATAAGATAAAGCATCCAATTACTAAACAATCATAGGCATGTGCTCCATATATAGTCATATGTGCTCGCAATGAGAACTTGCACAAAAGCTTTTGTTCTGCCAGCCCATTGCAGTGGGGCCAAGGGAATCTACTAGAAATTAAGGTACTCCTTTTAATAGAGCACCGGAGAAAAGCATTAACACTCCGTGAACACACGTGATCCTCACACCACAGTCATCCCCTCTGGTTGTCCCAATTTCTGTCACTTTGAGGCATTTGGATCCGGACAATGATATGTGTACACAACTTGCAGATAAGATCATAAACAATACTATCATCATGAATCAATAATAAGTTCAGATCTGAAGTCATGGCACTCGGGCCCTAGTGACAAGCATTAACCATAACAAGTTGCAACAAAGTCAAATAGCACTAATAGAGATACTATGCACCATGTCCTAACAATCTTATTCGATTACACGATAGAACTCATCCAATCCCTACCATCCCCATAGCCTACAGTGTGGGATTACTCACTCATGGATGGGGGAAACATGGATGGTTGATGGAGAGGCGTTGTTGATGATGATGGCGATGATCCTCTCCAAATTCCCCATCTCGGCAGGGTGCTAGAACGGAGTTTCTGGTTCCGAATCGCAGTTTCTGGTGGTGGCTGCACAGCAGAACTCTTTCTGGAGAAACGTCGAACCCCCTGAGTTTTTAGGTCAGAAGGAAACTTATAGGCGAAGAGGAAGGCCGAGGGGGTGCCTGAGGCGGCCACACCCCCTCCAGGCGTGGCCAGGCCCAGCCCGCACGGCAGGGGGGTGTGGGCCCTTCAGAGCCCCACTCCGTCTCGTATTCTGGCTCCATGAGTCTTCTGGTGAAATAGGATTTTTGGCATATTTTCCGGGATTTTTCCTGATAGTTGATTTTCTGCACAAAAACTAGACACCAAGGTAATTCTGCTGAAAACAACGTCAGTCCGTATTAGTTGTATCCAAATCACACAAGTTGAGAGGAGAAACAATAGCAAAAGTGTTCGGGAAAGTAGATACGTTTTGGACGTATCAACTCCCCCCAAGATTAGCTTATTACTTGTCCTCAAGCAATTCAGTTGAAAACTGAGTGTGATAAAAGAACTTTCACAAACACATTTTCTTCATATGATGTAAATATTATCAGCACATGAGTAGATACTTGGACAATTCATAATAAAGAGTATGCAACTAAGTCTACTTAATAGTCATTGCAAGCTATGAAGAGATTCCAACTCAATAATAATAAGTAGCATGAAACATAAACATAAGCAACATTGCAATGCTCATAAGAAGGTATGATAGAGTGGTATCTCACTTGCCTTTGATTGAAGAGCACAATATAAATGTCAAGGCACCTCTGAAGTTCAAGTGAAGACTAGAAGTAAAGATATCAGAGATACAAGCATCAAAGTCATGACATAATTAACCAAGTTTTGAGACAAGCACATTATACTAATAATGACAACTATGCTCTCAAGAAGGTGCTCAAAGAATAAGTGGTGACTCAACAAGGAAGTGAAAAGGTTATGAAAGGTTTGAAAGGCTTCCAAATGCTGAAAGTATGGTACTCATTAGCTTTGAGCTCTCATTGCCCCTATCATAGGCATCTTTAAATGGTTAAGTTTAAAGTGAGGTCCAATATGAGTTATATGCTTGACAGACCATAAACTGGAAATCTCATGTCCCTTGAATACGAGGGCCGCTCCTCATGCTACTCAACTTTAGTTACCGGCAAGTTCTTGTCATAGTAAATACATGCGTATCATAAAGAACCGCCAATGGGGTGCCCCTTGCACATGATACAAGAGGTATCCCATAATCAAAATGACAAGGCAAGTAGACAATGAGCATCTCAGCGATATTTTTATTTGCTATTTGTATAGGTTTTTATTTAGGATGCTTCACAGATTGCTCATTATGGTTATGCTGCAAGTTTCCACCATGATTAGGCATGGCTTAGGCTAGCGGCCCAGGCATTTCTCTAACACATATATATAACTCCATGAACTTACAATCTCCCCTTTGATTTCACACCGACGACATCCGTAAACAAAAGAGCATGATATCAACTGGGTACAAAGTACATGTGCAATGTTGAAAGTGTTCCCGTGACAGCACGGTTCTGCTAACTCCCAGACTATAATTTGTAAGCATATAACTTTCATGGACAGTCACAATGGTTCAGGTTTATTAAGTGCAAGAAATAAAATGTGCCATCAAGTTTGTGAGAGCTTTACTAACTTTCTCAAAACAAGCAAACATTTTATTTGGAAGAAAACAAGGCATAATGAATATGCACAGAATAGAAAATGATGCTAGTAGGTAGGTATGGTGGACACTTTTGGCAATGTTGGTTCTAGGGAGTTGGAAACACGTGTAGAGCTCATACTCAGTGCAAGTGAAGGCTAGCAATAGAGAGAGAGCGACAAACGAGAGAGCAATAACTGTCATAATCATGCTTGTAACAAAACATGACTAAATATGGCATAAAAGTGATACAAGAACTCTGAGGCAAAATAAATCATCGAGACTTAACTGATTATTGTTTAGTCATATGCATGCGTGAGCATGTGCCAAGTCGATTCAAATGAAACATTCAGACGAGGATACCACAATATCATACCAAGTTATGAATAAAACAATGCAAGCAAACATTCATATGACAATGCTACAAACTATTAGCAAGCTAGAGCTAATCATAAGAAAGCAAGAACTACTAAGCATCCATAAATAATGTCACATCCCAAGATTTTCCAAATCTTGTAATGTGAAAATAAATTAATAAAATAAAACTTTGTTTGATTTTCAGAGCCAGAAGAAACTTTTTGAATGCAATTGGAACTTCCAAACTCATTTGAACTTAAAATAAACCTAAAGGGATTTAAAAAGATAAACATTTAATAAAAGGAAAAATAAAAACATTTGGAAATACTATTTGGAAACAATTAAATGAAAAGATTTGTTTTCAAATGAAATAGAAATTTATAAATAAATAAAGATTATTTTATAAAGCCAAATTAATCCTTGGCCAAGCTTTGGGAATTAAAAACATTTTATTTTAAATAAAATAGCAAAGGTTTATTTAAAAATAATAAAGGACTGCTTAAATAAAATAATAAGGAATTAATATCCAAAATTTATGCAAATAAAAGGTTTTACCATTTTAATTAAAACATCAAAACTTATTAAAATTATTTAAAATAAGTTTTCCAAATATTTGATATTCTCAAATAAAACCTACTAAAGTGTGTTGGCTTTATTTAAGATTTTAAAATAAATATTCTCAATAAAACAAACCCTAGTTGATTTAATAATGAAAGTCTATTTTATTTAATTAATAATGGACTCTAAAACAAAATGTTATTTTGCTTTAAAACAAGTTTCCAAGTATTCAATATTTCCCAAATAAAACCTACTGATTTGGTTTTGAAAATATTTAGGTTCCAAATAAAGATTTTATTAATAAAATCAAACCCTATTTGATTAAATAACTAAAGGGCTATTTTATTTAATTATTAAATAGATCCTAAAAATGAATAAAATATTATTTTATTTTGAGATTGGTTTATGTTGAAAAACAGAACCAAAAACTCATTATAAGTTTGAATTGTTTGAATAGTTTGAGGGAATGAATAATTGATTCAAATTCAAAACAGAAAAATAGAAATAGAAAAGGAAAAAGAAATCAGAAGAATATGAAATGGACCTGACCCAACTGGCCAAGCCCAACTAAGGCCCAAAATCAACTCAGCTTACCACCCCGAGGAAAACGATTCACACTCGATATCTGACCCGCGGAGCAACTGACATGTGGACCCTCTTCTCCCCCTCACTCAAACGCTGACAAGCCGACCCCCACCCCCTCCTATTCATCGTCTTCAACACGACCTCTTCGCCCTGGCTGTTACTGCCGATTGATTTCCTCGTCAATTCTCTTCAATGCCGTGCGATCAACGCCCCCTGACCACACACGCTTAAACGCCAGTGACTCCTCTCTCGTTCCCCTCTGTTTCCTTCCCCGAGCACGCCTCTAGTCCATCCCAATTGCTCCTCGACTGCCCTGTCTCCGACGACGCTCCGACGCCGAATCCGGCAGCCCCTCACCACCCCTTGCATCCCCGACCATGCTCCTGTGATCCCTACCTCCTGGCAATCATCACCGTAGCGCCAGCTCGCCCCCGAGCGCTCCAGAACGTCAGCAATATCTCCACCTGTACGCCACCGACGACCCCGCAACTCCGGTGAGCTCCAGCACTCGACTCCGTGCGCGCCTTAATCAGTGAGACATGCCATTTTATTAGTCTTTGTCCTCTGTATCTACAGGTGCTCACCAAACCCTCGCACGTAGCCTGCAACCTCGTCCCCGTCGGCGAGCAGAAGCTCCTGCGCCAGTAGAAACTCCGGCGAGGAATTCCCGTAACTCCAGCGCGCCCCTCGGCAAACGGGAAGCACCTCGAGCACCCCCACGCCTTGGCGAAATCAGTGAGCCCCCTCTCCTCCTTCCTCGCTTCCTGTAGCGTCGACTTCGCCACCGTCTGGCCGCTCCGCCACCAGACGCCACCGCCAGCGCCGCTGCTGTTTGGCCAAACAATTGGAACCGTTAGATTAGCATCGGATGGCTTGGATAGATTCACTAGAACGAAGGGGTACATCTTATCTGTGCCGCACGATCCACTTTAGATCTAACGTTCCACAGAGCTGATCCGGCCGAACCGGTATCAACCAGTAATATCACGCCGCGTGTCACCTGTCTGTTTAAAAACAGAAATTGAAAATAGATTTGTTTGTAATTTTCAAACCCTTATAACTTTTGATCCACACGTCCAAATTTTGCAAATTTTATATCAATGAATTCAGGAGAACAAGCCCTAGCCAACCATGCCCTTAGTTTAGCAAATAGTAGCTGTTAGCTTGTTTGAAATTGCAGAAACATTTGTATGCTTATTATGAATGTAAAAATTGTTTTAAATTGAATTTAGGGTTAAAATCTTTGGCAATTGGATTTATTTGAACCTACTGACCCTAGGAAACACTTTGTGGACACAAAAATGTATTTTGAGAAATTAAGAAATGATTCTTTAATTTAAAACCATTTCTAGTCAAATAGAAATGTAATTTATTTATTGAAAATAATTTTGAAGTAAAACCTTTGCAAATTGGATTGTTGTGACCTTACTGTCCCTAGGAACCAACCCTTGGTGTTAAAAATGATTATGGAAAGATTTAGGTTGGATTACTTGACTTAGTCATTTTCTAGCCAAATAAAAAGAATGGTTTTTGTTATAAAAATGTTTATGAAAAGAAAACTTAAGGAAATGTTTTGGACCAAACCCACTAACCTAAAAACAACAAGTTTTGCAAATTAGCAACTCATTTGGTGAACAACTTAAAAGTTTTGCCTTAATAAAAACATTTTTCACCACATGAAATGATAAATGGATTTAAAATAGTTTTTGGACAAAACCCTCTTGCTAATGACTTTGCCACTTTGGTAAATGACCAATTTGGATCTTGCAAAGTTTAGAAACCCCATAAAGACCCCTTTGCAAAATAAAACTATCTTGTGCATGCTCCCCTGCATGAATTGGTTTTCTTTGTCTTGTGTGTGTGAATTTGTTTGAGTGATTATTGGTTTGGAATGTAAATTGAATTAGTGTTTGCTTGATTGACTTGTAGTGAAGTGTGAGACTAGCAAGATCAAGGAGTGAACCACCATTCCCTACCAAAAAGGCAAGTGATGCTTCATACTTTTTGTCCCAGTACTTTCTCTATGCATTAGTGGTTTTTGCTAAGTAAACTTGCATGGATTTTGCTAAGAATAGATCTTACTATAGGAAAACCTAGTAGATGAATCCTTAGTAGGACTTCCTAAGTTAAGATTCCTACTACTATCAAGCTTAGCCTAGCTAATAGAAAACATGGGTGGAAAATATATTCACACTATGGAAAAATATTCTAAGTCTGAGGACTTATGTTTTTGTTTAATAAAACAACTAAGTTAATGAATCCCCTGGGTGGAATGGGCTTGCTTGGTGGAGAATGGTTGAGTGGTTCACAATGCCATGGGCTTGGATTGTGTATCTCACTTGTGGAATGCCACCCAGGAAACAAAGGGATTTGAGATGTCAAATGTTGAGAAGCTTCAAGTGCAACCACTTGGCAATATGGGCTCTGCCATGATCATATAGGTTGCAAGAACTTAGCCAATTGTACAGTGGGTGGTAGTGTTTGATAGGTTGGAGCGCGTCCATTTTGGTCTAAGGGAAGGCTTCTGAAAGATTTTGTCTTGGGAAACCAAGTCTTGTGGGTAAAGTGCACCACCTCTGCAGAGTGTAAAATCTAAGTACTTAGCCATGTCCCTGGTAAAGGACAATTTGAGCATCAAGACATGGAAGCAATCAAGAATCCCATCATTCAAATTTCTAAATTAAAATCTTGTGGTTTGAACAAGGGTTGTTTGAATTCTTCGATCATTGATGGAGAGATGGCTTGGTACAAGGATCTTGAAATCTTTGATTGAGGGAATGATTTTGTCAAGCAAAAACTTACTATTTTCAAAATGATAAGAAAAATCTATTTTGAGCAATGCAAGCCTCAACTACACTTAGCCAAATGCATATAGATGATAGACTCCACTATACTACCATAGTATCACTTGCCAATACAATTCAAATGTATTGACCCCATTGTGGATGTAACTTGTATGTTGCAGGTTTGATTGATTTTAGTGAAGATTGATTGATTAGGTTTATAAAGTCTACAACCAACATATGTCTGTGGCACTTTGAAGATGAAGGACCCCATGACTATAGTTATTCCGCTGCAATGTAATGTAATAGCCCAATGAGCTATGTATGATGTAATAAAATTATGTTATTCCTGGTTATAAAGTTATGTTATGACCTTTGTATCTTGATATTACATCTTAACTGTGGATGCTAGCTATTGATCCAGGGACTAGCATTGTAAAACACAGGAGGAATCTACCTTTTCAGGTTGGGACCTCTACAAATAACATACACCTTACATGAACAGACTAAGCATGAGTATATGTACAAAAATGAAAACAAATAGAGTTCGTTACCAACCTATTACCACACCTCAAGTTGTCTTAATCTTCATTATTGCTCTTCACTTGTGTGGCTTGAATAATAACATGAAACCAAACTCCACTGAGGACTGCTGAACCCTGCAAAGAACTCCGCAAAACCAAAGAAGAACAACAAATATTTTTGGTGTTTTCGATTTTTTAAAGCAAGCACACAAATCAAAAACAAACAAAGCAAAATCTTTTTGTATTTTTCTTAAGGAAAACCAAAGCTAAAAAGCAAAGAAACAAACCAAGAGAAAAATGAAAATATTTCTGGTCTTTTTGTGTTTTGAGAAAGTAGAAACAAAAACCAAAAAGAAAGCGAAACATGGATATACAAAGAACCGATGAAACATGATATATATAGATGAGTGTGATGTCGGTGTACCTACCCCCAAGCTTAGGCTTTGGCCTAAGTGGGGCTCAATCCCATGGTGACCAAGAAGGTGCGCCTATATAATGCGACGAAGAGACCCCTTTGTCATGGTACGAGCTCGAGGACGCCCTGTGTAGTGAACAAAGTGGTCATAAGAGGGTGCGTCCCCCTGGTAGTGTCCGTGGAAACCACGAATGCGTAGCTGCTGGTCCATCTCCTCCTTGGAGCGTGACCAAGGTCCCTGGAAAATACTGAACAAAGTGGTTTGTGGCAAAGGAATTTCTCTCTCTTCCCCGTCAGTAAACCTCCTATAAACCAGACTCTCAATGGTAGAGCTAGTAGTGAAAAAGTGATGTGCTTTCATGGCAGCAAGATCAAGCCTCTGAGGATCCAAAATTGTATCATTTGGATCAACAGAAAGTTCTAAAGCAGCAACTACACGTGCAACAATAATACCCCCATAAATGGGTCCTCTAGCAGCTAAGCGACGAGCAATGAGAGAACCAAGATTATACCTGGTTTCATTGTTGAGTGCAGCAGCTAGAAAGGCCAAATGATAGTTGGAAATATTGCTAGTGTTCTCCCTACCAAGAATACCAGTGGCAAGATAATAAGCAAAATATCTGATAGCTGGAAGTTGAATATTTCTTATCTTTCCGCGCTGGGCTCTGCGGTCATCATCATTAGTCACCCTGCGATAGAGCTGCAACAAATCAGCAGGTTGAGCTGAAATCTTCTTCACCGTCCCAGCCATGCCAATACCCAAAATTTCGCAAAATTTCTTCAATGTCATGGTGAAGGGCCTATTATAGATTTTGAATGACACCTCTGACCTGAAAGGGTTGTTAGTAAAAGAGAAACTCTCCATAAAAGTTTTGGTGAGCATAGCATATTGCTCACTCTCATCCTGCATATAACTAGTTAGACCAACCCTCCTAATAAGAGTTAGGAAATCATTGAGAATCCTGCAGCCTGCAAAAAGGTAAAACAAGGGTGCGCATCTCATCTCCCTCGTTGCCAAAACGCGGTGTAATAAGATCCTCATTGTATGATGACCTAGCTCTGGAGGATGATCTCGAAAGACTTTTCCTCCTAAGTGCATCACTCTCAAACACTTCTCCAAAGGTGTGGTTGTCCATGACCCATTTTTCTGAAATTTTTAGACAAACATCAAACCAAGTAATTTCCAAGTTGATAAATGATGAGGAACTACCATAGGAACTTGCTAGAGGGCTAAACATGCATCAAAATGAAATCTCTAAGCATAGAACAAGTATGCAAGCTCACACAACCAGTCACCTACAATAGCAAAATAATCAAGATACAATCTACCAATCACAAATCTAATTGGATAAGCGCAAGAGCACATACCAAGGAGCAATCCCTCCAAAAATCAGCAGCAAAGATGGCTTGAGCAAGGAGATCGAAAATCAGGAGCAAGAACAGCAGGAACTCGAGCTTGAGAAAGTTTTCCGGTGTTTTTAGGGAGAGAGAAAGAAGTGGCTGGAAGGAGACACTTTGGAGGGCCATAGGTGGGCCACACCCAGGCTAGGCGCCACCTGGGGCCGGTCGCGCCACCATGGCGTGTGCTGGCCTGGTGGGTCCCCCTGGGCCACTCTGGGTGTCCCTCTGCCCCTTTTTTCGAGGAAAAATTTAATATGATTTTTCTAGAATTTTTCGGGAAACTTTATTTTTGGCCAATTTTTAGGGTATGAAAATTGATTTTCTCGCAGAAAAATATTTTTTAGAAGAAGCAACAAGCAAACCAAAACCAAAAAACTACAGAAGTTCTAAGGCACTCTAACTAGCAAAACTAAAGCTAACAAGAGGAAGAGCAAAGACTGGAGAGGAGAGAAATAAAAGTGAGCAAGTATAACCAATGTGAAAGCATTGTTTTGTTCATTAAAATCCCTTTGTTAACAAGGTTGATCAAGTCTTTTTACCAAAACAATCTTATATGAAGAAAAACTTTGCATTCCACAAAATGATTATGTTACCTCAAACTTGATAGCAATAGTCCCAATCATAATAGTTTCCAAACTTTCTTGTGGAATGGGACAATATATTTCTCCAACTTTGATGCTCTCAATATTTTCAATGGAATTCAGTCAATAGCTCTTATCAACCATCTTGGGTAAATAGACAGTATGCTCTTTTTCATTAATATTAAAAGTTACTTTTCCTCGATTACAATTGATGACAGCACCTACAGTATTAAGAAAAGGTCTCCCAAGAATAATAGACATATTATCATCTTCAGGCATCTCAAGCACAACAAAATCAGTTAAAACCAAGCAATTATGAGCCACTTGAACATGAACATCCTCACATATACCAACAAGAATAGTAGTTGACTTATCATCCATTTGCAAATATATATCAGTTGGTATCAACTTTTCTAGCTGGAGTCTCTTGTAGAGAGAAAAAGGCATAACACTAACTCCAGCTCCCAAATCACATGAAGCGGTTCTAACATAATTATTTTTAATAGATCAAGGAATAGTTGGAATACCTGGATCACCAAGTTTCTTTGGAACCTTACCATTGAAGGAATAATTAGCAAGCAAAGTAGAAATTTCCTCATTAGGAATCTTCCTTTTATTAGAGACAATATCCTTCATATACTTTGAATAAGGAGGCAACTTAATAGCATCAGTCAAAGGAATTTGCAAAAATAAAGGTTTCATCCACTCACAAAACTTGTTATAGTGTTATTCCTCCTTTGACCTGTGTTTCTTATTAGGAAAAGGCATTGGTTTCTGCACCCAAGGTTCTCTTTCACTACCATGTTTATTAGCAATAAAATCTTCCTTAGTGTACCTAGTGTTCTTAGTGTGGTTCTCAGGTTCTTCCTCAATATCTTCCTTATCAGGAGTATCATTTTTATCATTACCACTTTTAGTTTTAGCATCAGAGACAGATATACTATTAGGATCTATAGCAGGTTCAGGTGGTTCCTCAACTATTTTGTGTTTCTTTTTCTTTCTCTTATGGGGACTACCACTACTTTCACCTTGTTGAAAATCCTGCTCAATTCTTTTAGGGTGTCCTTCAGGATATAAAGGATCTTGAGTGGCTTCACCACCCCTAGTTCTAATTCCATAAGCATGTTTATCTCCTGAGGCATTAACTAGCATATCTTTTTGTACCTTAGCAAGTTGATCAATTTGGGTTTGAACCATTTGAAAGTGTTTACAAAGCATTTTAACATCATTAGCAGTTCTTTCCACAATATCTCTCAACTCATTAATAGCTCTAGAGTTTTCCAAATAAATGATTCTGAACTTGTTTATTAAAATTACCTTGTTTAACAATAAAAATGTCAAGTTCCTCTAAGCATTGATCAGGAGGTTTACCATAGGGAATATCACCTTCATCAAAGTATTGGAGAGAGTGTACCTCAATAGTAGATGAGTGGGTAATTGGCTTACATAATTCTTCTATAGGAGGTAAAATTTTCACATCTTCAGATCTAATACCTTTTTTCTTAAGACATTTCTTAGCTTCTTTCATCACTTCATCATTTAATGCAATCATTCCCCTCTTCTTTGGTGTTGGTCTTGGAGTTGGTTCAGGCACAATTGGTTCAGGAGTAATAGGCTCAGGTGTATTTATCTCAGTTGAAGTCCAATCATCATAATTCTTACTTATTTTAGCAATTAATTCTCCAGCTTCTGCAGGAGTTCTTTCCCTAAAAACGCAATCAGCAAAACTATCTAGGTATGTCCTAGAATCATCAGTTAGTCCATTATAATAAATATCAAGAAGCTCATTTTTAGGCAATGGACATCCATGATGTGCATGAATCAAGGCACAGAACCTTGTCCATGACTCAGGAAGTTTCTCTTCTTCTCCCTGTTTAAAATCAAAAAGTTTCTGCAAAGCAGCATGTCTAGCACTAGGAGGAAAATATTTCTGGAAGAAAGAAGCAATCAAACAATCAGGGCTATCAATGGATCCAGGAGGTAATCTATTACACCAAGCTTTAGCATCTCCTTTTAGTGAAAAAGGGAAGATCTTTGTAACAAAGTACTTGCACATCTTAAAATCATAAGAGAATAAGGCACTCATAGTGGAAAGCTCATTCATATGAGCTACAACACTTTCATTTTCAGTCCCACAAAAAGGTTCTTTCTCAACAATGTCTATATAGGATAAATCAAGAGAGATATCTTTATCTTTAATATCTATGGGAGAAGTAGCATACTTAGCATCAAAAGACAGTTTAGGAATAATGGTACGTCTCTCAAGGACACACCTAATAGCACTAGCACCATGTGTGTTTTGGTACTCTTCAATAAATTCATCAGTCATTTCAATGTAACCATCACTAATATCATATCTCTCTCTAGACTCAGGTGAGCTAACAGGTGTAATAGTGTCTTCACTAGGAGTTTCAGTGTTTCCCAAAATAGTGATAGCAATAGTAGGATCTAGGAAAGGACCTAATGAACCACTTGCATCAAGCATAGTAGAAGTAACATCATGAGTATCAGAAGCAATTTCAGATTCAGCATTAGTAGTAGTGTGTGTGGCATGAGTATGTGGTGGTGGTGTAACAAGCTTACTTATAATAGACGGTGAATCAAGAGCAGCAGAGGTGTTTAGGACTGTACATCTTCTTGTAGTGGATGGTAAAATAGGAAAATTTCCATCACGAGACTTCCCCATGATGAAAGGAATAGTAGTGAACAATAATATATCCAAGTGAACTTACAAATAAAGCTATGCTCCTCGGCAACGGCGCTAGAAAATAGTCTTGATGACCCACAAGTATAGGGGATCACAACAGTCTTCGAGGGTAGTATTACCCAATTTATTGATTAGACACAAGGTGAGCCAAATAATACTTATAAGCCTTAACAACCGAGTTGTCAAATTCAGCTGCACCACGAAATAGTCTTACTCATAGAAGTTTATCAGTAGCAATAGTTTTGTAGTAGCAATAGAAAAGTAACAACAATAGTAAAACGAAAGCAATAGTAACAATAGCAGCAAACAGTAGGATATGAGTGTGGTAGGCATAGGTATGGATCGACGGGCATTGCATGGACAAGTCTAAACATGTAACTTCAAGATCTAGGGCAATTGCAGATAAATAAGATAAAGCATCCAAGTACTAAACAATCATAGGCATGTGCTCCATATATAGTCATACGTGCTCGCAATGAGAACCTGCACAACATATTTTGTCCTGCTAGCCTGTTGCAGCGGGGCCTCAAGGGAATCTACTAGAAATTAAGGCACTCCTTTTAATAGAGCATCGGAGAAAAGCATTGACACTGCGTGAACACACGTGATCCTCACACCACAACCATCCCCTCTGGTTGTCCCAATTTCTATCACTTCAGGGCCTTTGGATTCGAACAATGATATGTGTACACAACTTGCAGATAAGATCACAAACAATACTATCATCATGAATCAATAATAATTTCATATCTGAAATCATGGCACTCAGGCCCTAGTGACAAGCATTAACCATAACAAGTTGCAACAAAGTAAAATAGCACTAATATAGTTACTAGGCACCATGCCCTAACAATGTTATTCGGTTACATGATAGACCTCATCCAATCCCTGCCATCCCCATAGCCTACAGCGGAGGATTACTCACTCATGGATGGGGCAAACATGGATGGTTGATGGAGAGGCGTTGTTAATGATGATGGCGATGATCCTCTCCAAATTCCCCATCCCGGCAGGGTGCCAGAACGGAGTTTCTGGTTCCGAATCGTGGTTTCTGGTGGTGGCGGCGCAGCGGAACTCTTTCCGGAAAAACGTCAAACCCCTGAGTTTTTAGGTCAGAAGGCAACTTATAGGCAAAGAGGGAGGCTGAGGGGGTGCCTGAGGCGGCCAGACCCCCTCTAGGCGCGGCCAGGCCCAGCCCGCGCAGCAGGGGGCATGGGCCCCTCAGATCCCCACTCCGTCTCGTACTCTGGCTCCGTGAGTCTTCTGGTGAAATAGGATTTTTGGCATATTTTCCAGGATTTTTCCTGATAGTTGATTTTCTGCACAAAAACTAGACACCAAGGTAATTCTACTGAAAACAGCGTTAGTCCATGTTAGTTGTATCCAAATCACACAAGTTTAGAGGAGAAACAATAGAAAAAGTGTTTGAGAAAGTATATACGTTTTGGACGTATCAGGCCGCTAGCCTAAGCCATGCCTAATCATGGTGGAAACTTGTAGCATCACCATAATGAGTAATCTATGAAGCATTCTTCTTATAACAAAAATAGAGATATAGAAAAGAGGAAAGAGAGAAAAATCACCAATTTCCCATGGTAAATAAGAAGATTGCTGAGATGCTCATTGTCTGCTTTCCTTGTCATTTTGATATGGGATAACTCCTGTATCATGGGGCAATGGTACCATGTTGGTGGTTCTCTATGCTACACATGTACTTACTATGACAAGAACTTACTGATAACTAAAGTTGAGTAGCATGAGGAGAGGCCCTCGTACTCAAGGGACATGAGATTGCCAACTTATATTTCGTCAAGCATATACTCCATCTTTGTTCACTTTAACCTTAATCACCTCAAGATGCTTATGATAGGGGCAATGAGATCTCAAAGCTAGTAAGTACCATAATATTTTGAAAGCTCTTTATGAACTTGAAATCCCTTCTTCCCTCTGTGAAGGGCCTTTCTTTTATTTCTTAGTTGAGTCAGTGAACCCTTTCCTCTCCATCTCCAGCAAGCATTTGAGTTGTTGTGTTTCAATCATTCATATGATGATTTATTCAATCATGTTCCTTATATTCCTTGTTTTGCACAAAACTCTTATCTGATTGAGTATTACTTTGAAAGCCATGATGACCCACAAGTATAGGGGATGTAAGATCCCTCCTTTGTAAAGGAAAAGGATCCCTGTGATTGCAATGCTAGTCCCTGGATCAATAGCTAGCATCCACAGTTAAGATGTAATATCAAGGAACAAAGGTCATATTATAACTTTATAACCAGGAATAACATAATTTTATTACATCTTACATAGCTCATTTGGCTATTACATTACATTTGTAAGATCCCTCCTTTGTAAAGGAAAAGGATCCCTGTGATTGCAATGCTAGTCCCTGGATCATTGCTAGCATCTACAGTTTAAGATGAAGTACACAGATACAAAGGTCATTTATTACATCCATTCCAGAGATAAAACATAGTCTTTTACAACTCAAGGCCAAGGCCTAATACAAGAGTTTGGAATAAGTAAATAAACATAAGTCTTCATCTTCATGTGCCACAGGCAAGCATGTTGAGTGTAGACTCATGACACCTAATCATCATCGGAGTAACCTGCAACATCACAAGTTACAGCCACAGTGGGTCAATACTTTGGAATAGTATTGGCAAGTGATACCTTAGTAAATTTTAAGTGTACTATATTACTATATGCATTTTGGCTAAGTGTAGCTTGGCTTGCCTTGCTCAAAATAGGTTTTTCCTATTAGTTGAAATCACTAAGTTTTTCTTTGTCAAAACTTTTCCCAAGAAACCATCAATAGACATTGAGGTCCTTCACCCTTGTTCACCCACAAGTTTTACTTAGAAGTTGGAGTGATGATATTCTTGATAGCTTCCATGTCTTGATGCTCAAGTTGTCCATTGCCATGGACTTGGCTAAGTACTTAGATTTTTTCCATCTGCAGAGGTTGTGCACTTTCCCCACCAGACTTGGTTTCCCAAGATAGGACCTTTCAGAAGCCTTTCCTTAGACCAAATGGACGCGCTCCAACCTATCATTCCCACTACCGCCAACTGTCCAAATAGCTAAGTTCTAGCAACTTATGTGATCCAGGCAGAGCCCATATTGCCAAGTGGCTGCACTATAAGCTTCTCAACACTTGGCCTCTAAAATCCCTTTGTGCCTGGGTGGCATACCACAAGTGAGATACACAAGGTAAACCATGTCCATGGGCCTTGTGTAACCACTCAACCAAAAACCACCATTCAAGTCCCATTCCACCCAGGTGATTCATTGACTTAGTTGTTTTATTAAGAAAAACATAAGTCAAAAGACTTAGAAATATTTTCATCATAGCATGTATATAATTTACCAACCCTTGTTTGATACTAGCTAGGCTAAGCATGGCATAGTAACTTAACTTAGGAATTTCCTAGCAATTCTATATCTACTTAGGATTTCCCAACATGGCATTTGGCAAAAAAATAGTAACATGCAAGACTTAGCAAAATATTTCTAATGCTTGTATAAAACATAGGAATGGGAATATTCATGAAGTACCACTTGCCTTGGTAGTTGGGAGAGTAGCACTCTTCACAATCACAATCACTAGCACCAAAGTCTACACAAAGAACATAACCACAATCACATACAAGTCATATACAAACAAAAATATATATGCATGCATGCAAAAATGTTAAGTGATGACTTTTAAAACTCCACCAAGCAAGTGCACAATACTGAACCATAAACAAGTCAAAATCTTGCCAAACCAAGTTTATTTAGCACTAAAACAAAATCCTAAACAATTTCTATACTCAAAATAGCCTTAAACAAGTTTCTGCAAATAAAGCCATTTTAACAGAAACTTTTCACTACACACATTGCATAAACAGAAAGGGCTTGTCTCCCTGATTCCAACGATATAAAATTTGCAAAAATCTAACGTGGTAATCAAAAGTTATAGCCTAATCAAATTTGAATCCAAATCTGTTTTAAATTATGTTTTAAACTCAAACCCTAGCCACGCATCTTAATTCTATTGGTTGATACCGTTTCGCTCAGGATCACCCTCCCGCGTCGTCGGATCTACTTAAAACACACGGCTCAGATCTACCTATAACGATTCGTTAAGTGATCTAATCCTATACGCCGGATCCAGATCTGGCGGCTCTGGATCAAACGACCAAAGCAGGGCGGCGGCGAGCTCTGTCTGCGGCGGCGCGGCGCTACAGGTCGTCCGGAGAGGCAGGAGGATGCTCACCAGGTTCGCAGCGTCGAGGAGAAGCTCAACTTGGCAGCGGCTTGACGAGGGGCGCACGGGCACGGTCGCTGGGGCTCGTCGGAGTTGCGGGCGGTGTCTGTCGCTTGCTGTCGAGGATCCGTGTCGTCCTAGCACAAGGCAGAGGGTTTAGAAGATGCGCAAGTGACTAGCGAACAAGTTGGTAACAAAGGGAAGGCAAGGGGCGCTCAGTTCTTACCGTTATTGCTCGCCGGAGTCGAGCGGCGGCGCTGGTGGTTGCGGGCGTGAACGGAAACGATGACCTGGGTCACGAGCAAGCAAACCAGAGGCGTTAGAAGATGCACAAGATCATGCTGGTTGTAGTGGTTTGAACGAGAGGCCACGGGGCGGTCTGAGCTTACCATGATTCGTCGCCGGAGCGCGTCTGTCTGCGGCGGCGCAAGTGCGATTGTGGGCAGCCTGGTGGCGAAGTGGAGGCGTTGAGTGAGGGGAAATGACCGCGGTGCAGAGGGGGTTATGTAGGCGAGAGGGGAGCGGCGATTAAGCGTGGAATCAAGGGTAATTAAGCGAGGAATCAACGCGGCAGTGATGGGCGGAGGAAACGGCCGGCGACGTGGTCAGGCGCGATTTGGGGAAGACGAGGGTGAGCTGTCGAGGTCCACCAGTCAGCGAGTGAGACGGAGAGGGGGTGGGGTCCGAGTGTCAGTGCATGTGTGGGTGCGTCTGTGCGTGCGAGTGAGAGAGAGGGAGGCCGGGTGGGCTAACTGGGCCGGTTGTGCTGTTGGGCTAGATTAGGAGCGCCTGGCCCTTTTCTTTTCTTTAATATTTTTTTCTTTTTCTAGAATGAATTTCAGGAATGGTTTTCAAATGAATTCAAACTCCATTTGAATTCAAATCTATTTGGGATTTTTGCAGTGTGCAACAGTCTCAATTCTAGGTATAAAACCATGGGGTCACTTTGAAAAGGCTTGGTCATTTTTTGGAGAAACAAAATAACAGGGACTTTGCACTTGATTTGCAAATGTTTGAAAAATGGTTTTTGAAACCATTACCATTTTGTAAAGTTTGGTCCAAATTCCACACTCAATCCATTCAACAAGGGAGATAAACAATCTAGGTTTAAAATATTCAAACTCTCAAATGGGGATGGCCATTTGATATAAGTTTGTTCACATAAAATGATAGCACTATGTGCTTCTGTTTTCTGAAATGAGTTTTGAAATTGATCTCAATTCTATATCCATGCATGAATGATATGCAATCTTTGAAATCATGATTTTAGGGATGTTACAAATATAACCCCCTTAAGGTGAATCTCGCCCTCGAGATTCGGATTGGCTAGCAAATAGGTGAGGGTGGTCTTTCCGAAGATCATCTTCTCTTTCCCATGTTGCTTCCTCTTCGGAATGATGATTCCACTGCAGTTTGCAAAACTTGATAGTCTTTGTCCTTGTGACTCTTTCTGCAGTCTCAAAATTTTTGATAGGTTTCTCTTCATAAGTGAGATCACTTTCTAGTTGAACTTCCTCCAAAGGTATAGTATCCTTCAAAGAAGTTTCCTCCATTTCTGGCTGACATTTCTTAAGCTGACTCACATGAAACACATTATGGACAGCTGATAGAGATTCTGGAAATTCAATTTCATAGGCAACTTCTCCTTTGCGACTCAAGATCTTGAATGGCCCAACATATCTTGGTGCCAATTTTCCTTTGACTCCGAATCTTTTTACTCCGCGAAGTGGTGACACTCTAAGATAGGCTCTATCACCAACTTCGTAGGTGACTTCTCTATGCTTAGGATCGGCGTAGCTTTTCTGTCAGGACTGTGCTATCTTCAACCTGTCCTTAACCAACTTGACCTTCTCTTCGGCTTCTTTGATAAGATCTGGCCCGAACAAACTTCTTTCTCCCACACCATTCCATAATAATGGGGTGGTACACTTTCTTCCGTAGAGAAACTCAAACGGTGCCATCTCAATGCTGGCTTGATAGCTGTTGTTATAAGAAAATTCTGCGTAAGGCAGACTTTCATCCCAACTGGCTCCATAGTCTAGGGCACATGCCCTCAACATGTCTTACAGAATTTGGTTAGTCCTTTCTGTTTGTCCATCGGTTTGAGGATGAAATGCAGGGCTGAATTCCAACCTCGTTCCTAATGACTCATGTAGCTGTCTCCAAAAATGGGAAGTGAATTGAGTTCCCCTATCAGACACAATACTCTTGGGCACACCTTGTAGACATACAATTCTACTCATGTAGATTTTGGCTAACTTGGCACTTGTATAAGTTGTCTTCACGGGTATGAAATGAGCCACTATAGTTAGGCGATCCACTACTACCCATATGGAATCATATCCTGACCTGGTCCTTGGTAATCCGGTAATGAAATCCATACCAATTTTGTCGCACTTCCAATTAGGAATAGGTAGTGGTTGAAGCAAACCTGCTGGTTTCTGATGCTCCGCTTTTACTCTACTACACACATCACACAAAGCAATATGTTCGGCGATATCCCTCTTGAGATTATTCCACCAAAATCTTTCTTTCATGTCCATGTACATTTTGGTGTTACCCGGGTGAACAGAATACAGAGAGTTGTGTGCTTCCTGCAAAATCAGTTTCCTCAACTCCAGATCTTGTGGAACACAGATACGTTTCCCATGCCATAAAGTACCTTGTTCGTCTTCATGGAAATTTTTAGCTTTCCCTTGGCCAATCTTTTCCTTAATCTCTTCAATTTCCTTATCAGTCTTCTGGGCTTCTCTGATCTTGTCCAACAAAGTGGGTTGAACATCTAATGACATGAGATGTCCTTCAGGCACAATCTTCAACCTGAGTTTTCTGAATCGGGTACACAAATCATCTGGCAATTCTCCTTTGGTAAGGACATTCACAAATACCTTACGACTTAGAGCGTCTGCTACAACATTTGCTTTACCTGGGTGGTATTGCAAACTTAATTCATAGTCCTTGATAAGTTCTAACCATCTTCTTTGTCTCATATTAATTTCCTTCTGGGTGAAGATATACTTCAAACTCTTGTGATCAGTGAACACTTCACAACGCTTTCCCAAAAGGTAGTGTCTCCATGTTTTGAGTGCATGGACGACAGAGGCCAACTCTAAGTCATGAGTAGGATAGTTCACTTCATGAGTTTTGAGTTGTCTCGAGGCATAAGCCACAACTTTACCGTCTTGCATAAGCACTGCGCCCAAACCTTGATGAGATGCATCACAATAAACTTGAAAATCCTTTTCCAAATCTGGCAGACATAAAAATGGTGTTGTCACAAGTCTTTTCTTCAACTCCTGAAAGCTGACTTCACAACCTTCAGACCAAGCAAACTTTTTGTCTTTCTTTAACAATTCAGTCATGGGCTTAGCTACCTTAGAGAAATTCTCAATGAACCTTCTGTAGTAGCCTGCTAAGCCAAGGAAACTACGAACTTCTTTCATGGACTTGGGAGATTCTCATTCAGTCACAGCTGAAACCTTAGCTGGATCAACTGCTACACCATCCTTTGTCATAACATGACCAAGAAAACCAACTTCCTCTAACCAGAATTCACACTTGCTGAATTTGGCATAAAGTTTATGCTCTCTTAATTTCTCAAGTATCAAACGCAAGTGTCCTTCATGTTCTTCTTTGCTCTTGGAGTAGACTAAGATGTCGTCGATGAAAACGACAACAAACTTGTCAAGAAATTCCATGAACACCTTGTTCATCATATTCATGAAGTATGCTGGAGCATTGGTCAAGCCAAAAGGCATCATAGTATACTCATACAATCCATACCTCGTGGTGAATGCTGTTTTAGGTATGTCTTGGTCTCTTATCTTGAGTTGAAAATAGCCTGACCGGAGATCAATCTTTGAGAACACACATGCTCCTTCTAGCTGATCAAACAAGTCATTGATTCTAGGCAAAGGATATTTGTTCTTTATAGTTACCTCGTTGAGCGAACGGTAATCTATGCATAACCTTTGACTTCTATCTTTCTTCTCTACGAACAAAACTGGGGCTCCCCAAGATGAAGAACTAGGTTGAATAAATCCTTTCTGCAACTGTTCTCCAAGTTGCTTCTTGAGCTCTTTCAGTTCATCAACTGACATTTTATACGGTCTCTTTGCTATTGGTCCAGAACCTGGTACCAAATCTATCAGAAACTCCACATCTCTATCCGGTGGCATTCCTGGCAATTCTTCCGGAAACACATCTGGATACTCACTTACAATTGGTACACTGTCCATGCTAACCCCCTTAAGATAATTTAGCTTACTTCCTTTGGATTCAAAGTTGGACTTGAATTTAATTCTTTTTCTTTCCGGGGTTGTGAGTGCAAAAGTACGATTAGCACAATCTAGTACTCCTTCATACTTAGCCATCCAATCCATTCCCAATATTACGTCTAGTCCTTGGGAATCTAGGATTATCAGACTCACTGGAAAATTATGTTTTCCAATCTCTATTACTAGATCCCGACATCCAAGACTTACTATCATATCTCCACCCAGAGAACTAACTTTTATTGGACACCCAATGTTTTCAGTTGGAAACCCATTTCTATCAACAAATGCTTTTGATATGAATGAATGAGATGCTCCGGTATCAAAAAGAACAAATGCTGGAATAGAATTGAGTCTGAACTTACCAGCAACAGCATTAGGCTCCTCATAGACCTCCTCCACACTGATGTGGTTCACCTGTCCTTTCAGGAAAGGATTGGGCTTGACAGGTCCTTGAACTTTCTTTTCAGGGCACTCATTTGCATAGTGTCCCATCTTCTTGCATTTGAAGCATTCAACCTGACTGATGTCTCTCTTAGCAGGCTGACTTCCACTTCCACTTCCATTACCACTGTGGTGGCTCTTATGTCCACTCTTGTGGTTCTTGTACTTGTCATTGTCATGACTGCGGTGATGCTTGTTGTCATGACGGTTGTGGTTGTGGTGCTTGTTGAATTTCCCATGCTTGTGGGATCATGAGCTTCCACTGTCATCATAGTGAGATTGTTTGTGAGACGACCCCGAGCTGTGCTTGTCGGGGTGCTTTCTATTTCTACTCTCGACTTGCTTCATTTTGTTCTCCAATATAGCAGCCTTGTCACAGAGCGACTTATAAGTGGGAACATATGCCACAGCCAATTGCAGATTCAACTCATCATTCAAGCCTTCCAGAAAATTTTCCTTTCTCTTGGCATCTGTGTCATCTTCATCCGGTGCATAACGCGCCAGATTGTTGAACTCTTCGATGTACTCAGCCACGCTGCGGTGGCACTGCTTCAGATTGTGGAACTCTTTCTTTTTCAGGCTCATTATTCCTGATGAGATATGAGCAGTGCGAAAGCCATCCTCAAAGATAGCCCATGTCACCTCATCAATAGGAGTGGTGATCTGGAAGTTGTCCCACCAAGTGGCGGCTGGACCTTCCAGTAGATGTGCTGCAAATCTGACCTTTTCAGCATCCGTGCAGCCCACGGTTACTAAGTCCTTGTTTATAGATCGTAGCCAATCATTGGCCACCATGGGATCAGTCGTCCCTGAGAACTTAGCTGGCCTCAATCGCAAGAATCTGGTGAGCATATCAAAGCCCGAAGGGTTATTGTTGTTATTTTTGTTGTTATTGGGGTTATTGTTGTTGTTTTGGTTCTGAATGAATGTTGTCATCATCTGCATCAGCTGTGTTTGAGCAGTCATCATTTGTTGCATTTCTGGTGTGATGTTGTTGGGGTTGGGGTTTGCGCGACGGGGAGGCATCTGTGGTTTGTTCAAATAGAGATAAGAATGAGATACCCATAGATGTTTTCATGCACATTACATCACATAAGCAAACACATAGCATGCAACACAAAGATAAAAGTTCAACAACAAAATAACAAGTTCACAAAGTAAAACACACAAGTAGCAAGCCATCCACATGTCGGATGGTCCAATAACGAGTTCTCAAATAACAAGTACGATAATAAAAGATAAATGAGTAGTAAAATCTACTCATCAGCATCAATCTCCTCCTCGACAAAGGTAAGACCTGCGTTCTCCATCGCGGCCTTGTTCTCCTCAATAGTAGTGGTCAAGGACTCAATCTTGGCCTTGAGAGCCCTCTTCTGGGAACGAAGCCTCTCTATCACCGTCTACTGCTGCTCTAGCTCGAAGTCCTTGGACTGCAGTTCTTCAGTCATGTCCCGGATCTTCTTGTTCCTATCCTGGACACGTTTCTCCTGACTCTTGAACTTCCTGTCATGGGTCTCGAACTTCGCCTCCATTTCCTTGACTATCTCGTCCTGCTGTGCGAAAAGCTTGTCCTTCTCGCGAAGCTGCACCTGGAGCTCGTCATTACTGAGCATGACATTGGTCCTGTCCGTGTCGACGTGCCTAATGAGAGACTCTAAGTCCTGGAGGTACAGACATATCGGCTCTGCGGCGTCCCTCGAGTCGTCCTCGAAGTCGATGGACTCTCCATCCTCATCACGTCTTCCGAAGACGTGGAAGTGGGTGCCTCTAACCTGTCGGGAGTGTCGACCTAGCAGACGTCCTATCAGGTCCTGCATAACTACCTCCATGCCTCTCTCCCTGTCATCGTGCATAAGCTTGAAGACGATGGCCTCCGTGGTAGGCTCTGTCTGGCGTCCGGGCTGGTTCACCTTGAAGCCCAGAGGTCCTTCCTCTCGAACTTGGTGAGTGGATGCACCATGATGGTGGGAAGAGGGAGATTGAGCAAGGTGGTAAGCTCAACGATACGAGGACCAAAACGGGTAACCTGGAACTCCTCAACAGTGTTGATGGTAATAGGCATCTATTTATAAGATAGAAAAGTTAGAACAACACAATTTAAGATAAAACAAAGAAAAACATCACATACATATCCTTGGAAAACAAAATCATACAAGTCATGCATACATGAATCCATTACATCAACCAAGGTCCAATCTTATTTAAGGTATCATTTTGGAAAATAAGGTGATAGGTGGTGGTCCAACTAACGAAGTACGTTTACATTCCTATCTCACTGGATATGTTGGCTAACACAATGTTCCTAGAAGCAATTAGCCTATCTTGCTCACATGATTCCATCACTAAGTCTATAATATCTCCTCTTAAGGTTTGGTTGGTGGCTTCCAACTCTTGGGTAAGTTCCTTCTCTTTTATCAAGTCTTCTTGGAGGTTGAGCATTATGCACTTGACTCTTGCACTAAGTTCTTTGATAGTCCTCCAACCTGCTTCTCTTGCTGACTCAAAGAATGTGGTGTGCACCACTGTGTTGGTGTACATGCAGAATCCTTTTTATTTGTGGTTGTCTTCCTTGTTTTTATACAAGTGAAGTTGCACCCACCAGTACTCAACTCCTTCATCCATCACTGGAAAGCCTTTGTACACAGCTGCACCATGTATTTCCATTGCCACCATGAGGTCCTTGAGAATTTTGGGAAACTCAGTCTCACACTCCAAGGTCATGGTCATGAGTGGTCCTTCCTTTACGGCTTCGTTGATGGAGTTCATCTACAAATAGAGATGAGAAAGAGAAGATTAGAAAAGTTTACGAGAAGAATAGACAAGTGTAGAAGTAGTTGAAAATTTTCCTTAGTGGTTTCCAATCCTAGGGTCATAATCCTACAGGAAACACAGTGCTCTGATACCATCTGTAAGATCCCTCCTTTGTAAAGGAAAAGGATCCCTGTGATTGCAATGCTAGTCCCTGGATCATTGCTAGCATCCACAGTTTAAGATGAAGTACATAGATAACAATGTCATTTATTACATCCATTCCAGAGATAAAACATAGTCTTTTACAACTCAAGGCCAAGGCCTAATACAAGAGTTTGGAATAAGTAAATAAACATAAGTCTTCATCTTCATGTGCCACAGGCAAGCATGTTGAGTGTAGACTCATGACACCTAATCATCATCGGAGTAACCTGCAACATCACAAGTTACAGCCACAGTGGGTCAATACTTTGGAATAGTATTGGCAAGTGATACCTTAGTAAATTTTAAGTGGACTATATTACTATATGCATTTTGGCTAAGTGTAGCTTGGCTTGCCTTGCTCAAAATAGGTTTTTCCTATTAGTTGAAATCACTAAGTTTTTCTTTGTCAAAACTTTTCCCAAGAAACCATCAATAGACATTGAGGTCCTTCACCCTTGTTCACCCACAAGTTTTACTTAGAAGTTGGAGTGATGAGATTCTTGATAGCTTCCATGTCTTGATGCTCAAGTTGTCCATTGCCATGGACTTGGCTAAGGACTTAGATTTTTCCATCTGCAGAGGTTGTGCACTTTCCCCACCAGACTTGGTTTCCCAAGACAGGACCTTTCAGAAGCCTTTCCTTAGACCAAATGGACGCGCTCCAACCTATCATTCCCACTACCACCAACTGTCCAAATGGCTAAGTTCTAGCAACTTATGTGATCCAGGCAGAGCCCATATTGCCAAGTGGCTGCACTATAAGCTTCTCAACACTTGGCCTCTAAAATCCCTTTGTGCCTGGGTGGCATACCACAAGTGATATACACAAGGTAAACCAAGTCCATGGGCCTTGTGTAACCACTCAACCAAAAACCACCATTCAAGTCCCATTCCACTCAGGTGATTCATTGACTTAGTTGTTTTATTAAGAAAAACATAAGTCAAAAGACTTAGAAATATTTTCATCATAGCATGTATATAATTTACCAACCCTTGTTTGCTACTAGCTAGGCTAAGCATGGCATAGTAACTTAACTTAGGAATTTCCTAGCAATTCTATATCTACTTAGGATTTCCCAACATGGCATTTGGCAAAAAAATAGTAACATGCAAGACTTAGCAAAGTACTTCTAATGCTTGTATAAAACATAGGAATGGGAATATTCATGAAGTACCACTTGCCTTGGTAGTTGGGAGGTAGCACTCTTCATAATCACAATCACTAGCACCAAAGACTACACAAAGAACATAACCACAATCACATACAAGTCATATACAAACAAAAATATATATGCATGCATGCAAAAATGCTAAGTGATGACTTTTAAAACTCCACCAAGCAAGTGCACAATACTGAACCATAAACAAGTCAAAATCTTGCCAAACCAAGTTTATTTAGCACTAAAACAAAATCCTAAACAATTTCTATACTCAAAATATCCTTAAACAAGTTTCTGCAAATAAAGCCATTTTAACAGAAACTTTTCACTAAACACATTGCATAAACAGAAAGGGCTTGTCTCCCTGATTCCAACGATATAAAATTTGCAAAAATCTAACGTGGGAATCAAAAGTTATAGCCTAATCAAATTTGAATCCAAATCTGTTTTAAATTCTGTTTTAAACTCAAACCCTAGCCACGCGTCTTAATTCTATTGGTTGATACCGTTTCGCTTAGGATCACCCTCCCGCTCCGTCGGATCTACTTAAAACACACGGCTCAGATCTACCTATAACGATTCGTTAAGTGATCTAATCCTATACGCCGGATCCAGATCTGACGGCTCTAGACCAAACGACCAAACCGGGGCGGCGCTGGCGGCGACGAGCTCTGTCTGCGGCGGCGCGGCGCTACAGGTCGTCCGGAGAGGAAGGAGGATGCTCACCAGGTTCGCAGCGTCGAGGAGAAGCTCAACCTGGCAGCGGCTTGACGAGGGGCGCACGGGCACGGTCGCTGGGGCTCGTCGGAGTTGCGGGCGACGTCTGTCGCTTGCTGTCGAGGTCGCTGTCGAGGCTCCGTGTCATCCTAGCACAAGGCAGAGGGTTTAGAAGATGCGCAAGTGACTAGCAAACAAGTTGGTAACAAACGGAAGGCAAGGGGCGCTCAGTTCTTACCGCTATTGCTCGCCGGAGTCGAGCGGCGGCGCTGGTGGTTGCGGGCGTGAACGGAAACGATAACCTGGGTCACGAGCAAGCAAACCAGAGGCGTTAGCAGATACAAAAGATCATGCTGGTTGCAGTGGTTTGAACGAGAGGCAACGGGGCGGTCTGAGCTTACCGTGATTCGTCGCCGGAGTGCGTCTGTCTGCGGCGGCGCAAGTGCGATTGTGGGCAGCCTGGTGGCGATGTGGAGGCGTTGAGTGAGGGGAAATGACCACGGTGCAGATGGGGTTATGTAGGCGAGAGGGGAGCAGCGATTAAGCGCGGAATTAAGGGTAATTAAGCGAGGAATCAACACGGCAGTGATGGGCGGAGGAAACGGTCGGCGACGTGGTCGGGCGCGATTTGGGGAAGACGAGGGTGAGCTGTCGAGGTCCACCAGTCAGCGAGTGAGACGGAGAGGGGGTGGGGTCCGAGTGTCAGTGCATGTGTGGGTGCGTCTGTGCGTGCGAGTGAGAGAGAGAGGGAGGCCGGGTGGGCTAACTGGGCCGGTTGTGCTGTTGGGCTAGATTAGGAGCGCCTGGCCCTTTTTTTTTCTTTAATCTTTTTTTCTTTTTCCAGAATGAATTTCAGGAATGGTTTTCAAATGAATTCAAACTCCATTTGAATTCAAATCTATTTGGGATTTTTGCAGTGTGCAACAGTCTCAATTCTAGGTATAAAACCATGGGGTCACTTTGAAAAGGCTTGGTCATTTTTTGGAGAAACAAAATAACAGGGACTTTGCACTTGATTTGCACATGTTTGAATAATGGTTTTTGAAACCATTTCCATTTTGTAAAGTTTGGTCCAAATTCCACACTCAATCCATTCAACAAGGGAGATAAACAATCTAGGTTTAAAACATTCAAACTCTCAAATGGGGATGGCCATTTGATATAAGTTGGTTCACATAAAATGATAGCACTATGTGCTTCTGTTTTCTGAAATGAGTTCTGAAATTGATCTCAATTCTATATGCATGCATGAATGATATGCAATCTTTGAAATCATGATTTTAGGGATGTTACAACATTGCAGCAGAATATCTATAAGCATGGGGTCCTTCATCTTCAAAGTGCCACAGGCAAACATGTTGGTTTTAGACTTTGTAATACTAATCAATCAACTCCACTAATTTCAATCAAACCTGCAACATTACAAGTTACAGCCACAAGGGTCAATACATTTGAATTGTATTGGCAAGTTTCACTACTATGTAGTAATAAGTGGATCCTATCATTACATGCATATTTGGCTAAGTAGGGTTTAAGGCTCATTTGCAGAAAGCAATAATTTATACTATCTTTTCAAATAGTTTTGATCTCTTGTCAAATCTTTCTGAACTCCTTGGTAAATCCCCAAGTGTTTCAAGTATTTGTCAAAATCTCTTGAGATCCTTGGTAAATCCCCAAGTGCTTCAAGTTTTTTTTATCAAAATCTCTTGAGCTCCTTGGTACACCCCAAGTACTTCAAGTTTTTATCCAAATCTCTTGAGCTCCTTGGTAAATCCCCAAGTGCTTCAAGTTTTTATCCAAATCTCTTGAGCTCCTTGGTAAATCCCCAAGTGCTTCAAGCCTTTTGTTGTCACTTAAAAGTTTTTCTTTTAGAAATTGGAATGTCGAGATTTCCCATAGCTTCAGGACTTTAGTTGCTCAGTATTGTCCATAACCGGGGACACGGCTAAGTACTTAGATTTTATCTTCTGCAGAAGTTGTACACTTTTCCCACATGACACACTCTCATCTTGTTGCCACCAGCGGCCGCTGGATAAGTACTCACCAAGATGGAGTACTGGCAGATTGAGAATGTGACGAAGTCTTTCCATAGGGTCCTCCCATACACCATTGCTAGCTTGTCTTCAGGCACCCATGTAGGGTTCCGAGTTCCCTCATTTTCAGTTAACATGAAGACCAATGCATGGGTCTTCCCAATGTAGTTGACTAAGCCAGAGCCATAATAGCATGTGACTGTACACGGAAGCCACTGTTGGAGAAACATGTTCAATCTCTAAGTTCCTGGGTGGTTTCCATCTGGTGCACAACAAAAAGAGATTGCCATATAAACATGGTTCCTCTTGTTGCCACCTTGTCCAACACTTGTGTAACCTTGTCCACCCAGGTGGTTCATTGAGTACTTGTTTTATTATATAAAACATAAGTCTTTTCTCAACTTCATAAAATCTCAACATGTATCTCTTCTCAAAATATGTAGCTTGGTAAGCATTTTACAACTACATTGTTTTCACTAAGGAATGTATAAGGGTATCCTATTAGGATTTAGCATAGCATATAGAATAGAAATCTTTTTCATGCATGTTTTAAAATCCACTAAGTATAATGAAAATAGTAGAACTTTAGATGATAGTGTCACTTGCCTTTTTGGTAGGGGTTGTTGGTTCACTTCTTAATCTTGCTAATCTCACACTCTTCTAACTTCACTACAATTCAATCAAACAAACCAAGTTTCAACTAGCATTCCAAAACAATAATCAAACAAATCATCACACATAAAATAATAGAAACTAAGTCATGCATGCAAGCATGCAAAAGATAGTTTTATTTGCAAAGGTGGTTTCTACTAGGCTCTAAACATTGTAAAGTCCAAAGTGGTCATTTTCTAAGTGGAAAAACCATTGGAAAAAAGGTTTTATCCATAAACCATTTTTAAATCCAATCATTATTTTATGTGGTGGAAAATGTTTTTAGCAAAGCAACAATTTTATATTGTTCACCAAATAAGTTGTTAATTCACAAAACTTGGTGTTTTGGGTCAATAGGTTTGAATCAAAACATTCTCCAAAGGTTTTTCTCAAAAATCATTTCCATAACAAAATCAACATTTTTATTTGACTAGAAATGGGCTAAATCAAGTTTTTATTCCTAAACTCCACAAAATACATTTTTAAATCCATGGGTTGGTTCCTAGGGTCAGTAGGTTCACAAAAAACCATTTTTCAAAGATTTCAACCTTAAAATCATTTTGGAATAATTTTTATAACCTAAACTAGCATACAAATGTTTCTGCAAAAACAAACAATCTAACAGAAACTTTTTACTAAACAAATTGCATGGTTGGCTAGGGCTTGTCTTGCTGATTCCATTGATATAAAATTTGCAAATTTTGGATGTGTGGATCAAAAGTTACAAGGTTTACAAAATCATATTCTTATTAGATTCAAAATTTGTTTTAAACAGAACTGGTGCCACGTGGCGTAATACTATTGGGCGGTACCGGTTCGCACGGATCGAGCGATGCAGGCCGTTGGATCAAGTTAAATCGCACGGCACTGGTTGCGTACCCTTTTAGCGTTAAGTGATCTAATCGCAGCCGCAGGATCTAAATCGAACGACGCACATCGCGCTAGCCATAGACGGGCGGCGCTGGTGGCGGCAGGCGGCGGCGTGTCTGGCTACGACGGAGCTGGCGCTAGAGGAAGCGAGGAAGACGTTGGCGAGGCTTACCAGACTCGTAGAGGCTCGCTGAAGCTCAAGGTGGTACTGGCTGGCGAAGGGGCGCACTGGAGCGGGTTTAATCGCTCGCCGGAGACGATGGCGGCGTCAGGCGGTTCTGGTGGTCGTCGGGGACGGCGCTACGGTTCACGAGGGGGCAAACAGAGAGCATGGTTAGACGCGCAAGGTCAAGGCAATGATGCGTGCGTGATTGAGAGAGCTCGGGGTGGTTGGTTTTTACCAGGAAAACTCGCCGGAGAGAGAAGCAGACGCGGCGGCGCTCAGTCGAGGTGGTTGCCGACATTCTGGGTCACCAGAGGAAGTGTGGCTGGCGTCAGTGGATGCGCAAAGTGATGGAGATCCAGTGAGCGTGAACTAGAGAGGAGGGGGCAGCGTGTACTCACCGGAATCATTCGCGGAACTCGCCGGAGTAGTGAGGGTGCGGGCTCGAATTGGGGCAGCCTAGAGGCAGAGGGGGAGGGATGTCTGGGGGAAATGAGAGAGAGGAGGGAGGCGTTTAAGGACACGTCGTCGCAGGGGAAATTAAAGCCGCTATCGACGTGAATTGATCGCCGGCGTTACTGGCTACAACCGTAGGGAGTAATCGACGCGGGTTCGAAGACGATGAACAGGAGAGGTGGGACCTTGCTGTCAGCGAGAGAGGAAAAGGTGCGGTGGGGTCCAACTGTCTGCGGCGCTGCGGGTGAGTGTTTGAGTGAGAAAACGTTTCGCGAGAGAGAGTGGGGTGGGCTTTCTGTTGGGCTTATTGGGCTGGCCAGCTGGGCTGTGTCCTTTGCATATTTTTTTTTGTTTTGAATCTTTTTCTTTTTCCATTTCTTTTTCTGTTTTGAAATTCAATCAACCAATTCAAACATTCAAATCAATCAAATTTCTACCACACTTTGCAATTGAATTTGGTTCTGTTTAACAACATAAAACAAAGTCCAAAGACCAAAAATAATATTTTAATTTTAGGGTCCATTAATAATTAAATAAAATGGACCTTAGTTATTAAATCAAATAGGATTTGATTTATTATTTAAAACCTCTATTTGTAATCTAAAATAAAATCAAACCATTCAGTAGGTTTTATTTGAAAATAACAAACATTTGGAAACTTATTTAAAATAATTTAATAAGTTTTTGATGTTTAATTAAAATGGTAAAACCTTTGTTTTAATAAAATTGGATATTAATAAATCCTAATTATTTTATTTAAATAAACTTTTACTCTTTTAATCAAAGCAAAACCTTTTATTTCAAAAGTTTGGCCAAGGTTTAATTTGGCTCTATAAAATAATCCTTATTTTTTTTCTACCTTTTATTTGAAACCAAATCTTTTTATTAAAAGATCCAAAATAGTAATTCCAAATATTTTATCTTTATTGTTTATTTATCTTTTTAAATCCCTTTAGGATTTTATTTGATCCAAATAGGTTTTGAAAGTTTCTAATTGGAGTCAAATTTTTCTTCTCACCCTGAAAATCAACAAAGTTTTATTTTATTCATTTATTTTTTACATTACAAGATTTGGAAAATCTTGGGATGTGACAGGGGATCGCAATAGTCTTCGTGGGTAGTATTACCCAATTTATTGATTCGACACAAGGGGAGCCAAATAATACTTGCAAGCCTTCACAACTGAGTTGTCAGTTCAGCTGCACCTAGAAATAGTTCTTGCTCACAGAAGTTTATCAGTAGCAATAGTTTGTAGTAGCAACAGCAGCAGTAATAGCAACAGTGAACACGAGCAATAGTAACACTAACGGTAACAGTAGGATTCAAGTGTGGTAGGCATAGGGATGGATGGACGGGCGTTGAATGGACGAGTCTAGACATGTAACTTCAATATATAGGGCATTGTAGATAAATAATAACAAGCATCCAAGTACTAAACAATCCTAGGCATGTGCTCCAAATATAGTCATACATGCTCGCAATGAGAACTTGCACAACATCTTCTGTCTAGCCAGCCCGTGGCAGCGGGGCCTCTAGGGAACTACTGGCAATTAAGGTGCTCCTTTTAATAGAGCACTGGAGCAAAGCATTATGTAGAGGTCCCAACCTTTAATAAGGTAGAGATCCCTGTGTTTACAATGCTAGTCCCTGGATCAATAGCTAGCATCCACATTTAAGATGTAATATCAAGAGACAAAGGTCATAATACAACTTTATAACTAGGAATAAAATAATTCATTACATCTTACATAGCTCATTTGGCTATCACATTACAATGCAGCAGAATATCTATATAGCATGGAGTCCTTCATCTTCAAAGTGCCACATGCAATCATGTTGGTTGTAGACTTGTAATCCTAATCAACATACTTCACTAACATCAAACAAACCTGCAACATAATAAGTTATAGCCACAAGGGTCAATACATTTGAATTGTATTGGCAAGTAATACTATGGTAGAATAGTGGTATCTATCATCTATATGCATTTGGCTAAGTGGAGCTTAGGCTTGCTTTGCTCAAAATAGATTTTCCTTATAAGTTGAAAAAACTAAGTTTTTGTTTGTCAAAATCACCCAAGGCATTTACCAATCAAAGATTGAAGATCCTTTAACCCTTGTTCAACCACAAGCTTTTAACTTAGAAATTGGGATGAGGAGATCCTTGATAGCTTCCATGTCTTGATGATCAAATTGTCCATTGCCGGGGACACGGCTAAGTACTTAGATTTTACTCTCTTGAGAGGTGGTGCACTTTCCCCACAAGACTCTACATGCATCGAGACAAGATCTTTCAAAAGCCTTCCCTTAGACCAGAATGGACACACTCCAAACCTATCACCCCCTACCACCAACTGTCCATCTGGCTAAGTTATTGCAACCTATATGATCCAGGCAGAGCCCATAATGCTATGTGGCTGCACTTGAAGCTTCTCAACATTTGACATCTCAAATATCTTTGTTCATGGGTGGCTTTCCACAAGTGAGATACACTAGGGTAGGCCATAAATATGGGGCCCTGTGTAACCACTCAACATAACCCATTCCTTCCATTCCACCTAGGTGATTCATTCACATAGTTGTTTTATTAAACAAAACACAAGTCATTGACTTAGAAATATTTCATAGCATGAATATAATCCACCCTTGTTTTCTACTAGCTAAGATAAGCATGATAGTAGTAGGGATCTTAACTTAGTAAAATTCTACTAAGGCATCATCTACTAGGATTTCCCATGGCATATCTTATACTTAGAAAATTCCATGCAAGTCCTACTCAAAATATCACTAATGCATAGTGAAAATAATGGGACAAAAGTATGAAGCACCACTTGCCTTTTTGGTAGAGATTATAATTTTACTCCTTGATCTTGGAATATTCACACTCTTCAAATTTCACTGCAATTCAATCAAGGCACGAATTCAATCTAGCATTCAAACAATTCACCACATAAAATAAAGAAAACAAAACAATGCATGCAAGCATGCAAAAGATTGTTTTATTTGTAAAGGTGGTTTTTAATAGGCTATAAACATTTTAAAACACCCATTGGTCATTTATAAAAGTGGTAAAGCCATTTGAAACTAAGTTAGTGAAAATGGCCATTTAAATTATTTTTGGTGTTGCTAGTTATGATTTTAAATCAAAGCCATATTTTGTAGAGTTAGCCAAATATGTTTTTTAAACACAAATATTAATAGGTAGGGTCAAAGTGTTTTAAAACAAAATCATTTACAAAAGGTTTCACTCAAAAACCATTTTTAAATTAAGCACCATTTTTATTTTACTAGAAATGCCTTTATTCAAAGTAATAATTTTTCTAGGGTTCATAAAATATATTTAAATCCCAAAACTTGGTGTTTAGGGTCAGGGAGTTTAAATCAAATCATTTTCCAAAGGTTTTACTCAAAAAGCATTTTTAAAACATAAACAATCATTTTTATTTAACTAGAAATGCTTTTATTCAAAGATTTATTCCTTAGAATCACAAAATATACTTTTAAATCTACAAGTTGGTTTTTATGGTCAGTAGGTTCAAAACAAACCATTTACAAAATATTTTACCCTAAAACATTTTTACAATAATTTTTATACTCAAATTAGGCCTAAACAAGTTTCTGCAAAAACAACTAATTTTACAGAAGTAAAACATTAAACAAAGGGCATGGTTGGATAGTATTATTTTTCATGATTACAATGATATAAAGTTTGCAAAATTTGGACCTGTAGATTTAATGTTATGAATTTTACAAAATCATACATCTAATAGAACATTTCTGTTTTTAAAACAAAACACTGGCCACGTGGAGCGTTTCTATAGGCTGGTACCGGTTCGTGTAGATCGAGCAGTGTGGTGCATTGGATTAAAATAGGGTCATGCGACACAGATCAAACGTACCCCTTCGTTTAAGTGGATCTATCGCATCCGCTGGATCGAAATCTAACGGCCCTAATCGAGTTAACCATAAACGGGCGATGCTGCGATGGTGGCTGGCGGCGGCGTGCTCGGGCAGTGGCGTTGCCGTTGAAATAGGAAGCGCGGGAGAGGGAGAAAATGCTCACTGGGTTCTCCGTGAGGTGCTGATGCTCAAGGTGGTCTTCGGAGAGCAGGGGCGCACGATGCTACTTGCGATTCCTCGCTGTAGTTGCTGTCGGCGTCGGGCGCCTCTGTTTGTTGTCGGGGGCGAGGCTACAGATCATGGGAAAACCAGAGAAGGGTGGTGTTAGGTGCGCAAATAAGAGGCAAAGGTGCGAGCGTCATAGAGAGGAGGAGGCGTGGTCAGAAACTACCGGGGGAGCTCGACGGAGTCTATCGAAGTCGTTACCAAGGCTACAGGGCATGTGTGGCCAAGAAGGCGGTACTGGGAGGTGCAGGAGACACTTGGGGGCACGCTCGT
Organism: Avena atlantica; assembly: GCA_910589765.1. Lineage (NCBI taxonomy): Eukaryota > Viridiplantae > Streptophyta > Magnoliopsida > Poales > Poaceae > Avena > Avena atlantica. The sequence goes on from OU342739.1 coordinate 124,431,502, forward strand.
GTGCTCTGGGGGAAGTGGGGCTGGCGGTGGTGGCCGGAATTTGACGGGGAGCTCGTCGGAGACAGGGAGGTCTCGAGCAAAATCAGAGAAGCCTGGTGGCGTTCTTGGAGTGGGATCTGAGGGGAAAGGGAGAGTGGGCGATGGCGTTTAAGAGGGCAGGGTTGTGGGAGAGAATCTCTCAACCGTTGATGCGAATTAACGCGGCGAATTCAAAGCAGAAACAATAGCGTTGAATGGGGGATGAGCTGGTCGCGGGGTAGACGACGATGATGCGGCAGTGGGGTCGCCAAGTCAGTGAGGTTAGGGAGGGTTCGGTGGGGTTAGGTCGTCAGTGACTACGTGGGTAGTTTCGCGGGTGAAAGAAAACGTTTCGGGGGAGAGTGAGAGTGGGCTAGCTGGGCTTAGTTGGGCCAGGTTGGGCTGGGTTGTTTCTTTTTTATTTTTTTCTTCCTCTGTTTTCTTTTTATTTTTCCATTTTGATTTCCTGTTTTGAATTCAAACTATCATTTGATTTCAGATTTCTTTTCAAATATTTTCCCAATATTCAGTATGTTTTTATACTGTTTTAATTGTGTATCTAAAGTCCATTTTAGAATAATTATTTTATTCATTTATGGTTTATTATATATTTAAAATAGGCACTTGCCTTTATTCAAATAAGATTTTAATTATAGTTTCAAACTCTTATTTAAATTCTAATTTTCACCAAACCTTTTTCAGTAGGTTTTATTTATTCATTAGTGCAAATAGTTCACTTTGAATTATTTAAAGTATTTTAATATGATTTATTAATCATTTAAATTGGGCAATTGTCTTTATTCAAATAAAATCGAATATGGTTTTAAATCCATATAAATTTTATTCAGATGATTCTTTTAAGTTAATTAGACAACTTTTAATCCACTTTGGTAAATTCCTATTTATTATTTTCTCATGATTTAATTAATCATTTACCTTAGGGATTTCTGTCTCCATTTAAATTGAATAGAATTTGGTTAAGGCCATATAATTTTATTTGAATATTCTTTATCCCTTTATTTCATTTGGATTTGGATTATCTTTATTCTATTTGCTTATGGATTTAATTTAAATTGTTCTTCTAAATAATTTCTTTGGGATCTATTATTTAGTTTAGGCAATTTGTCTTCATTTAAATAAAATTGAGTATGGTTCAAAGCCCATATAGTTTTATTTAAATAATATTTTATTTATTTTTATTATTTAATATCTTCCATTTTTATGGATTAGGCCAAGATTTAATTTGGCTTTAAATATTCCTTAATTATTTATTTATTTCTTTATCTTATAAAATCCATATCTTTTTACTTATAGATCCAAAATTGGTGATTCCAATTTGTCTAACTTTATTTAATATTTGTTTATATTTTCAAATACTTTTAGGATTATTTTTGCTCACAAGTTGGTATGGATTTTAGATAGGAGCTTCATTAGCCTTGGAAATTATTTCCTTTTAACTTATTAAATTCATAAGTTTTTATCCATGGCTCCAATTCTGTGGTTTTATAATATTTTTATTTATCATTCTTGATCATTTATAAATGTTTGTTGCTGAATTTTTATATGGATCAAATCCATAGTCTTAGGGAGATTCTTTGAAATGATTTTCTTTCATTAGGGTTTTAGGTTTTTGGTTTAGCTTTTCCAAATGTTTAAATTTCAGGATACATTCATTGTTGAATGCATTTCACTTGATTGAAATTGTTGGTTTCCCTTTTATTCAAAGTTTGTTCAAGATGGGTTTTGATGTTTCCATTGGAATCAAAAAGTTTCTTTTCACCCTAAATTTCAACAATTATTTATTTTGTTTATTTATTTATTTTTCACATTTCAAAATTTGGAAAATTTTGGGATGTGACACATTAACACTCCGTGAACACATGTGATCCTCACACCATAGCCATCCTCTCCGGCTGTCCCAATTATTGTCACTTTGGGGCCTTTGGATCCAGACAATGATATGTGTACACAACTGGCAGATAAGATCACAAACAATACTATCATAATGATTCAATAATAAGTTCAGATCTGAGATCATGGCACTCGGGCCCTAGTGACAAGCATTAAGCTCAACAAGTTCCAACAAAGTCAAATAGCACTAATAGAGATACTAGGCACTATGCCCTAACAGATCTTATTCGATTACATGATAGAACTCATCCAATCCCTACCATCCCCAAGCCTACAGCGGGGGATTACTCACTCATGGATGAGGGAAACATCGGTGGTTGGTGGAGATGCGTTGGTGATGATGATGGCGATGATCCTCTCCAAATTCACCGTCCCGGCAGGGTGCCAGAACGGAGTTTCTGGATCCGAATCTTGGTTTCTGGTGGCGGCGGCGGAGCGGAACTCTTTCAGGAAAACTATTGAACCCCCCTGAGTTTTTAGGTTAGAAGGCAACTTATATGCGCAGAGGGAGGCCGAAGAGCTGCCTAGGGTGGCCGCACCCCTCCAGGCACGGGGTCAGGTGGGCTCGCTTCTGGGGTGGGTCTGGCCCCCCAGGCCTCCCCTCTGTCTCCCCTTCTCGCTCCGTGGATCTTCTGGTGAAAAATAGTTTTTGGCATATTTTCCGGGATTTTTCCTGATAGTTGATTTTCTGTCCAAAAACAAGACACCAAGGTAATTCTGCTGAAAACAACGTCAGTCCGTGTTAGTTGTATCCAAATCACACAAATTTAGAGAAGAAACAATAGAAAAGTGTTCGAGAAAGTAGATACGTTTTGGATGTATCAACTCCCCCAAGCTTAGCTTATTGCTTGTCCTCAAGCAATTCAGTTGAATACTGAGTGCGATAAAAGAACTTTCACGAACACTTTGCTTCATATGATGTAAATATTCTCAGCACAGGAGTAGATGCTTAGACAATTCATAATAAGGAGTATGCAACTAAGTCTACTCAATAGTCATTGCAAGCTATGAAGAGGAACCAACTCAATAATAATAAGTAGCATTGAACATAAACATAAGAAATTCATTGCAATGCTCATAATAAGGTATCATAGAGTGGTATCTCGCTTGCCTTTGTTTGAAGAGCATGGTATAAATGCCAAGGCACCTCTGAAGTTCACATGAAGACTAGAAGTAAAGATATCAGAGATACAAGCATCAAAGTCATGACATAATTAACCAAGTTTTGTAACAAACACAAGAATGACAACTATGCTCTCAAGAAGGTGCTCATAGAATAAGTGGTGACTCAACAAAATTGTGAAAACGGTTTTTGTGAAGGTTTGAAAGGCTTCCCAATGCTGAAAGGAAGGTACTCATTAGATTTGAGCTCTCATTGCCCCCATCATAGGCATCTTCATGTGGTTAAGGTGAAAGTGAGGTCCACTCTAAATCATATGCTTGACAGACCATAGACTGGAAATCCCAAGTCCCTTGAGTACGAGGGTCGCTCCGTATGCTACTCAACTTTGGTCACCTGAAAGTTCTCGTCATTGTAAATACATGCATATCATCGAGAACCGCAAACGGGGTACCCCTTGCACATGGTACAGGAGCTTTCCCATAACCAAAATGACAAGGCAAGCAGACAATGAGCATCTCAGCAATCTTTTTATTTACCATATGCATAGCTTTTTATTGAGGATGCTTCCTAGATGCTCATTACAGTGATGCTGCAAGTTTCCACCATGATTAGGCATGGCTTAAGCTAGCGACCCAGGCGTTTCTCTAACACAATGTATAAACTCCATGAACTCACAACCTCCCCTTTTATTTCACATCATCGACATCCGTAAACAAAAGAGCAAAGTATCAACTGGATGAGATATCCAACAGGTGTTGAAAGCGTTCCCCATGACAACACGGTTCTGCTGACTCCCAGCATATAATAAGCAAGAATATAACTTTCATGGACTAGTCACAATGGTTCAGAATTATTAAGCGCTAGGAATAAAGTGTTCCATCAAGTTTGTGAGAGCTTTACTAACTAACTTTCTCAAAACAGACAAACATTTTATTTTGGAAGAAAACACGGCATATGGAATATGCACTGAAATAGCAAATGATGCTAATAGGTAGGTATGGTGGACACAGCTGGCAATATAGGTTTTGGGGAGTTGGAAACACAGGTAGAGCACGTACTCAGTGCAAGTTAAGGCTAGCAATACAGAGGGAGCGACAAACGAGAGAGAAATAACTATCATAATCATGCTTGCAACAAAACAGGACTAATTATGGCATGAAAGTGATACAAGAACTCTGAGGCAAAATAAATCATCAAGACTTACTGACTATTGATTAGTCATATGCATGCGTGAGCATGTGCCAAGTCGATTCACATGAACAGTCAGAGGCGGATACCACAATATCATACCAAAGTATGAATAAAACAACGCAAGCAAACATTCATATGACTTGCTACAAACTATTAGCAAGCTGAAGCTAATCATAGACAAGCAAGAACTACTAAGCATCCATAATGACATACACCTTACACAAACAGGCTAAGCATGCTCGCAATGATGAGTATATGTACAAGAATGAAACAAATAGAGTTTGTTACTAGCCTCTTACCACACCTCAAGTTGTCTTAATCTTCATTATTGGCATTCACTTGTGTGACTTGAATAATTAACATGAAACTAAAATCCACTGAGGACGGCTGAACCCTGCAAAGAACTCACAAAACCAAAGAAGAACAACAAATACTTTTGGTGTTTTCGATTTTTTTAGAAACAAGCAAACAAAGAAAAACCAAACTAAAGCAAAGCAAACCAAACAAAGAAAAATCTTTTTGGATTTTTCTTTTAAGGCAAACCAAAGCAAAGAAACAAAGAAACAAACCAAGAGAAACAACAAAAATATTTTTGGTATTTTTGGGTTTTAGAAAGAAGCAACAAAAACCAAAAAGAAAGTGAAACAATGAATATACAAAGAACTGACCGAACATGATATATATATGAGTGTGACGTCGGTATACATCCCCCCAAGCTTAGGATTTTGGCCTAAGTGGGGCTCAATAGCGCGGATAGTACCCCCATGTTGGTGGGTCATCATAGGAATGATCATAGTCAGGCACCTGCGATGAAGAAGAAGACGCGCCCCAATCAAATGAGGGCTGCTGGTATGAAGACTCTCCCAAGTTGGAGGGCTAAACCGAATTTTCCTCGGCATCCTCTTCAACATTATCCTTGCTGGGAGAGTTCCGCCACATATGTGTCAACCTCCTCCTCCGCAAGCGACCATCCTTGCCTGTTATCAAAGTTAAACAAAACAGGGGCAGACAAATAAATAATTTTCTCAGTCCTACCCTTTCTCCGACCTTGTTGGGCAAAAGATATTTCATATGGTAAACTTCTCACATTAGCCCCCAAATAAACAAAACCATGTTGAATCATAGATTCAATATCAAGCCTCTCTATGGGGAACTGAAAATCTGAATAATGAGGCTCTAAACCATGGGAAGCTAGCAACCTAGAAGCAATGAGACCTCCACAAATTCCACCCTTCTCACGGTTGGTGGTAAGGCGGTGAGCTATCAAAGCACCCAAACTATAAGAACTATTCCTATTCAGAGCAGCTACAATAAAAGCTAGATCAAAAGAAGACAACTTTCTAGCAGTCTTTCTAGCAAGAACACACTTGGTAATGAAATAGGCAAAGTATCTAATAGCTGGGAGCTGAATGTTCTGAATTTTACCACTTTCCTTTGAGAATTCGAAACCTTGGCAAATCTTAGCATACAAATCAACAAGTGACTTGGGCCTTTCCTTGATCTTCTCACAAGATCCCCACTGAGGTACTCTAATTGTTGCACAGAAATCAGTAAAAGGCAGGTCGACAGGTATATTATAAATTTTGTAATGGACCATCGGATTAGAAGTAGACCATGTGAACCAGAAGTCCTACACAAAATCCATGGTTAGCTTAACATATTGGATTGGTTCACCTTCAACAAAGTGCTCCAACCCTGCATTTGTAACCAAAGTTTGGAAATCTAGGAGGATCCCCGCAGCTCTCATAAATTCATGGCATGGATATATGGAAGGAAAAACTGCCTCCTCACGATGAACCTTCATTGGCTCATGCACCATCAAGTCATATTGATTCAGTGGATAAGCACTCATCTTCTTTGCTGAAATTTTTAGACAACCATCAAACCAAGTGATTTCTAAGTTGATAAATGATGAGAAACTACTATAGGAACTTGCTAGAGGACTACACATGCATCAAAACAAAGTTTCTAAGAAAATAACAAGCATGCAAGCTCAAACAACATGTCACCTATAGAAGCAAAATACTCAAGATACAATCTACCAATCACAAATCTAATTGGACAAGTGGAGGAGGCACATACCAAGGAGCAAACCCTCCAAAAATTAGTACTTGAGATGGGATGAACAAGGAGATCGAAAATCGCGAGCAAGAATAGCAAGAACTCGAGCTTGAGCAAGTTTTCCGGTGTTTTTTCGGGAGAGAGAAAGAAGGTGGCATTGAGGAGGCAGCCTGGAGGGGCCCAGGTGGGCCAGACCCCCCTAGGCGCCACCAGTGGTGGACCCGCGCCTAACATAGGTGTGGTGGCCCCCTGGGTCACCTCTGGTGCCTCTCTGCCCCTTTTTTCGAGGAAAAATATATTTTGAATTTTCTGGGATTTTTCGGGAAATTTTATTTTTGGCCAATTTTCAGGGTATGAAAATTGATTTTCTCGCAGAAACAGTTTTTTCAGAAGAAGCAAAAGCAAACCAGAAGCCAAACTACATAAGCTCTAACAAAATCAAACAAGCAAACAACTAGCAAAACTAAAGCTAAGGCAAAGACTAGAAAGGAGAAAGGAAAAAGAAAGCAAGTATAACCATAGTGGAAACATTATTTTGTTCATTAAAATCCTTTTGTTAACAAGGTTGATCAAGTCTTGTTACAAAAACAATCTTATATGAAGCAAAACTTTGCATTCCACAAGGTGATTATGTTACCTCATACTTGATAGCAATGGTCCCAATCATAACAGTTTTAAAATTTTCTTGTGGAATGGGACAATATATTTCTCCAACCTTGATGCTCTCAATATTTTCAATGGAATTCAGGCAATATCTTCTAACAACCTTCTTGGGGAAATAGACAGTGTGCTCTTTGTCATTAATATTGAATGGTACTTTTCCTTGATTGCAATTGATGACAGCACCTGCAGTATTAAGAAAAGGTCTCCCAAGAATAATGGACATATTATCATCTTCAGGCATTTCAAGCACAACAAAATCGGTTAAAACCGTGCAATTATGAGCAACTTGAACAGGAACATCCTCACATATACCAACAAGAATAGTAGTTGACTTATCAGCCATTTCCAAAGATATATCAGTTGGTATCAGCTTTTCTAGCTGGAGCCTCTTGTAGAGAGAAAAAGGCATAACACTAACTCTAGCTCCCAAATCACATAAAGCAGTTCTAACATAATTGTTCTTAATGGAGCAAGGAATAGTTGGTATACCTGGATCACCAAGTTTCTTTGGAACCTTACCATTGAAGGAGTAATTAGCAAGCAAAGTAGAAATTTCCTCATTAGGAATCTTCCTTTTATTAGACACAATATTCTTCATATACTTTGAATAAGGAGGCAACTTAATAGCATTAGTCAAAGGAATTTGCAAGAATAAAGGTTTCATCCACTCACAAAACTTATTGTAGTGTTCTTCCTCCTTTGACTTGTGTTTCTTACCTGGAAAAGGCATAGGTTTCTGCACCCAAGGTTCTCTCTATTTACCATGTTTATTAGCAATAAAATCTTCCTTTGTGTACCTAGTGTTCTTAGTGTGTTTCTCAGGTTCTTCCTCACATTCCTCCTTATCAGGAGACTCATTATTATTACCACTCTTAGTTTTAGCATCAGAGACAGATATACTATTAGGATCTATAGCAGGTTCAAGTGGTTCCTCAACTATCTTATGTTTCTTTTTCTTCCTCTTACAAGGACTACCACTATCTTCACCTTGTTGAGAATCCTGCTCTATTCTTTTAGGGTGTCCTTCAGGATATAAAGGATCTTAAGTAGCTATACCACTCCTAGTTCTAATTCCATAAGCATGTTTATCTCCTGAAGCATTAACTAGCATATCCTTTTGCACCTTAGCAAGTTGATCAAGTTGGGTTTGAACCATTTGAAAGTGTTTACAAAGCATTTTAATATTATTAGAAGTTCTTTCCACAATATCTTCAACTCATGGATAGCTCTAGAGTTTTCCAAAAAATGATTCTGAACTTGTTTATTAAAATGACCTTGTTTAAAAATAAAAATGTCAAGTTCCTCTAAGCATTGATCAGGAGGCTTACCATAAGGAATATCACCTTCATCAAAGTGTTGGAGAGAGTGTACCTCAATAGTAGATGAGTGGGGAATTGGCTTACATTATTCTTCTATAGGAGGTAGATTCTTCACATCTTCAGCTCTAATACCTTTCTCTTTTAGACACTTCTTATCTTCCTTCATCACTTCATCATTTAATGTAATAACTCCCTTCTTCTTTGTTGTTGGTGTTGGAACTGGTTCAGGAACAACTGGTTTAGGAGTAATAGGCTCAGGTGTATTCAGCTCAGTTGAAGTCCAATCATCATAATTCCTGCTTATCTTGGTCATTAATTCTTCAGCATCTATAGGAGTCCTTTTCCTGAAAACACAATCAGCAAAGCTATCTAGGTAGGTCCTAGAATCATCAGTTAGTCCATTATAATAAATATCAAGAAGCTCATTTTTAGGTAATGGACATCCAGCATGTGCATGAATCAAGGAACAGAATCTTTTCCATGACTCAGGAAATTTCTCTTCGTCTCCCTGTTTAAAATCAAAAGTCTCTGAAAAGCAGCATGTCTAGCACTGGGAGGAAAATATTTATGGAAGAAATAAGCAATCAAGCAATCAGGGCTATCAATGGAACCAGGAGGTAAAAAATTAAACCAAGCCCTAGCTTCTCCTTTTAGTGAAAAAGGGAAGATCTTAGAAACAGAGTACTTGCGCATCTTAAAATCATCAGAGAACAAAGCACTCATAGTAGAAAGCGCATTCATATGAGCCACACCACTCTCATTTTTAGTCCCACAAAAAGGTTCTTTCTCAACAATATCTAAATAAGACAAATCAAGAGAGAAATCATAAGCTTCATCTTTAATATCTACGGGAGAAGTGGCAACTTAGGATCAGAGGACAACTTAGGCATAATAGTACATCTAGCAAGGAGACTCTTCATAGCACTAGTACCATGTGTGTTTCGGCACTCTTCAACAAATTCATCAGTGAACTCAATGTAACCATCATTAATATCATAATTCTCACTAGACTCATGTGAGCTAACAGGTGTAACAGTGTCTTCACTAGGAGTTTTGGTATTTCCTAGACTAGCCATAGTACCATCTAGAAAAGGACCTAATGAACCACTCGCATCAAGCATATTAAAAGTAACATCATGAGTATCAAAAGCAGTTTCAGATTCAGTAGTAGTAATAGTGTGACAAGCTTACTTATAATAGACGGTGAATCAAGAGCAACAGAGGTGTTTAATACTGTACCTCTTCTTGTAGTGGATGGTAAAATAGGTAACTTTCCATCACGAGACTTACCCATGATGAAAGGAGTAGTATTGCACAATAGTAGATCCAAGTGAACTTACAAATAAAGCTATGATCCCCGGCAACGGCGCCAGAAAATAGTCTTGATGACCCACAAGTATAGGTGATCGCAGTAGTCTCCGCGGGTAATATTACCCAATTTATTGATTCGACACAAGGGGAGCCAAAGAATACTTGCAGGCCTTAACAAATGAGTTGTCAGTTCAGCTGCACCTAGAAATAGTTCTTGCTCACAGAAGTTTATCAGTAGCAACAGTTTTTAGTAGCAACAGCAAAGCAACAACAACAGTAACAGCAACAGTGAACATGAGCAATAGTAACAGTAACGGTAACAGTAGGATTCGAGTGTGGTAGGCATAGGGATGAATGGACGGGCGTTGCACGGACGACTCTAAACATGTAACTTCAAGATCTAGGGCATTGCTGATAAATAATAACAAGCATCCAAGTACTAAACAATCCTAGGCATGTGGTCCAAATATAGTCATACGTGCTCGCAATGAGAACTTGCACAACATCTTCTATCCATCCAGCCTGTGGCAGTGGGGCCTCTAGGGAACTACTGCCAATTAAGGCGATCCTTTTAATAGAGCACCAGAGCAAAGCATTAACAGTCCGTGAACACATGTGATCCTCACACCACAGCCATCCCCTTCGGGTGTCCCAATTATTGTCACTTTGGGGCCTTTGGATCCGGACAATGATATGTGTACACAACTTGCAGATACGATCACAAACAATACTATCATAATGGTTCAATAATAAGTTCAGATCTGAGATCATGGCACTCGGGACCTAGTGACAAGCATTAAGCACAAAAAGTTGCAACAAAGTCAAATAGCACTAATAGAGATACTAGGCACTATGCCCTAACAGATCTTATTCGATTACATGATAGAACTCATCCAATCCCTACCATCCCCAAGCCTACAGTGGGGGATTACTCACTCATGGATGAGGGAAACATTGGTGGTTGATGGAGATGCGTTGGTGATGACGATGGCGATGCTGCTCTCCAAATTCCCTGTCCCGGCAGGGTGCCAGAACGGAGTTTCTGGATCTAAATCTTGGTTTCTGGTGGCGGCGGCGGAGTGGAACTCTTTCTGGAAAACTATCGAACCCCCCTGAGTTTTAAGGTCAGAAGGCAACTGTCACATCCCAAGATTTTCCAAATCTTGTAATGTGAAAAATAAATGAATAAAATAAAACTTTGTTGATTTTCAGGGTGAGAAGAAACTTTTTGATTCCAATTGGAAACCTTCAAACCTATTTTTATCAAACAAATCCTAAAGGGATTTGAAAAGATAAACATTTATTAAAGAAAATATTAAATATGTGAAAGTACCTTTTTGGATCTTTTAATAAAGAGATTTGGTTTTCAAATGAAAAGGTAGAAATATAAATAAGGACTATTGTTTAGAACCAAATCAAATCTTGGCCAAGCTTTTGAAATAAAACATTTCTATTTGATAAAAATAGTAAAGGTTTATTAAATAAAATAATGAGGATTTATTAATATCCCATTTTATTAAAACCAAGGCTTTTCCATTTTGAATAAACACTAAAACTTATCTTAAATATTTTTTCCAAATGTTTTATATTTTCAAATAAAACCTACTGATTTGGTTTTGATAATTTTTAGATTTCAAAATAAAGATTTTAATAAAACAAATCCTATTTGAATTAAATGATTAAGGTCTATTCATTTAATTATTAATGGACCCTAAAATAAAAATATTATTTTGGGTCTTGGAATTTGTGTTGCTAAACAGAACCAAAACTCAATGCAAAGTTTGGAGGAGTTTTGAATTGATTTGTTGATTGATTTGTTTGATTAAATTTCAAAACAGAAAATCGAAATAGAAAAAGATAAAGCAATCAGAAAGAAAAAAAATAGAATCAGACAGCAACCCAACTGGCCAGACCAGCGAGCCCAGTTAGCCCAACTTCCCTCCTCCCCGCAGAAAACGATTCGAACTCGTGAATCGGCCCACTCAGCGACTGACAGACGGACCCCATCGCACACTTCTCTCCTTCGCTGACGCCCGGACCCCACTGGCCACCTCAGCATCGTCTTCAACCCCCAAACCCCACCCTGTCATTGCAGACAAGAAACACCGGCGATGAATACGCATTGAAGACAGCCTTGATTCCTGCCAGTAACCGTGTCCATTTAACCGCCTGCGTCTTCCCTCTCTTTTCCCCCAGACACCGCACCACCGGAGCCATCAGGCTGCCCTAATTTCCTCTCAGACCGCCACTGCCTTCGGCGAGGTTCTCCACCGATTCCGGCCAGTAGACACCGCCCCTTGCCTCCCTGAGCACACGGTCGTGATCCCCAGCCTCTGGCGCTTCTCCCTGTGCATTTTTTTCAACCGCGCTCACCCCAGAGCCTCGGCTTCGACAACATCCGAGCGCCACCACCGTTCACTGACACTCCGGCGAACTCCACAAGTAACCTTCGTTCGCCCCAGCACTCCTCGATGATGCTCCCATCTTCTCCAGAACAGCACGCTTCTAACCGTACCACCCACTTGCCTTAGGGTGAACTGCAGCCTCACCTCCGACAGCAAACAGAGCTGTCTGACGTCGTCACCGACTCCGGCGTGCGATTACTCCCGCTCCAGTGCGCCCCTCGCCAGACCAGCACCACCTCGAGCTTCACCTCGACCTCGCGAACACGGTGAGCACCCCCTTTTCCTTCTTTGCTTCCTGTATCGCCGGCTCCGCCGTAGACAGAGCGTGCGCCGCCGCCAGCCGCCGCTAGCGCCGCCAGCTCGTGGTCAAACGCACAGAGCCTGTCAGATCTAAATCATGTGGCTACGATTAGATTAGATCGAAGGGGTAAGTTTGATTCAGAGCCATAGGATTTCATTTAGATCTAACGCACCGCATCAGTCGATCCACCCGAAGCGGTACCGACGAATAGGAAAGCGCCACGTGGCCAGCCTTTGATTTAAAACAGAATTTGAAATCAGATTGTTATGCAAATTTGTAATCCTCATAACTTTCGATCCACACGTCCAAAATTTGCAAATTTTATATCAATGGATTCAGAAAATCAAGCCCTAGCCAACCATGCCATTTGTTTAGTAAAAAGTTTCTGTTAAATGGTTTGTTTTTGCAGAAACTTGTGTATGCTTATTTAGGATATAAAATTTATTTCAAAATGATTTTAGGGTTGAAATCTTTTGCAAAATGATTTGTTGTGAACCTACTGACCCTAGGAACCAACTCATGGATTTTAAAATGTATTTTGTGAAGATTAGGATTGAAAGAATTGAATTAGCTCATTTCTAATCAAATAAAAACATTGATTTTGATATGGAAGTGATTTTTGAGAAAAACCTTTGGGAAAATGTTTTGATTCAAACCTACTGACCCTAAACACCAAGTTTTGTGAATAAAACAACTTATTTGGTGAACAATGTAAAATTCTTGCTTTGCTAAAAACATTTTCCACCACATAAAATTATGATTTGATTTAAGAACTGGTCTTTAGATAAAACCCTTTTGCAAATGGTTTTGCCACTTAGAAAATGACCACTTTGAACCTTACAATGTATAGAGCCTAGTAGAAACAACCTTTGCAAATAAAACTATCTTTTGCATGCTTGCGTGCATGACTTAGTTTCTATTATTTTATGTGTGATGAATTGTTTGAATGTTGTTTGGAATACTAGTTGAATCTATGTTTGCTTGATTGATTTGTAGTGAAGTTAGAAGAGTGGGATATTAGAAAGATCAAGGAGTGAACCAACATTCTCTACCAAAAAGGCAAGTGACACTATCATCCAAGTCCTACTATTTTCATTACACTTAGTGGATTTTGAAACATGCATGATAAGGACTACTATATTTTGCTATGCTAAATCCTAATAGGATACCCTTATATATTCCTTAGTGAAAACAATGTAGTTGTAAAATGCTTAGCCATGCTATATATTTTGAGAAGAGATACATGTTGAGATTTTATGAAGTTGAGAAAAGACTTATGTTTTATATAATAAAACAAGTACTCAATGAACCACCTGGGTGGACAAGGATACTCAAGTTTTGGACAAGGTGGCAACAAGAGGAACCATGTTTATATGGTAATCTCTTTTTGTTGTGCACCAGATGAAAACCACCCAGGGACTTAGAGATTGAACATGTTTCTCATACAGTGGCTTCCGTGTACAGCCACATGCTAAATGGGCACTGGCTTAGTAAACTACATTGGGAAGACGCATGCATTGGTCTTCAGGTTAACTGGAATGAGGGAACTTGGATGTCACATCCCAAGATTTTCCAAATCTTGTAATGTGAAAAATAAATGAATAAAATAAAACTTCGTTGATTTTCAGGGTGAGAAGAAACTTTTTGAATCCAATTGGAAACTTTCAAAACCTATTTGGATAAAATAAAATCCTAAAGGGATTTAAAAAGATAAATAAACAATAAAGTTAAAAATATTACTATTTTTGGATCTTTTAATAAAAGATTTGGTTTTCAAAAGAAAAGGTAGATTTATAAATAAGGATTATTTTATAGAGCCAAATTAAACCTTGGCCAAGCTTTTGAAATAAAATGTTTTGCTTTGATTAAAAGAGTAAAGGTTTATTTAAATAAAATAATAAGGATTTATTAATATCCAATTTTATTAAAAATAAAGGTTTTACTATTTTAATTAAACATCAAAAACTTATTAAATTATTTTAAATAAGTTTTCCAAGTATTTTATATTCTCAAATAAAACCTACTGAAGTGTTTTTGGTTTTATTTTAGATTTCAAAATAAAGATTTTATTAAAGCAAATTCTATTTGAATTAAATAACTAAGATCCATTTTATTTAATTATTAATGGGTCCTAAAAAGAATAAAATTATTTTATTTTGGACCTTGGTTTATGTTGTTAAACAGAACCAAATTCAATTACAAAGTTTAGTGGAAGTTTATTTGATTTGGTTGTTTGATTTGTGAGTTGAATTTCAAAATAGAAAATGAATTGGAAAAAGGAAAAAGTTTCAGAACAGGAAAAAAATAAGAGCAAGTCGACCCAACCTAGCAAGCCCACTAGGCCCACTCCAGCCCAACTTCCTCTCCACCCACAGAAAATGATTCACACCCGCGTTTGAACCCACAAGGCCACTGACCGGTGGACCCAACTCCCCTCTCCTCTCTCTCGCTGGCCAGCCGACCCCACCCCTCCTGTTCATCGTCCTCACCCGCGGTGACAGCGCCTCCCTCCTCGACCGTTTCTGGCGGAATTTATCAGCGTCAATTCGCGTTAACGCAGCAGTTAATCTCCCCTGCGACCACACATTCTTAAACGCCTCGCCCTCCTCCTCATTTACCCTCAGTCGCTAGCTCCTCTCCGCCCCACGGCTGCTCGAATTGCTCGTGGCAAGCCCACTGGCTCCGACGAGGTCCAGTGCAAATTCCGGCGACCTCACGCCACCCCTTGCCTCCCCGAGCACACATGCACCTTCCCCAGACCCAGGAGCACCTCTCTGTATCATCAGCTCGCTCGCGCGTGCTTTGTAGCGTCAACAACGACGACGACCCGTAGCGCCACCGTCTGCTCCAACTCCGACGAGGTTTCCTGGTGAGTCTAGACCACCCCTTACCCCCTCTTGGACACTCACAAGATCGCGGCATCCATACGAACCTGACGGTGCCTTTTCTTTGCCTTACCCCGCTGTGTATCGTCGCCCCCATCAACGTCTGACCACACCCGAGGCCCAGCTCAACTCCGGTGAGCAATCCGCGTCACCACCGTGCGCCCCTTGACTCCTCGAGAACACCTTGAGCTTCCCCAGGCTTCTGCGAACGCGGTGAGCATCTCCCCAGCCACTCTAGCTTCCTGTATCGCCGGCACCGCCACCATCTGGCCGCTCCGCCGCCAGCCACCACCGCAGCGCCGCTCGTTTTAGGTCAAGCTCGCAGCAGCCATCGGATTTGGATCGCGTGGATAGGATAGAACCACTTAAAGCGAAGGGGTAAGCAATCTGATCCGTGCGATTTAATTAGATCCAACGCGCCAGAGTAGCTGATCCGGACGAAACGGTATGGACGAATCAGAATAGGACGCGTGTCACTGGTTTGATTTAAAACAGAATTTGAAATCAGATTTAGATGCAATTTTGAAAACCTTGTAACTTTAGTTCCACATGTCCAAATTTTGCAAACTTTATATCAATGGAATCAGTGGAACAATCCCTAGCCAACCATGCCATTTGTTTAGTAAAAAGCTTCTAGAAAAATGTTTGTTTTTGCAGAAACATTTGTATGCTTGTTTAGATTATAAAAATTGTTCAAAAATGATTTTGGGGATAAAATCTTTGGAAAATGGTGTGATTTGAACCTACTGACCATAGGAAACACTTTGTGGTTTCAAAAATGTATTTGGTGAAGAAAAAGAATGATTCTTTGATTTAAAACCAATTCTAGTCAAATAAAATTATGGTTTATTTATTAAAAATGGTTTTGGAAGAAAACTTTTGGGAAATGTTTTGTTTTAAACTCTCTGACCCTAAACACAAAGTTTTGTGGTTTGAAAACATATTTTGTGAACCCTATAGATTAATGCCTTAGTAAAAACATTTCTACACCACATAAAATGATACCTTGTTTTGAAAATGGTTTTTGAAGTGAAATCTTTTGCAAATGACTTTGCCACTTTATAAAATGACCATTAGGTGTTTTCAAATGTTTATGACCCATTAGGAACCACTCTTTCAAATAAAACAAAGCTTGGTATGCTTGCATGCATTACTTTGACTTTATCATTTTATGTGATGTTTTGCTTGATTGGTAGATTGAGATTGTGCCTTGCTTGATTGAATTGTAGTGACTTGAAGAGTGTGATTGTTGCAAGGAAAAGGAGTGAACTTATACCCTCTACCAAAAAGGCAAGTGATGCTTCATACTTTTGTCCCATTACTTTCACTATGCATTAGTGATTTTTCTAAGTAAAACTTGCATGGAATTTTTGCTAAGTAAAAACCTTGCTATGGAAAATCCTAGTAGGTGAAACCTTAGTAAAATTTCCTAAGTTAAGAGTCCTACTACTATCATGCTTAGCTTAGCTAGTAGAAAACAAGGGTGGAATATATATTCATACTATGGAAAAATTTCTAAGTCTGAGGACTTGTGTTTTTGTTTAATAAAACAACTAAGTTAATGAATCACCTGGGTGGAATGGTAATTGCTTGGTGGTTTTTGGTTGAGTGGTTACACAAGGCCAGGGTACTGGTGAACCTTGTGTATCTCACTTGTGGATGGCCACCCAGGAACAAGGAGATTTGAGATGTCAAATGTTGAGAAGCTTCAAGTGCAGCCACTTGGCATTATGGGCTCTGCCTGGATCATATAGGTTGCTAGAACTTAGCCATTTGGACAGTTGGTGGTAGTGGGAATGATAGGTTGGAGCGCGTCCATTTGGTCTAAGGAAAGGCTTCTGAAAGGTCCTGTCTTGGGGAAACCAAGTCTGGTGGGGAAAGTGCACAACCTCTACAGAGTGTAAAATCTAAGTACTTAGCCATGTCCCTGGTAAAGGACAATTTGAGCATCAAGACATGGAAGCAATCAAGAATCTCATCATCCAAATTTCTAAGTTAAAAACTTATGGTTGAACAAGGGTTAAAGGATCTTCAATCTTTGATTGGGAGATACCTTGGGAAAGATATTTTGTCAAAGCAAAAACTTAGTATTTTCAAATGATAAGGAAAATATATTTTGAGCAAAGCAAGCCTAAGCTCCACTTAGCCAAATGCATATAGTTGATAGACTCCACTATGCTACCATAGTATCACTTGCCAATACAATTCAAATGTATTGACCCTTATGGCTGTAACTTGTTATGTTGCAGGTTTGTTTGATTTTAGTGAAGTGTGTGGATTAGGATTACAAAGTCTACAACCAACATGTCTGTCTGTGGCACTTTGAAGATGAAGGACCCCATGCTTATAGATATTCTGCTGCAATGTAATGTAATAGCCAAATGAGCTATGTAAGATGTAATAAATTATGTTATTCCTTGTTATAAAGTTATATTATGACCTTTGTTTCTTGATATTACATCTTAACTGTGGATGCTAGCTATTGATCCAGGGACTAGCATTGTAAACACAGGGGACTCTGCCTTATTAAAGGTTGGGAACCTTATAGATGGTATCAGAGCATTGTGTTTCCTGTAGGATTTGTAAACCTAGGATTGGACAAAACCCTTAGAAAAATAGGAGTTGTATTTGTTCCAAAACTTATTTACAAACAATCTTGTAAACTCTTTCCTCAATCACTTTGATTTTGATTCCACATCTCATATATTTCAAACTTGAAGGAAAAACCTACCCCATGGCCAAAGACTTCACCATTTACAAAGGACTCCATCAACTCTAATGACTTCAACTTCTTCAACTCTAATGACTTCAACATCTTCAACTCTAATGACTTCAACATCTTCAGCATTTTCACCAAGGACTTCAATCTTGGATATCACTAAGGACTACAAGTGAAACAAGAAATATTGCTCAAGACTTGAAGACTAAGGAAATACAACTTAGAAAGAACCATGATCACCTTTGAGGTTTGTGACCAAGAGTTTTCCCAAGGAAACCATGATCTCATGCAAAAAGGAAACAACCAAGAAAGATGGAAAGATCTCAAGTGAACCATATAGTTGGACCACCATATTTAGTTTAAGTCAAACCCACCAACTTATGTGCTGTAACAAAAATATTTTTGGTTGCCTAAAAATGTGCTTGAACTTTGTTGTTTGAGTGAAGTGTTTGTTTGTGTTTGCTTGCACATTGCTTGAGTGAATTGTGATGTGTGTGATTAGAATTATTTCCTTAGAAATCTTTTGCCTATTCTAATCCCAATTCAACCCAAACAGATGACCTCTCCAAGAGACTCCAACATCAAGGTTGATGACAACAACAACAACAACCAAGAGGACAACATGAGAGAACTTATAGCAACCCAAAACCAGTTGAGCCAAGAGACAACTCAGCTTTTGGCCAACAACAATGGACTAGACCCAGCCATATAAAGGATTTTGAAGCTTCAATCCCAATTGTTGCAAGGATTGGTTACTCAAATGATCAACATGGGAGAAAACTTTTCCCAAAGAGCTAATGACAACAAGGATATTCTGCTGCAATGTAATGTAATAGCCAAATGAGCTATGTAAGATGTAATAAATTATGTTATTCCTTGTTATAAAGTTATATTATGACCTTTGTTTCTTGATATTACATCTTAACTGTGGATGCTAGCTATTGATCTAGGGACTAGCATTGTAAACACAGGGGACTCTACCTTATTAAAGGTTGGGAACCTTACATTGGAACCCTACATTGGTGCCTGAAGACAAGCTAGCATTGTGTATGGGAGGACCCTATGGAAAGACTTCGTCACATTCTCAATCTGCCAGTACTCCATCTTG
The DNA here is from genome assembly GCA_910589765.1 of Avena atlantica. Classification (NCBI taxonomy): domain Eukaryota; kingdom Viridiplantae; phylum Streptophyta; class Magnoliopsida; order Poales; family Poaceae; genus Avena; species Avena atlantica. The sequence goes on from OU342739.1 coordinate 124,450,517, forward strand.
GTGAGTACTTATCCAGCGGCCACTGGTGGCATCAAGATGAGATTGTGTCATGTGGGTAAAGTGTACAACTTCTGCAGAAGATAAAATTCTAAGTACTTAGCCGTGTCCCTGGTTATGGACAATACTGAGCAACTAAGGCCTGAAGCTATGGGAAATCTCGACATTCCAATTTCTAAAAGTAAAACTTGGAAGTGGCAACAAAAGACTTGAAGCACTTGGGGTGTACCAAGGAGCTCAAGAGATTTTGACAAAGACTTGAAGCACTTGGGGTGTACCAAGGAGCTCAAGAGATTTTGACAAAGACCTGAAGCACTTGGGGTGTACCAAGGATCTCAGAAAGATTTTGACAAAAGATCAAAACTATTTTGAAAAGATAGGATAAAATTATTGCTTTCTGCAAATGAGCCTAAAACCCTACTTAGCCAAATATGCATGTAATGGTAGGATCCACTTATTTCTACATAGTAGTGAAACTTGCCAATACAATTCAAATGTATTGACCCTTGTGGCTGTGACTTGTTATGTTGCAGGTTTGTTTGATATTAGTGAAGTTGATTGATTAGGATTACAAGTCTACAACCAACATGTTTGCCTGTGGCACTTTGAAGATGAAGGACCCCATGCTTATAGATATTCTGCTGCAATGTAATGTAATAGCCAAATGAGCTATGTAAGATGTAATAAAATTATGTTATTCCTGGTTATAAAATTTTATTATGACCTTTGTTTCTCGATATTACATATTAACTGTGGATGCTATCTATTGATCCAGGGACTAGCATTGTAAACACAGGGGACTCTACCTTATTAAAGGTTGGGAACCTTACAGATGGTATCAGAGCATTGTGTTGCCTGTAGGATTTGTAAACCTAGGATTGGACAAAACCCTTAGAAAAATAGGAGTTGTATTTGTTCCAAAACTTATTTACAAACAATCTTGTAAACTCTTTCCTCAATCACTTTGATTTTGATTCCACATCTCATCTATTTCAAACTTGAAGGAAAAACCTACCCCATGGCCAAAGACTTCACCATGTACAAAGGACTCCATCAACTCTAATGACTTCAACTTCTTCAACTCTAATGACTTCAACATCTTCAACTCTAATTACTTCAACATCTTCAGCATTTTCACCAAGGACTTCAATCTTGGATATCACTAAGGACTACAAGTGAAACAAGAAATATTGCTCAAGACTTGAAGACTAAGGAAATACAACTTAGAAAGAACCATGATCACCTTTGAGGTTTGTGACCAAGAGTTTTCCCAAGGAAACCATGATCTCATGCAAAAAGGAAACAACCAAGAAAGATGGAAAGATCTCAAGTGAACCATATAGTTGGACCACCATATTTAGTTTAAGTCAAACCCACCAACTTATGTGGTGTAACAAAAATATTTTTGGTTACCTAAGAATATGCTTGGAAACTTGTGTTTGAAAGAAGTGTTTTGTTTGTGATTGCTTGCACATTGTTTGTGTGAATTGTGAAAGTGTGTGATTAGAATTATTCCCTTAGAAATATTTTGCCTATTCTAATCTCCATTCAACCCAAACAGATGACTACTCCAAGAAACTCCAACATCAAGGTTGATGAAAACAACACCAACCAAGAGGACAACATGAGAGAACTTATAGCAACCCAAAACCAGTTGAACCAAATGACAGCTCAGTTCATAGCCAACACTAGTGGGGAAGATCCAACTCTGCAAGGATTTTTGGAAACTCAAGCCCAAATGTTGCATAAGGTGACAGATCAAATGATCAACATGGAAGGCAACTCTTACAAAGGAGTTTGTGACAACAAATATGACAAAGATGTTATCCTAGAAGGAACCAAAGCTTGCAATATTTGTGGAGACAAGGATCACACTTCCAAGGAGCATGGAGATCAATGCCCCAACTGTGAAGAGAAACACCCAGTTGGCCAATGTCCCACATCTCAAGCTACTTGTTACCTATGTGAAGGAAATAATCATGTCCCTATTCAATGCCCCATCTATTCCATAGTTAAACAAAGGAAACAAGGTGGAGTGCAACAACTGATTGCAAACTATCCAGAAGGAGCTAAGTCTACCAAGAAGGATGATGACAAAGGAAAATCTCCACTTGTACCTCCATGCAATACAACCCAATTTAAAGGACCAAAGAAGAGGCATATGAATTATCCAAGGAGAAATAGAAGGTCAAAGAAACCAGTAGATATTACTACCTATGAGATAACATATGAAGAACATGAACTAGAAGCACTCCTAGCTTTGGAGAAACCCAAGAAAAAGAAGGACAAAATCCATGTGCAATGTAATCATTGTAAAGAAATGGGACACTATTCCAGTGAATGTCCAGAGAAACAGAAGTATAAGGAAATTGGCCAAGTATGGTGCAACAACTGCAAAGAGCTAGGCCATTATGCAGCAACCTGTCCACAAGAGATACGTGAAGAACTCAAACTTATCACATGTTACAATTGTGGTAACCAAGGACATTATGCAAGCAACTGTCCAGAAAAGATGAAGCACAAGATAAACAAGCCTATGAAGGATCTCAGTCTTGTCACATGTTTCAAGTGTGGAAACAAAGGACACTATGCAGATGTTTGCCCAGAGAAGTTTCCCCAAGATCCCAAGCAAGCCAATATATAATTTAGTTGGAAAATTTTAAGGGTGGTAGTACCCTAGATGCTATGAACCAACTTGTAGCCCTAGCCTTCCCAAATCTCGGGACGAGATTTATTTTAAGGGTGGTAGCCTGTCACATCCCAAGATTTTCCAAATCTTGTAATGTGAAAAATAAATGAATAAAATAAAACTTTGTTGATTTTCAGGGTGAGAAGAAACTTTTTGATTCGAATTGGAAACCTTCAAACCTATTTTGATCAATCAAATCCTAAAGGGATTTGAAAAGATAAACATTTATTAAAGAAAATATTAAATATGTGAAAGTACCTTTTTGGATCTTTTAATAAAGATATTTGGTTTTCAAATGAAAAGGTAGAAATATAAATAAGGACTATTTTTTAGAACCAAATCAAATCTTGGCCAAGCTTTTGAAATAAAACATTTCTATTTGATAAAAATAGTAAAGGCTTATTAAATAAAATAATGAGGATTTATTAATATCCCATTTTATTAAAACCAAGGCTTTTCCATTTTGAATAAACACTAAAACTTATCTTAAATAAGTTTTCCAAATGTTTTATATTTTCAAATAAAACCTACTGATTTGGTTTTGATAATTTTTAGATTTCAAAATAAATATTTTAATAAAGCAAATCCTATTTGAATTAAATGATTAAGGTCTATTCATTTAATTATTAATGGACCCTAAAATAAAAATATTATTTTGGGTCTTGGAAATTGTGTTGTTAAACAGAACCAAAACTCAATGCAAAGTTTGGAGGAGTTTTGAATTGATTTGTTGATTGATTTGTTTGATTAAATTTCAAAACAGAAAATCGAAATAGAAAAAGATAAAGCAATCAGAAAGAAAAAAATAGAATCAGACAGCAACCCAACTGGGCAGCCCAGCGAGCCCAGTTAGCCCAACTTCCCTCCTCCCCGCAGAAAACGATTCGAACTCGTGAATCGACCCACTCAGCGACTGACAGACGGACCCCACCGCACACTTCTCTCCTTCGCTAACGCCCGGACCCCACTGGCCACCTCAGCATCGTCTTCAACCCCCAAACCCCGCCCTGCCGTTGTAGACAAGAAACGTCGGCGATGAATACGCATTGAAGACAGCCTTGATTCCTCCCAGTAACCGCGTCCATTTAACCGCCTTCGTCTTCCCTCTCTTTTCCCCCAGACACCGCACCACCGGAGCCATCAGGCTGCCCTAATTTCCTCTCAGACCGCCACTGCCTCCGACGAGGTTCTCCACCGATTTCGGCCAGTAGACACCGCCCCTTGCCTCCCTGAGCACACGGCCGTGATCCCCAGCCTCTGGCGCTTCTCCCTGTGCATTTTGTTCAACCGCGCTCACCCCAGAGCCTCGGCTTCGACAACATCCGAGCGCCACCACCGTTCACTGACACTCCGGCGAACTCCACAGGTAACCTCCGTTCGCCCCAGCACTCCTCGATGATGCTCCCATATTCTCCAGAACAGCACGCTTCTAACCGTACCACCCACTTTCCTTAGGGTGAACTGCAACCTCACCTCCGACAGCAAACATAGCCGTCTGACGTCGTCACCGACTCCGGCGAGCGATTACTCCCGCTCCAGTGCGCCCCTCGCCAGACCAGCACCACCTTGAGCTTCACCTCGACCTCGCGAACACGGTGAGCACCCCCGTTTCCTTATTTGCTTCCTGTATCGCCGGCTCTGCCGTAGACAGAGAGTGCGCCGCCGCCAGCTCGTGGTCAAACGCACAGAGCCCGTCAGATCCAAATCCTGTGGCTACGATTAGATTAGATCGAAGGGGTAATTTTGATTCAGAGCCGTAGGATTTCATTTAGATCTAACGCACCGCATCAGTCGATCCACCCGAAGCTGTACCGACGAATAGGAAAGCGCCACATGGCCAGCCTTTGATTTAAAACAGAATTTGAAATCAGATTGTTATGCAAATTTGTAAACCTCATAACTTTTGATCCACACGTCCAAAATTTGTAAATTTTATATCAATGGATTCAGAAAAGCAAGCCCTAGCCAACCATGCCATTTGTTTAGTAAAAAGTTGCTGTTAAATGGTTTGTTTTTGCAGAAACTTGTGTATGCTTGTTTAGGATATAAAATTTATTTCAAAAATGATTTTAGGGTTGAAATCTTTTGCAAAATGATTTTTTGTGAACCTACTGACCCTAGGAACCAACTCATGGATTTGAAAATGTATTTTGTGAAGATTAGGATTGAAAGAATTGAATTAGCTCATTTCTAATCAAATAAAAACATTGATTTTGATATGGAAGTGATTGTTGAGAAAAACCTTTGGGAAAATGTTTTGATTCAAACCTACTGACCCTAAACAGCAAGTTTTGTGAATAAAACAACTTATTTGGTGAACAATGTAAAATTGTTGCTTTGCTAAAAACATTTTCCACCACATAAAATTATGATTTGATTTAAGAAATGGTCTTTAGATAAAACCCTTTTGCAAATGGTTTTGCCACTTAGAAAATGACCACTTTGAACCTTACAATGTATAGAGCCTAGTAGAAACAACCTTTGCAAATAAAACTATCTTTTGCATGCTTGCATGCATGACTTAGTTTCTATTATTTTATGTGTGATGAATTGTTTGAATGTTGTTTGGAATACTAGTTGAATCTATGTTTGCTTGAGTGATTTGTAGTGAAGTTAGAAGAGTGGGATATTAGCAAGATCAAGGAGTGAACCAACATTCTCTACCAAAAAGGCAAGTGACACTATCATCCAAGTCCTACTATTTTCATTACACTTAGTGGATTTTGAAACATGCATGATAAGGACTACTATATTTTGCTATGCTAAATCCTAATAGGATACCCTTATATATTCCTTAGTGAAAACAATGTAGTTGTAAAATGCTTAGCCATGCTATATATTTTGAGAAGAGATACTTGTTGAGATTTTATGAAGTTGAGAAAAGACTTATGTTTTATATAATAAAACAAGTACTCAATGAACCACCTGGGTGGACAAGGATACTCAAGTTTTGGAAAAGGTGGCAACAAGAGGAACCATGTTTATATGGCAATCTCTTTTTGTTGTGCACCAGATGAAAACCACCCAGGGACTTAGAGATTGAACATGTTTCTCGTACAGTGGCTTCCGTGTACAGCCACATGCTAAATGGGCACTGGCTTAGTCAACTACATTGGGAAGACCCATGCATTGGTCTTCAGGTTAACTGGAATGAGGGAACTTGGAACCCTACATTGGTGCCTGAAGACAAGCTACCATTGTCTATGGGAGGACCCTATGGAAAGACTTCGTCACATTCTCAATCTACCAGTACTCCATCTTGGTGAGTACTTATCCAGCGGCCACTGGTGGCATCAAGATAAGATTGTGTCATGTGGGTAAAGTGTACAACTTCTGCAGAAGATAAAATTCTAAGTACTTAGCCGTGTCCCCGGTTATGGACAATACTGAGCAACTAAGGCCTGAAGCTATGGGAAATCTCGACATTCCAATTTCTAAAAGTAAAACTTGAAAGTGGCAACAAAAGACTTGAAGCACTTGGGGTGTACCAAGGAGCTCAAGAGATTTTGACAAAGACTTGAAGCACTTGGGGTGTACCAAGGAGCTCAAGAGATTTTGACAAAGACCTGAAGCACTTGGGGTGTACCAAGGAGCTCAGAAAGATTTTGACAAAGATCAAAACTATTTTGAAAAGATAGGATAAAATTATTGCTTTCTGCAAATGATCCTAAAACCCTACTTAGCCAAATATGCATGTAATGGTAGGATCCACTTATTTCTACATAGTAGTGAAACTTGCCAATACAATTCAAATGTATTGACCCTTGTGGCCGTGACTTGTTATGTTGCAGGTTTGTTTGATATTAGTGAAGTTGATTTATTAGGATTACAAGTCTACAACCAACATGTTTTCCTGTGGAACTTTGAAGATGAAGGACCCCATTCTTATAGATATTCTGCTGCAATGTAATGTAATAGCCAAATGAGCTATGTAAGATGTAATAAAATTATGTTATTCCTGGTTATAAAGTCTTATTATGACCTTTGTTTCTCGATATTACATCTTAACTGTGGATGCTAGCTATTGATCCAGGGACTAGCATTCTAAACACAGGGATCTCTACCTTATTAATGGTTGGGACCTCTACAGCAACTTATAGGCGCATAGGGAGGCCGAAGAGATGCCTGGGGTGGCCGCACGCCCTCCAGGTGCGGGGTCAGGTGGGCCTGCGCCTGTTGGAGATATGCCCAAGAGGCAATAATAAAGTGGTTATTATCATATCTTCATACTTATGATAAATGTTTACATACCATGCTATAATTGTATTAACCGGAAACATTAATACTTGTGTGATTTGTAAACATAAAAGAGTCCCTAGTAAAGCCTCTTGTTAAACTAGCTTGTTGGTTAATATATGATCATGGTTTCCTGATCATGAACATAGAGATGTTATTAACAACAGGGTCATATCATTAGGAGAATGATGTGATGGACATACTCCTATAGATAAGCATAGCATAAAGATCAAGTCATTTAATATAGTTCATTTGCTATAAGATTTCTGATACATAGTAACCTAATTCCTTCGACCATGAGATCATGTTAATCACCATCACCGGAAGGATGCTTTGATGACATCAAACACCACACCGTAACTGGGTGGCTATAAAGGTGGCATTGAGTGTTTGGAAAGTATGGGTTGAGGCACATGGATCAAGAGTGGGATTTGTCCATCCATATGACGGATAGATATACTCTGGGCCCTCTCGGTGGAATGTCACCCAATTGGCTTGCAAGCATGTGACTGACTCACAAGGGATCACATATCACGGGAACGAGAAAAGAGTACTTATGAGTAACGAGGTTGAACTAGGTATGCAGAGATACCGACGATCAAAACCTCGGATAAGTAAACTATCGTGAGACAAAGGGAAATTGGTATCATATGTAAGTGGTTCATTCGATCGCAAAGTAATCGTAGAAATATGTGGGAGCCATATGAATTTCCAGATTCCTCTATTGGTTATTGATCGGAGAAGTGTCTCGGTCAAGTCCGCATAATTCACGAACCGTAGGGAGACACACTTAAGGATTCGATGTTGTTGAGTAGTTATGGAATGATGAGTAAGAGACTGAATGTTGTTCGGAGTCTCGGATGGGATCCGGGATATCATGAGGAGATCCGGAATGGTCCGAAGAATAAGATTCATATAAGGAAAGTCCTGTTTCAGAGTTCAGGAATGATTCTGGTGTTTTCACCAGGAATGTTCTAGAAAGGTCTGGAAGGTTCGGCACTCCGGAGGGGAAGGGTACATGGATGTGTCATGACAATGTGGAATGGTTGCATCATGTACTAGGTCACTTGGCTGGGAAAAATAAAGAGAAGAAATCAAATTGAAGTTTGAAAGTCAAATGCCAATTTGAAAAGGTCAAATCTCAAGTTTGCTTGGTGGAGGGAGAGTAGGAAACCTACTTGGGGAGGAAGTCCCACTCCCTCCCACCCGCCGGCCATGAGGAGTTGGAGGAGGACTCCCTCCTCCCCAAACCGCCTCTCCCCTCCTATATAAAGAGGGGTAGGGCGCCCCCTCTCCCTACACCTCCAAACCCTAGCCTAAGGCGCCACCGCCACCACCAAGTGCTGCTGTCGCCACCACCTAGGGATCTTCTCCCAAGTCGCCGAGTTGGGGTATCCCAAACCCTAGCCGCCAGCCACACCTATCCCCTTGGTGGTTCTAAACCCTAGATCGCCAAGGCCCTCTCTCATACTCCACCATACTCTCTCCGGCTTAAGGCGAAGCCCTGCGGGATCTCCCCTCTACTTCCGACACCACGCCGTCATGCTGCCGGAATCACGAGGAGAGTGCTACAACCTCCGCTGCCTGCTGGAACAAGGGAGAGGAAGGTCTTCATCGAGTACCGAACGTGTGACCTACTGCGGAAGCGCTGCCGGAACGCAACGCCAAAAGGATCGTCTACGAGATCTTGAGATCGAAAGTGTACGACTACATCACCCACGAGAATCTACTCTCGTTAACCGCTTTGGATCTTCGAGGGTTAGTATTCTATCGACTCATTGCTACAATCTAGTAGATAGATCTTGGCTTGATCATAGATTAGATCTTGATTGTGTGTTCATGCGGTAGAAATTTTTTGTTTTCCATGCTACGAACCCCTACAGTGGTATCAGAGCCGTGTCTATATGTAGATCTGTTACACGAGTAGAACACAATGGTCATTGTGGATGGTGGTGCTTTTATTATCAATTGCTTCTTGTGTACTTTGCATCTTGCGGTATGGTGGGATGAAGCGGCCCGGGCTAACCTTACATGACATCGTTCATGAGACTTGATCCACGCTCAACATGCAACTTGTATTGCATAAGTGGCTTTGCGGGTGTCTGTCTCTCCCATCATAGTAAAGATTCAATTTACAATGGGCACTTGATAGTTCAATCATCAACATTGTGGTTCTTGTTCGTAAGTTAGAACGACACTTATTGAAATCCCCAAACCACGTAAAATATGCAAAGGAAAATTAGAGGCGTCTAACTTTGTTTTGTAGGGGTGTGCTATGATGTGATATGGCCATGATTGTCATTATATATGATGTATGCAATGTTCCTTATTGTAAGTTGGCAACCGGCAGGAGCCATATGGTTGTATTTTAAATTCCGTTAAGACCCGCGAGTCTATTATTCAAAGTAGTTGTAATAGTTTATGCTGGTGGATGACAACCATGAAGCGGCGCCATTGACCTTGACGCCATACCGGTGATGATGGAGAAAATGTCCGTGCTTGAATATGGAGATCGGAAGCACAAGGAGAAAGGCCATATCATATCACATATTATGAATTGCATGTGATGCTAATCCTTTTATGCAACTTGTATTTCTTAGTTCACGACGGTAGCATTATAAGACGATCCCTCAAGCACACAATTTCAAGTTTTAAAGTGTTCATCCTTAGTAAGCACCGTTGCTAAAGCTCGTTGTTTCGAAGCATCACGTGATGATCGGGTGTGTTAGATTCTACGAGTGTATACAACGTGAGCAAGCCAGATTTGCTCATGCGGAAGCTAATGTTTGATCTTGACGAGCCTAGCATGTACAGACATGGTCTCGGAACACGGATCACCGAAAGGTAAATCATGAGTCATATAGTAGATATGATGAACATGTTGATTGTTCGCCATTGAAGCTACATAAACTCTCGTGATGATAGGTTTTGATGTGGTAGATTTGGTTCGTGTGATCACTAAAACAATGTGAGGGATATTTTTTTGAGTGGGAGTTCAACAGCAATATGATTAAAAGTTGAACACTATTTATCATAAATTAAATCAAAGTGAATTTGCATAGTTGTTGTAGTCATTGGCATCCGTTTACCACCTTGCGCTTAGTTTTAATTGAGATGATAGAACTATAGAATTCTGGTTATTTACTTTACGAACTGGTATCGTATTGTCTTGAAGTGTTAATCTAAAGTTTAAAAGTCCCATTGCAAACATTCAGTAAGTTTCGATTACTCCGTGAAGTTTAATAGTTGGTATTAAATCAAGAGTAACAATTCCAGTGTTAGTATATAAGTATCATGTTTATCTCCATGATTCTTGATATTCGAAAGATAGTTTCAATATCAAGGTAATCTAGGAGTTGAAAGAGTTGTTTCAGAAACCATCATGTATGGAAGATATTGCGATATCTGAAATGATGTTTTGGTTACAACATGATAGAGTATAATATGATAAAGTTAATGTTCTCATATTTGATGAGAATTTACAAAAGGTTGGAGACACTAGTTGTCCTAATCCTCCAAAAGGTTTTGGAGAGCAACATTATACTCGTGATTCACCGTTATAAGCTAAAAGTAGATTGATCATGGATAATTCCATGATAAGGGTGAATATCTAATGTAGGTAAAATGTTTACTACACCAAGAGATTACTAAAGAAAGGAATTTGAAAGAACACCAAACATTTGATGATGGTGATCTACTTCAAAGTGCAAATCCAAAGACATTGGTATTTAACTATACATGCTTTGGACTATGTGTCATGTATATGGCTCCACTATTGATGTTGATAGATTCTTTCAAACAGAAGAAGAAATACCGAAAGAGAATCTCATAAATATATGGCAGAAAAGAAAAGACTAGAATTGTTCAGCTTAGGTATATAGAGGATATACGCGTTATGGCTGTATTCTTTGCTTGTTAAATAATGTGGTTCTTAAGTATTGGATACTGAATTTGTTGGTATGAATCGTCATACGAAACAACAGAATTCATGAACTACAATGGCCTAAGTAACTAGCAAAAGAATATGTGATGATGTTCATCGAGAACAAATAAAGGGTTATTGTGTTGCTCGTTAAACATCAAAGCTTGCCTTCAAGATTTGTTTTATCAGGTATTATGAGAACAAAATGGTTGTTCAAATAATTACTGTAATCCATAAAATATGGAGGATTCGCATATCTCGTTGGAGAAATCACATCCATAAAACTAGTGCTAAAAATGTCGAAAGACAAATTGATTGAAAGATCACTTAGGAAGTGACATCGCCGTTTAAATTATATTGGAAAGAAAACATGAAGAAACTCCATGTGGATGGAATTTTGAAGTCTTTTTGATTTTGATCAAATGATGCTTGTGAAACTTTCCTAGAGATAATTAAAACTTCGTTCATAGGCCAAAAGGGAACGAATGACTGGCTTATTGGAAATTGTATATATTATTGTATGAAGTCCATTATGTGTAGTCAAGAGCGATGAATTTCAACTTCATAAACTTTCTCCGAAAATTTGAGTGAATATATGAATATTTACTTAATAAGGATGAAGTATGAAACATTTGAAAAGTTCAAAGACTATTCAAGATGAAGTGCAAAATCATTGCAACAAGAATATAAATAGTTTATGATAAGATCATAAAGGAAGATATTTGAGTTACAAGTTTAGCAGAATACCTAAGATTTAAGGAATTGTTCTGTGGATTTGCATTTCCGGAAACACCATAGAGTATGGAGCATTCGAGATATGTAATTAAACCTTGTTTGACATGGTAAGATCAAAGGTGTAATTCATAAAACTGCCATTATATTTTAAAGATTAAAAGCTTTAGAGAATACCATTTTTCCATTGAAAGGAGATCCATCATAACCCGTTGAAATGACACCATATAAAGTTATGGTTTGGGATAAAACCCAAGTTGTCCTTTCTTAAACATTGGTATGCTATGCATAAGAAAGATGTTTGCAACCAAAGTCAGATGAACCTGTCTTTGTATGTTATTTCGAATAACTATTAAGTATTCCTCCATAAACATCGGAGACAAAAGTGTTTGTCACTTAGAACGTCAAGTTTCTTTGAGAAGGATTTTTTCGTGAAAAGATAAGTGGGAGGACCATAGAACTTTGATAAGGTTAAAAGAACCTTAGCTATATGTGCAAAATTGCGCAGCGCCGAAAAGTGTTCCGGAGGCAGCAACAATGCTCATGGCTCACGTGCCTCAAAGGTTGTGGTTACAGAGGTCAAAGTTTCTATTGAACCAAGTAGGTTGAGTAAACAATCAAATAGCAAGATTTGAGGGTTGAATCATTATTTGAGAATAATGAACGGACTACATACAAAGAAGCGATGATGGGCCCTAACTCCATAAAATGGCTTGAAGCCATAAAATCCGTGATAGTCCCATACACGAGAAATCAAGTTTTGAACTTGAAGAACCCTCGAGAAAGGTGTAAGACCTTACAGTTGTGTTTGGATCTATAAAGAAATAGACATGGATGTTTCACATCTATGAAATAGTCGACATGTTGGGAAAGAGTTCACAACAATGTTCAAAGGTTGACTATGACAAGATTTGATCTTTCATAGCGATATTTAGTCTAGACGGATTAATGTAGCAACCACTACATATAATTCTGTTATGTGGTAGTTGAATAAGCAAAACAAGTTCTTATAATAGAATTGTTACCTAGGACATGTGCATAACATGGTCCATAGGGTTTTGTTAATTCAAAGGATGCTAAAAGCATATGCAAACTTCAATTGTTGAAGTAAGCATTGCGGAGTTGGAATCTTCACTATGATGAAACTGTTAAAGGAGTTTAAATTCGTCGGAAACGATGAAGATGCTTGCATTTGCAAGAAATTAAGTGGGAGCGCTAAGACATGTTTCTAATACATTATGTGCAAGACATATTGTTGATTGGAAATGATATATATTTTATTAACACATATTAAGAATTTTATCCCGACGAAAGATTTAGGCAAAACCCAAATATTTGGCATCAATAGACGCTAATATGGTTGTGCCGAAAGTACATAGATGATATATTGAATGAGTTCAATATAGAAACTACAAGAAAGGTTTTTGTCACACAGAAAGGAATGAATGAGTTCAATATTGATGATATATTTAAGTGTATTGACACTTGGTAAGTGAAAGAAAGATTCAAGTATAGATTGGTACTTGATGCATGAAATCACAAAGAGTATTTTATCAATCATGTTGTGATGTGTACAAATCCAGATACGTCCTATGCTCTAAATGTTATGAGCATATACCAGAATGATTCATAAGATGATTATTGGACGATAGTAAAGATATTCTTATGACCTTGTAAAAGAACTAAGAATATATTATTTTGTAGAAGTGACAAATAGATGGTTAGTTCATTGTAAATGAATTACATTGATACTAGTTTTGTCATGAAGTACAAATTAAGTTTATCTCAATCTAAACTAAGGGTGGCACAATATGATGGAATGTGAGTTCCATAATGAATTTGGATGAGTTCCAAAGTTAAGACATTGTGACAGATACTACAACAAAAGGCTAAGTATATAACTGCTATTATAGCAGCAAAAGAGGGAATTTGTGTCAAGTAGTTTGTTATCAAACTAGGTGTAGTTCATAGCAGGTATAATACTATGAAGGTATATTGTACGACAATATTATCAACATGTTTTAACCCCAAAGAACTAAAGGTCACACCAAAGGACAAAATTTGTACAAAGCCATCTCATTAAAGAATGAGTGATGCGTAGAGACGCAAAGACATGCAATTACACATGGACCTGGAAGTTTCAGATCCGGAGATCAGTTGACCACTAGCAATCGTGTAAATACGACACCAGAAAGCCATAGGTGTTGAATACACAAAGGTTTGAAACTAGATTATTGACTCTAGTGCAAGTGGGAGACTGTTGGAGATATGCCCAAGAGGCAATAATAAAGTGGTTATTATCATATCTTCATACTTATGATAAATGTTTACATAGCATGCTATAATTGTATTAACCGGAAACATTAATACTTGTGTGATTTGTAAACATAAAAGAGTCCCTATTAAAGCCTCTTGTTAAACCATCTTGTTGGTTAATATATGATCATGGTTTCCTGATCATGAACATAGAGATGTTATTAACAACAGGGTCATATCATTAGGAGAATGATGTGATGGACATACTCCTATAGATAAGCGTAGCATAAATATCAAGTCATTTAATATAGTTCATTTGCTATAAGCTTTCTGATACATAGTAACCTAATTCCTTCGACCATGAGATCATGTTAATCACCATCACCGGAAGGATGCTTTGATGACATCAAACACCACACCGTAACTGGGTGGCTATAAAGGCGGCATTGAATGTTTGGAAAGTATGGGTTGAGGCACATGGATCAAGAGTGGGATTTGTCCATCCATATGACGGATAGATATACTTTGGGCCCTCTCGGTGGAATGTCATCCAATTAGCTTGCAAGCATGTGACTGGCTCACAAGGGATCACATATCACGGGAACGAGAAAAGAGTACTTATCAGTAACGAGGTTGAACTAGGTATGCAGAGATACCGACGATCAAAACCTCGGATAAGTAAACTATTGTGAGACAAAGGGAAATTGGTATCGTATGTAAGTGGTTCATTCGTTCACAAAGTAATCGTAGAAATATGTGGGAGCCATATGAATTTACAGATTCCTCTATTGGTTATTGATCGGAGAAGTGTCTCGGTCATGTCCGCGTAATTCACGAACCGTAGGGAGACACACTTAAGGATTCGATGTTGTTGAGTAGTTATGGAATGATGAGTAAGAGACCGAATGTTGTTCGGAGTCTCGGATGGGATCCGGGATATCATGAGGAGATCCGGAATGGTCCGAAGAATAAGATTCATATAAGGAAAGTCATGTTTCGGAGTTCGGGAATGATTTCGGTGTTTTCACCACGAATGTTCTAGAAAGGTCTGGAAGGTTCGGCACTCCGGAGGGGAAGGGTACATGGATGTGTCATGACAATGTGGAATGGTTGCATCATGTACTAGGTCACTTGGCTGGGCAAAATAAAGAGAAGAAATCAAATCGAAGTTTGAAAGTCAAATGCCAATTTGAAAAAGTCAAATCTCAAGTTTGCTTGGTGGAGGGAGAGTAGGAAACCTACTTGGGGAGGAAGTCCCACTCCCTCCCACCTGACGGCCATGAGGAAGAGTTGGAGGAGGACTCCCTCCTCCCCAAACCGCCTCTCCCCTCCTATATAAGGAGGGGTAGGGCGCCCCCTCTCCCTACACATCCAAACCCTAGCCTAAGGCGCCACCGCCACCACCAAGTGTTGCTGTCGCCACCACCTAGGGATCTTCTCCCAAGTCGCCGAGTTGGGGTATCCCAAACCCTAGCCGCCGGCCACACCTCTCCCCTTGGTGGTTCTAAACCCTAGATCGCCAAGGCCCTCTCTCATACTCCACCATACTCGCTCCGGCTTAAGGAGAAGCCCTGCGGGATCTCCCCTCTACTTCCGACACCACGCCGTCATGCTGCCGGAATCACGAGGAGAGTGCTACAACCTCCGCTGCCTGCTGGAACAAGGGAGAGGAAGGTCTTCATCGAGTACCGAACGTGTGACCGACTGCGGAAGCGCTGTCGGAACGCAGCGCCGGAAGGATCGTCTACGCGATCTTGAGATCGGAAGTGTACGACTACATCACCCACGAGAATCTGCTCTCGTTAACCGCTTTGGATCTTTGAGGGTTAGTATTCTATTGACTCATTGCTACAATCTAGTAGATAGATCTTGGCTTGATCATATATTAGATCTTGATTGTCTGTTCGTGCGATAGAATTTTTTTGTTTTCCATGCTACGAATCCCTACAGCGCTTGGGGTAGATCTAGGCCCCCCAGGATTTCCCCCTTTCTCCCCTTCTGGCTCCGTGGATCTTCTGGTGAAAAATAGTTTTGGCATATTTTCTGGGATTTTTCCTGATAGTTGATTTTTTGCAAAAAAAACAAGACACCAAGGTAATTCTGCAGAAAACAACGGCAGTCTGTGTTAGTTGTATCCAAATCGAACAAGTTTAGCGAAGAAACAATAGCAAAGTGTTCGAGAAAGTAGATATGTTTTGTATGTATCAAGCCATCATTGTGAAAAGCCTTTTATGTTTGAGCAAAGGGACTCCTGTTATAAACTTCTTTACAAAAGCTTTGTTTGAAAACTATTTGTCAACTGTTCTCTGACCAAGAACAAAGTTTGCCATTCCCAATTATGATTTATCTTTATGCATCTTTATTGTGACTCTCATACTCGTTGCAAGTTATGTTATATAATGGTGAGTTGCTTTCTATTATGACTTGTGTATTGGTAAGTGTGATGCTTCTTGTCCATATTCTTTTTATCGACACTTCACTCCATAAACCTATGGGCATGTTTACTGAGCTCAGTTTTCGCTTGGGGAAAAGCGAGGTCTAAGCTTGGGGGGAGTTGATACGTCCATTTTGCATCACTATTCTATATCATAATTTGCTTCTATTCATTGATATATTTCATATTAAGAGGTTATACTTATGTTGTTTCATCAATTTTTGCATGTTGGATGATTCTTGGAGGATGAATTGTCGGAGTCAGGGTTCTGATGGAAAAAACTGTATCTAAATGCAATTTCACGAAGATCAGAAAAATACCAGAAAATATATGGAAAATCATATTTTTCCAGAATACGAAGGAAGCCAGAAGGGGGGGTGGAGTTGGGCCACAGGGGGCCCACACACCCTAGGCGCGGGCCACCCTGGGCCACACCATCAGGGGGTGTGGCCACCCTGGCCCGCCTCTGGCTCTGCCCCTTCGCTTATATCTTCCTCCCGAAACCCTAAAGTTTGGAGAGCGACCATAGAAAGATTTCGCCGCCTCTGCGGGGAGGAAACCAGAGAGAGAGAAAGAGCTCTCCAGCAGACATATTTCTGCCGGGGAAATTCCTTCCTAAAGAGGGGAGATCGTTGCCATCAACACTGTCATCAAGCTAGACTTCATCGCGATCATCATCATCCACACCACCATCTCCACCAGCACCATCATCACCACTCCATCCCGCTATAACAATTGTGTTGAATCTTGCATAGTTCTTAGGGGAAACTTTCCTGGTGTTGATTACCTTTGTAGTTGATGCTTTTGAGTGGAACCATTAAATTGTTGTTTATGTTCAGATTCTTATTCATCATCATATCATCTCTGATCTTGATCCATATGATGTCTGATACGTCGGAAACATATCTATAATTTTTGATGTTCCATGCTTGTTTAGTATCTACTTTGCTTTGCTTTGTCTACACTTTGAGGTGTTTTTATATGTTCTGGTACTAACCTATTAACAAGATGCCACAGTGCCAGTTGCCTATTTTCTTTTGTTTTTGGTTCTAGAAAGGCAGAAAATCAATATTGTTGGAATTGGATGGGACAAAAGCCAAAGTCAATGTTTTACCGTGGGGAACACGGAGCCAGAATACGAGGCGGAGGGGAGGCACCAGGGGGCCACACCCCCTGGAAGCGTGGGCTAACCCTAGCCGCGCCTGGGGGGTGTGACCACCCTAGCTGCCACATGCCTCGCCTCTTCGCCTATAAAGACCCCCCGATGCCAAAACCCTAAGTACCCGATTAATATTCCATGAAACCATCAGTAGCCGCCGCCACCATCATCCCTAGATCGGGGGATCTGAATCTCTTCCCGGCACCCTACTAGAGGGGAGATCATCCTGGAGGCCTTCTTCTTCATCATGCCATCCTCCGGTATGAAGCGTGAGTAGTTCCACCTTGGACTACAGGTCCATGTAGTAGCTTGATGGTTGTATATCCTCCTTTGTGCTACCATGTTTAGATCTTGTGAGCTCCGTTCATGATCAATATCATCTATTTGTAATCATGCATGTTGTGTTTGCGGGGATCCGATGGATATTTAGATTACTATGTCAGATTGATTAATGGTTTTGTCTTATTGATTCTATCATGTCTGTGTTGTTTGTGATCTTGCATGCTCTCCATTTATAGTAGCTATCTTGGCCAAGTAGATGCTAGTGACTCCAAGAGGGGGTATTTATGCTATATAGTGGGTTCATGCCTCTATTTAATCTAAGGTAAGTGACAGAAATCTCTAAGGTTATATAGATGTGTTATTGCCACTAGGGAGAAAACAACGGTTCCTTGTTCATGTAACAAGTGGATTGTTTACCTTACACACTTTGCTTAAAGCAGTTATCTGTTGCTTGCAACTTAATACTCGAGGGGGTTCGGATGATAACCTGAAGGTGGATTTCTAGTCATAGATGCAGTTGGATGGCGGTCTATGTATCTTGTTGTATTGCCCAATCGAATCGCATAGGATCATGAATGTCTAGTATTGCATTATTATGCCTTGCTCAGTCCTGTCAATTGCCCCACAGTAATTTGTTTACCCGGCATGCCATGTTCGTTTCTTAAGGAGAACACCTCTAGTGAACTATGGACCCCGGTCCAATCTTTACCATTGATACATCTTCCACTGTTCATGTTTACTTGTTGCAAACCACTATTACCTTCCACACCATACAATTAAACCTTTGTTACAGCAAACCAGTGAGATTGACAACCTCACTGTTCGTGGGGGCAAAGTCTTGAGTTTGTGTAGTGCAGGTCTCCAAGTTGCTAGCAACACCTTTGAGTCGTTTCCTTCCTCCTACTGGTTCGATAACCTCTGTTTCTTACTAAGGGAAACCTTGCTGATCTCATCACACCTTGCTCTTGGGGTCTCCCAACGAGGCGTTAATAACACGCCAACAAGATTTTTCTGGCGCCGTTGCCGGGGAGGCTAAGGACGTCTTCACAAGGGGAGTCCTTCACAACCTTTCTCTTTACTTTTTTTTGTTTTGCTTAGTTTCTTTTTCTTGGTTTTGTTTGCCTCTTTTATCAAAAGATCAAAAAAAATTAGTTTAGTTTGGTTTGCTTTCTCTTATAAAAAATTCAAAAAAAAATAGTTCCTTCTCTAGTTGTTACCTTGCTCTAGCTCACCATGTTCATCCCCAAGTTCACCCTGAAATACCTTCAATAGGTAGTGGCTCCATAACTGGGAAAGAAAATATTGAAGAATTCTTTAATCATGTTAGCACACATGTGGATATTGAGGATAGATCTATAGTAGAACTTGCTCCTAATTATGAAATTGCTGCAGCTTCTTTAGTTCATATGCTGGAGGCTAGGTTTGTTAACCTTAACCCCATGATGCAAATTTTGTTTCTCAAACTAAAAGAAGAAGAGGATCCCGAAAAGAGAGAATTTATCCTAGAAACTTTACTAAAAGAGTTCAATGATATTGCTAAGGAAGCCAAAAAGGTCTTTGAACATTTTAATATGCTAGGCTCATGTGTAAATGTTATGGGTACTTTAGATAAAACCAAACCCAAAGATGAAATTAAGATAACCATACCTTTTAAACTTGAAGGAATGCATGAAGCCTTAGAAAAGAATTTTGATTGGATTGTTCCTAAAAATCCATTTGATGAAAGTAGTGAACCAAGGAGAGATGAGAAGGGATCCTACAAAACTCATTTGGATGAGATACCTTTCCTAGTTGAAGAGATTGCAAGTATTGATCTTAATTCTTCACTTGAAAACATTTGATTCTTGCTTCTTGTGCCTAACTTAAAGGCGTTAAAGAAAAGTACTTGTTGGGAGATAACCCAAGAGTTTTCTTGAGTATTGGAAGTTAGTACTTAAGTAATGACCTCTCCATATCCTTTTTGTTTGCTTTTTGTGCCAAGAATAACCTCTAATGAGACGGAAGTAAGATTTGGGGAGTTCCTATCCCGAAATAGATTTTTGTGTTCCACCATAAAAATTCGTGAGGAATCTCTGTAAGTAGGATTGAGCTGATATTTTGTGAATAAATACCCCAGTATGTTACCTAACTTTCGTTAGATCAACACTTTTTGATTTGAGCAACAGAAGGTGTTCGAAAAAATCGGCTTATACCTGCTGGTCTGTTTTGACAAATTTCTGCCATTATTTGCATTTGCTTCTTATTGATTCCTTTTTTGGTTCTTTTTGGGAAATTGAGCTTTTTGAGGGAATTGCTATAGTATCTTATGTTTTTAGTGAAAGTTTTTTTGTTCTAAAGCTAAACCCAAAGGTTTATTATCTTTTGAATACACTAATGTTGCTAATGAAGATTGTGTGAAGTTTTGTATGAAGGAAAAAATTCAGGTGTAGAGAGAGAATGATGTAATGAGATGAAGAATTGACAAAATCTCAAGCTTGGGGATGCCACCCCATGTCACCCCAAGAAATGTTCAAGAGGTACAAGCGTCAAGGCTTGAGGATGCCCAAGGCATCCCCTTCTTCATCAATAAAAAGCTCAGGTCTTTCTAGACACTTCATTTTTATTGTTTCATGCACTGTTGTGTTGTTCTTGGAGCGTCTTAGTTTTCCTTTGGTTTGATTAGTTTGCTTGAATAAAGTAGTTTGGACCCCCGTTCTCGCTGTGTTGTTTCAAATAAGTTGATTGGTGTTGGAGAGGAGTAGTAAGTTCTTGCTCAGTAGTACAAGAAGGAGCTTGCTTTGACTGTGACTTAGAATTTATCATGTCATGCTAGGTGTTGTTTTAACCTTATACTTAGTGATTATTTATGTAGCATGACTAGTTCCAAACAATTGGGATTGCTTAGTGTGCCTTGAAGGAATCCTGCGTTGTTTTATCATACAAAAGCATAATATTGTGGTATTCTCCTTTGATGCTTTGTTTGGGTTGACTTGGCACATGCCCACACCATGTTATGACTATGAACAAGTCACCATAGCCTCTATAATCATTTAGTCCATGACTTGTAATACCACTTTATGCTTTGATTAGTAATGTTTTGTCGCTCTGCATGACTATGGACATTATTGCTCTCTTAGTTGGTTGCTCCTAGTCTTTTGCTAGCCTCCACTTGTATGAGTAAGGTCTACTCATGCATCCAACTCCCAAGAAACCAAGTTATTACAAAGTTTCCACTATAAATTCCTATGCATGGTGTGTTACGCCATTCCAAGTTTATTCTTCTTTTCATCTATCTGCCAATTAAAAAGTATTTTGTTATGTGAAAACTTAGTGATTAAAGCTCTCACAAACTTGATGGCACACTTTATTTTTCTTGCCCCTAATAAACTTGAACCATTGTGTCATCTATGTTGTATATTCTTGCACTTATACGTTGGAATTAGCAGAACCGTGCTGTCACAGGAAACGCTTTCAACATTGCACTTGTACTTTGTACACAGTTGATATCATGCTCTTTTGTCTCTGAATGTCACCGGTGTGAAATAAAAAGGGAGATTGTAAGTCCATGGAGTTATGTATGTGTGTTATAGAAACGCTTAGGCCACTAGCCTAATCCATGCCTAATCATGGTGGAAACTTGCAGCATCACCATAATGACATCTATGAAGCTTTCTTCTTATAAAAAAGAGACATATTGAGAAAAGAGAAAAAAGCACCATATTACCATGGTAAATAAGAAGATTGCTGAGATTTGTCTGCTTGCCTTGTCATTTTAATTATGGGATAGCTCATGTATCATATGAAAGGGGTACCCCGTTGGCGGTTCTCTATGATACACATGTACTTACTATGACAAGAACTTACAGGTGACCAAAGTTGAGTAGCATGAGATGCGGCCCTCGTATTCAAGGGACATGCGATTTCCAACTTGTACTTTGTCAAGCATATACTCCATAGTTTGTTCACTTTAACCTTAATCACTTCAAGATGCTTACGATAGGGGCAATGAGAGCTGGAAGCTAACAAGTACCATAATTTTTAGAAGCTCTTTTTGAGACTTGAAATCCTTGCTTCCCTTTTATGAAGGGCCTTTCTTCCACCATTATATTCAGTACTCACCTTCTACCTTTAGGCACTAGTTAAGAAAGCATAGTTGCCATTCTTAGTTCTATGTGCATTGTCCCAAAACTTATTGATCAATGCATATTGTTGATATTACTTGCTCTTGTGCTATTTGTATCTAGTCACTCTAATGAACTTTGAAGGTGTCCTATGCATCTATTTGCTACTCCATGAGGGACAAGATGAATGCCACTATGCCATGTTTTCTATATGTGAAACAAACAAACGTTCTTCAATGCATGTTATTCATGATCTTTGTTTGTAGCCTTTCATGTTGCATGCATAGTTACTATGTCTTACTATTAGAACTCCATCTTTCATGCTCATGTTTAGAGTTCTTTGATCCCAACTTTCAATGCTTGCAAATGGTTTGATCTTGATGGTGCATGTCACCTCAAAAATTCTTCTTTTTATCACTTACCTACTCGAGGACGAGCAGGAGTTAAGCTTGGGGATGCTTGATACGTCGGAAACGTATCTATATTTTTTGATGTTCCATGCTTGTTTAGTATCTACTTTGCTTTGCTTTGTCTACACTTTGAGGTGTTTTTATATGTTTTCTGGTACTAACCTATTAATAAGATGCCACAGTGCCAGTTGCATGTTTTCTTCTATTTTTGGTTCGAGAAAGGCAACAAATCAATATTCTCGGAATTGGATGGGACAAAAGCCAAAGTCAACATTTTAGCATGGGGAACCCAGAGCCAGAATACAAGAAGGAGGGGAGGAACCAGGGGGCCACACCCCCTGGCGGTGTGGGCTAACCCTAGCCGCGCCTGGGAGGGGGTGTGACCACCCTAGCCGCCCCCTGCCTCGCCTCTTTGCATATAAAGACCCCCCGATGCTAAAACCCTAAGTACCTGATCAATATTCCACGAAATCGTATGTAGCCACCGACACCATCGTCCCTAGATTAGGGTGATCTTAAGCTCTTCTCGGCACCCTGCCAGAGGGGAGATCATCCCGGAGACCTTCTTCTTCATCATGCTAGCCTCCGGTATGAAGCGTGAGTAGTTCCGCCTTGGACTACGGGTCCATGTAGTAGATAGATGGTTGTATCTCCTCCTTTGTGCTACCATGTATAGATCTTATGAGCTCCGTTCATGATCAAGATCATCTATTTGTAATCATGCATGTTGTGTTTGCGCGGATCCGATGGATATTGAGATTACTATGTCAGATTGATTAATGGTTTTGTCTTATTGATTCTATCATGTCTGTGTTGTTTGTGATCTTGCATGCTCTCCATTTATAGTAGCTATCTTGGCCAAGTAGATGCTAGTGACTCCAAGAGGGGGTATTTATGCTAGATAGTGGGTTCATGCCTCTATTTAATCTAAGGGAAGTGACAAAAATCTCTAAGGTTGTAGATGTGATGTTTCCACTAGGGAGAAAACAACGGTCCCTTGTTCATGGAACAAGTGGATTGTTTACCTTACACACTTTGCTTAAAGCAGTTATATGTTGCTTGCAACTTAATACTGGAGGGTGTTCAGATGATAACCTGAAGGTGGATTTCTAATCATAGATGTAGTTGGATGGAGGTCTATGTATCTTCTTGTATTGCCCAATCAAATCTCATATGATCATGAATGTCTAGTATTGCATTGTTATGCCTTGCTCGGTCCTGTCAATTGCCCCGATGTAATTTGTTTACCCAGCATGCCATGTTTGTTTCTTAAGGAGAACACCTCTAGTGAACTATGGACCCCGGTCCAATCTTTACCATTGATACATCTTCCAATATTCATGTTTACTTGTTGCAAACCACTATTACCTTCCACACCATACAGTTAATCCTTTGTTACAGCAAACCAGTGAGATTGACAACCTCACTGTTCGTTGGGGGCAAAGTATTGAGTTTGTGTTATGCAGGTCTCCAAGTTGCTAGCAACACCTTTGATTCGTTTCCTTCCTCCTACTGGTTCGATAACCTTGGTTTCTTACTGAGGGAAAACTTGCTGCTGTACTCATCACACCTTTCTCTTGGGGTCTCCCAACGAGGCGTCAATAACACGCCAACAATGTCTCGTGAGTAGTTCATTTAGTTCTTGAGGACATGGGAGAAGTCATGTTGTTAGTAGTGGAATTGTGTTGAGGTATTATTCAATGGTTTAATATTTAAGTTGTGGTGCTATTCTTCTAGTGGTGTCATGTGAACGTCGACTACATGATACTTCACCATTTATGGGCCTAGGAGAATGCATTGTGTATTTGGCTTCTAATTGTGGGGTTGCCAGAGTGACAGAAATCTGAACCCCCGTTAGGAAACATTTGCACAAGGGAGTGTAGGATCTCAGAGTTTAAGGCTGTGGTTAGGTTTTTATCTTAATTACTTTGTTTTAGTTGCGGATGCTTGCAAGGGGTATAATCACAAGTATGTATTAGTACAAATAAGGTCGGTACATTAGCACAGGTTCACCCACACAACACTTATCAAACCAAAGAAGATTAATCAACTATATGAAACGAAAGCACTTAGCAGTATTCCCATGTGTCCTCGAGAACGTTTGGTCCTCATAAGTATTACCACCGGCTTGTCCTTTGCTAAGAAAGGATTGGGCCACTTGCTGCAATTATTTGCTATCTTAATTTACTTGCACTTTATTTCCTTGCTTTATAAAAAAACCTAAAAATCCATTTGTTAAGTATTTACAGAGATTTCCTGCTCCAAACCACTAGTCAACACCTTCTGCTCCTCGTTGGGATCGACACTCCTATTTATCAAGATTACTATGATACACCCCCTATACTTGTGGGTCATCACCGCCCTATGGTATGGGCCCCTCAGGCCTCCATCGACCTTGCCCCTTTGCCTACATAAAGCTCCCTGAGGCAGAAACCCTAAGTACCTGATCATAATTCCACGAAGAAGTCCATAGCCGCCGCCACCATTGTCCTTAGATTGGGAGGGATCTGAAGCTCTTCCCGGCACCCTGCCGGAGAGGGGAGATCATCCCGGAGGCCTTCTTCATCACCATGCCAGCCTTCGGAGTGATTTGTGAGTAGTTCATCCTTGGACTATTGATACGTCGGAAACATATCTATAATTTTTGATGTTCCATGCTTATTTAGTATCTACTTTTCTTTGCTTTGTCTACACTTTGAGGTATTTTTATACACTTTCTGGAACTAACCTATTGACAAGATGCCACAATGCCAGTTGCCTGTTTTCTGCTATTTTTGGTTTCAGAAAATCTAAATAATGAATATTCTCGGAATTGGACGGGACAAAAGCCAAAGTTACTATTTTTCCTAGAGCGATACGAAAAATCGAAGCAGAGGCAGAGTAGGGCACCAGGGTGGACACACCCTAGGGTGGCGCGGGCCCACCCTGGCCGCGCCACCAGGGGTGTGGGCCCCCTGGGCATCCCCTAACCTTTCCTCCTTCGCCTATAAGAAGCCCCCGACTCAGAAACCCTAAATCATCAACTAGAAAGCCACGAAAAGTTCCGCAGTGCCGCCTCCACCGAAGGGGAGATTCGGGGGACATAAGTCTCTGTTCCGACACCTTGCCGGGATGGGGAAGTGCCCCCGGAGCCATCTCCTTCGATCTCCACCACCATCTCCATCGATCTCCATCGCCATCTTCATCACCGTTGCTGATTCCCATGATGAGGAGGGAGTAGTTCTTCCTCGAGGCTAAGGGCTCTACCAGTAGCTATGTGTTCATCTCTCTCTATGCATGGTCTTGTTGTGATCATGAGCTTTTTAATCAAGTAGATCTACCTTGCTACTCAAGTGCTTCAATAGATCTCTGCTCTCCCCATGTGTGTGAAAGTGACAGCGTGCACACTGTGGTGGCACTTAGGCTAGAGTCTACATAAATACTCATCGTGCTTTAATAGATCTATGTTTTACCCACATGTGTGAAAGTGACAGCGTGCATGCCGCGTGTGGCACTTAATCTAGATTACATATATATATTTATCATGAGTTATATTTGGAGTTGGATGTCTTTATGAAATTGTGGTGTTTGTTGGAACCATCTAGCGCTCAAGGTGACAGTGTGGGGTTATCTAGATTGGGAAGGCGGACTTTGAGGAGTGCTGTTATAGCCCTTCCATGGATTAGAGTGTCCAACCGGAGAGTAGTTCAGGGTAGTATCATGAAGATAAGATATTTATATGAGAGTGTTCACTAGTGAAAGTATGATCCCTAGGCCTTGTTTCTAAGCATTGAAACACCATTCACAACTAGATCTGTTACATGTTTGCTTGCTTCCAGTCTTTTCCTCCCCGTCAGAAGCTCTTTTCTAGCACCGTTACCACTTATAATTATCCATATCACTTTTATTTCACTATCTCTTTGCCGAACTAGTGAACCTATACACCTGACAAGTGTATTGGGTGTGTTGGGGACATAGGAGACTTCTTGTATCTTGATTGCAGGGTTTCTTGAGAGGGATACCTTTGACCACTTCCTCCCTGAGTTCGATAAACCTTGGGTAATCCACTTAAGGTAAACTTGCTGCTATTCTACAAACCTCTGCACTTGGAGGCCCAACAACTGTCTACAAGAACAGAAGTGCGTAGACATCAAGCTCTTTTCTCGACGTTATTTCCTTTAGATTCTGCAATTTTGTCTTTTTGTTTCTTGTTTCCACTAGTTAGGCTTAATGGAAAACAACAACAAAATTAGAGAACTCTATAGTATTTATCTTCAGTTAGGACATGAAGTGTTTGAAGAGAAAATTAAAAAAACCTATGGAGCTTTATTTGCATGATAATAGCAATGTTATTAGTATGAAGTCTTAGGATACCATTATTGTTAATGCTATGGAAACGTCTAAGCTTGGGGAAGCTAGTTTTTATGAAAATGATCTTTTTAGTTCTCCAGCTTTGGAAGATAGCTATTCTATTTCTTATAATGATACCAAACCTCCAATATATGATGATTACAATGATGAATATGATATGTTCAATCCACCTACTATTGAGGAGAAAATTTATTGTGATTACAATATGCCTCCTATATTTGATGATTATGGTGATGAGAATAATAGTGATAGCTATGTTGTTGAATTTGCTCCCACTACAATTAATAAGAATGTCTTTGCTTATGTGGAGAGTAGTAATCATTTTATGCATGTGGCTCATGATAAGAATGTTTTATGTGATAGTTATATTTCTAATTTCATTCATGTTGCTACTGAAAGTTATTATGAGAGAGGGAAACATGGTTTTATGCATCTCAATAATATTAAGTTGCCCCTCTTTATGTTGAAAATTTTGAAGTTGCACTTGTTTTGCTTTCCTATGCTTGTTGCTTTGTGCTTTCATGACTTGTTTCTTTACAAGATTCCTATGCATAGGAAGTGGGTTAGACTTAAATGTGTTTTGAATTTTCTTCTTGATGCTTTATTTTACTTCAATTCATATTTCTTATGTGAGCATCTTCTCAAACTATCAAGCCTAACTTAAAGGCATTAAAGAAAAGTACTTCTTGGGAGATAACCCAATAGTTTTCTTGAGTCTTGGAAGTTATTACCTTTGTAATAACATCTCCTTATCCTTTTTATTTGCTTTTTGTGCCAAGAATAACCTCTAATAAGAGGGAAGTAAGATTTGGGGAGTTGCTGTCCCGAAATAGATTTTTGTGCTCCACTTAAAAATTCGTGTAAAATCTCTGTAAGTCGGTTTGAGATGATATTTTCGGAATAAATCCCCCAGTATGTCACATAACTTTCTTTAGTTCAACACTTTTTGATTTGAGCAACATAATGTCTATGAAAAAATCGGTTTCTACCTGCTGGTCTGTTTTGACAGATTTCTGCCATTATTTGCATTTGCTTCTTATTGATTCCTTTTTGGGTTCTTTTTGGGAAATTGAGCTTTTTTAGGGAATTTCTATAGTATTTTGTGTTTTTAGTGAACGTTTTTCTATTCTAAAACTAAAACCTAATCGTCTATTATCTTTTGAATACACTAATGTTGCTAATGAAGATTGTGTGAAGTTTTGTATGAAGGAAAATTTTCAGGTGTAGGGAAAGAATGATGTAATGAGATGAAGAATGGACAAAACCTCAATCTTGGGGATGCCACCCCGTGTCACCCCAAGAAATATTCAAGAGGTACAAGCGTCAAAGCTTGGGGATGCCCAAGGAATCCCCTTCTTCATCAATAAAAATCTCAGATATTTCTAGACACTTCGTTTTTATTGTTCATGCACTATTGTGTTGTTCTTGGAGCGTCTTTTTTTTGTTTTTAGTTTTATTTTGGTTTACTTGATGCAATAAGCTGGTTTTATTACACCACACTTCTTTTGAAGAGAGATACACACTCTGTTTTCATTGCCTACAACACTCTAGTTTTCATTCTTATTGTCTTGTGAGTGTTCTCTCTTGCTAGCACTGTGTTTAGCATTAGTTTTCTTGGGCTTTCAGCTTAGAACTTTTTAGTTCTTCTTTGTTGATTTGTGAGACAATATCACTGATCTTTATTGATTATTATCTTTGTGATTTGTTTCAAATAATTTGATTGGTGTTGGAAAAGAGTAGGAAGCTTCCTACTTATAGTGGTACCAAAGGGAGCTTGTTTTGACTATGGTTTAGACTTTATCATGTCATGCTAGTTGTTGCTTTGACCTTATGCTTAGTGATTATTGCTGTAGCATTACTTGTTCCAAACAACTGAGATTGCTTAATGTGCCTCGAAAGAATCATGCGTTGTTTTAGCATACAAAAGCATAGTATTGTGGTATTCTCCTTTGATGCTTTGTTTGGGTTGACTTGGAACATGCTCACACCATGTTATGACTATGAACCAGTCACCTTAGCCTCTATGATCATTTAATTTTTGACTTGTGGTACCACTTTATGCTTTAGTTGATAATGTTTTGTTGCTCTGCATGATTATGGCCATTATTGCTCTCTTAGTTGGTCGCTCCCAGTCTTTTGCTAGCCTCCACTTATATGAGTAAGTTCTACTCATGCATCCAAATCCCAAGAAACCAAGTTATTCCAAAGTGTCCACTATAAACTCCTATGCATGGTGTGTTACACCATTCCAATTATATTCTTGTTTTCATCTATCTTCCAAATTAAACTTATTATGAGAAAATTAGGGATTAAAGCTCTCACACACTTGATGGCACACTTTATTTTTATTGACCCTAATAAACTTGAACCATTGTGTCATCTATGTTGTATATGCTTGCACTTATATGTTGGAATTAGCAGAACCATGATGTCATGGGAAACACTTTCAATATTGCACTTGTACATTGTACACAGTTGATATCATGCTCTTTTGTTTATGGATGTCGTCAGTGTGAAATAAAAGGGGAGCTTGTAAGTCCATGGAGTTATGTATGTGTGTTAGAGAAATGCCCGGGCCGCTAGCCTAAGCCATGCCTAATCATGGTGGAAACTTGCAGTATCACCATAGTGAGCAATCTATAAAGCTTTCTTCTTATAAAAAAGAGATACATTGAAAAGAGGAAAGAGATAAAAAAGCAACATTTTCCCATGGTAAATAAGAAGATTGCTGATATGATCATTGTCTGCTTGCCTTGTCATTTTTATTATGGGATAGCTCCTATATCATGTGCAAGGGGTACCCCGTTGGCAGTTATCTATGATACACATGTACTTACTATGACAAGAACTTACAGGTGACTAAAGTTGAGTAGCATGAGGAGCGGCCCTTGTACTCAAGGGACATGAGATTGCCAACTTATACTTTGTCAAGCATATACTCCATAGTTTGTTCACTTTAACCTTAATCACTTCAAGATGCTTATGATAGGGGCAATGAGAGCTGAGAGCTAACAAGTACCATAATTTTTGGAAGATCTTTATGAGACTTGAAATCCTTGCTTCCCTTTTATGAAGGTCCTTTTATTCCACTATTATATTGAGTCTCCACCTTATATCCTTAGGCACCAATTAAGAGAGCATAGTTTTCATTCTTAGTTCTATGTGCATTGTCCCAAAACTTATTGATTGATGCATATTGTTGATATTACTTGTTCTTGTGCTATTTTATCTAGTTACTCTTATGGACTTTGAAGGTGTCATATGCATCTATTTGCTACTCCATGAGGGACAAGTTGAATGCCACTATGCTACATTTTCTATATGTGAAACAAACAAACGTCTTTCAATGCATTGTTATTCATGATCTTTGTTTGTATCTTTTCATGTTGCAGCATAGTTACTATGTCCTATTGTTATAACGTCATTTTTCATGCTCATGTTTAGAGTACTTTGATCCCAGCTTTTAATGCTTGCAAATGGTTTGATCATGATTGTGATGGTGCATGTCACCTCAAAAATTATTCTTTTTATCACTTACCTACTTGAGGACGAGCATGAGTTAAGCTTGGGGATGCTTGATACGTCGGAAACGTATCTATAATTTTTGATGTTCCATGCTTCTTTAGTATATACTTTTCTTTGCTTTATCTACACTTTGAGGTATTTTTATACACTTTCTGGAACTAACCTATTGAAAAGATGCCACAGTGCCAGTTGCTTGTTTTCTGCTATTTTTGGTTTCAAAAAAGCTAAAAAAATGAATATTCTCGGAATTGGCCGGGACAAAAACCAAAGTGACTTTTTTCCTGGAGCGATACGGAAAATCGAAGCAGAGACGGAGTAGGGCACCAGGGTGGCCACACCCTAGGGTGGCGCGAGCCCACCCTGGCCGCGCCACCAGGGGGTGCGGGCCCCCTAGTCCTTCAACGACCTTGCCTCCTTCGCCTATAAGAATCCCCCGACTCAGAAACCCTAAATCATCAACCAGAAAGCCACGAAAAGTTCTGCAGCGCTGCCGCCACCGAAGGGGAGATTCGGGGGATATAAGTCTTTGTTCCGGCACCCTATCGGGACAGGGAAGTGCCCCCGAATCCATATCCTTCGATCTCCACCACCATCTCCATCGATCTCCATCGCCATCTTCATCACCGTTGCTGATTCCCATGATGAGGAGGGAGTAGTTCTTCCTCGAGGCTAAGGGATCTACCGGTAGATATGTGTTCATCTCTCTCTCTCTCTCTCTCTCTCTCTCTCTCTATATATATATATATATATATATATATATATGCATGGTCTTGTTGTGATCATGAGCTTTGTAATCAAGTAGATCTACCTTGCTACTCAAGTGCTTCAATAGATCTCTGCTCTCCCCACGTGTGTGAAAGTGACAGCATGCACACCGTGGTGGCACTTAGGCTAGAGTCTACATAAATACTCATCGTACTTTAATAGATCTATGTTTTCCCCACGTGTGTGAAAGTGACAGCGTGCATGCCATGTGTGGCACTTAAGCTAGATTACATATATATTTATCATGAGTTATATTTTGAGTTGGATGTCTTTATGAAATTGTGGTGTTTGTTTGAACCATCTAGCGCTCAACGTGACAGTGTGGGGTTGAGTGCTGTTATAGCCCTACCATGGATTAGAGTGTCCAACCGGAGAGTAGTTCAGGGTAGTATCACAAAGAGAAGATATTTATATGAGAGTGTTCACTAGTGAAAGTATGATCCCTAGGCCTTGTTTCTAAGCATTGAAACACCATTCGCAACTAGATCTGTTACATGTTTGCTTGCTTCTAGTATTTTTCTACCCGTCAGAAGCTCTTTTTTGGCACCGTTACCACTTATAATTATCCATATCACTTGTATTTCACCATCTCTTCGCCGAACTAGTGCACCTATACACCTGACAAGTGTATTGGGTGTGTTGGGGACACAAGAGACTTCTTGTATCTTGATTGCAGGGTTTCTTGAGAGGGATACCTTTGACCACTTCCTCATTGAGTTTGATAAACCTTGGGTAATCCACTTAAGGGAAACTTGCTGCTGTTCTACAAACCTCTGCACTTGGAGGCCCAACAACTGTCTACAAGAATAGAAGTGCGTAGATATCAACTATGGTCCATAGCAATAGATAGATGGTTGTTTCTCCTATTTGTGCTGCCATGTTTAGATCTTGTGAGCTTCCTATCATGATCAAGATCATCTTATTGTAATTCTATATGTTGTGTTTACGGGGATCAAATGGATATTGAGTATTATGTCAGATTGATTATTGATTCTATCATGTCTATGTTACTTGTGATCTTGCATGCTCTCCGTTGCTAGTAGTTACTCTGGCCAAGTAGTTTCTTGTGACTCCAAGAGGGAGTATTTATGCTCGATAGTAGGTTCATGCCTCTGGTAATCTAGGAGAGTGACAGAAACTTCTAAGATTGTAGATGTGCTATTGCTACTAGGGAGAAAACAACAATCCTTTGCCCAAGGGCAATTGTATTGTTTACATTACACACTTTGCTTAATGCAATTATCTGTTGCTTGCAACTTAATACCCGAGGGTTGTTAGGATGATATCCCGGAGCTGGATTATTAGTCATAGATGCATTTGGATTACGGTCTATGTATCATGTTGTAATGCCCAAATGAATCTCATAGTAATCTTCATGTCAAGTACATGCATTGTTATGCATTATTTATTTGTCAATTGCCCTGCTGTAATTTGTTCACGCAACATGTTATTTATCTTATGGAGAAAACACCTCTAGTGAACTATAGACCGCGGTCCATTCCTTCCCATCGATATTCTACCTATTGTTTACTTTCTGCAATTACCAAAAGTAGTTACTATCTTCCACACTATACGTTTAATCCTTTGTTTTCAGCAAAACCAGTGAGCTTGACAACCTCATTGATAAGTTGGGGCAGAGTATTTTGGTTGTGTTGTGTGCAGGTTCCATGTTGCCAGCAACACCTTCGGAAGTTACTCCTATATCCTACTGGTTTAATAACCCTGGTTCTATAATTGAGGGAAACTTGCTGATGTGCTCATCATACCTTCCTCTTGGGGTTCCCAACGAGCTCTACATCATCTGAGCCATCATGGGGAAGGATGAAGGAGTAGTGGCGATGGAGATGGTGATGACGGCACGGTGATGGTGGCGTCGGCGTGGTTATGGTGGCTACAACCCAGTGGCCTTGGATCTTTATTTTGAGAAGTTGGAAAAATTCACTTTTTCAACCTCTCAAATGGCTAAGTCTGGTCCCAGCAGCTCCTACATAATATGCTCTTTTTGTTCCTTTTGCCTTTGTTTTATCCATAATCATCATCAAGACCTACACACATGTCAAAGACAAGGAAGAAGGATAAAATTCTACCTAAACTACTAAATGTGCAAAGCTCATATGAGAATGAATGAATAACAGAAACCATGCATATTTGGCATCACTGCAGCTAGATAAAGCAAGAGATGGGTGGTTGATATGCATAAAATACTTCTATAAAAGTGTACATAAATTCTACTCATCAACTGGCACGGGATCGGTTGATCATACCGACGGCGCGCCATATGCACCATGGCGTGGACGACGTGTAGATCATAGTCAATGGTAGCATTGTCGGTGAAGTCCCGAATGATGACGACGAAGATGATTCGAGGGGGACGTACGTGGAAGCCTTCCAAAGAAGGCGTACCAGCCTGCCGTGAGGCTGCGACAACCTGCCTAGGCAGGCGCGACAGCATAGAGGGCAGGCGCACATGCGCGGTGTAGATCGTCGATGCTGATGGTCGGAGTAGAGCCACGAGTGGATGAAGGTGGTAGGCGACTCAATCCGATCTAAGATCATTAACCCCAAAAAATAAAACCGATCAAGAGATCGGAAAAAGAGACTTAAAGGACAGCCGACCATGGATCAACGAACGAACCCTGCGTACTGGTTGCGCAGCCCCCGAGAGAGATCATGTAGATCGACCTCCCCCGGGGCAGCGCGGTGGAAGCGTGTTTCTCGGCTAGCGCGACGCCAAAGGAGGGGGCAGCTCAAGGTTGAGGAGAGGCAGCGACGATGCTAGGGTTTTGGCGGCGGCTCTAGGAATTTAGGTCTGATACCATGTAGAACGATAGAGAGGGATTGGGGAATATGATGGATGTATTATTGAGCCTCATGGGCGATGTATAGGAAATCATCTTCGAGTACAAATCAAGTTAGAATAGAGTCCTAACTATCCTAAACTACCATAACAACCATGTCTGTATAATACTCTAACAATTATATTTGAGTATTGGCAGAATTGCAGAGATATGCCTAGGCAGATATCGGTGGGGTTATGTGGCATGTGGAGTGTGTAGGTACGGTAGGGTGTGGGGAGGTAGGCATTGTGAGGAGTCGTCTCGGATCTTGTTGTAACATCCCAAAAATATTGATCATGCTTATCAAATTCTAATCACTAAAATTAGGGTTAACAAAAACTTTGATTAAATAAAAAACCAAATGAATGCATGTGTGTATGTGAGGATTGTATGAATGCATGAATGTACTTGTGTGATTAACCTAAATATCAAGGAATGGTTTAAAGATGAAAATTACATCATATAAAACATTTCCAAGCAGAAACAAATCAAGAGAAAATAAAAAACAAAACAAATAAAGCAAATGGTCATTTTTTCAAATCTTGCTCACTAGGTCACTTTGAGTGTTTCTAGTCCAAGATTTCAAACAGAAACTTTTCCATTTTTTTACCCCTTGCAAGAACAAGTAAAAGTGAATCAAATCCCACCTTTCAAACTTACAGAAACATTAAGAAACCCCATTCAAATGACACTTGAAAATTGAATCTATAACATATGTGAAGATCACACATTTTCAAAACCCAACCAAACCAGTGCCCCTTGACCAATCCAACTAACCAGAGACTCCCTAGTATGTGCCTAGCAAACCCACCAAGTTTGAATACAAAATTCAAATTTGAATTTCTTTTGGCCATTTCATCAAACAATTGTGATCAGCAAACAACAAAACATCAAACACTATTAGTAGCGGTAATTTTGGCCAACCTTGTCCCCTTCCTAGCACATTCTACACTCTTAGTAGATGATCAAACTAATCCAACTAGCTTTAGCACCACTGTGAGTAAGCATAGCCATCAATGGTGACTATGTCGAGAGCACCATTGCCACCCCCATGTCGCCAGCAAGCTAGAGGAAGCACTAGCCTCGCCAACCATGTCTGGGACACGCAGCACGTCCACCGCCACCCCCTGTCCAAGCCCTGAGCGCAGCCAGCCACTGGACCACCCTCCAAGCTCGCGCCCAATTCCTCTACGTGCGAGCCGAGAGCGTGCCAGTGCGCCGCACACGACACCAGCCCACAGACTGCGCGCCGCCCTCTCCGCTTGCATACGTGATCACCAGCAACCCAGCACCCCGCGAGACAACCCCGTTCGCCGCCGCGCGGACCACGCACGTTGTGCACCATTAAAAATGTCGTTGGACGCGCCCAGAGCGCCGCGACGTTCCGACCGTTCAGCACCACCCCACGCTGCGTGACCATGCCGTTGAGCTTTGCCAAGGAGCACAGCACCGCCCCCAACCTTTTCCCATGCCATTAGCACGTTGTGCCGACAACACCGGCAAGCTCCACCCACGCCATTCAGTCCCCTCGTCGCACTATAAATAGAGGCCCTCCTAGCTCAAACCCTTCACACCATCTCACTCCCCACCTCTCACTGATCACACCCACTCACCCCCGGAGCAAGGCGAGCACTAGGTGGCCGGAATTTCACCGGAGTTCGCCGCTGCAGAGGAGAGGCACTGTCGATTGGAGCCGCCCCAGGAGGAGCTCCCTGTACCAGGAGGATCGCCGTCGTCGACTTCGTCATTCGCCCCCATCGTCGACCATCGCCGGAGCCCCGGTGAGCCTCCCACGACCCCCACTGGCTGCGCTAGGGTTCTGCCTCGCCGCGTCCTGTTCAGGCGTGGACGATGAACCACGGCCGTAGGATTAGAACTAGATCGCACAGCCCTAATCGCCCTGTACCGCTTCGCCACTCGCTGTCTCACTGACGAGTGGGGTCACTCACTTAACCAGCTCATGCGTGCGCTGTGCGTAGTGGGCCGGCCAATTAAACCTCCCGCGCGACCCAACAATTCAAACTTAGGTTTATTCTTTTAATTTCAAACTCAGTTCTGTACCTAGATTCAAAAATCAACCAAACTCGATTCACTGAACCAAAATGAATGAAACTAATTTTGTTAGAAAGGTACCGGAGTGCTTAATCCAAGCCCGTTGGATTCAAACCATTTAGAATTGTAGATCACCCATGGTAAAAATAACAATGCAGAAGCTTTTCGCAGTCAAACATTTTTCAAAATGCAACCATAAAAGATTTTGAGTTGATTCCAACTCTCAAAAATCACATTAAACCATACCTTTCAGAATATATAAAAATATATAGGGTTACTTGTAGAAATAATGATCAAGTAATAAAAGAATGCCTCATAGGCATTTCTAGTCATTTTATTTAATTAAAATAAAAAGGTAAACCTTATTAAATTGTGACACCACTTTAAATCACATTCCCATGTACTGAAATATGTGGTGATGACATGTGTCAACATGATCCCATGTTTGAGTTGGAGAATATTAAATCTTAAGTAGTTTTTCAATGATTAGAAATTAATTTTCTAAAATGAAATAAATAAGACAAGTTCTTTACTCTTTGTGATGATAGTGATGATGCTAGATCATCTAGTGTAAACCTTTGCGTGATAAATAGAAATAGTTAAGTATTATGTGGTGATTGTGTACCTCGTATTTTTTTTAGAGGCTAGTACCGACCAAGGATACGAGGAAGAAGCCGAGGAGAACTTCAACCACTGCTCTGCACTAGGCAAGCTAACACTTGCAACTTAGCAAGCTACTATTTGCATTGTTACTTATGCAAGCCAAAACATGCAAGCTACTCATTAAGCAAGCTGCCACTTGCAAGCTTATACCCATTTGATGAAACCCAATCCTTGTTTTACTTGCAAGTTTAGTACTTTATTTCTTTGTCAAAGATTTCTCTTAGAGTTTACTCAGTGACTTATATATTCTAGGAAGCTAATGGAAGGTAGCATCAAGAGCATAAAACTTGGCCTAAGTTAGATAAATCTTGATGTCATCCTGAGGCAAGAGATTGAACTTAGACAAGATACACTTGTTTACCACCCCTCATTAGTATTTACCCCCACTTGTAGATGCTAGTGCTAAGCATAAAGCTTGATCAACTTTAGATGGGAATACTTGGTGAAAATGGTTATGAAAACCTTAGAATGATGATTCATTCTACTGAAATGTTTTGACACGTGTTTCTGAACACCAAATGATTTTGATGGTGAAAATTTTAAGGCATGAGCCTTAGCCCTTTACAAAACTGATGGTTGTCTGGATGCGATACCATTCCAAATTTACCGTACAACCACAATACCCGAAATTTGGGTAGGGCTTGACTGGAAATTTATATACCTTAGTATGGGTTCCCTTGCGGCCAAGTTCTGAGCTGAGGCTACCTTGTGAAGATTGTCCACCTGTGCAGTACCCAAGATGACAGTTGGTCATGGTTGGGAGGCCAAACTCACATGAGAGGTGCGTATACTAGGGCGTGTAATGGAAAGGTTAGGATTGATTATCCGCATACTGAGTATGGTGAATTCAGGATTGTTCCTGACGGATGTATCGAATGTTGTGGTGAAAATGTACAATCTCTGCAGAGTGTCAAACTATTCGAATAGCCGCGTCCACGGTTATGGACAGTTGGAGTGGTCATATTGTTCCATCATAAGATGTTTTCAGAATGACTTATGAAATGATTTATGACTTTGACTTGACCACAACAGAGTTGTGACATGAAATTCAAGTTCCCACTTAGGTGTTATAAACTTTTCAACTAGATTTCTTTGCGTTTGAACTTAGTTAAGGTAAATTTGGCTTTTGCAAAACAAACCTAGATCTTAGTATATCTTACTCAAAAAACCCTTCACTTGTTAGTATTAGTTTGCGGGTACTTAAAGAGTACTCATGGCTTTGTCCCTGGCTATTCCCGTGGCCAGACTATGAAGAGGAGTATCAGGAAGATGGACCGTAGGAAGGTTACGACAACTAGGATCATCTCCCAGCATCAACATTGCCTGTGACCATGAAGATGGAGCTTCACCCATGCTATCGTTATCTTTACGTTATTCCGATGCTTGAATTGTATTAAGACTAGATCATGAGATCCTTATTTGTGTAAGACCTTATGTATGGTTTGTAATGGATGATGTACTGTGATATCCAATTTTTTATGTCTCGGAAAAATGGTAATCCTGGGGTTGCGATGTATGGCATAACAGGCATCTGGGATTAAAAATCCGGGTGTTGACAAGTTGTCATCAGAGCCATCTTGACCATAGGAGACCCTAGTTTAGAATGAACCTTTGAATCAAAAATTTAGTTTCAAAACCCAAGGAAGTGAGTATTTATGAAAACTTATTCTCATTCTTATCACTTGGACTCTTTTATGAAAATTCATGTTCCTCAAAAATTCTTGCAAACTTACATAAAATTTGACGCACTTGATCACTCTACTAACTTACTCATCCTATATTCTTATAGATTGACGTGAAGTACATCAATTTTTATCAGTTGGGAAATGGAGGAGACCTCATCTTTGAGCGTGACTTGGACCACCTGGCAGAAATGCTGGAGTGTCCGCACCCCGAGTTCTTCGGAGCTCGGCTCAATGATCAAGAAGGAGAGGATTTGTAGTGGTTATTTGTTGCAAGTCTCCGAGGAAAGATTGAACCCCCACCGCAGAGGGAATTCAGTTCACCTTCAGAGAGAACAACTGGCTCGATGGACTTGCCAGGGCCATGCAGGAAGCTCTTGCCCATCTGTGTGGGCAGAGTATCAATCAGATCAAGGGTGCCCGCTTTGAGTTCTACCCAAGGTGTGATGCTATGGGACAGCCACTGGAGGCCCCATACCACCACGAGCTGAAGACTCAATTGGACCACCTTAGCTTCATGATGTATGACCGTCAAAAGGAGTTGGACAATGCCCGCTCCTACGGTAACCACAAGTACGCCATCGCTACCAAGAAGGCTCAGACCATAGCCATGCTAGTGAAGGATCGCCAGTCTCGTCGCCGTCAGCTCGACAAGAAGGAGCACATCATTGCCCATCTTCGCCACCAGATCACGGATTTGGAGGAGACCATCCACGAGAGGGATATGCAGTTGGAGGAGAGGGAGAATGCAGGGGAAGACCTTCGTGGATACCCCTACTCCTATCTCAGCGATGATGATGAATTTCTGGAGGATCAGGCCATGGAATTCTTCACCAATGAGGATGACTTCGCCTTCATCAATGATGATGAGGACACTGACTCCGAGGAGTAGTAACACATGAGCACTAGCGTTAGTGAGTTGTATTCGGTCCCACTTTATCGTAGTTTCACAGAATGGTTCTTAAAACCATCTGTTTTCCTTTGTTGTGGTGTGTGTTTATATTGTGTGCTATGAATGAATGAAAAGCAAGTTGCTAGAAAAACCTGAGTCAAACTTTGAAAACTTTTCAAACCCAAAACCCTGAACCTTAGAAATTTCCCTCTTTTCTCATGATCTATCTCAATCTTCAGATGCCTCGTAGAGGAAGCAGTTCATCCCCGGACCCGATGTTGCAGATCTTGCAAATGTTGGTTTCTGACCGCGAAGCTGAAAGAGCCGAACGTCAAGCCAACTTAGCCACCCTTCAACACATCGCTCATATGGCCAACAACAATCAAGGCCATGGAAATCAGGACAACCATGGATCTAAGCTCAAGAATTTCCAGAACACCAATCCACCTGTTTTCACTAAGTCAGAAGAGCCCCTAGATGCAGATGATTGGTTGCAAACCATGGAAAACAATATGGAAGTTGCAGGAGTGGAAGCTAACAAGAAGGTGTTGTTTGCTACCCACTACTTGGCCGGAGATGCAAGAGCATGGTGGAACAGCGTTCGTGCCATGAATGCAGGACAAATGATGACTTGGGAAGAGTTCAAAATCAAGTTCAACAGAACCCATGTGCCACCAGGTTTGATCAAGAGGATGAGAGATGAATTCAAGGAACTGAAGCAAGGAAGGATGACCGTAGTGGAATACCATGACAAATTCTTGTCATTGGCTAGGTATGCCCCGGATGAGATAGATACCGAAGCCAAGAAGAAGGAGAGATTCCTGAATGGTCTACACGATGAGATGCAGACAATGTTAGTAAATATCCCCTTTACTGATATTGAAGCCTTAGTTTACTCTGCCATTCAGATGGAAGGAAAGATCAACCAAGCTAATGAGAACCGCAAGCGTCGCATGATGCATCAACCAGGAACCCACCATACACCAAAGTATCGCCCCAACCCATCTCCAGTATTTGCCCCAAGAAACAATAGACCCCCGATGAACCGTCTGCCCTATCCCAACCGTGGAAACCCAAGTCCCGGAGGAAACCACAACAACCCCGGCAACTCCAGCAATTTTAACCGTGCACCGCCTAAGTTCAACAACAACAATTCCGCCACAACACCAACACTGCCCCAAGGACTGGAAGCAATGTTGCGCCTGTTGCAGCAAAGGACAAGTCTTAGGTGACTTGTTATGAATGTGGAACCAAATGTCACTATTCCAATAATTGCCCCAAGAAGATTGCCGCAACCCCCAATGCAAATGCCCTAGCTCAGCAGCAGCGTCGTATTTAGCTTGGAAGAAGGTTTGCCCCAGGGAATTCACTCAACCGCAACGGTCGTCTCTTTCTCATGCATGTTGAAGAAGCCCAAGAAGCGCCAGCCGTCGTGCTGGGTATGTTTTCTGTTAACTCAGTACTTGCAAGAGTGTTGTTTGATTCTGGAGCATCACACTCATTTGTTACTGAAGAATTTGCATGCACTAGTAAGATTCAACCCACCAAATTGAAGCATGTTATGATTGTTCAAATACCTGGTTCAACCACCAAAGCTAGACAGATTTGCAAAGTCGTCCCTATCTGAATCCATGGCATAGATTTTATGCTAATCTAATAGTACTCGGAACTAAAGGTTTGGAAGTAGTACTAGGAATGGATTGGATGTCCAAACATAAAGGATTAATTGACTGTGCCAAGAAAGCCATAACAATGACCAGTACAACCGGCATATCAGTAGAGCATGTATCGGAAACCTTGCCCCATCAATTCAAGTGCAACAAGAGTATAGCCCAGCCAACCATTGACCAAGTTCGGATAGTCTGTGAATACCCCGATGTATTTCCAGATATTTTGCCCGGTATGCCCCCAGATCAGGATATCAAGTTTATCATTGAACTAATCCCTGGAACCGAACCCATAGCCTAGAGACCATATAGTATGAACCCGTCGAAACTAGTGGAGCTGAAGAAGCAACTGGATGCTATGCTATAAATTGGATTGATTCAACCAAGTGTGTCGCCATGGAGATCACCTGTTTTATTTGTGGATAAGAAAGATGGAGGTAACCTTCTATGTACGGATTATCGGAAGTTGAATGATGTCACCATCATGAACAAGTACATGTTGCTAAAGATAGAAGATCTGTTTGGCCAGTTGACTGGTGCCAAAGTGTTCTCTAAGATTGATCTTAGAACTGGCTATCATCAACTCAAGATTTGCGTGGACGATATTCCAAAGACTGCCTTTACCACCAGATATGGATTATATGAGTATACTGTCATGTCTTTTGGATTAACCAATGCCCCCCGCTTATTTCATGAACCTCATGAATAAGATTTTTATGGACTTCCTGGATAAGTTTGTCGTTGTTTTCATCGATGACATTCTGATTTATTCCAAATCAGAAGAAGAACATGAGCTACACCTAAGAACCATCCTTGGAACTCTTAGGGAGCATCAGTTGTATGCCAAGTTTAGCAAGTGTGAATTCTGGTTACAGGAGGTAGGATTCCTCGGGCACATTGTATCAGCCGGAGGAATTGCCGTTGAACCTTCAAAGGTGAAGGATGTGGAAGATTGGCAAGCCCCAACCACCCAAACCCAAGTTCGTGCATTTCTCGGATTAGCGGGATACTACCGCAAGTTTGTAGAAGGATTCTCGAGCGCAAGACCCATGACCCAATTGCTGAAGAAGGACAAGAAGTTTGAATGGACCGACAAATGTGAAGCGAGTTTTCAGGAACTCAAGAGGAGATTGATTTTAGCCCCCATCTTGATCATGCCGGATATCACGAAGCCCTTCGATGTGTATTGTGACGCATCCAAGATCGGTCTCGGATGTGTGTTGATGCAAGAAGGAAAAGTTATATCATATCTATCCCGACAACTGAAGCAGCATGAACAGAATTATCCAACCCATGACCTTGAACTAGCAGCCGTAGTTCTAGCCCTGAAGACATGGAGGCATTATCTTATGGGTAACCGTTGTGAGATTTATTCGGATCACAAGAGCCTGAAGTATATATTCACTCAGAAGGAGCTGAATATGAGGCAGAGAAGATGGATTGAGCTAATCAAGGACTATGATTTGGACATTCACTATCACCCCGGCAAAAGCCAATGTGGTAGCAAATGCCCTTAGCAGATTGCCATGCCGCTTGAACTCCATGATTCTAAAGGAGCAACCAAGTTTGCACAAGGAGATGGAAGATTTTAGAATGGAATTGGTAAGTGAAGGATTTTTGGCTAGCATAGAACTCCAACCCACTTTGATCAGTTAGATCAAGGAGGCGCAGAAAGGAATTGCTAGTATCGATGGAATCAAACGTTGTATAGGTACATGCAAAGTACCTGGATTCACCGAAGATGAAGAAGGAGTGTTGTGGTACAAAGGACGTATCTGTGTACCAGCAGATTCAGAGTTGAAAGAAGTTATTTTGAAAGAGGCCCATGATACCCTTTATTCTATCCACCCCGGAGGAACGAAGATGTATCAGGATCTGAAGGAGCAATTTTGGTGGCATAAGATGAAGAGAGAAATCGGAAGCTATATCGCCAAGTGTGATATTTGTCAGAGAGTTAACTCGGGACATCAAAGACCCGCAGGACTGTTGCAACCATTACAGATTCTAGAATGGAAATGGGATTCAGTTGGAATGGACTTTATCACCGGATTGCCTACTTCTAGTAGGGGAAATGACTCTATTTGGGTCATAGTTGACAAATTGTCCAAGGTAGCCCATTTCTTACCAGTCAAGACCACCTACCAAAGTTCGAAGCTAGCGGAGTTGTACATTGCTAGAATCATCAGTTTGCACGGAGTCCCCAAGAACATCGTATCAGATCGAGGAACTCAGTTTACCTCGAGATTCTGGAAGAAAGTCCAAGAAGGTTTAGGAAACCGATTAGATTTCAGAACAGCGTATCACCCTCAAACTGATGGACAAACGGAGCAAGTAAACCAAATACTCGAAGATATGTCGAGAGCATGTGTGCTAGAGTATGGATCTAATGGGAAGATTGTCTGCCGTTTGTAGAATTTTCTTACAACAACAGTTATCAAGCTAGTTTGCAAATGGCCCCCTTTGAGTTCATGTATGGAAGGAAGTGTCGTACCCCTTTGAATTGGTCAGAAGTAGGAGAGAGTCAGATTTTTGGACCCGACATCCTACGAGAAGCAAAAGAGAAAGTTCACAAGATTCGTGAGCACCTCAAGACTGCCCAATCCAAACAAAAGAGTTATGCCGACAAGAGACGTCGAGACCTCGCTTTCAATATCGGAGATTTTGTGTATCTTAAGGTGTCGCCTTTGAAGGGAATGCAGCATTTCCAGCTCAAAGAAAAGTTAGCCCCCACATATATCGGACCCTTCAGGATTCTGAATCGTCGAGGAGAAGTATCATATCAATTGGAACTGTCAGAGGAAATGTCAGCCGTGCACAATGTGTTCCATATATCGTTACTTCGCAAATGCCTTGAAGTTCCGGAGAAGACCGAAGTTTTCAAAAACATTGATCACCGGACCATAGAGATCAATGATGACCTGACATATCACGAAGTACCCATCCGTATTTTGGAGGAAGCTTTCAGGACCACCAGAACCCGAAGCATCAAGTTCCTTAAGATTCAATGGAGCAACCACACTGAAGAGGAAGCTACCTGGGAGCAAGAAGATCACATCAGGACAGAGTTTTCGATCTCTTTAAATCCTAGGTAATCTTTTTTCTTCTTTCTCAAATCTCGGGAAAAGATTTTTTTTTAAGGAGGGAAGTTTTGTAACATCCCAAAAATATTGATCATGCTTATCAAATTCTAATCACTAAAATTAGGGTTAACAAAAACTTTGATTAAATAAAAAACCAAATGAATGCATGTGTGTATGTGAGGATTGTATGAATGCATGAATGGACTTGTGTGATTAACCTAAATAGCAAGGAATGGTTTAAAGATGAAAATTACATCATCTAAAACATTTCCAAGCAGAAAC
The DNA here is from genome assembly GCA_910589765.1 of Avena atlantica. Lineage (NCBI taxonomy): Eukaryota > Viridiplantae > Streptophyta > Magnoliopsida > Poales > Poaceae > Avena > Avena atlantica. Next base: position 124,494,529 of record OU342739.1, read on the forward strand.
AAATCAAGAGAAAATCAAAAACAAAACAAATAAAGCAAATGGTCATTTTTGCAAATCTTGATCACTAGGTCACTTTGAGTGTTTCTAGTCCAAGATTTCAAACAGAAACTTTTCCATTTCTTTTCACTCCTTGCAAGACCAAGTAAAAGTGAATCAAAGCCCACCTTTCAAACTTACATAAACATTTAGCAACCCCATTCAAATGACAATTGAAAATTGAATCTATAACATATGTGGAGATCACACATTTTCAAAACCAAACCAGTGTCCCTTGACCAATCCAACTAACCAGAGACTCCCTAGTATGTGCCTAGCAAACCCACCAAGTTTGAATCCAAAATCCAACTTTGAATTTCTTTCGGCCATTTCATCAAACACCTTGTGATCAGCAAACAATAAAACATCAAACACTATTAGTAGCAGTAATTTTGGCCAACCTTGTCCCCTTCCTAGCTTACTCTGCACTCTCAGTAGATGATCAAACTAATCCAACTAGCTTTAGCAGCACTATGAGCAAGCATAGCCATCAATGGTGACCATGCCGACAGCACCATTGCCACCCCCATGCCGCCAGCAAGCTAGAGGAAGCACTAGCCTCGCCAACCTTGTCTGGGACACGCAGGACTGTCCACCACCACCCCTTATCCAAGCCCCGAGCGCAGCCGACCACTGAACCAGCCGCCAAGCTCGCGCCCAGTTCCTCTGCGTGCGAGCTGAGAGCGCGCCAGTGCGCCGCACGTGACACCATCCCACAGACCGCGCGCCGCCCTCGCCGCTTGCATACGTGATCGCCAGCACCCCAGCATCCCGCCAGACAACCATGTTCGCCGCCGCGCGGACCACACACGCTGTGCGCCATTAAAATTGCTGTCGGACCCGCCCAGAGCGCCGCGACGTTCCGATCGTTTAGCACCACCCCATGCCGCGTGACCATGCCGTTGAGCTTCGCCAGTGAGCACAGCATCGCCCCCTACCTTTGCCCATGCCATTAGCACGTTGTGCCGACAACACCGACGAGCTCCACCCGCGCCATTCGGTCCCCTCGTCGCACTATAAATAGAGGCTCTCCCAGCTCAAACCCTTCACACCATCTCACTCCCCACCTATCACTGATCACACCCACTCACCCCCGGAGCAAGGCGAGCACCAGGTGGCCGAAATTTCACCGGAGTTCGCCGCTGCAGAGGAGGAGAGGCGCCGTCGATTGGAGCCGCCCAAGAGGAGATGCCTGTACCAAGAGGATCACCGTCGTCAAATTCATCGTTTGCCCCCATCGCCGACCATTGCAGGAGCCCCGGTGAGCCTCCCACGACCCCCACTGGCCGCGCTATGGTTCTGCCTCGCCGCGTCCTGTTCAGGCGTGGACGATGAACCACAGCTGTAGGATTAGAACTAGATCGCACGGCCCTAATCGCCCTGTACCGCTTCGCCACTCGCTGTCTCACTGACGAGTGGGGTCACTCACTTAACCAGCCCACGCGCGCGCTGTGCGTAGTGGGCCGGCCCAGTTAAACCTCCCGCGCGACCCAACAATTCAAACTTAGGTTTATTCTTTTAATTTCAAACTCAGTTCTGTACCTAGATTCAAAAATCAACCCAGCTCGATTCACTGAACCAAAATGCATGAAACTAATTTTCTTAGAAAGGTACTGGAGTGCTTAATCCAAGACCGTTGGATTCAGACCATTTAGAATTGTAGATCACCCATGGTAAAAATAAGAAGGAAAAAGCTTTTATGCATTCAAAAAAATTTCAAAATTCAACCATAAAAGCTTTTGAGTTGATTCCAACTCTCAAAAATCACATTTAACCATACCTTTCAGAATATATAAAAATATATAGGGTTACTTGCGGAAATAATGATCAAGTAATAAAAGAATGCCTCATAGGCATTTATAGTCATTTTATTTAATTAAAATAAAAAGGTTAAACCTTATTAAATTGTGACACCACTTTAAATCACATTCCCATGTACTGAAATATGTGGTGATGACATGTGTCAACATGATCCCATGTTTGAGTTGGAGAATATTAAATCTTAAGTAGTTTTTCAATTAGTAGAGATTACTTTTTTAAAATGAAATAAATAAGACAAGTGCTTTACTCTTTGTGATGATAGTGATGATGCTAGATCATCTAGTGTAAACCTTTGCGTGATAAATAGAAATAGTTAAGTATTATGTGGTGATTGTGTACCTCGTATTTTTTTTAGAGGCTAGTACCGACCAAGGATACGAGGAAGAAGGAGGATACTACGAGGAAGAAGCCGAGGAGAACTTCAACCACTGCTCTGCACTAGGCAAGCTAACACTTCCAACTTAGCAAGCTACTATTTGCATTTTTGCATATGCAAGCCAATACTTGCAAGCTACTCATTAAGCAAGCTTCCACTTGCAAGCTCTACTTGCAAGCTTATACCCATTTGATGAAACCCAATCCTAGTTTTACTTGCAAGCTTAGTACTTTATTTCTTTGTCAAAGATTTCTCTTAGAGTTTACTTAGCGACTTATATATTCTAGGAAGCTAATGGAAGGTAGCATAAAGAGCATAAAACTTGGCCTAAGTTAGATAAATCTTGATGTCATCTTGAGGCATGAGATTGAACTTAGACAAGATACACTTGTTTACCACCCCTCATTAGTATTTACCCCCACTTGTAGATGCTAGTGCTAAGCATAAAACTTGATCAACTTTAGATGGGAATACTTGGTGAAAATGTTTTTGAAAACCTTAGAATGATGAGTCATTCTACTGAAATGTTTTGACACGTATTTACAAACACCAAATGATTTTGATGATGAAAATGTTAAGGCATGAGCCTTAGCCCTTTACAAAACCGATGGTTGTCTAAATGCGATACCATTCCAATTTTACCGTACAACCACAATACCCAAAATTTGGGTAGGGCTTGACTGGAAATTTATATACCTAAGTATGGGTTCCCTTGCGGCCAAGGTCTGAGCTGAGGCTACCTTATGAATATTTTCCACCTATGCAGTACCCAAGATGACAGTTGGTCATGGTTGGGAGGCCAAACTCACAGGAGAGGTGCCTATACTAGGGTGTGTAATAGAAAGGTTAGGATTGATTATCCGCATACTGAGTATGGTGAATTCAGGATTGTTCCTGACGGATGTATCGAATGTTGTGGTGAAAGTGTACAATCTCTGCAGAGTGTCAAACTATTCGAATAGCCACGTCCGTGGTTATGGACAGTTGGAGTGGCCATACTGTTCCGTCGTTAGATGTTTTCAAAATGACTTATGAAATGATTTATGACTTTGACTTGACCACAACAGAGTTGTGACATGAAATTCAAGTTCCCACTTAGGTGTTATAAACTTTTCAACTAGATTTCTTTGCATCTGAACTTAGTTAAGGTAAATCTGGATTTTGTAAAACAACCTAGAGCTTAGTATATCCTACTCAAAAAACCCCTTCACTTGTTAGTATTAGTTTGCGAGTACTTAAAGAGTACTCGAGTTTGTCCCTGGCTATTCCCGTGGCCAGACTATGTAGAGGAGTATCAAGAAGATGGACCGTAGGAAGGTTATGACAACTAGGATCATCTCCCATCATCAACATTGCCTATGACCATGAAGATGGAGCTTCACCCATACTATCGTTATCTTTACGTTATTCCGCTGCTTGAATTGTATTAAGACTGGATCATGAGATCTTTATTTGTGTAAGACCTTATGTATGGTTTGTAATGGATGATGTACTGGGATATCCAATCTGTTATGTCTCGCAAAAATGATAATCCTGGAATTACGATGTATGGCATAACAGGCATCTGGTATTAAAAATCCGGGTGTTACACTTGTGATGTATGTGTGGCATTATCGCAACCGTCTGTCCTGGATCGAACGTGAGGCCTGCAATTTGTTTTCCAGAGTAGCAGGCCTGGGACATCTGCCAAGTGAATTTGACGGCTAGAAAGAACATGTTGCGGGATCGGAAGGCCCGGATTGCTGAGGTCATGAGACAGCTCCCTCTTGTTCTACTAGTTATAATATCCTTAATATTGCAATTTCTGGATTTGATCATGAAAACAACATTTGGCATTCAACCTCAATGTCAAGACGGTACAACTAGACTTAACACATCTAAGGTAGTAAGTGTGCTTAAGAGACACAAGGCATTATCCTTCATGGTATTTTTGTCCTTGCCCTTTAGTTGTAAGGGGACACTTAATTGTGACCTCCTTGTTATTGGTATCCCATATTTTGTAGGTAATATTTCTGTAATTTTTGTAGGGAATGTCTTGTAATTTTATTACTACTAGTCGGAAAATGTCTCTCCTGAGCTCCATTGCTCTTTTTTATTTAAAGATATTCAAAAATCATATTTACATGTTCAAAAAATGTAAAAGTAATTCTACATAGTCATTTTTATATCCCAAAATCATGCAAAATCACAGTGTGAAATTATTTGTTTTGTGTTTTTGTCATTTTTGTGTAATTCAAAATTTAAAGTATTCGAAATTAATATTTTACACTTTTTTTGCGAGTAATATTTTACACATTTGTTGGATACATCATTGGTTACATCTGGAATTTTTTCAAACATTAGAAACTCGCAAATATAATTTTAAAATTATTTAAAATAATAGGACCACTTGAGCCCTAAGGCCAAAAATCTCCACTCATTATTATTAGTATTAGTAATATATTATATTCTTTTCTCCTAGCTTGTCGGGCATGTTCCTCTGCGCCTTCGGCTTCTTGCTGTCGTGGCGAAGAAGGCCCATCGGCCCACGGGCTGGCATTTGTGCTGCATTTCAAGAGAAAAGCTTAATGGATGGACGCACCAGATGCGACATCTATATCTATATCTCTTTCGGTCCAACACTTTTTTGGACTCTTTTACCCTCCCTCCAACACTTTTTTGAACTATTTTACCCTCCCACCAACCTACATGCGATGTTTCGTGTCGTGCATCTGTCGAACGTTTTCCAAACTGGCCCATCTAAATAAAGTCAATCGGCCCATCTAATCACCAGACCGAGATGATCATAGCCCCTCGATGCCTGAGCCCCGACCAAGACGATTAGTACCACCTTGCCTTCTTATAATAAATTTCACCGATTTATTTACTTTTGCATATGGTATCTTAACAAGCCAAGCAACATGATTGATGATAAAACGGAATTGGGAGATGAAAGGAAATTAACGAGCGAGGAAACAGAAGCGAAAAATCGAGTGGCTGGGGTCGTTGGGAACTGAAGGGGAAATTAAGAGGCAGCGGAAGGGAATCCATCAAATCAATCAAAGCACATGATGGAGAGGGGCGAAGACATGGGATGCGCGTCCGTAGGTGGACGTTGTGGACTGGAGCTGGACGGGGGTGCGGGCAGAGCTGATCAAGGCAGAAGGGGCGAGATTGGAGCACCGTCCCTGGCTCGATTCCCCACCAGGATTCGCGCGACCCGTGGCTTCCGGACTTACCACCCGCGGCACAGCGTCAAGCTCCGGCACCGCGCGCACCCCCGCCTGTACCCTGTGTGGGGCCTTCACCCCTCACAGAGCTCCACCGCCATCAGCGCCTCCCCGTCCACCGCCATCAGCGCCTTCACCCCTCACAGAAGGCCGCAGCCCCCCTGTGAACCCCTTCGATGCCGCCGCTATCATCTGCCACCAGGCTATCGGACGTCGGTCGCCCCTCCTGCAGCACGAGTCACCGCGCGTCCTCCGTGTCCCCGCTGCTCGCCTCCAACCCAACCTCATCCACACCCAGTTCGCTTCCCCGGAGCGCCCCTACGCCGTCGTCCCGGAGCTCCCCGTCTCCAAGCTCATCTTCATCCAGTACTTCTCCCCATCGTGTGTGTCTGGAGCACGGGACTCGGGAGATTAGGACGGGGTTTGTGGCGTGGATAGCTTGTGTGGTTTCGTGTGGCTTTGGGTGTGTGTGTCGGCCGCTGTTGCATCCGGTGATTGGACTGTGTTAGGTTAGCAGAGATGGTATATTAATGGATTATTTGTTTAACACTGATTCATGTGATCATTACCACCAATTCAGAGATGAGCAAAGGTAGCAGATGAGCCAACTACTAGCTAGCTGTACGATGCCTGCTTGTTGTCTTGTTGACACATGCTGGAATACATGTTAATCCATGCCGGCATTATATTTCTGAACGTATATGATGCATATTCAGAGTTACATGTGCACTTGTACCAGGATAATATTTGCTTGGAGTAGGTTAAGTCTGGGCAAATCTGAAGAGACCACAGATAATTTACATGTGCACTTGCACCAGGACGATATTTGCTTGGAGTAGGTTAGGTCTAGGCAAATCTAAAGAGACTACAGATAATCATGTTAAAAAAATAGAATAACCAGATCAGCAAACTGACACCGTCAATTTAATTTGGATATGCAGAAATATTATTAGGTATAGATATAAAAAATATTATTTGTTATTTTTTTGACGCCGTAGCAACACACGGGTTTTATAGTCTTCTCCTAAATTCTGAGCCAGTAAGCTGTCCGACGAAATCTCTGAAAATGCTACTTGCCGCTTGTGTCGTGCTGCATAGGCACTTGCCATGCGCATAACACATGGGTCTCGCCTCGTTTCTTTTTTTGGCCGGTTCTTTGTTTTTGCTAGTTTTTGAGTGATTTTCTGATCGTTTTTTGGTTCTTTGTTTATGTTGGTTTTTTGGTTCATTTTTGGTTTTCTTCTTTTCTGTTTCTATAATTTTCTTTTCCATTTAATTTTTTCATTTTAAAATTTGTTTTACATAGTTCATTATTTTGAAAATGTTGTTCATGACATTGAAATGTTTCTCGTGATTTTTTCAAAATTGGTTTATGATTTTAAAATTAGTTCATGATAATGAAAATTGTTCATGATTTTTTTAAAATTGTCTCATAATTTTGAAAATTTGTTCAAGGCACTGAAAATTTTCTCATCATGTTCAAAAATTGTTCATGACATTGAAAATTTGTTCACCCTTTTCAAAAAATTGTTCATGAATGTTAAAATTTTGTTCATGGTTTTTTTTAAATGTTCATTAACTTCAAAAATGGTTCATTCCAAAAAATGTTCATGATTTTGAAAATATGTTCAAGATTTTTCAAAATTGTTCCCCATTTCTCCAACATGTTTTTCTAAAAATTGTTCGTGGGTACCAAAAATAGCTTACTTATTCAGAAAAATTGTTCAAGCGGGTTTGAAGTCGTTTAATGGACTCCAAAAAATATATTTATGAATTCAAAAGATATTTATTCATATTTATTTTGGGTCCAAATTAATGGATTCAAATTTGTCTAGATTCGGATATATTTAGCACTAAAATTTTACTAGATACATCCGAATAAATCTATTAATTTGAATCGAAGGAAGTAGTAAAAATTGTTCATGTTGTTTGTTCACTCATTCTTTTTTTTTATAAAAACATCTGCTAAAAAATGTGCGATTTAAATATTGGCACGCGTTTTAGAACATACTCATGGTTTTGAAAATATATGTCCACGTAGTCACAAAGTAATCACGGGTCCAAAAATATTCGTCTTATAAAACTGTACCTAAATAATATTCAAACTAAAAAAATGAAATCAACGGTGTACTCCCTCCATTTCAAAATATAAGATGCTTTAGGTTTCTGAAGAAAATGTATCTAGACTTCTTTTAGTGTGTAGTTTCACTCCAAACCTGAATGATAGATACATTTGCTTCACAAAGCTAAAACATCTTATATTTTAAAACAAAAGCAACAGAAGGAGTAGCAACTAACCAAATAAGACTCTCTCCATGTTGAGCCTAACCATAAAGACGCAGTGCACGTACATTTCTGCATCACTGGGGTAATGCTCAGCTGCCAGATGTTGTAGAGCGCAGCTTCACTGAGTCGACTCAATCCCTCCGAGCGCATCCGGACACGTCTACACGGACGTGCAGAATATACGCGGCGTCTCAGTGGCATGACCCATTCAGACCAACACGTCCAGCTCGACCCCATCCGTGCACCCATTCAGAATGACACGTCCGTTCGACACGTTGGTCCGGACAATGCTCGCGTCCTCCCGTGTTCTCCCCGGGGGGGGGGGGGGGGGGGATGGAAAGCTTGGCAGTGACCCAATGGCTTTCCTCTAGTAGCCATCAACGGAAGTGAAATGGATCGTATGGGCACCTAGAGGGGGGGGTGAATAGGTGCTAACCAATTTTTAATACTTTTTCCAATTTTAGGCTTTACACAAAGTAAATTCTCTAGATATGCAACTACGAGAATTTCCCTATATGAAACCCTAACTACTAAGCACGTAAAGGAGGAGCGAGGAAACCGTAGTGGAGCACGCGGAGACACAGGGATTTGTTTTACCGCAGTTCCTTCCTTGTTAAGGGAAGTACATCTGCGTTGGAGGGGTGGGCGGTTCTAAGACCACCACGCCACAATAGGCCTCACCCTATTCTCCGATGGATCTCGCCACGAGAGGCCTGATCCACCTTCTCCACTATTGGATCCCTTCGAGGCGGGAACCGGTGCCTTTTACAATACTATCGGGGCACACACCCACAACCGAATTGGGGGCTCCCGGGATGACAACAAGCTGTCACAAAAACAAGGTTTATCAATATAAACGAAAACAAGGATCTAGATCTTTGCAAGAAATACTAGATCGAAGGTTCTCCAAATGAATGGAGAGGAGATGTAGCGCTTGATTGCTGATGATGAAGGTCGAGTTCTCCTCCTTCGATTCCCAAAGGGATGGGGCCTTTGGATGGATCTAGGTGGAGCACTCTCGTATGAACTTTGGAGATCTGATCTGTTCTTTTTCGAGATGAATCAAGCAATCTGACAGGAGGGGGAAGGCTGGCTTAAATACCCCCTCCCCAGATCTGGCCGTTGCTCAAATTTGGGGGCGGATTATCCGCCCCCTGGGAAAATTCCGCCCCAAGGGCGGACTCTCCGGGGGAAACTCCGCCCCCCTCTCTGGGGCTTGCGCCTTGGAGAAGCTTGGAGAAAAACTTGGGGGCGGATTATCCGGCCCCCTCCTGGGGCGGATTATCCGGCGTAGCCGGAAAGTCCGGCCAAAACTCCGCCCCCCTCTCTGGGGCTTGCGCCTTGGCGAAGAGCAGGAGGGGCGGATTATCCGCCCCCCTGGGGGGCGGATTATCCGGCCTTGCCGGATTATCCGGCCAATGTTCCGCCCCCCCTTCTGGGGCTTGCGCATGCTTGAGCAGAGGGAGGGGCGGATTATCCGCCCCTGGTGGGGCCGGATTATCCGCCCCCAAAGGTAGATTTCTGAGCTGCAACACTTCAACACACATTAAATGATCCTTGGTATTGTTATCTAACACACAAAACACTAGGGATTAAGAAATGTTCTTTCAATCTCCCCCTTTTTGGTGTTAGATGACAATACTAGGATTTGCAGTGAAAACGGCAAGTGCCACTTTAGATAATGAAAGACGCTCCCCCTAGATGTGTGCATACTTAAGATTTGCATTTGAATACAAATACACACACTAGGTAGAGCACTACTTTAAGGTTTGGTGAAAGAAAGTCATACCACCGGAATATATATCCATGACATGGGGTCCATGATAGATAAATCCAGAAATCCATGAATACCAAACATAGTACCAAACTGTGGAGTACGACATAGTCTTACACAAATAACCACAAATAGCAAACAAGTTCACGCTAGAAAAGGCACAAGCAAGCAAATAAAAACGACTAAAAACGAAGAGCTTGTGCCCGACCCTTGCAAATCCACGTGGCCTACTAGAACTACTTCTCCCCCTTTGGCATCGAAACGCCAAAAAGGAAGAAGAGCGATGCTAACGCCCCTGGAGATCACTCCACCTCATCCTCGTCGTAGTCATCCTCGTCCCCTTCCTCTTCACCATACTCATCATCATCGTCATCAGCGGGAGGAGTGGGTGCCCTTGGTGGAGGGGGAAAGAGACAACTCTCGAGCTCGCCATAGTTGATCCCTGAAGTGTTCCACTGAGCGTACGGATCCGGAGCAGTGGGAGGAGGTGGATGGCCAGTGGCACCTGAGACATGGTGGAGGATAAGCTGCTGCGTGTGATCCCTCTCATGATTCCTGCGGTACTCCTCATATTGGCCCTTGTGAATGTCAATACCCATGCAAAGAATGTTCCGCTGGAACCAATTAAGCTGCTTGACCTCACGTGCCATTGGGGACACCGTGGAGCGACGGCCACTAGCCCGAGCATCACGCATGAAGGACTCCGGGGCAGTGGAGGGGTGATGAGTCTTCTGAGCCTTGTTGTATATTTTCTTGGGCTTATGAACACCATCCAAAGCAGTGCCAAAGTCTTCAAGGGGTAGCATATGCTTGATCAGCATCATAATGAACGGAGCATAAGGAATGGAGAGCCGGTTGATCATAGCATCCGTCATCTCATGAAAAATATAGTCCATGACATCCAGTTTGTAACCAGTGGCTGATCCAGAGTTAGTGGCACACTCGTGAGCGAACGCAAGGAGAGGAACAAGGTGGCCACGGATCCTGTCATTGTTGCCACCACTCGGTGCGATGCAGTCCCGAAACATGCCAACAAGAGCGGCATACAAGGGAGAGAGACCAGCGAAAGTACCAGCAACACCATCAGGAGAAAGACAGGGAGCCAGAGCAGTGTCCTTGGACGGCTTCAAGGGAGTAATGATGCGGTGACCAGCAGGAGTGTCACGGCAATGGAATGCATACCCAAGAACCTGCCCAAAAGTGCGAAAGTCTGACTGAAGCATGGTAGTCCCGGTCATCCACTTCATAGTGCGGCGCTCATCACCGCAGATCACAAGAGTAGAAAAAAACTGTCGCACCACAGAAGAGTCATAATCGCACTGAATGGTCATGAGGTGGTGAAGCCCCATCTTATTGGTCACATCCAATGCCTCAATGAGCCTAGCCTTGGATTGAGCCGCAGTCAAGTTGATGGGACGCATGGGGCGAATCTTGAGAGAAGCATAAACATCATCATGGATAGCCCGAAAGTGAGCATTCCAAAACATACTGTCCTCGGGTTGTCCATCACTGTCAATATCATCATAGTAGTCTGTCTGGCGAATGGTGGCATACTGAATGCTGTCCATAGACTTGTAATTGGGCCGAGACTGTTTGCCCTTGCGAGAAGCGGTTCGCTTAGTTTTCTTACTTGCCTCAGCCATCCTTGCAGCCTCTCGAGCTGCCCTGTGAACCTCAGTTTCGTCAATAAACGTCCCTTCTGCAGTGGGTTTGAGGTAACGGGGACGGGGACGACAGACGAAGGTCTTGGTCGGCTTGGAACCACCTGTGAAAAGCATTGCGAGAGGTAGCAAGGAGATGAGCACACACACAAGTCCAGGATAAAGAAAACATGGAGAAGGAGTAACAATGCAACCCCATAACCAATGATGTGCATGAGCAGAATCTGAACCAAAACAGACCAGAGAGAAATTCTCCAGGCCGGATTATCCGGCCCTGGCAGGGGCGGATAATCCGCCCCCCGCAAAAAAATTCTGGGTTGGCTCAGATCTATCATGGCAAAACAGATCGAGTACTAGGGTTGCAAGGCTACTGATTCTAGCATGTAGGAAACAACACCAAGAACCTTCTACAATGAGATTTCCACCAAACAAAACATCCCATACAAAAGGATAGAGATGAGGGAGTTACCCTCACTCATTGGAGGAAAATCGCGGAGGAGAAGATACCCGGAGGCGAGGTGAAGAAGATCCGGGGAGAGCCCGGAGAATCCGGTGGTCAAATCGACTCCGGGAGAGGCGGATACTCCGGCGGCGGCTGGGGGCAGAGGTAGGGTTGGGGAAGGACTGGCTGCTCTGTTTGAGTCTGCCCTCCCCGACCAGCCTATAAGGGGCTGATTTCGCCCGGGGCGGATAATCCGCCCCCCACTTAGGGCGGATAATCCGCCCCCCCAGACATTCTGGAAAACAGAATCAGGCCAGAGCACCCTATCAAATCTCTCGATGGTGTTTTAGAGGGCTTGTGTGCAAGAATAGATGGTTCAAGGAGGGAGGGAAAGGCTTGGGATGAGAGAATCAAACTGAGATGGTACTACACACCCAAATTTGCAAGAATCAAATCAATCAAAAGCCAAATTTGAGTGTGTTTTCCATAAGAACAAGAGGTATGCAAGAAAATCCAACGAGACCCATGAAAACCAACTCTTCTCGAGGAAGAGGGCGGTGGCCGAAGCCACCATGTTGGAGCGCATGGCATGACACCGCGAAGATGTATCTTGAGTTCAAAACCAATGCTCATCGATGACCCACATATCACAAAATGATATTAAGGGAAATGATTTTACTTGCTTTCGGCATGATGGGGGGAGGGTTGGCCCAATCAATTAGGACCACACTCCCCCTATGTCGATGCCCACATCTAAACCAAATACATGAATAAGAGCAAGTGAGTGTGCAATAATAGTCAAGCCAAGCTCCTTGAATCTACGATATTTAGCTCATTCCGCAAATAACAAAATCTTGCTTCATCGAGGGGCTTCGTGAAAATATCAGCAAGTTGGTTCTTCGTGCTTACAAATGACAGAGCAATATCTCCACGAGCAACATGATCCCGAATAAAGTGGTTGCGAATCTCTATATGTTTTGTTCTTGTATGCTGCACAGGATTGTAAGCAATTTTGATAGCACTTTCATTGTCGCATAAAAGAGGCACTTTGTCACAATTGACACCATATTCCTTTAAAGTTTGCCTCATCCATAGCAATTGAGTACAAGCACTTGCAGCAGCAACATATTCAGCTTCGGCGGTTGAGAGTGAAATACAATTCTGTTTCTTTGATGACCAACACACTAGAGACCTGCCCAAGAATTGGCATGCACCAGAGGTTGATTTCCTATCATCTTTGTCACCAGCCCAATCTGAATCGGTGTAACCACATAGAGAGAAACTTGAACCCTTGGGATACCATAACCCAAAATTTGGGGAATGAACCAAATATCGGAAGATTCGCTTGACTACCACTAAGTGGCTGTCTTTAGGAGCGGCTTGGTACCTTGCACACACTCCTACACTTAACACGATATCGGGCCTAGATGCGCAGAGGTAAAGGAGAGAGCCGATCATGGATCGGTATACCTTTTGATCCACGTCTTTACCCTTGGGATCGAGCTCAAGATGACACTTTGTTTGCATTAGGGTAGCAACGCCATTGAGATCCGTCATCTTGAACCTTTTGAGCATGTCTTGGATGTATTTAGCTTGATTAATAAAGGTTCCCTCTCTAAGTTGTTTGATTTCAAAGCCAAGAAAGAACCTGAGCTCACCCATCATGGACATCTCAAACGGATGGACTCAAGGCGAGCCACTGGGGCATATGTCTCGCCAAAATCAATTCCTTCTACTTGAGAGAATCCTTGAGCCACGAGTCGTGCTTTATTCCTCACAACAATGCCATTTTCATCCTGTTTGTTCTTGAAGATCCACTTGGTGCCGATAACATTGCGGCAATCCTTTGGCTTTTCTACGAGCTTCCACACTTTGTTGCGTTCGAAGTTGTTTAATTCTTCATGCATTGCAACAACCCAATCGGGGTCTTCAAGAGCATCAAAAACCTTCTTTGGTTCAACCATGGAAATGTGAGCTTGATGATCACAGAAGCTAGCAAGCTCTCTTCGAGTGGATACCCTTCGTCGTAGATCACCAACTACCTTGTCAAGAGTGTGACCTCTTAGTTCAAGGTTGCGATCCGCCCGAGCCTTGCGACGAGCCTCAATATCTTTATTATTTCTTGAAGGAGTGGATTCAGTTGTTGTATCCTTGTCTTGATTACTGCAGTGCCCTTGATCTTGATCACCAGTACTGCCAGAGGATTGTTGCTGAGCATTTTCTTCAGGGCCGGATAATCCGCCCCTTGGATGGGCCGGACAATCCGGCCTGGGAGGTGAAGTACCAGAACCATCTTCCTGAGAAAGCCTGACTGGAGTTGGAGAGCCATGGCCGGATAATCCGCCCCCGGGGGCCGGAAAATCCGGCCTGGGAGCATCAGAGGTGTTGATTTCTCCTTCGGATCCCCTGGTGCAAGTTGGAGTGCCAGGGGCGGATTGTCCGCCCCTTGGAGGGGGCGGATAATCCGGCCTGGGACTACCATCTTGTCCAGGAGACTGATGATCTTCAGCAGGTGGCGGTGTTGGTGCAGAGTTTTCTCCAACAGTAGGAGCTTGTTGATCTTGTGAAGATGAGGGCTCCACTTGAGTGGAGCATTGTCCTTCCCGATCCGCCACAAGGGGTTCCTCAATGGGGCGGAAAAATCCCACGCCCATTCTTCTTATGGCATCTTGGGGTATTTCAACATCTGCATCACAAACATCAACTTGCCCTACAAAGGAGCCGTTATTTTCATCGAACTCCACACTACAAGATTCTACAACAATCCCAGTGAGCTTGTTGTAGACTCTATAAGTGTGGGATTCGGCACCGTAACCAACAAAAATGCCTTCTAAAGCCTTGGATTCAAATTTGGACAAACGGACACCTTTAATAAGAAAGAAACACTTACACCCGAATACCCTGAAGTATGAGATGTTGGGTTTATTGCCGGTAAGTATTTCATATGGGGTCTTGTCCAAGATCTTCCGAAGGTAAAGCCGGTTTGATGAGTGACAAGCGGTGGATATGGCTTCAGCCCAAAAATTATAAGGAGACTTAAATTCAGCTAGCATAGATCTTGCCATATCCATCAAAGTCCGGTTCTTCCTCTCGGATACACCATTTTGTTGAGGGGTGTACGCAGCGGAATATTGGTGTCTAATCCCCTCTTCGCTAAGAAACTCGTTTAAAGTGTAGTTCTTGAATTCTGTGCCATTGTCACTTCTAATTGCCAATATGGGAACATTGTGTTGTCGTTGAACCTCATTGGCAAAGTCGATGACAGTTTGTTGAGTCTCACTTTTCAGCTTGAAGAAATATACCCATGTATATCTTGAGTAATCATCGACGATGACCAAGCAATATTTCTTCCCACCAAGACTTGCATGAGAAGGAGGTCCAAATAAGTCCACATGGAGTAATTCCAAGATCCTCTTTGATGACACAATAGTCTTCCTCTTGTGGGGAGAATCATGCATTTTTCCTTCAACACAAGCCCTGCAAACACGATCTTTGGCAAAAGAGACATTGTCTTTTAGTCCAAGAATGTGGCCACCCTTTTGGAGACTTTGCAAAGTTCTCATGTTGACATGGGCTAAACGGCGATGCCATAGCCAGCCCACGTCGGCCTTTCCGAATAGACACATCGGACCCGAAGTGGTTTTCCCCGAGAAGTCCACCACATACAGGTCATTTTCGACGTATCCAACGAAAGCGACCTTTAGAGACTTGCTCCATAAGAGTACCACCAAATCATCATCGATAAAAACAGCAAAACCCATCTTGCCAAGGGCACGAACAGAAAGAAGATTATAGCCAAGGGTCTCAACAAGCATGACGTCCACGAGAGAGATATCGTGAGCAACCACAACCTTGCCAAGACCCAATACCTGAGATTTAGACTTATCACCATAGGAGACTGTGATATTATCAAGATTTGGACGCATCTCCGTGATGATCTCCTTGCTTCCGGTCATATGACTAGTGCAGCCACTATCCAGCACCCATTTCGACCCACCGGAAGCATAGCCCTGCAAGAAAATTACTTCTTGGTTTTAGGTACCCATTTTTCAATGGGTCCTTTCATGTTAGTAACAAGGGTCTTTGGGACCCAAATAGACCAAGCAATAAATTCATCAAAGGGACCAACATAATAAGCATAAACATCGCCATAATCATCACAAAAGAGTTCATAATTCGGATTGTGAGACCCTGCAAAACCAATATTATTAGTCTTGTCTTTTGTGACAACCTTCTCAGCCGTGCTTGTCTTTAATTGCACATTCTTGGTCTTGTTCTTCTTGGTTTTCTTCTTCTTGGACTTGGTGACATACCCAAGTCCCTCTCTACCATGATTTGACCTTTGCTTGTCAAGGACTTCATCAAGCACACCTTTGTCCTTTGTAGTGGTGTCCTTGATCACTCCTTTCTCCACATTAGCATTTTCCTTGTTACTATATGTTGAATTGGACGAGCTAGGAGTATCATATATGGCCAATCGACTTTGAAGCTGATCATGTGACTCATTGAGGATAGAGAACTCGTTTTTCAATGCCTTGTGGGCATTGTCAAGTTTCTCCAATTCCTCGGAGAGTCTATCATGAGCAGCCCCAAAGTCAATTCTTTCCTTCTTTAACTTCTTTGCCTTGGTGACCGCATTGTCACGTTCCTTAACGAGTTTAGTCACAATTTCTTCATGTGACTCTTCCATAGACTCAAGCCTCTCTTCAAGAGAGACCCGAGCTTCTTCTTCTTCTTCAAGAGCATTTTTTAGGGATGCAATTTCCATTGCATCCTCCCTTTTAATTCTGCCCTTTTCTTCGAGAAGTGCTTCGTTTTGGGCCAACTGATCCATAAGAGCCTCAAAACGAACTTTGTGCTCACCTTGCAAGTTAGTATAGAAATAATCCAAGGCAATAATCTCTTCTTTAACCTTAAGACTAGTAGGATCATCCATGTCTATCATAGCCTTGGGAAAAGAAGAGTTAGAAGTTACCTCGGAGCTTCTTGCCATGAGACAAGTAGGATTCTTGTTGATGATGTTTTTGTTTGGAGAGTCGAAGAGTGATGTTGATGTAGATGTGGTGGCTATAGCAGCCACCTCTTGAGAGCTATCGTCCTCGTCCTCATCTTCACTCCCCGATGAATATTCTTCTTGAGCTACTAGAACAATCTTTGGTTGCTTCTTGAAAGGAGCATTCTTCTTTACAAACTGTTTCTTACGTGGAGCTTTTGATTTGTCCTTGAAAATGAGTCTTCCTCCATTATCCTCTCTACTTTGATATGGACACTCAGCTACGAAGTGCAACCGGTCACCACAATTAAAGCAAGTTCTCAGCTTGGGACCATTTTCTTTTCTTCCATAGGCTCCACTTTTGCGATCTAGTTCAGCTTTAGCCTTGGCTGGATCTTTCCAAAAGTTTCTTGCATAAAGAGCCAAGTATTGTCCGTGAATCCTTTTTATATCTTCGGGACAGTCCAGGCCTTCTACCGCATATTCATCATGATCAACCACACTAGTCTTCAAAGCCATGTTTACCCCCTTTTGCATCCCCATAGCTCGAGCACGAGCATCTTCGGCATTCTTGGCAGCCACTTTGAATGCGGCCATTTCTTGCATTACCTCGTTGGATGACATGAGGTGATAATTATGCCTACCTTGGAGACTTTTCAAATCCGTGGGCTCAAATGGCATAAGAGCACTGACATACTTGCGCTTGATCCAAGCATCATCAACATAAGCCGCGCCGTGGTTTCTGAAGGTAGTAGCTATTGCCTTTAGCCTCCTATACATGTCCTCGTGGTCTTCTCCATCCAGCATATAGAATCCTTCAGCTTCATTGCTCAAGGCATCATATCTATTCCTTCTCATACTTTCATTTCCGATGAAAAGCTCGGTGAGAGCATCCCACGCTTCTTTAGCTGTGCTAAGATGCTGAATGTGTGGCATGTCTTTATCTCCCACACCAAGCTGTATCATGTGTAGGGCCGTAGCATTGAGTTGACTATCGACCACTTCTCTCCTTGTGAGATTGTTAGGATTTCCCACGTGAAGACCATTTTCGATGATCTTCCACAACTCTATGGAGGAACTGCACACATGAGATTTCATCAAAAATTGCCATTGAGAGAAAGTAGAAGCTGACAATTTGGGTGGATCACCCCTATTATGTATATGAGGGTGAGGAATAGGCGGGTCAGGAGAATACACATGAGAAACCTCATTATATCCATCCTTACCGCTATCCTTTTTCGAGGAGGAGCTCTTACTTGTATCATCACCTACCACTTCGTTCTCTTTGGAAACAGTTTTACCCGTTTCCTTGGATTGCGGAGTGGTATCCTCAGAGTGAGATGGAGGTGATGCTGCGGATGTGGAGAGACGCATTATCAATTGACGCATCTCTTCCATCTTAGCCTCCATAGAACTCACCAAGGTTGTTTCCAACGTCTTGAGATCGTTCATGGTGACTACCTCCGGAGCATCACTCCCATCTCCCTTGGAACCCATACTTCTCTTAGGCTGTTAAGCCCGAAATAAGAGCCGAGGCTCTGATACCAATTGAAATGGATCGTATGGGCACCTAGAGGGGGGGGGGTGAATAGGTGCTAACCAATTTTTAATACTTTTTCCAATTTTAGGCTTTACACAAAGTAAATTCTCTAGATATGCAACTACGAGAATTTCCCTATATGAAACCCTAACTACTAAGCACGTAAAGGAGGAGCGAGGAAACCGTAGTGGAGCACGCGGAGACACAGGGATTTGTTTTACCGCAGTTCCTTCCTTGTTAAGGGAAGTACATCTGCGTTGGAGGGGTGGGCGGTTCTAAGACCACCACGCCACAATAGGCCTCACCCTATTCTCCGATGGATCTCGCCACGAGAGGCCTGATCCACCTTCTCCACTATTGGATCCCTTCGAGGCGGGAACCGGTGCCTTTTACAATACTATCGGGGCACACACCCACAACCGAATTGGGGGCTCCCGGGATGACAACAAGCTGTCACAAAAACAAGGTTTATCAATATAAACGAAAACAAGGATCTAGATCTTTGCAAGAAATACTAGATCGAAGGTTCTCCAAATGAATGGAGAGGAGATGTAGCGCTTGATTGCTGATGATGAAGGTCGAGTTCTCCTCCTTCGATTCCCAAAGGGATGGGGCCTTTGGATGGATCTAGGTGGAGCACTCTCGTATGAACTTTGGAGATCTGATCTGTTCTTTTTCGAGATGAATCAAGCAATCTGACAGGAGGGGGAAGGCTGGCTTAAATACCCCCTCCCCAGATCTGGCCGTTGCTCAAATTTGGGGGCGGATTATCCGCCCCCCACATGGGGCGGATTATCCGCCCCCTGGGAAAATTCCGCCCCAAGGGCGGACTCTCCGGGGGAAACTCCGCCCCCCTCTCTGGGGCTTGCGCCTTGGAGAAGCTTGGAGAAAAACTTGGGGGGCGGATTATCCGGCCCCCTCCTGGGGCGGATTATCCGGCGTAGCCGGAAAGTCCGGCCAAAACTCCGCCCCCCTCTCTGGGGCTTGCGCCTTGGCGAAGAGCAGGAGGGGCGGATTATCCGCCCCCCTGGGGGGCGGATTATCCGGCCTTGCCGGATTATCCGGCCAATGTTCCGCCCCCCCTTCTGGGGCTTGCGCATGCTTGAGCAGAGGGAGGGGCGGATTATCCGCCCCTGGTGGGGCCGGATTATCCGCCCCCAAAGGTAGATTTCTGAGCTGCAACACTTTAACACACATTAAATGATCCTTGGTATTGTTATCTAACACACAAAACACTAGGGATTAAGAAATATTCTTTCAGGAAGTCTACTCCAAGAGTTGGTTGTGCCGCTGCTGGCGCCGGACGACGCCTACCCTCCTGTCGCGATACTTCAATGTCGTCGCTTCGGTCTTTGTGTCGGCATCCGATGCCGGCCCTTTTTAACTGGCCGCGTGTGGCCATCTTCTCCCGACACCACACTCTCCTCCTTCCCATCCTCTACTACCGGTAGCTATCCATGATCGGCGGCATTGGATCGAGGGGAAGGAATCTAGGACGACCACCATGTCCTGACCGTGGACGTCGAGGAAGGCGCGGAGGACGCGGCCAAAGCAGCGCGCCACCATGCTCTCCCTCACCATCGTCGTCGCCCGATTATGTCGATACTGGCATCGAGTTCGTCGTGACCATCCACTCAGGCATGGCACGAGAGTCGAGACAGGTTGCTCCTTTCCCGCAAATTTGCGTCGCTGGTCGATGGCCCAGAGCCCCAGCAGGTCATTCTACGGACGTCCGGTGTCAATACCAGCTTGTGGACGATGGAGGTGTTGTTCGTCTGTCTCGGCCAAATGTTTCTCGCCAACGGCTAGAAGAAGTTTGCCCGCGCACACCAGATTGAAATGAGCAACTTTTTCGTCTTCAAGTACGACGGCTAAGCCATGCTCACCGTCAGCGTCTTCGACGACAACATGTGTCATCGATGCTACCATTCCGACTCTAACTTCTACAAGTAGGCTAGGTTGTGCACTGGCCATGTATGATGTAGCAATATGGGCGACGGAAAGACACTAAAAATACGTCGACCTTGACGATGACCTATCTGACAAGCACGAACCAATGAATCATACCACTGGACGCGGCTGGCCGGATAGCTAAAACCGATCCAAAAACAACCACGACACAACTTAAACAAACAGAAACAAACCGTTTTAATCGGCCATTTGGATGGGTGCGGTAGAGATGGTTTTGCTATCGGCAGAAGCCATGTTCCGAACCAAAATAGCAAGCCGACTCCTGCACCCGATCGGAGCAGTGCAAGCAAAGACCGATCAGAAGAATCAGCCGAATATACAAATATATGGGCCTGGCCCATTACCGAAGAGAGGGTACGAGGGGACATGCCGATTGGCCGCTAAAATGCGGCGTACGGTACCCCCAAATCTCTCACCCAATCATCCACCAGCTCCCACTTGCGCCAGCTCTGAAGGAGGCGGCAGGTGAGCGCACGGCGGCGCTCGATCGACCGAGTCCGTCAGGAGGGGGAGCAGCCATGGCGGGGGCCGGGGAGGAGGAGCCCAAGGCGATGGGCACGGGTGGAGGCGACAAGCTGATCCTGCGGGGGATGCAGTTCCACGGGTTCCACGGCGTGAAGCAGGAGGAGAAGAAGCTCGGCCAGAAGTTCGTCATCGACGTCGACGCCTGGATGGACCTCGCGGCCGCCGGGGACTCCGACGACATTTCGCACACCATCAGCTACACCGACATCTACAGGTGCGGTGCTCCACCTCCGCCCCATCTCAGTCTCGTCCAGCCACCGTACAAACTGGAACGAATCCAATTTATTTATTTTCATCTAAACTGCATTCACGAGGTAAATACTCTTGATTTTCTGAAGAAGCAAAACAGAGTCACATCTAGAAAGCTCCAAATCTCACTAAACAATAGTCAACTGACCGAAGCAGCGCAGCAAATCTGAAAAAACAAGCTAATGCAGAAAAATACGACAGATAGCTAACACAGTTTGCTGGAAGGTGGTCTCCCGTGACATGTCAACGGTTGAGACCCGCCGAGATCAAATCATCTCTAATCAGCTTCAACTTCAGAAAAAAATCCAAAATCTTAATGCAAACAACAGCCTCTGAATTCTCGGTGTACATGCACATTAGGATTCTTCTCTAGTGCTTTTCCTATTTTGATAGCAAATCACTAACCAACCTGATGATCAGCATGAACAATCAAGACATCTTATTAGTGCATACACCACGTACTATTGCTGTCTCTCGGAACTGATGATCGTGTCTTGTTACTGCTGGATGCACATCATTTTCTAGCTCAAGCAAATTCATCATATAGGCTGTGTCCCCTATGAATGTATATGTTCCACATAATTACTGAAACATCTTGGAAGTCGAGGCTGGTGCACAACTTCTCCAATTTCACCTCCATAATTATTATTATTTTGCATAGATGGGAATTTCATTGAACACCATGGAAACCCTGAGAATACAACATCCTGTACCACGGTAGTAGCATACAGGGAATTGCTCCTCATAATCATACAAAAGCTGCTTTTGGCTCCTTGCTCATCAAAATTTATTCAACAATCATGCATCCCCTCAATAGTTCTGTAGGGCTCCACTGCATTCATTAATGTGAGAATAGAAAGATTTGGTACTCAGGAGTTAAAACTGAACTAGATCAGCCTGCTCATTTGGTGAAGCCATGAACAAATCTTTTAATCAATTAATTCATGAAAGAAGAGAAAGCTTTATTTGTCATGGGCTGTAGATAATTGAACAACTTGTGCCTGCTCATTTGGTGAAGGCATGATCAAATCATGTAAGCACAAGTTTCCTATGAATTACTGGTCCCTTTGTTAAATATAGAAGATCTGCGATTTTCCCAAGCGACATTAAATAGGAAAGGAAAAATAAATTCTGGGTATGAGGAGAAGGAATGCTCTTACATCTTGGAGGGAGGGAGGGTGTGGTGCAACTTTCTTTGAGATCTCGACATGCAGTGAGGGATCAAGGTTGGAGAAATGCTGGCTATGACAGAACCCTTCTGATGAAGTGTTTGGGGCCGGTCAAGCAGGGGGTGCGACTAGCAGTGACATCTGAGAGTGCCACCGCTGATCTGTGCCTTGTCTAACAAGAGGCAGCAGTCCGGTGGAGTACGGAGAAGAGGCAGCGGCGATGTGCTGGAGGAAGTGGCTGCCATGGAAGATATCGTCAGGGATGGCACGGAAGCGGCCTGCATGAAGAGGACCGCAGCGATCTGCCGAGGAGACAGCGGTGACCTATAGGTTAGAGGCAGGGGAAGGTGGCTATTTTTTAGATAGGGAGCCTAACTGGGAAGAGGTCCTCTCTGTTCTTTTTTCCTTGCATTGCTTCACATGGCGATGCCACTTTGCCCCCGGTTTTTTGAGGAGCAAGGATGGCATGGTTATCCCCAGTTTTTGTTTTTTGAGGAGCAAGGATGGCATGGTTATCCCCAGTTTTTTAGGGAGCCATTATGCAGCGACAAGGGCGCACGATATTATTCAGTGATACAGTTTGGAGAGGGTTTCACTTCTTCTCAATTGGAATTCAACTGTGGGATTTAATCACCTTTATTTCAGAATATTATCTTATGTTCTGCCACATTTGTTGCAAAAAGTTGCAACTGATATGCACCTCAGTACGATTCTCTGCAGTTGCCATCAAGCTGGTTGGGGGTTTCATATCTTCGACCTAAAATTAGGCCATTATTATATGTATTTCCAGATCAAAGATATTGTTGCTTTGAAGAAAACAAGCTTAAATATGGTCCTCTTTGTATACCTCCAGCGCAAGAGATTGACTATACGTCAGTTGCAGTGGATCATACCAGATAGTGTTAACTGCGGTGGGAGTAGTTTGGCTTGGACTGAGTCAAATTCTGTTATTTTTCTGTAATTTATTTAGAGGTGTAACCAGATTCATCGATCAGCATAGTGTACAGCTGCTGAATGATCTCTTGCAAGCTACTCCTTTCGTTTTTTTTGGCTTTCATGATGCCAAAGTATAACACTCTACAGGATAGTGAAGGGTATAGTAGAAGGCCCGCCACATAATCTTTTGGAGTCGGTGGCTCAGTCGATCGCCAACTCCACGCTGCTCAAGTTCCCTCAGATCTCCTCCGTTCGAGTGAAGGTCGAGAAACCTCATGTGGCGGTGCAAGGCGTCGTCGACTACTTGGGAGTGGAGATACTGAGGTGCAGAAAAGCATGAGCAGAACACTTGATCTGAGGAGGCCTGAGCAATGCTCTCTCAGAATCTCAGTTGTGCCAATTCCTCTATGCACTGTTTGTTGCTGGAATTGCGCAATCATGAGCTGGATTTATTTCGCGGCTATGTTCTTCACAAACTGAAATAAGAACGGGTTTTGTTCAGGCTATTGTAAAGTTACTCGATTACGGTGGTGACTGTTACCTTTAAAACGTGTTTGGTTCAATTTAACTGGAAACGTGTTTGGATTATCTCCAAGCTTGAGGCACGTACTACTTCTCTGGGATCCATTCTCCTCCTCTTTCCAGCCGTCTTGGAACCCTTCCTCCAGGTCTTGTTTGGATTAGGTTTTTTTCTTGGGATTTCATGGTGTTCACGATCTGGTGGTGAGAAAAAAGAGTTCGGTCCCCTTTCCGTTACCCGTATTGAACCATAGGGTTTGTTGCAGGTCATGCTTTCTTTCTTTGCTTGCAGTATACTACTCAAAAGGAAAATAATTCGTATCCCCCAAGGATTGACAATTCCCATCCGGCAATTTAAATAAAAATAACCCAAAGCTCTAAGTAATTCAAAGAATAACCCTATGTACAAATAAATTCATAGCCGGTAATCCTTTTCTGCCACTCCCGCCTGTGGTGTCGCATACACGCCTGTAGCGCCGTCTCGGATGGCGTCGGCGTCGGACGCCTGCCACGCTGGATCGGCCGGACCCGGCACAGCAGCCCTGCCACTAGCATGGCGCCGCAAGCACCAACGCTGCGTCACTCGGCCTGGTACGACACGCCTTGCCACACTGGCTCCGTGGGTTCCAGCCTCGTAAGTGTGATGCCACGCAGACTAGCGCCGCACCCACCATTGTCGCGCCGTGGGGGCTGCAAGTGGGTCAGTACGCGGGACACCCACGTCATGCCGCATTATGCCCGCATAACTTAAGTGGACTCATGCGGATATCCAAGGTTTTAATGCGGCAGCCGCATATGCCCACATACAACGTTCTTCCAGTCCACGGAAAAGAAGTGCATGTGCAAAAGTGGCCCTGTAGCAGGAAGCTCACACACACTGATACATGATAAATGCTCATCTTGAGTGTACATGCTCACACAAAAACATCCCCCGTACAATAAAAATCACTGATAAATCACGGCTGGTTGCAGAGATACAGAGATACTACACAAAAAGAACATCGATCAAATGACTTTGCTTATTTCTTGCATGAGCCTCTGTGCAATCACTGCATGAAGGGTAAAATTTAAGAAAAAAATACCCTCGTCTAATTCATGTACTCCCTTCGACCCATATTAGTTGACTCAAATTTGTCTAGATTTGGATGAATGTAGACACTATTTAGTATGTAGGTTCATTCAAATTTTGACAAATCCAAGTCAAGTAATATGGGTCGGAGGGAGTACTAAAAAATCTAATAGTTTATCTTATAGTTAAATATATACTAGTAATGATGTGAAATGGTTAAATATGGAAGTATGCGCTAAAAAATTTAAGTACTCTAATTCTGTAAACAGCATCTAATAGATAATGTATGATTTCATAAGCAATAAAGCATAAATGGAGAGGAAGATAACAGATAAAAATTTGAGTAGTCTAATTCTAAACAAGAACATGATGCAAAGGAGCATCACTGTCATGATGCAAAGATTGATTATTGTACTATCATGTGTATGTTATTTGTGATCTTGCATGCTCTCCGTTGCTAGTAGTTACTTTGGCTAAGTATTTGCTTGTGACTCCAAGAGGGAGTATTTATGCTCGATAGTAGGTTCATGCCTCTAGTAATCTGAGAGAGTGACAGAAACTTCTAAGATTATAGATTTGCTGTTGCTACTAGGGAGAAAATAACAATCCTTTATCCAAGGGCAATTATATTGTTCACATTACACACTTTGCTTAGTGTAATTATCAGTTCCTTGCAACTTAATACCCGAGGGTTGTTCGGATGATATCCCGAAGGTGGATTATTAGTCATAGATGCAGTTGGATTACAGTCTATGTATCATGTTGTAATGCTGAAATGAATCTCATAGTGATCATCATGTCATGTGCATGCATTGTTATGCATTCTCTATTTGTCAATTGCCCCATTGTAATTTGTTCACCCAGCATGTTATTTATCTTATGGAGAAAACACCTCTAGTGAACTGTGGACCCTAGTCCATTCCTTCCCACTGATATTCCATCTACTGTTTATTGTTTACTTTCTGCAATTACTACAAACAATTACTTTCTTCCACACTATACGTTTAATCCTTTGTTTTTAGCAAAACCAGTGAGCTTGACAACCTCACTGATAAGTTGGGGCAAAGTATTTTGGTTGTGTTGTGTGTAGATTCCACGTTGCTAGCAACACCTTCGGAAGTGGTTTATTTCTCCTACTGGTTCGATAACCTTGGTTCTATAACTGAGGGAAAACTTGCTATTGTGCTCATCATACCTTTCTCGTGGGGTTTCCCAACGGGCTCTATAGTAACAGAGCACATCAAGACTTTTTCTGGCGCCGTTGTCGGGGAGACACATGACAGTTCCTGCAAGGGGAGTCTCTCACAACCAATCTCTTTACTTTCTTTTTATTTTGATTAGTTTATTTTGCTTTGTTGGTTTGTTTCTTTTTATCAAAAACACAAAAAGAAATTAGTTCCTACTTTAGTTTCTGTTTTTGTTGGCTTGCTTTAATCTTGCAAAAATGTCTACTCTTGAAAACACTAAGTTGTGTGACCTCACTAGCACAAACACCAATGATTTCATTAGCACACCTATTGCTCCACCTGTTCCTGAAGCTACTTTCTATGAAATTAAACCTACTTTGTTGAATCTTGTTATGAAAGAGCAATTTTTTGGTGTTAGTACTGATGCTGCTGCTTCTCACCTTAATAATTTTGTTAAACTTTGTGAGATGCAAAAATATAAGGATGTAGATGGAGATACTATTAAGCTTAAATTGTTTCCTTTCTCTCTAAGAGGAAGAGCTAAATGTTGGTTGCTATCTTTGCCTAAAAATAGTATTGATTCTTGGATTAAATGCAAAGATGCTTTCATTGGAAAATATTATCCTCCTGCTAAGATTATATCCATGAGAAGTGACATAATGAAATTTAAACAATTTGATAATGAACATGTTGCTCAAGCTTGGGAAAGAATGAAATCTTTAGTGAAGAATTGCCCCACTCATGGACTGACTACTTGGATGATTATCCAAACCTTTTATGCAGGACTGAAGTTTTCTTCAAGAAATCTATTAGATTCGGCTGCTGGAAGTACCTTTATGACCATCACTTTGGGTGCTGCTATAAAGCTCCTTGATAATATGATGACAAATTATTCTGAATGGCACACTAAGAGAGCTCCACCAGGTAAGAAGGTAAATTCTATTGAAGAAACCTCCTCCTTGAGTGATAAGATTGATAATATTATGGCTATGCTTGTTAATGAAAAAGCTCATATTGATCCAAATAATGTTCCTTTAGCCTCTTTGGTTGCTCAAGAAGAGCAAGTTGATGTGAACTTCATTAGAAATAATAATTTTAGCAACAATGCTTATAGGAGTAATTTTGGTAATAATAATTATATACCATATCCTTCTAATAATGGTAATGCTTATGAAAATTCCTATAACAACAATATAAGTGCACTCTCTGAACTTGAAGTCGTGCTTAAATATTTTATTAGTAAACAAACTACGTTCAATAAAACTGTTGAGGAAAAGCTTGGAAAATTGATGATCTTGCTTCTAAAGTTGATAGCCTTGCCCATGATGTTGAACTTTTAAATTAAAGGTAATGCTTCATGATGTTAAAGAAAGCAAGACTTTTGATACGTCGTAAACATATCTATAATTTTTGATGTTCCATTCTTGTTTACACTTTTCTTTGCTTTGTCTACACTTTGAGGTATTTTTATACATTTTCCGGGACTAACCTATTAACAAGATGACGTAGTGCCAGTTGCCTGTTTTTTGTTTCAGAAAAGGTAGTAAGGAAATATTCTCGGAATTGGACAGGACAAAAGCCAAAGACAATATTTTACCGGAACAAACACGAAGTCCGGAGGAGAGACGGAGGGGCGCCACAGGGTGTCCACACCCCCTGGTGCGGGTCCACCCTAGGCCACGCCAGGGCAGGGTGTGGGCCCCCTGGCCCTCAGCCAACCTCGCCTCTTCGCCTATAAAGTCACCCTGATGCAGAAACCCTAAGCACCCGATCAGATCTTCACAAAACAGTCTGTAGCCGCCGCCACCATCGTCCCTAGATTGGGGGGATCTGAAGCTCTTCTCGGCACCCTGCCGGAGGGGAGAGATCATCCTGGAGGCCTTCTTCATCACCATTCCAGCCTCCGGTATGATGCGTGAGTAGTTCACCCTTGGACTATGGGTCCATACAATAGTTAGATGGTTGTTTCTCCTCCTTTATGCTATCATGTTTAGATCTTGTGGGCTCCGTTCATGATCAACATCATCTATTTGTAATCATACATGTTGTGTTTGCGGGGATCCGATGGATATTGAGATACTATGTCAAATTGGAACCTCCTTAATAACGCAATCGGTTTCACACCAACAAATTGGAACCTCCTTTCCATGGGTCTCGGATGTACGATACGCCTTCCGTGGCCTTTCGTCTTGATTGGCGCAAGGTGGCCTAGCATTGGCCCTCCTATTCCTCTCTTCCTCTTCCTTCTCCTTTTTCCTCTTTCTCTCCTCCTCTTCCTTCTTCCTCTTCACCTCGTCCTCTTTATCCTTCTTTTTTCCAAGTCACGAGCAAGTTGAACTACTGAATCGAATTCCTTCCTTGTCAGGGGATAACCCCCGGTAGGGTCATAAGGGGTAAAACATTGCCCAGCTTGGCTTATGCCAAGTGAAGACGAACCTGGCCAAGTGATTATGGCCGGTTAAGATGATCGTGTATGGCCGACATAGGAACTATGTCGTCCCGTATAAGACACGTTTGTTAATCTTGCAGGTACCAACGAGCCGAGTCTCACGAGGGAGGTCCAAGTCAGATAAGACACGTGTCAACTTTTCGAGTGAGGCTCAAGAGGGACCATGGTAAAGCGCAGTCAAAAGAGAAGGGCGATGCCGGGTGACACAAAAGGAGTCGGGTGATGCCTAAAGCAAGGGCTAACGTACAAAGTTACTACGTGACGCCAAAAGAACTGGAGGCTACGTACATGAAGACTGTTAGCTGTCCAACTTTATGGACTGCGCCACTGGGCTTAGTAGAAGCTCATGACCCAGCCCGTACATTGAGGACCAAGATCCAAACAATAACCCTAAGACCCAAAGGGGTGTAACCTAACTAGCCATCTCCTATATAAGGGGAGGCATAGCTAGGGTTAGGGAAGGTTGGACCTCGTAGGGAACTAGTGCTACAGGAGCTAAGTTCATACAGCTCAAGGAGCACCTGTAAACATCTAGGATCAATAAAATTACCAAGTGTGGAGAGTTCTTGTTCTTCGTGCGCGGCAAGACCGTGCACACCCTCCCCGGTGACCACAAGCATCCCTTCGGCCCCCAACTTAAGCCTACCCATGGAATCTGCCGTGACACCACCACGATAGTCGGCGCCCACCGTGGGGCAGAAGAAGGTGCTTGATGGAGTCTTCATCCGGACGGGCAACCTCATCGCCAAGGCCAGCGAGCGCGTCTACTCTGGCCTCATCCAGAGATTTGGGGCGCTCAACTTTGTCAGCGACAATGCAGGCTGCTTCGGGACCAAGTCGTTCCCTAGGGGAGGTCGCTTTCTCAAGTTCGGCGAGCACCAGGTTTACGTCGCGGTGCGCCTGGAGCGTGCGTACCTGGAGCGCATCATCCTGGCGCCGGATCCACCCGCGGTTCCTGCCGCACGAAAACTTCACCAGCTCGTCTCCGTGGATGTAATGATGACAACCCCTAACCCAACAGCACCTCCAGTAGTTCCCGTAATGAACGAGAATGCTGAGGGAGGAAATCAAGAGGAAACGCCAAGGGCGGCAAGAACAGTAAAGGCTCCGCTAGAAAAGCCAGAGAATATAGCTAGGAGCAATAGAGCTAAAGAGCTGCAAGAGGCAATAGAAAAATTGGCAGAGCCAGTAGCGCAAGCAGTAGACCCGGCACACGTGCAGGCCGAGTTGGAGGAAGCCAGGATAAAAGTCCTGGAAAAAGCAAAGGATGTAGCATAGTTACAACAAGATGTGGATATCACTATTCGAGAGCTCAACTTGGCAAATCGAGTCAAGGGCGCAAAGACCCGGCTTGATGCCACAAGGTTAAGAGGGAGAAATCTCAATGTGGAGTTGGCGGATGCAACATCAAAGATAACGCTAGAAAATAGTAATGAAACAACCATGCAACCCACATACAACACTGCAACAGCAAATCTGAGAGCCGTAGAGGCAGCAATGGCTGAGCTCCCCCATTTGACGGGTGAAGCGAAGAGAAAGCAACAAGAACGAGTCAATGAATTGGTAAAAGCTGCAGGGATGCTGAATGAAGCTTACTACAGGGCGAATCTGGGTATAGCTGGAAGGTCACATCTGGTGATTGGGGAATACCAATCGGGGTATACCCACGAAGCGGATTCGTCGGCTGGATCGAGCCGACTGAAACCTAGCCCTGAGCGGGTCGACTCGCCTAATACGGCGGCTGGCGCATGCTGGACCCAGACGAGTGGCGCCGACTGGAGGCCCAAGACGGCGACTTCAATACAAAGCCCACCAAATACTTGTAAACCCTAGTTGGTTGTATATATAAAGCCACCAGGGGCACCCCCACGGGACACGTCATATTACATCTTCTCCCATGTTAGATTAGATCTAGTCTCCCTCCGCCTACGGCGGCTCCCATGTAAACCAATCTATGATCATATACTGGATTGATAGCAGGACGTAGCGATCCTCCGCCGAGGGGACGTGAACCTGGGTACATCGTGTGCCAATCTCGCTTCCGGATTCTCCTATGTCGCCTTGCTCCCTCTACGTAAGCTACCCCCAGTAGCATCTGCCGTGCAATACCACGACAGTTGGCGCTCACCGTGGGGCAAGCGGTGCTTGGAGGGTGATAATCCGGGCGGGATCCTTTGCCATCACCACCAACCAGATCGCATATAGCAGGTTTCGGCTGCTCGCCGTCCAACCTGATATAGCACTGATAAAGCTCGGTCATCCGTACGTGAGCGATCGGTTTTCTATAAAAGCTAAGTTTTTAATTTGATCCCATCTCCATTGATTACTTTGACAACTCATTGTCTTTGATTTAATTCTTACACGTATGTGTATTGATTGTATGTGTCGACTGATCTATGTCCCCTGAGATTAGGGAAAATATTCTTTAATTAGGAACGACCCTTCGATGGCCGGTGATCACACTGGAGTTGTGAAATTCTGAAGCGACGACATTCATGGTCTACTTTACACGCTAGTACGGCAGCTGCGTCGGGGCAGATGTTCACGTGCGGCTAGAAATCGATTCCGAGGAAAAGGCTTACGCGGCTTTATAGTGGTTAACATGCCGGCGAGAAGCATATAAAAGATTAACCTCTATCACATCTTACGTGGCTGGTGTTGTTTCTCTGATCGGCAAATCTTAATTTATGCTTGTTTGTACTACTTTTTAAATACAGATTTATCAATCAATACAAACCCAATATGGAAGAAGTGGAGATTAGTCCGTGTCCACCGTCCCGCCACGAACTCACTATGGCCACGGACTCAGCTACATCCGGCGACTCACTACGACCGCGATTCGCCAACTCCGCGAACTCAACACGCTCGGGGACTCGCCATTGCGATATGCCCTCGCGGCCTCGTCCTTGCCGACATCGCCATAGCGCGACCCCGTCCGCCGCGTCGACTTCATCGTGCCGACTCCATCTAGCCGTTGCGCCGACCGTCTTCATCTTCACCAAGTACGGTCTCGGGGATTCACGACTCGCCCCTTGCGGGCTCGTCGCCCTCGCGGACTCTCCCAGCTCGGGAGACTCGACTCTCCTGTCGCGGACTCACCCGGACTTGCCATACTAACAGCTAAGTTTCTTTACACTCGTACATGCTATGCTATGAGTCCAAAACATATATACATGTTCATTCATTCTCCAAAGCCGACCATGCAGTCGCATATGACCCTTTCAAGGACCAAAATCATGCTTGGGATCGGTTTCAGTTTTGTCTGTTGTTTATTCGCGTCCGTCAAAGTAGTGAGGCTGGGTACCAAAAGGCCGACCTTGTCTCCGGATTCAACAGTCTGGCATCGTGTCCCTGTTATCTGGCAAGCGTTTGATGCTGGAGGTCTGACTACTCATGAAAAGACACGCATAAACCTTACATACTGCCCCATCGATCCACATAACAAAAGTGCATTTTCTTCAACAATTGTTCAATATATTATGCAAGTACACCTTAATGCAATTGTATATTTTCTCCTTCTCAGCCAAACAATGTCTTCCTCCCCACTCACCGTGCTCGGGAACTCGTCGCTCGACCTCACCACTCTCCGCGCTCGGGGACTCGGCGCTCGTCGGTCGCTCGACCTCGCCACTCGCCGCGCTCGGGGACTCGGCGCTCGTCGGTCGCTCGACCTCGCCACTCGCCGCGCTCGGGGACTCGGCGCTCGTCGGTCGCTCGATCTTGCCACTCGTCGCGCTCGGGGGCTCGGCACTCTCCGGTCGCTCGACCTCGCCATTCGCCGCGCTCGGGAGCTTGGCGCTCGCCACTCTCCATGCTCGGCAGAAACCACTGCTATTTTCAGAATATGCATCTCTAAAGAGCCTCAAGTCGCCTCTACAAGCCAACTCGAGCCTCGGGGACTACTCCTAGGCATTCTGCATGTACGCGTGGTTCCACGACCGCGGCTCACCCTCGTAGACTCGCCACCGCGGACTCTCCACTCGCGTACTCTCCACGCTCGAGGACTCGCCACCGCGGACTCGCCCTTGCATACTCGTCACGCTCGGGGACTCTCCACCGCGAACTCGCCACAGCGGACTCTCCCTCGCGTACTCGACATGCTCGGGGACTCGGCGTGCTACAGACAGCGCCACTCGCCGGTCGCCCAACCTCGCCACTCGCCACGCTTGGGGACTCGCCGCCGCGGACACTCGCCCTCGCGTACTCAACGCGCTCGGGGACTCTCCACCACAGACTCTCCACTCGCGTACTCTCCACGCTTGGGGACTCGCCGTCGCGGACACTTGCCCTCGCGTACTCAACGCGCCCGGGGACTCTCCACCAGGGACTCGTCCTCGCGTACTCAACGCGCTCGGGGGCTCGCCACCGCGGACTCGCCCTTGCCACTCGTCGCGCTCGGGGACTCGGCGCGCTATAGACAGCGCCACTCGGCGGTCGCTCGACCTCACCACTCGGCGCGCTCGGGGACTCAGCACTCGCCGGTCGCTCGACCTCGCCACTCGCTGCGCTCGGGGACTCGGCATGCGCCATGTTCGGGGACTCGCCGCAACTGGCGGCTTCACCGACACCCTACGTCTTTCGCCAACTGGCCATCACCGACTGGCTCATGCCGACCGCCTCCCGCTTCATGGTTCTTTTCTTTGCTCAGGATCTCGTCGCCGATTCGCTACGACCCATTGTCAAGAATCTCCGCGCCTTGGCTCAAGCCCGCATCGAATCGACAACGCGCTCGGGGACTACTGATGGGGGAATACCAATCGGGGTATACCCACGAAGCGGATTCGCCAGCTGGATCGAGCCGATTGGAACCTATCCCTGAGCGGGTCGACTCGCCCAATACAGCGACTGGCGCATGCTGCACCCAGGCGACTGGCGCCGACTGGAGGCCCAAGACGACGACTCCAATACAAAGCCCATTAGTGCACTTGTAAACCCTAGGTGGCTGCATATATAAAGCCACCAGGGGCACCCCCACGGAGTAGCTTGAGGTTCTCCCATATTAGACTAGATCTAGTATCTCCCTCCGCCTACGGCGGCTCCCTTGTAAACCAATCTATGATTATATACTGGATTGATAGCAGAACGTAGCGATCCTCCACCGAGGGGACGTGAACCTGGGTACATCGTGTGCCAATCTCGCTCCCGGATTCTCCTACGTCGCCTTGCTCCCTCTACGTAAGCTACCCCCAGTAGCATCTGCCGTGCAATACCACAATAGTTGGTTCACTCGACAACCCCCATCCCGGCAAGGTCAGCAGGTCACATAGCCTCCTCACCCGGAGTAGCGCCAAAACAGAGAAAAGAAAAGAGTGTAGATTCAGGAAGGAACAAGCAGATGGTTACCTATGACCCGGCAGTGGCTCAGGGAAACCCAACACGTGCTCCGGGAACAAGAAGGAATAATGTTCAGGGGAATGAGAACCAGGAGAATGCAGGCCGAGAAAGGCAAGTAGGACAAAGGAATGGCAATGGAGGGAAAAATTTTGTGCCTCAACCTAGGCGTGGAGCTCACTCAACAGGAGGAGGAAATCCAGCTCCGAATGCCAACTCAACCCGAAAGGAGGCAGCATAGCGTAGGAAAAGCAGTGCAGCAACCTGCAGATCCGAATGCAAACAAATACAACGATGGTTACTCGGCAATGGTAAATGATGGATATGAATTGCCGTATCACATGTACCAAGCAATGGGAGCCAGACTCGGAGGCAGAAATATTTAGCCGGATGATGCAAGACTGAAGTTAGACCGAATAAAGATGGCAGAACTGATCGAGTTGCAAGGTCCACAGGGTCCACCATGCTTTGGCCCAAGGATCATGAAGGAGCCACCAGTGCCAAATTTTCAGCTGGCCAGAGGAACGAAAACCTATGATGGAGCACAAAGCCAGAAGACTGGCTCATAGACTATGGAACTGCAGTAAATATCGTGCAGGGAAATATGAGATGGGCAGTGCTGTAATACCCCATTTTTACTTAATCACTATTAGGGTTTGTTTGTGCATTGCATGAGCATCATATCTAAAAATGCATGCAAAGAAAATTAAATGCAAAACCCTAACCTATCTCTCTATTTGAAACACATTCAAAAGGGTTTTGAATATTTTGAAAACTACAAAAAATAATAGAGCCCAAATTGACTAAAGGGTCCCTGCAATGTTTTGAATATTTGCAAAGTTTTGGTATTTTTGAAATGATCAAAAAACAGATTTGAAATCCAATTGCAAAAGAGAGAAATGAAATAGAAAAAGAAAATTTTCTGGGAATAAAACTGCAGCTAGATCTCCCTGTGTCGAGCCTAGCTTGCCCCTCCCTTCCTCTTTCCTCTCCCTGCCGCCCACGTGCGCAAGTCAGCGGCCCAGTCCGGCCCATCTCCAGCCCGTACCCCTTCGTCCATCTGTTTTGTCGTCTTCCCCGACGAGCCAAGCAGCTGGCTGTCGCCGCCTCTGTCGCCCGATGCCACCGGCCGCGCCGCGATCTCCGCCTCCGCCGCCTGGGCGAGGATAAGACTCGTCCGCGCATGCCTCTGCCTCATCCCTCTCTCCTCCCACTCCCTAGAGACCCCTCTTTCTCGTTCCCCTCGCAGACCTGAAAGCCTAGCCGCAGGTGCCGCGCTGCCCCACTGTTGCCCTGCTCCCCTCGACCAGACGAGGACGCTGCTGGACTCGCCTCGCCCTGCTGAGCACCCTCGTAGGAGGAATCGACCCCGAGCAACGTGAATCCTCGTCGTCGACCTCGTCTCTCCCGATGCCGTCCGCCATCGCCACATGTGATTTCAGCCTCCCCCGAGCTTCCCAAGCCCTCCACGAGCATCACGGTGAGCGTGCGGTGCTCAGGCACCTCTCCCTGCCTCCCCTCCCTCTCTGGTCTGTCCTCTAGCCGCGCGCCACCGTCGCCGCCGCTTTTCCATGTCGCCGGCAAGCCACCGATGGTCAATAGGTAGTTCCTCCGCCAGTTTTAGGTTTCCCCCGATGAGCTTGTTCAAACCCTCCCCTTCGCGCTTCCTAGATTGCCCCCTAGCACCGCCAATCGCCACCGTCTGCGTGTCCTCCGGCGAGCCCACCTGGCACCGACGTGGCGCCCGCGAGGTGCTGGCGTGGATCGATAGCGTGGCTACCTGACGTGGCCTCGGGCCCAACAGTCAGTCTCACTGGCTAGCTCAGGTTCGGGTGAGAAAGAGGATCAGATGCTGAGGTGGCCAACACCCCACCTGTCTGTGTCTGGGGCTAGCCTAGCCCTCGGTGTAAAAGGTTTTTAGTCTTGTTTAATTTTATAAATGGTTTAAATAATTTCAGAAAATGAATAAAACTTGTAAATTCAATAAGTAATTATTTATAATTCAGAAAAATACAAATAATATATCAAAATGTTCAGAAAAATGAGAACTATCTAATAGAGCTATAATCATGCATTGTTCAACAACTTAAATGGCAAGTTTAATTAGAAGAACAAACTAACCCCTCTCATATGTTCTGGAGTTTCCTCGAGTTAGGGTTTTCACCCCTCGGAACACCGATCAAATTGCCGAGCATGTTTTAGGGTTTCAATTCAATACAATTCAACTTGTCACACATCATCCTTGCTTGAGCATTGCACTGATGCCATGTGTTGATTGTTTCCCTTTCTTTCCGGTGTTTGGTTCCTCCTTTGTAGAATACGATATCAAGATCGAAGCCCGAGGACAACACCATCGAAGATCGACGAACAATACTTGACCAACTGCAATCAAGTCAAGCACAAGGATTCCGAAGATCTGATTATCGGTTATCAACTGGCAAAGGCAAGCATAGCCCCACCATGATATAATCCTATGTTTTCGAAAGCATTTCAATTCTGCCATGTTACATACGATTCTACTGTGGTCTTTTATCGATAGATAGAGTATCCTATCTATTGCATTACTCCCTTTGAGCTTATATTATCTAATCCACTACTCCTAGCATAACTAGGTTTGGCTTGTGTGCACTGCTAGAGCTTACATCTGTGTCCTGCTTAGCCATGCATAGCTGTTGAGTCTGGTCCATCCAGATGATGTATCAGATGCAGAGAATCTAGTATGACAGGAGAACGTGATGAGATGACATTAGTGATATGAGATTAAACATGCTAAGGCTTGTATGGGAGCCCACGGTGGGATGTGGTTTTTCTAGTCCCATGCTCACCACCACTAGGACCTGAGTTCTTGCCTTTGGAACCGAGACGAGCGTACAGCCACACGGGGCTTGGGAACCCCTCGCCTGATTAACTTGCCTAGTAGATTCCTTGAGTCACATAGTTGGGGCGTTCCATTCGACATATGCATAGAAAATCTTTTGAAAGATTTGCCGGGTACAGGTGCATTCATAATAGGTAGGTAAGTGTGGCCGAGGTTGCTTGGGGTAGATGGCGCCCCTGGTAAACCAACCTCACCTCACATCTTTGAGTACTGGCTTCGGGATTTGACCCGTTACCGCGGAACCATACTTATTGTGTGACTCATGGTCTCGACAAAAGCAAGGTAAATGTCGTGTCCAACCACACCCTCTACCGGCCTTCCAAGGAAGAGGGCTAATGATCTGGCATTAAGAGTCGGTTGGTACATGTGGGTAAAGTTGTACACCACTGCAGGGTTAAATCTTTTCGAAAAGCCGTGTTCACGGTTATGAACGCTTGGTGACCAGATTCTAAGATCATAGAGATCTATAACCTAATCATAAAACTTAGCAGATCAACCTGTGCTTAAGGATGCTTCCTCATGGGTACGAGGGGGTGATCCTAGTTCAGGTGATGATGATGATTTGGTGGATATCAAAAGATGATGATCAATACTTTGGAGATGTCGCTCTCTTATCCCCTTTTAAAATACTCTGATTAGACGAGATTCTTCTCTCTCTTGTTTTATAAACAAAGATGGATTTATGCAAAACAACTCCACCAACCAGAAGTCTTGCGGAGTACACCCTGTACTCACCCTTGCTTTGTTGATACTTTTGGCAGAGTAAGTGTTCCCCGAAGATTAGTTTGGTACTACATGGACATCGACGAGTAGCTTGGGGTTCCCGGCCGGCAGCCTGGAATCTATGGGCTAGGACGTCATTGTTATGCTTCAGGCCTCTTAGGCCATTTCTTAAGTTTGCTATACTTAATAGCATAATTTTACTTCCGTTGTTTGATGTTTGTGGTCAGTGACCTCTGCTTATAATAATTTGGTTCTCTGCTTAGTTATGAGCTTGCTGTAATAATTTTGTGTCATAGGGTCACTGTTGTGTTACCGATTCTTCACTGGATATCCTCGAGCTCAAGGTTAAGCTTATGTCAGACGGAGGTCTGGGATTTGTTTAGCCCTGATCCCGGGGGTGTCACAGGTCTTGGTATCAGAGCAGTACCGACCGTAGGAAAACCTTGCTATTGGTCGATGTTGAGTCTAGTGTTTGTGAAACCTATTTCAAACATGAAAAGTACTTGCGAAAACTCTAGTATGTTTCTTTTACTCCTTATCCAGTTTCGCTCTAACTCTGGGTCATCTTATCTGATGTTGATTGTGGAAAAGTTTTGATATCTCTTCTTGTCTTTCAAAACTTAGGTGCCTTCTTGGCATGTCGTTTCTAAGCTAGTTGACCTAGTGTTGAGTTCTCTAGAGTTGTGTATGTTGTGAATTCCTTGTTCCCCTTGCTCTTGTTCATCTGAGAGATTCCTTTCTATCATGATCTCTCTATCTTTTGGACCCACAATAGTATATTGTTGGTTCCACGGTATTCTGTTCTAGGCTTCGATGTTTCCTTTCGCCTCGTGTGCCTCCTTTTTCATTTGTTTGGGTACTTCAGAAGTTGTGTCTTATTTTGGAAGCTACCTCGTGATTACTGTCTTGCACTGTACGCCATGTCACTCAAGTAGTAGTTACTTCTTTCTTTGGGTTTTAACCCTTGGACTTGAACCTAAGATCCCTGATTGTCCTGGATTCTGGTGTTGAGAATCTTGTACATGAAGCTTACCTTTAACCCAAGATCCATTCCTTTGACCCATGTTGCTAATGTTCACACATTATCTCAGGATGGCTGGTACTACAATTCTAGCCTTCAAGCTTGTGGTTATTGTCGCATTTGAATTGTGACAATTAAGGACTTCCCCTACCACTAGCTATGGCAGATGTTCTTTAATGGAACTAAATAGATCACGACAAGAGTACTCCTCGAGAGTCTCATATCTATGCTCGTGACTCTGCCACACCTTTCCCTTCTCTGCATTGGTTTTCGGAAGATTGTTAATCTATGCATCCACATGTCAGGATTCCATCCTGAGCATGTTCTTTTCCCCTTGCTATTTTCCGACCTTTGTCTACCCGTTGGTAGCCAAGTAGTAAATGTGCATCGGTGTCTTCCGATGCAAGATACTCTCGTGGTCCGACCTGACAAACCATTTCGGTATGTCTAGGAGAAACAAACTCCAGTACCTCGTCATATCTAGGACCAGGTCAAAGTGTTGTAATCCGCAGATCAAGAGGCATTGATTAGCTTCTTTCTGTTCTATCTTGAAGTATCACACTCATTTATACTAAGAGGTCATGTTGAGTTCATGAACCCTTAATGAAGTGATGCTTTTACACATCTTTACTCACCCTTCCTCGATCATTCACGGTTGTGAGTGATGTGTGTGCGTAATAATGTGGCTATCCGTGATTCTTAGCAATTATTATTGTTTTGAACTCCAAGGACATTTGTGTCATTCTTAGCGTGACTGGTTAACCCTATCACTAAGCGAAGTTTGACTGTGCTACCAAGTCAGTTATTCTGGTGCACTCTCTTCAGTCAAAGAGTTAGGCTTGTGCCGAAACTCTGAGACTACGTTCTCTTGCCTTGTAAAGCAAGTTCCCTCTCGAACTAAGTGACATATCGGTGGTTCGTGATATTCTAGGTGTCTACTAGAAGTATCACCATGTTGCCACATGACCGTGTTGTCAAGTTCTTGAGCAAGCAAGTTCTCTGAACTGCACCCTTCTCCAAGGATCCGTACTGGATACCCCTGAACTAGTTGGTTGAGCTTAAACAACAACTTGGAGAGTTGTAAGACAAAAGTTCTATCCAACCCAGTTCCTCCTTAAAGGGATGTCTAGTTTTGCTCGTGTTGAAGAAAGATAGTATTTCCTTTGTGGATACGTTATCTTCCCCCATCTTTGATTTGATTTGGGTTATCGTCAAATCAAAATTAGTTCCAAGGACTATCTTGATGGTGTTGTTACTTGTGATGTTTCACTTGAGTACATCTTCATGTCTTTGGTCTGACCAATACTCTCGCCTCGTTCATACGACATACGAGTCCATCTTCTTGAAGTGTTTCGATAAGTTTGTTGCTGAGCCCATCGACAATATCCTTATCTCCTCCATGCTAAGTTGGATTCATATGGAACATTTGGCAT
Organism: Avena atlantica; assembly: GCA_910589765.1. NCBI lineage: Eukaryota > Viridiplantae > Streptophyta > Magnoliopsida > Poales > Poaceae > Avena > Avena atlantica. The sequence continues at coordinate 124,534,127 of OU342739.1, forward strand.
TAATGTTGGAAACTTTTGAGAACCATCTACGGGTCATTTCGAAGTATGTGTTCTGGATGTTAGAAGTAACCTTCTCTAGTTCATGTGCAAATGTTGAAAGATGTCGCCGTGGATTTGAGAAGAGTTATCTCTCTTTCCTTAAGGACACATGTCTGTTTGATTGTCAGTACCTTATGTGTATGCAGTTGTCTTTCGACAAGTTTCTAATACATGGGTATAGCAATCTATCTCATCTTTTGGATCTTGACATTGTAGTTCATATCTTAGGAATCTAGTAACTTTACCTTTGCGGTAAATGTTGCAAACTTTCTATTCGGGCGAGTCTGAAATATCAAACCACCTAACCAAATATGAATCTCAAGCAGATATGATGGTTGGTGCTCCTCAAGGTTTTGACATAGGTCTCTTTGTAAATCTAGCAAGATTGATGTAATGGTTGACACATTTAGCTGGAAAGACCCTTCGTCATCTTCTCTTGAATCAGCAGTAACAACCACTCTTCATAAGGCCTCTTCTATAAATTAATTATAGGAGTTGTGCTCATGGTTTCCTTTGTATTCGAAGTCCGACCTTTACTTGATGTCTCGTGTCTCGAACATCGAGGAGAACATTTAAAGTAGTGTTGCTAAATGTCTCTCGGTCGATCCTCTAGACCATTTTATGTTGGCAATCATTTGGTCGTGCCAAGTAAATGAAGTCTGAGAACGAAGTTTCTTTCTTCTCGTGTCATCAGGAATCTTCTTAACTACTCATCTTGGTGGTGTAAAGGGATATCATAATCTTTGGCAAAGATTCTGATAAACCTGGATGAATAAAGAGTTTCCTTCATTCTCAGCCATGTTTCAAGAGTGAATATGATTTTGGTAATCAAAAGTTTCTCTTGACACATGTTCCTTGTGACTCATACGAGTGCTCTCCACCAAAATACCTTTCTGTCTTAAGCATTCTGTTGAATGAAAGAGTGAACATTCTGTTTCAAAAGTAGTTCAACAGCTTGGTTTGGTTGATCCATGTCTCTGCAACCTAAAATATCTGCTTAAGCTGTTTAGTAGAGGTTACCTATCGAATTCTATAGTCATGTTCTTCCTGTTGTAAGCTCTCTTTTGTAGAAGCTTAAACTCTTCTGTAAGCTCCATGGTCTCAGTCCTTATGAAGACCAGTTGTCTAACAACTTGAAACCTTCTCCTCTTGTTCCCTCTGTTACCTTGACGTGTTTCATGTTCGTCATCTCAGAGTTGTTTCGAAACACTCTATCCATGTGTTGACCATGGGATACTTTGTGTGTTGTTTAGTGTGTTTCCCCTCTTATCTTTAGAGTGGCCCTGTTTATTTTCTCTCTGTCTCTCTCCCTACCTTTGGAATCTCGGGTCGAGATTCTCGTAAGGGGGATAAAGCTGTAACACCCCAGTTTTACTTAATCATTATTAGGGTTTGTTTGTGCATTTCATGAGCATCATATCTAAAAATGCATGCAAAGAAAATTAAATGCAAAACCCTAACCTCTCTCTCTATTTGAAACACATTCAAAAGGGTTTTGAATATTTTGAAAACTACAAAAAGTAATAGAGCCCAAATTGACTAAAGGGTCCCTGCAATGTTTTGAATATTTGCAAAGTTTTGGTATTTTTGAAATGATCAAAAAACAGATTTGAAATCCAATTGCAAAAGAGAGAAATGAAATAGAAAAAGAAAAATTTCTGGGAATAAAACTGCAGCGGCCGAGCCCAGCTTGCCCCTCCCTTCCTCTTTCCTCTCCCTGCCGCCCACGTGCGCAAGTTAGCGGCCCAGTCCGGCCCATCTCCATCCCGTACCCCTTTGCCCATCTATTTCGTCGTCTTCCCCGATGAGCCAAGCAGCTGGCTGTCGCCGCCTCTGCCGCTCGATGCCGCCGGCCGCACCGCGATTCCCGCCGCCGCCTGGGCGAGGATAAGACCCGTCCACGCATGCCTCTGCCTCATCCCTATATCCCCCCCTCCCAAGAGACCCCTCTCTCTCTCGTTCCCCTCGCAGACCCGAAACCCTAGCCGCACGTGCCGCGCTGCCCCGCCATTGCCGTGCTCCCCTCGACTAGACGAGGATACTGTTGGACTCGCCTCGCCTTGCTGAGCATCCTTGTAGGAGGAATCGACCCTGAGCACCGTGAATCCTCGCCGTCAACCTCGTCTCTCCCGATGCCGGCCGCCTTCGCCACGGGTGATTTCAGCCTCCCCCGATCTTCCCGAGCCCTCCACGAGCATCACGGTGAGCGTGCGGTGCTCAGGCACCTCTCCGTGCCTCCGCTCCCTCTCTGGTCTGTCCTCTAGCCACGCGCCACCGTCGGCCGCTGTTTGTCCATGTCACCGGAAAGCCACTGATGGTCCATAGGTAGTTCCGCCGCCAATTTTAGGTTTCCCCCAATGAGATCGTTCGAACCCGCCCCTTCGTGCTTCCCAGATCGCCCCCTAGAACCACCAATAGCTGCAGTCTGTGTGTCCTCCAGCGAGCCTACCTGGCACCGACGTGGCACCCGCGTGGTGCTAGCGTGGATCGATAGCGTGGCTAGCTGACATGGCCTCGGGCCCAGCAGTCAGTCTCACTGACTAGCTCAGGTTCGGGTGAGAAAGAGGATCAGATGCTGAGGTGGCCAATGCCCCACCTGTCTGTGTCTAGGGCTAGCCCAGCCCTCGGTGTAAAAGGTTTTCAGTCTTGTTTAATTTCATAAATGGTTTAAATAATTTCAGAAAATGAATAAAACTTGTAAATTCAATAAGTAATTATTTATAATTCAGAAAAATACAAATAATATATCAAAATGTTCAGAAAATTGAGAACTACCTAATAGAGCTATAATCATGCATTGTTCAACAACTTAAATGGCAAGTTTAATTACAAGAACAAACTAACCCCTCTCATATGTTTCGGAGTTTCCCCGAGTTAGGGTTTTCACCCCTCAGAACCCCGATTAAATTGCCGAGCATGTTTTAGGGTTTCAATTCAATACAATTCAACTTGTCATATCATCATCCTTGCTTGAGCATTGCACCGATGCCATGTGTTGATTGTTTCCCTTTCTTTCCGGTGTTTGGTTCCTCCTCGGTAGAATACGATATCGAGATCGAGATCGAACCCTGAGGACAACACCATCGAAGATCAAAGATCGACGAACAATACTTGACCAACTGTAATCAAGTCAAGCACAAGGATTCCGAAGATCTGATTATCGGTTATCAACTGGCAAAGGCAAGCATAGCCCTACCATGATATAATCCTATGTTTTCGAAAGCATTTCAATTCTGCCATGTTGCATACGATTCTACTGTGGTATTTTATCAATAGATAGAGTATCCTATCGATTGCATTACTCCCTTTGAGCTTATATTATCTAATCCACTACTCCTAGCATAACTAGGTTTGGCTTGTGTGCACTGCTAGAGCTTACATCTGTGTCCTGCTTAGCCATGCATAGTTGTTGAGTCTGGTCCATCCAGAAGATGTATCAGATGCAGAGAATCTAGTATGACAGGAGAACGCGATGAGATGAGATCAGTGATATGAGATTAAACATGCTAAGGCTTGTATGGGAGGCCACGGTGGGATGTGGTTTTTCTAGTCCCATGCTCGCCACCACTAGGACCTGAGTTCTTGCCTTTGGAACCGAGACGAGCGTACAGCCACACGGGGCTTGGGAACCCCTCGCCTGATTAACTTGCCTAGTAGATTTCATGAGTCACATAGTTCGGGCATTCCATTCGACATATGCATAGAAAATATTTTGAAAGATTTGCCGGGTGCAGGTGCATTCATAATAGGTAGGTAAGCGTGGACGAGGTTGCTTGGGGTAGATGGCGCCCCTGGTAAACCAACCTCGCCTCACATCTTTGAGTACCGACTTCGGGATTTGACCCGTTACGGCGGAACCATACTAATTGCGTGACTCATGGTCTCGGCGAAAGTAAGGTAAAGGTCGTGTCCAACCACACCCTCTGCTGGCCTTCCAAGGAAGAGGGCTAATGATCTGGCATTAAGAGCCGGTTGGTACGTGTGGATAAAGTTTTACACCCCTGCAGGGTTAAATCTTTTCGAAAAGCCGTGTTCACGGTTATGAATGCTTGGTGACCAGATTCTAAGATCATAGAGAATTATAACCTAATCATAAAACTTGGTAGATCAACCTGTGCTTAAGGATGCTTCCTCATGGGTACGAGGGGGTGATCCTAGTTCAGGTGATGATGATGATTTGGTGGATATCAAAAGATGATGATCAATACTTTGGAGATGTCTCTCTCTTATCCCCTTTTAAAATACTCTGCTTAGACGAGATTCTCCTCTCTCTTGTTTTATAAACAAAGATGGCTTTATGCAAAACAACTCCACCAACTAGAAGTCTTGCGGAGTACACCCTGTACTCACCCTTGCTTTGTTGATACTTTTGGCAGAGTAAGTGTTCCCTGAAGATCAGTTTGGTACTACATCGACATCGACGAGTAGCTTGGGGTTCCCGGCCGGCAGCCTGGAATCTATGGGCTGGGACGTCATCATTATGCTTCAGGCCTCTTAGGCCATTTGTTAAGTTTGATATACTTAATAGCATAATTTGCCTTCTGCTGTTTGATGTTTGTGGTCAGTGGCCTCTGCTTGTAATAATTTGGTTCTCTGCTTAGTTATGAGCTTGCTGTAATAATTTTGTGTCGTAGGGTCACTGTTGTGTTACCGATTCTTCACTGGATATCCTCGAGCTCAATGTTAAGCTTATGTCAGACGGAGGTCTGGGATTTGTTTAGCCCTGATCCCGGGGGTGTCACAAGTGTGGTAGGTGCTATAGATGCTAGAAGGACCAACAAGGGTGTGGCTGAATAACTTGCCACCAGGAAGCATCAACAGCTGGATCGATTTTCAGGATGCTTTTGTGAGCAACTTCACAAGCACGTACAAGAGGCCGAATCGCCCACAACAGCTAGCTATGTGCAAGCAAAGGCCGAATGAGACGGATAGAGAATTCCTCACAAGATGGTGCACAATGCGCAACTCTTGCGATGGAGTAATCGAGTCAAAATTCATTGCATGGTTTGCACAAGGATGTAGACATGGAAGTGTACTATGGCAAAGATTACAGAGAAATATGCCGGAAATCTTGGCAGAAACAATAAGAATTTCTGACTCATATACGTTAGGAGATCCGACTCAGCCTCTGCTCATGTCGGCGGTAGATCTATGACGCTTATGGGTCACACAGGCGCCAGGAGAGAGCTGAGTATAGAAGCAAAAGAAGAGACGAGAGACCAGATTACAGATATGGATCAACTCAAGTCACATCGGTGAGTCAAGATCATCCAGATGCTGGAAGTAGCCAACGTCAAAGAATGAACGGGCAACAATAGTGGATACCAAAGAATGATGGCAAAAAGCCATACGAACAAAGCAAACCATATCAAGACATGCAGAAATATACCTATGAGATGATGCTGGATCAGTCGTGTAAATTTCACACGCCTAGTACGAGTAAACCAGCAAATCATACAACAAGTCAATGCACTTGGTTTCAGAAGGGAGATAGAGTGGATTCGCCGAGTAAGCAACTACCACCACCTCCCCCTCCACCACTCACAGGAGGAAATGCTCAAGCTGTTGGAGCTAAGCATAGGTATGAGAACAGGAAGCCTAGATACCATAACCAAGAAAGAAGGGAGGCTGTGCATCAGGTGCATAACCCAAGAAATGATGACGCCCATGTCGGCCATGGAACCAGAAATGAGTACAGAGAACATCACCAGAGCTATATTGTGTTTGTCATAGAGCCGAATGACAAAAAGAGTCAGCAAAGACGAATGATGGAAGTAAATGCCACAATGCCGACAATGCCGATGTACATGCATTGGTCTGAACAGGAGATAACTTGGAGCATAAAGGATCACCCCAAGATCATGCCAACCCCAGGTGGTTATGCTCTTGTCTTGGATCCAACTTTCATGGGCCCGGATGTTAATGTGAAATTTTCCAAGGTACTGATCGATGATGGCAGTAGCATCAACATCATGTACAAGGATACCATGCTCAAGTTAGGCATCACTATGAACATGCTGGAGCCGACTAAGACAACCTTCCATGGATTTTTGCCGGGATTGTCCTGTGAGCCAATTGGCAAAATTTGGGTTGACGTCTTATTCGGCAACAAAGAAAATTGTTGCACTGAAGCCATAGAATTCGAGGTGGTCGACCTGATCAGCTCATACCATGCCTTACTCGGCAGGCTGGCTATGGCAAAGTTTATGGCTACTCCTCACATTGCTTACTTAAAGATGAAACTGCCAGGTCCATGTGGAGTTATTACAGGCGAAGGAGATTACAAAAGATCAATTGCTTGTGCCTTAGCCGGATCTTCCCTGGCTGAATCACTGGTCATAGCACAAGAAAAGCATCAAATGCTGGAGGTGTCAACATTGGCCAAAGCAGCACAAATGTCCATGTCGACACTCACTAACCCGCATGGCAGTGTATCATTCCAAGATACCAAGGAAACCAAGAAGGTGCAGGTGGATGAGGCTTTCCCATAGCGCACAGTTACCATTGGCGATGGGCTGATTGACAAATAGGAAAGCGAGCTCACCAGCTTCCTCTATGAGAATAAGGATATCTTTGCATGGTCCACACAGGATCTGCAAGGAGTTCCGAGGGAGCTGGCTGAGCACTCTCTTCATGTAAGGCCACATGCCAGGACGGTGAAGCAACCCCTCCGTCGCTTCGCCGAAGACAGGAGGTAAGTGATAGCTACTGAGATAGACAGGCTCTTAGCTGCTGGGTTTATCATGGAAGTGTTGCACCCAGATTGGTTGTCAAATCCAGTCTTGGTCGAGAAGAAAAAGGATGACCCGAACATGGCAGTAGTGTGGCGCATGTGCATCGATTACACGAACCTCAATAAGGCGTGTACAAAAGATCCATTTCCCCTGCCATGGATCGATCAAGTCATAGACTCTACTGTCGGGTGTGAGTTGTTGTCATTTGTGGACGCGTATTCTTGTTTCCACCAAATACCACTGAATCCGAATGATCAAATAAAGACAGCTTTTATCACCCCGTATGGGGCTTATTGCTATCGCACTATGCCCTTTGGCTTAAGAAATGTGGGTGCAACATATCAAAGATGCATGCAAAAATGCTTGCAAGATCAATTGGACAAGAATGTTCAAGTATACGTCGATGACGTGGTAATAAAAACCAAACAAAGTCATACTCTAATTGAGGACTTGCGTTAAACATTCGCAAACTTAAGAAGATTCCGGATGAAACTTAACCTGGAAAAATGCACATTTGGTGTCTCGGCTGGAAAATTACTCGGATTCCTTGTATCCATCTAAGGAATTGAGGCTAACCCGACAAAGATCAGGGTCATCAAAAGAATGGAATTGCCAAAAACCCTCAACGATGTCCAGAAGTTCACAGGATGCCTGGCTTCATTGAGTAGATTTATCAGTCGGCTAGGCGATAAAGCCTTACCATTATATCAACTGATGAAAAAATCAGACAAATTCACATGGACACAGCAAGCTGATAGCGCTTTCCATGAACTCAAAAAGATGTTGGTAACGACACCAATATTAGCTTCACCACTATCAAAAGAGCCAATGCTGCTCTATGTCGCTGCAACCAATAGAGTTGTAAGTGCAGTAATAGTGGTAGAACGCGAGGAAGAGGGAAAATCAATCCAAAGACTAGTTTATTACTTGAGCGAAGTGTTCTCCATATCAAAGAAAAATTACCCTCATTACCAAAAAATGATGTATGGGGTGTATATGGCAGCGAAGAAGCTGAAGCATTATTTCCAAGAACACCCAATCCGGGTAATATGTGAGGCACATATCTCGGATATATTGGGAAGCAAATATGCTAGTGGCCGAGTCGCATAATGGGCCATAGAGCTCGCACCATACACTCCACAATATGATAGGCGAGATGCAATTAAATCTCAAGCCCTAGCTGATTTCTTCGTGGATTAGATGGAAATGCAGTACGCACCACCATTGCCAGATCCAAATTATTGGAAGATGCATTTTGATGGATCCAAGACAAAAATGGGTCTAGGTGCCGGGATAGTGCTCACATCACCAAAAAAGGATCAGCTCAAGTATGTGTTACAGATCCACTTCGCTGCATCCAATAATGTAGCCGAATATGAAGCACTTGTCCATGGTATAAAGGTGACTAAGGAAATTGGCATTAAAAGGATCATGTGTTTTGGTGATTCGGATTTGGTCATTCAGCAAGTATCTGGGCATTGGGACGCGTTGGATGCGAACATGGCACTGTATCGTTTTCATGTGCAACGAATTTCGGGATACTTTGACGGGTGTGAATTTCATCACGTACCCAGAGCAGATAATGAGGCAGCGGATGTACTATCCAAATTAGGCTCATATCGGCAAGCAATTCCATTAGTAGTAGCGTTGGAACATCTTAGAAAACCATCCATCAAGCCGTCACAGGAATCCGAATCAATATTCATCCCGGCGAGCCAACAATCAGGCGCTGTGCCAATGGTCATTGAGTTAGGGGCAGGCTCGAGTAACTCGGGGACTGACCCGTCCACCTCAGGGGTTGCCGAATCACACTCAAGGACTCCTCAGGTTATGTCAGTAGAAAATATGTCAGCGGAGCCAATGGAAATTGATGAAGAAACAGATCCGGCACCGCTGATACCAACATGGGAGCAACCAATATTTAGCTACTTAAAAGATGGAACTTTGCCAGATGATGAGATATTGGCAAGGCAAACGGAAAGAAGAGCAAAAGCCTACACCATAATCAACAACGAGATGTACAAAAGAAGTGTGATAAGTGTACTGCAGCGTTGCATAAGCTTAGAGAAAGGCCAATAAATCTTGTTGGACATTCACCAAGGAGAGTGTGGGCACCATGCATCATCAAGGGCATTGGTGGCCAAGGCTTTCCGACATGGATTCTATTTGCCAAGTGCACTGGCAGAAGCACAAGAGCTGGTAGGAAAATGCAACGGTTGCCAGGGCTATGCGTTCAGGTCACACTTACCAGCATATGAATTAAAAACTATCCAATCACTTGGCCATTCGCGGTATGGTGCCTGGATATGGTAGGACCATTCAAACCAGCAAGGGGAGGCATGACTCACATACTGGTAATGATTGACAAGTTCACCAAATGGATAGAAGTGAAGCCTATCAAAAAATTGGACGGAAAAACATCTATCACATTCCTAAGAGACATAATCTTGAGATACGGTTACCCACACACCGTAATCACAGATAATGGCACAAACTTTGCCGAAGGAGCTTTTGCTCGATTTTGTATAAAAAACCCAATAAGACTTGACGTAGCGTCATTCGCTCATCCAGAATCAAATGGACAAGTTGAACGAGCTAATGGCTTAGTTCTATCTATGATAAAACCCCGCTTAATGGAACCACTCTAGAGATCACCTGGTTTTGGATAGAGGAATTACCCTCAGTGCTATGGAGCTTAAGAATAACTCCAAATCGATCATAGGCTATACGCCGTTTTTCCTTGTATATGGGGCAGAAGCAGTATTGCCTGCCGACATAGAGTATGACTTGCCAAGAGTGAGGCAATACTCGGAAGCCAAGGTAAAAGAGGCCCGAGAGGATGGAGTTGACTTACTCGAAGAAGCACGGGAATTGGCACTGTCTATATCCGCCATATACCAACAAAATCTCCGATGCTACTATAGCCAGAAAGTTCAACCTCGTGTTTTCCGAGAAGGGGATATGGTGCTTAGACTAGTGCAACGCACAACTGGAATGCATAAGCTATCACCCCCATGGGAAGGACCATTTATTGTAAGTAAAGCATTGCACAATGATTCATATTATCTGATAGATGCTCACGAAGCACAAAAGAACAAGGCGGACAGGTCAGGTGATGAGGCCAAAAGGCCATGGAATGTGGCACTGCTTTGCCCCTTCTACACTTAGGAGAATCAGTGTATGTATCACCCGAACTCTCATATGTCGGACGCTTATGCCGGCTATGTGCTGATAAAAAAATGGTATGACTCGAAAAACTGACTCGGGGACTGCCCCTTATGTTTACCTTTTTCTATGTCGGCTTGCGTTGACACTTAAGACTTATCTCGGAACAAGTAATGATTACTCGGATAGAATCAACTCTTCGACTATGTTGTTGTCCGAAAACACGGCTTCATGGCAAACAAGAGGAAAAGATCAATGACGAGTAAACATGAACACCGAATAAGTAAATGGAAAAACGCGAGTTGACCCTATGTATGTTTTTCACTAACTCACTGTAGGGTATGTTGCTTTCTATGTCGAATAATCCTAGGTCAAGTGATCTAGTTTCATACCCGCTAACTCGATCCTTAGAACTTTGAGACTCTAATGTCGAACGCCAAAAAGGTAGACAGGAGCCAAAGTCAAGGAAAAGTGAAACGACAAAATGAAACTCGGGGACTTGCCCCTGGATGATTCACATTCAAAGCTAAATAATTGTTTAAGCCTTATCAAAAGGCACACACCCAAAATAGGTATAATGTATTTTACATCTGTACCCGGCATACCGGGGATCTCATCAAAGTTAAAGTGTTTTTCTAATCAGCCTAAGAAGCAGCTGGGCTCGGAGGAGTGGTCTTGGAGCTAGGAGCATCATCCGGAGCATCTGCCAAGTCAGGGGCATCGATTGCCGAGTATTTTGGGTCGTTTGACTCGGTGGCCTTGCTATCAGCACCTTCCTCATCAACAATCTCGGCAAGAGATTCGCCAAGGTCGAGGAAGCTGGGCCCATCGCACCAAGCATGCACCAGAGCATACTCAACCATGGCATAAGCTCGGTCCTGGCGTTTCTTGATGAGATCAGGGTCGTGGAGCCACTTGCCTTCAGCCCTCATGCATTCAAGAACATCAAGGTTGATGTCCTCGCACCATGAAAGCACAAAGGCAAGGGCCTTGTCCGCTGCGACTCGGCCGGCTGACTCACGCCATTGATCTAGCCTGTCTTCCGTAAGAAGCAGCCTGGCAGCCAGAGGCTCGATGAGTGTGGGCGCGTCTTTACCCGGCCAGAGCATTCTGAACGCGTGGATGGATGATTTGATCAAATCCACATCACATGATTTGAGGGTCTTGGCGCGCTCGGATAGCACCACAAGATGCCCGTCGATGCTGACGTCGCCATCAGCAGGAGCTCCAGATTTGGCTCGCACTCTTTTCATGGCCCGTATCGCAAACATCTCAGCCTCGGGAAAGTTCTCTGCAAACACAAGAGAGCATTAGCAAAATAATAAAGAAGAGGCAAAGATCAAGAAAAGAGAACACAGTGCAAAAAGAGTAAGAACTCACTACCGAGGAAAGAGTTGATGGCACCAAGCTTGCTTTGCCAGATCTTGGCCTTGGCTTGGAGGGCGTCCAGATCCAGGTTAGCCGAATCAATCGCCGAGTCGGCCTCCTTGACCAGATCCTTGGTCTTCTCAGCACTGGAGGCGTGCTGGCCATCTTTCTTGGCAAGCTCCTCCCACAGCCCTTTCACCTCGGCCTGGTGCTTCTGCTTCATATCTGCCATTTCCTTCTTTAGCCGAGTCACCTCGTCTTGCTCCTTTTGGAGATCGATCTGGTGCTTCTCTGCTTATTCAGATCATATGACCTGTCAGCGACAACAAAAGCAAAGGAGAAGGGTGAGCATAAGTACAGAGCGGAGACAAAATCCTCATGAACTTACTTTCAGCATCGCTGATCTATAGGTGTAGGGCGTCAATGGTGGATTGGGAAGAAGCTATGGAAGGGCAATGAAAGAAAGTAAGCAATGGCAAACAAGGAAATCACGCCGAATAAGAGCGGGACGAGTTAGAAATTACCTTGGCCTTTAGCCTCAGCTTGCAGCTTCTGATGAGCAAGTTCGAGCTTGCGGTATTCCCAGAGGAGAGCCTGGTGCACCTTGGTGCGCTCATTGTGCGTAAGCTATATAAGAAAAGGGATAATCAACAGAGGCAAGATCAAGCCTATGACCGAATAAGAGATGATTTCTAGCTAAGAGCTTACAACCGAGTAAGTTCCTCACTCGACAGTAACCTCGGGGACTAGGGGTAATGTATAACAAAAATACTCAATACGCAAAAGAGTAAGAAGATTGTATACCTCGTTCACTTCATCTACGCGAGCCATTAAGGCAATGGCATGCTGGGTCATGTCGGAAACGGCCTTGGGGCCCAGTTTCATCTTCTTGTCGGCACTAGAGCTGACCTCTTGCTCGCTTACGGCGTTCCATGCCACGGCATAACGCTCTGCGGCACCGAGGCCATTCCTGCTAAGCGTCCGAGTGAGAACTTGCCCCTTTTTAGGGCAGTTCCCACATTGGCGTGGGTCGCAGCGACACTGGTGTGCAGGGTAACGGCCTTGGAACTGCCGCCAGACCCGGCGGTTGCAGATCTGCCCGGCTTAGCCGCTGAAGCGAGTGTTGTTGTTGTTGTGGGCCGGATCTGAGGAGCGGTGCCTGGGGCATGGACCAAGGTCATCTGCTTGGTAGATGTGTGCTTGCCGGATGAAGTGCGAGCCGGACCTGAAGCAGCAAGACGGGTCTGGTTCTTTGACAGAATAGGAGAGTGAGCAGGTCTGGTTGGTGATAAGATGGGACCCGACTGAGCGGGCACATCAATGTTGCTAGCACCAAGATCAGGAAGTTGTTCATGAGGACCAACTGGTGGGCTGGTAGCAGAGGAACTAGTGGCGAAGGTATTATCGACGCCAATGTTGCTGGCACCAAGATCAGGAAGTTGTTCATGGGGTGCAGCAGATGTGCTGGGCCGAGTCTCCTCCGACGAATGTGCCGTCGAGTCTGACTGACACTGAGAAGCGTGAGCCTCAGTAGTGGGAACGGCGACTCGGACGGGGATCTGCACCGTGGAATCAGTAGGAGGAGGAGGAGGAGGAGTAGGCCTTAGCGGCGAGGCGATGCTAGGGGCAGCCTGGCTGGTCGACGAAGGCGTGGTGCCGAAAATAACAAAAATGCTCATAAGAAAGCAATCACAAAACAAGAGAAGGAAAAATGCAAAGTAAGCAAGTCGCAAAAGCTTACCCGGAGATGGTTGGGTCACACGGTATGCGACGGGTGATCCGGCGCCCTGCAGCCTTGCGAGTCTCGGATAGCGTGGCAGCAGGAGCGACCCTGCGCTTCTTGGCGGGCTGAGCACTGGAGGACGCCCCACGTCGCTTACCCGGCTTGGCGATAGAAATCTTGCCGACTCCGCCCATAGCGAGAGGGGGGGTGTCACGAACCTGGCCAGCTTCATAAGTAAATGACGAGCTAATTTGAATAAGTCAAGAGGTTAAATTCAAAAGGCAAGTACCTCCAGAATTTCGCAATCATCATCATCATCATCATCATCATCATCGTCAGACCAGTCTCGTAAGGGGTTTCGAGTGTGGGTCTTACCCGCAGTGGAGGCAGCGGTGGAATGGGCATGAAGCATTCCAGGTCGAACTCGATCTCGTCCGAGTCAGAGCGATCCTCATAATAGGCACCGGGAGGGACAGCACTATCATCAACCTGGTGAACAAGATTCCACGAAATACAAACACAATAAGCATAAAAAACTATACAGAAAATAACAAGTAAGCTGAAGTTAACTCGACATCGAAAGAAGACTCGGAAGATTACCCAGGGGACAAGCCTATCCCGGCTGAAAGGAGGGCAGCTCCATTCCCAGTCCTCCGCCAAGGTGAGCTTGAAGAGCAAGCTGATCCGGCGGGCCACAGCGTCATGGGTGAGCTCCTTTATGGAATGCCGAGTGGGGTCATGTGTGCCGCTCATGAAGCACATCTTGTGGATCCTGGCTTGGATGGGGCTGACCCGGCGTGCAATGAAAGCACACATAAGATCCGCCTTGGTGAGATGGAAGTTCTCATCTGGCGATAGCAACCTCTCCAGAATCCCGTTGGCCTCGTTCACCATGGAAATCTTGTCGCGCGGGTCAAGCCTCCAGTACTCCTTGCTAGGAACCTCATCTGAGAAAGGGGGAGCCAGATATAATCGGTGGACCCGCTATTTTTGACATAGAAGAAAGTCCTATGCCATTTGTTGCAAGAGTCTAAGCTAATGACCCGAGGAAAGATGGAATCTTACATGGGTGTGATACTACCGGCACTGCACCTAGTGGGCCTCTTATCATCACGAGGAACACCGGGGTCAGGCACCACTTGAATCCTAAAGCCAAAATATTTGGCCTAGAGAAGAACTGTGGGCCAAATGCCAAGATAGCCCTTGCAGGCAGAAATGAAGCAAGACAAGGAGCCAATAGCAATGACAGGCAAATGATGGGTCTGAAGATGTAAAGTGGAAATAAAGTAATCGAAGAAATTACTCACAGGCATGGCAAAACCTCGCTCAAAATGGAAGATGTTGGGGAGGTGACCCCGGATAGGGTCAAGATAGGGGAAGACAATAGGAGTCTCCCTTGTCATATGCCGAGTTACTGTTTATATCGCCCGAGTCATATAAAAGTAGGCCAAGATAAGCACGGCCATGGCACCTACGGAAGGAGCAATACCTTATCCGGCCGACATACGAGTTAAGTTGGCCGAGTAAGCCTGAATAACTTGAGTATAGGTGAAGGCCGAGCCGAGTTATGCGAGACATGGCTGAATAATAGGAAGCTTGCAGGAGAAGGAGGTGACTATATTCAAACCCGGGTCACGGGCTAGGAAGAATCTGAACCAAGCCAAGCACAAAGGACAAGGAGCAGAGTGGCAGAAGGGCAGAAGGAGGTCACGGAGGTGACAGTCATGGAGCTCGAGGCGCGCAGGTGGGGTTCTCTGGAACATTGCCGTCGTTAGAAGGGGGACACGGAAAGGAGGTCGCCGAGTTACCATATTGGGACAAGCACATTCCTCGAATATGCTTGCCACGTCAACCCTAGAGGAGCTAAGGCACCCCTTTATAAGGGGAGACGCGGGATCCTGAGGAGGGGGCGATTGGTTCTAGGTCGTAAGGCTCGTGTATTAGCTCTCTTCTTCCTGCATACATCTCGAGGAGCACTTGTAGTCCAAGAGAAAGAGAAATAAAGATCTGCATGTTAGTCATTTGAGTGTAGAAATAACTACATCTTCCCTCCCCAGATCCCTCTAGCATCCATTGGCCCCATACTTTAGCCTACCCATGGCATCTGCCGTGCCACCACCACGACAGTTGGCGCCCACCGTGGGACCAGCAGCGGTGCTAGCTGGAGTCAAGATCCGGACGGGAAACTTCATCCACACCGGCGAGCGTGTTGTCTCTGGCTTAGTCCAGAGATTTGATCTCTGCGACTATGTCAGCGATAACGCAGGCAGCTTCAGGAGAAAATCTCCACCGCGCAACGGCGTCTTCATCAACTTGGGCACGCACCAGATCTACGTCAGCGTAGACACCTCCTGCGTTTATCCTCACCTAGTTATTGATGCAGGAGAGCCTCCCCTCAGTGTTGCGAACGGTCCGCGTGGATCACGCCCCATCGCCAGCGTCAAGGTGATGCTCGCAGCCGGGGCACAGATGGCAGCAGCAGGCGCCGGATCAAGCAAGGAACCGGTGGCGAGAGGACAGGTGACCACAAAGCAAGCAGCTCCACAGCCCACCGAGGTATATCCGTCAGCAGCCAAGTCAGCCAAGGTGCAGGAGACAACCCCGAAGGCACCAAGGGTAAGATGGCTACCTCTGGAAAGACCGGAAAATATTCTCCAGGCAACTATATATAATCTGTCCATGACTGTAGCGCCGATACTTGATCCGGCTAATGCTCAGGCTGAGTTAGAAGAGACTAGGCAGAAAGTACTGGTAGAGGCAAAAAAGGTGTCGGCCTTACGGGAGTCCCTGAACAGGACCCTGCGAGAATATGCCAAGGCAAATAAACTAGATGTTGCCCCCGAGCGGGTAGATGAGTTAAGATTGAGAGGAAAAACCTCATAAATGATATCAACAAAGAGCATGAGACTCACAAGGCAGATTCAGTTGATCTAGGGTTGCCAAGGTATAGCACCCCGACAAAGAACCTAAGGGAGGCAAATGCCGCTGCATTGGAGTTAGAAGGATTAACCGGCGAAGCCCGGCAGAAACAGCAAGAAAGAGTGAATGAGATGGTACGCATTGCGAACCAGCAAAATGAAGAAATGCTTAGGGATGACCCGGCAAGACCGGGGGCCTCGCGTATGGTTCATTCGGCTGGAGAAGCCCGCCCTATCAGTGGTAGCCGCATCCTCACCCGGAAACAACGCGCGAAAAGATAGAGCAGTAACTTTAGGAAAAAGAAATAAGCAAATTGTTCTGTATGATCCGGCAGTAGCCGGAAAAGTCAATGAGAACAGAGGCAATGGGAGCCGAGGTAACAGTGGCGAAAGGAACCCCGGCCGTGCCAACAAAGGCAACGGAAGCCGAGGTAATGGAGACCTCGGAAGAGGAAATCATGAGAACAATGACCAGGCGGAAGGAAGGAGAGACCCACCGCCCAATCCTCAGCCGAGGTATGAACCTCGTCAAGAGCGAGAAGTGAGACCTGCTCACCTTAATCAGGCAAACGAGAGGTACAATGATGGTTACACAGATATGGAGTATGCATGGCATGGTGGAAATAACCATTATGGAATATAGGAAATAATCATTTACAAAAACTTGCCGTCAAATGATGCAAGATTAAAGCTGGACAGGTTGTACCGGTCCGAGTTGTTAGAGGAGCAGGGTCCGCCTGGTCCGGCGTGTTTTGGACCTCGGATCATGGGCGAGCCACCAGTGCCGAACTTTCAGCTAGCAAGGGGCACGAAAACATACAATGGGAGCACCAAACCACATGATTGGTTGATTGACTATGCAACTGCAGTAGAGATAGCTAGTGGAAACTTGCGATGGGCGGTAAGATATGTCCCGCGGATGCTGGAAGGACCAGCCAGAGTATGGCTAAACAATCTGCCAGCAGGCAGTATCAACTGTTGGCTAGATTTTGAAGAGATGTTTGTCAACAACTTCACCAGTACTTACAAAAGACCAAACAGGCCACAACAGCTTGCTATGTGCAAGTAGAGGCCGAATGAGACAGATAGAGAATTCTTGACTCGGTGGTGTAACCTTAGAAACTCATGTGAAGGAGTTATAGAATCTCAAGCGATAGCTTGGTTCTCTCAAGGCTGCCGATACGCTAGTGTTTTGTGGCAGAGGTTGCAAAGAGATATGCTGACCACCTTGGCAGAAACCATCAGAATAGCAGATTCATATGCTTTGGGGGATCCGACACAACCATAACTGATATTGGCAGAACATCGAGAGAATCAGGATCAATATGCATAAGATGCAGCCAGATCATCGAGGCGCAAAAAATTCAGAGGTAGAAGAAGAGAGGAAAGACCAGAGTACAGATATGTATCCAATCAGGTGGCAGCGGTAGTGCAAGATCAGCCGAGTCACGGAAACAGTCAGCGACAGAAAAATGGTCCTCAGCAGTGGATGCCAAGGAACGAAGGGAAGAGACAGTGGACACCAGAACAGAAAAAGCAGTGGCAGGAAAGGCCGAAGTACATGTTTGAATCCATGTTGGATCAACCGTGTAAGTTTCACAGTCCAAACCCAGCCAAGCCGGCTAATCATACAACTCGGCAATGTGCCTGGATGAAAAATTCAATGGGGAACCCGACGGGCATGCAAACGCCCCCTCATCAAACGCATCAGTAGCAGCAGCCGCAGTTGACTGGGGCGAATGCACAACAGTTAATGTTACCCCCTCCCCCTCCGAGGTATGATAACTCGGACCGGAGAGATGCGGTGCATCAAGTGATAAATCAAGGTCAGGATGGAAGGACAAACCCCGGAAATAATGGACGTAATGATTACAGGGAGCATCATCAATCATATTGGGTGTTCACAATAGAACAACAAGACAAGCAAAGTGTACAGCGCCGGCATATGGAAGTGAATGCAGTTATGCCGGCGATACCAAGATATGTGCCTTGGTCAGATCAGGAAATAACCTGGAGAATAAAGGATCACCCGAAAATAATACCGAACCCAGGGTCGTACGCACTCGTACTAGATCCGACATTTGTAGGGCCCAACATTAATGTGAAATTTTCAAAAGTACTCATTGACAATGGGAGCAATATCAATATCATGTACAAAGATACGATGCATAAACTCGGAATAGCGCAGAATATGCTGCAATCCACAAGAACCACGTTCCATGGAATAGTGCCGGGACTTTTGTGCGAACCCATTGGGAAAGTCTGAGTAGATGTATTATTCGGCACAAGGGAGAATTGCAGAGCGGAAAATTTGGATTTTGAAGTGGTGGACCTAGAAAGTTGCTATCATGCTTTACTCGGAGGGCCGGCATTGGCCAAATTCATGAGCAGCTGCCACATCACTTACTTGAAAATGAAGTTACCCGGACCACAAGGGGTGATAACAGTAGCAGGAGATTACAGGAAGTCGATGGAATGTGCCTCGGCCGGATCAAACCTGGCCAAGTCATTGGTGATTGCAAGAGAGAAAAGAAGGATTCAGGAGGTAGCGGCTCTCGCTCAGTCAGCACAGCTGAATATGCCAGCATTAGCCAACCCACATGGAATTGTTTCTTTCCAGCCGACTAAGGAGACAAAAAAGGTCCAGATAGATGAGCAGTTCCCAGAGTGCACCATCACGATTGGTGCCGGCCTAGATGCCAAATAGGAAGGCGAGCTCACCAACTTCCTCCGTGAGAATCGAGATATCTTTGCCTGATCAACTCAAGACCTGCAAGGTGTGCCGAGGGAGTTGGCTGAGCATTCTTTGCATGTAAGGCCAGGAGCAAGGCCGGTGAAGCAACCTCTCTGCCACTTCGCCGAAGACAGGATAAAAATAATAGGGGATGAGATAGCCCGGCTCCTTGCATCCGGGTTCATCATGGAAGTGCTTCATCCGGATTGGCTATCAAATCCGGTGTTAGTAGAAAAGAAAAAAGATGAGCCAAATGTAGCCGTCGTATGGCGAATGTGTATTGATTACACGAACCTAAACAAGGCGTGTCCCAAAGATCCTTTTCCTTTACCAAGGATAGACCAAGTTATTGATTCGACCGCTGGTTGTGAGCTGTTGTCATTTGTAGACGCGTATTCTGGTTTCCACCAAATACAGTTAAATCCGGCCGATCAAATAAAGACTGCGTTTATTACCCCGTACGGGGCTTATTGCTATCGCACCATGCCATTCGGCCTGTGTAATGCAGGAGCAACTTATCAGAGATGCATGCAAAAGTGTCTACATGACCAGATAGGGAAAAAAATGTACAAGTATATGTAGACGACGTAGTTATAAAAACCAAAGAGAGCAAAACACTACTGGACGATATTCGGCAGACGTTCGCAAACCTGAGAAAGTTTCGAATGAAGCTTAACCCGGAAAAATGTACCTTTGGTGTACCGGCTAGGAAATTACTCGGTTTTCTCGTATCGAGCCGAGGTAGAGAGGCAAATCCAACTAAGCAGTTGAAAGAATGGAATTGCCGAGGTGTTTAAATGATGTACAAAAATTCACGGGCTGTCTGGCTTCGCTGAGTCGATTTGTATGCCGGCTGGGGGAAAGGCATTACCTCTATATCAACTGATGAAAAAGTCCGATAAATTCATCTGGACACCGCAAGAAGATAATGCATTTCATGAGTTAAAAAAGATGTTGGTCACAGCTCCAATCCTGGCCTCTCCACTGTCAAAAGAACCTATGTTACTTTATATAGCTGCCACTAACAGGGTGGTAAGTGCGGTGGTTCTTGTGGAGTGAAATGAAGGTGACAAGTCAATACAAAGGCCGGTATATTACCTAAGCGAGGTACTATCAGCCTCAAAACAGAACTACCCGCACTATCAAAAGATGGCCTATGGAGTATACATGTCGGTGAAAAAACTTAAACATTACTTCGAAGAACATCCAATAAAAGTAATTTGTGAAGCGCTCATAGCCGAGATATTGAGCAACAAATATGCAAGTGGCCGAATAGCAAAATGGGCAATCGAGTTATCACCTTATGCTCCGCAATTCGATAGGCGAGAGGCAATCAAATCTCAGGTAGTGGCCGACTTCTTTGTGGATTGGGCCGAGGTACAATATGAACCACCCTTACCAGATCCGAATTATTGGATAATGCATTTCGACGGATCCAAACTGAGAAATGGCTTGGGGGCAGGGATAGTGTTGACTTCACCGAAGAAAGATCAGTTGAAATATGTGTTGCAAATACATTTCGCCGCATCTAATAATGTAGCCGAGTATGAAGCACTCGTCCACGGGTTAAAGGTGGTGAAAGAGATTGGTATACGTCGGATCCTATGCTACGGGGATTCAGATCTAGTAGTGTAGCAAGTATCAGGAAATTGGGACGCATTAGATGCGAATATGACCCTATATAGATTCCACGTGCAAAAAATCAGTGGATACTTTGATGGATGTGAGTTTCATCATATACCTCGGGCAGAAAATGATGCTGCAGACACGCTGTCAAAACTTGGATCAACTAGGCAATCAATTCCCCCGGGTATCACCCTAGAGCACCTGAGAAAACCATCGATAACACCATCACCACAGTCCGAGTCCATTCATATCTCGGTAGAATTAAGAGAAGGTAGTATGCCAATGGAAATTGACAAAGAATGCAACCCGAAATTTCCGAAAGTGAACCCGGCCATCACACGAATGAATATAGAGAAATCCAAAGCTGTTATGTCGGCAGAAAATATGGAAATAGATAGTGAAATTATCCCAGAGAAAATCATGCCGACATGGGCGCAACCCATATTTTCCTTCCTTAAGGACGCAATCTTGCCGAGTAATGAGGTACTGGCTAGACAGACAGTAAGAAGAGCAAACGCTTATACAATCATAAACAATGAGCTGTATAAAAGAAGCGTCACAAGCGTGCTGCAAAGATGTGTTGACTCGGCAGAAGGCCAGGAGATACTCCTAGATATACATTAGGGAGAATGCGGGCATCACGCCTCGTCCAGAGCTTTAGTGGCCAAAGCATTTAGGCATGGATTTTATTGGCCGACAGCGTTGAAAGAGGCGAAAGAATTGGTAGAAAAATGTAATGGTTGCTAGAGATACGCCAGCAACATACATATGCCATCGTCCGAGTTAAAGACGATACCAATTACTTGGCCATTTTCTGTATGGTGCTTGGATATGGTGGGACCATTCAAGCCAGCCCGTGGTGGAATGACTCACATTTTAGTCATGGTGGATAAGTTCACAAAGTGGATCGAAGTAAAACCAATAAAAAAGTGTGATGGACCAACAGTAGTAAAATTCCTCAAAGATATTATCTTAAGATATGGTTATCCACATAGTGTTATTACAGATAATGGCACAAACTTTGCTGAAGGGTCTTTTGCTAGATTCTGCCAAGAAAAACACATAAGATTAGATGTCGCCTCGGTGGCTCACCCAGCATCAAATGGGCAGGTAGAAAGATCAAATGGACTAGTATTGTCCGGAATAAAACCCTGGCTTGTCGAACCTCTGCAAAGGTCAGCAGGATGCTGGATCGAGGAACTACCAGCAGTACTATGGAGCCTCAGAACTACACCAAACAGGTCAACAGGGTATACCCCATTTTTTCTGGTATATGGAGTAGAAGCTATGCTTCCAGCCGACATAATATATGATTCGCCAAGAGTAATCCAGTATACAACCACTGAGGTAAATGAGGTAGCTCGGCAAGATGATGTCGATTTGCTAGAAGAGGCCAGGGAATTGGCATTATCAAGATCAGCTATTTATCAGCAAGATCTACAGCGATATCACAACAAGAAAGTCAATCCAAGGGTTTTTAAAGAAGGACATTTGGTCCTTCAGCTAGTGCAGCGCACAACCGGCATGCACAAACTATCACCCCCATGGGAAGGGCCATTCATCGTGAGTAAAGCATTGCACAACGATGCATATTACCTAATCGATGCTCAGTCACCAGAAAAGAACAAGGCAAACAAAGCCAGCGACGAATCGAAAAGATCGTGGAACATAGCTTTACTTTGCCCATTCTACACTTAGGAGCCATATATGGTACGTCGTAATGTGACGCTTCAAGGAGGAGTATCAAGTGTGTATCGAACCTCGGTGCCTCGAGCGACGACTCGAGGATTGCACAATGTTGTCTTTATTTTTTAGACTATGTAGTAAACCTCAGCACCTCGAGCAGTGACTCGGGGACTGCTCTATGTTATTTCTTATTTTAAGTTATGTGTTAAACCTCGGCACCTCGAGCAGTGACTCGGGGACTATATCGTATTATTTATTATGCTTGAATTATGTGTTAAGTCTCAAGACCTCGAGCATGGACTCGGGAACTGCACCGTATTATCCCCTATCTCGGATCATGCATTAAAACCTCGATACCATGAGCACTAACTTGGGGACTGCCCCATGATTGTTTCTTGATCTAAAAACACATATTAAACTTCGGCACCTTGAGAAATGACTCAAGAACTACCCCGTAGTATTCTTTGCATTAACCCATGAAATGTATTTCGGCAACCCAGTTTGTAACTCGGGGACTGCCACATGGTCCAAGGTAATTCTTTGAGCACACGCAAGAACTCGGTAACCCAAGTGATAACTCGGGGACTAATTGGTATAACCCACTATTTATCGCCGGCCACATAAAAGTTCCATAGCTCAACAAATAAAGATCTCTAAGGATAATGCAAAAAAGGACAACAACCCCAGCAAATCGAAGTATGATACGGGATGCAGTTTATTGTATCACCTTATCAGATGTGGGCTTAGGGCTTTTTGTCTCAGGTAGAAGTTGAAAACACAACAACTAGGCTGTAGAGTTTATAGAGGGCAGGCAAGATATATGCCGAACTAAGGTCAGCCACGTGGAGAAGTACAATCCGAATGTACGAAATCAAAGGTCGCCAAAACAAAGACATAAAGCAATGAGACCCGTTTAAGCAAAGTAATAATGATTACCATCACCCATTCCTTAGCCGCAAAAGGCAAAAGAAGGTTCACATCACACCAAAAGCCAAACAATTGTTCCATATACATCATACGCCCGGCATACCGGGGACTGAAAATAACTTAAGAGGTTTTTCGAACATAAATAGCGAAAAGGGCCAGAGCACCCTTAAGGGGCAGCAGCATGATCAGGAGCATCAAGAACGGCTACCTCGGATGAAGGCGGCGCGACCTCGGTCTCCTGTGCAGGGGCATTTTCAGGAACTGGACGCTCCGAGGTCGACGGAGCCTCGGCCGAGGTTACTTCGCCTTCAACAGAAGCGATAGTAACTCGGGGGAAATCCTGGGCTGCTGAGAAATATTAGTTTGAGCTTGAGAGTGCCCAGTCCCTTTGGAGGATGATCGCGCATCGTCGTCCTCATCCGAGCTTGCATTGGAATCACGGGAGTTGTCCGAGTCACCCTCTGCCTCATCCTGGTCAGCCGAATCATCATCATAGGCGTCTTCAATCTCGACGTCATCCGCTGGATTGGAAAGAAAACTCGGCCCTTCAATCCAATTATGCACATCAGCATACTCAACAAGCTGGAAGGCACGAGCTTGGCAGCGAGCGATGAACTCTGGATCCTCGACCCAACGAGAGCCAGTGCGCAAGTCTATCAAAGTGTTGAGCGAAATGTCCTCGTACCAAGATAGAACGGCTATAAGTGCCATGTCAGCACCGGCCCTCCCAGCAGATTCCCTCTAGAGATTTAGCTGGTTCTGAGATGCCATTAATCTCTCCACGAGTATTTTGACTTCGTCAATATCAGGTGTCCCTGACGTGTTCGTCCAAAGAACATGGTAGGCCCGAATGGCCGCTTGTACCAGATCTCGGCCCATAATCTTCATTGGTCCAACTGCAGCGCCAACGGCAATTAGGAAGTCTTCCATTAAGTATTCTGGACTCGAGTCTGCGCGCACACCTCGGCGCTGGCGAGCAGAAATCACTGCTTTAGAGCTCACGGGTCTAGCTTCCGGATAATGATCTACGTGAAATAAAAAGTATATCAGTTAAAAGTAAGAAAGAGAAGAAGATAACTCGGCCACGTTCGGAAACTTACGATGAATATAACTCAACATTTTCTGGAGATCCTGGACCCAGTCAGCCTTAGTCTTCTCAAAGCGAGTGATTTCCTTGCTCATAATACGATTCTTCAGCTCGGCAGACTCGAGGAGTTCTTTATCTTTCTACAGTTGCAGACTCAGCCGATTCTTCTCTTCGGAGAACTCCTGGTCAACTTTCTCTAACTCGGATTTCTGAGAAAGCTTGAGAGACTCAACCTCGGCACGTAACCGGGTTATCTCATCATCTTTCTATTTCAGTTGCGCCGAATGAGTGGCAGCTTGCTCTAAAAAATGCAGCATCATATCAGGCATGGGTATGCATTCTTGATGCGACGCTGCAAGTGACTCGGCTATACCAAAGCCAGAAGGTTATAAGAAACCCAGGATAAGTCTCGAACGAAAATCAATAGAGGAAAAGAATAACTAACCTTCCAGAGCTTTGACCTTCTTGTTAAGACGGATATTAAGATTATTGATATTACCTGTTTCCCAGCAAAAAATGGGTTAGCACCTCAAGTTGAAAATATTAAGAACATATGGGACAATACAAAGATTTGTTAAGTTACCAGTTTTCTTCACCACGGGGAGAACTTTCTCATACTTCTCTTCCAATTTCGTGTGCGCAAAAGGCAACCTTTGGAATTCGGCTGTCCGCTGATCATGGGCAACCTAAGTGCCAAAATGAATTACACAGTTAGATATTCAAAGCTAAGACAGATCCGAATCAAGCAAATCTTAACTCGGATCTAGGTGGCTAGATATTCAAAGCTAAGACAGATCTGAATCAAGCAAATCTTAACTCGGATCTAGGTGGCTAGATATTCAAAGCTAAGACAGATCCGAATCAAGCAAAGCTTAACTCGGATCTAGGTGGCTAGATATTCAAAGCTAAGACAGATTCAAATCAAGCAAAGCTTAACTCGGATCTAGGTGGCGAGATATTCAAAGCTAAGACATATCCGAATCAAGCAAAGCTTAACTCGGATCTAGGTGGCTAGATATTCAAAGCTAAGACAGATCCGAATCAAGCAAAGCTTAACTCAGATCTAGGTGGCTATATATTCAAAGCTAAAACAGATCCGAATCAAGCACAGCTTAACTCGGATCTAGGTGGCTAGATAATCAAAGCTAAAACAGATCCGAATCAAGCAAAACTTATCTCGGACCTAAATGGCTGGATAATCAAAGCCAAGATAGATCCGGATTCAGTAACGCTCAATATGGAGTACGGATGAACCACGATAAATCAAAGTCGTACAAGAAATTTAATCGGCAAATAACGCACTTAAGCCTAACAAAGCTTCCAAACGAACAAAAAATTATTCGGTTGTAAGCTTCGGGGACTAGGGTATATATACTATCATTTGAATAACTGACCAGACAGCAACAGAAGCACTTACCTCGTTCATCTTATCGCTTTCAAGAATGATCTTAGCAGCCATATGCAAGCGACTGCTGATGTCGGAAAGCTGAAATGGCTGATTGCTCGGATTACCCTCAAGTTGATCGGCAGCATTCCAATTATTGGCGTATTCCACCAAAGATCCGAGGCTGTTCCCACTCTCAGTACGGGTCAGCACTTTACCTCAGACCCATTGTGTAACCACCGCCGCCGCGGGACTCTTGTGGAGAGTAAGCTGAGTATCAGCGGCTGGGGTGACAACAGGCTTAGCAGAGAAAACCCCCTTACGGAACGCATCAGCGATGTTGGGTTGAGAAGAGCTAGCCGGTCCCTTCTGAGATGATGAAGGCTTGGTAACAACAACCTTCTTAGCCTTAGAAGAGGTGTCGGTAGGGGCTGCAACCTCGGCACTAGGAGTGGAATCTTTGGAGGCAGGGGGAACTATGTTTTCCGAGGGGGCCGAGGTGGTGATATCCTCGGCTGGAGTTGGAGTCGCAGTTGGAATTGGGGGAGTCAAAGGAATTTCGGGGGAAACTTCGGGGTTCGTAACGGAGGCAACAGGTTCGGTAGGAGGATCTACTAACGGAGTTATGTCGGCGTCAGCAATGGAGGCTGTGGGTACATCTGGCCGAGGTGATGTCTGAGTCGGCGCAGGAGGAGAGTCAACGCGAGCGGGACTAGGAGCTTGAGTATCTTCAGGGGGCAGAGGAGAAGGCAACCGAGTTGTATGACTCGTCATACTCGGACCGCTTGGATTGGCAGAGAGAGGAGCGTTGCAAAAGCACAAAAAGTCGAATCAAAAGACAGAAAGAGAGAAGCAAGAAATACAAATGAAAATGAACTCACCGAGTAACTCCGGGCATGGTTTTACGCTTCGGAAGGTGCTGGGCTGATTTCTTGGTTCGCTTCTTGGGAGCAGTTTCGGAGGGACCTGCCGGAGCAGATCGCTTCCTCGAGGTAGCAGGAGCTTGAGAGGCGAGAGGCTCGGCGTCGTGCACCTGACCGGCCTGATTAGCTGGGAAACTAGAAGCCGGAAATGCATAAGAGATAGGCATCACGGCGACTACCTCAAGAATTTGGACATCGTTCGAGTCACCTTCCTCCCCGTGGGCCGAGGTCTTGCCACGAGCGTGAGCCAGAGCAACGTCCGACTTAGGAACGAACTCCTCCGAGTCAGGTTCCCCACTGTCCTGGGTGTTCTGATCTGCGGTCCACGGAAGGGCCAGAACCTTGGCATCCTCGATCTTTTGCTCCGCAAACCTCTGCAAGAAAAGAGACAAAAGGGAGTTAGGAAAGGAAGTCACAAACGCAATTAGAAAACAAACACAAATATGTAAGTTTACCTCGGGAGGGGGATTCCCCCGAGTGAACGGCTTCAGCTCCCATGTCCAGTCCTCCGGCATATCGGTCTTGAAGATAGCTCGGACACGCTTGTAAATAAGATAGTCGTCGCTCAACCGTCGAAACTCAGTTAGGATCGAGAGGACCGCTCATGTAGCAAAGCTTGTGCGAACGAAGCTGGAAAGGGCAGATTCGGCTGCTGATGAATGTGGTCATCAGATCCTCACCGTGGATCCCGGCACGGATCAACTCCTTCAGCCGAATCTCGAATGCCTCGGCCAAAGCATGGCTCTTCCTGGGGTTGTAGTTCCAATTCTGCTTGGAAGGGGGGCCGATAGAAAAGGCAGGGAGTCGAATCTTGTCTTCCTTTCCAGTGTTTTTGACATAGAAAAACGATCTATGCCACTTCTTGCAAGACTCGAGGCCAGCGACTCGAGGGAACTCGGATTTTCTCCGAGGTGTGATGGACGCGGCTCCACACTGGGTAAGTGATTTCTCAAAGGGTTGAAGGGATTTGTCTGGAACGACGTTAGATCAGATCTGGAAAAATTTGGACCAAACGGGCACAGAGGGCCAGAGGCCGAAATATCCCTTCGAGGCTGAGATATAAGCGGATAGGGAGGCGATGGCATTAGCCGGAAGGTGATGCGGCTGAAGGCCGAAGTAATCGAGGAACTCCCTAGCAAAATTTCTAAGGGGAAGGCCAAACCCACGAGCAAAGTGGGACATGAAAACAACGTACTCGCCTTCGTGGAGTACATGAGAGGATTCACTGCCGGGCAAGCGACAGCTTACCTCAGCGGGAATCCGGCGAGTCCTAATTAGCCACTCAATCTCACGACGAGTGACAGAGGAGCCCTGCCAAGAGCCCCGCTCTGGACCAGACGCTACGTCGTCATCTTCGATGAGCGCACCACTAACAGAACTAGACATAAAGTCGTCGGAGGAATCGACGGAAGAAGAACTAACGACGGAGAGAGACTTAGAGGCGCAGGGGCCCGTCGTGGTTCTAAGCGAGCACGGCGGCGGAGCGGAAAAGAACCACCGCAAGAAATCTAGAGAAACAGCAGATGCGCCTAGGCAAGGAGCCTAACGATGAGACCGTAGAAAAACTCACCGGCGATGGCGCCCGAGCAAGCGCACGGCGATGAGGTCGACGGAGCGGAGGAACTGCGGCCTCGCCGTCAAGGATATCCACAATGGCGCAACCGCAGGCGCACGAACAGACGCACATGCGCGAGGAGGAAGAAGAGTAATGGTGAGCGAAGGGGGAAAGTGAACCCTCTAGCCCCGTGCCCCTCTTTATAACCACGTAGCCCTGGCGGTACTGGGATCGTGCGTGCGAGCGCTAACCGTGTAAATCATGCGTGCGGCGGAACCGCTCACGGATGAGTGCAGCCACACCGAAGACCGCACGACGTAGGAGAGGATCAGGCCCCCTGACTGATGCGGTACACGAGGCGTCGCAACGCCGACGCAACAGGTGCAGTAATCACTGTAGCTTGTTAGTGAGCACTGTAGAGGAACAGAAAACTAGAGGAATAATGATGAGTGGTACCCGTAGGACGAGGCGTGCACAAGAAGCTGCGCAGATACCTCGGACAGAAAAAAGTAACTCGGAAATAAGGAGAAATGAATGTTGGGAAACTGATGTGGCCCGGCCGAGGTTACGAGCAGGACCACACCAGCTTCGGGGACTAATGTTGGGGAGGTGACCCCGGATAGGGTCAAAATAGGGGAAGACAATAGGAGTCTCCCTTTTCATATGCCGAGTTACTTTTTATATCGGTCGAGTCATATAAAAGTCGGCCGAGATAAGCACGGCCATGGCACCTACGAAAGGATCAATACCTTATCCGGCCGACATACAAGTTAAGTCGGCCGAGTAAGCCTGAATAACTTGAGTATAGGTGAAGGCCGAGCCGAGTTATGTGAGAAAGGGCCGAATAACAAGAAGCTTCCAGGAGAAGGAGGTGACTTTATTCAAACCCAGGTCACGGGCTAGGAAGAATCTGAACCAAGCCAAGCACAAAGGACAAGGAGCAGAGCAGCAGAAGGGCAGAAGGAGGTCACGGAGGTGACAGTCATGGAGCCCGAGGCGCGCAGGTGGGGTTCTCTGGAACATTGCCGTCGTTAGAAGGGGGACACGGAAAGGAGGTCACCGAGTTACCATATTGGGACAAGCAGCCACGTCAGCCCTAGAGGATCCAAGGCACCCCTTTATAAGGGGAGACGCGGGATCCTGAGGAGGGGGTGATTGGTTCTAGGTCATAAGGCTCGTGTATTAGCTCTCTTCTTCCTGCATACAGCTCGAGGAGCACTTGTAGTCCAAGATAAAGAGAAATAAAGATCTGCATGTTAGTCATTTGAGTGTAGAAATAACTACATCTTCCCTCCCCGGATCCCTCTAGCATACATTGGCCCCATACTTTAGCCTACCCATGGCATCTATCGTGCCACCACCACGATAGGAGAGGAAGACCACCCTCTCATTAGCCTCGGGTTTGGGGGAAATCTCACCAACAGGGAGGCAGCAATCCACTTTGAGTGGGATGCGCCTGGTGGAACGCAGCCACTCGACCTCCTCCGCGGAGACCTCTGAGCCCTCCCAGCCGTCGCGCTCGCCATCGGCGACCTCCTATTCTTCCGCTCCCTCCGCAGCATCATGAGCATCCATGGTTTCTCTGGCCTCTGGCTCCTCCGCCACGGGAAGAGTCTTGGATGAGCGTGGACCCATAATGTCACATCCCAAAATTTTCCAAATTTTGTAATGTGAAAATAAATAAACAAAATAAATAATTGTTGAAATTTAGGGTGAGAAAAAACTTTTTGTTTCTAAATGGAAAATTAAAATCCCATCTTGAACAAACTTTGAATAATATTTGAATCCAACTAAATTCAAATCAAGTGAAATGTATTCTTCATAAATGCATCTGGAAATGTAAAAACTTGGGAAATAATGCCAAACCCTAAAACCCTAATGGAACAAAATCATTTCCAAGTTATCTCTAAGACCATGGTTTTGATCCATATAAAAATTTGTCAACAAACATTTATAAATGATAAAGAATGACAAATTGAAATATTATAAAACCATATGAATTGGTTTCACTTAATTTGGAGCCATAGATAAAATCTTAAGAATTTAATAAGATAAGGAAATTGAATTTCCAAATCTAATAAAGCACCTATCTAGAAATCCATACCAAATGGTGAGCAAATAATCCTAAAGACATTTAAAAGTATGAACAAATATTAAAATAAGATTTTTCAAATTGGAATCACCAAGATTTGGTCTTTAAATAAAAAGATATGGTTTTTAAAAGACAAAGGGAGAAATAATAAATAAGGACTATTTGATAAGAGCCAAATAAAACTTGGCCAAGACCATAAACAAATGGAATAATCATAATCCAAGTTCAAATGAGATAAATGGATAAATAATATTGAAATAAAATAATATGGCCTTAACCAAAAATTCTATTTCATTGGAATAAAGACAAATACTCAATTTAAATGACTAATAGATCATATTAAAAATATTCCATGAATTATTTGACACCCTAATAAATAAATAAAACCTACTGAATAGGTTTGGTAAAAATATGGGTTTCAAATAAAGTTTTAAAACACATTAAAACCTATTTGAAATAAAGACAAGTGTCTATTTATAAAATAAATAAAAGACCCTAAAAAATAAAAGAATTATTCTAAATTTGACTTTAGAATATGTTAAATAACAGTATTAAAATCTACACAAAGTTTGGTTGAAGTTTGAATTCAAATGGTTGTTTGAAATGATTAAACAAAATCAAAATAGAATATTGGAAAAGAAAAAGAAAAATGAATCTGTATAAAAAAATGAAAACCAACCAGCCCAGCCCAACCTGGCCCACTAAGCCCAGCATCAGCCCACCCCTCTTACCCCCGCAGGAAAATGTTTCGCACCACTGACCAAACCCGCAGAGCCGCTGACTGCTGGACCCACTGCCTCTCTCTCTCTCTCTCTCTCTCTCTCTCTCTCTCTCTCTCTCTCTCTCTCTCTCTCTCTCTCTCTCTCTCTCTCTCTCTCTCTCTCTCTCTCGCTGTCAAGCAGATCCCACCGGTCAGGTCATCTTCTTCACCCGCGCGCTGACCTCGCCCCTCTTCTCGCCGTTACTGGCCATTGAAAGCTCGACTCAATTCGAGTTACTACCGCGATAACTCTTCGCCGTGACCACGCCATATTAAGCGCCCACGTCCCCTCTTCCCTTTCCCCCACTCTCGGCTCTCTCTTCCCCGGGCTATCCCAATTCATCCTCACATCACCACTGCTCCGACAAGCCTCCCCGACAAATTCTGGCCAGTCCTCGCCGCGTCTTGCTGCCTCGACCACGCGAGCATGTTCCTCATCAACCGCTGCATCTCCCAGTAGCCTCGGCTTGCCCGCGCTTGACCCACAGCGTCGGCAACGATGAAAACCGAGCATCGCCACTGTCTGCTCCAACTCCGACGGCATCTACTGGTGAGCCCAAACCTCCCTTTCACCTCTTTGTGATGCTCACATGCTCGCAATTCTCATGAGAACCTAACGGTACTTCCCTCTTTCCTTAGTGTGCCTCCAAACCTCGTCTTCGTCGACGACAGAATGTACCCGACGACGATGCAAACTCCGGCGAAGGATTGACAATGACCCCGTGTGCCCCCTGCTCTCCCACGACCACCTCCAGCATCTTTACTCCACGGCGAACCCAGTAAGCCCCTTCCCTCTCTCCCTTGCTTCCTGGTTGCGCCGGAACGCCACTGGCAGAGCGCCTCCGCCGCGCAGCCGCCGCTAGCGCTGCTGGTTCTTGGTCAATGCATTGAGGACCATCGGATCTAGATCGTAAGGATGCAACAGATTGACTCAACGAAGGGGTACGAGCTAATCTGCACCGTTCAATATCACTTAGATCCAACGCACCCATAACGCAATCCAACCGAAGCGGTACAGACCAGTAGAATCACGCCACGTGGCACAGTCTGTTTTATAAAAACCAGAAATGATCTATTTGATGTTCAAGTTTGTAAAATTCATAACTTTTGATCCACACGTCCAAATTTTACAAATTTTATATCATTGGAATCAGCAGAACAAGTACTATCCAACCATGCACTTTTTTTAATAAATTGCTTCTGGTAAAATGGTTGTTTTGCAGAAACTTGTGTAGGCATAATTTGAATATAAAATTCATTCTAAAATTATTTTTGTGATAAAATCTTTGGCAAATGGATTGTCTTGAACCTACTGACCATATAAACCAACTTGTGGATTCAAAAACATATTTTGTGAGGCAAAAGAATAAATCTTTGATTTAGAACATTTCTAGTCAAATAAAAATGTGGTTTATATGTTAAAAATTCTTTTGGAGGAAACCCTTTGGGAAATGTTTTGATTTAAACTCTCTGACCCTAAACACCAAGTTTTAGAATTTAAAAATGTGTTTTGATGAACCCTATAAATTATTACTTTGCTAAAGGCATTTTCAACAACATAAAATATTGATTTAGTGTAAAAATGGTTTATAGGTGAAACCTTTTGCAAATGGTTCTAATATTAAACACTTGACCATAAAACACCAACATTTGTGTTTAAAAATGTATTTGTCAAACACTACAAAATATTACTTTGGTTTGAACCATTTCTAGCAAAATAAAAATGACTTAAAATGGCCATTTTCACTAACTTAATATCAAATGATTTTACCACATTTACAAATGACCTTGCCACTTTTGGAAATGACCAATAGGTGTTTTCAAATGTTTATAACCTATTAGAAACCACTTTTTCAAATAAAACAACCTTTGGCATTTTTGCATGCATTGCTTTGTTTCGATTATTTTATGTGATGTTTGCTTGAATGGTAGATTGAATATTGCTTGCTTGGTTGAATTGTAGTGGAATTTTAAGAGTGTGAATATTGCAAGATCAAGGAGTGAACTTATAATTATCTACCAAAAAAGGCAAGTGATGCTTCATATTTTTGTCCCATTATTTTCACTATGCATTAGTGATATTTCTAAGTAGGTCTTGCATGGAATTTTTGCTAAGTATAAACTATGCCATGGGAAATCCTAGTAGATGAAACCTTAGTAGAAGTTTCCTAAGTTAAGATTCCTACTACTATCATGCTTAGCTTAGCTAGTAGAAAACATGGGTGGATTATATTCATGCTATAGAATATTTCTAAGTCAAGGACTTGTGTTTTGTTTAATAAAACAACTAAGTGAATGAAACACCTGGGTGGAATGGAAAGAATGGTTTGTGTTGAGTGGTTACACAAGGCCCATTTCTATGGTTTACCTTGTGTATCCCACTTGTGGAATGCCATCTAGGAACAAAGAGATTTGAGATGTCAAATGTTGAGAAGCTTCAAGTGCAACCACTTGGCATTATGGGATGTGCCTGGATCATATAGGTTGCAATAACTTAGCCAAATGGACAGTTGGTGGTAGGGGATGATAGGTTGGAACGCGTCCATTCTGGTCTAAGGAAAGGCTTCTGAAAGATCTTGTCTTGGTGAAACCAAGTATTGTGGGGAAAGTGCACCACCTTTCTAGAGTGTAAAATCTAAGTACTTAGCCATGACCCTGGTAAAGGAAAATTTGAGCATCAAGACATGGAAGCTATCAAGAATCTCCTCATCCCAATTTCTAAGTTAAAAACTTGTGGTTGAATAAGGGTTTAAGGTTCACCAATTTCTATTGATGGTTCCTTGGGTGTTTTTGACAAGCAAAAACTTAGTGTTTTCAAATGATAAGAAAAATCTATGTTGAGCAAAGCAAGCCTAAGCTCCACTTAGCCAAATGCATATAGATGATAGTTACCACTATACTACCATAGTATCACTTGCCAATACAATTCAAATGTATTGACCCTTGTGGCTGTAACTTATTATGTTGCAGGTTTGATTGATGTTAGTAAAGTGTGTTGATTAGGATTACAAGTCTACAACCAACATGATTGCCTGTGGCACTTTGAAGATGAAGGACCCCATGCTATAGTTATTTCTGCTGCATTGTAATGAGATAGCCAATTGAGCTATGTAAGATGTAATGAATTATTTTATTCCTGGTTATAAAGTTGTATTATGACCTTTGTTTCTTGATATTACATCTTAACTGTGGATGCTAGCTATTGATCCAGGGACTAGCATTGTAAACACAGCGATCTTTACCTTATTAAAGCTTGGGACCTCTACACGTAATGGAATGGGAGAGGAAAGGGAGGAATCTCAAGAAAGAAGCTATGGAGGAGAAGAACCGCAAAGGAAGAAGTTGGACTTTGGAGGTGCAAGGAAGATGAAAGAGGCTATGGGGAAACTGAACAGGCGAGGGAAGTTATGTTCCCCTCACCCCTACTTAAGGGGAGTAAAAACCCCAATCGTGGGATCCCCATGCACCGTGCGTCCAACGCATGGCCGTGTATTCGGACGAGTGAGCCAGTCAGCGAGCGCCACATGTATACAATACATGGAAAATCCACGGCCACGTCACACAGTGCAGGACGAGGGGCGCGGAGAGATGGGACTGCCATAGTGACGGGGAATTACTGCGCAGCTGTCACTGTGCAGTCAGAGCTTGGAAAAAAATTTGAGGCAAGTCATCATGATTACAAGCTGTCAGTGACTAAGGCACACCAAAAATGACTCGGGAGTGGCCAAAATGACTCGGTACAGGCGAAAATGAGCCAAAAAGTCAAAGAACAGACCCGAAAACTGTCAGACAGACTCGGCAAGATGCAAGATTGCACCAAACAGTGCGCCCTAAGAACCAAATACAGACGGAAAAAGGAGTTCCAATCACATTAAAGGAACCTAGAGACGCCTAACAGCTAGAACTACTAGACCTCACCAGCTTCGGGGACTAATGTCAGGCGGATAACCCCCGATAGGGTCATAAGGGGTAAAACATTGCCCAACTTGGCTTATGCCGAGTGAAGAACGAACCTGGCCAAGTGATTATGGCCGGGTAAGATGATCGTGTACGGCCAACATAGGAACTATGTCGGCCTGTATAAGACACGTTTGTTAATCTTGCAGGAACCAACAAGCCGAGTCTCATGAGGGAGGGCCGAGTCAGATAAGACACGTGGCAACTTTTCGAGTGAGGCTCAGGAGGGACCATGGTAAAGAGTAGTCAAAAGGGAAGGGCGACACCGGGTGACACAAAAGGAGCCAGGTGACGCCTAAATCAAGGGCTGACGTACAAAGTTACTGCGTGATGCCAAAAGAACTGGAGGCTACGTACGTGAAGACCGTTATCTGTCCAACTTTATGGACTGGACCACTAGGCTTAGTAGAAGCCCATTACCCGGCACGTACATTGAGGACCAAGATCCAAATAGTAACCCTAAGACCCAAAGGGGTGTAACCTAACTAGCCATCTCCTATATAAGGGGTGGCATATCTAGGGTTAGGGAAGGTTGGACCTCGTAGGGAACTAGTGCTGCAGGAGCTAAGTTCATACAACTCAAGGAGCACCTGTAAACATCTAGGATCAATAAAATCACCAAGTGTGGAGAGTTATTCTTGTTGTTCGAGCGTGGCAAGACCGTGCACACTGTAACACCATCAGAATCGGCCCTATGCAAGTTTCAGCGATTTCCCACCAAAACCGCATAGAAACGATTCAAAGGTGCCCACCAAGCACTTTCGTGCGGGTGGAAAACGAAGTAATACCATTACACAATATCCCAGGATGGAATCCACAGAACAGATATATACAACAATGACTCAAAGAGTCAAGAATACAGATATACAATACAAAGATCCAAATCACCTTGAAAACAATACAGCGTCCTAGTACGGACAAGATGCAAATTGAGCTAAGAGCCCTGAAGAATAACCAATGGCGTCCATAACCCTGCCCAGGCCAAGCCGGAAGGGTAACCCTGCTAACGACGTCGATCTCAAAACCTGCTTCAACAAAGGGGTGCCGACAAAGGGCAAAGGAAAAAAGAGAGCGGTCAGTACTGAGGCCAATACAAGGCAAGACTAGAATTCGGCGATCCTCGCCTACATAGGTATGGTTGACTGAAGCGGCAGCGCAGCATGCACTAAACAACCTATATAGACTCAATACAACTGGCGGCTATTAGATAGGGATAAGAAAGATCTATTCTGATCCAACCTAAAACTATCACCAAGCATACCCATCCTGGTATTTCCCCCTCGAGACCAAACGAGCAAGTCAACCGAGGAACTCACACAGTTGGCAGTTTTATTCATTTCGTTATAGTTGCGACAATTACTAGTCAGGTATAGATGGCATGAGTCATCTTGAGATAATAAGCAGTGGGCAGTTTTAGTTAACCATTCCGTTGTAGTTGTAGTACTTACTAGTCAGATACATATAGCATGAGGTATCCCAAAACCCAGCAGTTGTTGGTACTTTTATTTAGCCACTCTGTTGTAGTTGCAATACTTACTAGTCAGATACAATGGTAACAGGCAACAACCCAAACCAGCAATTGTTGGCACTTTTATTTAGCCATTCCATTATAGTGAAGCTAATTACTAGTCATTATAAAGTCAAATTTGTAGCACTACTTTAGTTATAGTTGTCTATGATCGAGATACTGTGCTCCAAGTCGTCCATAACCGTGGACACGGCTTTCAGAAAGTTTTACCCTGCAGGGGGGCACAAATAGCAACACACGCACGATCAACCTCGAGAAAAACCAAATAAAACCCTACGAGGCATCACGACAGAGCAACTGCAAGATTCATATAAATTTCAGGGGGCCACCCCACCAAGCTACCCGCTACGAAGTTGGCCGGCTCCAAGACGGACCCAGAGGTTTGTGAGAACGGCTGTAAACGACTGGGAACCCAAAAGTGTGACTAGGCTTGTCGATACCGCGTAATCGTGCCGCGATCCAAAATAGTACAGGCGCTCCACGCTCAATCGTAAATAAAGCAGTAAAGCATGGCATAAGTACAGGATAGTAATAAAGCCCCAAACTACTTTGTGTCCCCAAGAAATAAATATGACTCAAGCTCTGGATAGGGGGATTCATGGTCCCACATGCGGATAGTGCGAATATTCAAAGAATAGGTATCAAGTACTCGGGGTCCTACGGGACACAAGTGGACGGTTAAAAACCAAATAACATCTATTGCCCACCTGTGCCTCTGCATTATTTACCTACTTCAATTTTAGTTATTAAACGGTAATTAAAGTTATAATCATCTCCAACATAAAGCATATGGCAGTCTTCCAACAACCGTGGTGCTTGACGACACGCAACAATACTTGAGCAAGAAACTACGACACGCAAGTCCAACTATCTACCAAGCAACAGGTAATAGGATGTGTCCAAGGCAATATAAGGCTGCAAAGGATATCGCGGGGACGAAAACTAGAGCATCGTAACACATATAGCAATAGATCAACAGGAGGAAATAAAGACTAGAAATGTAAAATAGGTAGAAAGAGGGAGAATGCTCACCTGAAAACATTGTTGAAGGTTCATCCGAAGATCGGGCCGACACTCACATCAACTCATCGGCCTAATCCGTGAAGAAGCAAAGCACTAGAAGAAACACCGGATGCACTATTTAATACTACGATGAAAGATCGGGCATGATGCATGTATGTTGTATGGCATGGCAAGGATGCGATGCAATTAGACAATATTAAGCGGAACCGGGGTCCCGACAATTAATTAGACAGTTCATATTGTTTAGATACCCCGCAATTTAAATGTTGACTTAACATGTCAAAACATAGTATCGGTTCGCTACACAAATTTAGATAGGGCCAATATAAGACTAGATTTGCCCGCATATGGTCTCCATATTTAATTATGAGGTAAATCGACATAAGGCCCCCAAACCCCACAATATGTATGAAACATGAACGATTTAAAATGCAACAACATATATTATTTATAAAAATAGGGTCTTGGGAAGAGGGGTCACACATGGGGATCGGCGAACTTGGGGTTCCGAGGTTTTGAGGGATCAGTCTTCGGGGTCCGAGAAGGAAGAGCTCCGCGTTCCA
Organism: Avena atlantica; assembly: GCA_910589765.1. NCBI lineage: Eukaryota > Viridiplantae > Streptophyta > Magnoliopsida > Poales > Poaceae > Avena > Avena atlantica. Next base: position 124,571,919 of record OU342739.1, read on the forward strand.
TGAAGAAGTTCATGTCGATGGTAGATCTTGGCATCGCGTAAATGGCATCGGTCGACGAGAATATCGGAATACATGCATCGCCACGGTCCCACTTCGGATCTTCTTGGTCACATGTACAGGAACCAACAAGCACATTACAAACTAACACAAAATTTGATCATAGGACATGATCTTAACCACAGAGACGTCCACTCACGGAGCAGATGGCCATCCGACGTGCGCACACGCGGGCTCACGAGCGGCCAAGGCGAGGTCGAGACTTCGACGGGGAGCAGGCGAGGGCGCCAGGAAGGAGAGGTGCGGTCGCGAGGTGTCAGGGCTCGGGGACGGGCGAGCGGCGAGCAGCAGGGCCGGTCGGGTCTCGCAGGGTCGACAGGCTCGGCGGGGACGACCGCTGCAGGGGAGACTCCAGCGAGGAGAGGATACGGGAGTGGCCGACGACGTGCAGGCGTGAGGCAGAGGCGCTGCAATGGCTTGGCGGCTTCGCTTGCGGCGGTGGCGTCCGCAGCAGGGCGCGACCGGGACGTAGAGAGAAGGCTGCGGGGCAGAGGCGAAGGGAGCTCCGAGCGACGCGCGGGGTCCGGGCCCAGGTCGCTAGTGGTAGAAAGGCCTGAGACCGGCGGCAGAGAGCTCTGAGGAGGCGGGGAGGTGCAGAATCGGGAGGCGGTGGAGAAGAACCTGGCACCAGGGGCGCCGGGGTCGGCGGATGGAGCTTGGAGGGAGGGGCACCGATGTGCTGGTCGAGGGGAGCCTGGCGGCGGGTTGCAGAGGGCAGGGCTGGCGGCAGCAGGGTGAGCGAGGAAGGAGGGCGGGGGTCACGGGGTGGAGAGATCGAGGAGGAGACCCGAGAAAGCTACAACGTGGTCAGGGTGGGTCGCGCTGTACATGACGAGCAGGTCAGGTACATGTCGGGCTGGGGCCTGGCTAGCGAGCAAGAGACGCTAGAAGTAGAGCAACACGCGGGGTGGGTCGCGTCAGGGTGCAGTGCGACGCGCGGCTGTGTGTGTGCGTGTGGCATGGGTGTGTTGGTGGCAATAGGGAGTAGTGGTTGGGCGGTATGTGCACATTGCGGCGAAGGTTGGAGGGGTGAGGGAGTGGGGCTAGGGTTTGGATTATAATTAGGGTTAGGATTTTTTTGGGCCGGAGTTGTAGTAGGTGGTCTGGCCTACGGTTGGGCTGCCTCCTCCGGTCCAAAAATATTAAGACTATTACTTTAATTTTTAAAGATACTTCTGCAAAAAAAATTTAGACAAACAAAATATCCGGAAGAAACGGGGTTTTATATTTTGAAATGAAGACAGGGGAAATATGTAGAAAACAAATAGGGACATTTTGAAAATAGTTTTAGATTAAAACATGCATGATGATGTCATGATGATGTGCAATATACAAACAACCGTGATTACTAGTAGTGGTTTTATCCGGGGTGCTACAATTCAACACCACTAACAATGGATCTCGCCCTTGAGATCCGCCTCATGGTACATGAAAGAAGGCTGACAGTCTGAATCTTCTCGCTTCATGTAGATCCTCACGACACCACTAACAAGAGTTCTTGCTCTATCTTGAAATTGGCGACACCACCAACAAGAGATCGTTGATCATGTCTGTCGAGAGAACACTCCGGAGAAACAAAGATGAAGGTCGAGGTCTCAAAAGATAAGGCCACCTCTAACTTCCCTGGAAGGAGTAAAAATTGCATCGATCCACCATTCCATGTACAAGAGCGAATGATAAGAGTAGTCGGATGGTGATCAGTCCATCGCGCACCCAAAGCATTGCTCTGCACAAGAACGGAGAATTATGCAACCAACTACCAGAATTTAGACTGAAGATCTTATCAATTGAGATTCAGAAACAAAAGGATAAAGTAGGCTCTTTATCGAATCTGGTGCAGATGATGTCGTCGTGCAGGAAAACATCGGAAGATACAACAAAAAGAATTAGTGACTTCTTGGATCCACTAAAAGGTACAAGAAAAGAAGATTCCTCAGATGGCATGAACACCGAATGTCGAAGCACCGTTACAAGAGGAAGGAAGCGAAACCCTGAAGGTACAATGGAAACCCAACTACGAGAATTCCTGGACTCGAAGAAAAACTAAGAGAGTAGATCGAAACACACAGAGGTAAGAGGAGAACAGCAAAGGGGTAAGGAGTAAAAGCAGACCTAATCAGATCTATCCAACCGATTTTGCAAAATAGTTTTGACACTCTACAACGTCCGTTAGCTAGGTTATCCTACAGGCTGGACCAGTGGGGTATCGTAACTGCTGAGCTCTGATACCACTCTGTAACACCCTCAGAATCGGCCCTATGAAAGTTTCAGCGATTTCCCGCCAAACCCGCATAGAAACGATTCAAAAGTGCCCACCAAGCACTTTCGTGCGGGTGGAAAACGAAGTAATACCATTACACAATAGCCCACGATGCAATCCACAGAACAGATATATACAACAACGACTCAAAGAGTCAAGAATGCAGATATACAATACAAAGATCCAAATCACCTAGAAAACAATACAACGTCCGAGTACGGACAAGATGCAAATTGAGCTAAGAGCCCTGAAGAATAACCAATGGCGTCCATAACCCTGCCCAGGCCAAGCCGGAAGGGTAACCCTGCTAACGACGTCGATCTCAAAACCTGCTTCAACAAAGGGGTGCCGACAAAGGGCAAAGGAAAAAGAGAGCGGTCAGTACTGAGGCCAGTACACGGCGAGACTAGAATTCAGCGATCCTCGCCTACATAGGTATGGTGGACTGAAGCGGCAGCGCAGCATGCACTAAACGACCTATAGAGACTCAATACAACTGGCGGCTATCAGATAGGGATAAGAAAGATCTATTCGGATCCAACCTAAAACTATCACCAAGCATACCCATCCTGGTATTTCCCCCTCGAGACCAAACGAGGAAGTCAACCGAAGAACTCACACAGTTGGCAGTTTTATTCATTTTGTTATAATTGCGGCAATTACTAGTCAGGTATAGATGGCATGAGTCATCCTGAGATAATAAGCAGTGGGCGGTTTTAGTTAACCATTTCGTTGTAGTTGTAGTACTTACTAGTCAGATACATATAGCATGAGGTATCCCAAAACCTAGCAGTTGTTGGTACTTTTATTTAGCCATTCCGTTGTAGTTGCAATACTTACTAATCAGATACAATGGTAACAGGCAACAACCCAAACCAGCAATTGTTGGCACTTTTATTTAGCCATTCCATTATAGTGAAGCTAATTACTAGTCATTATAAAGTCAAATTTGTAGCACTACTTTAGTTATAGTTGTCTATGATCGAGATACTGTGCTCCAAGTCGTCCATAACCGTGGACACGGCTTTCAGAAAGTTTTACCCTGCAGGGGGGCACAAATAGTAACACACGCACGATCAACCTCGAGAAAAACCAAATAAAACCCTACGAGGCATCACGACAGAGCAACTGCAAGATTCATATAAATTTCAGGGGGCCACCCCACCAAGCTACCCGCTACGAAGTTGGCCGGCTCCAAGACGGACCCAGAGGTTTGTGAGAACGGCTGTAAACGACTGGGAACCCAAAAGTGTGACTAGGCTTGTCGATACCGCGTAATCGTGCCGCGATCCAAAACAGTACAGGCGCTCCACGCGCAATCATAAATAAAGCAGTAAAGCATGGCATAAGTACAGGATAGTAATAAAGCCCCAAACTACTTTGTGGCCCCAAGAAATAAATATGACTCAAGCTCTGGCTAGGGGGATTCATGGTCCCACATGCGTATAGTGCGAACATTCAAAGAATAGGTATCAAGTACTCGGGGTCCTAAGGGACACAAGTGGACGGTTAAAAACCAAATAACATCTATTGCCCACATGTGCCTCTGCATTATTTACCTACTTCAATTTTAGTTATTAAACGGTAATTAAAGTTATAATCATCTCCAACATAAAGCATATGGCAGTCTTCCAACAACTGTGGTGCTTGACGACACGCAACAATACTTGAGCAAGCAACTACGACACGCAAGTCCAACTATCTACCAAGCAACAGGTAATAGGATGTGTCCAAGGCAATATAAGGTTGCAAAGGATATCGTGGGTACGAAAACTAGAGCATCGTAACACAGATAGCAATAGATCAACAAGAGGAAATAAAGACTAGAAATGTAAAATAGTTAGAAAGAGGGAGAATGCTCGCCTGGAAACATTGCTGAAGGTTCATCCGAAGATCGGGTCGACACTCACATCAACTCATCGGCCTAATCCGTGAAGAAGCAAAGCACTAGAAGAAACACCGGATGCACTATTTAATACTACGACGAAAGATCGGGCATGATACATGTATTATGTATGGCATGGCAAGGATGCGATGCAATTATACAATATTAAGCGGAACCGGGGTCCCGACAATTAATTAGACAGTTCATATTGTTTAGATACCCCGCAATTTAAATGTTGACTTAACATGGCAAAACATAGTATCGGTTCGTTACACAAATTTAAATAGGGCCAATATAAGACTAGATTTGCCCGCATATGGTCTCCATATTTAATTATGAGGTAAATCGACATAAGGCCCCCCAAACCCCACAATATGTATGAAACATGAACAATTTAATATGCAACAAGATATATTATTTATAAAAATAGGGTCTTGGGAAGAGGGGTCACACATGGGGATCGGCGAACTTGGGGTTCCGAGGTTTTGAGGGATCAGTCTTCGGGGTCCGAGAAGGAAGAGCTCCGCGTTCCATGAAGAAGTTCATGTCGATGGTAGATCTTGGAATTGCGTAAATGGCATCGGTCGACGAGAATATCGGAATACATGCATCGCCACGGTCTCACTTCGGATCTTCTTGGTCACATGTACAGGAACCAACAAGCACATTACAAACTAACACAAAATTTGATCATAGGACATGATCTTAACCACAGAGACGTCCACTCACGGAGCAGATGTCCATACGACATGCGCACACGCGGGCTCACGAGTGGCCAAGGCGAGGTCTAGACTTTGACGGGGAGCAGGCGAGGGCGCCAGGAAGGAGAGGTGCGGTCGCGAGGTGTCAGGGCTCGGGGACGTGCGAGCGGCGAGCAGCAGGGCCGGTCGGGGCTCGCAGGTTCGACAGGCTCGGCGGGGACAACCGCTGCAGGGGAGGCTCCGGCGAGGAGAGGATACAGGAGTGGCCGACGACGTGCACGCGTGAGGCAGAGGCGCTGCAACGGCTTGGCGGCTTCGTTTGCGGCGGTGGCGTCCGCAGCAGGGCGCGACCGGGAGGTGGAGAGAAGGCTGCGGGGCAGAGGCGAAGGGAGCTCCGGGCGACGCGTAGTGTCTGGGCCCAGGTCGCTAGCGGTAGAAAGGCCTGAGACCGGCGACAGAGAGCTCTGAGGAGGCGGGGAGGTGCATAATCGGGAGGCGGTGGAGAAGAACCTGGCACCAGGGGCGCCGGCGTCGGCGGATGGAGCTTGGAGGGAGGGGCACCGATGTGCTGGTCGAGGGGAGCCTGGCGGCGGGTTGCAGAAGGCAGGGCTGGCAGCGACAGGGTGAGCGAGGAAGGAGGGCGGGGGTCACGGGGTGGAGAGATCGAGGAGGAGACCCGAGACAGCTACAACGTGGTCAGGGTGGGTCGCGCTGTACATGACGAGCAGGTCAGGGACATGTCGGGCTGGGGCCTCGCTAGCGAGCAAGAGACGCTGGAAGCAGAGCAGCACGCGGGGTGGCTCGCGTCAGGGTGCAGTGCGACGCGCGGATGTGTGTGTGTGGCATGGGTGTATTGGTGGCGGTAGGGAGTAGTGGTTGGGCGGGATGTGCACCTTGTGGCGGCGGTTGGAGGGGTGAGGGAGTGGGGCTAGGGTTTGGATTAGAATTAGGGTTAGGGTTTTGTTGGGCCGGAGTTTTAGTAGGTGGCCTGGCCTACGGCTGGGCTGCCTCCTCCGGTCTGAAAATATTAAGACTGTTACTTTAATTTTTAAAGATACTTCTGCAAATAATTTTTAGACAAACAAAATATCCGGAAGAAACGGGGTTTTATATTTTGAAATGAAGACATGGGAAATATGTAGAAAACAAATAGGGACTTTTTGAAAGTAGTTTTAGATTAAAACATGCATGATGATGTCATGATGATGTGCAATATACAAACAACCGCGATTACTAGTAGTGGTTTTATCCGGGGTGCTACACACACCCTCCCCGGTGACCACAAGCATCCATTCGGCCCCCAACTTAAGCCTACCCATGGCATCTGCCGTGACACCACCACGACATTCCTCTTCCTCTCTTCCTCAACTTCCTTCCTCTTCCTCTTCCTCAACTTCCTTCCTCTTCCTCACAACATCCATAGCATCTGCCCAGTACTTCGAGTAGTTCACACCTACCCCATCATTGTCCTTGTTGGGTTGAGTTGCCATACCTACAATAAGAATGAAAGGTAAAATTTAGTAAAGTAAGCTTGAAGGTGAACATTTTGAACAAGATACGTAAAAAACATGTCATTATATAAGAATATACATACGGGAATGGTCCATTTAGGTATGTAAACATGCTTGTCCGATTAGGAGCTTGTTGCCTAGGAACTTGTGGTGAACAACCTCTCATAAGCCCAAGTTGCCTCCCTCTTTGTTGCCTAGGAACTTGTTGGCTACTTCTTGGTTGGCTACTTCTTTGTTAGCTTGGACCACTTTGTTGGCTACTTCTTGGTTGGCTAGGAATTTGTTGGCTTGGACCTCTTTTTTTCGAATATTTACTGTAGGGGATCCCCCCCCACAGTCCTTTATTAAAATAAACCAAGAAGTCTTATGTACAAGCTACCAAACTAAAACAAAAAGTATATACAAAAAGAGAAGAAAACTATACATAATTTACAATAAGGCATCAATCCAGGAGTTAAGATCTGTGATGGTATTCTTTCTGACTCTATATTTTAGTAGTGAAACATCACAGATAAACCCTGATTTCCAAGAGCTGAAGGATGGTCTTATTCCTTTGAAAATCTTGTCATTTCTCTGCTTCCATATATTCCAACAGGCCAGAATAGCAATCTCAATGAAACATGGACCTTTGAATTTCTGTTTTGCATGTTTCAAAATCTCTGGTCCAGATCCTATACCCCAGTTAATATGAAGGTAAGTCTAGATTATCATACTAAAATTGCATTCAAAAAATAAATGTGACCAGTCTTACAGGGTGTGAGAAGGGCAAAGAACACAATTATGATTGTTAGAAATATTCCAATGTCTTCTAAGCAGCATATCTTTAGTATTGATGCGGTCATGGATTATCAGCCAGGCAAAAAATTATGTTTGGAAGTGCATTTACTACTCCAGATCCACTGTGATGGAAAATGATTTGGTATGTGATTGAAATATCTCTTGTACATATCACTGACAGAATAATCCCCTGTTTTTGAATTCAAATTGTTCCATTCATCATGTTTAGTTTGCTGAAGAGTGACTTGAGCCAGTTGCAACTGTAAATGCTGTAATTCAGTACTAGCTTCAGTAGATAATGCCAGGTAAAAAGCTTCAGACATCTAAGTAATTGATATTACTTGCTTAATAGAGCAGTCTTTATCAAGTACATGTGAGAATAAATGTGGATAAGTTGAGTTGAGAGGATTGATGTTCCAGTTATCCACCCAGAATAGAGCTGTGTCTCCAGAACCCACTGAACATTTAAAATTTAAGAGATATTCCGCATGCAAGCTCATAATACAATGCCACCAGAAAGATCCACAGACAGTAATAGTGTGAGGAACCCTGTAATGATAATATGTGTTCCAGACTAGTTTCACCCAAGGAAGATCAGCTTTATTGTAGAAATTATGTAGGTGTTTCATAAGCAGGCATTTATTTTGGATTTGAAGATTTATGATTCCTAAACCACCCTTGTCCTTTGGTTTACTGATCATTTCCCAAGATGCCATAGAGTGAACCTTAGCATCATCCTTACTCTTTCTCCATAGACAATGTCTTCTTGCTCTGTTTAGGAATTCAATTATTCCCTTTGGGAGACTCAGAGAACTAATGTAGTGCAAAGGCAGTGAGGATAACACAGAATTCACCAAAACAAGTCTGTCCACATAAGACAAAAAAGATGTTGAGGTTGTCAGCCTTCTTTCAACTCTGTCAGTTAGAGATGAGAGATCTTTGATTGTTGGTTTTGTAATCCCCATGGGTAACCCAAGATAAGTGAAAGGCATTTTTGTTGTGACACAACCAATTTCCAGATCAAGAGAGGTAGCCTCATCCTGAGATAGATTTATGGATATCAATGATGATTTATGATAATTAACCTTAAGGCTAGTGAAAGCAGTGTATTCTTCAAGAATGTGTCTGAGAGTGTGTAATTGCTGTGGATCAGCTTGCATTATAATGATAGTGTCATCAGCATATTGCACAATAGGAAAAACATTAGTGCCTCTATTGGGGATTGGTGCAATTAACCTCCCTTCATTGAAAGCTTTGTTAATGAAGCTCGGTAGCAAGTCTCCCCCAAGAACATATAAAAGTGGGGAAAGAGGATCACCTTGCCTAACACCACGCTTATAGATGAAATTTCTGCCAAGTACACCATTCAGTAAAATAGCTGAAGAGCCATATGCTAATATTTATTTAACCCAGCCAATATATATATCATCAAAACCCATGCACTTCAAGATTCTAATTATTGCATCATGTTCAATTGTGTCAAAGGCCTTTTCAAAATCCAATCTTATAACCACAGTCTGTTTGTTTAAAGCATGGCATTGATGCAAGTATTCAAAAGTCCAACCCAAACAATCTTGTATTGTTCTGCATTTAATGAAACCATACTGGTTCTCATGAATACACCTTTTTATTTGCTTTTGTAACCTGTTTGCAGCCAACTTTGTTAAAAACTTGAGACATGTGTTTGTAAGGGAAATGGGCCTGAAATCATTGACAGACTCAGGAGAGTTCTTCTTAGGGACCAAAGTAATGAAAGAACCATTAATGCTTGCAAGAGGAGTTAGACCTTTGTGAAAATCATGACATAACTTTATGAAGTCATCTTTAATTATGTGCCAGCACTTCTTCACAAACATCCCATTAAAACCATCAGGCCCTGGAGCTTTATCAGTTTTCATATATTTAACAACATCTTCAATTTCCTCTGTACTGAACTCCTCAGAAAGGCAATCTAGGCCATCCACCTTTGAGACAAAATCCGATATATCAGTCCTGCATTCAATAGGGAAAGAAACCCCCATTCTGTTTTTATAGCAAATCCATAGAGCATCTGCCTTTTCTTTATGTTGGACCAAAATATTTCCATCTTCATCCTTAATTTGATTGATGACATTGTTCCTATATCTTTCAGTTGCTTTAGCATGGAAGTATTTAGTATTTTCCCCTCCAAATTTGACCCATCTAATTGTGCATCTGTTTCTCGAGTAAATAGACTGAGTGTTGAGAAACTTTTTGAGATGTAATTTAACAATATTCCTGAAGTTGAACTCAGGTTTGCTTAGGGGCCTCTTATCCTCAATAGCATCCAATTCAAGTATACATTTGTTACACTTATTAATCAGGACCTTAATTTGTGACAATCTTTTCCCCCATCTCTTCAAAGCATATCTAAGATTTTTAATCTTTGCAGTAATGATAGTAGCAATAGGTCCCCGCCTAACAGGTTGCTTCCAGGCTTGTTCCACTACTTGAAAAAAACCAGGTAGTTCAATCCATATATTCTCAAACCTGGAAATTTTTGCTCTTGGGATTGTGGTGGAAATACTGACCACACAAGGTACATGGTCAGAAGTTGATTTTGATAAAGGATTGACCAAAGTGTTGGGGAATTTCAAGGTCCAGCCAGGATAAGTAAAAAACCAATCCAATTGTTCTAGCAAAGGATTCTCTTTCATATGGGACCAAGTGAAATTTCTTCCCTTTAAAGGAAGTTCTAACAAACCAAGATGACTAATGATGTTGTTGAAAAGGAAGATATCATTTAGATCAGCCCCATCCTTATTTCTATTATCCAGTGAACTGATGAAGTTAAAATCCCCCAATAATAAACAGTCTTCATCATTTGGGATATTGAGATCGTATAGCCATTGCACAAACAAATCCCTCTTCAAACCTCTACAAGGCCCATAAACATTTACAAGTGTCCAGTTATATGAATTATGGGTTGAAGAAAACTTGATTTTTATTGCAGAGTCTGTGGTTTCTAGTAAAGAACCCACAAAAAAGAGCTATTCCATAACATAATTAGTCCACCAGAGGCACTAACATATGGAACAAAAGCAAACTGGTCAAACTGCCTTGGATAGAAAGTTTTGATAAAAGAATGATCAAAATCTTCACATTTTGTCTCTTGAAGACAAACAACTGAGCAATGACTTTCATTAATTTTGCTATACACAGCCAATCTTTTATATTTATCATTTAAACCTATGACATTCCAACATAGCACCAACCAATCAAGATTTATAGTAGAGAAATTATCCATTCGAAATACTGTGTAAAAAACATCCATCTGGTATGCCCAACAAACCAGAAACAAAGACAAGGCACCAACTTTAAGCAATAGTTGCAGACTGACACAGATAGTGATACATCATGAAAACCAGATAGCTGATATTGCCAAAACACACCAAAAGACCACATGACCACTAGAAGTTCATTACAAGGAGACATAATAGTATGAAAAACTAGAGACTCAGACCCTGGACCACACTGGTAAATGTAAGTATCACTCTTCATTGGGAACATTCTTGGCCTTGTTGGAGGAAGGATCAGCTATAAGCTTTTCCTGTGAGAACTCTTCTGGTGGGATTGCTAACTCCTTACATGTCCTTTGGAGAACATGAATTGGTATGAACAATTCTGCTGGCTCTTGTATTGGTTTGACAGACCTTGCCTTCTTTTTTGGCCTTGAAGTTTCAGCTGTAATGCAAAATTTAAAACCAGCATCTCTATTAGCAGTTCTTGCACTCCTCCTCACTAGATAACTCTGAATTTGAGCATCATCCCTTCCCACAAAAAGAGGCTTAAGATGCATAGGATTTTTGGGCTTTGCAGCACTTCTTGTTGCTCTAGTTGAAGGCTCAGTGTAGGCCTTTCTATTCCTCTTGGGAACACTGAGAGGGGAAGCTTTAAAGGCCACAGGGACAACTTGCTAGTCATTAGTGCTTGCTGAGATACAACTTCTATTGACTGATCTGACCTTTATATTCATCATGTGATTGGCTTTCTCATGATCCCAGGACACAGAGAACTCACATTGGCTATTGAAGGCAGTTGGCCAGTTTCTTTTTTCCAAAACTGATTTGGAAGTCTGATTAACTGACAAGCAAGAAGGAGCAACCTGCTTACAGAAGTGAGGGATCATAAATTGTAGTAACTTATTCATCTGCATGCTTGGTGGGATCACATGACCATATGAAGCAGGCAGAAGCATGCTTTCCATAGGGACAATCCTAACATGATTAATTATCAGTTGATTGTGTGTCATCACATTGTCATTATTAAAATACCCCCTGAATCATCAGATCCATCAATGATAATGGAATCATCAACTTGATCCACCTCTTGTTCCTGCCGTGTTGCATTATCCTGATTCTGATGTTGCACCTCATCCTACATGTTGTCTGGCAAATCTTGATTTTCAGGTTGAACATTTCCACCTTGGTCATGTGGCCCTTGTTCATGGTTCTGATCCCACCCAATTTCAGGGTACTGTGGTCCAACAAATTTGTTAAAATTCATATGCATCTGACCAGGCATGGGATGTGGATTACCATCAAAAGGCATTGGATCCTCATCATTGGGCAGGGCATCAGCAAATTGAGTTAACAGGATATAACAGACTGCAATCCATCCTTCCCTCACTCCACCAACTGAAGCATAGTTACCAAACACAACATCTCTAGGATCCTTGGTAATAGCTGGGTAAGAGGCATACACCAGAGTTCTTTCAAAGACATTGGGGGTCTTGGTGCCAATGCAGAAATTTACCAAAAGTGCGAATTGCATTAGTAATGTCATAATCGTTCCTGTAATCTAAAGGCAATCCAAGAAACATTAACCACCCAGTATTGAACCCCACTTCAGCCCTGTGATTTTGCCTATCATCATGCGCTAAAAAAGGAACAAAAGTGCCATTCTGAAGCTGAAATGGAGGATGATCAATTAGAGCTGATCTTGCAGCCTGACTGTGAAGCATAAAGAGACCAACTCCAAACAGACACGGCTGAACTTCCTCAACATCCCTATGCAACTGATGAACAATGAAATCCCTGACCTGCTGCCTCCAGAAGGCTTCATGTTGCGGCGGCGATGCTGGCATAAGCTTAGCAATGCAGATATGGTCATGACGGCGGGGCGGCACCACCGAGGGAGTGTAGTATGTCCTCGGCAGTCTTGTTGGACCACCATCGATAATCTGATGACCTTCAGGAATCCACATTGTCGGGTCTAGCGGAAAGTTCGCCATTATCGCCGGGAGGATCTTTGGCAGAGATTTGAGGTAGGGTTTGTTTGCAAAGGCAGAGTGTCAGAGGCGATGCACGAGGAAGACAAAGAGTATATCGAAGCCGAAGAGTCCAGGCTCTGTTCAACCTTGTCTGTACTAGACTCCTTGTCCAAACCTTGGCTTGGATCACTTTGTTGGCTACTTCTTGGTTGGCTAGGAATTTGTTGGCTTGTACCACTATGTTGGCTACTTCTTGGTTGGCTAGGAATTTGTTGGCCTAGACCACTTGTGCTTGCTTCATTTCCTTTTGCCCTCTTACTTTGTGTTTTACAACTACGTGCATTGTTCCCTTCGCGACTACACTTCCCACAACTAGATCTCTCATGAGGCTCTTGAAATTGGTTGTTTCCCGATTCCCGCGCACAAACATGTCCCCATCCGTCCATGTCACTTCTAAAACACTTTGTCTTGCGTCTACCATGTTTAACAACCTTGTATTCCGAATGGGGCCATGGACTCCATGGTACTCCGTCCAATGTGATTGGTCAAGGTATGGATGAAATCTAGGAGCCCATGTCTCTTTTTTCTTCATGATAGAGAACTCGGACTCTCTAACGGTGCACTCGTGATTATAATCCATATGGCGTTTTCGAGACGCACATAGCAAGTGAGAACAAGCGAGATGAAGCAACAATGGCCTTCCGCATGTGCAATCACAATCCCTTAGGGAGACCTTAAAGGCTCGGCCTCCGTGTTGGACACCATCCGAAGTGGTTCCTCCAGGCTCGACCACTTGGTAAATGAGCTCGTTGTTATCAAAAACCATGGCAACTTGGGAGTCCGCTTTCCGTGACTGGAATGTCCTCCAATCGTCAACCCTAGGTGGGTACTCATACTTGTACTCCTTTTTGTTCTGTCCTGCAATTTGCTTATCCGTTTCAAGTGATTAGTTCAAAAAATACCCATTCAACTTGTCGAATGTGTATCGAACTATTGCAGTGACGTGCAATGCACAGACACCCTTAAGAACCTTGTTGAAGGCCTCTGCCATGTTGCTTATCATTTGCCCATACCTCCGGCCATCCTCATCATAAGCCTGTGCCAACTTGTCCTAGAGTTGAATGTGCCTATTGAGAAACTATTGACCCTTGGAATTGAGTTTTTTTTGTTCAGCAATTTGAGATATAAGTTTATGAAACGTCGGTCTGTGAAAGCAAGACAACAATCTTGAAGATCATCAGCCAAATCCTTGCTCTTACATGCCCTATAGAAGTTGGAACAAAAATGTCTCATGCACCATCGATGGTGTAAAGGAGGATGCTCGGGAATGTCAATCGTCACCGCGTTGAGAATTCCTTGATGGCGATCCGAGATGACACATATTTCCCTATCAAGAGGTAATACCTTCGTTCTCAAAAGACAGAAGAACCACTCCCAATTAACATTGTTCTCCACCTCAACCAAAGAAAAAGCCAAGGGAAGCAACCAGTTATTTGCATTATTTACTATTGCTATCAAAAGAGTGCCACGGAACTGCCCGGTCAAGAAGGTCCCATCCACGGAGATGAGCGGCCTACAATGTTCGAAGCCCCTCACACATTGCTCGAATGCCCAAAAAGCACGCCCAAATATTCGAACATTTCTTTCATTACGAACCATCATTTCGGGGCCATATGGCTCACCACATGAACCATGCCCAGGTTAACATCGGCCATTGCTAACAACAACCTAGGGATTCGGTTGTATGATTCTTACCAACCACCGTACAACATTCTGAATGCGGCTTGCTTCGCCTTCCATGCCTTCCCATACTTCACCTCATAGTGAAAGAGAGCTTCCACGATCTCCATGACCATCTTGATGGTCATTGTTGGCAGTGAAGAAATTTGGTTTGAAAGCCTAAAGGCGAGGAATTCAGAGGTTAGCTGTCGGTGTTCGTGCTACACATCTTTTCCATCCACCCTTTTGCCATGGCACATGTGTGTTGACACACATCTTGAAATGCACCAATCGGGCCCCCCTTGTATGGTCTTGCTCGCACAATCCAAGGACAACCATCATCCTCGCATTTAACCGTGTAACGCTTCTTCACGTCCAAGTGAACCACCATGAAAGGACGATGATACCTAATAGAGAATTCCTTGATCCATTGCTTAAGTTCCAACAATGTGGCAAACCTCTGTCCTTTTGAAATCCCATTATTCTCGTGACTAATATCCCGGTAGGAAGTTGGCCTTGGTCCAAGCACTATACCCTTGCCGCCGCAAACCTTGGCTTCATCCGCTAGACTAAGATCATGAAACAAGGGTACCCGAGGATCCCTGCCCAATACCTTCTCATGCACTTCGGCCTCATCCTTAGTGAACCCTTCCTCATCAACTTCTTCATCGGGACCATCCTCATCCGAGTCCGATGAATACATTCGAGAATACGGGATGTCATGATCCATGTCGTCTTGTGTATGATATAAGTGCAAATTTCCAATAGTGTTGTCATAGAGCTCAACCTCACTCTCAGTATTCCCATACTCATCATTATACTCTTCCAATGCTTCATCTTGGTTCTTTGAAATGGGGCTCAGAGATGTCATCAATTCATCTTGTTGGGTAAAAGGATGCCCAACTATGGCGCCCCGCAAAAACCACTACTAGAAAATCGCGTTATTTTTGTGCATTGCATCATCATGACCTCATGCTCATGTCATCATGCCACCTCGCATTTGAGCATCGTCATGTCATCTTGCATTTGTTTGCATAAAACTATTTTCGAAAAGCCTATTTATGTTTTCTCAAACGCCCCGTTTTAAACAAGTAAAATATTTAACTTATTTTTGGGAGGCAGCCGCTAGGCCCGAAAGCCCGGCCGGCCACCTCCAGACCCTAGTCTAAAAATATCTAGTCCTAATTCTACCCAACCCTATTCTACCCAGCCTCCCTCCACCTCACCCTGACCAATCCCCTCCCTCCACCTCACCACTCCCTTCCCCTCCACCCAACCACCATCTGCCACCTCACCACTCCCTCTCCCCTTCCCAGCCGCCACCTCACCCCACCATCCACCCTGCAGCCTGGCCCCACCCCGCCAGCCTCTCTCCCGTGCCCACCTGCCACCACGTGGCCACCCACACCCCGACCCCACTCCACACCCTTGTAGCCGCCGCCGCCAGACGCAGCGCACGCCACACACAACCGCCACAATCCCCACCTGCCGCTCCCACTCTCTAGGGCCCACCCCGTCCCCACCTCCTCACGCGCTCCTCTCACGCGTGCCCCTCCCTGCCTCGCGTTCTTCCTCCCTCCCACCGCCGCCGCCGCCTGCAGAGCTTCGCGCGGCCGCCGCTCTAGCCCCTTCCATCGCCCTTCCACCCTGTCCTCCTCGCCTCCGGTCTTCCTCGCCGGCCGTCGCTCCCTCCCCGCTCCCCCGCCTACACCATCCTTCCCCGCCGCCAGCGCCTGGTGCTCCCGCCGCCGGACCCCTACCCTGCTCTCTGGCTCTGCCTCCTCGCCCGAGAACCTCCTCCGTCGTCGCCCCGAGGTCGCCCCTTCTCCGCCTCTGCCTCTCGCGAGCCCCGCTGCCGCTGCACATCTTCTCCCTGGCGCCACCGTCGCCGGCGGGCCCCTCCGCGAGCGACCTCCTCCTCGCCGCGTTCGGCCCGCCACCATCGCCTTCCTCCCCTAGCGCTTCTCCCTGTTGCACACCACCGCCAGTCGCACGCTGCCCTCGTCGCCCAGCCGGCCTCCCTCGCTCGCGCCCAGCCACCGCCGGTCCCCGCGCTCGCAGCCCCAGGACGCCGCCGTCCGACCTCCTCCACCGGTTCTCCTTTGCTCGACCTCGCCGGCCCTACAACCGCTCAAGCCCGTCGCCTCTCTCTGCCGGTCATTCATCCGAGCTTGCTGCCTGCCGCCCCGTTGTCCTCCGTCCGGGTCGGCCACGCCCCCTGCAGGTCGTCCCTACCTCGGTCTGCGCCTTCCTGGGACGTGGGCGCTGCCTCTGGCCGTGTTCCCTCTGTCGTGGGTGCCCAACTCATCGACCCCTGCAGGCACTAGTATCCCGCCAAGTGATGTGCATGTACTGCTCATGTTGATGTGTTGGTGCTAAGGCAGATGAATTCTATCCACTGTATGTTTGTTCGGGTGTTCGACTTCATCGTTGCAAGAGGGTGTTACATGTTGGCGGTGTGGGGATGCTATTTTGTTGCTGCAAAGTGGACTAAAGTTCAACAACACTGCAACAAGATCTTCAAACCCTATCGGTGGACAAGACCCTCTTATCGGAATCCAAGTTCGCCAACGACGACATGATCGCCCACATGGACCGCAAGACCGTTCTCGGAGCCAAAGAACAAACTCCGGCGCGTTCTCCTTCCTCTTCGAAGACCGATCCCCGAAACCCCGGCGCCCAAGATCTTCGATCCGCCAATGTGTGACCCCTTTTTCTCGAAGCCCTATTTTATTAAATGATATATCTTTTGCATAACTAAATTGTCATGCTTGCATACATATAATGTGGTTTGGGGGCCTTATGCCGATTCACCTCAAAATTAAATATGGAGGCCATATGCCGGCGAATCTAGCCTTATATTGGCCCCATTTAAATTTGTATAGTGAACCGATGATATATTTTTGCCTTGATAAGACAACATTTAAATTGCGGGGTATCTAAATAACTTGAACCATCTAAATAAATGTCGGGACCCCGGTTCCGTTTAATATTGCCTAATTGCATCGCACCTTTGCCATGTCATACATCATATATGCATCATGCCCGATTTTCTATCGTAGTATTAAATAGTGCATCCGGTGTTTCTTCTAGTGCTTTGCTTCTTCACGGATTAGGCCGATGAGTTGATGCGAGTGTCGACCCGATCTTCGGATAAACCCTCGGCAATGTTGTCAGGCGAGCACCTCCCCCTTTCTACCTATCTTACTTTTATAGTATTTATTCCCTCTTGTTGATCTATTGCTATCTGTGTTGCGTTGCTCTAGTTTTCGTACCCATGATATCCCTTGCAGCGTTATATTGCCTTGGACACATCCTATTACCTGTTGTTTGGTAGATAGTTGGACTTGCGCATCGTAGTCGCTTGCTCAAGTGTTGTTGCGTGTCGTCAAGTACCACAGTTGTTGGGGTATTGCCGCATGTTTAATGTTGGAGATGATCATGGCTTTAATTATCGTTTAATTCAATTATCGTTTAATAACTAAAATTGAAGTAGGTAAATGCAGAGGCACAGGTGGGCAATGGATGTTATTTGGTTGTTAACCGTCCACTTGTGTCCCGTAGGACCCCGAGTTCTTGACACCTGTTCCGAGATCGAGCGCGCTAACCACAGGTGGGGTGTATGGGCACCCCCATCGATTAGTACCTGATTTCAAAGTATTGTACCGGGGGCCACAAGTAGTTTGGGGCTTTATTACTATTCTGTACTTATGCCATGCTTTACTGCTTAATTTAAATTGTGCGAGGTACTGCACCTGTACTGTTTAGGTAAGCGGAGTGTTTTCGCGGTATCGACAAGCCCAGTCTCATTTTCGGGTTCCCAGTCGTTTACTGTCAACACCCGGATTTTTCAATCCTAGATGCCTGTTATGCCATACATCGCAATCCCAGGATTACCATTTTTGCGAGACATAACATAATTGGATACCATAGTACTTCATCCATTACAACGATACATAAGTTCTTACACAAATAGGGATCTCATGATCCAGTCCTTAATACAACATCAAGCAGCGGAATACGGCATAATAACGGTAGCGTAGGCGAGGCTCCATCTTCGGGGTCACATGCAATGCTGACGATGGGAGATGATCCTAGTTGTCGTAACCGTCCTGGGGTCCATCCTCCAGGTACTCCTCTTCATAGTCTGGCCATGGGAATAGCCAGGGACAAAGCCATGAGTACTCTTTAAGTACTCGCAAACTAATACTAACAAGAAAGAGGGGTTTTTGGATGATAGGACACTAGGCTCTAGGGTTGTTTTGCAAAAGCCAGATTTATACTACTAAGTTCCAAAGCTGGTCACAATTTTATAACTCCTAAGTGGGATCTTGTATTTCCAGTCACAACTCTATTGTGGTCAAGTCAAAGTCTCAGGTCGTTCACAAGTCATTTTGAAAAGTCTGACGGGGGAACAGTATGGCCACTCCAACTGTCCATAACCGCGGACGCGGCTATTCGAATAGTTTGACACTCTGCAGAGATTGTACACTTTCACCACAACATTCGATACATCCGTCAGGAACAAATCCTGAATTCACCATACTCAGTATGCGGATAATCAATCCTAACCTTCCATTTACACTCCCTAGTATAAGCACCTCTCCTGTGAGTTTGTCCTCCCAACCATGACCACTGTCATCTTGGGTACTGCACAGGTGGACAATCTTCACAAGGTAGCCTCAGCTCAGACCTTGGCCGTGAGGGAACTAATACTAAGGTATATAAGTTTCCAGTCAAGCCCTACCCAATATTCGGGTATTGTGGTTGTACGATAAAATTGGAATGGTATCGCATCCAGACAACCATCAGTTTTATAAAGGGCTAAGGCTCATGCCTCAACATTTTCATCACCAAAATCATCAAGTGTTTGGAAACACATGTCCAAAACATTTCAATAGAATGATCCATCATTCCAAGGTTTTCATAACCATTTTTCCACCAAGTATTCCCATCTAAAGTTGATCAAGTTTTAGGCTTAGCACTAGCATCTACAGGTGGGGTAGTACTAATAGAGGGGTGGTAACTAGTGAAATTGCAACTAAGTCCAACCTTATATCATAAGCTGATATCAAGGTGTCTAGCTTAGGTCAAATTTTAATGTTCTTTATGCAACCTTCAGCACAACTGTCTAGTATCTACCAAACTTCTTGGGTAGCCTCTAAGTAAACTTTGATAAGGAAATAGAGTAAAAAGCTTGCCATAAAACTAGGATTGGTTTAGCAAGTGGGTATGGTTACATACGCTTAGGGCATATAGTAATCATGTCACAAGCATGGGTTGTGGCAACAATAGGGTATCTTGCAAGTGTTAGCTTGCATCAATATCAGTATAAGCTTGCATAGTTACTAGCTTGCCTTGTGCAGAGCAGTGGTTGAAGTTCTCCTCGGCTTCCTCTTCATAGTATCCTCCTTCTTCTTCGTAGCCTTGGTCGGTACTAGCGTCTATGAATAAATACGAGGTACACAATCACCAAACAATACTTAACTACTTGCAATCATCACACACAAGGGTCCTATAGATGATCTAGCATCATCTCTAACATTACAAGGTTAAGGATTGGTTTAAGTCTTCTTATTTTAGAAAAGTAATTTCTACTCATTGAAGAACTACTTAAGATTTAATATTCTCCAAACTAAACATGGGATCATGTTGACACATGTCATCACCACATGTTGTAGTCCATGGGAATGTGATTTAAAGTGGTGTCACAATTTAACAAGGTTTTACCCTTTTATTTTAATTAATTAAAGTGGCTAGAAATGCTTATGAAGCATTCCTTTATTCCTTGAACATTATTTCTGCAAGTAACCTATATATATTTTTATATATTCTGAAAGGTATGGTTAAAAGTGATTTTTGAGAGTTTGAATCAACTCAAAAGCTATTGTGGTTTAAATTTTAAAAATGTTTGAATGCAGAAAAGCTTCTGCCTTGTCATTTTTGCTAAGGGTGATCTACAAATCCAAATGACTTGAATCCAACGGGCTTGGATTAAGCATTCACAGACCTTTCCAACAAAATTGGTTTCATCTAATTTGGTGCACTAAATTGATCTGGGTTGATTTTTGAAGTTGGGTACTGAAGTGTGTTTGAATTTAAAAAGAAAAAGTTTAATTTGAAATGTTGGGCTGCGCGGGAAATTCTAACGGGCCGGCCTGCTAAGCGCAGTGCTCCCGCGGGCTGCTTAAGTGGGTGTCCCCACTCGTCAGTGACACGGGGCTGGGCGAAGCGGTATGGGGCAACGTGGTTCGTTAGATCTGGTTCTAATCCAACGGCTGAGGGTCATCGTCGACGCGAGACAGCTCCGGCGAGAACGAAACCTAGCGCGGCCAGTGAGGGGTGCTGGGGGCTCACCGGGGTACGGGCGAGGGTCGGCGAGGCGGGCGAACGACGAAGTCGACGACGGCGAACCTCCTGGTACCGGTGGCTTCTCCTGGGGCGGCTCCAATCGCTGGCTCCTTTCTTCTCCTGCAGCGGCAGGCTCCGGCGAAATTCCGGCGGGGTGGTGCTCGCCTTGCTCTGAGAATGGTGTGTCACGATCAGTGAGGAGAGGGGAGTGAGATGGTGTGAAGAAATCGTGCGGGGGTGGCCTCTATTTATAGTCGAGCGAGGGGACCGTCGGGGCGCAAGGTGAGCTCGTCGGAGGCGATGTTACAGGCAGCTAATGGCATGGGCAAGGGTAGGGGACGGTGCTGTGTCTCCTGGCGATGCTCAACGGCATGGTCGCGAGTGATGGGGCGGTGTGGTTTGGTCTGGAACGGGCGGTGCTCTGCGCGGCAGAGGCAGCGTTCTCGACGGCGGGCAGTGGCTGTATGGCGCGGGGCGTTAAACGGGGATGTCTGGCGGTCTCCTGGGTCGGTGGTGATCATGTGTGCGCGCGGTGAGGGCGGCGCGCGGTCTGTGGGTGGTGGTCGAGGGTGGCGCTCTGGCGCACGCTCGGCATGGTCTGGGCGTGTCTTGCGCGCGTGGTCCAGGGCTTGGCAATGCTCGCGGCTGGGACAGGCAGTGGCGGTGGACGGTGGGCTGCCTCCCAGACATGCTGGCTAGGCTTGCTGCTGCTCCTAGCTTGCTGTCCACTTTGGGGTGACATTGAGGTGCTCGGCTGTTCACCATTAATGGCAATGGAAAGCTCACAGGGGTGCTAGTGCTGGTCTAACCTTTCTATATGATCTACTAGATTGTGTGAGAGCTAACTAGGGAACAAGTTAGGCAAGAATCATTGCACACTATAGTGTTTTGTGTTTTGTTTGATTTGTGTCTGCAACCTGTTTGATGAAATGGCCGCATGAAATCAAGTTTTAAATTTTGAAATGATTTTTGGTGGGTTTGCTAGATTGGTTCTGGTGAGTCTGCAGATGCTTGGGTTTTGAAAATTGAGCTTGTTTAAGTGGGTTTTGAAAAAGTGGGATCTTCCCATATGAAGAAGATTCAATTTTGAGTTGTCATTTAAACTATGCATTTGAAAGTTTCTGGATGATCACAAGGTGGTCCTTGATACTTTGTTATGAGTACATTCAAGGGGTGCAAAGATCCAGAAAAGTTTCTGTTAGGTTTTGAAAGTTTGAGACAGCCAAAGTAGGCATGGGAGTTAAATTGGTCAAAATGACCATTCACTTGATATATTGGTTTTGACTTATTTTCCTTTAGGAAAAGTGTGGGGAATGTTTTAGATGATGTTCTTTTCACCTAAGAAACATTTTACAAGCAATGGATCACACAAACAAAGTGGTTTTAAAGAATTTCAAAATTCATGCATACACATAGACATGCTTTCATGAATTGATTTAGAAAAGTTTTTGTTAACCCTAAACTTTAGGATTAGTGTTTTGTTGATCTAAGTTTGATATTTTTGGGATGTTACAAACCTTCCCCCCTTAAACAAAATCTCGTCCCGAGATTTGAAAAAGGACGAAAAGATTACCTAGGATTTGAAGAGATCTGGAAACTCCGTCCTGATGTGATCTTCGCGTTCCCAGGTAGCTTCCTCTTCTGTGTGGTTGCTCCACTGAATCTTGAGAAACTTGATGCTTCGGGTTCTGGTCGTTCGAAAAGCTTCTTCCAATATACGTATGGGTACTTCAGGATAGGTCAGGTCATCATTGATCTCTATGGTCCTATGATCGATATTCTTGAACACTTCGGTCTTCTCGGGGACTTCGAGACATTTGCGAAGTAACGAGATATGGAACACATTGTGCACTGATGACATCTCTTCTGGTAGCTCGAGTTGATACGATACTTCTCCTCGACGGTTCAAGATTTTGAAAGGTCCGATATATCTGGGGGCTAACTTTCCTTTGAGTTGGAAACGTTGCATTCCCTTCAATGGCGACACTTTCAGGTAAACAAAGTCTCCAATGTTAAAGGCGAGGTCTCGACGTCTCTTGTCGGCGTAACTCTTTTGTCGGGATTGGGCTGTCTTGAGGTGCTCTCGAATCTTGTGAACCTTCTCTTCTGCTTCTCGTAGGATGTCGGGTCCGAAAATTTGACTCTCTCCTACTTCCGACCAGTTCAAAGGGGTGCGGCACTTCCTTCCGTACATGAATTCAAATGGGGCCATTTGCAAACTGGCTTGGTAACTATTGTTGTAGGAAAATTCTGCAAACGGTAGACAGTCTTCCCACTTGGATCCATACTCTAGCACACATGCTCTAAGCATATCTTCGAGTATTTGGTTTACTCGCTCCGTTTGTCCATCGGTCTGAGGGTGATACGCGGTACTGAAATCTAGGCGGGTTCCTAAACCTTCCTGGACCTTCTTCCAGAATCTCGAGGTAAACTGAGTTCCTCGATCCGATACGATATTCTTGGGGACTCCGTGCAAACTAACGATCCTAGCGATGTACAACTCTGCTAGCTTCGAACTCTGATAGGTGGTTTTAACGGGCAAGAAATGGGCGACTTTGGACAATCTGTCCACTATGACCCAAATAGAGTCATTTCCCCTACTAGAAGTAGGTAGTCCAGTGATAAAGTCCATTCCTACAGAATCCCATTTCCATTCCGGAATTTGCAAAGGTTGCAACAATCCAGCGGGTCTTTGATGTCCTGCCTTGACTTGCTGACATATATCACACTTGGCGATATAGCTTCCGGTTTCTCTCTTCATCTTATGCCACCAAAATTGCTCTTTCAAATCTTGATACATCTTAGTTCCTCCTGGATGGATAGAATAATGAGTATCATGGGCCTCCTTCAAGATAACTTCTTTTAACTCAGAATCTGCTGGTACACAAAGGCGTCCTTTGTACCACAACACTCCTTCTTCGTCCTCGGTGAATCCGGGTACTTTGCCTGTACCGATACGACGTTTAATTCCGTCGATACTAGCATTTCCTTTCTGCGCCTCTTTAACCTGACTGATCAAAGTGGGCTGAAGTTCTATGCTAGCCAAAAATCCTTCACTTACTAATTCTAGTCGAAAATCTTCCATCTCCTTGTGCAAACTTGGTTGCTCCTTCAAAATCATGGAGTTCAAGCGGCACGGCAATCTGCTAAGGGCATCGGCTACTACGTTGGCTTTTCCAGGGTGATAATGAATGTCCAGGTCGTAATCCTTGATTAGCTCAATCCATCTTCTCTGCCTCATATTCATCTCCTTCTGAGTGAATATATACTTTAGGCTCTTGTGATCCGAATAAATCTCACAACGGTTTCCCATAAGGTAATGTCTCCATGTCTTCAGGGCTAGAACTACGGCTGCGAGTTCGAGGTCATGGGTTGGATAATTTTGTTCATGCTGCTTCAATTGTCGCGATAGATAGGATATAACTTGGCCTTCTTGCATTAGCACACATCCGAGACCAATCTTGGATGCGTCACAATACACATCGAATGGCTTTGTGATATCCGGCATGATCAAGATTGGGGCGGAAATCAATCTCCTTTTGATTTCTTGGAAACTCGCTTCACACTTGTCCGTCCATTCAAACTTCTTGTCCTTCTTCAGCAATTGGGTAATGGGTCGGGCGATACTAGAGAATCCTTCTACGAATTTGCGGTAATATCCCGCTAATCCGAGAAAAGCACGAACTTGGGTTTGAGTGGTTGGGGCTTGCCAATCTTCTACATCTTTCACTTTGGCAGGGTCAACGGCAATTCCTCCGGCTGATACAATGTGACCGAGGAATCCTACTTCCTGTAACCAGAATTCACATTTGCTAAATTTTGCATACAGCTGATGCTCTCTAAGGGTTCCAAGAATGGTCCTTAGGTGTAGCTCATGTTCTTCTTCCGATTTGGAATAAATCAGAATGTCATCGATGAAAACAACGACAAACTTATCCAGGAAGTCCATAAAAATCTTATTCATGAGGTTCATGAAATAAGCGGGGGCATTGGTTAATCCAAAAGACATGACTGTATACTCATACAACCCATATCTGGTGGTAAAGGCAGTCTTTGGAATATCCTCTGCACGAATTTTGAGTTGATGACAACCAGTTCTAAGATCAATCTTAGAAAACACCTGGGCACCGGTCAACTGATCAAACAAATCCTCTATCTTGGGCAAGGGGTACTTGTTCTTGATGGTGACATCATTCAACTTTCGATAATCCGTACACAAACGGTTACCTCCATCCTTCTTGTCCACAAATAAGACAGGTGACCTCCATGGGGACGCACTTGGTTGAATCAATCCGATTTCTAACATGGAATCCAGTTGCTTCTTCAGTTCTTCTAGTTCTGACGGGTTCATACTATAGGGTCTCTGGGCTATAGGTCCTGTTCCGGGGATTAGTTCGATGATAAACTCGATATCCCTATCTGGGGGCATACCGGGCAAAACATCTGGAAATACATCGGGGTATTCACAGACTATCCGAACTTGGTCGATGGTAGGTTGGGCTAGACTCTTGTTACACTTGAATTGGCGAGGTAAGGTTTCCGATATATGCTCGACTAATATTCCGGCGGTACTAGTCATGGTAATGGCTTTCTTGGCACAGTCAATCATTCCTTTATGTTTAGACATCCAATCCATTCCTAGTACTACTTCCAAACCTTTAGTTCCGAGTACTATTAGATTAGCATAAAAATCTATGCCATGGATTCGGATAGGGATAGCTTTGCAAATATGCCTAGCCTTGGTGGTTGATCCGGGAATTTGTACAATCATCACATGCTTCAGTTTGGTTGGTTGGATTTTACTAGTGCATGCAAATTCTTCGGTGACAAATGAATGCGATGCACCAGAATCAAACAACACTCTTGCGAGTACTGAATTAACAAAAACATACCCAGCACGACGTCTGGCGCTTCCTGAGCTTCTTCAGCATGCATGAGAAAAAGGCGGCCATTACGGTTGAGTGAATTTCCGGGGGCAAATCTTCTCCCTGGCTGGACACGACGCTGCTGCTGGGCTGGGACATTGGTATTAGGGGCTGTAGTGTTCTTCTTGTTGGGGCACTCGTTGGAATAGTGGCCTTTATTTCCACAGTCATAACAGGTCACTTGGGATTTGTCCTTGGCTGTGACAGGCACAGCATTGCTTCCAGTCCTCGGGGCAGTATTGGGGTTGACGGTAGCATGGTTGGTGTTGAACTTGGGTGGGGCACGGTTGAAAGGGCTAGAATTGCCGGGGTTGTTGTGATTTCCTCCGGGTCTAGGGTTTCCACGGTTGGGATAGTTCGGACGGGTCATAGGGGGTCTGTTGGTTCTTGGGGCAAATCCTGGAGATGGGTTGGGGCGATACTTTGAGGTCTGATGGGTTCCTGGTTGATGCATCATGCGACGCTTGCGGTTCTCATTGGCCTGATTGATCTTTCCTTCCATCTGGATAGCGGAGTCGACAAGGGCTTCGATATCAGCAAAGGGAATATTGATTAATACTGTCTGCATCTCGTCATGCAGACCATTCAGGAATCTTTCTTTCTTCTTGGCTTCGGTGTCTATCTCATCTGGGGCGTACCTAGCTAATGACAAAAATTTGTCACGGTATTCCACTACAGTCATCCTTCCTTGCTTCAATTCTCTGAACTCGTCTCTCATTCTCTTGATCAAACCTGGCGGCACATGGGTTCTGCTAAACTTGACCTTGAATTCCTCCCAGGTCATCATTTGGCCTCCGGTCATTGCACGAACACTGTTCCACCATGCCCTGGCATCTCCGGCTAGATAATGAGTGGCGAACAAGACTTTCTCGTTGGCTTCTACTCCGGCTACTTCTAAGTTATTCTCCATGGTTTGCAGCCAATCATCGGCGTCTAGGGGTTCTTCTGACTTGGTGAAAACGGGTGGGTTGGTATTCTGGAAGTTCTTGAGCTTAGATCCGTGGTTGTCCTGATTTCCATGACCTTGGTTGTTGTGGGCTAGCTGGGCTATCTGTTGCAGAGTAGCTAGGTTGGCTTGCCGTTCCGCTCGTTCAGCTTCGCGGTCAGAAGTCAACATTTGCAGGATCTGCAACATTGGGTCCGGGGTTGAACCACTTCCTCCACGTGGCATCTGAGGATTGATATAGATCATGAGAAAAGAGGGAAATTTCTAAGGTTTTGGGTCTTTGAAAAGTTTTTAGAGTTGACTCAAGTTTTCTAGCAACTTGCTTTTTCATTCATTCACTCATAGCACACAGTACAACACACACCACAACAAAGCAAAACAGATGGTTTTAAGAACCATTCTGGGAACTACGATACAGTGGGACCGACTACTACTCGCTACGCTAGTGCTCAGTGCTACTACTGCTCGGAGTCTGTGGCTTCATCATCTTCCGCATCATCGATGAAGGCAAAATCATCCTCATCGGTGAAGAAGTCCATGGCCTGGTCCTCCAGAAAATCATCGTCATCGCTGAGATAGGAGTAAGGGTCTCCACGAAGATCTTCTCCGGCATTTTCCCTTTCCTCTAACTGCATGTCTCTCTCATGGATGGTCTCTTCCAGAGCTGAGATACGATGGCGAAGACGGGCAATAATGCGCTCCTTCTTGTCGAGCTGACGGCGGCGAGACTTGCGATCCTTTGCTAGCATGGCGATGGTCTGATCCTTTGTCTTGATGATGGCAGACTTGTGGTTACAATAGTCACGGCAGTTGTCCAGTTCCTGCTGACGATCATACATCATGAAGCTAAGGTGGTCCAATTGGGTCTTCAGCTCGGGGTGGTATGGGGCTTCCAGTGGTTGACCATTTGCATCACGTCTTGGGCAAAACTCAAAGCGAGTACCTTTGATCTGATTGATGCTCTGCCCACACAGACGGGAAAAAGCTTCCTGCATTGCTCTGGCAAGTCCATCGAGCCAGTTGTTTTCCCTCAAGGTAAACTGAATTCCCTCCGCAGTGGGAGGTTCAATCTTTCCTCGGAGACTTGCAACTATTAGCCACTGTAGATCTTCTCCCCCTTGATCATTGAGCTGAGCTCCAAAGAACTCGGGATGCGGGCGCTCCAAAAGTTCCGAAAGCTGATCCAGATCCCTCTCAAAGATAAGGTCTCCTCCATTTCTGAGTTGGTAAAACTTGCTGTACTTCACGTCCATCTATAAAAATAGAGGAGGAGTAATTTAGCAAAGTGATCAAGCGTGTCAAAATTTTATATATTTTGCAAGAGTTTTTGAGGTACATGAGGTTTATTAAAGAATTTAAGAGGTAAGAATGAGAATAAGTTTTCGTAAATAGTTTTGTTTTTGATTATTGAAACTAAGTTTTTGGTTCAGCGTCCAATCTAACTAGGGTCTCCTATGGTCAGGATGGCTCTGATACCAACTTGTCAACACCCGGATTTTTCAATCCTAGATGCCTGTTATGCCATACATCGCAATCCCAGGATTACCATTTTTGCGATACATAACAGAATTGGATACCATAGTACTTCATCCATTACAACGATACATAAGTTCTTACACAAATAGGGATCTCATGATCCAGTCCTTAATACAACATCAAGCAGCGGAATACGGCATAATAACGGTAGCGTAGGCGAGGCTCCATCTTCGGGGTCACAGGCAATGCTGACGATGGGAGATGATCCTAGTTGTCGTAACCGTCCTGGGGTCCATCCTCCAGGTACTCCTCTTTATAGTCTGGCCATGGGAATAGCCAGGGACAAAGCCATGAGTACTCTTTAAGTACTCGCAAACTAATACTAACAAGAAAGAGGGGTTTTTGGATAATAGGACACTAGGCTCTAGGGTTGTTTTGCAAAAGCCAGATTTATACTACTAAGTTCCAAAGCTGGTCACAATTTTATAACTCCTAAGTGGGATCTTGTATTTCCAGTCACAACTCTATTGTGGTCAAGTCAAAGTCTCAGGTCGTTCACAAGTCATTTTGAAAAGTCTGACGGGGGAACAGTATGGCCACTCCAACTGTCCATAACCGCGGACGCGGCTATTCGAATAGTTTGACACTCTGCAGAGATTGTACACTTTCACCACAACATTCGATACATCCGTCAGGAACAAATCCTGAATTCACCATACTCAGTATGCGGATAATCAATCCTAACCTTCCATTTACACTCCCTAGTATAAGCACCTCTCCTGTGAGTTTGGCCTCCCAACCATGACCACTGTCATCTTGGGTACTACACAGGTGGAAAATCTTCACAAGGTAGCCTCAGCTCAGACCTTGGCCGTGAGGGAACTAATACTAAGGTATATAAGTTTCCAGTCAAGCCCTACCCAATATTCGGGTATTGTGGTTGTACGATAAAATTGGAATGGTATCGCATCCAGACAACCATCAATTTTATAAAGGGCTAAGGCTCATGCCTCAACATTTTCATCACCAAAATCATCAAGTGTTTGGAAACACATGTCCAAAACATTTCAATAGAATGATCCATCATTCCAAGGTTTTCATAACCATTTTTCCACCAAGTATTCCCATCTAAAGTTGATCAAGTTTTAGGCTTAGCACTAGCATCTACAGGTGGGGTAGTACTAATAGAGGGGTGGTAACTAGTGAAATTGCAACTAAGTCCAACCTTATATCATAAGCTGATATCAAGGTGTCTAGCTTAGGTCAAATTTTAATGTTCTTTATGCAACCTTCAGCACAACTGTCTAGTATCTACCAAACTTCTTGGGTAGCCTCTAAGTAAACTTTGATAAGGAAATAGAGTAAAAAGCTTGCCATAAAACTAGGATTGGTTTAGCAAGTGGGTATGGTTACATACGCTTAGGGCATATAGTAATCATGTCACAAGCATGGGTTGTGGCAACAATAGGGTATCTTGCAAGTGTTAGCTTGCATCAATATCAGTATAAGCTTGCATAGTTACTAGCTTGCCTTGTGCAGAGCAGTGGTTGAAGTTCTCCTCGGCTTCCTCTTCGTAGTATCCTCCTTCTTCTTCGTAGCCTTGGTCGGTACTAGCGTCTATGAATAAATACGAGGTACACAATCACCAAACAATACTTAACTACTTGCAATCATCACACACAAGGGTCCTATAGATGATCTAGCATCATCTCTAACATTACAAGGTTAAGGATTGGTTTAAGTCTTCTTATTTTAGAAAAGTAATTTCTACTCATTGAAGAACTACTTAAGATTTAATATTCTCCAAACTAAACATGGGATCATGTTGACACATGTCATCACCACATGTTGTAGTCCATGGGAATGTGATTTAAAGTGGTATCACAATTTAACAAGGTTTTACCCTTTTATTTTAATTAATTAAAGTGGCTAGAAATGCTTATGAAGCATTCCTTTATTCCTTCAACATTATTTCTGCAAGTAACCTATATATATTTTTATATATTCTGAAAGGTATGGTTGAAAGTGATTTTTGAGAGTTGGAATCAACTCAAAAGCTATTGTGGTTTAAATTTGAAAAATGTTTGAATGCACAAAAGCTTCTTCCTTGTCATTTTTGCTAAGGGTGATCTACAAATCCAAATGACTTGAATCCAACGGGCTTGGATTAAGCATTCACAGACCTTTCCAACAAAATTGGTTTCATCTAATTTGGTGCACTAAATTGATCTGGGTTGATTTTTGAAGTTGGGTACTGAAGTGTGTTTGAATTTAAAAAGAAAAAGTTTAATTTGAAATGCTGGGCTGCGCGGGAAATTCTAACGGGCCGGCCTGCTAAGCGCAGTGCTCCCGCGGGCTGCTTAAGTGGGTGTCCCCACTCGTCAGTGACACGGGGCTGGGCGAAGCGGTATGGGGCAACGTGGTTCGTTAGATCTGGTTCTAATCCAACGGCTGAGGGTCATCGTCGACGCGAGACAGCTCCGGCGAGAACGAAACCTAGCGCGGCCAGTGAGGGGTGCTGGGGGCTCACCGGGGTACGGGCGAGGGTCGGCGAGGCGGGCGAACGACGAAGTCGACGACGGCGAACCTCCTGGTACCGGTGGCTTCTCCTGGGGCGGCTCCAATCGCTGGCTCCTTTCTTCTCCTGCAGCGGCAGGCTCCGGCGAAATTCCGGCGGGGTGGTGCTCGCCTTGCTCTGAGAATGGTGTGTCACGATCAGTGAGGAGAGGGGAGTGAGATGGTGTGAAGAAATCGTGCGGGGGTGGCCTCTATTTATAGTCGAGCGAGGGGACCGTCGGGGCGCAAGGTGAGCTCGTCGGAGGCGATGTTACAGGCAGCTAATGGCATGGGCAAGGGTAGGGGACGGTGCTGTGTCTCCTGGCGATGCTCAACGACATGGTCGCGAGTGATGGGGCGGTGTGGTTTGGTCTGGAACGGGCGGTGCTCTGCGCGGCAGAGGCGGCGTTCTCGACGGCGGGCGGTGGCTGTATGGCGCGGGGCGTTAAACGGGGATGTCTGGCGGTCTCCTGGGTCGGTGGTGATCGTGTGTGCGCGCGGTGAGGGCGGCGCGCGGTCTGTGGGTGGTGGTCGAGGGTGGCGCTCTGGCGCACGCTCGGCATGGTCTGGGCGTGTCTTGCGCGCGTGGTCCAGGGCTTGGCAACGCTCGCGGCTGGGACAGGCAGTGGCGGTGGACGGTGGCTGCCTCCTAGACATGCTGGCTAGGCTTGCTGCTGCTCCTAGCTTGCTGTCCACTTTGGGGTGACATTGAGGTGCTCGGCTGTTCACCATTAATGGCAATGGCAAGCTCACAGGGGTGCTAGTGCTGGTCTAACCTTTCTATATGATCTACTAGATTGTGTGAGAGCTAACTAGGGAACAAGTTAGGCAAGAATCACTGCACACTATAGTGTTTTGTGTTTTGTTTGATTTGTGTCTGCAACCTGTTTGATGAAATGGCCGCATGAAATCAAGTTTTAAATTTTGAAATGATTTTTGGTGGGTTTGCTAGATTGGTTCTGGTGAGTCTGCAGATGCTTGGGTTTTGAAAATTGAGCTTGTTTAAGTGGGTTTTGAAAAAGTGGGATCTTCCCATATGAAGAAGATTCAATTTTGAGTTGTCATTTAAACTATGCATTTGAAAGTTTCTGGATGATCACAAGGTGGGCCTTGATACTTTGTTATGAGTACATTCAAGGGGTGCAAAGATCCAGAAAAGTTTCTGTTAGGTTTTGAAAGTTTGAGACAGCCAAAGTAGGCATGGGAGTTAAATTGGTCAAAATGACCATTCACTTGATATATTGGTTTTGACTTATTTTCCTTTAGGAAAAGTGTGGGGAATGTTTTAGATGATGTTCTTTTCACCTAAGAAACATTTTACAAGCAATGGATCACACAAACAAAGTGGTTTTAAATAATTTCAAAATTCATGCATACACATAGACATGCTTTCGTGAATTGATTTAGAAAAGTTTTTGTTAACCCTAAACTTTAGGATTAGTGTTTTGTTGATCTAAGTTTGATATTTTTGGGATGTTACATTTACAGCCATTGACGCAAACCCTGAGTCCGTCTCGGAGACCGGCCGACTTTGTTGCGGGTAGCTTAGTGGGGTGGCCCCCATGTACTTGCTTTGGGTCTGGGAAACGTCATGACTTAGGCCCCGCTGACATACCGATGGGTGTATGTTAACTGATCTGGCAAAAAGGGTCGAAGTGCGTGTGGATACTTTGGTGCACCCCTGCAGGGTTAAATCTTTTCGAAAAGCCGTGTCCGCGGTTATGGACGACTTGGAGCACAGTTCTCGATCATAGACAACTATAACTAAAGTTTACTGTTATAATTTGACTTGTATCCGATATGACTAGTAATCAGCTTCACTGCAATGGAATGGCTAAATAAAAGTACCAACAACTGCTAGGTTTGGGATATCTCATGCTAATTGTATTTGACTAGTAAGTGTCGCAACTACAACGGAATGGTTAACTAAAATTGCCCACTTCTTATTATATCAGGATGATTATCTATACCTGACTAGTAATTGCTGCAACGATAACTGAATAAATAAAACTGCCAACGGTGTGAGTTCCTCGGTTGACTTCCTCGTTTGGTCTCGAGGGGGGAATACCAGGATGGGTATGTTTGGTGGTAGTATCAGGATGGTTCCGAATAGGTCTTTCTTATCCCTCTCTGATAGCCGACAGTTATATCGAGTCTCTATAGGTTGATTAGTGCATGCCGCGCTGCCGCTTTAGTCCACCATACCTATGTAGGCGAGGACCGCCGAATTCTAGCCTCGCCGTGTACTGGCCTCAGTACTGACCGCTCTCTCTTTTTCCTTTGCCCTTTGTCGGCACCCCTTTTGTTTAAGCAGGTTTTGAGATCGACGTCGTTAGCAGGGTTACCCTTCCGGCTTGGTCTGGGCAGGGTTATGGACGCCATTGGTTATTCTTCAGGGATCTTAGCTCAATTTGCATCTTGTCCGTACTCGGACGCTGTATCATTTTCAAGGTGATTTGGATCTTTGTATTGTATATCTGCATTCTTGACTCTTTGAGTCGTTGTTGTATATATCTGTTCTGTGGGTTCCATCGTGGACTATTGTGTAGTGGTATTACTTCGTTTTCCACCTGCACGAAAGTGCCTGGTGGGCACCTTGGAATCGTTTCTATGCGGGTTTGGCGGGAATCGCTGAAACTTGCATAGGGCCGATTCTGAGGGTGTTACAGAGTGGTATCAGAGCTCAGCAGTTGCGATACCCCACAAGTCCAGCCTGTAGGATAACCTAGCTAACGGCCGAAGTAGAGTGTCAAAACTATTTTTGAAAAATCGGTTGGATAGTTCTGATTAGGTCTGATTTTACTTCTTACCCCTCTGCTATTCTCCTCTTACCTCGACGTGTTTTGAATCTGCTTTCTTATCTTTTCTTCGAGTCTAGGATTTCTCGTGGTTGGGTTTTCGTCGTACCTTCAGGGTTTCGCTTCCTCCTTTGGTAACGGTGTTGCTACATCTGGTCTTCATGCTATCTGAGGAACCCTTCGTCTGGTGGACTTCTCTTTGTTCCTTCTCGTGCCTTCCGGTGTTTTCCGACGCGACGACATCATCTACGCTAGATCCGATGCAGAGTCTGCATCACTCCTTTGTTTCTGAACCTCGATTGTCGAGATCTTCAGTCTGATTCCAAGAATGGTTGCACGCTTTTCTATTGATTGTGCAGAGTAATAGTTTGGGTGCGTGATGGATTGGCCCCCATGCCGAATACTCACTCTATTCGCTTGTGTACATTGAAGTGGATGAGAATGCATCGGTTCTCTCTTTCTATCGGAGTTAGAGGTGGCTTTATTTGTAGATACCTCTACCTTCGACCTTTTGTTCCCGGAGTGTTCCCTCGACGATCA
Source organism: Avena atlantica (assembly GCA_910589765.1). Classification (NCBI taxonomy): domain Eukaryota; kingdom Viridiplantae; phylum Streptophyta; class Magnoliopsida; order Poales; family Poaceae; genus Avena; species Avena atlantica. The sequence goes on from OU342739.1 coordinate 124,605,651, forward strand.
CGGACAAAGACCTCTTGTTAGTGGTGTCGCGAGGATCTACACGATGCGAGAAGATTCAGATCGCCGCCCTTCTTCCCGGTACCATGAGGCGGATCTCGAGGGCGAGATCCATTGTTAGTGGTGTCGAATTGTGGCGCCCCGCAAAAACCACTAATATAAAATCGCGTTATTTTTGTGCATTGCATCATCATGACCTCATGCTCATGTCATCATGCCACCTCGCATTTGAGCATCGTCATGTCATCTTGCATTTGTTTGCATAAAACTATTTTCGAAAAGCCTGTTTATGTTTTCTCAAACGCCCCGTTTTAAACAAGTAAAATATTTAACTTATTTTTGGGAGGCAGCCGCTAGGCCCGAAAGCCCGGCCGGCCACCTCCAGACCCTAGTCTAAAAATATCTAGTCCTAATTCTACCCAACCCTATTCTACCCAGCCTCCCTCCACCTCACCCTGACCAATCCCCTCCCTCCACCTCACCACTCCCTCTCCCCATCCCAGCCTCCACCTCACCCCACCATCCACCCTGCAGCCTGGCCCCACCCCGCCAGCCTCTCTCCCATGCCCACATGCCACCATGCGGCCACCCACACCCCGACCCCACTCCACACCCCTGTAGCCGCCGCCGCCAGACGCAGCGCACGCCACACACAACCGCCACAATCCCCACCTGCCGCTCCCACTCTCTAGGGCCCACCCCGTCCCCACCTCCTCATGCGCTCCTCTCACGCGTGCCCCTCCCTGCCTCGCGTTCTTCCTCCCTCCCACCGCCGCCGCCTGCAGAGCTTCGCGCGGCCGCCGCTCTAGCCCCTTCCATCGCCCTTCCACCCTGTCCTCCTCGCCTCCGGTCTTCCTCGCCGGCCGTCGCTCCCTCCCCGCTCCCCCGCCTACACCATCCTTCCCCGCCGCCAGCGCCTGGTGCTCCCGCCGCCGGACCCCTACCCTGCTCTCTGGCTCTGCCTCCTCGCCCGAGAACCTCCTCCGTCGTCGCCCCGAGGTCGCCCCTTCTCCGCCTCTGCCTCTCGCGAGCCCCGCTGCCGCTGCACATCTTCTCCCTGGCGCCGCCGTCGCCGGCGGGCCCCTCCGCGAGCGACCTCCTCCTCGCCGCGTTCGGCCCGCCACCATCGCCTTCCTCCCCTAGCGCTTCTCCCCGTTGCACACCATCGCCAGTCGCGCGCTGCCCTCGTCGCCCAGCCGGCCTCCCTCGCTCGCGCCCAGCCACCGCCGGTCCCCGCGCTCGCAGCCCCAGGACGCCGCCGTCCGACCTCCTCCACCGGTTCTCCTTTGCTCGACCTCGCCGGCCCTACAACCGCTCGAGCCCGTCGCCTCTCTCTGCCGGTCATCCGTCCGAGCTTGCTGCCTGCCGCCCCGTTGTCCTCCGTCCGGGTCGGCCACGCCCCCTGCAGGTCGTCCCTACCTCGGTTTGCGCTTTCCTGGGACGTGGGCGCTGCCTCTGGCCGTGTTCCCTCTGTCGTGGGTGCCCAACTCATCGACCCCTGCAGGCACTAGTATCCCGCCAAGTGATGTGCATGTACTGCTCATGTTGATGTGTTGGTGCTAAGGCAGATGAATTCTATCCACTGTATGTCTGTTCGGGTGTTCGACTTCATCGTTGCAAGAGGGTGTTACATGTTGGCGGTGTGGGGATGCTATTTTGTTGCTGCAAAGTGGACTAAAGTTCAACAACACTGCAACAAGATCTTGAAACTCTATCGGTGGACAAGACCCTCTTATCGGAATCCAAGTTCGCCAACGACGACATGATCGCCCACATGGACCGCAAGACCGTTCTCGGAGCCAAAGAACAAACTCCGGCGCGTTCTCCTTCCTCTTCGAAGACCGATCCCCGAAACCCCGGCGCCCAAGATCTTCGATCCGCCAATGTGTGACCCCTTTTTCTCGAAGCCCTATTTTATTAAATGATATATCTTGTTGCATAACTAAATTGTCATGCTTGCATACATATAATGTGGTTTGGGGGCCTTATGCCGATTCACCTCAAAATTAAATATGGAGGCCATATGCGGGCGAATCTAGCCTTATATTGGCCCCATTTAAATTTGTATAGTGAACCGATGATATATTTTTGCCTTGATAAGACAACATTTAAATTGCGGGGTATCTAAATAACTTGAACCATCTAAATAAATGTCGGGACCCCGGTTCCGTTTAATATTGCCTAATTGCATCGCACCTTTGCCATGTCATACATCATACATGCATCATGCCCGATTTTCTATCGTAGTATTAAATAGTGCATCCGGTGTTTCTTCTAGTGCTTTGCTTCTTCACGGATTAGGCCGATGAGTTGATGCGAGTGTCGACCCGATCTTCGGATAAACCCTCGGCAATGTTTTCAGGCGAGCACCTCCCCCTTTCTACCTATCTTACTTTTATAGTATTTATTCCCTCTTGTTGATCTATTGCTATCTGTGTTGCGTTGCTCTAGTTTTCGTACCCGTGATATCCCTTGCAGCCTTATATTGCCTTGGACACATCCTATTACCTGTTGTTTGGTAGATAGTTGGACTTGCGCGTCGTAGTCGCTTGCTCAAGTGCTATTGCGTGTCGTCAAGTACCACAGTTGTTGGGGTATTGCCGCATGTTTAATGTTGGAGATGATCATGGCTTTAATTATCGTTTAATTCAATTATCGTTTAATAACTAAAATTGAAGTAGGTAAATGCAGAGGCACAGGTGGGAAATGGATGTTATTTGGTTGTTAACCGTCCACTTGTGTCCCGTAGGACCCCGAGTTCTTGACACCTGTTCCGAGATCGAGCGCGCTAACCACAGGTGGGGTGTATGGGCACCCCCATCGATTAGTACCTGATTTCAAAGTATTGTACCGGGGGGCACAAGTAGTTTGGGGCTTTATTACTATTCTGTACTTATGCCATGCTTTACTGCTTAATTTAAATTGTGCGAGGTACTGCACCTGTACTGTTTAGGTAAGCGGAGTGTTTTCGCGGTATCGACAAGCCCAGTCTCATTTTCGGGTTCCCAGTCGTTTACAGCCATTGACGCAAACCCTGAGTCCGTCTCGGAGACCGGCCGACTTCGTTGCGGGTATCTTAGTGGGGTGGCCCCCATGTACTTGCTTTGGGTCTGGGAAACGTCATGACTTAGGCCCCGCCGACATACCGATGGGTGTATGTTAACTGATCTGGCAAAAAGGGTCGAAGTGCGTGTGGATACTTTGGTGCACCCCTGCAGGGTTAAATCTTTTCGAAAAGTCGTGTCCGCGGTTATGGACGACTTGGAGCACAGTTCTCGATCATAGACAACTATAACTAAAGTTTACTGTTATAATTTGACTTGTATCCGATATGACTAGTAATCAGCTTCACTGCAACGGAATGGCTAAATAAAAGTACCAACAACTGCTGGGTTTGGGATATCTCATGCTAATTGTATTTGACTAGTAAGTGTCGCAACTACAACGGAATGGTTAACTAAAATTGCCCACTTCTTATTATATCAGGATGATTATCTATACCTGACTAGTAATTGCTGCAACAATAACTGAATAAATAAAACTGCCAACGGTGTGAGTTCCTCGGTTGACTTCCTCGTTTGGTCTCGAGGGGGAAATACCAGGATGGGTATGTTTGGTGGTAGTATCAGGATGGTTCCGAATAGGTCTTTCTTATCCCTCTCTGATAGCCGACAGTTATATCGAGTCTCTATAGGTTGATTAGTGCATGTCGCGCTGCTGCTTCAGTCCACCATACCTATGTAGGCGAGGACCGCCGAATTCTACCCTCGCCGTGTACTGGCCTCAGTACTGACCGCTCTCTCTTTTTCCTTTGCCCTTTGTCGGCACCCCTTTTGTTTAAGCAGGTTTTGAGATCGACGTTGTTAGCAGGGTTACCCTTCTGGCTTGGCCTGGGCAGGGTTATGGACGCCATTGGTTATTCTTCAGGGCTCTTAGCTCAATTTGCATCTTGTCCGTACTCGGACGCTGTATCATTTTCAAGGTGATTTGGATCTTTGTATTGTATATCTGCATTCTTGACTCTTTGAGTCGTTGTTGTATATATCTGTTCTGTGGGTTCCATCGTGGACTATTGTGTAATGGTATTACTTCGTTTTCCACCCGCACGAAAGTGCCTGGTGGGCACCTTGGAATCGTTTCTATGTGGGTTTGGCGGGAATCGCTGAAACTTGCATAGGGCCGATTCTGAGGGTGTTACACCAGCCAATTCCTTTTTTTTCATGGGTGGAGGTCTCTAATATTCATATGGGGAGACAACTGGTATGATACTCCTTTGAAGATTATCATCAACTTTTTCGTGGCAAATAACTCAAGAGCTTTGTCTTGTGATTCGGCCACCACTTTATTGTATGCAAACCAACGTTTCTCCGAGCTGATATGCATTGTCTTTCAACGGTTGTGCATCCCAAATCCCACATTGTGTCTACCCTCCAACTCAACAACACCACTAGGATCCATCCAATTCAAATCTACCCGAACTTGTTGCAACACCTCTGCATAGTTTGGACTACGATCAAACACCAAGTCAATCTCATCCGGGTCCGGCTCAATATTGCCTCTCAAGAAAACTTCCTTGTCCATATGATGAACATGGACAATTCTAGCCATCCCTAAAATAAGTATAAGAACACAATGGTAGATGAATTCAATAAGTATCTATGCCACAATTTACACTAACAACATGCTCACAAAACCATAAAATTACCATAACCCTAACCCTAACAATCTTACCTATACACATGAAGGTTTACTATACAAATTCTAACTCTATGTATCAACCAAACAACCCATTCTTCCATACAAATTTACATATCCAAGGGATTTGATATTTGGACAAAATTTTCAAACTAGAGACAAATAACTTGAAATTTTAGGATGAAATGGAGAGAAGTGGAGGATAGTACCTTGGGGGAGGGTTTGGGGAAGAAATCCCCTTCTTTTCCTTGAGATTTGGGGCATGTTGGTGAAGATTGGAGGAGGGAAGAGAGTGGAGCCACCGCCTCTTCTAGGGTCGGGCTGGGAAGAATGAGGGCTAGGGTTGGGGGAGAGGCCACACGTGTGGTTAAGTGCTCCAGGCGTGCGGCGCCATGCGCCACGATGCGGCGCCAGCCCGTGTGGCACCACACTTATGAGGCTAGGGCCCGCGGAGCCAGCATGGCAAGACGTGTCGCGCCATCCCGAGTGGCACGGCGTCGGTGCCTGTGGCACCATGCTAGCCGGCGCTGCATGATGACCCACAAGTATAGGGGGTATATCGTAGTACTTTCGATTAATAAGAGTGTCGAACCCAACGAGGAACAGAAGGTCTTGATAAGTGGTTTCAGGAATTCTCTATAAATACTTAGCATCCGGATTTTTAGGGGTTTTTGATAATGCAGATAAATAAAGTGCGAGTAAATAAAAGATAATAATAATTGCAGCAAGTGGCCCAATCCTTATTTAGCAAAGGACAAGCCGGTTGTATTACTTAAGATGACCAAACGTTCTCAAGAACACATGGGAATACTATCAAGTGCTTTCACTTCATATAGTTGATTAATCTTCTTTGGTCTGACAAGTGTTGTGTTGGTGAACCTATGATAATGTACCGACCTTACTTGGACTAATATATACTTGTGTTTATACCCCTTGCAAGCATCCGCAACTACAAGAAAGTAATTAAGATAAAAACCAAACCACAACATTAAAATCTGAGATCCTACACTCCCTTGTGCAAAGGTTTCCTAACGGGGGTTTAGGTTTCTGTCACTCCGGTAACCCCACAATTAGTAGCCAAATACACAATGCAGTCCCCTAGGCCCATAAAGGTGAAGTATCATGCAGTCTACGTTCACATGACACCACTAGAAGAATAACACCATGTCACATCCCAAAATTTCCCAAATTTTGAAATATGAAAAATAAACAAACAAAAGAAATAAATGTTTAAACTTAGGGGGAAATAAACTTTTTGCTTCTAAGTGGAAACATCAAAATCTTACTTGAACAAAAATTTGAATGAAGAAGGCAACAAACACATTTTCAAACAAATCAAATGCATTCATGCATGGAAAGAATCTTGAATTTAAAGCACTTGGGAAAATTTAGATCAAAAACCTAAACCCTAATAAAGGAAATCATCAAGATCACTCCAATACTATGGCTTTGATCCATATAAAAATTTAGCAACAACATTTATAAATAATCAAAAATGGTAAACAAAAATATTATAAAACCATGGGAATTGATTTCACTCCATTTGGAGCCATGAATAAAAACTTATGATTTTAATAAGATAAAAGAAAGTATTTCCAAGACTAATAAAGCTAATAGCTAAAATCCATACTAAATTGTGAACAAAGTAATCCTAAAAGGATTTAAAAAGATAAATAAATATTAAATAAAATTATACAAATTGGAATCACTATTTTTGGAGCTATAAATAAAAAGATATGGATTTTATAAGACAAAGAAATAAATAAATAAGAATTATTGCAAAGATAATATAAACCTTGGCTTAAATCCATAAATAAAAGGGATAAAAGTTATTTAAATAATATAAAAGGATAAATGTGTATTTAAATGAAATTATATGGGCTTATGAACCATATTTAATTTTATTTAAATAAAGACAAAATGCCCCACTTAAATGAATATTAAATCATAAGAAAAATATTTGAAATATTCCAAAGTGGACTAATTAATGAACTCATATTTTGAATAAAACCTACTGAAAACGTTTGGTGAGGTTTTGAAATAAAAAAAAGAAGTTTAAATGAATTGCTTTGAATTAAAACAGAAAAAGAAAAGGAAAAAGGTTTGAAAAAAAAGGGAAACTAATCCAGCCCAGCAACCCTGGCCCAACACAGCCCATCTATTCTACCCGGCCACCCCCTCTCCCCGCAGGTTTTTCTCACCGAGCTTTCCCCGCACCCCTCACTAACTGCTTGGCCCCACTGCCACCTCAGCTCTTCGTCCTCAATCAATGCTCGACGACCTACTCGTCGTTGCCATTTTCCCCTTTGAATTCCCCGTTTGATTCCGAGTAACTGCAGGCGTAATTCTCGTCCCTAAGCCTGCTACTTAACCCCCACTGCCTCCTCTTCGTTTCCCCTCAAACCACGCCTCCAGAGAGCCACTAGGCTATCCGAATTTTTGCTCGAACCACCACAGCTACTGACGAACTCCGGCGACGATTCCAGTGAGAATCTACCTCCGCTCACCCTCCTTCTTGTCCTATATTGTTCATTGTCCTCGGGTGCATCTGTTAACCCCATCTGTTCATTTTATTTGCACTCTAGTCCGTTGCCACGGTTGCTGCCAGAGCACCTCCTGCCGTCGACGTTCGCCGACGAACTACAGTGAGACCTAGCTCCCCCTCGCCCTAATTTCGCCACTAGGATCTTACCCAGGACCTTGAGCACCTCACTGATTTGTTTCCTTGCTTGCTTGAGCCCCAAGTGCTTGACTCTGTCTTCATTTGCAAGCCACAGACGACCCCGCAACTCCGAAGAGGAATTATGGATGAGCCCGTGCGCCCCTTCCTCGACCATGGCCACCACTGAGCTCGCCTCGACCACAGCAACCTCTGGTAACATCCCATGCCCCCTTACCCCTCTGGAATCGCTGGAACGCAACCCACCCGACGCGCCGCCGTCGCACGCAGTAGCCAGCGCCACCAGATCTTGGCCAATCACTGTGGTCCATCGGATGCGAATCAAAGGGCTAGGATAGATCACTTGTCGAAGGGGTACCAGTTGATCTGGCCTGTGCGATCTCACTTAAATCCAATGGCCTGTGTTGCTGATCCAGCCGAATCGGTATCAGCCAGTAAGATTAGGCCACGTGGCCAGGCTTTTGATTTAAAATCCAGGAATTTATCTATTAGATGTTTGAAATTGTAAAATCAATAACTTTTGATCTGTAATTACAAAAATTACAAATTAGGTGTCTATGGATTCAGAAAAATGAAACCTTTGCACCTATGTCCTTACTTTGGTCATTTGGTTCTGAAAAAATAGAGTTTTATGCAGAAACTATTGTAGGACTATTTTGAGTATAAAAATTGTTCTAAAAATTATTTTTGAGTGAAACCTTTTGCAAAAGATTTTTTTTTTGAACCCTCTGACTATAAACACTAAAATTTGAAATTTAAAATTATATTTTTTTGACACTAGGAATTATTCCCTTGAATAAAAGCCTTTCTAATAAAACAAAAATGATTTAAATAACTTATTTTCACTAACTTGGTTTCAAATAAAATTCCACTCTTATAAAAGACCAGTAGGTGTTTTGAAATGTTCAGAACTTTGTTATAAACAACATTTCAATAAAATAAATTTTTGCATGCTTGCATGCATTTCTTTTTTTCTTGTTTTTATTTTGTTAATTTTGTGTTTTAGTTTTGAGTGTGTGCTTTTGCTTGATTGTATTTTAGTGAACTTTGAAGAGTGTGACATTTGCAAGATCAAGGAGAGTACCTTGATTTTCTACTAAAAAGGAAAGTGATACTTTGGTCATCAAAAGTCCTATCTTTTCATTATTGCATTAGTGAAATTTTGTAGTATGCATGATAGGATTATTTTGTATATTGCTATGCTATAGTAGATCCTATAGAAATATCTTGGTAGAAATATTCCTAAGTTAAGAGACATGTTATGCTAGTATGCTTAGCCTATCTAGAAGAATGTAAGGGTGGAAATTTCATGTTATCATATTATGGAAAAGTTATGCCTATGTGTTTTGGACTAAGAAAACAACTTGTTAATGAAACACCTAGGTGTAATGGTAATTGCATGGATGGACTTTTGTTGAGTGGTTACCCAGGTCCCATTTCTATGGTTTCCCTGGTGTATCTCACTTGTAGATGGACACCCAGGAACAAAGAGATTTGAGATGTTTAGTGTTGAGAAGCTTCTAGTGCAGCCACATGGCATATGGGTTCTGCCTTGACCAACTAAGTTGCAAGAACTCATACGGACAGACAGAAGGTGGTAGTGATGATAGGATGGAACGCGTCTGTGGTGATCTGAGGGATTGCTTCTGAAAAGTCTCGTCTCGATGCATGTCGAGTCTTGTGGGGAAAGTGCACCACCTCTCGAGAGGGTATAAACTAAGTACTTAGCTGTGTCCCCGGTAATGGACATTTTGAGCCTCAAAGACATTGGAATGATGAAGAATCTCCTCATCCCTATTTCTCTAAGTTAAAACTTGTTGGGTGAACAAGGGAAGCACCTGGTGTGTATCCAGTGTGCCATTGTTTGATGAAGTGTTTTGAAAAAAGAGATAACTATTTTACAAAGGATAGGGAAAACTTATTTTATGCAAAGGCCAGCCAAAACTCCACTTGGCCATATATTCATGTAGATGTTAGATTCTCCATATCAATATGGTATCACTTGCCAATACAATTCAAATGTATTGACCCTTGTGTCTGTAACTTATTATGTTGCAGGTTTGTTTGATGTTAGTGAAGTTTGTTAAGTAGGGATTACAAGTCTACAACCAACATGTTTGCATGTGGAATATGAAGATGAAGTACTCCATGCCTTATAGTCATATCTGATGCTTTGTAATAAGATAGCCATATGAGCTATGTAAGTTGTAATGAACTATTTTATTCCTGGTTATGAGTTGTAATATGACCTTTGTTTCTGTATATTACATCTTAAATTGTGGGTGCTAGCTATTCGATCCAGGGACTAGCACTATAAACACAGGGATATCTACCTTATCAGGTTGGGACCTCTACACACCACAACTTAAATATCAAACCATTAAATATTTCTCAACACAATTCCACTACTAACAACATGACTTCTCCCATGTCCTCAAGAACTAAATGAACTACTCACGAGACATCATATGGATCAAGATCAGAGATGAAATAATGTTAAGTAACAATCTGAACATGAATAACAATTCAATGGTTCCACTCAATAGCACCAACTACAACAAGTAATCAATATCAGGAAAGTTTCCCCTAAGAACTATGCAAGATTCAACCCAATTGTTACAGCAGTACTAAGTGGTGATGATGGTGCTGGTGGAGATGATGGTGAGGATGATGATGAGTCTAGCTTGATGATGGTGTTGATGGCGACGATCTCCCCTCTCCGGGAAGGAATTTCCTCGGCAGAATTTTGCCTGCCGGAGAGCTCTTTCACTCTCTTTGTAGTTTCCTCCCCGCAGAGGCGGCGGAATCTTTCTGTGGTTGCCCCCCAAGTCTTAGGGTTTCGAGGGGATTAAATATGCCAAAGGGCAATGCCAGAGGTGGGCCAGGGTGGCCACACCACCTGGTGATGCATCCCAGTGGCGCCCGCGCCAGGGGGTGGTGTGGGCCCCCTGTGGGCCATCTCTCCTTCCCCTTCTGGCTTCCTTCGTTATCTGGAAAAGTAGGAACTTCCGTATATTTTCTAGGATTTTCTGATCTTCATAAATATTGCATCTAGACAGCGCTTTTTCCATCAGAATCCTGACTCTGGTGGTTCATCTTCCAAAATTCATCAAACATGCAAAATAGATGAAATAACATAAGTATCATCTCTTAATATTGAATATATCAATGAATAACAGTAACTTATGATATAAAATAGTGATGCAAAATGGACATATCAACTCCCCCTAAGCTTAGACCTTGCTTGTCCCCAAGCGAAAACTGATCTTAGTAAACATGACCACAGGTTTATGGAGTGAAGTGTCGATAAAAATAATACGGACGAGAAGCATCACATTTATTAATACACAAGTCATGGTAGAAAAAAACTCACTCTTATATAACTTAACTTGTAATGAGTATAGGAGTCACAATAAAGATGCACAAAGAAAATCATAATTGGAAATGGCAAACTTTGTTCTTGGTGAGAGAACAATTAACAAATCATACTTAGTTTTAAGCAAAGCTTTTATAAAGGAGTTTATATTGCAGGAATCTCTTGCTCAAACATAATGGCATTTTTACAATGATAGCTTTCAAAGTCATATTCATCCAGATAAGAGCATTGTGCAAAACAAGGAACATAAGAAACAAGATTGAATAAATCAACATATGAATGATTGAATCAAATCAACTCAAATGCTTGCTTGAAATATAAAGGAATAGGTTTACTGACTCAACTTAAAAGTAAAAGATAGACCCTTCGCAGAGGGAAGCAAGGATTTCAAGATTTGAGCTCCCATTGCCCCTATCATAAGCATCTTGAAGTGATTAAGGTTAAAGTGAGACAAATATGAAGTATATGCTTGACAAATCATAAGATGGAAATCTCATGTCCCTTGAGTACGAGGGTCGTTCCTCATGCTACTCAACTTTAGTCACAAGCAAGTTCTTGTCATTGTAAGTATATGTGTATCATAGAGAACCGCCAACGGGGTACCCCTTGCCCCATGACACAGGAGCTATCCCATATCAAAATGACAAGGCAACAGACAATGAGCATCTCAGTGATCCTTTTATTTGCTATTTGCATAGGTTTTTATTAAGGATGCTTCACAAAATGCTCATTATGGTTATGCTGCAAGTTTCCACCATGATTAGGCATGGCTTAGGCTAGCCGACCAGGAGTTTATCTAACACATATATAATACTCCATGGACTTACAAGCTCCCATTTTATTTCACACCACCGACATCCATAATAAAAAGATCATGATATTAACTCGATAGATATGTACAAGTGTTGAAAGCGTTCCCCATGACAGCATGGTTCTGCTAACTCCCAACCTATAACTTGCAAGCATATATGCAACATAGATGACACAATGGTTCAAGTTTATTAAGTGCAAGAAAATAAAGTGTGCCATCAAGTTCGTGAGAGCTTTAATCACTAGTTTTCACATAACAATTTTTTTTAATTTGGAAGATAGATAAAACTCGATAATTTACTTGGAATATCAATAATGCTAATAGGTAGATATGGTGGATACAAATGGCATAGGTTTTAGTTCAAGGACTGGATGCACGATAAGGATTCCCTCTCAGTACAGGTTTTTGGCTAGCAAGGCTGGGTAGCAAGCATAAGAGTTGAAGGAAACAAACAGAAAAATCATGCAATCTTCCTTGAAAACACAAAAGATTTTAAGTTGGGAATACTAATCTTATGAGCCAATCAAGGAAAGAAAGAAATTAAATAATATATCTGCAAGTACTTTTCTCTTTTCCTTTCGATCCTCAAGTAGTGTTGCTACTGACCAAAGCTAGGTTTGGCAAAACCAACTAAATTTACTTGATGCTCCCAAAGTGATACCAATACTAACAACAAGATCAATCATATAACAGAAATTGCAAACTAAAATAAGATGTGCAAAAAGTAAATGATGAAACTTCTCATTAATATTCCATAACGGCACTCACACCAAGGGATACATAGATAACCAACTAGTGGAGAGATACTTCCACAATGCAAACCATCCTATATGATAACTTCTCCATTCATGATATGATTCTACTAAAAAGGAAAAAAGATGAAAGATAATGATGTGATAACTCTTCACTCCCCCAAGCTTGGAACAAACCAAGGGGATGACAAAACCTGATGACGGATTACTCCTTTGGTGGTGGCAGTTTTTCCATGTCATCATCAGACTTCCAAGGTAAAGGCTCCCCATCAATAAAGGATGACTTGGTTTCCAATATCCTAAAACTAGCAGCAGAACTTATGAGTTTAAACCTAGCCTCATACTCATAGTTTTGATTTTGCATGTCGTAGAGCTGTGATTGTAATTGGTTGGTGGTCTGATGGAGCGAGAGGATACCATCCCAAAGCTTGGAAATCTTCTTCTTGTGCTCGGCGACGAGTTCTGAACTTATCTTATGGATGACGTCCACTTCGCATTCTGCCATCTTCTTATACCTAAAGACTTCTTGCTCCAGTGCTTCCATCCTATCCTCCAGACTTCCTTCTCCTTTAGGTCCCTAGAACTCTTTTATCCGTACCTTCCCATCCTTGAGCAACAACTCCTTGGGGTGAATCTTCAACTCATACATGTATGGGTTGATGATGTCCGCGGAGGGGTCCTCATTGGGTGATCCAAAGGAAGACATTGCGGCTCCAAAACTGAGAATATGCCTGACAGAAACAGATTGAAATAAAAACACAACGAGAACATGATATATGGACCTTGGGGGGTCCGGGGATTATATATCACAAAGTTTGACGACAAAAGGAAGGTATTGGGAGAAAACGGGACGGAGACGGGCTCTGCGGTGGTCACACCACCTGGTGGCGCGGCTAGGTGGGACCGCGCCACGGGGTGGTGTGAGCCACCTGGGCTCCGTTTCCTTCCCTCTTTCGACTCATTATCTTCCATATTAACTAAAAACTGAAAACAAAATGTAAATTGGAAAGTTTTCCATGAACCTTCTCTTATCAGAATTGTTACCTATTTGAAAACGAACTCTGTAGATTCCTAAATTTGGTCTTTAATAAATTCTTCCGGAGTCACCACTTGAATAATATCAATATCTTCATTATAAAAAATATAATGTTTGATCCTTTGACCATTCATGTGGTGACCCAGCATACCACTGCATGATGTAGTACACTATAGTCATTGACATAACACCAACAAAACACCGTTCACTAGTATTACATCCCTTAGAGTAGTACAACAGAAACATAGCAGGTCCAAGACATGACTATAGGTTACAACTCAACTCTTTACACAAGATCCAGAGAATACTCTAGGTTAAAGAGAGAGAAAGAAACTTCTTACAAAGAAGAATCAGGAATAAATAACTCATAGCTACCATACTTATTAAACTAGTAACTGAAATACTGGCTTGCATTGCTGCTATTGCAATACTCTACAGAAGTAGGTTCTATGGTTAGAAATTCTAATCTTATCTAATCAGCAACTTCGTCTTCACTTGAGTTGATGTATATGCTGACTTCCTTGACTTCATTAAAGAGTTTTAGCTATTAATGATGATTCCTGGAGCATAACTTGATGTAGACGTCGTATGTACTGGCTTTAGAACCTAGCAAGGATTAAGAAGATACTTTGAGTACGAGATTACTCAGCAAGTCCACTAGAAAAGGAGTGTTTGATGCACTATATCTACATCCACAGAACATAGGTCGTAGGCAATGCAAGTTTTCGTAAACATTTCTTCAAAGGTTGCTTTTATTCTGAAAAGCTATGACCGTCAGCCTTCACGGGTTTACCAGAACCTTCATGGGGTTCCTTTCCCGCCGCGTTTGCAGCTCCTTCCCGGAAACAGGGAGTAACAAGTTATAGTTCTTACACTCTGCAGAGGTGCATCACTTTACCCATGAGAGATCTTAGCTTTGTTGCACATCCGAATTGCAGGTTCGTTCACACTTCCTTGGTGTTAGGCCCAGACTAAGATCCAAGCCAATCACTTCCTTCTCTGCGACCCCGCATGTCTCCTTGGTGTACGCCAGCCCACCTATTGAATTACGGCAATGTCAGTACAGACCGTTCAGATGCCGGAACTATCGTGGGACGTTGAGGGCTCCCACCCATATGTTGCATATCCTCTACGAATTACCATAAATAATATGCATGCTACGAGTGATAACAGCCACGACCCGCACATCCAGCTCCATGCGAGAGGGATACAGCTGACTTCTCCGTCCCATTCCAAATCTCATGGTTAACGCGTAATATACGGCGCAAGAATCACTGGCGACATTGGTTGTTAAGTCCTAGGTAATATGTTCCTTTACCACCAGGACTCTTATAGTAGGTTATTACCTCATGGTAAATAGCCTATAATCACATTATTATGAAAATAGTGTTTTCTGACCTTTTTTCAAATGCAGGTGATGACAACACTGGATTTGTAAAATACTTTATAGAAAATAATCAAAGGACATGAGCAAGTGTGAACTTGCCTTTTGTGATTGCAAGATTATGCACTCACGGTCTTCAAGACAATATAAGATCCAATTGCGGAAATCTGCATCATTGGTCCGGTAAGGACTAATGTTTAAAGAAGCAAGATGCTTTTATGCATAAGTAATGTAATGCAAGTTGATAAACGCGAATCCCGAGAATAACGTTGTTCTAGGGTTTGGTTACTAGAAAAGGTTTCCTTGGAATGTGTTACCCATTTAGATTAAGTTTCACACATGTGCTTCTTATTAAGGCTTGTAAGTGTGTGGAAAACAACGTGTATTTATACAACAACAAAATACATAGTATGGAATGCTACTCAAGGATGCTTACATCTTAATTGTTTATCTTCAAGTTTTACTTTACAAGTAATGTCACTTATAAAGAATTTAAGTATTAACAATGTTATTATACAAGTATAGTATAAAGTAAGGTGTTTACTATTAATTGTTATATGTTGATTGAAGTGGCAAAACGAATAACTTTTGAAGAAAATCTTATTCAACTAATTAGAAGCTTTTAAGTTAATCTTATGAGGTGTTCTTTCTAGTTATAGTCTTTAAGTAAGAAATAATCACTCCATTTGAATAATGATAGCATTTGTATTTGAGACTTATCTATCTTGGTTTTTAACTTGGTTGGTTTGGTATTAGGATGCTTTATAACTTAATTACAACAGACCAAAGTTAACTATAAAGCATATAATAAAGTCTTTAGTATTATACTTAAAGCTTTGTAACTATAAGTAACTTTAAGAATGTAGATAGACTTAGGGTGTATTACTTATGATACTTGTATCTTGTTCACTTTATATTGTTTCCTTAGAGTTACTTAAGAATGGCATTACTTCTATTGGAGTAGTGGTTTCTTTACATTATAATAGTATAAAGGAATTTATCTTCCTATAAAGATGTAGTTAAGGTTTATGAATAAGTAAACCATATTATTTACTACTTATGGATTTACTTATAGTGTTTTGATTTGTTTATAGACTTGTTGTTACTATAAAGAATGGTTTTTATTTTATTACAATTATTCTTGGAGATTTTATACTAGGTAAGGATTCTTTTATAAAATAATTTATACTTATGGTTGAAAGATAATTTAATAAATTATATTTAAAGTGGTGTTAAATCATTTTGACCTCATAATGTTAGTATTTAAGATTAATACTATTTATTACATTTAATTGGTTAATTTAAGAAATATTAACAAAATTTATTTGTCATTTTATGAATGATTAACCAAAAAAATAGGTTTAAATTCAAGTTATGAAGGTGTTTAACTTTTTATTTAACTCAAAAGTGTAATATCACATTTTTAACATATAGGTATTATTTTTGTGATCATTTTGGTATATTATACTTATTTTTGTGATTTATAAATAATAAGATATGATTTTAATAAGGTTTAGTACTATATAAATACTTAATAAATAATAAATATTTAATTAAGAGGAATAATAATGCATGATTATAGTTTTAAACTCTAATTTTTATTTTTCTAAGATTTTTGGTATTTTATTTAGATTTTTAACATTTACCATTATTAAAATATTAATTATCAAAGTATTAAACTTTATAAAGTATTTATTAAATAATATTTATTTAAATAATTATCATAATAATATTTAATAATAGTTTTAAGTTGTAGATTTTATTTTTCTAAACATTTTCATATATTATATGTATTTTTATGATTTATAAAACAAAAGATATTAAATTTACAAGATTTAATCATTTTATTTTATTTATGGAATGTTGAAATTTTAATTTATAATGTTTTAATTATTCCTAAACAGACACTAATCCTTTTTACACCATAGCTAACTTACCCAGGGTCCCTGACCCGTGGGGCAGTTGCCACATGGCATACCTTACAGTAGCAATTGCATTTGTTACCGCTTCTAATCTACTCGTAGACAATGACAAGTGTGCCATGGCCACGTCAGTGTGACACCTAAGCAGAGAGAGGGACCCACCTAGTTGACCAGGCTGGGTCACACAGCGACAGTCAACAAACGCTGGCGACCCCACGGCGGCGGCGCTATGGCGCAGCTGACGATGCAATCCAACACGAATTAGAAACTACTGATCCTAGGCTACCTAAAAACGGCGGTGCGGCGTCCTAGGGAGACCGGAAACATCACCGGCGACGACGACAGCAGAACCAGCACGGCGGCGCATGGTGACAGGTCGGTACAGAGGGCGAGGAAAGCCCAGAGAGGGTTCAGTCAAGTCAGGAGCTTACCCTAGTTGCGATAGGAGGCTCGGCGAGGCCGGAGGAAGGCTCTAGCATCAGTAATGGTGACGGCAGTGGTCGTCGGGCTCCGGGGAGATGGAGTCATTGGTGTCAATTCCCGGCGCCCTTCTTCAATTCTTTGGACCCAGAGGTTCAAGGGAGCTAGGCGAGGCTGTGTGTTTGATGAATGGAGCATGGGGAAGTTCACAGCGGCGGCAATCGACGGTGACCTAAAGCTAGGGTTTCAGTGAGAGGGGAAGAAATCGGGATGACAGAGAGAGAGTACGTGTGGAGTGATCAGGATGAGGTTTAGGGCGTCGACGTGTAGATCTTATCCCCGTGAAGGCCTCGGTGGCGGCGTGACGTCGACGGCGGCATCGAGTGGTCAGCGACCTTCCAGCGAGCAGCTTGCCGGGGAGTAAGACGACGAATTAGATTTCCAAAAGGGTACGCGGGCTTGGGCTGTTGCTGGGCTGCAGCGAAGTGAGCGGAGTGTTTCTGCTGCCACCCGTGAGCGTCGGTTAAAAGGTGAGGTACTGGGCCATGGGCCACTTTCTGGACTGAGCTCGTTCCTCTATTATTATTATTTTCTGTTTTCTGCTTTGTATTTTACTTTCTTTTCATATTTTAATTATCTCCATGTTTAAATACCATAATTTCTATACAGTATTTAAAATATTCTAGAGGTAATTATACTAATTGATTGCTCTACTTATCTTGGTATTTTTTAATACCCATAATTTTATTCAAAATTATATATTAAGTAAAATAATTAAGAACTAGGTTTTTAGAAAAAAACCTTAAAATCTTTCTATAACATTGTTTTTACTTTTATTTGGAGGGATGAAGTTTTAAAATGTTTGATAATATACATAGGGTTTATTTATATGCATTTAATCACATAGTATAGGATAGAATAGTTTACAATATTGGATTCCCACTTATTCCATGCTCATATGGGATAAGTGGTTAGAGAAATGAATTAAAGACTTTGTCTAATGATTATAGATAGAATATTTATAAAATGTTGATGAGAAAACTTATTAATAAGTTTAGAGTTCTTAATTGTAATTATTCACCCTAGGGTTTAAGGTACTTACTATACTTATTTTATTTTGTTGATGTGAATAAGGATTAATGGCTAAACACATTGTCTTTATATTTGAAATCAGGATGATGTTATTTGGAATGTCTCATGAAAAGGATTTGATAAAGATAACTTCTAAGCACATATAGCTATGATAATTGGAAATGATAAGGATGTGCTTAAGTGTTTGGATATAGGAAACTATTCCTATAAAGCATTGTGGAAACAAGATGATAGATCAACAGATGGGATGGATGTTAAGCTTGATTATAGATTTAGGGTTTAATGTTTACCAAGAATTCCTATCTTCTATACTTCATAATTCTGGACTTCTGATTAAGGAATTCCTTTCCTAGATATATTACTTCTCTATGTCCATCATCATGTACTAACATGATGAGCTTTGCTTTATAAAAACTTCTTATTCTCCCTTTATTATTCTAAATCCATTTATAAATGCAATATGCTTAACACTAAAGCTTTCATAATATTCTCATATTTATACTTGGCTATAACAGTTATTCTACTATTAATAATCTCTAACCCAACAAGTGGTTACCTCTAACTCCATCCATACCCTTCCTAAATCATCCATCACAAATACTACTCTAGTAGAGGTTTATATCAAGTTCTACTCTCCTCTAGTGTTCAGTATTTCCCAAGAGGAAAATACTACTTCTTTAATCCAATGTTGCTCTAACATCATTTTAATCCTACTATCTTGTCTCTACTTGACTCCAATATCTAATATTCTAACCTCACATTATATTAATGTGACTTGTAATGACTAATCTGGGATAATATATCTATATTATGGTTCAATCATGTTTTATCCATCAATGTCACTAATACATGGTATAAGCATTCAATATTGGTGAATAAGGCATGATCCTTATAATCCTTTGATCCTTTATGATTCAGGTTTCCAATTGGCTAAACAAGGCTTCATTAATACAACATTATAGTTGTATTACAATTATCTTCTACTTAGCTCTATTGGATTAAAAGATATAATTCATTGACTATACCTACTTGATCCAATAGGACTACTCCTGGTAACTATCTTCATACTTCATCCTTGTAATCTTCTTTGTTACCATATTGATTTGATTTCCTCCAATCACTCCCATCCTATAGATAACATCTAAAACTAGCATCACTATTTACCTCTTCTGACTTCTTTCTTTATAAGCCTTAAGTGAATGCTATAATAAGTACAAGAGTTGATAGGTCAAGAATTGATAGGTTAATACTTGGTAAATCAATAGCTGATTACTCAATATTGATGAACAACAAATATAAGGATAGGATTCAATAGAGATGATAAAGATTGATATGGAAAGAAAGATATATGGTGAATGATCTTAACTTTGGTTTCTTTCCTATTCAATCTCACTAGAGAGTTAAAGTTAGGTATTTCCATTATACTCATGGTATAAGTAGATGAAATTAAGATATAGGTGTTACATTCTTATTATTTGTGTTATATTTATAATTTGGTATTCGTGAGTGATTATAATGAATACTATGATATGATCACCTAAAGATCAAATATAAATCATTAAGTAATGTATTAGGGTTTAATTTTATTCCATTTGATCTACCCTTAGATCAAATCATGTTTACCCAAAATAAGGTTTTAGCAAAGGTCATATTGAAACTTATCGCAGTCAACTTGATGATCTACTTCAATTCCATCAGGTTAAGAGAAGCTTCAATCACTTTAACAAGTTTTTATTTAAAAGCGCGAAAATTATTCATATTTTCTATGCATGAATGCAATGCACACATCTGTGTTCAGCTTATTTCTAAGCTCTAATGCTGGGATGTTACAATTCACCACTTGTGTAGTGTTGTCTCTCAATGAGGAAATTTTAATTGCACCTGAACGGTACACCTCTTCAATAATAAAGGGCCCTTCCCATTTTGAAAGTAGTTTTCCTGCAAAAAAACTAAGACGAGACCTATACAATAGAACTTTCTCACCAACATGGAACTCTCACTTAAGAATTCTCCTATCATGCCATTTTTTACTTTTTCTTTAAAGGGTCTAGCATTTTCATAAGCTTCACTTCTCCACTCATCTAAAGAACTCAAGTCAAGCAGTCTTTTCTTACCAGCAAGTTTAAAATCTCTATTCAGTTCTTTCACTGCCTAATAAGCTTTGTGTTATAATTCTAAAGGCAAGTGACAAGCTTTCCCATAAACCATTTTATAAGGAGACATTCCCATAGGATTTTTATAATCAGTTCTATCAGCCGATAAAGCATCATTCAACTTTTTTGCCCAATTTTTCCTATATCTATTAACGGTCTTTTGCAAGATAGTTTTAATTACTCTATTTGATAATTCTACTTACCCACTTGTTTGGGGATGATAAGCTAAAGCAATTCTATGATTAACATCATATTTAGCAAGGGTCTTCCTAAAACCACCATTAATAAAATGAGAACCTCCATCAGTCATAAGATATCTAGGCACACCAAACCTAGGAAAAATAACATAAGAATTTTTAAAGAGGTCTCACCATCAGCACTTTTGTAGGTATGGCTTCTACCCACTTAGTAACATAACCAACAGCAACAAGAATATGAGTGTAACCTTTTGAAGGAGGAAAAGGACCCATAAAGTCAAATCCCCAACAGTCAAATGGTTCAATAACAAGAGAATAATGCATAGGCATTTCATTGCGTCTAGAAATATTACCAACTCTTTGACATTCGTCACATGATAAAACAAACTTCCTTGCATCCTTGAAAAGCGTAGGCCAATAAAATCCAGATTGTAAAACTTTTTGTGTGGTTCTATCTTTAGCATGATGTCCTCCATAAGCATTGCCATGAAATTTCCTCAATATCTCTTGCTGTTCATATTTTGGAACACATCTTCGCATAATACCATCTACTCCTTTATATAAATGTGCGTCATCCCAAAAATAATGCGTTAAATCATAAAAGAAATCCCTTCTTTGCTGGGCTGTAAAGGTTGGAGGCAAATACTTGGAAACAATAAAGTTAGCATGATCAGCATACCAATGACTCTTTCACGAGCTTACCTTTATTGCAGCCAACTGTTCATTTGGAAAAATATAATTAACAGGCATAGGATCAAAAGAAATGTTTTCCAATCGAGACAAATTATCAGCAACAGGATTTTCAGCACCTTTCCTATCTACAATATGTGGATCGAACTCTTGTAAAAGCAACACCCATCTAATAAGCCTAGGCTTAGAATCATTCTTTGTCATAAGGTATTTAATTGCAGCATGATCAGTATGAATAGTAACTTTTGAATCAACAATATAAGGTATAAACTTATCACAAGCAAAGACTACAGCTAAGAACTCTTTTTCAGTAGTAGCATAATTCTTTTGAGCTGCATCAAGAGTCTTACTAGCATAATGGATAACATTCAACTTTTTATCTATTCATTGTCCAAGAACAGCACCTACAGCAAAATCACTAGCATCACACATAATTTCAAAGGGTAAATTCCAATCAGGTGGTTGGACAATAGGAGCAGTAATTAAAGCTTTCTTTAGAGTTTCAAAAGCTTCCTTATAATCATCATAAAAAATATAAGGTACATCTTTTTAGAGAAGATTAGTAAGAGGTTTTATATCTTCGAGAAATCTTTAATAAACCTTCTATAGAAACTAGCATGACCAAAGATACTACGAATACCTTTAACATCCCTAGGGCAGGGCATTGACGAGGTTCAATCTCGTCAATGCCCATTGTTATGGACTTGGGTTTTGGAGAAGATAGGGATGCTGGAGATATTGGAACGGTTAACAGACAAGCAACGCGGGACACGAGGTTTACCCAGGTTCAGGCCCCCGGAGGAAAAACCCTACTCCTGCTTGTCTGCTCTTGATTATGGCGAAACCGAAGGTTACAGGGGTGCACAGATGCAATCTGCCATGAGATACGTATGAGTGAATTGAGAGAGATCCTTCTTGCCGTACCCTCCTGGACTTTATATAGATAGGTAGGTCTCAGGCTCAGGTCGAGTCGGTTACAGATTAGGGTTTGTCCCCTTTGAAATTCTATCTAGTCTTGACTTGTCCTCCAAGGAGTCGAAAACGTCATGGGCTTGGGCCACCTGAAGTCTTCATGGGCCGCTTGTCTTGATGTGGGCCTTCCTTGGACTGGACCAGATATACCAACGTTGTGTACCCGTGGGGTATATCCATGTTAGTAGCCCCGAGTGTTCAGTCAAATTGTAGATTCGGCTGAGGACTATTCAATCTTTCGGGTGCAGTTTGACCTTTTTAAAGGGAAAATGTTTTTAGTTCATAGGGATTGTCGATGTGTGTGCCTGGATCTCCTGACGGATCAGGGCCAGTTAACTGTCATAGGACAAAACAACACGATCTTCTTCAGACTCGAGTCCCCAAACTCGAATCCGGAACGAATGCTGGTGTAATTCAACTCGGGCCGTTGAGGTATTATAGGAGTCGAATCCCAGTGATTTTCAAGTGTTGTACCCAACGCGTCCGTCGGGATTTTTCATCATGTCTGTTGACACAGAAGTTTACTGGCAGAGCGCAGTCATGCGTTACCAGGCCATCAGATGTTATCTGCAGGGCTTATCTTTGCGTCGTAGACACAGTATCCGAATTTTGATCACTGCGGAGGTGTTTTGGGTAGCCAAGGAGAATGCTCCTCACTTAGCGTTGGTTTGGGCAAAGTTGCCAAAAATATTTTTGTCGTATTTGATCTGAAGGATCGCAGTCGAAGAATTCATAGGGTGCATGGCCAACGCTCCCTATGGGAGTAGCCCCCGAGTGTATGTTCGAGTCATAGACTCGAGCAGAGACTTTAGTTCAGTCATTTGCAGCTTAGGTCCGAAGGACACAATTTTTTCGGATGCTCAACCGATCCTCCCTATGGGAGTAGCTCCCGAGTCCGTAGTGGAGTCGCAGACTCAGCGTAGGACTCGAAGAATGTTGCGAGATGCGGTTATCTTAGGTTTTCTCAGGTGTGCGACCAGCGCTCCTGATAGGAGTAGCCCCCGAGTAGTTTCTCGAATCATAGATTCGAGTAAGTACTTGATTGATCAGATGAAACACTTCTAGCCATTGCTGGCTTTGCTTTGATGACGTTAGTGCTAACGAGTGATGATCTCAACCGTCTGCGGCAGCAGAGATGATGCGACGAGACGATCGTGGGTCCCACCGCCTGACTTGACGTTGACTAGTCACGCGCGGAAGTGGCGAAAATTACGGCGTCTCCTCGATTTCCGTGCATAGTGGACGGCGTGATGGCGATGGTTCATTGCTGTGCTGACATGTGTAGGGTTAGATTTGGGGTGTCCGCTAGGGCTTCTGGATCAACAGCTTTTGTGCGTCGTCTTCCTCCTTTAATACCGTGGGTAAACGGCGATTTTCTTTTACCCTTTGCCATTTGCTCATCTTTATTGACACCATTTTTGCGAGCTTTGCTTTTCTCCACTAGGCACTGGAAGTTATTCGCTCCTTTCCCTCTGCTTTTCTCCGCGCGCACCGCCGCACTCGTTGCCGCTTGATGGGAAAGCCTAATAAGACCATCGCCGGCGCCAGTTCGAGCGCCGCCGGAGGTGGCAAGAAGGTGACTGCTACGACCCGCATCACTGACGGCGGGGGGAGGCGCACAGAGATGCGTGATGGGGATTTGCACAAGCTGCATGATGCTGGGTTGATCCCCCAAAACAAGGAGGAAGCTATCCTCCCTAGTGACGAGGTAATCCTGCACCCACCCGAAGGGTTTAAGGTGATGTTTGTAGCCTTCGTCATTCGTGGTCTTTCCCTTCCTGTCCATGAATTCCTTCGTGGACTCCTGTTTTTCTATGGGATTCAGTTGCATCACATGTCTACCAATTCGCTACTCCATATTGCTTGTTTTATCACTCTTTGCGAGTGCTGGCTCGCTATCGAGCCACACTTTGGACTCTTTCGGAAGTTATATTCCTTGAATATGTAATCTGGCACCGGTGGTGTTTATCCACTCGGCGGGTGCATCATTTCCATCCGCTCTTCCATTCAATTCTTCTCTTTTTCTATCTGTGAGTCCGTCTAGCAATGGCACCGAAAGTCGTTCTACATCCGCGACGTTAAGCTGGACGGTCAGCACTATGGGCTTGCCCCTTTCAAATCTAGCAAGCAGATCATCCGAAAGAGACATGATGCAACGCTGAGTTGATGTAGGAGCGCTTCATTGGGAACCACAAGAGCAAGGTATGAAGCAGCACAGTAGCAAGTTTTCCCTCAGTAATAAATTGAGGTTATCGAACCAGTAGGAGGAAGGAAACGTCACACATGTGTTGCAAGCAACGCGGAGACCTGCACAACACAAACTCAAGACTTTGCCCCAACAAATCAGTGAGGTTGTCAAGCTCACCGGTTTTCTGTAACAAAGGATTAAATGTATGGTGTGGAAGGTGATGATGGTTTGCAACAAGTAAACAAGTAACTGCGGAAGATGTATCAATGGTAAAGATTGGACCGGGGTCCATAGTTTAGTAGAGGTGCTCTCCTTAGATAAACAAAATGGCATGAAGGGTAAACAAATTACAGCAGGGCAACTGGCAGAAACTGAGTTAGGCATAACAATGCAATACCAGACAAAAAGATCCTATGAGATTTTATTGGGCAATACAACAATATACATAGACCGCCATCCAACTTCATCTATGACTAGAATTCCACCTTCAGGTTATCATCCGAACCCCCTCCAGTATTAAGTTGCAAGCAACAGACAACTGCTTTAAGCAAAGTGTGTAAGGTAGTAGTACTCAAACCTTAAGGTAATTAATAAATAAAGTTGAAGGAGTACTTAAGGTGATAACAAAACATTATCTAAAGCTTGATAAGGTAAAAGCCTGAAGTAATAAAATTCCGATGGGTATGGACTAAGTGTTCAAAACCAAACTTTAGAAGGATTACCAGTACAACTCATACAATGATAAATCAAAGATTAGTCTTTTGGCCTCAATTATTGACTATATTAAAACCTGTTTTAGTGAGACTTCCTAGGCCTTACACAGTATAGTAAGAAAGTTCGATGATTAAATAAAAGGAGTTGGATTAGGATACCTAATCAGGATAAGCAACTAAGAAGGGACCCCAAATTAAGGAGTTTATAATCAGGACATATCCCTAAAGAAGGATAGTAAAAAAAACTTTGGAGTATAAAAGACAACAAGTTGGAGATTACCAAGAATGATAAGAATTCAAGGAAAAGATCTGGATATGGAATGCTACAATTATTCCCATTAAGGTTACCATGGAGTTGAGAAATGCTGTAACCAACACAAGTCAATTCCTTACTCCGAAACGTGAGAGTTTACGAACTTCGGGGACGAAGTTTATTTTAAGGGGGAGAGTCTGTGACATCCCAGCATTAGAGCTTAGAAATAAGCTGAACCCAGATGTGTGCATTGCATTCATGCATAGAAAATCTGAATTATTTTCGCGCTTTTCAATAAAAACTTGTCAAAGTGATTGAAGCTTCTCTCAACTTGATGGAATTGAAGTAGATCATCAAGTTGACTGCGATAAGTTTCAATATGACCTTTGCTAAAACCTTATTAAGGGTAGATCAAATATAATAAAATTAAATCATCAACACATGTTTTAAGGACTAATAGTTGATCCTTAATAAATCATATCATAGTATTCATTATACAACTCATGAATACCAAGTTATAAATATAACTTAAGTAATAGGAACGTAACAACTAAATCTTGATCTATCTTAATCTCATCTACTTATACCATGAGTATCATGGTCATACCTAACCTTAACTATTTAGTGAGATTGAGTAGGAAGGAAACCAAGTCAAGACCATTCACCACATATTTTTCTTTCCATGTCAATCCTTATCATCCCTATTGAATCTTATTCTAATATCTGTTGTTCATCAATGTTGAGTAATCAACTATTGATTCACCAATTCTTAACCTATCAATTCTTGATCTATCAACTCTTGTCTTTATCATAACATTCACTGTAAATCCTTTAGAGAAGAAGTAAGAAGAGGTAGATGGTAATGCTAGATTCAGATATCATCTATAGGATGGGAGTGTTTAAAGAGAATTAAATCAATAAGATTATTGATGGAGTTAACTCACTCCTGAAATGATAGGAGAGTTATTTGGGATATATAATTATATGGTGATAAAGAAGATTACAAGGATGAATCCTGAAGAAAGTTACCAGGAGTAATCCTATTGGATCAAGTAGGTATAGTCAATGAAAAATATCTCTTAGTCCAATAGAGATAAACAGAAGATAATTGTAATACAATTGTAATGTTGTATGAATGAAAGCCTTGATTAGCCAACTGGAAACCTAAACCATAAAGGATCAAAGGATTATAATGATCATGCTTTAGTCACCAAGATTGAATTCTTATATCAGGTATAAGTGACATTGGTGGATAGAACATGATTGAACCCTAGTATAGATATGTTATTCTAGGTTAGCCATGACAAGTTACCATGATATGATGTAAGGTTTGTATATAAGATATTGGAGTTAAGTATATATAAGACAGTATAATTAAGCTGAAGCTAGAGTAGCATGGAGTTACTGAAGTAGTGTTATTCCTCTTAAAGAATAGTAAGATTTTGAGGAAAGTAGTTTGATATATACATCTACTAGAGTAATATTAGTGGTGGATGATTTTGGAAGGGTATGAATGGAGTTAGAAGTAACTACTTGTTGGATTGGAGGTTATCAACAGTAGAGTAGTTGATATAACCAAGTATTTAATAAGAATTTTATAAGTAATAATACTTTGAAAATTCATATTTTAATATTGGAAAATGTTAAAAATATAAATAAAATACCACAAATCTTAGAAAAATAAGAACTATAATTTAATACCATAATCATGCATTAATATTTCACTTAATTAAATATTTATTATTTATTAAGTATTTACATAGTAATAAATCTTATAAAAATCATATCTCATTACTTATAAATCACAAAAATAAATGTAATATACCAAAATGATCACAAAAATAATATCTACATATTAAAAATATACTATTCCACCTTTAGGTAAATAAAATTTAGAACACTTTAACGGCTTGAATTTAAACCCATTTCCTTAATTGATAATTAAGATAAGGGTAAATAAAAATTGCTAACATTTATAAAAATTAGCCAATTAGGTCTAATCAATAGTATTCGTCCTAAATATTGATAGTATGAAGTCAAAATGGTTTAAGACATTTTAAATACAATTTTATTAATTATCCTTCAACCATAAGTGTAGATTATTTTATAAAAGGATCCTTATCCAATATAAAATCTCCAAGAATAATTTGTAGTGAAATAAAACCTATTCCTTTACTTTAACCACAAGTTTATCAACATACCAAAACACTATAGTGAATTCATAAGTAGTTAAGTAATATTATTACCTTGATTACAAACCATAACCACTCATTTATAAAAACATAAATGATTCTATTCCATTATAATCTTGAGAAACCACTACACCAAATAAAAGTATAACCATTCTTAAGTAACTTTAAGGAAACATTATAAAGTACACAAGGTACAAATAACATAAGCAATATACCTTAAGTCCATCTATGTCTTTAAAGTTAACTTTAGTCTACAATACTTCAAATACTATGCTAAAGACTTTGTTATGTATTTTATAGTTAACTTTGGTCTGTTATAATTAAGTTATAAGCATCTCAAGTCCAGACTATTCAAGCAAGCATAAACAATATCAATCACATTCTGTCAACCATATTCTAAAAACTATCAGAATTGTTTAAACCTTATAAAGAAATCTTTTCTTCAAAAGTTATTCGTTTTGCCACTTCAGTCAATAGATGACAATTAATCGTAATCACATTACTTTATACTTTACTTATATACTTAGGATTGATAACACTTAAGTTCTTTGTAAGTGACATTACTTGTAAAGTAAAATTTGAAGATAAACACTTATAGTGTAAGCAATCTTGAGTAGCATTTCACATTTGTGTGTATCTCATTGTTTTATGATGTTATAATTACATGTTGTTTCACACGCACTCCCCAGGCTTAATAAGAAGCACAAGTGTGAAGCTTATCTAAAAGTACCACACCTTCCAAAATGACCATTCCAGTTTCCAAACCCTAGATCAACGCTATCCCCGGGATTCAAGTTTATCAACTTGCATTACATTACTTATGCATAAAAGCATATTGCTTCTTTAAACATTAGTCCTTACCGGACCAATGATGTTGTTTCAGATATTGGATCTTATATTGACCTAAAGACCGTGAGTGCATAATATTGCAATCACAAAAGGCAAGTTCACACTTGCTCATGTCCTTTGATTATTTTCTATAAAGTATTTTGAAAATCCAGTGTTGTCATCACCTGCATTTGAAAAGGGTCAGAAAACACTATTTTCATAATAAATGATTATAGGTTATTTACCATGAGGTAATAACCTACTATGAAAGTTCTGGTGGTAAAGGAACATATTATCTAGGACTTAACAACTAATGTCGCTAGTGATTCTTGCGCTGTATATTACGCGTTAACCATGAGATTTGGAATGGGACGGAGAAGTCAGTTGTATCCTATTTCTCTCGTATGGAGGCAAGACGACCTTAACGTGACGTTGTGATTCCTTGTGCGGATCCAACATATGGGTGGGCACCCTTACGCCCCACACTTTTGGTGTCTAGATTATCTATGAATGGCGTTTAGTGGTATAGTACATTTAATATGGTACTTGCCAGGGCATCACTAGGTCATAGAGTCTTTGGGAACTCATTAGGGTTTTAGCCTGCCTGAAAGGGGGTTTAACGGAGGTGAGCCGGCCCCGAAGGATCGTGTAGACATATGAGGTCGCGGAGAGGGCAGTGATTGGCTTGGATCTTAGACTAGGACCCATACCAAGGAAGTATGGACAAGGTCATGACTTTGTTGTGCAACAAGGCTAAGGTATCTCATGGGTAAAGTAACGCACCTCTGCAGAGTGTAAGAACTGTAACTTGTTACTCCCTGTTCCGGGAAGGAGCAGCGAACGTGACGGGAAAGGAACTCCATGAAAGTTATGGTAAACCCGTGAAGGCTGACGGACATAGCTTTTCATAATAAAAGCAATCTTTGAAGAAATGGTTATGATAACCTGCATTCCCTACGACCTATGGTCTGTGGCTGTAGATATAGTGCATCAAACACTCCTTTTCTAGTGAACTTGCTGAGTTCGCTCGTACTCAACGTATCTTCTTAACCCTTGATAGGTTCTAAAGCCAGTACAGATGATGTCTACATCAAGTTATGCTCCAGGAATAATCATCAAAAGCTCAAGCTCTTCAATGAAGTAAAAGAAGTCAACATATACACCAACTAAAGTGAAGAAGAAGAAGTTGCTGATTAGATAGAAATATAATCTCTAGTCATAGAACCTACTTCTTTAGAGTATTGCAATAGCAGCAATACAAGCCAAATAGTTAGATGCTAATCTCATTACCATGATATTTATGAGTTGTTTAATTCTGATTCTTCTTTGTAAGAAGTTTCTTTCTCTCTCTTTAACCTAGAGTGTTCTTTGGATCTTGTGTAAAGAGTTGAGTTGTAACCTATAGTCATGTCTTGGACCTGCTGTGTTTCTGTTGTACCACTCTGAGGGATGTAATACTAGTGAATGGTGTTTCATTGGTGTTATGTCAACGACTATAGTGTACTACATCATGCAGTGGTATGCTGGGTCACCGCAGCTGGTATCAGAGCATATGCTTGACCTTAGGATTAAAACCCTTTTAGGAAGATCTGTAGGTTGGATAGTGACTATAGGAGCCATCTTATCTAAACCAAGTATTCTTATAACTTGTGATGAGTATCCACTTGAGGATAACCTTGTCACACTTAAGTTGGATACTTCAGTCGTTCTTTCTTAGGAGTAATTATTCTATCTTTTCTCGGTATAGTGCTATTTAGTGTCTTCCGAAGGAGACATAA
The DNA here is from genome assembly GCA_910589765.1 of Avena atlantica. NCBI lineage: Eukaryota > Viridiplantae > Streptophyta > Magnoliopsida > Poales > Poaceae > Avena > Avena atlantica. The sequence continues at coordinate 124,635,780 of OU342739.1, forward strand.
CGCACCAAGATACTTTAGTAAAGCCAATTGGTCACAGTGGATTATGATCAAGTGTAAGACATCATATGGAAGTAGTCTTAATGGTGTAGCCTAACTCTAGAATTCAAGTAGAACAGTGGAATTTTATTGTTAGTTGATAACCAAAGACAACATGATGATTATCATTAGGATTAATGTTGATGTAATGGGTAGTAATCCCGTGGGATTCACTTGAGAATTCCCATGACGGAGTAAAATTATGATAAGAATCAATGATAGTACAATGAGAAGTAAAGTTATCATGGTTAGATTAGCTCCTGAATCATGTAAATAGGTAAAACATAACAAGATCATGGTGAGATTAGCTCCTAAACCATGATGATAGTATAATTATGACAAGAATTAGTAAATTAGCCTGAAGTAGAGGTAAGGAAATAACATGGTAGAACTATGATAGAAGTCATAGGTGCCAGAAAATTCCCCTAATCTATAATTTAAGTTAGTAAATAGACTTTGATTAGTCATTTGGAGTGATCATGTGAGGATAGTTAATAAATAAGTAAGATTGGTTATAATTAATCATTCTAAAAGTGAGACGGAAGTTTAGTCAAAATCAAGTTGAGACCACTTTGCTTAAGATTATCCTATTTCACTTAAGCAATTTGGGTAAATATTGAGATAAAGAATAGTTTGACCCTATGTGCTAAGTATCACAATGTAAACCTACAGGAGGAGGTGTCATATACTACACAACTAAGCCTGAATTCTAGAGATATTATTCTCAACTACTATATTCCGGTCTTAGAATATCGTGTGTTATATGAACCACATTTGGATTCATTTGTTTTTCTTGGATTTTCTTGATTGACTAGATCTGTACATGAAGTTTCACTTGGTGTGCAAATGCATGTTGCAACATCCAGTTACCACTTGATGTTGTAGACCTAGATAGGAATGGGAATTCGTGTAAGGGAGTGACGATTTTCAAAGACCAAGATGAAGACTTACATGAAGAATGAAGCAAAGTATAAGGAGTATTAACGCAATTTGAAAGATGGACCAAGTTGAGATCATTACTAGACAGTAATAAGAAGAAAGTCTAGTGTAGGGAACACATGGAGCAACAAGAAGTAATAAACTTAAAGTTGCCAATAGTACGTGGAAGAACCGTAGGGTAATACATACACCCTAGGATGGTTCGCAGCTAGTATTTCGTTGACTTAGTTAACCAGATCATCTTAGTATTGCATAAAGAGCATAAAACTTGGCCTAAGCTAAGTAAGACCTAAAGGAGTATAAAATATTAAGCGACCGTCTTTCGAAGCGTTTCGCGAAGTCAGGCCTATTAAAGCGAGAATGTTCAAATAGTAAGACAAATAATCTTGGAAGATCTATTTTGGAGATCCACAATTGTGTGGGTATACCGTAAGTTCTTTCATGAGACCTTAAAGAGGTATAGTATAAGGTGGATAGAGACTAATATCCTACTTATAAATCCCATAAATACTATATAGATAGTTTGAAGACTATTAGTAAACCCTAAGGGGGAGAGTAAACATTCGAAATTAAAGTATCATTATCTGACTTTCCGAATAAAGGTTGGATAAGAAGGACTAACCTACAACAACAGCAAGCCTTATTTTTAGAAGGTTAAAAGAAAGTCATCAGAAAAGTACTCTCTGAAGTATGTCTGGATGAAAAATTGAAGTTTACTTCAAGGTAGTAGTACTCAAACCTTAAGGTAATTAATAAATAAAGCTGAAGGAGTACTTAAGGTGATAACAAAAGATTATCTAAAGCTTGATAAGGTAAAAGCCTGAAGTAATAAAATATAATAGTCCTAACAGACTCATTCTAAAATAAACAACTCTTAAGTGATCCTTAAGAGAGAATAAAGCACAGCCAATTAGATATGTGTGGACTAACAATAAATTCCGATGGGTATGGACTAAATATGTTCAAAACCAAACTTCAGAAGGATTACCAGTATAACTCATACAATGATAAATCAAAGATTAGTCTTTTGGCCTCAATTATTGACTAAATTAAAACCTGTTTTAGTGAGACTTCCTAGACCTTACACAATATAGTAAGAAAGTTCGATGATTAAATAAAAGGAGTTGGATTAGGATACCTAATTAGGATAAGGAACTAAGAAGAGACCCCAAATTAAGGAGTTTATAATAAGGACATATCCCTAAAGAAGGATAGTAAAAGAAACTTTGGAGTATTGAAGACAACAAGTTGGAGATTACCAAGAATGATAAGAATTCAAGGAAAAGATCTGGATATGGAATGCTACAATTATTCCCGTTAAGGTTACCATGGAGTTGAGAAATGTCGTAACCAACACAAGTCAATTCCTTACTCTGAAACGTGAGAGTTTACGAACTTCGGGGACGAAGTTTATTTTAAGGGGGGAGTCTGTGACATCCCAGCATTAGAGCTTAGAAATAAGCTAAACCCAGATGTGTGCATTGCATTCATGCATAGAAAATCTGAATAATTTTCGCGCTTTTCAATAAAAACTTGTCAAAGTGATTGAAGCTTCTCTCAACTTGATGGAATTGAAGTAGATCATCAAGTTGACTGCGATAAGTTTCAATATGACCTTTGCTAAAACCTTATTTTGGGAAAACATGATTTGATCTAAGGGTAGATCAAATATAATAAAACTAAATCATCAACACATGGTTTAAGGACTAATAGTTGATCCTTAATAAATCATATCATAGTATTCATTATACAACTCATGAATACCAAGTTATAAATATAACTTAAGTAATAGGAATGTAACAACTAAATCTTGATCTATCTTAATCTCATCTACTTATACCATGAGTATCATGGTCATACCTAACCTTAAATCTTTAGTGAGATTGAGTAGGAAGGAAACCAAGTCAAGACCATTCACCACATATTTTTCTTTCCATGTCAATCCTTATCATACCTATTGAATCTTATTCTAATATTTGTTGTTCATCAATATTGAGTAATCAACTATTGATTCACCAATTCTTAACTTGTCAATTCTTGATCTATCAACTCTTGTCTTTATCATAACATTCACTGTAAATCCTTTAGAGAAGAAGTAAGAAGAGGTAGGTGGTAATGCTATATTCAGATATCATCTATAGGATGGGAGTGTTTGAAGAGAATTAAATCAATAGGATTATTGATGGAGTTAACTCACTCCTAAAATGATAGGAGAGTTAGTTGGGATATATAATTATATGGTGATAAAGAAGATTACAAGGATGAATCCTGAAGAAAGTTACCAGGAGTAATCCTATTAGATCAAGTAGGTATAGTCAATGAAAAATATCTCTTAGTCCAATAGAGATAAACAGAAGATAATTGTAATACAATTGTAATGTTGTATGAATGAAAGCCTTGATTAGCCAACTGGAAACCTAAACCATAAAGGATCAAAGGATTATAATGATCACGCTTTAGTCACCAAGATTGAATGCTTATATCAGGTATAAGTGACATTGGTGGATAGAACATGATTGAACCCTAGTATAGATATGTTATTCTAGGTTAGCCATGACAAGTTACCATGATATGATGTAAGGCATGTATATAAGATACTGGAGTTAAGTAGATATAAGACAGTATAATTAAGCTGAAGCTAGAGTAGCATGGAGTTATTGAAGTAGTGTTATTCCTCTTAAAGAATAGTAAGATTTTGAGGAAAGTAGTTTGATATATACATCTACTGGGGTAATATTAGTGGTGGATGATTATGGAAGGGTATGAATGGAGTTAGAAGTAACTACTTGTTGGATTGGAGGTTATCAACAGTAGAGTAGTTGATATAACCAAGTATGGATATGAGAAGATTATGAAAAGCTTTAGTGTCGGGCTCATTGGATTTATAAATGGATTTAGAAGAATAATAGGTGGATAAGAATATTATTGTGAAGTAAAGCTCATCATGTTAACACATGATGATGGATATGAAGGAGTAGTATATCTAGGAAAGGAATTCTTTAATTAGAAGTCCAGGATTGTGAAGTATGGAAGATAGGAATTCTTGATAAACACTAAACCCTAAATCTTTAACCAAACATAATATCCATTTCATCTGATTGATCTATCATCTTATTTCCACAAAGCATTATAGGAATATTTTCCTATAACAAATCACTTAAGCACATCTCTGTCATTTTCAAATATTATAATCATATGTGTTTAGGAGTCATCTTTATCAATTCTTTTCCATAAGACATTCCAGGAAATAACTTTCTATTTTAAAGGGTCATATCATTAAGGATCACCAATGTAAAGATAGTATGTCTTAACCATTCACCTTTATTCCCAATTATAAAAGAATATAAGTATATTAAGAACCCTAAACCCTAGGGTAAGCATTTATAATTTCAAACCCTAATTACTTTGTTGGTTATAACAAAATATATACATTGCTATTTCCTAGATTCATGGGAATAATATTAACCATATTAATTCCCTAGAACTTTATGTATTAAATTTTAATGAAGGATAACTATATATAAAAGTTTCTTTAATATTATAAGTTAATAGGAATCAAATCTCATGAGTTAATAGTAATGCATTCTTTAATAATATTATGAACATTAGATAAATTAAATTCATATGAAAAGACCCTTCAAATACTAAAAGGAAAAGTATATATATAAAGAAAATAAAGAAATGATAACAACACATAATAAAAGTTCATAAAATGATACTAAATACATTTTAGTATTGCTACAATTATATAGCAGATAAATTTCTATAAGAAAAATTCAAATCAAATGTTAAAATACAAATCTGGAAATAAAACAGAAAACAAAAAGGAGTAAAGAAAAAGAGAAAACTAGCAGTGCCAGTCGACGGCCCATTTCCTCTTCGCCCTATTCGTCCCTCGCAAGCTGCAGCCAATCCTCTCTGCTCGCTTTGAATCGGCCCAGCTTTGGCCCAGGCCCAGATACCGCTTCGTCGTCGTCTTCCTCGACGTCACAAGCAGCTCTCTGGAAGCTTCGCCGTTGCTCGATGCCAATCAACATCGTCAGCAAAATTGGACCACTGTGATGCTCGCCGCCGCCTTGGACCTTGCTGATAAGATCGACCATGCTCTCCTCTATCCATCCATACCAGTATCACTCGCTCCCGTTCTCTCCATCTCTCTTCCGCATGAACACAGAAACCCTAGCTCACCGAAGGTGCTTGTTGTCGCCGCTAGAGACCACCCCTCTGCCATCTGATCTCGCCTATGAGTTTGCCATGTTCGACTCATTCATCTCCCCGATGGAATTGAGCTCTATCGTCTGCAATCGAACCCAACGACTTCAATCTTCCGCCGATCACCGTCGACCATGGCGACGCCGTTCGACCTCACCTCGCCTTACCACCACCCTCTTCGCGTTCCTAGTAAGTTTTAAGACCGAGTGTCCCATTCCGATTTGTTCTTCGAACACCACAACGTCGTGTCGTCGCTCACCTCTGTCCGCCGTCGCAGATGCTCGTCGGAGCTAGTGTTCCGGTGACCATTTTGGGGCGGCGCGGCCATAGTTCAACTCGTCATCGCATTCTAACACAACCCTGCAATGCCTCGCGCGTGCACTAGATCGCTGGATCGATTAGCAACCTGAGAGGATCAAACACGAGTGACGTCAGCGTGACAAGTTGTTGATGACATAATCCTTTTATTCGATTTATTTTATAATCTCTTGAAATGACGTGGCAGCGACCCCACCAGTCAGTGACTGGGGGCTAGATGGGTGTGTGGTATAAAAAGTTCAGTGTCTATTTAGCAAATTGATAAAACAATATTAATTAAAAAATAAAAATTCCAGAAATTGAAATAAAGTAATTAAATCTTGTAAATTTAGTATCTTTTATTTCATAATTCAGAAAAAATATGTTTAATATATGAAAACTTTCAGAACAATAAAATCTATAACATTAAACTATTATCAAACATTATTATTTTAACAATTTAAATTATTATTATTTAATAAGAATTTTATAAGTACTAATACTTTGAAAATTCATATTTTAATATTGGAAAATGTTAAAAGTATAAATAAGATACCAAAAATCTTAGAAAAATAAGAACTATAATTTAAAACCATAATCATTCATTATTATTTCACTTAATGAAATATTTATTATTTATTAATTATTTATATAGTAATAAATCTTATAAAAATCATATCTTATTACTTATAAATCACAAAAATAAATGTAATATACCAAAATGATCACAAAAATAATATCTACATGTTAAAAATATAATATTCCACTTTTGAGGTAAATAAAAATTTAAAACACTTTAACGACTTGAATTTAAACCTATTTCCTTAATTGATAATTAAGATAAGGGTAAATAAAAATTGCTAACATTTATAAAAATTAGCCAATTAGGTCTAATCAATAGTATTCGTCCTAAATATTGATAGTATGAAGTCAAAATGGTTTAAGACATTTTAAATACAATTTTATTGAATTATCCTTCAACCATAAGTGTAGATTATTTTATAAAAGGATCCTTATCCAATATAAAATCTCCAAGAATAATTTGTAGTGAAATAAAACCTATTCCTTTACTTTAACCACAAGTTTATCAACATACCAAAACACTATAGTGAATTCATAAGTAGTTAAGTAATATTATTACCTTGATTACAAACCATAACCACTCATTTATAAAAACATAAATGATTCTATTCCATTATAATCTTGAGAAACCACTACACCAAATAAAAGTATAACCATTCTTAAGTAACTTTAAGGAAACATTATAAAGTACACAAGGTACAAATAACATAAGCAATATACCTTAAGTCCATCTATGTCTTTAAAGTTAACTTTAGTCTACAATACTTCAAATACTATGCTAAAGACTTTGTTATGTATTTTATAGTTAACTTTGGTCTGTTATAATTAAGTTATAAGCATCTCAAGTCCAGACTATTCAAGCAAGCATAAACAATATCAATCACATTATGTCAACCATATTCTAAAAACTATCAGAATTGTTTAAACCTTAATAAAGAAATATTTTCTTCAAAAGTTATTCGTTTTGCCACTTCAGTCAATAGATGACAATTAATCGTAATCACATTACTTTATAATTTACTTATATACTTAGGATTGATAACACTTAAGTTCTTTGTAAGTGACATTACTTGTAAAGTAAAATTTGAAGATAAACACTTATAGTGTAAGCAATCTTGAGTAGCATTTCACATTTGTGTGTATCTCATTGTTTTATGATGTTATAATTACATGTTGTTTCACACGCACTCCCCAGGCTTAATAAGAAGCACAAGTGTGAAGCTTATCTAAAAGTACCACACCTTCCAAAATAACCATTCCAGTTTCCAAACCCTAGATCAACGTTATCCCCGGGATTCAAGTTTATCAACTTGCATTACATTACTTATGCATAAAAGCATATTGCTTCTTTAAACATTAGTCCTTACCGGACCAATGATGTTGTTTCAGATATTGGATCTTATATTGACCTAAAGACCGTGAGTGCATAATATTGCAATCACAAAAGGCAAGTTTGCACTTGCTCATGTCCTTTGATTATTTTCTGTAAACTATTTTACAAATCCAGTGTTGTCATCACCTGCATTTGAAAAGGGTCAGAAAACACTATTTTCATAATAAATGATTATAGGTTATCTACCATGAGGTAATAACCTACTATGAAAGTTCCGGTGGTAAAGGAACATATTATCTAGGACTTAACAACCAATGTCGGTAGTGATTCTTGCGTCGTATATTACGCGTTAACCATGAGATTTGGAATGGGACGGAGAAGTCAGTTGTATCCTTTTCCTCTCGTATGGAGGCAAGACGACCTTAACGTGGCGTTGTGATTCCTTATGCGGATCCAACATATGGGTGGGCACCCTTACGCCCCACACTTTTGGTGTCTAGATTATCTATGAATGGTGTTCAGTGGTATAATCCATTTAATATGGTACTTTCCAGGGCATCACCAGGTCATAGAGTCTTCGGGAACTCATCAGGGTTTTAGCCTGCCCAAAAGGGGGCTTAACGGAGGTTGCGGAGAGGGCAGTGATTGGCTTGGATCTTAGACTGGGCCCCATACCAAGGTAGTATGGACAAGGTCATGACTTGTGACGAGGTTTAATCTCATCAATGCCCATTGTTATGGACTTGGGTTTTGGAGAAGATGGGGATGCTGGAGATCGTGGCACGGTTAACAGACAAGCAACCAGGGGACACGAGATTTATCTAGGTTCAGGCCCCCGGAGGGAAAACCCTACTCCTGCTTGTCTGCTCTTGATTACGGCGGAACCGAAGGTTACAGGGGTGCGCAGATTCGATCTGGCGTGGAGGTGCGTGCGAAAGTATGAGTCGAGAGATCTGTAGATCTGTTGTGGTCTAGTCTATCGAGGGTTATGGCGTCTATAGGTCGTGTCCTTCTCGTTGGACCCTCCTAGCCTTTATATATGGGGAGGCTAGGTCTCAGGTCCCGATACGAGTTGGTTACAAGTTGTATTCAAACTCTAGTCTTGAGCTTCCCTTGTCTTGTGCGCTTGGGAGTCCGTGTCCATATGGGCTTTATAGCAGCCGAAACGTCATAGGCGTCATGGACCCTGGCAGGTCGTCGAGTGGGCCTTCCGTCGGGCTGGATCAAGTATACTAACATCGGGTACCCGTAGGGCATATCCATGTCAGTAGCCCCCGAGTCTCCATCTGAAACGTAGATTCGGGTGGAGACTTAGTTGTCTTGAACCTTGTATTTGGATATCGGAGTCGAAAGTTGTGTCGAGTGCGAAGCACTTCACCCGGAAGTTCATCGGGTCAGCTGTATCTGTTCGGCTGTTATAAAGGAATCGACATCGTGGACGTAGTCAACACAATGGACTATAGGGTGCGCGACCAGCGCTCCCTATGGGAGTAGCCCCCGAGTGTCTGTTCGAGTCGTAGACTCGAGCAGAGACTTTAATTCAGCCATTGTTTGCTTCAGGTCCATAGGACACAATTTTTTCGGATGCTTGAATCAATCCTCCCTATGGGAGTAGCCCCCGAGTCCGTAGTGGAGTCGTAGACTCGGCGTAGTACTCGAAGATCTTCGAATGCGCGACCAGTGCTCTAGTTTAGAGTAACCCCCGAGTGTCTAGCGGAGTCGTAAACTCGGACAGAGACTCGAGTCTTGTATCATGCAGTTGTAGTCGTCAATGTCGTGGGCGTACCGCTGACCCGAAAGTACATCGGGTGCGCGACTACCGCTCCTGATAGGAGTAGCCCCCGAGTGTCTAGTTGAGTCGCAGACTTGAGTGGAGACTCATGCGAGGAGAAACCACTGACCCGGAAGTGCATCGAGTCGGTGTCTCATGCATAAGGGGCCAAGAATCGATGATGCAGTCGGAGTTGACGTGGCGGAGTCGTGCGGCATTTAGCCGGAAGGACTCGACGTTGCGGATGAAATCGACGTCGTTGCTTCTGTCGGGTGCGCGACCAGTGCTGCGCCTTTGTAGCATCAAGCGATGCAACCATCCGAGGAGGGACTCGACTCGGGTCTTGAGTTTATGCCGTAGCCAGTTATTTCGTCGACTCCTGTTGGAGGACTCGGTAGAATAGCTCGGCACAGTTGACGTCTTTATAAGCTGCAGAAAACATGAATAATTGTGAAGTACTTGTATCTTGTAAAGAATATTTGCCTTTCAACTCGTACAATAAGATTTTGGTGCCGATCGAGTCGACACTGTTGCACTGTATGCTAGGCCTTTTCGTTAGCATGATTAGCCTTAGTCTCAGTACCTTGCCAAGGCACTCGGAGTTCAAGGATTCGACGATCAGGCAGAATCAGCTACTCGGGCTGTCGCGTTCGAGGTGCTCGAGTGCGTGGAGCCGATGGCACATTAGGTTACTCGAAGAGGGCACAGCCCCCGAGTGTTTCGAGTGCGATTAAAGTAAACAATTATCAGCTCTTGGTGGAGGAATACTTAGCTTTGTTGATAGTTGTCATGGATGGAGTCGACGCGGTAGCGGGTTGCACGCGGACGTGGTCGACACGGCGGACCACAATCGTAGCGGTGATGGGTTGCCACATCCGAAGGATGTATCGGGTCATCGTAGCCGAAAACCGCATTGGGTCGCTGATGTCGAGGGAGCCCCCGAGTCGTGGTCGCTGAAGCCGAAGACCGCAGCAGGTTGCTAGAGCCGAAGACCGGAGAAGGTCGGCGGAGTTGAATACTGTAACGGCGAGTCACTGTAGCTGAAGATCGTAGCGGGTCGCGAAGTTGGCGCAGGCCCCAGGTGTAAGATCAACGTAGCCGGTAGAATCGAAACAGTAAATCATGATCTTGTGGCTGATCTAGTAAATCTCTTTCCTTGCTAAATAGTAGTTTTGCAGGTCTCTTTGTGGCTTCACGTGAACCGACAATTAACTCCTTTGGTTTGGTATGCTCTTATCTTTGGAACTTTGTCAATCGGAATCAGCTAGTTGAACGGCGTGGTGATACCAATCTGGTGGACGGAAGTAGTACTTCCAGACTATCCGGCCGCTAGTACACGATCGATTGGAATCGAATCAGTATGATGTTGTGCCTTAGCTTCCAAATTTGCTTCTTTTCTCCAGGTAGGTACGCGGGACTGAGTCAATTGCGCACTGACGTAGACCAGCCAATCAGATGAGATCTACTTGCAGCTGTCGACTTTACCAGTTGCACAATGAAGAAGATCAAGATGGATTTAACTCCCAGAAGTCGACGAATCATAAATCATGGGTGATGGAACCGTCACGATCGCACAATCAGCGCCCCCAATTCCCACAGACGGTGCCAATTAACGAGGTTTAATCTCATCAATGCCCATTGTTATGGATTTGGGTTTTGAAGAAGATGGGGATGCTGGAGATCGTGGCACGGTTAACAGACAAGCAACCAGGGGACACGAGATTTACCCAGGTTCAGGCCCCCGGACGGAAAACCCTACTCCTGCTTGTCTGCTCTTGATTACGGCGGAACCGAAGGTTACACGGGTGCGCAGATTCGATCTGGCGTGGAGGTGCGTGCGAAAGTATGAGTCGAGAGATCTGTAGATCTGTTGTGGTCTAGTCTATCGAGGGTTATGGCGTCTGTAGGTCGTGTCCTCCTCGTTGGACCCTCCTAGCCTTTATATATGGGGAGGCTAGGTCTCAGGTCCCGATACGAGTTGGTTACAAGTTGTATTCAAACTCTAGTCTTGAGCTTCCCTTGTCTTGTGCGCTTGGGAGTCCGTGTCCATATGGGCTTTATAGCAGCCGAAAAGTCATAGGCGTCATGGACCCTGGCAGGTCGTCGAGTGGGCCTTCCGTCGGGCTGGATCAGGTATACTAACATCGGGTACCCGTAGGGCATATCCATGTCAACTTGGTTGTGCAGCAAGACTAAGGTCTCTCATGGGTAAAGTAACGCACCTCTCTAGAGTGTAAGAACTGTAACTTGTTACTCCCTGTTCCGGGAAGGAGCTGCAAACGCGGCGGGAAAGGAACTCCATGAAAGTTCTAGTAAACCTGTGAAGGCTGACGGACATAGCTTTTCAGAATAAAAGCAACCTTTGAAGAAATGTTTACGAAAATCTGCATTGCCTACGACCTATGGTCTGTGGCTGTAGATATAGTGCATCAAACACTCCTTTTCTAGTGAACTTGCTAAGTACGCTCGTACTGAACGTATCTTCTTAACCCTTCCTAGGTTCTAAAACCAATACAGACGATGTCTACATCAAGTTATGCTCCAGAAATAATCATCAAAAGTTCAAGCCCTTCAATGAAGTAAAAGAAGTCAGCATATACATCAACTAAAGTGAAGACGAAGTTGCTGATTAGATAGAAATATAATCTCTAGTCATAGAACCTACTTCTATAGAGTATTGCAATAGCAGCAATACAAGCCAAATAGTTAGATGCTAATCTCATTAGCATGATATTTATGAGTTGTTTAATTCTGATTCTTCTTTGTAAGAAGTTTATTTCTCTCTCTTTAACCTAGAGTGTTCTTTGGATCTTGTGTCACTACAAGGAATATGGCTATATATGACCCTCCATTTCTGTCACAGAATCGTCACAGTAGTCCATTTATGACGATTCTATGATGATTTTGAGATCGTCAAAAGCTGGGCGTCGCAAATGAACTATGATGACGATTTTGGTGAAATCGCTCTTTAACAGTTATGACGATCCAATATCGTCATGAGCAAATTGGCCTCGCCAGGTCAGATCCTACGTGTCTGTCCAACGTGGCAGGAAATCAGCCCAGTCCATATTGGGTTTGATGTGGGTCAAGCCCAATAATTTCAACCTTTTATGAACTAGGCCTTAGCCTTTTCGATGCTCTTTTTCTTTTAGGCGTAGGCCTTTTATAAATCCATTTAATTACTAGGCTTTGGCCATTTTCCGTCCTTTTAAGTTTTGGGCTTCGGCCTGTTCACAGTCCATTTCATTTTCCTTTTTAGCCTCTATATTATTTTATTCTAAATTGTACACTGTTCAGAATCAGAATATTAATGGTTGAGGACTATTTAGAGCCCAAATATGATCAATTTCACTGGTACATCAGACAAGCAAAACACGTAATCCACAAAGAAATCAAATTATAATCGCAATATTTAACCAAACATAAGTCTCATCTATTGATAATCAACACGGTTAAGATGCATTTCAAACACCAAGCACATAGAGAAAGCAGAGAAGACACGCTCCGACTAAGCAGGTACAAAGAGATCACTCAGCGAGTCAGCAGCAAGCTGATCAGCTGGGGCATTGGCCTGCTGCTAGGCACAGCAGACAAGAGCTCCATAGCTTCTGTCACCTTGGACTTCAGAACATCAGGCGACCCGATAAGATGAAGATCATGTCTAGTCCATCTCAAGAAGAATTCCAGTAAAACCTTAGCAGCACGATCATGTGGGTCCAAGATTTTACCAAGCATCTGCACAAATTATACAGGTTATGTCCTGGCTCTTGAACACAATCATCAGTAATAAATTAAACTGTAATGAATTAAACTCTACTGTTAGCATGGACGAACCAAATTTCTAGAGTAATAAAGTGAAGATCTTTTAGCCTAAATATTCACACTGTCCAAGAGCAAAAGGCAATACCATGTACATACTTAGACATCACAATCACTTGATGGACCATAAAGTGAGGGCATGGTGCACAGGTAAACAATATTTATAATTATCGGGATACAGAGCTAGAAAATAAACAGTGGATCCTAATTTTATAATTATTAGGACACCCAACTTAAGTTAGGTACATCCAACATGAACTCACTATAAGTCTGGCACTAGCAAGGCATATTACGTTTGGCACTACCATCAATTAATATCAACATAGCATAGATGGTTCTCTAATTTGGACATATTGCACTGACAACGCTCTTGGTTTCCCAGTACAGAAGCATCCTAAATCAAGAAATGAAACTTCCTAGAAATCATAGCAGCAGCAACCCCATACCTGAACAAAGAGGGACAACAGCAATCAGATCAGTATGGTGCTACCAGACTTGAATTTCACCCCACCTGAGGAAGTTGATGTCCATATAGTACAAGGAGAACATGCAGGTACATTAGCTGTCAAAACAATAAGTAAACAATAAGGAGGATTAAATGGACATCAAATTCAATTCACAAGAATATGTAAACAAGCAAGCAAGCAGAAAAAACAATAAGAAAGCCCATACAATTAATCAAAACAACATCTACTGCCTCTATGCAAGGAAAACCCTGACCTATTCTAAATGAGAGATTCTAAATTGTTCAGAGATTCACCTATAATAATCTGTCTAAGACCAAAAAATATTCAGAATTTAAACTACATGTTCAAACTAAGTTGCAGTATTGCACTAAAGTTTCAGTGTTGCACTAAATAACACAAGCCTAAACATGTTTTTATGTTGTAAGCATTATCTTACACCAATTCAGTGGCTATCTTGCAGCTATTTTCTCTAAATTTTATCTAAACACGCGAATACTGAACCATGCAGCCATCTTTTGATACGTTTCAGTCATGTGTACTTGGAGAATCATGTTAGGCCCATATTTCCCTAATTAGTCCATATATGTACTAGTAGTACTACACGAATATACAGCAAGAAAATAAAGAAACTTTGTTTTTCTGCAGCAAGTTTGGTTAATTAATTCAGTTAAGAACAAGGGAGTTTGCAACAGAGAGTGGATTACAAGCAAAGTTAAGTTAACACAAGCACTAACTTTCTTATACAAGAGAGTGGATTACAACTAATGTACCAAATTCTTCAGCAAGAAGCTGTAATATGTTAAACGAAAATACTCCCGGTTCTTCTTGTAGATCCTAACTGTATTGTGTATTGTGAGAGAAACTCTCCCTGCAAAACTAACCAGACGAGCCACAACCAAAATCAGACTGAATGACCTAATATTTCTCTCTACACCATACATACCTAATAATTCTAGATATTAGCAGCAAGCCAGCAACTGATCATGAAACTACCTGTTTAACTTGAAGACATGTATGACGCGTGTGCAGCAACAACATGTGCTGGTCGAGTACGTCAGGCAGGAGCCCCGGACTTCGTTGCAGTGGTCGTAGGCGAAGACGACAGGGTCGTAGATGATGTAGGAGGCGCGGGAGCCAGAGCTGGCGACCACCGCGGCTGCAACGCCAAACGCCAGCCATGACTAGGGTCAGCCACGGGCACACACGCGGGAGCAAGGAGCGGCTTGGCGGTGGTCTGGGATAGGCGGAGGTAACCAGGTCGGCGTTAGGACGGGGTGCAGCAGCAGACTGTGATGGCCAGAGCTAGGTCGGCTAGGGGGTACCTGAGGAGTGTAGTGGGGGAAAGATCAAGTCCACGGCTAAGGCTCCGGAGAGACGCGCGTGGGGGAGAGGTCGAGCACCGTGGCTAGGGGAGCTGGAAGAGGAAACGACGGTGGAGTAGCACCGGAGGCGCCATGCGTTGGTATCTTGCGGCGGGACGAAGATGCGGTGTGGGAGGACGGCGGTCGGGGTTCGATCTGGATCAAGGTGGTCGGGGGCTCACTGGACGGAAAGGGGGAGGCAGTGAAAGAGAGGTGAGGGCGGTGGTGGCCAGAGGTGGGGGAGACGGAGGTGCGGCGCTGAGCCGGCGGCGCGTGAGGGGATAGCGAGGAAGGGATCTAGATCGAGGTGGGCAGCGCGTGAGGGAATTAGGGTTTGTCCCCTCTCGATTGTGATTTAGAAGGTTGATCTGATTTCACGAAACTACCCCTGAACTCTTCTGTGGTGCCTGACTGTTAGAACTACAGGGCGTTTCGGTCATTCCAGGAATAAATTGTGTGTGAGGATGGGGAGGCGGGAGAAACCGACCTAAAGTTTTGGGCGGTTGGATGGAGGCTAGTGGACGGCTGAGATCTTCTTTGTTGGGTGATCCGTGGATAGTCTGATTTTCTCTTCTTACTGGCTTGCTCAATTCTAAATTTTCTCTTCTTTGTTGTGGCGACTTCATCAATCTTCAAGCTCTGCTATCCGGGTTTTTGTAGGCTTTTGTGTGGTGGTGCAATCTCTTTTTTATAGGCTTTGTAAGCTCATGTAATCTACGCCGTACTTGGTGTTTGTAGAAAAGAGACTACAACGGCACTGAATATCTTTCACTGGGTACAACGAGGAGTCCACTCAGACCCATCAATATTGAACTTCCGTACCCATATAACCCAAACATCTGCAGCAATTACCCCGTTTGCATCAAACAAAACTACTTTAGGGCAGGCATGGAGAAGAGTAAGATTCTAGTAGTTGGTGGCACAGTATGAACAAAAGATTATCAAAAAAAGGATTTTTTTATACCAACAAATATCGTCATATTTTCTTCTGCTGTCAGGTCCATATCTGTGCGCTGTTTTTAGAAAACTCTACTATTTGCCTTTACTTTCTTCTGCTGTCAAGTCCATATCTGCTCGTGGAGGCCTCGATGGACGACCACCAGAGCCTCGTCGCCGCCGTGAAGCAGGCCAACGTCGTTGTGTCGGCCATGGCCGGGTCGCAGTTGCTGCGGCAGCTCAAGCTCTTGGAGGCCATTAAGGAAGATGGAAATATCCAGGTCGGTCGCTTAAAGTTTGAATAGAAAAATATATATTTGATGTTGTAGATATCAGCACATATTTGATAAACTTAATCAAATGTAAAATAATTTGGAACAAGGGATTATTTAAGAGAGGTGGACACCCATTCTCACTTGAGGACCTTCAGTTGCAATTTTTCTTCGGACACTCTTCTGGTACACAGCTTGTTTCAGATTAGATACAGTGCCTGCCGTAAAGTGCAAAAGGGAAGTCTATATTCAACCCATTTTTAACCACAACGCCTGGAGCTAAACAAATTAACCACCTGATAATGAAATGCTCAAATTTTAATACTCTCTCCGGCCCATATTAATTGACTTTGATTTGTCTAAATTTCATGGTGTCTCAAAAAAACCTTCTCGGAAATGATCTATCATGTTTAAGGTATCATGGCTTTCGCGCCAAACGATCAATGTTATGGCTAGAAACATGGAATAGTTTGTGATAATATGCCCATATTATGCACCCATCTGTATCGTGGGATGGAGAACAATGTTGCAGGAGGAAGTTTTCCTTTTCGTCGCACAGAAAAACTATTTTTCATTTTCTGAGCACAAAAAACTGGCCATTTTGTGAAACAGCCACCAATTGAAAGTTTCAAAATGCTACCATCCCACTTTTACAAAATAATAGGCAACCTTACATGAACAAATGTCCCAACCAGGGTATCTCAAAACTTTCCGTCCACCCCTGGCGAAAAAGACAAATTCTTGCCGAATCAGTAGGAAGTGGGTCTGATTTGAACTATAGGTACATGATCCGATGCCCATTATTTTTTGAAAAAATGATTTTTAAACTTACAATATGTTGTTTCTTCAGAGATCCAACGCAAGTTTAGCGAGGCTCAGCCTCGAGCTAACAACCTTCATGCCCGTCGTTTTGACCATAGTTTGAAACGGGCATAAAAAATTAAAAAACGGTCCGATCAATGCAAATCCTTCGCGTGGTACCATATTATGTGACATAGTTGCAAGGAAAAATACCAAACTTGGTATATTACAAGTGTCTTGAAAAAATCTTCTCAGAAATGACCTATCATGCTCGAGGTTTCATGGCTTTCGGGCCAAACGACCAATGTTATGGCTAGAATCATGGAATATACCCATCTGTATCTTGGGATGGAGAACAATGTTGCAGGAGGTAGTTTTCCTTTTCGTCGCACGGAAAAACCATTTTTCATTTTCCAAGCATAAAAACGGGCCATTTTGTGAAGCAACCACCAAATGAAAGTTTCAAAATGCTACCATCCCATTTTTCCAAAATAATAGGCAACCTTACATGGACAAATGTCCCAACCGGGGTATCTCAAAACTTTCCGTCCACCCCTGGCGAAAAAGACAAATTCCTGCCGAATCAGTAGGAAGTGGGTCCGATTTGAACTATAGGTACATGATCCGATGCCCATTATTTTTTTGAAAAATGATTTTTAAACTCATAATATGTTGTTTCTTCAGAGATCCAATGCAAGTTTAGTGAGGCTCGGCCTCGAGCTAACAACCTTCATGCCCGTCGTTTTGACCATAGTTTGAAACGGGCATAAAAAATTAAAAAACGGTCCGATCAATGCAAATCCTTCTCGTGGTGCCATATTATATGACATAGTTGCAAGGAAAAATACCAAACTTGGTATGTTGCAAGTGTCTTAAAAAAACCATCTCAGAAATGACCTATCATGCTCGAGGTTTCATGGCTTTCGGGCCAAACGACCAATGTTATGGCTAGAATCATGGAATAGTTTGTGATAATATACCCATATTATGCACTAATCTGTATCGTGGAATGGAGAACAATGTTGCAGGAGGTAGTTTTCCTTTTCGTCGCACGAAAAAACCATTTTTCATTTTCCAAGCATAAAAACGGGCCATTTTGTGAAGCAACCACCAAATGAAGGTTTCAAAATGCTACCATCCTATTTTTCCAAAATAATAGGCAACCTTACATGGACAAATGTCCCAACCGGGGTATCTCAAAACTTTCCATCCACCCCTGGCGAAAAAGACAAATTCCTGCCAAATCAGTAGGAAGTGGGTCCGATTTGAACTATAGGTACATGATCTGATGCCCATTATTTTTTTGAAAAAATGATTTTTAAACTCACAATGTGTTGTTTCTTCAGAGATCCAATGCAATTTTAGCGAGGCTCAGCCTCGAGCTAACAACCTTCATGCCCGTCGTTTTGACCATAGTTTGAAACGGGTATAAAAAAATAAAAAACGGTCCGATAAATGCAAATCCTTTGCGTGGTGCCATATTATGTGACATAGTTGCAAGGAAAAATACCAAACTTGGTATATTGCAAGTGTCTTGAAAAAACCTTCTCAGAAATGACCTATCATGCTCGAGGTTTCATGACTTTCGGGCCAAATGACCAATGTTATGGCTAGAATCATGGAATAGTTTGTGATAATATACTCATATTATGCACCCATATGTATCGTGGGATGGAGAACAATGTTGCAGGAGGTAGTTTTCCTTTTCGTCGCACGAAAAAACCATTTTTCATTTTCCAAGCATAAAAATGGGCCATTTTGTGAAGCAACCACCAAATAAAAGTTTCAAAATGCTACCATCACATTTTTCCAAAATAATAGGCAACCTTACATGGACAAATGTCCCAACCGAGGTATCTCAAAACTTTCCGTCCACCCCTGGCGAAAAAGACAAATTCCTGCCGAATCAGTAGGAAGTGGGTCCGATTTGAACTATACGTACATGATCCGATGCCCATTATTTTTTGAAAAAATGATTTTTAAACTCACAATATGTTGTTTCTTCAGAGATCCAATGCAAGTTTAGCGAGACTCAGCCTCGAGCTAACAACCTTCATGCCCGTCGTTTTGACCATAGTTTGAAACGGGCATAAAAAATTAAAAAACGGTCCGATCAATGCAAATCCTTCACGTGGTGCCATATTATGTGACATAGTTGCAAGAAAAAATACCAAACTTGGTATACTGTAAGTGTCTTGAAAAAACCTTTTCAGAAATAACCTATCATGCTCAAGGTTTCATGGCTTTCGGGCCAAACGGCCAATGTTATGGCTAGAATCATGGAATAGTTTGTGATAATATACCCATATTATGCACCCATCTGTATCGTGGGATGGAGAACAATGTTGCAGGAGGTAGTTTCCTTTTCGTCGCACGAAAAAACCATTTTTCATTTTCCAAGCATAAAAACGGGCCATTTTGTGAAGCAACCACCAAATGAAAGTTTCAAAATGCTACCATCCCATTTTTCCAAAATAATAGGCAACCTTACATGGACAAATGTCCCAACCGGGGTATCTCAAACCTTTCCGTCCACCCCTGGCGAAAAAGACAAATTCCTGCCGAATTAGTAGGAAGTGGGTCCGATTTGAACTATAGGTACATGATCCGATGCCCATTATTTTTTGAAAAATGATTTTTAGACTCACAATATGCTGTTTCTTTAGATATACAATGCAAGTTTTGCGATACTTAAGGCCAAATTTTTTGAATTCAAGACCCTAGTTTCAAAATCATATTTTGAATTATGATATTGTCATTAGTATGGACTAATATGGAATTAGTAGATCCACAATTTAAAAAAATCATACTATTTACAATTAACATCCTAGTATGATCTAATGAAATTCATAAATATTTAGAGATAAAAATAACTTATTTTGAACTTCTTATGAAAAAGATACAAAAGAAATATAAAAACACAAAAATAAAAACGAAAAAACCTAGTCCCATCGAGGCCCATTAGGGGAAATTTGGCCACCAGGCCCAGTTGCAATCGTGCGTTCTACTCAAATAGGAGCAGCGCAGATATATTATATCTAAGTTAAGTTGGTTCGGTGGTCAGGTTCCTTCTACCTGTTGGGAGGTCTGCGGTTCGTGTGCTGAGCACTCCTTTTTTGCCTATTAAATTCGCGGTATAACACATTGAGTGTTTATAACCTGTTGTCGTAGAAATATGCCACAAAGGAATGTGTGGTCTGGTGGTAAGGTGCGCTCGTGAATGGAGGGAGGTCACGAGTTCGAATCTTTGGCTAGATTCTTTTTTGGAAATAATTCCAAGGCAAGCACGTCAAGTCTCTTTGGTCTCGGTAGTGCCACCTAGGCGGATATTAATACATGAATATAATACATAGTCAAAAAGTGACACGCAGACATGACATGTAGGCACAATTGTTGACGTGGACAACCTCTCATTTTCTAATTTACACGATATGACGATTTAAAATCGTCATTGTGAGCTACCAATACCCTTCGAGATGCATTTACTAGGTTATGACGATTTGAGCTAATAAAACCATGACGTTTTTAAGCAAGATCGTCGTAATTTTCTAAGGTTTTGAACCTCCTGAATACCTTACGACCATCTAGTGCAAAATCGTCATAATTCTATGACGATTTTGTCCACGGTCACTATTAGAAGGTCATAGAATAACACATTTCTTGTAGTGTGTAAAGAGTTGAGTTGTAACCTATAGTCATGTCTTGAACCTGCTGTGTTTCTGTTGTACCACTTTGAGAGATGTAATACTAGTGAAGTGATAAGGTAAGTGATAAAAGAATAATTTTTGAGGTGACATGCACCATCAAAACCAAGATCAAACCATTTGCAAGCATTGAAAGTTGGGATCAAAGAACTCTAAATATGTGCATGAAAAATGGAGTTCTAACAGTAAGACAAAGTAACTATGAATGCAACATGAAAGGCTACAAACAAAGATCATGAATAACATGCATTGAAAAACGTTTGTTTGTTTCACATACAGAAAACATGGAATAGTGGAAATCAACTTGTCCCTCATAGAGTAGAAAATAGATGCATGGGACACCTTCAAAGTTCATAAGAGTGACTATATACAAATAGCACAAGAACAAGTAATATCACAATATGCATCAATCGATAAGTTTTGGGACACTGCACACAGAATGACAACTATGCTCTCTTATTGGTGCCTAAAGGTAGAAGGTGGAGACTCAATAATAGTGTAAGAAAGGCCCTTCATAAGGGAAGCAGGGATTTCAAGTTTCAAAAAGAGCTTCCAAAAATTATGGTTGTTAGCTTTCAACCCTCATTGCCCCTATCATAAGCATCTTGAAGTTATTAAGGTTAAAGTGAACAAACTATGGAGTATATTCTTGACAAAGTATAAGTTGGCAATCTCATGTCCCTTGAATACAAGAGCCACACCTCATGCTACTCAACTTCAGTCACCTGTAAGTTCTTGTCATTATAGGTACATGCATATCATGGAGAACCGCCAACGGGTACCCCTTGTACATGGTACATGAGCTATCCCATAACCAAAATGACAAGGCAAGCAGACAGTGAGCATCTCAGCGATCTTTTTATTTACTATATGCATAGATTTTTATTGAGGATGCTTTATAGATAGCTCACTATGGTGATGCTGCAAGTTTCCACCATGATTAGGCATGGCTTAGGCTAGCGGCCCAAGTGTTTCTCTAACACAAAATACATAACTCCACAGACTTACAAGCTCCCTCTTTATTTCACACCGGTGACATCCATAGACAAAAGAGCATGATATCAATTGTGTACAAAGTACAAATGCAATGTTGAAAACATTCCCCATGACAGCATGGTTCTGCTAATTCCAACGTCTAAGTGCAAGCATATACAACATAGACGACACAATGGTTCAAGTTTATTAGGGGCAAAGAATATAAAGCGTGCCATCAAGTTCGTGAGGGCTTTAATCACTAAGTTTTCACATAACAAAATAATTTTTAATTGAAAGATAGCTGAAAAGAAGAATATACTTGGAATGGTGTAACACACCATGCATAGGAATTTATAGTGGACACTTTGGAATAACTTGGTTTCTTGGGAGTCGAAAGCATGAGTATAGCTTACTCATACAAGTGGAGGCTAGCAAAAGACTGGGAGCAACCAACTAAGAGAGCAATAATGGCCATAATCATGTAGAGCGACAAAACATTACTAATCAAAGCATAGAGTGGTACTACAAGTCAAGGACTAAATGATCATATAGGCTATGGTGACTTGTTCATAGTCATAACATGGTGTGAGCATGTGCCAAGTCAAACCAAACAAAGCATCAAAGGAGAATACCATAATACTATGCTTTTGTATGCTAAAACAACGCATGATTTCTTCAAGGCACACTAAGCAATCCCAATTGTTTGTAAAAAGACATGCTACAGCAATAATCACTAAGCATAAGGTCAAAACAACACCTATCATGTCATGCTAAAGTCTAAGTCACAGTCAATGCAAGCTCCTCTTGCACTTTGAAGCAGGAACTTCCTACTCCTTTCCAAGACCAATTGATTTATTTGAAACAACACAGCGAGAACGGGGGTCCAAACTACTTTATTCAAGCAAACTCAAACTAAGCAAATCAAACAAAAACTAAGACGCTCCAAGAACAACATAACAGTGTATGTAACAATAAAAACGAAATGTCTAGACAGACCTGAGCTTTTTATTGATGAAGAAGGGGATGCCTTGGGTATACCCAAGCTTTGACGCTTGTACCTCTTGGATATTTCTTGGGGTGACACCATGGTGGCATCCCCAAGCTTGAGCTTTTATCCATTCTTCATCTCATTACATGATTCTCTCTCTACACCTGAAATATTTCCTTCATACAAAACTTCACACAATCTTCATTAGCAACATTAGTGTATTCAAAAGATAATAGAACTTTGGGCTAAGCTTTGGAACAGCAAAACTTTTCACTAAAAACACAAGCTACTGAAGCAACTCCTTCAAAACGCTCAATTCCCCAAAAGAGAACTCAAAAAGGAATCAATAAGAAGCAAATGCAAATAATGGCAGAAATCTGTCAAAACAGACCAGCAGGTAGAAACCGATTTTTTATAAAATCTTATGCTCCTCAAATAAAAAAGTTTTGAACTAACGAAAGTGATCTAACATACTGGGGGATTTATTCGTAAAATATCAGCTCAATCCGAGTTAAAGAGACTCCTCGCGAATTTCTATGGTGGAGGACATAAATCTGTTTTGGGACAGCAACTACCCAAATCTTACTTCCCTCTCATTAGAGGTCATTCTAGGCACAAAAAGCAAACAAAAAGGATAAGGAGAGGTCATTACTGAAGTAATAACTTCCAAGACTCAAGAAAACTCTTAGTTTATCTCCCAACAAGTACTTTTCTTTAACGCCTTTAAGTTAGGCATGATAGCTTGAGAAGATGCTCACATCAGAACTATGAGTTGAAGTAAGAGAGAGCATCAAGAAGAAAATTCAAAACACATTTGAGTCTAACCAACCTCTCTAGAAATAGTATTCAACTTATCAATTTGTTCCCATAAGTGTTTCCTTTTTGTGACAAATGGTGTTCCTCATAATAATACTTTTGTTCTTCCGTGAACCCACCTTGCCAATAAGAACTAGTTTCAAAGAAACCATCCATTGATAGAAAGCATGACCAAGCAAGGCAATAACGGACCAGCAACCAGAGTAGGAACTAATTTTTTTGTGTTTTTGAATAGAGAAAGAAAACCAACTAAACTAATTTTTTTGGAGTTTTTGAAAACAAGAGGCAAACAAAACAAAACAAAAGAAACTAAGCAAACTAAAAACAAAGTAAAGAGAAAGGAAGTGGAGGACTCCCCTTGTGAAGACGTCCTTAGCCTCCCGGCAATGGCACCAGAAAAGTTTGATGCAACGCTGAGTTGATGTAGGAGCGCTTCGTTGGGAACCCCAAGAGCAAGGTGTGAAGCAGCACAGCAGCAAGTTTTCCCTCAGTAAGAAACCGAAGTTATCGAACCAGTAGGAGGAAGGAAACGTCACACAGGTGTTGCAAGCAACGCGGAGACCTGCACAACACAAACTCAAGACTTTACCCCAACGAATCAGTGAGGTTGTCAAGCTCACCGGTTTGCTGTAACAACGGATTAAACATATGGTGTGGAAGGTGATGATGGTTTGCAACAAGTAAACAAGTAACTGTGGAAGATGTATCAATGGTAAAGATTGGACCGGGGTCCATAGTTCACTAGAGGTGCTCTCCTTAGATAAACAACATGGCATGAAGGGTAAACAAATTGCAGCAGGGAAATTGACAAGAAATGAGCAAGGCATAACAATGCAATACCAGACAAAAAGATCCTATGAGATTCATTTGGGCAATACAACAATATACATAGACCTCCATCCAACTGCATCTATGACTAGAAGTCCACCTTCAGGTTATCATCCGACCCCCCTCCAGTATTAAGTTGCAAGGAACAGACAACTGCTTTAAGCAAAGTGTGTAAGGTAAACAATCCACTTGTTCCATGAACAAGAGACCGTTGTTTTCTCCCTAGTGGCAACAGCACATCTACAACCGAAGAGATTTATGTCACTTCCCTTGGAAACTAGAGGCATGAACCCACTATCGAGCATAAATACCCCCTCCTGGAGTCACTAACAACTACTTGGCCATGATAGCTACTAACAACGGAGAGCATGCAAGATCACAAACAACACAGACATGATAGAATCATAAGACAAAACCATTAACCAATCTGACATAATAATCTCAATATCCATTGGATCTCTGCAAACATAACATGCATGATTACAAATAGATTAGATCTTGATCATGAACGGAGCTCACAAGATCTATACATGAAAGCACAAGGAGGAGATACAACCATCTAGCTACTACATGGACCCGTAGTCCAAGGTGGAACTACTCACGCATCATACCGGAGAAGAAGGCCTCCAGGATGATCTTCCCTCCGGCAGGGCACCGGGAAGAACTTCAGATCCCCCTGATCTAGGGCCGATGGTGGTGGCAGCTATAGAAGGTTTCGTGGAGTTTTGATTGGGTGCCTAGGGTTTCTGCATCGGGAGCTTCTTATAGGCGAGGAGGCGAGGCAGGGAGGCGACCAGGGGGGCCACACCCTGCCTAGGCGCGGGCCCACCCTGGTCGCGCCTAGGGGGGTCTGGCCGCCCTGGCTCGCCTCTCCATCTCGTCTTCTGGATTCGTGTCGCCCACGGTAAAATATTGACTTTGGCTTTTGTCCCGTCCAATTCCGAGAATATTGATTTTCTGCCTTTCTGGAACCAAAAACAGAAGAAAACATGCAACTGGCACTGTGGCAACTTGTTAATAGGTTAGTTCCAAAAAAGATATAAAAACACCTCAAAGTGTAGACAAAGCAAAGCAAAGTGGATACTAAAAAAGCATGGAACATCAAAAATTATAGATACGTTTTTGACGTATCAAGATCGTGGAAGAACCACATCCTGGAAGGTGAATTCAAAGAGATAGAGGGGCTCTATCAGTGAGTGGAGGCTCTTCAGCTGGTTCCGGGCAAAGAGGTCAACGGTGTCGACATCATCCGCACCTTCCTCAAGCGCCGGGTGCAGCCACTCCAAGCGAGGGTGCACCCAATGTACCTCTACGCCGGCCCCAGCGATCTGACGAGGGTTTCACCCAATGAATTATCTTCGGATGACCTGGATAGGGCCCTATAGCCTCCGTTGAAGGCCAACACCGACGAGGACCTCCGGAGGAAGTCTTTGACCACTCCTTTTAGTGCCAAGAAAGTCGTTTCTCAGGTGATAATTGTTCGTGCGCGTAGCACTTTTTTCAAGTGTTCGCTGCTTGCTGTTGTTATTTATCTTGTTTCCCTTTTCCTTTCGCTTGTAGTGCCTCAAGGTAATAGGGTCTATACCTCCTCTGCCTGAGAAGTATTCGGAAGCGCCGAACAATGAGGAGGTGGACTATGAGTCCGAGATTCCTCTAGCGCAGTCTCCGACCTTGGAAGCCCCCGAGCCGAGCGAAGGGCGGACCCGAAAGCGTTCTCGAAGCGAGTCTTTGGATGCGTCTACCCCGCCAACTCTAAGGGGTTCGTCCTCCCTCGAGCAGCATGATGAGGATGAAGTTGCATCGTCTACACCCTTCCTTGGTGTGCCCCTTTGGGCGGTGGCTCCGCAACCATCGGCCAAGAAGAAGAAGGAGAATGCGGCTCCCGTCTTCAACTTATCGGACATCGAGTCGTAAGTGACTTCACCTCTGTCTTTTTTTGTCGTCTATCTGAGTAGTGTGAGTTGTTGTTGATCAAATCTTTACTTGGAGCCATTCTTCGCAGGGTCCCCTTGACGGGGACACTCAGGAGGTTGTAGCGGAGTCGAAGCCGACGACTTCTATCCCCAGGTGGTGGCCGACTCTGAGGACTACGATCCGAATTCCTCCAGACGAGAAGCTCGAGCATTCGTAGCTCAGAAGACAGCATGCAGACCTTCAGAATCCACGCCTGAACACGTAAGTACTTCTGTTTTACTCCTTGGGGGGATCCCCCGAACCTTTTAGGGTGACCTGTTTGTCCTTTTGATTTTGCGAGGCAGAGCTCTCGAGCCCTTCTGGATGATTTCTTGATCTCTTTGTTTCTATTTCTTTTGCAGCCCTTTGTGCACAACGCCAACCTCCTTATTCAGCAGCACCTGGCACTGGAAGCTAACCTACAGTAGCTTCAAGGTACGTAACTTTTCACCTTGTTTTAATTCGTCTGTCCTAAGGATTTGCTTATATTGACCAGGTGTTTCTTCATGTTTCAGATGAGAACAATGTGGCTCTCCGAAGACTGGATGCTCTCGAGAAGAGCCTTGGTCGAGCGGAGAAGAAGGCCGCGGATGTTGCAGAGGCCAACAAGCGCCTTCAGAAGGAGGTTGAGGATCATGAGGAGCAGCTCGTGGATGCAGCAGCTGCCCGCGAGAAGGAGATGGCGGATAAGATTATGGCTGCAGCCAAGGCTATTTCTGGTGAGTTTCCCTTGACTTGTTTGGGTCTTGTGTTTCCCTTTTTTTCGACTACGTCTTGGCTTTTCTCATTCGAGTGCTTTTATTCTTTGTTTCAGATGCTTCAGGCATCACGTTTGATCATGGTGTGCTGGAGCATGGAGATGCGTTGGCTGATGCTACCGTGTCGGTTGAAGATCGCTGCGCCGCCGCTGCTGGCTCCTTGGCGAAGGCCAAAGAAGTGCTTATGCGCTTCTACAAGGAGGTCGTCCCCAAGGGTGTTGGCCTTGAAGATGTCGATGCCCTGGCAGATGCTCTGTCGAAGGAAGCTCGGGCGGAGTATAAGAGCAAGCAGAAGGTCATCGGCGCCTCCATGGGGTTGGCAATGGCGATGGCATTCGGAGCCGAGCTTGACCTCCACCAGATCACATCTCAGATGCCTACGGGGCTGATGGCTCTGAGGTAGCTTTCGCCCTCTTTGCTTCTCGTTGCAAGCGTTATGGGCCTAAGCTCATCGACCTCCTAGCTGAGTATGCGGCAAAGCAACAGCATGAGGCCAAGAGCAGGCAGTCGGGCTCCGAGGCTGCTCCAGATGGGGGTGCTTAGGACCTTGTGTTGTAGCTAGTCCAGATTTATTCTTTTGCTTACCTTTATAACATCATGCTGATGAACAAATCCAATGATGCCACAAGGTGGCCTTATTTATGTATATAAGTCTGTCTTTTGAGCTGCTGCGAGAAGTGCTTGTGATGTTTATGGTTGCTTGTTTGCCTTTAGGGTACTTCGGGTGAGGCTCCGGTTGTTACTTTGACTGCTCCTGAGTCGCGACTATCCTTGGATGATTCGTCGCAGTTGGTTTTTATTCGCGATCTTGTCCGCAGCTTGGAGAAGGACATCCTTAGCATCTGAGGCCACGCGGATGTGTGGAAGTCCAAGGCTGAGCGGGGCACGGCCAGGGAGGAGTTCTTGCTTGGGAAGTTGCGGCAGTTGGGTGAGCAACTTCAATGTAAGTCTTCTGTGAACCGATGTTCTTTCGGGTGCAATTTATTTGTATGCCATCTTATTTCGTGCTTTGTGCAGGTGTAAATCTTGTTCCGAGGGAAGAGAAGGAGCGTGTCGCGATTCAGATGAATTTCCTGACACAACAGGATCCAGAAGTTGGTGGTTTCTTCTGGATGGACCGTGATCGGTCCATCGTCCTTGCGACGGTGCAAGATCGCGTGCACCAGGTTCTTCGGGTGCTTGGGAAGGCAAGGTCTGCGCTGTCGTCCATTTGGCCAATTATTTTTCCCTTGGATGTCGTGCCTTCTACCCTTGGGGTCTGCTTGCGAGGTTTCGGAACATGGGCTACGTTAAAGAGTTGGTGCGGCATCAGCTGATTGCAGGGGTCAAGGCTGCCATGTCACTCGTGCGGCTGCATCGTCTTGATGTCAACCTTGCGGAGGTGGCGACTAGGCCTCATCTTCGACTAGACGGCAGTCTATGGGACATGCGCCCACATTATGCAGCTGTGGCGTAGCATGCCAAGGAGATCGTAGATCTGTTTGAGCAGCGGGCGAATGTAATGGTCCAGAATAGGTCGATCCTGTAAAGAAAAAACTTAATGTAAACTTTGTATTTATTCGAGTGGGCTCGTAATGCCCTTTGCAGAGTGTTATGTATATTTGGCACAAGGTGCTTTGTAATTTGCATGTCCCTTCCGTTAGCCTGACATAATCAGCTACTCGGGTTGTATGCGTTGTTTGCAGTCGATGAGGTCGTCGGGTGAGGCATTGCCCCCGAGCGTATTTTAGCGATAAGTAATGTAAAGAAAAGGATATTTTGGCCAAGGGACTTAGATTTTATTCATAGCAAACGGGGAGATACATTGTTCGGCTCAGTAGCCTTGGGTGAGTAGCCTTATTGGGAGTGAAGGGTAACTAGGGGTAAAAGCATCACAGTTGTGCGACGTTCCAGGGGTTGGAGTATTCGACTCCTGATGCGATGTCCATGAGACGATAGGTGCCACCTGGGATGACTTCGGTGATGATGTAAGGTCCTTCCCAGGGTGACTCAAGCTTCTTGGGGCGTTATTGCTTGAGTCGCAGGACTAGGTCTCCTTCGACGAAGGACCTTGGGCGCAGCCGGCAGCTGTGGTAGTTGCAGAGGCTCTACTGGTAGACCGTTAAGCGAGCCGTTGCAATGTCGCGTGCCTCGTCGAGTGTGTCGACGGCGTCTTTGAGTGCAGCCGATGATTCAGCTTCACTGTAAGCGACGACCTATGGGGCCTTGTGGCGTACCTCGGCAGGCAACACGGCTTCGGCTCCGTGCACCATGAAGAAGGGCGTGTACCCGGTTAAGCTGTTTGGCGTTGTACGCATGCTCCAAAGAACGGAGGGTAGCTCATCTGCCCAGGCTCCCGCAAGCCTTTCAAGTGGGCACATAAGGCGCTTCTTGATACCGCTCCCTATGAGGTCGTTGGCTTTCTCGACCTGTCCGTTGGTCTGTGGGTGCGCCACTGAGGCGTAGGTATGTTGATGCCAAGGTTCCCGCGGAAGGCTTGGAATTCCTTCGAGATGAAGTTTGAGCCGTTGTCCTTGATGATGCTATGAGGCACGCCAAATCTGTAGACAATGGATTCGAAGAACTTGATGGCAGTTTTGCTGCTTTGGTTGGTGACGGGCATGGCCTCGATCCACTTGGTGAACTTGTCGGCTGTGACCAGGAGGAAGACGTGGCCTCCTGGCGACGACTTTGGTAGTTTGCCGATCATGTTGAGGCCCCATTGGGCGAAGGGCCAAGTCTTAGTTCGGATCCTGGCGCGTGTGGCTTGTCCGCGTACTGCTGGCAGGTGTTGCATCTCTGGACGATATCCTTGGCGTCGTTCATGGCTGTTGGCTAGTAGAAGCCAGCTCGTAGAGCTTTGGCGACGAGAGTGTGGATGCCTACATGATTGTCGTGGTATTGCTGACAAGTACGCCATGGAGGGGTCCTCACAGTGCGTGTTTAGATACGTGGGGGTAGGCGGGCGGTTGACGGGTATGAGGTAACACAGCTTACCCAGGTTCAGATCCCACAACGGTGGCGGAATCCTACTCCTACTATAAATCAATATAATGACAATACGCCGAGTTACAGAGATAGGTTTGCTGTGCGAGGTTGTCAGAGATCGTCTGAAGTTGTGCCCTAAAGGCTCCCATAGGCCCGACTTATATAGTCGCCAGGTCCTAGGGTTACAGGGGAAGTCCTAGCCGGACAGGTTACAGAGTCCTACACCGTCTATTACTAGTCTTGCGTGTCTTGTACACCAAGGCTCCGGGTACGTTGGTAACTCCATCGTAGCCTTCCTTTATCTGGCATGGGCCTCCCTTCTGGATCCATCTAACTGGGCCGCCCAGCAGGCCATGGGCCATGCTACCAACTGTGGGCCACCCGGGTTAGCCGGATGAGAGACATGCTATGAGGATACCCATATAGCATATCCCCAACAGTATCCCCTGGAGAACTCCGAGATCTTGCGCCGTCTTGCCTCTTCACGTTGAATGCTCCGTCTAGATGAATGTCGGCAAATCGTCAAGCAATATCTTGTAGTCCTCTCAAAGAACCCTACAAGGTTTTCTCCGTCTTCAATTTGTAAGTCAGAGAATTGTTGAATCTTCCATCGTACTCTTCGGTAGCCGGACTGGATCCGTCCATTTCGGAATCTTCTGATGTGATGGTTCATCTGCCTATGTCATCTAGGGCGACGTAGACGTAGGTCCGCAACGCCTCGTAACTCACACATGCAGAGAACGCAATCATTTCCACTTTTCTCGCGCGAGCGATATGAACCATTGGCGGTGACGGTTGGGACGTGGCGAAATTTCCGCGCACGTCCGCACACACGTCGTCTACGCGACAACCGTCCGATCAAGTTGCACAAATCTCGATGCTAGAGATCATAAATAGTAACTACGGTGGAAAATTTACTTTTCACCTCATTCTCTCCTCGCATCATCTTCTTCCTCCAGCAAGCGCCCCCTCGAGCTCGCGCAACTTGCGAATAACCCTAACTCCCAATCTCGTCAGTCACATCCAAACACTCGCAATGGCCAGCAGCAGTTCTTCTCCCTCAATGGCGGCGTCGGGCGAAGCCGCGGCGAAGCCGAAGAGCTCCATCATCGTGCCCCCAGAAAACCATAGGTCTTTGTGTCTAGATGCTCTAAGAGTGACTAAGCTAGAAAACTTCTCACTGTAGCCCCCAAGCATATAGGTGGAATGAATTATTCCGACTAGATGCTTTAAGAGTAGCATACACGGTGTTTATAAATTTCAATACTGTAGCCCCCAAGCTTCTAATCGAAAACTAAATTAGTTCCGACTAGATGCTTAAAGAAAGACTAAGCATATTGCTAAGTTAAAAACTCTCGCTGTAGCCCCCGAGCGTCTAGGTGGAAAAATTTCCGGCTAGATGCTCCAAGTGGACCAAACAACGTTTAACTTTTCTTTTTTCCACAGAACGAGAATGCTCGGAGGGGCATGGCCAACGACAAGTACCAGAAGATGCGCGCGGACTTGGAAGCTGAAAAGGGTAAAGCTGTCTTCTTGAAGGAACAGATCATCAAGAGCAAGCGTCTGTTTTTCTTTTCTTTTTCGTATTCCGACTTGAACTTGTGTATTCTCCGAGTACTCATTGTGTACTTTGCTTTCTCTGACTTGCAGAAACCATTGCCAAGGCTAAGGACATTGTCAAGAAATCCAAGAACATTCAGGAGCTGGATAGCGAGAACAAGATCCTTAAGCAGGAGAGGAAGG
Organism: Avena atlantica; assembly: GCA_910589765.1. Lineage (NCBI taxonomy): Eukaryota > Viridiplantae > Streptophyta > Magnoliopsida > Poales > Poaceae > Avena > Avena atlantica. The sequence continues at coordinate 124,667,338 of OU342739.1, forward strand.
ACATGCTGAAGATGCATGAGGAATCAATGAAAGCCCTGCAGGACTCCGCCACCGAGGAGATGAACTGCTTGAAGGAGGAGATCTCTATCTTAAGAGATCAGAAGAAAGCTGCCGATGAGCAGAATAAACGCCATCACAAAGCGTAACTCCTCTGACAAGATCAGGACTCCTTGGCGGATACCCTTTGGCAAGCTGATGCTAGCATCTTCAGTAAATGATTCTCCGACTTGGATTTCTGTAGTCTAGATACTCTGAATGTTTGAACTCATGTGCTCCTTGTCGGAATTTGTAGCTCCTATGGGTTTAACCCGGTCGCCTCCTCCGGCCAAGGAATGTATGGTTCTTGCCGGCAACTTCATCAACACCGCCATCGCGCAAGCCAAAGAGATTGCCAAGCCCCTCCAGATAAATATTAAGACATCAGACTCTAAGGCGAAGTTCTCGGAGATCTTGCGCCGAGCCCCCGAGCGTATTACAAGCTGGAAAGCTTCGTGTGCACGGGCTGGTGCAAGGATGGCGTTGTCCATGGTTAAGGCACATTACGAGGATGCCGACATCGAAACGGTAACCTCTGGCATTCCCGACATAGATGATGATGGCAAGGAGATAAACCAAGTCCATCTTGTCGTCACTCGCGGGTTATGACACCAGAGTTGTCGAATTGGTCAAAGTCAACGTCTTTGTGCCAAGGAATACCATCGATGGCGGCGACCAAAGCTCCTCCGAGTCCCTCAACACTGCCGACTTCGAGGGTGATTCTCCTGTTACCGATGACGCTGCTTCCAAGTCGCCTGCGCCAAAGGAATGAAAAACAACTTGTAATATTTGTTTCATCTTTGATGCATATGCGGAAAAACTATGTATTAACTTAAGGAGGAAAACAATGATATATGTCCTGCTACTTAAGAACTAGTTCCGGCATATATATATTTTTTAAGCAAGTGCTGGCTTATCCATTACTTTGGTTCTTATGCTTGACTTTTCGTGAGTCGGAAGACTCGTTGTCGGAACCATGCGCTCAGGTGATGATGCCCAATGGCACCGTCAATAACCTAAGCACAAAATCGCCGGCAATAAGTGCCAAAAGTCACTACTCCAGAATCCATATAAAAACGACAAAGAACGTGTAGACCAGAAAAGTTAAGCTAATGCCCGTAGGCGGAATTTTCACAAGTGCAATCGCAAAACTTGTGCATAAAGGTTTTATATGATCCAAAAATGAACACTAAAGGAGGTAAAAGACTCAGAAATATGAGTGAACCAGAGAGCTTTATTTTATTGATCATATAAGAGGTACAGAATTAGATAAAAAATGCTAAGTGTAAAAATGACGTAGTTGTGCTATGTTCCATGGCCGATCAAGCTCCGGGTAGTCATCATTCGGGTCGCGTCTCTTACACTTATGATCCTCGTTGGGTCTATCCTTTAGTTCGCGATTGTCAACGAGGTAGTAATACCCATTGAGTAGCGCCTTGCTTATGATGAACGATCCTTCCCATGGCGGGGATAATTTTTGTGACTTCTTCTGCTTAAGTCGGAGCACCAAATCCCCCTCTTTAAACGAGCGATGCCGAACACGGCGACTATGGTAGCTGTGTAGATTTTGTTGGTAGATGGCGGATCTTTGGCCTGCCAAAACGCGCTCCTCCTCGAGAAGGTCCACATCTAGGCGTCTGGATTCTTCAGCGTCATCTTCGTCGTAGGCGGCGACTCTTGGTGCATCGTGAAGTATGTCGAAAGGTAGGATGGCTTCTGCTCCATATACCATGAGGTAAGGGGTGTAGCCGGTGGATCTGTTGGGTGTAGTTCGTAAACTCCACAGCACAAATGGAAATTCTACCGCCCAGGCTCCAGCTTCTCTATGTAGCGGTGCCTCAAGACGTGGCTTTATTCCCTGGAGAATTAATCCATTGGCTCGCTAAACCTGACCATTGGATTGTGGATGTGCCACCGATGCAAGGTCAAGTCGGATGCCCTTCTCCCAACAATAAGCCTCCACTTCTCCGACTGACAAGTTGCTGCCGTTGTCGGTGATAATGCTATGTGGGAGACCAAATCTCACCACTAGATCCCGGACAAAACTGAGGGCACTTGCCCCATCAAGCTTTATAATGGGTTTAGCTTTTATCCATTTAGTGAATTTATCAACTGCTACTAGTGAATTTGTAACGGTCCCACCATGTCTAGCCCCCAGACTGCAAATGACCAAGTTATTGGTATTGTTCGCAATTCTTCAGTAGGAACATGTGGTTGTCGGGCATAATACTGGCATCCCATGCATGTCTCAATCAGCTTGCCGGCGTCCGCCTTCGCGGTCAGCCAGTAGAATCCTTGTCGGAAGGCTTTCACGACCAACTATAAGATCCCACCTTTATAAAGGTAAAGATCCCTGTGATTGCAATGCTAGTCCCTGTATCAATTGCTAGCATCCACAGTTTAAGATGAAGTACACAGAAACAAAGGTCATTATTACATCGTCATTCCAGAGATAACATAGTGTTTTACAACTCCATAGCCATAGGCTAGTACAAGAGTTTATCATAACAATATAATTAAAAGTCTTCATCTTCATGTGCCATAGGCAAGCATGTTGAGTGTAGACTCATAACCCCTAATCATCATCAGAGTAACCTGCAACATCACAAGTTATAGCCACAGTGGGTCAATACATTGGAATAGTATTGGCAAGTGATACCTTAGTAGAATATTAGCATCTAGTTACTATATGAATTTTGGCTAAGTGTAGCTTATGCTTGCTTTGCTCAAAATAGGTTTTACCTATCATTTGAAAACACTAAGTTTTTGTTTGGCAAAAACTCCCAAGGAAACACCAATAGAAATTGGTGAAACTTCACCCTTGTTCAACCACAAGTTTTAACTTAGAAAATTGGGATGAGGAGATTCTTGATAGCTTCCATGTCTTGATGCTCAAATTGTCCATTACCGGGGACACGACTAAGTACTTAGTTTCTTCCTTCTGCAGAGGTGGTGCACTTTCCCCACAAGACTTGATTTTAACCAAGACAGGACCTTTCAGAAGCCTTCCCTTAGACCAAATGGACGCATTCCAACATATCACCCACTACCACCAACTGTCCAAATGGCTAAGTTATTGCAACCTATATGATCCAGGCAGAGCCCATAATGCCATGTGGTTGCACTAGAAGCTTCTTAACATATGGCATCTCAAATCCCTTTGTTCATGGGTGCCATTCCACAAGTGAGATACACAGGGTAGACCATTAGAAAATGGGCCCTGGTAACCACTCAACCAAAAACCACCAAGCAATTACCAATCCACCCAGGTGTTTCATTCACTTAGTCGTTTTATTAAGCAAAAACATAAGTCAAAGACTTAGCAATATTTTTCCATGGCATGAATATATTCCACCCTTGGTTGCTACTAGCTAGGCTAAGCATGGCAATATCAAGTATCTTAACTTAGAGAAAAATCTAACAATTCTACAACTACTAGGATTTCCCAAGCATAGCACATAGATACTTAGCAAAAATATTCATGCAAGCCCTATACAAAATATTTCTAATGCATAGTCAAAATATTGGAACAAAATTATGAAGTACCACTTACCTTGGTAGTTGGGGGAGTAACAACAATCCTCACAGTCACAATCACCACTAGCACCAAAATCTACACATGAAATGATAGCACCAAATTCACATATCAAAATAAACAAGAAAAAATATATGAATGCATGCAAATTCCATGTGATGATTTTTCTAAATCAAACAAGACAAGTGGAACAGTGCTGAATCATAAACAAAACAATTATACACTAAATAAACTTTATTTAGCTTTTAAACCATTTTCCAATTAATTTTTATACACAAAATAAGCCTACAAATGTCTCTGCAAAAACAACCAATTTTACAGAAGCAATTTATTAAACAAAGTGCATGGTTGGATATAATTCTTTCTCCTGATTCCAATGATATAAAATTTACAAAATTTGGACGTGTGGATCAAGAGTTATGAATTTTGCAAGTTTGAACATCTAATAGAACTAAATCCAGATTTTAAATCAAACTACAGGCCACGTGGTGCTATCTAATTGGTCGATACCGTTTCGCGCAGATCAGGCTTTCTGGATCATTAGATTAAAAGTGCATCGCACGGCTCAGATCTAAACGTACCGCTTTACTTTAGTCATCTATCACACGTGTTGGATCTAGATCTAACGGCTCAGATCCAACAGACCAAAAGCTAGCGGCACTGCGATGGTGGCTGACAGTGGCGTGCTCGGGCGGTGATGTTGCTGGCGATACAGGAAGCGAGAAGGGTAGTGGGGTAGCTCACTGAGTTCGCGTGATGATGCTGGTGCTCAAGGTGGTCTTCGTTGGCGAAGGGGCGCTCGGAAACATTAAGGATTCCTCGCCGGAGTTCGCGAAGGCATCGGGCACAGCTGCTCGTCGTCGTTGGCGAGGGTATAGATCATGCCAGGGAAAAATAAGCAGTGCGTCAGATGCGTAAGATGATGTTGGTCACGCGAGTGTCAACGAGAGGGGGAGGCGCGGTCAGTACTAACCAGAGGAGTTCGTCGGAGAGGAGGCAGACGGCGGCGATGTTCTGGTCGAAGACGTAGTCGAGGTTTCAAGGCACGCGCGAGTGAGCTGGTGGTACTGGGAGGTGCGCAAGGTGAAGTGGAGCATGCTCGTGTGAACTAGTAGCAGAGGGGTGGACGGGGTTGGTCGGAATTGGAGTTGCAGTTCGTCGGAGCAACGGCGGTGTTTAGAGAAATATGGCCAGCATGGTGGCGAAGTGGGGATGTTGAGTGAGGGGAAATGGTCGTCGAGGGGTGGGGGTTAAGTAGTCGGAGCCGGGGCGAGGATCGCGCATGTAATCTTTGCCATTTACTCGAATTATGGCGCGACAGTGAAGAAGGAGGAAACAGCCGGCGACGACGTGGTCGCGGGCGTGATTTGGGGAAGAAGGAGGTGAGCTGGCGAGGGTCCACCAGTCAGTGACCGTTTGGGTAACGCGGGTGCGGTGAAAAAATAGAGAGGGAAAACCCGGGTGGGCTGGCTAATGGGCTGCTTCTGTTGTTGGGCTTATTTGCTGGCGCCAGCCTTTTTCCATTTCTTTTGCCTTTTTCTTTTTCTGATTGATTTTCCAGGAATCTTTTCAAATGATTTTAAAAGAGTTTGAATCCAAACACATTTTGGATTTTTGTAAAGTGAAACATGTTCATATTTGTGTATACAGTATAGTTGTTCATTTAAATTTGTATTGGCCCAATGATATTTAAAAATAAACCTTGCTTTTTATTATTTATTTAATTAGAACATGAGAATGATTTTGAATTCATAATTTGTTTTGAAAACTTTGATCAAGCCTTAGAAAAAACACTCAAACTTACGTTCAAATCTTTACTAATTAAAACAAGTATTTTCTTATTAGAAGGTAGCAATAAGGCCATTGTCTTGCTTACATAAAATAATGGACCACAAAGTTTATGTTTTTGAAGAAATGATCCTAAAATGATTATGAATGCATGAATGATATGCAAACTTTGAAATCATGATTTTTGGGATGTTACACCAACGATCGAGGAGCGGCGTGATGCCCGCAATCTCCGAGATGGATTTCGCGTAGGATTTCAATACCTTCTAGCTGGGAAACACACTTTAGGTATACACCAGTAGTGCTCCTTTTGTAGAGTTGTCCATTGATTATGGTATAACCCTTTGCTCGTCGTACTATTTGTCGTCTTTCGACCTGATCGTTGGGAAAAGTTCCGTGTTCGAGATATTCCATGAATGGTTTTGTCCAAGCCGGAGGGACCTTTGCCACCATGTGGACGAAAGAATCAGCTCTATCCGGGTTGTCGATGTCGGCTCCCTTCACGGATGGTGTTCGTAGATGCTCTAGGAAAACTCCTGGCGGAATTCGTTTGTGCCCTGATCCAAGCTTAGACGGAAGTTCAGCCGCCTCGTTTTGCTCCCTAGGCACATACTTGACTTCGTAGCCCAAGAAGCTCTTGGCTATCTCGTCCACTTCGTCTCGATATGCCGCCATCATAGGATTCCGCGCATTCCAGGTGCCAGCCACCTGCTGGGCAACCAAGTCAGAATCTCCATAGCAAACTATGCGCTTGATGCCAATATCCTTGGCTACGCGTAATCCGTGAATGAGTGCTTCATACTCCGCCATGTTGTTCGTAGCCTCGAAGTGGATCTGCAGAACGTAGTGTAGCTTGTCGCCAGTTGGTGACTGTAGCAATACACCAGCCCCCGAGCCGTTGAGCAGCTTTGATCCGTCAAAGTGCGTCACCCAGTACTCTGGTTCCGGCAACGGAGTAGCATCTGGCATTTCCGTCCAATCTGCGATAAAATCCGCCAAAGCTTGTGATTTGATAGCGTCACGTCTCTTGTAGGTGATCTCGAAGGCGGCAAGTTCAATGCCCCACTTCGCGACCCTTCCCGTAGCATCGATGTTGTTGATAATGTCGGACAGTGGAGTCTTGCTCACCACTGTGATTGGTTTCTCCTAAAAGTAATGCCTCAGCTTCCGACAAGCAAGGAATACTCCATAAGCTATCGTATGGTAGTGCGGGTAACGCTGCTTGGACTCCGTCAAGACCTCGCTCACATAGTAAACTGGTCGTTGAACTCCGTGCTCATAGCCTGGTTCCTTCCGCTCTACCACGACGACGATGCTGATTATCCGGTTGGTTGCCGCCATGTAGATTAACATGGGCTCTCCAGGCTCGGGTGCTGCAAGGATGGGCGCTGAGGAAAGAATCTCCTTGAGTTGCTTCAATGCTGCATCTGCTTCGTCCGTCCACGTGAATTTGTCTGCCTTCTTCAGCAACTTGTATAGCGGCAGAGCCTTCTCTCCAAGTCGGCTGACGAACCGACTAACCGTTGCAACACAACCTGTTAGTCGTTGAATGTCCTTTAGGAATGTCAGACGGTTTATGTTTAAGATAGCCTTGATTTTCTCCGTGTTGACCTCAATTCCATGCTGGGAAATGATGAAGCCCAATAATTTGCCGGCTGGAACCCCGAAGACGCACTTCTTAGGGTTAAGCATCATTTTGTATTTCCGGAGATTATCAATGGTTTCTTTTAAGTCGGAGATTAAGTCATTTGACTTTTTAGAAATCACCGTGATATCGTCCACATAGGCGTGAACGTTCCGACCAATTTGGTCATGAAGGCAACGTTGCATTGTCCGCTGGTATGTAGCACCTGCGCTTTTCAGCCCAAAGGGCATCGTAACATAGCAAAACGTGTCGTATGGTCCGACTTCCTCGTCTTGATCTGGTGGTATCCTGAGTATGCATCGAGAAAACACAAAAGCTCTGAGCCAGCCATCGAGTCAATGACTTGGTCAATGCGAGGCAAAGCAAATGGATCTTTGGGGCAAGACTTGTTCAAGCCGGTGTAATCAACGCATATTCTTAATTCTTTGGTTCCCTTTTTGGGGACAAGTACAGGATTGGCCACCCATTGGGTGTGAAGGACTTCTCGGATAAAACTAGCCTTAAGTAACCTAGCTATCTCTTTGCCTATGGCGCGTCTCTTCTCATCTCCAAAGCATCATAGAGGTTGCTTCACTGGTTTGCATTTTGGATCAATGTTTAAGCTGTGCTCGGCAAGTTCCCTAGGTACACCTTTCATGTCGGCAGGTTGCCAAGCAAAGATGTCCCTATTCTCATGGAGGAACTCAACGAGCGCGCTTTCCTATTTGTGATCCAGGTTCGTCCCAATGGCGGTAGTCTTGGAGGCATCGCCTACCACAAGTTCCACCGGCTTGGTCTCGATGGCGGCCTTGAATGCAGGAGCGGAGTCGGAAATGCGGTGACCCAGCATACCACTGCATGATGTAGTACACTATAGTTGTTGACATAACACCAATGAAACACCGTTCACTAGTATTACATCCCTCAGAGTAATACAACAGAAACATAGCAGGTCCAACTCTTTACACAAGATCCAGAGAACACTCTAGGTTAAAGAGAGAGAAAGAAACTTCTTACAAAGAAGAATCAGAAATAAACCACTCCAAAATTATAATACTATTAAGATTAATATCTTAAGTAATGGTCTGGCATTGCTTCTATTGCGATACACTACAGAAATAGGTTCTATGGCTATAGATTTTATTCTTAGATAATCAGCAACTTCGTCTTCACTTGAGCTGATGTATATGTTGACTTTCTTGACTTCATTGAAGAGCTTTAGCTTTTGATGATGATTCCTGGAGCATAAATTGATGTAGACGTCGTCTGTACTCGCTTTAGAACCTAGCAAGGGTTAAGAAGATACTTTGAGTATGAGCGTACTCAGCAAGTCCACTAGAAAAGGAGTGTTCGATGCACTATATCTACAGCCACACACTATAGGTCGTAGGCAATGCAGATTTTCGTAAACATTTCTTCAAAGGTTGCTTTTATTCTGAAAAGCTATGTCCGTCAGCCTTCACGGGTTTACCAGAACTTTCATGGAGTTCCTTTCCCGCCGCGTTCGTAGCTCCTTCCCGGAACAGGGAGTAACAAGTTATAGTTCTTACACTCTGCAGAGGTGCGTTACTTTACCCATGAGAGACCTTAGCCTTGTTGCACAACCAAGTCATGACCTTGTCCATACTTCCTCGGTATGGGGCCCAGTCTAAGATCCAAGCCAATCACTACCCCCTTCGTGACCCCGCATGCCTCCTTGGTGTACGCCATGCCCACATAATGAATTACGGCAATGGTTTGTACAAACCGCTAGATGTCATAACTATCGTGGGACGTTGAGGGTTCCCACCCATATGCTGCATATCCTCTACGAATTACCAATTAATATGCACGCTATGAGTGATAACAGCCATGAACTGCACATCCGGCTTCATGCGAGAGGAAGAAGATACAGCTGACTTCTCTGTCCCATTCCAAATCTCATGGTTAACGCGTGATATACGGTGCAAGAATCACTGGCGACATTGGTTGTTAACTCCTAGATAATATGTTCCTTTACCACCGGAACTCTTATAGTAGGTTATTACCTCATGGTAAATAACCTATAATCACATTATTATGAAAATAGTGTTTTCTGTCCTTTTTCAAATGCAGGTGATGACAACACTGGATTTGCAAAATACTTTACAGAAAATAATCAAAGGACATGAGCAAGTGTGAACTTGCCTTTTGTGATTGCAAGATTATGCACTCACGGTATTCGAGACGACATAAGATCCAATATCTAAAATCTGCATCATTGGTCCGGTAAGGACTAATGTTTAAAGAAGCAATATGCAGTTATGCATAAGTAATGCTATGCATTTTTGTAAAACTCCCAAATTGAATCCTCAATACTTTGAGTGAAGTGAATTCAAGTGATTTTTTTCAGAGTTGGTTTATCTTCAAATTTTACTTTACAAGTAATGAACTTTATAAGGAACCTAAGTGTTAATAATCCAAAATATGTAAGTAAAGTATAAGATGATGTGATTAGGCTGAATTATCATGTGGTGACTATGATAAAAGTCCTTGGGATTGAGTTGTTAAGAGTTCAAGAACTTATTATAAGATTGTTATTTGAAGTGGCAAAAAGAATAACATTCAAAGAAATTATTTCCTTTATAATGTTTAAGCAATCTTCATTGTTAATAAAATGTGATCAATGCCTTCTGGTATTTGATTGATTAGTTCGGACTTGGGATGCATTATGTCTTAATTGAAATAAACCAAAGTTAACTATAAAAACATAAGTAGTGTATTAGTCCTGATGTTTATAAGCTTTGAGACTAAAATTAACTTTAAAAGGGTAAGTAAACTTAAGATGTAATATGTTTTAATTATTCCCAAGTTTTAGATTTATGATAGGTATAACTAAGGTGTGGGATTATTCACTTTCTATTAAAGTGAATGATTAGATTAAATTTGTTTTGATATTATGAAAGGAATATGTATTTATTTAATGGAATCATAATTAGATGGTCTTAGTAATTTGTTAGAATTTAAATTTATGTTAATAGTGGTTAAGACATAATGATTATTCACCATATTATATAAATGGGTGATACCCAATTTTTATTTAAAAGGATTATTAATAAGATTTTTAAAGGAATATTTTAAAGTTAAAAGTTATACTTAAGTTTGATTATGAATTTAAGTTATGGGTTTGGAATTAGTACTAAGACACTAATTGCTCAAGGTTTTATAAGAATTGTGATTATTTCTTACTTAAGAATTGTTTTAAAGAATTCACAAAATAGGTATTAGGTAAGGATTTATTATTTAAAATCTTAAAGACTTTTCTAATAATATATTTAATATTTTTCTAGTGTAATATATTTATGCAATACCTTAAAAATGAATTTTATTTATTTTTAAGTATTATCTTTATTTTTATAAAATTCATCAAAGAATTAAGTGTCTTTAAATATTTGCTTTATGTTTTATTTGTAAAACTCTAAGTGAGTATTTTTATAAAGTAATAGAGTTATTTTGACACACAAAAATGATTTTTTATTTATTTTTAGGGTTTTTGTTTTATTTTATAAAATTTCATTTAAGATTTAATGGTGTTAATAATTATTTTACTTTAAATTTATTTTAAACACTTAAAAATATATTTTTATTAGGTAGATATTATTGTTGTGGTCATTTTGATATATCATATGTATTTTTAGGATTTTTTCTATAATTTTCTATAGCTAAAAATGTTTGGAGGTTATTTTAGTATTTCATTTTTATTTTATTTTATTTCTACATATAATCAACCTGGGTCGTTTGGTTGGATATGTGGGCTGGCCTGGCCCAACTGGACCATGCCAGACCATCACCCCCGGCCCACCCCACACTCCACACACACACACACACACGCACACAAACCTCATCCTCTCCTTCCTCGCTCCCGTGCAATGTCGATGTCGCGAGCCACTTCGGCCGCCGCTGACCACCTCCTTCGCAGCCACTCGCTGGCCAAGCTCCGGCCTAACTGGTTGATCTAGGGCAACCACACCCCGACCCACCCTATCTCTTCCTCATATCACTCACGCTAACCCCTCTCTGCCATGCCCGATGCGCCGCCGTCGCTGCGCTGCCGGTCGGCATCCAACTCCGACTCTATTAAATTTCGATGAGGCCCTGGATCTCGCTCCTTCTTCGATCCCTCTGGTCTCAACGTTGCTCTGCTTCTCCGTTCGGGCCCCCACGAAACCCTAGCCGTCAGTTTCGGCAAGGTCACCGGCGCGGCTGCTCTAATCCTCACGCACGGATGCTACTTGTCCTCGGCTCCTTTATGGCTCCGTCGGGTTTTTACCGTCAGTCGCTTTCCTGGCCATTTCGGCCATGGTCGGCCGCATCTCGCGCCGTCTGCTAGGGCTGCTTTCTCTATGGTGATGAGGTATTGCAGCAACAATTGCGACCTACTCTATTCTCTGATGCTGGAGGGACGACGGTGAATGCAACCCCGGTAGGGAATTTCCTAGCTATTTCGGTTATTATGTTATTCCTGCATTTTCTCCTACCTTGATCCAGGTAATTCTTGTGTGACCGACCCTCGAGTCGACGATTTACCCTATTTTGATGTTATGTGGTTAATTTTAGTATTCTCATTAAGCCTGGAGATGACTTAGATTGATAGTAATCACTCGATCTAGTTTGTCTTATTGGTCCTGTAGCTGATGTAGTGCTGGCTATTGATGTTCCAATTTAGGCCTGGATTTAATTAAGTGGTTGATAAGGTTTTGGTATGGATGATATGCATCAATAACTTGCAATGGATGATTCTGGAATGGTATTCTTACTGCAGTTTTACTCTGGTTAGTCAATTTGTGTTGTTGTATGATTTGGCTATTAGTGTTATTGTACTGATTTCCAGTGCACCATACTTTAGTGAGTAATATTAGTTGTTGCTTTCATTTGGTGGTAAAATAGATATGGTTGGCTTGCTGCAATAAATAGATGGCCACATATATTATGTTTGAATCTTTTTCTGTAAATATAAGTGTGTGAATATTATACTTGAATTGGTTGTATCTTCAATATTTGCTTCCTGGAATTTATTACTGTGTTTGGTTTAGTTAAGCTTGGTGATAATGATCATGTATAAATTGAGGTGTTGTAGTGTATGCTTTTAATAAGAATAGATACAACATACTTAATCTTGCTGTTTTGGGATGCTTCTTTATCTCCTGACTGTTGCTAATGAAATAATTACTAGCTCTGTACTGTCAACTATGACAGTTCCAAGATGTAGTGTTCTGGTTACTGTATTATGAATCTGTCTTGTGGGAATGTATAGGGTTAATTGATTATGCTCAGATTGATTTTAGTTTCCATTGCATTTGTGAGAAAATGATCTCATCGACTAGTATTGTGTATCAGGAGTAGTTAGATTTTGTTCATGCTATGGATATGGTAGTGGAATTTATTGGTTGTTCTTGCAATCATCAACTTAAGAGCCTTGATATTATTCTAAATTAAATAGTCTTCTTGTAAGAATCCTTCCTGAAGTTAAGTGGCTTGTTCCCAACTATCTGTTATATTCTTATGTTTGTGGATTCTGGGATGGTGTGGTTTGAGTAAGTGGCTCATATCTAATGTAGAACCCTACTGTGGTGATTCTACCCTGGAGTGTGCATAGTAATAGTCTGAACACATGATCTACTACTGAACTTTATTGCCTGCCAAAATTCCTTTAAGGATGTCCCTGACCTGTAGTTGTGTGGAGGCTGCACTTGATAGGGATCTGGTTCAGATGTTGTTGCATCTAGATATTCTGCTCACCTCTCCTTTTACTACTTCATCCACTTCAGCAGCCATAGTCTGGCCTTCTCCACCTTGTCCTTGCCATTGGATGGCTTCTTGCAGCAACCATGGTGTAGTGATGTGGTGGTGATCTGGCTAATGTCTTGGTTTATGAGATATGGATGAGTTGGTGTGAATCTGATGGAAACTAATGATAAGATTGTTTCTTGATGTTCTGAGTGTTGTAACTAGTGTTTAGCAGAGTATCCTCACTCTGCTTCGACTAGTACTTATCCCCTGCTCAGATTGCTTCTTGTGTTGACAGCACCACATACATGCATGTATGTGTGAGCTGCTTGCACTGTTCTGGATCAGTGCAAGGCTAAAATATCTTAATTCCACTCTTCTACTTCTACTTCTCTGGTGAAACTTTCCCCACAAATTACTGCCAATGAGGTTGTACTGAGGCAATTTATCTGATTAAGGACAGATACTATGAGTTGGTGAAACTTGCCCCCTTTTTTATAAGATTAGCTCAATAATTTGCTGAACAGTGCATTACACTGTCAAACCGAGAGTACTAATTTAACCAAGTCCCCATTCTATTTCTTCCTTGCCTTTTTGTTTTGTTTTGTTTTGCAGGTGGAAGAATAAGGAGAGTTGAAGAACAGAAGACATAGGACTAGTTAGGAAGATAGTTTAGGTTTTCTTTTTTATTCTTATTGCAATTTCTTTTCTGTTTGAATAATGTAAAGACATTGTATTATTGTATTACCTTCAATAAAGATTTCTTGTTTTATTTTTCTTATTCCATTCATTTGTAAAGACAATGTAATATATATTTCTTCTTGTAATAAAAATTATTTGAGTTACTCCATTTATGTAATAAAGATTATATTTATTTATACCATTTTGTATTATGATTATGAAATATTCTATAATACTTTAAGATTTAAATTTAAATTCAAGTTATCTTTGAATTGTATGATCTCATATTTGAAGTCTTGAATGCAAATTCTTTTCCCCAAAATTATAAATTCAACAAAGGTCATGTCCAAATTCCTAACCCCCATCTAAGATGAACTAAACCCCATTTCTCCAATGGCCAGAGAAACACTTATCTCTTTGTGTTTTAAATTTTAATTTGAATAATTTTGAATATTGAATCTTATTCATAAATAAGAATTCACCTCTTATCTTTTATTATAATTTAATTTCCAATTCTAATTCTATTTCAAATTCTTTTAATATTCAAATCCATCAAGTAAATATTCAGATTTGAATTGTCTTCCCCTAAAATACAAAAGTACAATAGAGGTCATGTCGAATTCCACCGCACCTGTCCTGGTGTTTCCATCAGAACAAGGGAGACCTCGATCCCTCTATAGCCTCTTGTAGTTTTGCGCGAAAATTCCCCGGATTTTTTTATGCATGAATGCAATGCACAACCCTGTGTCCTCTTTATTTCTAGGTGCTAATCCTAGGATGTTACAGGAAATCTGTTTCTTCGACGCGGGCATCTCTGAGTCATCGACCTTAATCTGTATCTCTTTGAATTCTTCGTTGTAGAGGACAGCTTCCACGAAGTCTGCTTCATTAATCTCGCAGTCCCTTGCCTTGGTAAAGCTTACGGATACAGTGATGACACCGTTTGTCCGGGTATCTTGAGTTTGTTGTAGATGAAACATGGCTTGGCCATGAAGGTGTGGAATATGTCGCGGCCGAATATGACGTGGTACACGCTCTTGAAGGGGACCACCTCAAAGTTCATGCGCTCTTGGCGGTAATTATTAACATCGCCAAAGGCAACCTGAAGTGTGATGCACCCAAGGGACTGAGCCTCCCGACCAGGAATTACGCCGTGGAAGATGGTGTTGGTCCGCCTTAGGTTTACCTTCGTCAAGTTCATCTTCTGCAGTGTATCCAGGTACATGATGTTGATGTTGCTTCCACTATCCACCATACACTTGGTGAACTCCACGCCGCCAATCAAGGGGTTGATGATCATGGCGTATTGGTTCTCCGTAGGGATGAGGTCTGGGTGATCCTTCCTGTCCCAAGTAATTGGAACCTCCGACCACCGCAGGTACTGGGGTACTGGGGGTAGAGTGACCATCAGTATCCTCATAGAGGTCTTCTGTTGTCGGAAGGTCGGGGTGCCAAGGAAAGTGTGGTAGACTGGTGCCTTCTTCACGAAGGGGTTCTTGCCTTTGTCGTCGCTCTTGGCTGCGTACTTGGGGTCAACATCCTCGTCCATGTCACTTGAATCCTTGGACTCCTCCTTCTTCTTCCCCTTGCCCTTTCCTCGCGGTCTGTTCTTCCGACTTCGCTTGTAGCCGGACTCCGGGTCTTCCTTGAGGTCGTTGATGAACTTGCAGTGTCGATTCGTATGGGTGGCCTTGCCATTGGCATCGAGCTGTATGAGGCACTGCATATCGCGGTATTCTTCGTAGGTTTGGGGAACGCGGAGCGGTGCCGAGGTAGTTTCACTTCCTCGTTGCTGCCCACGACCAACGCCCCGTTCTCGGCCACGTTGTCCACCATCACCTCGTCCTGCAAAGTTCATGGCGACCATGTCGGGAGATTGCTTTTCTTCTGGAGAGGTTTTCTGCTTTGTACTGTTGTTCCTCCGAGCTTGAGTTGTAACGGCCATTGCCGGCGGAGAGCCGCGAGCATCGTCGTCGGCAGCTGCAAACTCACTAGCCAACTGAATCATCTGGTTCAAGTCAAGGTGGTGATTGTCTTACAAGCGCTTCAGCTTATGTCGGAGCAACGTGCCCCTTTCCAACCCATCGATGAAGGCGGCCTTGGCGGTCTGAGCGTGCACTCCTGCGCAAGAATTCTTCATATCCAGCCAGCGGGAGAGGTAGGCGTGAGATGTCTCGTCTTTCTCTTGCACGCACCGCTGTAGATCGCCAATAGTGCAGGGACATTTTTATGTACCCTCGAAGTTCTTGGTGAACGCCTCTTGCATGTCCAACCAATTCCATATGGATTTCTCCGGCAAGTCGTCAATCCATTGACGGGTTGTGCCCGCCAACATCAATGGGAGGTACTTGACGGCAACATTGGGGTTACCCCCGGCAATCTCTACCGCGTTGCCGTAGTCCTACAACCATGTAGCTGGCTTAGCGGTGTTGTCTTAGGGCTTGATGGTCTTTTCAATCCGGAAACCTTTGGGGTAAGTCGCGGACCGTATCGCAGGTCCGTAGAAACATGGTCCCAGGTATGGTCCTTCCCGGGCCTCGTGGATCTTATCGATCCGCGAACGTGCATCGTACGACTCCGGGTTTTTCTTCTTCCTGTCAACAGGGGATGGGCTGCGTGAACGACACGGGCCCCCTCCGCCATGGTGACTGCTAGGTGGCGACAGAGGCGAAGGTGGCGGTGGGTTAGCCTTCTTGCTATTACCCTCCTGTGACGCCTCACGCTTGTCGCGATTGCTTGCCGGACGCGGAGGGTCATGGCGCGACCTGCTCTTTTGTCCTTGGTTGCGCTCTCCGTCATGACAGGTCTGCTCCGCGTTGTCGCGGATGACAATGCCGCTTTGCCTTGGCGGGGGTATATCCGTACGATGGTGAGCCTTGGGATCTTCGCGATGTCAGGGGGATCGGGGCGGTGGCGATGGGCGGCGAGGTCGGGCCTTTTCTCCATGGTCGGAGGATATGGGGATAGCATCCTTCCTGTTACGCGCATCCCTCCGTCTTCGTTATGATGAACCCGTCTAGGACCCGACATCAAGAGGAGATCTGTGCCTTGGCGGCTTATGTTGGCTAGACTAGCAAAATGTTGGGTCAGACTCAAGCCTCTGAGAGGTGGCCTTTTCCGGCTACTTCACCGCCTTGGCCACTAGGTCATAGACCTGGTCCACTGCCTTGGGCGATCTATCCTGCTCCAGAAGGGTCTTGGCGACGGCGAGGTTGAGGAGTGGGGTGGGCATCACCTATCTGCCTTCACTGTCAATGTATGGTTTGGCTTGTGCCGGCTTCGGGGGAGCCCATCCTAGATTTCGCCATACACCAGGATCGTTGATGACGCGAGCCGGGGCTTTCTTGGCCTTCTGCTGCTACAACAGAGTCTTGTACTCGGCCTCCATTTCTCTGGCTTTCTCTATGGATTTCTGCGTGTTGACCAGATCTCGATCTAGCTTAGCGCCTTGCTTCGCGATGGCATGCGCTTCCTCCAACAGCTGTTGTCGCTTCTCGTCAAGCTGGGTCACGTTCCGGATATGAGCTACGGTCAGTGCCTCGACAAGGAGGTTGTCGTACATCACTCTATCATCTGGAGTATTTGGGTAGCAGCAGATGTAGATGCCGGAGGCGGCAAGTTTGCGGTGTTGTTGTTGCTCGGGACGGTGCCGAGTTCCTGCGGCTGTTGTACTAGATTAGGCGGAGGGGGCATGACCTTTGCGCGATCATCATCGGCAGCGACAGGTGGTTCCTTCCCCTTGTCCAGCGTTGTAGGCCTTGGTCCAGTCCTTCCACAAAGTGATACATAGCATCATCATTGGGGTGGTGGGCCAGATCGGCTCGTATACAAAGCCACCTGGCCAGGTAGTCGCGGGGGTTTTCGCCCTCTCTCTGAACGCAACACGCCAGATCAAAGATGGTAACCATGCCGACGAACTTGGATCTATGCTGTACAGACGCACGGTCGAAGCCGGCGGACTTGCAGCGATCTTCCGCCGTTATATCCTGCACAGGGGCGGTTTGGGTGGGCCTTGAATTTTTCCGATTTTTGTCGGAAAACTCTGAAGAGAGATCCGACATTGATCCTTCCACGAACCTATCCTGCCCGTAGGCGGTCCGTGGGGGCCTTGATGCTCCTCCGACTCCCAGGGAACTAGTGCCCGAGTCGGTTTCGTCGATGAAGAGGTGGATGTCTCCGATAGGAACGATCGAACACCGCGTAGGTTCGTCTTCGCCGGGATCCAGAACTCGTCGGGAGGGACGATCGGAACATTGCCGGAGAAGAGAACGTGACCGATGGCTACGGTTTCGCCAATTCCCGCGAAGATCTTAGTCCTCGCCCGCTGAAGAGCCTGAAGCGCCTCTTGCCCCATGGTTGGCGCCAACTGTCGTGGTATTTCCGACGAGTACGCCATGGAGGGGTCCTCACAGTGCGTGTTTAGAGATGTGGGGGAAGGCGGACGGTTGACGGGAACGAGGTAACACAGCTTACCCAGGTTCAGATCCCACAATGGTGGCGGAATCCTACTCCTGTTATAAATCAATATAATGGCAATACGCCGAGTTACAGAGATAGGTTCGCTGTGCGAGGTTGTCTGAGATCGTCTGAAGTTGTGCCCTAAAGGCTCCCATATGCCCGACTTATATAGTCGCCAGGTCCTAGGGTTACAGGGAAAAGTCCTAGCCGGACAGGTTACAGAGTCCTACATCGTCTATTACTAGTCTTGCGTGTCTTGTACTCCAAGGCTCCGGGTGCGTTGGTAACTCCATCGTAGCCTTCCTTTATCCGGCATGGGCCTCCCTTCTGGATCCATCTAACTGGGCCGCCCAGCAGGCCATGGTCTATGCTACCAACTGTGGGCCACCCGGATTAGCCGGATGAGAGACATGCTATGAGGATACCCATATAGCATATCCCCAACAATGATGGCCGCAGATGCCCTCGTGGATGTCTTGGAGGATGCTTTTGCCGTCGCTGATGGTGATGCACCGTTGGAGCACACCCAAAATGTTGCGCTTGTACAGCTCGCCGTTGATTATGGTGAAGGCTTTTGACCAGCGAGATATGTGTCGGGCATCCGTGAGGTCATCGGGCAGTTCTTTATTATCAGGTACCGAAGGTACGACTGTGTCCATGTATCTTCAATCACCATGACATGCACCAGGCTGACCAGCTCGGCCTCGGTGTCGAGCTTTTTCGGTTCTTCATGTCCTTCGGGTGGTGCAGCCCCCGAGTGCTCTGCTTCTTTGATTGAAACCTTTGGGAATTTTCTCTTGATAGAGGGTACGCAGATTTGTTCAAGGCACACACCTGGTGGCACCCGTGCGCAGGTGGAGCCGATATTGGCGAGTCTATCGGCTTCTTCGTTGCTTTCCCTTCCGACGTGCCGAAGCTCGCAGCCGTCAAAGTCTCCTTCGAGTGAGTTGTAGAGCGTGCGGTACGCGATCATGTTGGCGCTGTGAGCGTCACACTCGTTCATCGTCTGTTGGACGACAAGATTAGAGTCACCGTAGATGACAAGGCGCGTTGCCCCGCAGATCTTGGCCATCTTCATGCCGTGGATGAGGGCCTCGTATTCGGCCTCGTTGTTGGAGGCGTGAAATTTCATCCGAAGGACGTATTTCATCTTGTCGCCTTGAGGGGACGTCGGTATGACGCCGTGTCAACACCCGGATTTTTAATCCCAGATGCTTGTTATACCATACATCGCAATCCTAGGATAACCATTTTTACGATATATAACAGATTGGTACCATAGTTCATCATCCATTACAAACCATAATAAAGGTCTTACAAATATAGGATCTCATGATCTAGTCTTAATACAATCAAGCAGCGAAATAATAATAATAGTAGCGTGGCGGAAGCTACATCTTCAGGGTCACATGCAATGCTGACGATGGGAGATGATCCTAGTTGTCATAGACTTCCTGCTGTCCATCATCCTGGTAGTCCTCCTCATAGTCTGGCCATAGAAATAGCCAGGGACAAAGCCATGAGTACTCTTTAAGTACTCGCAAACTATCACTAACAAGTAAGTAGTTGGAGTAGGAATCCTAAGCTCTAGGTTTATTTACAAAAATCCAAGTTTATTTCTAACTTAGTTTATAAGTAAAGAAAACTAGTTTAGGGTTCTACAACACCCAAGTGGGAACTTAGTTTTCATGTCACAACCCTATTGTGGTCAACTCAAAGTAATGATTCATTTCACCAGTCATTTGGAAAACATCTGACGACGGAACAGTATGGCCACTCCAACTGTCCAAAACCGCGGACGCGGCTATTCGAATAGTTTGACACTCTGCAGAGATTGTACACTTTTAGCACAACATTTGATACATCCGTCAGGAACAATCCTGAATCACCATACTCAGTATGCGGATAATCAATCATAACCTTTCAATTACACACCCTAGTATAGGCACATCCCCTATGAGTTTGGCCTCCCAACCATGACCATCTGTCATCTTGGGAACTGCATAGGTGGACATTCATCATGAGGTAGCCTCAGCTCAAACCTCTTCCGCAAGGGAACCCATACTAAGATATATAAACTTCCCGTCAAGCCCTACCCAAATTCGGGTATTGTGGTTGTACGGTAAAGTTGGAATGGTATCACATCCGGACCCAACCATCAGTTTTATAAAGGGCTAAGGCTCATGCCTCAACATTTTCATCATCAAATCATCTGGTGTTCATAACACATGGCAAAACATTTCATTATAATGACTCATCATTCCAAGGTTTTCATAATCATTTTCACCAAGTATTCCTATCTAAAGTGATCAAGTTTTATGCTTAGCACTAGCCACTAAAGTTGGGTATATTCTCTAATGAGGGTTGTTAATCAAGTGTGACTACCCAAAAGTAGATCGCATGCCTTAGTATGACATCTAGTTCTATCTAACTTAGGACAAGTTTTATGCTCTTCATGCTACCTCTAATATCTTTCCAAAAATCACAAGTCACAAAGTAAAAGTAATAAAGAATTTTGATAAAGAAATAAAAGAATAAAGCTTGCAAGTAAAACTAGGATTTGATATAATAAAGTGGTATAACCAAAGCATGCCTAATGCATTGCATAGGTTATCTAGCTTGCAAGGTTGCAAGTGTTAGCTTGCTAGGATGGCTTGCCTTTAGTAGTGCAGTGGTTGAAGTTCTCCTCTCCTTCTTCTTCGTAGTAGTCTCCTTCCTCTTCGTATCCTTGGTCGGTACTAGCATCTATAAATAAATACGAGGTACACAGTCACCAAAAAATACTTAACTACTTATATTTGGCACACAAGGGTTCACACTAGATGATCTAGCATCATCACAATCATCACATGAATTAAAGACTTAATCTTATTTATTTTATTTTAGAAAAGTAATTTCTACTTATTGAAAAACTACTTAAGATTTAATATTCTCCAGTTAACATATGGGATCATATTGACCATGTCATCACCACATATTTTAATACTTGGGAAATGTGATTTAAAGTGGTGTCATAATTTAATAAGATTTAACATTATTATTTCAATTGATTAAAGTGACTAGAAATGCCTATGGGGCATTCTTTTAATACTTGTCCATTATTACTACAAGTAAACCTAGATATTTTTACATATTCAGAAAGATCTTTTCAAATGTGATTTGTGAGAGTTGGAATCAACTCAAAAGCATTTATGATTGATTTTTGAAAAATGTTTGAATGTATAAAAGTCTCTGTCTTGTTTTTTTTACTATAGGTGATATATAATTTCAAATGGTTTGAATCCAACGGGCTTAGATTAATAATTTGAATACCTTTCTAAAAAATGGTTTCATGCAATTTGGTTTAGTGAATCTTCTTGAATTGATTTTCAAAGTTACTGAATGAACTAGGTTTGAACTAAATTGGAAAATCTACATTTGAATTATTGGGTTGCGCGGGAGAGCTAAATGGGCCGGCCCAGCGGCACAGCGCGTGCGCAGCGGGCTGCTACTAGAGCGGACCCATGCATCAACGGCTCTAGCTACGTGAAGCGGTAAGTTTCAACCTGGGTCATGCGATTAGATTAGATCCTACGGTCGGGGTGTATCATCTCCGTCGGGCAGCGACGACGAGACTAAATCCTAACGCGGCTGTGGGGGTCGTGTGAGGCTCACCAGGGCTCCAGCTAGGATCGGCGTTGGGGGCGAATGATGTTGTCGACGATGGCGGTTCGAACGGTGGTCGCGACAGCTCCTGGGGCGGCTCCTCTTCTCCTCCTCCGCGGCAGACTCCGATGAAATTCCGGCACTGCGGAGCTCGCCTTGCTCCGGGGAAGGGCCAGTGGTGTTCTGTGAGCGGTGGGGAGTGAGATGGTGTGGCGAATTGAGGCTGGGGTGGCCTCCTTTTATAGCCGAGCGAGAGGGGCAGTTCGGCATGGCCAGAGCTATTGGCATGGCGGAGGGTGTAGGCAGGTGCGCGTTCTCCTGGTGATGCTCAAGGACTTAATGGCGCGGCAAGGGGCGGTCGAGGTTGGTCGGAACAGGCTGGTGCTCTGAGCGGCATCGACGGAAATTTCAATGACGCATAGTGGATATGGGTCACGCGACAGTGAACGGGGATGTCTCGGGGTTGCTGGCGTCGCAGTGATTGCAGGCACGGGCGGCGAAGGCGAGGCGCGGCATGTACGTGTGTGTCGGGCGTGGCGCTCTGGCGTGCTCTCGGCATGGTGCAGAGACAGTGGGCATGGCGTGTTCTTTGTGGTCCAGGGCCTGGCTGCGTGCGAGGGCTGGACACGGGGTGGCGGTGGACGGTCATCTGCCTCCTGGACATGGTGAACAGGTGCGGTGTTGCCTCCTGCTAGCTAGCCATGGTCGGCTAGCAAGAGGGGCTCGGGTGGCACGACATGGTGCAAAGGGGTAGAGGGCTAGCTGCTTAATTGCACTAGTGGTCACCGGGGAGACAAAGGGAGTGAAATGAGCAAAATTGTTTGATCAAACACTGCTCCAAACAGTATAAGTTGGCAGTTTGATTTGTGTCTGCCAAGTGTTTGACAAAATGGCCGAAAGAAATTTAGTTTGTAATTTTTGTATGAATTTTTGTGAGTATACTGTTCACATACTTGGTAGTATCTAGTTGCTTGGGTTTGGCAAAGTAAACTGGTTTGGTTGGGTTTTGAGAAATGGTGATCTTACCATATGAACTAGATTCAATTTTGAATTGTCATTTGCATAGATTTGTAAATTGTTTCTGTTGGTTTGCAAGATGGGCTTGGGTTCACTTTTACCTAGTCTAGCAAGGGGTAAAAAGAATTGGATTTGCTTCTGTTAGAAATCTTGGACTAGGAACACTCAAAGTGGTCTAGTGGTTAACTTTAGTCAAAATGACCATTTGCTTATATAGTTTATATTTGAATTTATCTTTATTTGATTCTGCTTGGAAATGATTTAGATGATGTTGTTTTCATCTTTAAACCAATCCTTGCCATTCATAGAAATCAAACAAGTCATTGCAAGCATTCGTGCATTCATCACACATATACATGCATTCATATTCATTTTAATAATAAAAGTTTTTTTGTTAACCCTAAACTTGGGTGATTAGAACTTGATAATCTTGATTAATAGTTTTGGGATGTTACACGTCGGCCCCTACTCCAGCCTCGTGCTTGGAGCCATCGAAGTATATTGTCCATGATTGCGACATGTCCGGAGTGTCCGACAGCTGGAGTTCCATCCAGTGGACAATAAAGTCAGGGAGGATATGAGATTTGATGGCCTTGCGCTGCTCGTAGACTATTTCTAGAGGGGACAACTCGATGCCCCATAAGGCTACACGTCTCATGGCTTCGGGTTTGTTCAGGATGTTGGACAGTGGGGCGTCGTTGACGACCATGATCTGATGCTCCTGAAAGTAGTGGCTCAGCCGACGTGTCGTAATGAATACGCCGTAGGCGAGTTTCTGGTAGTGAGGGTACCTCTGTTTCATTGGAGTCAGTAACTCGCTGAGGTAGTAGATTGGGTGTTTTACCCCATGGGTCTTGCCATCTTCGGGTCGTTCGACCACGAGTACAGTGCTTACCACCTGATGCGTAGCTGCGATGTATAGCAGTAAAGGCTCTTGCTCCTTAGGCGTGACCAAGACGGGTGAGGTGGAGAGCAACCGCTTGAGGTCCTCGAATGCATCATCTGCTTCGGGTGTCCACTCGAACTTGTCCGCCTTGAACAGTAGCTGGTAAAAGGGGAGGGACTTCTCTCCCATGCGGCTGATGAATCTGCTAAGTGTCACGATCCGCCCGGCCAGCTGCTGGACACCTTTGAGGTTCTTCGACTTCTCCATGGCCAGTATGGCTCTAATTTTCTTCGGATTCGCCTCGATCCCCTGTTGGGAGATGAAGTAGCCGAGTAGTTGACCAAATGGGACGTCGAAGGCGCACCTTTCTAGGTTCAACTTGATCTTGTAGTGATCAAGCTTATCAAACGTCTCGCGGAGATCGTCGATCGGTGTCTTGGCCTCCCTGGTCTTGATTACTATGTCGTCGACATAGACTTTAATGTTGCAACTGATCTCATTTTTTAGGCACGCCTACATGCACATCTGATACGTGGTGCCTGCATTCTTCAGCCCGAAGGGCATGGTTTTGTAGCAGAATACTCCGAACGGCGTAATGAACGTCGTTTTCTCCTGATCTTCGACCTTCAGCCGAATCTGGTTGTAGCCTGAGTAGGCATCGAGGAAGGAGAGTTTCTCGCATCCCGTAGTCGAATCGATGATCTGATCAATCAGCCGTAGAGGGAAGTGGTCCTTGGGACAGTACTTGTTGAGCGATGTGAAGTCCACGCACATCCGCAGGATGTCCGTGTCCTTTTTGGGGACCAACACGGTGTTGGCCATCCACTCGCTCTCCTTGATTTCTCGGATGAAATTGGCATCGAGTAGTCTGTTGACTTCAATTCCAACAGCTTCAGCTCGTGGTTCGGATAGTCTTTGGATCAACTGCTTAACGGGCTTTGCATCCGGAAACACATTGAGTGCGTGCTCGACAACTTCCCTGGAAACTCCTAGCATGTCCGCAGGACACCAGGCAAAGATGTCCCAGCGCTCACGGAGGAATTCGATGAGCACGCTTTCCTATGCAGGGCTGAGGTTGTTGGCGATCAACGCCATCTTGGAGGCGTCCATTGAGTGGACCTGCACCTTCTTTGTGTTGACCGTGCAGTCGAATGACATGTCAGGTGCGTTTTGCCTGGTGACTGGGGGTGCCCCTTTGTCTGTCACCTCTCGAAGCCTTGTGAGCTCCTCCTGCATGCCGAACGACTGGGAGATTCTGTTGAAGTCTCTGTTGCGGTGGTCGAATCGGGTGAAGCTTCCCTGGACGGTGATGACACCCCTAGGTCCTGGCATCTTCAGTAGCAGGTACGCATAGTGCGGTACTGCCAGGAATCGTGCGAATGCCACGCACCCGAGATGGCGTGGTACTGTGATGGCCAGTCCACCACTTCGAACTCTAGTCGCTCGCGCCTGAAGTTTTTGGGCTAGCCGAAGATGACGTCGAGCCATATCTTGCCCAAAGGGTATATGCCTTTCCCTAAGATTATGTCGTGGAACGTCGTGTCTGATTGTTCCAGGCTGCAAAGCGGGATCCGCATTGCTGCGAGTGTACTGGTGAACATCAAATTGATGCCGCTGCCGCCATCCATGAAGACGTGGCTCATCTCGAACCTCCCGATCCGCGCCTCGAGCACCAGGGCAGCATGACCTAGGCGAGGGATCTGACATGGGTGATCCGAACGATCGAACGTGATGCAGGACTCTGGACCACTGAGGTACTCAGGGATGGTGGGTGGAGCGGTCACGACCAGGCTGACTTGTGGGTTAATCTTCTTTTGCACCCTATTGGTTAGGCGCCCCTTCTGGATCATTAGTGCCCCTTTTGGCGGCGGGTATCCTCCCACACCGTTATTTGGTGCTAGTGCGATCGCTAGATTCGACGGTCCAATGGGTGGTGGTGGAGGAGCTCCATGGGCGATGTGACCTTCTATAGGCGCGGGCCCAAATCCAGGGTTCACGATCTGCCGCCGCATTTGGGTGAGACCCTCGCTGAGCTTCTGGAACTCGCGGTAGTCCTTGAGCATGTGTCTGGCCTTCTTCTTGTCGTCCTGTTTGTCGATGTAGAAGTAGATGGTGCAAGGGCCAGACAATTTATCGTATGCCGAAGGCTCGTCGTCGCGACTGCGACGTTGACACGTCTGTGTGGGTCGCCCCCCGTCGCGGTAGTTGCCTCCATGATATCCGCTTCTACGGTTGATGTCGTTGCGTCGGTCGGCGTATCCAGCCGTGACCATGTCGACTCCGTCGCGATCGTCGTAGACGCGCAATCTTCTTTTGTTGCGCATTCTTGCCTGCGGCCATAGTCGTCCTCGTCATCCGAATGCGTTCGGTGGAGGGAGTCCTCGCCATCCGCCCATCGGTTGGCGATGTCCATGAGGTGGTGGAGCGTCTTGGGCTTGACGCGCCCAAGTTCTTCCTTGAAGTACGGGCGCTTGACTTGAAGGCGTCGATTGTCCTTTCTTAGAAGATATGTGCGGCGGAATTCTTGATATGGGACCAGCGTAATATGTACGAGCGAATGGACTCGCTGATACGTTGGGTGCAGGCTCGCAATTCCTCGATCAAGGCTAGCCTCTTGCTGGTGCCCTTGAAGTTGCGGATGAAGCTGTATGCCAGCTCCTCCTAGCTTCGGATAGAGCCAGAGGACAGGCTGCTGAGCCAGATCCTAGTTGCGCATGTCAGTTGCAGCTGAAGGCATTATAAGGCGGTGTTCCTATTGCCGCCGTGCAGCTTGACGGATGAAAGGTGTCGCTGAGCCAGGCCTTTGGGTCCTGGGTACCGTCGAACTTCGGGGTGTCCGAAGGGAGCTTGAAATTTTCCGGCATCCGTCTTCGTCGGACGGATCTGCTGAAGCATCTGACTCCGCACAGCTCTCCGTCATCTTACTCGTCGGATTCAGTTGAACACGTGTGTTTAGCGCGTGCCTTGTCAATCTTGCGCTGGGTGAGATCGTTTCGAGCATCGTAGTCGCTGCTGCGGCGACATGGTCTTTTGCGACGTCGGGGCAGATCATGCCCGTCCTCTTCGGATGAGGGAGTAGGTATGCGGTTGAACCTGGCCGTAGGTTTCTTCGTTGGCTACGCAAAAGCCTCGCCGTGGAGCGTGGCTCCGACCAGTCCGAGGCTTGCTAGCGCGGACTTGTGCATGTCACTCTTCGGGTCACCCACCGGAGATGGATGGGACGCGAGCTATGTAGTAGCCGCCATGATCGTAGCCTGCGTTGTTTTTGGCATGACGTTGCCATTTGCGTCCATCGTCATGAAGGACGTGTTGAGGGCCCTGGTGACCTTGCGTCATGCGGCGGTGTCCATGTGCTCCGTGCGGGAGCGGTGCTTGTTGGCATGGTTGCCGTGCGAACTGGAGCCGCCAGCGACGGAGAGCGCAGCTCACCGCGCGCTGGACTCCGAAGCTGCCTGCTTTCGTTTCTCGAGCTCCTCCACCAGCTTCACCTGCCGGTTATGCTCGTTGATGAGGAGGATGTGGTAGGCCATCAGTAGATCTCGTGAAGCATTCACGAGTAGGATGATGTTGCCTGCCACGGCTTCGCGTGCTTGGCGCCAGCCTTCCTCGTTGAGGTTGATCTTCTGGTAGGCATGAGCATCGCCTTCGTTGGGCCTGAGCGGCGGATCTCCCCCGTTTCCTCTGTTCTCAACCTACGGGTTGAGAGGAGGGTTGGGTGTTTGCTGCGCACTCGAACCTGGCGGCGGGTCCATCACGTTGTTGATGACGACGACGCATAGATAGCGCCCGCGGATTGGATCGCTGCTGCCGCAGCTTTCGGATCCGGAACCGTAGGTTCCTTCATCTGAGGGAGGGCCATCCAGATCTGAGTTGCAGTTGTTGTTGTCATCGGACTCATCTGTCAGCGTCGATGCATGCAACGCGCTGATAGGTGGGACCCATGAAGCGAGCCTGATGGATGGTGGCGGCACCCCTCTAGGAGGCGGAGGGTGCCGGTCTGCCCCACCTGGAAGCAAAAGCTCCCGAACAGCATCTCGAGCCCGTCGCCGATGGACTCAAAATCCCTGAGGGTGGCCGGTGAGTGGGCGGTGAAGTCAAAGGCACCGAAGAGGAGGTGACTCTCCGTCGCCGCTGAGTTGTAGATCGCTCTGAATGGAACCGTCACGACCGCACAATCAGCGTCCCCAGTTCGCACGGACAGCGCCAGTTGACGAGGTTCGATATCGTCAATGCCCATTATTATGGACTTGGGTTTTGGAGAAGATGGGGATGCTGGAGATCGCGGAACGGTTAACAGACAAGCAACATGGGACACGAAGTTTGCCCAGGTTCATGCCCCCGGAGGGAAAACCCTACTCCTGCTTGTCTGCTCTTGATTACGACGAAGCCGAAGGTTACAGGGGTGCGCAGATGCAATCTGGTGTGAGGTGCATATGAGGTGAATTGATAGAGATCCTTCTCGCCGTACCCTCCTGGCCTTTATATAAATAGGCAAGTCTTGGGCTCAGGTCGAGTCGATTACGAATTAGGGTTTGTCCCCTTTGAAATTATATCTAGTCTTGACTTGTCCTCCAAGGAGTCAAAAACGTCATGGGCTTGGGCCACCCGAAGTCTTCATGGGCCGCTTGTCTTGACATGGGTATTCCTTGGACTGGACCAGATATACCAATGTTGTGTACCCGTGAGGTATATCCATGTCAGGCATTTTCTCAATTGCTTCAACTTTGGCTCTGTCAACTTCAATACCTCTTTCAGAAATTTTATGTCCAAGGACAATTCCTTCATTAACCATGAAGTGGCATTTCTCCCAATTAAGAACAATATTAGTTTCTTTGCATCTCTGCAAAACTTTATCAAGGTTGTGCAGACAATTATCAAAAGAAGTTCCATAGACGGAAAAATCGTCCATGAATACTTCCACAATTTCCTCACAAAAACCATGAAAGATAGCAGACATGCATCTTTGAAAAGTAGAAGGAGGATTACAAAAACCAAAAGGCATACGCCTATAAGCATAAGTTCCATAAGGACACGTAAAAGTGGTTTTCTCTTGATCTTGTTGTTTAACAGCAATTTGAGAGAACCCAGAATAACCATCAAGAAAGCAAAAATGAGTCTTCTTAGACAACCTTTCTAACATTTGATCAATAAAAGGCAACAGATAATGATCTTTCTTAGTAACATTGTTGACCTTTCTCAAATCAATGCACATCCTATAACCAACTACTACTCTTTGAGGAATAAGCTCATTGTTTTCATTAGGCACAATAGTAATTCCTCCTTAGGGACACAATGAACATGACTAACCCATTGACTATCAGCAATAGGATAAATAATACCAGCATCAAGGAGTTTTAATACCTCATTTCTTATCACTTCCTTCATCTTAGGATTCAAACGACTTTGATGTTCTACCACTGGTTTTGCATCAGGTTCTATATTAATAGTATGCTGACATATAGTAGGAGAAATCCCTTTTAAATCATCAAGAGTATAGCCCATAGCTCCTCGGTGTTTCTTCAATACTTCTAATAATCTTTCCTCTTACTTTCCTGGAAGTCTAGAACTAATAATAATAGGATATATTTTCTTATTATCAATTTAAGCATATTCAAGATCATCAGGTAAAGGTTTCAGATCGAAAACCATATCCTTTTTAGGTGGTAATGTGGTACCCAAATCTTCCACAGGTAAATTATGCTTAAGCATCTTGGGTTGACGAAGGAGAATCTCATCAATCTCATTTCTTTCTTCCATGAAGATCTCACTTTCGTGGTCTTCCATATATTGTTGCAAAGCATTGTCAGGAGCAAGAGAAATAGAAGCAAGTTGTTCAACTCGATCTGAATGTGACAGATCCGTTGACTAAACCTCTCCCGAGGGCAAAACATGACCAGCACCAAACCGCCATGGGTGTTCGGTATATTACCATGTAATCTAGATTAGTTGACTCTAGTGCAAGTGGGATACTGTTGGAGATATGCCCTAGAGACAATAATAAAAGTGGTTATTATTATATTTTGTGTTTATAATAAATGTTTACATTCATGCTATAACAGTATTAAACAAGAAACATTAATACTTGTGTGATTTATAAACTAAATTAGAGTCCCTAGTAAAACCTCTTTGTAATACTAGCTTGTTGGTTAATAGATGATCGTGGTTTCCCGATCATGAGCACTGAGATGTTGTTAACAACAAGATCATATCATTAGGAGAATGGTATGATGGACATACTCCTATAGATTAGCGTAGCATTAAGATCAAGTTATTTCAATAGTTCGTTTGCTATAAGCTTTCTGATACATAGTAACCTAATTCCTTCGACCATGAGATCATGCTAATCACCATCACCGGAAGGACGCTTTGATGACATCAAACACCACACCGTAACTGGGTGGCTATAAAGGTGGCATTGAGTGTTCGGAAAGTATTGGTTGAGGCACATGGATCAAGAGTGGGATTTGTCCATCCATATGACAGATAGATATACTGTGGGCCCTCTCGATGGAATGTCATCCAATTAGCTTGCAAGCATGTGACTGGCTCACAAGGGATCACATATCACGGGAACGAGAAAAGAGTACTTATCGGTAACGAGGTTGAACTAGGTATGCAGAGATACCGACGATCAAAACCTCGGATAAGTAAACTATCATGCGACAAAGGGAAATTGGTATCATATGTAAGTGGTTCATTCGATCGCAAAGTAATCATAGAAATATGTGGGAGACATATGAATTTCCAGATTCCTCTATTGGTTATTGATCAGAGAAGTGTCTCGGTCATGTCCGCATAATTCACGAACCGTAGGGAGACACACTTAAGGATTCGATGTTGTTTAGTAGATATGGAATGTTAGTAGGGATACCGAATGTTGTTCGGAGTCTCGGATGGGATCCGGGATATCACGAGGAGATCCGGAATGGTCTAGAGAATAAGATTCATATAAGGAAAGTCCGATTCCGGAGTTCGGGAAAGATTCCGATGTTTTCATCGGAGAGGTTCTAGAAGGTTCTAGAAGGTTCACCGAACCAGAAGGGGAATGGACCATGAATGTGTCATGGGTAAGTGGAATGATAGGATCATATCCTAGATCACTTGGTGTGGGCATTTGCAAGAGAGAATTAAAGCTCTAAATTGAAAGTCAAACGGGAAGTTTGAAAAGTCAAACTGGAACAATGGTTTCCTAGTGGGAGAAGAAACAAGTCCTTCTCTCAATCTAACTTGGGTTTGGGTTTGGATTCAAACCCACCCCTCCAAGGCTGCCCCCCTCTCATAAATAGAGGGGGAGGGCTGCCCCAAAACACACAAGAGCCAAGCCCTGCCCACACCCGCGCCGCCGCGCCCAAGCCGCCGCTGCCGCCGCCAGCCGCCTAGCGCCGCCGCGCCCAAGCCGCCGCTGCCGGCGCCAGCCGCCTAGCGCCGCCGCGCCCAAGCCGCCGCTGCCGCCGCCAGCCGCCTAGCGCCGCCGCGCCCAAGTCGCCGCCAGCCGCCTAGCGCCGCCGCGCCCAAGCCGCCGCTGCCGCCGCCAGCCGCCTAGCGTCGCCGCGCCCAAGCCGCCCTAGCCGCCGCCGACACCTCCTACTCCTCCCGGTCTTCTACACCCTAGATCACCGGGAAACCCTAATCCACCATAACTCGCACCGGCTTAGGCGAAGCCCTGCGGGATCTTTCCTCTACTTCCGACACCACGCCGTCGTGCTGCCGGAATCGCGAGGAGATAACTACAACCTCCGCTGCCTGCTGGAACAAGGGAGAGGAAGGTCTTCATCGAGTACCGAACGTGTGACCGACTGCTCGTCTACGCGATCTTGAGATCGACAAGTGTACGACTACATCACCCACGAGAATCTGCTCTCGTTAACCACTTTGGAATCTTTGAGGGTGAGTGCTTCTATCGACTCGTTGCTACAATTTAGTAGATAGATCTTGGCTTGTTTGTGTGCATGCGGTATTTTTTTTCCCATGCTACGAACCCCTACATCACTGCACTTGCGTGCCAGCGTGGCGGGGCTGCTGCGCCGGGCCCGACCGATCCAGCATAGCAGGCGTGCGTCGCCGTACGAGGTGGCGCTGCAGGCGTGTGTGCGACGCCGCACGGGCGGAAGTGGCAGAAAAGGATTACAGGCAGTGGATTTCTTTGCACATAGGGTTATTCTTTGAATTACTTAGGGCTTTGGGTTATTTTTATTTAAATTGCCCCATCCTTGAGTAGTCACGGACTCATGCATGGCGGGCCTGTCCAAACGCTCCCCTCCCACGGCCCCACCAGGCATGCGCCTTCTCAGTTTCTTATTATCTTCTACCTCCTCGCAACTGCAACTCCCTACGCGTCGCCTTACTTGCAGCTCGCGTCACCGTGGCCCGCCCTTGAATATCACGTCGCCGTGCTACTCCCACCTCGCTCCTCTCGCCGGAGATGGCAGCCATCGTCCAGGGCGTCTTGCTGCTCCGCCTCCACCCCGCACTAGCCCCGCCACCGGAGATGGAGGCTACCCGCCATGGTCGCCGCCCTAGGGAGCCCCGTTGCTACGCCTCTATTGCGCCGCGCCTTCATTGAAATCCCGGCCTCGTAGTGCTGCCATATGCGAGCTTCGGTTGGGTGTGCGGTCGCCTCTATCGACGACGACGACCATCCCTCCCACGGGTTTGCTACATGCGGCCACATACATTGCTACAGAAGGCCACCGACGTTGCTATGTACAACATAAGACTTGCTCCATACTATCGACAACGGTGCTACAAGCGACGCCGAGTTTTGCTACTAGGGGTTTGCGACGGTGCTACAAGTGGGCGTTTGGTTTTGGTATAAACGGTGCGAAGCCCTGCTACAGGGGCACAATAGCCTCGCTACAGAGGCACGCGACGTCTTCTCCGGCGATATCGGAGAACGGCAAAGCCTTTTTGCTATAATTGTTATTTATTTGCTACAACCATTTTATGATTTTGCTACAACAACGTAAAGTTTTTGCTATAATGTCTTCGGCAAAATTGATTTTGGTACATTAGAACCTTTTTTTGCTACAAATTGTCGCGGCGAGATCTAGTCTTTTTATTCTATTTTCTGAGCCAAACGCATATAGGAAAAAAAAAGAATAATTTGTAGCAAAAACTGGTTTAATATAGCAAAAGTGAAATTTAGAGCTTTTCGCGGACATGTAACGGCATGAAAGTGGTTGATCTCGGGGCAATTATTTGGGGAACGCCGTAGTAGCGCCCTAAGTGAAAATGTAAATGTAAAATTGCAGTTGAATAGTAAACGGAGCACCAACCTACAAGCCCATTCACAAACAAAGAGCCCAGCCCAATTCATTTCCCCTTCTAACCCCCCTTCCCCGACGGACCTCCATTTCCCGGGACACCCTGTTCCGATCCGATCCCAACATCCACCGTCACCGGTGGCGGATCTGGATCGGAGCCAGCTCCGGCGATCCCAGACCCCACCTCCGACTTTCCAGACGACGGGATGGATTCTGTCCCAGCAGCTGTGGCGCACGATGGGCAGAAGCAGAGGTTTGATCTCGGGGTCTTCGTCGGCGACCTCCCCCTCGACGACGAAGTGGCCAGGTCCGGTCAGGAGCTCGATCTCCCACTTTGACAGATCCTTTCGCCTACTTTGTGTGCTGAGCAGAAACTTACGCGCTGACGCATCTTCTTGGTTGGTTTGGCAGTGATAATGAGTCGCTGGAGGGGCTAGAGCAGGAGCTCGAGGACTGCAAGAACGACGAGGTGATGCTTCTTGCTTTATAACTCGTTAATTGGTAGCTTACTTAGGTCGTCAGGATGCGCCATTTCGTTCATTTTGCCCCGGAGTTAGCTCTCTCACAAAGGCACTGGTTGTTGATGTCATACTTCTGGAATTTTTGTAGCTTGCTGCCACATTCTAGTGCAAAGTAGTCGCATGCCATTGTATCTTCCTTGAACAATTACTGATGTGTCATTTCTGGATGCTTGCAGGAAGTAGCAAACATCCTAGCTAATGGCATCAAGATGCGTGATTACACAAAAGGTGTTGAGAACAGCATACGCCAAGTTGAGCTGGATTCTATACAGGTTATTTGTGCTACTGTTATTTGTGCTAGTCCATGATAAGGCGCCTCAGATATGCAAGCTGCTATATTCTACTAGTCTATAGCTGTTTTTCTATATGAGTACAATTTGGCTGTGATGCTTAGTAGTAATACAGTCCACACACACTATCACAAAATATCACAAATTCACGATGTTTACTTTGGAGAAAATAAGAGTTAATGAATTTCTTCTTTTGTATGGCTGGTTAGTTTATTCATTCCCTCCATTATCATCATCAGTATTATGCTAAATCTTGCGAGGCATGCTGAAATATTTGGAAAACATGTAGTAGTTATGATGTGTTTACCTCCTTCTAGTGCTGCCTAATTATAAATTACCTGTAGGCTGTAGTGATGATGTTTTTCTTAATGCCGTCTTTTGTTTTTGTAGGATTACATTACAGAAAGTGAAAATCTAGTATTGCTGCATGATCAGATTTGTGACTGTGACAATATTTTGTCGCAAATGGAAACTGTTCTAACTGGATTCCAGGTAAATGCATATTTACACCTGTTGTGACGCACTACTTCCTTAATGTAGTGGATGCCTGAAAGAGTATCTGGATGGCGTTACTTGTCATGAACTTTTGGTGCTACTTATTATAGTTAGAAATTATATCTACTGTTTTTGAACTTTTATTATAAGGAAACATACTGCTCACTGTCAAGTGCCAGAAAATACAAGAGCACGTCTCTGAATTTCTAATTCGTCTTTTTTCGAAGCATATTAAAGCAAGGTGTGCCTGGAAGTTAAACGTTTTGTTTACTGCAATCTATGCTTCATCCAAGTGTTTACTTTTTTATTTATGTGATCCATGGTATGACTCTATAATCATATTTGAGTGTGACAATTTATTCCGACTCTAGGTGTTCAGTATTTATCATTTGACTAGATCTTCGTTCTGCCCCTATCTTGTCAGTACATGAAATTTTGTACCTTTTGATGGTAGTTAACCAGTTCATTTCATTATACTAAGTCATATTGCAATTCTTTTGATTTTGTGCTAGACAGAAATTGGTTCTATAAGTTCGGAGATAAAGGTACTTCAGGAGAAATCTATGGACATGGGATTAAAGTTGAAAAACCGTAAGGTTTGGTCCATTTCTCTGCTGTATCTCTGTTATCCATATGTTTGATGTTCGATTAATTTTTATACCCACATCTTCCTTCTCAGTAGATAGGGTTATACTAATGCATTTAACTGATTACTCCTTATGTAAGTTGGATCGTGGAAGTACTGATTTATTTATCTCTGTCCAATAACATAGCTTCTCTTCCATAACACTCCTTTCAACATTAGTTAACAAGTTTGTGCTGGAACTGATTCAAGATATTCATAGCTTTAATGCATGTTATTCATTATTTCTTTTCACACTGAATATCTATACTGATTCACCCTTTGAAAAAAATTGCAGGCTGCAGAGTCTAAGCTGTCAAAATTTGTTGAGGATATAATAGTCCCTCCAAGGATGATTGATATAATTGTTGATGGAGAGGTCATTACTTACATTCTATTATCATACCAGCTTTACATTATTATTGTATCTGTACCATATCCATTTACTTCACTATCATACGGTCACTCCTTCATGGACTTGGTGTCTATTTACAATCAGCAACATGTGTTTTGAACTTACTGTACTATTTGTTAGCAACCGAGTACATAGCTTTTTGCTATCTTTGGTTCTATGCTGGCTATGCAATTTCTTCTCTTTCAGCTTGCTGTTAATTATCTATTTAATATGGCCATTATACCTTGCCTTCGGTGATATTATCCATTTGGATGACATGTTTTTCTTTGCTGCCTATATTGAGTTGTTCAATCTGTGTCTTCCATTTTTTTCCTATGTATGAATTTATTTTGTTTGATTGGTCATATTACATTACCAATGATTCACTACGTTCTTCCAGCATTATCAGCATCGCTTCTTTTGCAATTGAAGCTGTGTTCAGCTCAGTATTTGATGGATGTTTTCTCGAAAAAGTATTCTCTGATGGTTCACTCATAATGCTTTATCCAACAATTCCACAGGTTAATGATGAATACCTGAAAACAGTTGAAATTCTAAGCAAAAAAATCAAATTCATTGAAGCTGACTCCATGGTTAAATCATCAAAGGCTTTAAAAGATGTTCAGCCTGAGGTTGAGAGACTTCGCCAGAAAGCAGTATCGAAGGTTTGAAACCAATTTGGTGTTTTTTCCTTCTAATGTCTGAAACTCATCTTGCTGCATGTGTAGCATGTGTTTGATCTTCATATGTGATTATTTGGTATAAAACATTGTCTTCTGTACTTCTAATGTGCTTATTGTCGTGGTGTCGTGGATAATGTCTGTCTCTGGCTTGCATAATTATGTTGAGACAGTTAGGTGCTGTTCTACAATTACTTATACTCAGGTGTCTAGGTTTATCTGCTAGAGCTGGATTATGTTATTATGAAAAAGGGTTATGTGTTGTTGATCAGTCTTTTGTTCATGCTAATGTTGTACTTGATGAGATTGATGGCATAAAAAATGCTGCAACTGTGGTAATTACTAGTGGGGATTGGGTCGTCAGTCACTATCAGTATACTAGCTAGTTTGGCTGGTATTTCCATCAGGAGTTGACCTGATATTTGTTAGCTTGCACTAGTATAGTATGACAGTGTTAATGGAAGCTATGAATAAGGCTACCTCCAGCCAAGAAATGCAACCGATATGTTTTGTGCTCATTTTATGTTTGTATGTAGCCAATTCAACATTATAAAGCAACAACAGAGTTCTATTGCTTATGTGTTCATATTTTTCTTGCAGATTTTTGAGTTTATCATCCAAAAGTTCTATGCCTTGAGAAAACCAAAAACAAATATTCAGATTCTACAGCAGAGTGTCCTTAAATACAAGTATGCCAACTCTCTTACCTCGAGATTTCTTTTCCACCTTTAATCCTAGTTCGTAGAATGGCTTCCATGCTTCACATTTTAATTTGCTAGATGATATATTACTTTATGCCAGATGTATGTAATTAGAATCCTAGCCAAATGTAATTCAAGTAATTTTATCAATATTTATGAGTTTGGCATTATCGTCTTCGAAATTGTAACCCCCCTTGGTAAAAAACTGGATAGCTAGGATTATTTAAGCCTTCGTGAGACCATCACCATCTGTGGCTCCAATAGGGTTGAAGGGATTGTAGGAGTCCTAGTTGAGTCAGGGAATCGAGCCCTAGTTAGCCAAGTATGAGAGTCTATGTCCTAGTAGGCTAGGTTATCGAGTCCGAGTTGTATTCCAGTTTACGGGAAAAGACTACTATGAAGGTCTTTAAGCTTTTGAAATACACAGATAAGAGAAGAACAGTTATTATACCTTGCCTCCCTCTATCTCTCGTTAAACCCCCTGTTTAGAACTACATATGTCATATGATTAAATTGCAATATATATTGTTTGTTGGCTGTGTTGCGTTTATGCTCATTCTTTCCAAGTGTATAATTCCTCAAGTTGGTTCTTTTGTCCTTGTCCTCTCTACTATAGATACGCAATAGTTTTCTTGAAGGAGCATGCTAAGGAGATATATGCAGAAGTTCGCGCGGCTTACATTGATACCATGAATAAGGTGAGTATTACACTAAATGTGATCTAATAGGTCTTTTTCATCCATTTTCCTTTAGTTCTTTTCTCCATCTAGACGTGGAGTAGAATAATCGGGTTGAAGGATAATGATCATACACCTGTAACTCACTGTATCTCCCAGAATAGATCCTACTACGTTTTCAGGCAGTCAATGGCCATTTGCAGCTATTACCTTAAGTCTTAAGAAGAATTTGGCTAATGATTTGTTTCTGTCTTGGTTGATTTCATTTCCACATTAGAATTATACCGATTCTTTCCAGTAAATGAAGAATTCTTTCTGTAAATATGGCAGATTTGCTGCCAGTATCATATGGTAATACTGCATTCGTTTTGTATTTATTTATTTTATCATTCCCTTTATATATGTGACATATATTGAATAGGTACCATACCATCAATGTAATACCCTGGCCAATTATGTGGCCCAAGTGTAGAGCTTGTAGCTTAGCGCTACACTGTATACCCTCCTTTCATCTGTCCTTGGCACTGGCCAGTCTCTGTTTAAAATAACTGTACGTCGAGGGAACTGATTATGTAGTTAATGTAATGTTTGCACAGTTCCAGTTCCCTAACATTTTTTTGATGTGTTGGAAGAGGTTAATTGCTTGTAGCCTGTCAATAATAAGGGTATGCATGCGTAAGTTCACATTAAGCCTGAGCACATGGTGGGCTGAGGACATTTACAATGAAACAAAGGGTGTAGAAGAGAGTGTAGAGTGGTAGCATACTAGCATCAATCATAGGGCTTGAGGATGAGAGGATTCGAAGGGCACACCTGTGCTGCAATTAACTTCTGTCAGTCCTTGCTTTATTTGGCCCCTTCTCAAATTTCTACGTGTAATTGCATTTCCTCTACCTTATATGGACCGTATACCATCTTCTTTAATATTTCTGTACGGCTCATATCTTACTTTGACAATACAAACAAAATGATGATCTAAAGACCATCATTTATTTCTTGGATATCTTGCACTAAATATTTATTTATTCTGATGGCATTTGTACTATCACTTCCAATTTCCAGGTGCTGAGCGCACATTTTCGTGCTTATATACAAGCTTTAGAGAAATTACAGCTGG
The DNA here is from genome assembly GCA_910589765.1 of Avena atlantica. NCBI lineage: Eukaryota > Viridiplantae > Streptophyta > Magnoliopsida > Poales > Poaceae > Avena > Avena atlantica. The sequence continues at coordinate 124,705,513 of OU342739.1, forward strand.
ATATAGCAACCTCGGCCGATTTGCTTGGAGTTGAAACTAGAAGTACAGGCTACCTTTTCTCAATTGGAAAAGAACCCCTGAAAGCCCGTTCTTCAGTGTTTGCTTTGGGTGAAAGAATAAACGTATTAAAGGTACTAATGACATAGTGACACTTCATTTGATAGTGTAATGCAGTTCATCAGTCAGCTACATCTGAGCTAAATTGGGTTGTGTGAGCTACATGCTTTTGGGCTTATCGGAACTTCTGTATCACTCCGGTCCATATTAATTGACTTTGATTTATCAAATTTTGGATGAACCTATATACTAAATAGTGTCTAGATTCATCCAAATTTTGACAAAACAAAGTCAATTAATATGGGTCGGAGGGAGTAAGACTTAACTCCAACAAACTATATTGGCGTTATGACCAAAACAAGCCACATAAATTCTATTCCCTTTGTTCCAAATTAATTGGCGCAACTTTGTCTAGATACACTTGTATTTAGACACGTTTTAGTGTGTAAATACATATGTATCTAGACAAAGCTGCGTCAATTAATTTGGAATTGAGGGAGTAACAGGCAGCATAATCATAGCCCATTGATTGGTTCGTGACCAAAAGAATAGTTGCCTCAACTACAGAAATTCAGATCAAGTGTGGCTAATTTCAAGACAAGCCTCCGAAAAAACCTGATATACTTTTCTCTACAAGTATACACTGAGAATCTAGTATCAATGGAATTTCCTTTCAGTGTCCCTTCTGTGTTGCAGATTTACAGAACCCAAGTTTCGGTTAATTAAACTTGCTCTAATTTCTCTATGAGTAGCCATTGACCATGGCCATAAAAGAACTGTTTATGAATATGGGGTACACCGTATGTTGTAATATTTGGTCGAAAAGGGATCTGCCAGTTAAATAATTAAAATATGTTTGCTGAATGCTTAATTTACTCCATCAAGTAACAACTACAATGGTTAATGTTTGCCCTGTGCGCTTTGGTATATCAGGATATTGATCAGCCTGCATTGATACCTCATATAGCTGAAGCCAAGTCACAGAAGTATCCATATGAAGTTCTTTTCAGAAGCTTACAGAAACTTCTGATTGATACAGCTACTTCTGAGTAAGATTGTTGTTTCTTTTGCTTCTTAATATGCAATGGTAAGTGGCAGCCTAATGATATATCAACTGACCGCAGGTACCTTTTCTCTGATGATTTCTTTGGTGAAGAATCCTTATTCCAAGATATATTTGCGGGTTTGTTCCATCCTGCATTTGCATTTCCTGTTATCTTTGTCACTTCATGTTGTATCTTGCTACCTTCTTCTCGAAATGTAAGGCGTAACTTTTGTAAGCTTGACCAAGTTTTCATAGTAAAAGTATCAACATCTATAAAATCAAATTAACACTATAGATCATCATCAAATATATTTTTATAATGTATTCGTTTTGCATTATGTATGTTTGACGATTTTCTCTATAAACTTGGTCAAACTTATAAAAGTTTGACTTAGGCCAAAGGTATCGGAGTTACACAAATACACTAAACAAATGGGGGCAAAAGGGAAAAACACCTATTGTAGTTGCATAAGCCATGGCTCTAACAAACATAAGTTACATAGTTTCATTTCTTATCCTCATCATACTACAGTGCCCACTACCTAGGTGAAATTGGCATTAAGTTTAACACCTTTGTCATAATTATGGTGGATGCATAACGATTTGAAAGTCTCGGTTGTTTCATGCAGGACCTATTCAAGTTGTCGATGAATATTTCAATGCTGTACTTCTGAACTGCTATGATGCAATAGGAATAATGCTTATGATCCGAATAATGCATCAACACCAGGTATTCATCTTTATCATATGAAGGAATAACTAGTTAAATTTTTTATTCCTGCTGTAGAATTAATCCTAGAACTTTTGTTCTGAAAGCTGTCACAGCCTTTCAGGTAGTTTAGAGGGATGGTCATCCCAAACCAGCATTATTTCCAATTTTAACTGTTCACTAGTCCAGGTATCAACAGATAATTGTCAATTTATGCATTTTGCTAGATTACCCTGGCTGGTTTTCTCCAGAAACTGGCAAATATTAACCACGTTTATTTGCAAGATTCTTTCAAGTAGTCCATAAAGTAGTGTAACATTATATAAATTGAATATGTTGCAAAGCGTGCTAGCAGGATCAGTATTTTTACAAAACAGAAATCTAAATGGAGTTGGTATCGTGTGCAGCTTATCATGTTTAGGCGGCGAATTCCATGTTTGGACTCTTACCTCGACAAGGTTTGTTCTGACTCCCTTGCTTCTTCCTTAAACTTAAAATCAACTTCATATGGGGTTAACTTTTGGGTTGGCCCATCCTAAATTGCATGAGAGTCTGTCTTCTATTCCACATACCAAAATTAGTTTGAATCATCTTTTATGTTTTGCACAATGGACAGGTTAATATGTCACTTTGGCCTCGCTTCAAGATGGTCTTTGACTTGCATCTGAGCAGCTTGCGGAATGCTAATATTAGGACTCTTTGGGAGGATGATGTACACCCACACTATGTCACTAGGAGATATGCTGAATTTACAGCATCTCTTGTTCATCTCAATGTTGAATATGGGGATGGTCAGGTCAGTTAATCACATCCAGGTCAATCCAGTTGTTCACCTTTTCCGAAATTCTTCTCCACTATGCCATGCAATAGAAAGACCGTTATTGTTGCCTGTAGAAGTTTTTAAAAGTGGTTTGTACATTTGCAGCTTGATCTTAATCTTGAGCGATTACGGATGGCTATTGAGGACTTGCTTGTTAAGTTGGCCAAGATGTTCGCTAAACCAAAGCTGCAAACCGTTTTCCTGATAAACAACTATGATTTAACGATTGCCATATTGAAGGTTGGTACTGTTGAGTTTGGTATCATAAGTGCCAGCTGCTCTGGTTGATATTTTTTGTGTACAAAAAAATACTACACGCATTGCTTTGTTCAAATTTATTCTGGTTCCTAATACAGGAAGCCGGCACTGACAGTGGGAAAGCACAACTTCACTTTGAGGATGTTCTCAAGAGCAACATTGCAATTTATGTGGTATGCACTTGGTCTTACTTATGGAGCGGAATTTTATTAGTGAAACCCCTGGTTTAGAGTTGAAATAGGCATCAACAACAAGCAAAAGTTGACGGTCACCACTCACAGCACACCGGTATTCATATTGCTGAACACTTTAGATCTTACTAACAAGCTAAGCAAAGAGAGAACTGCAGTTTGTAATTCGTCGAAGTGCTGAACATGTCCATGTCATGTCTAAAAAACTGGAACCACATTTCCTGGACTGGTCATTGGTAAGCTCTATTGGAGTAGGCAAATTTGATGCATAAATATTTCTGCAGGAGGAATTGCTTCTGGAGCATTTCAGTGATTTGATCAAGTTTGTCAAAACCCGTACATGTAAGTAGAATTCTGTCACAGCATCGTGCCTTTTCTCTTTCTTTCTCTATAATGACATCTCTTCTCTGCCTGAATTTTATTAGCGGAAGACACTGCTTTAAGTTCAGACAAGGCCAGCATCCGAGACGTGGAGCCTCTGGTGAAGGATTTCGCCAGCCGATGGAAGGCTGCAATCGAGCTAATGCACAAAGATGTCATCACGTCTTTCAGCAACTTCCTGTGTGGCATGGAGATCTTGAAAGCGGCCCTCACGCAGCTGCTTCTGTACTACACAAGGCTGACCGAGTGCGTGAAGAGGGTCAATGGTGGCTCCGCCCTGAACAAGGACTTGGTTTCCATATCCTCTATCCTGTATGAAATCAAGAAATACTCTAGGACCTTCTAGTCACTTCCTCCCTGCCATGTGTACACTAAGACCAGGGGCTGTGGTGTATCCCTGCTCTGTAATGAAAAATCCGATTCATGCTATGCTGCTGAGAAAAGAAACAGGGCTTTCTTTAGATACGTCGGGCATTACCCCCTTTGTATGTGTTTTTCTGCTGTTATAGGTATATACCGACAAGTGGTACACGGTTAGTATCAATGTTCCTCGATTGTAATGTGATTTTACAGGAATGGTGTAAGTTATCTTGAGTTCTTTGTAATGACTCGATGGCCTGACTTGTCTTCTTCCAAGTCCCAAGTTCATTTCCAGTTGGCACCAAAATATGCGATTGGGTTACCGCTCATCATGCGCTCTTTCTCTCAGCTAGAGTCTTTACCTACCAATAGCAGCGATTCTCGATTATTAGCAGAGGCTTAAAGGCGAAGACTTAGAAATCAACCATAGTCGGTTCTCGATTGCACACACATACTGCACACATCCATTTTTTATAACTCACATCCAATATAGTCGAGGCACAAGCGCAGGTTGTAAAACCCCTAGCTGCGAGGTGCAAGGCAGCACCATTTTTCTTTTTGTACATAAGGAATTTCCGCCTGTTTCTTCCTCCTATGGTAACCTACCCGGTGTTACGAGGCGTGGAAACGCAGATCCAAGTTTTGTGAACTAGGCTTACTTTTTTCTTTTGAAAGATCCAGCAAATGCTGGCTTTGGATGTATTAGCAAAGGGGAATTTAACAGAGATGTTGCCTGGGTGAAATTATGCCCTGAAACAGACAGAAAAGAAACAAAAAATAAAAAAAAAACTCTTGGCGACGAACCAACCACACTCGTGACACTGGCTCGGCGCTTCGACGATGTTGCGCGACAACCCTGCCATGTGGGGTCATCACCGCAAAGCTTTTCAGGGCCACCGCCTCGGCCTACATCTACCGTTTGGGGCCACCACCCCTTCGTCCATGTTCGCCGGCAGGAAATCCCTACACGAAGGTGCAATCCTCACCGATCCAACGCAGGTCTGAGCCTCCAAGGGCGATGCCCGTAAGGAGGGAGCGACACAAACTGCTGCCATTGCTCGCTCCGACATAGCTAGAGCTAGGGCTTTCGCCTAGAGGACTCAATGGCAGATAGAATGAAAGATCTACATCAAAGCCTCCAAAGGGGAATGGCGCTAGAAGCCATCATCGTCGCCAGGGCGATAGAGGTCACCCAAAGGATTCCTCCTGGATCTTCGTAACACCCATCACCATCATGACAAACCAAGACCAGACTATTGCGGAACGCGCTATGCAAAACAAAAAATTCTAGCGCATAACCAAGATCCAATGCGAGGAGAGAGGTAACAGATCATACCCTCGAAGATCGAACTAGCGGAAGTTTATCGATGACGAGGTTGATGGAAACGAACGTCGATCCCCGCAGCAAGCCTTAGCAAGTCGCGAACAGATGTATTATCCCACAAACGGCTCTCACGATCAAGTGCTCAAAGCGTAGCACCTCCACCGGTATACACACATACGAGATCAATGACACCGCGTCGAGGTGTGATTAAGCACACGATCGAAGCGGGAACATGTCGATAAAGATCAGGCAACACTTCCGCATTCCCGTCTAGATTAGATCTAACCCAAGGTAGTACTTGGCAGGGCTTCCACGATGGCGATGAAGATCTCCACATGACGGCGACACGAGAATAAGAAGGCGGGCACCAACTGCATCTATGACTAGAAATCCACCTTCAGGTTATCATCCGAACCCCCTCCAGTATTAAGTTGCAAGCAACAGATAACTGCTTTAAGCAAAGTGTGTAAGGTAAACAGTCCACTTGTTCCATGAAGACCATTGTTTTCTCCCTAGTGGCAATACCACATCTATAACCTTAGAGATTTCTGTCACTTCCCTTAGATTAAATAGAGGCATGAATCCATTATCTAGCATAAATACCCCCTCTTGGAGTCACTAGCATCTACTTGGACAAGATAGCTACTAGAAACGAAGAGCATGCAATATCACAAACAACACAAACATGATAGAATCAATAAGACAAAACCATTAATCAATCTGACATAGTAATCTCAATATCCATCGGATCCCCGCAAACACAACATGCATGATTACAAATAGATGATCTTGGTCATGAACGGAGCTCACAACATCTAAACATGGTAGCACAAAGGAGGAGATACAACCATCTAGCTACTACATGGACCCATAGTCCAAGGTGGAACTACTCACGCTTCATACCGGAGGCTGGCATGATGAAGAAGACCTCCGAGATGATCTCCCCTCCGGCAGGGTGTCGGGAAGAACTCTAGATCCCCCTGATCTAGGGACGATGGTGTCAACGGCAATAGACGGTTTCGGGGAATATTGATCGCGTACTTAGGGTTTTGGTATCGGGGGCTCTTTATAGGCGAAGAGGCGAGGCAGGGGGGCAACCAAGGCGGCTGCACCCCCAGGCGCGGGCTGGGCCCAGCCGCGCAACCAGGGGGCCACAAGTGGCCCCCCTGGTGAATCCCCTCCGTCTTGTATTCAGGCTTCGTGTTCCCCATGGTAAAATATTGACTTTGGCTTTTATCCCGTCCAATTCCGTGAATATTGATTTTCTGCCTTTCTGGAACCAAAAACAGAAGAAAACAGACAACTGGCACTGTGGCATATTGTTAATAGGTTAGTACCAGAAAACATATAAAAACACCTCAAAGTGTAGACAAAGCAAGACAAAGTAGGTACTAAAAAAGCATGGAACATCAAAAATTGTAGATACGTTTCCGACGTATCAAGAATCCCCAAGCTTAACTCCTGCTCGTCCTCGAGTAGGTAAGTGATAAAAATAATAATTTTTGAGGTGACATGCACCATCAAAATCAAGATCAAACCATTTGCAAGAATTGAAAGATAGGATCAAAGAACTCTAAACATGAGCATGAAAGATGGAGTTCTAACAGTAAGGAAAAGTAACTATGCATGCAACATGAAAGGTTACAAACAAAGATCATGAATAACATGCATTGAAAAACGTTTGTTTGTTTCACATACAGAAAACATGGCATAGTGGCATTCAGCTTGTCCCTCACGGAGTAGCAAATAGATGCATAGGAAACCTTTAAAGTTCATAAGAGTGACTAGATACAAATAGCACGAGAACAAGTAATATCAACAATATGCATTAATCAATAAGTTTTGGAACAATTTACATAGAACTAAGAATGGAAACTATGCTCTCTTAATTGGTGCCTAAGGATAGAAGGTGGAGACTCAATATAATAGTGGAAGAAAGGCCCTTCATAAAGGGAAGCAGGGATTTCAAGTTTCAAAAAGAGCTTCAAAAAATTATGGTACTTGTTAGCTTTCAACTCTCATTGCCCCTATCATAAGCATCTTGAAGTGATTAAGGTTAAAGTGAACAAACTATGGAGTATACGCTTGACAAAGTATAAGTTGGCAATCTCATGTCCCTTGAATACGAGAGCCTCATCTTATGCTACTCAACTTTAGTCACCTGTAAGTTCTTGTCATAGTAAGTACATGTGTATCATAGAGAACTGCCAACGGGGTACCCCTTTCACATGATATAGGAGCTATCCCATAATCAAAATGACAAGGCAAGGAGACAATGAGCATCTCAACAATCTTCTTATTTACCATGGGAATATAGTGCTTTTTTCTCTCTTTCCTCTTTTCAATATGTCTCTTTTTTATAAGAAGAAAACTTCATAGATGTCATTATGGTGATGCTGCAAGTTTCCACCATGATTAGGCATGGCTTAGGATAGCGGCCCAGGCGTTTCTCTAACACATATACATAACTTCATGGACTTACAAGCTCCCCTTTTATTTCACACCGATGACATCCATAGACAAAAGAGCATGATATCAACTGTGTACAAAGTACAAGTGCAATGTTGAAAGCGTTCCACGTGACAACATGGTTCTGCTAATTCCAATGTATAAGTGCAAGCATATACAACATAGATGACACAATGGTTCAAGTTTATTAGGGGCAAGAAAAAATAAAGTGTGCCATCAAGTTTGTCAGAGCTTTAATAACTAAGTTTTCACATAACAAAATACTTTTAATTGGAAGATAGATGAAAACAAGAATATACTTGGAATGGTGTAACACACCATGCATAGGAATTTATAGTGGACACTAATAACTTGGTTTCTTAGGAGTTGGATGCATGAGTAGATCTCACTCGTACAAGTGGAGTCTAACAAAAGACTACGAGCGACCAACTAAGAGAGCAATTGATGAGGACATCCATATACTTACACCTACCCCAGTTACTACTAATGATGTTCCAGCTGCTAATAACAAGGATAAGTCCAATGAGATTAGGATTGGACCAATTACAAGAGCTCGTGCTAAGCTACTAGAACAACAGGTGAATTTGTTTCTTAATGAGCCTGATTGTTTACTTAATGAGAATTTTATACTGCCTAAGTCTATGTGTTATTGTATGATCAGGTACGTTGGAAAAGAAGGTATAGCACGTATCGAGGAGGCGTAGCACATGGAGCAAGGTGTGTTGATCAATAGGGCAAGCGCGAGGGAGGAGAGGGAGGAAGCGCAAGGAGCTATAAAGGAAGGGATCAACACCTGGCAGAGTCTCTGCCGCGGCAAAGAAACGATGCCAAATCTTGCCACGGTAGAAGGGTCCTGCCGCGGCACGCTTTAGGCCTAATATGTTGCCACGACAGGAACAAGCCTGTGCGCCTAGGAAGCTGTCCCGTTTGGGTCGGCATGTATCTTAGTTGTAGTCGTTTGCGTCTTGGACTCTTAACCTAGCCGCCCCCTCTCTCTTAAATAGATGGGGGTACCGTTTCTTTCAGGGAGACCACGTTAAAATATTTTGGAGTTGATTCTTTTTAGAACCTCTAAAATTACCCTGTGATCGAATTATCTACTGCAATTGAGTGTGATCTGTTGTTCCATTGGGAACTAGTAGATTGCAAACTACCGTTCGTGGTCGACGGCTGCGTGCGCAAGAGCGTGGTGTTGTGAATATCCCACAGGGTTCGAGAGCTGTTGCATTGGCATCAGGGTTCGAGCGGGAGAGTTCATAGCTACATGATAGTTATCTATCATCCACCATCATCATCGACAAGTGCTTGCTGAGAAGATCGGGCCACCCCATATCATCTTGGTATCAGATTATCTCGTTTACTCGGTGAGCATCCATAGATTAGTTCTTGTTTTCGTCCTATACAGAAAAAGCCATACAAAAATTATTTGCCCTAGCCTAGATTGCATCGTTTTCAAGTTTTAGTTGCTGGTCGTGTCTTCTCATAGATCCGATCTACAGGTTTTTCTCGTAGGAGTCTAGTTTTCGTTTGTGTTTAAGTTTAGGGTTTTGATCTTGTTTTCCACCGAGTCCACCATCACCGTTTTCCGCAAGTTTCCATCTACTTTTCCGTGTCCACATAGCGTACTTTGGTGTTTTCAAACCTAGCTACAGCCTATCTACCGCATCCGTGCCTAGGAACGTACCCACGAGACTAGTTGCTTTGCTCTAACAGGCTGCTCATTAGGGTTTTGAAAGTGCTCAATTTTCGCCCCGACAAACCGGATTATCCGGCCCTCCCTAGTTTGCATTCGTTTGCATTGAGTCATATATCTAAAAAAACAGAAAAGGAAAAAAGATTCAGTATCAAAAAAAGAGAGAAAGAATCGAGCTACAAGCGTGACAAAAAGAGATATCAAAGTGTGCTTTATTGGAGGCCTAGCTGATCATAGCACTTATAGATTGAGCAATCTTGTGCCTGTTTATTTTGAGCTATTACTAGCGTCTCTCTAGTGCATTGCAATATTCCTGTTCATAAATTGCTTTGCCACGTTTACCTCCACCGTGTGTGTTTCTTGGGTTATCATAACGATCAACACTAGGACTTGTTTGCGGTGTAGTTAGGATACCATACCTACAGCTCCACCATCAATAACCTGCGTGCCTGTGATCGTTCTCCATACCCTTGATATTCACTTCATAACATTAGTGCATTAGTTGTTGATTTCAAATTGGTATAGCATATCTATTCACTTTGGAACTGTAAGATCTACTTTCTTGTCAGTGTGAGTGAATTGCGTGTTCCACCAAACAGATTTTATTTATCGCACTAATCTACTAATCATGTCTACTAGTGCTTCTGATGTTGTAGCACAGAAAAAGAAGGATGATGAGTGTGTCAATTGGGGGGAATATGAAGCATTGAGATCCCATTTGACACTAGTGTTTAACAACACAACAGATGCCATTGACAAGAGTCTTCAGGACGTGCAAGTGACTTTGGAAGCAAACGTTCGGGACGTGGCTACTATCAAGACACAAATGACAGACCTCAACACAAACATGACAGCTTTGCAGCGTTCCGTAGAGGCCTTGACACTTGCTATTGAGCAACGGCAACAGCAACCAATGCATGAGGAGCTCGAGGATGAAGCTGATGGCAGTGTTGCTGGTGCTGCGCCACTAGGCAGTGACATGGTTATACCCCGTGGGTACACAACTTCAGCATACCTAGTCCAGCCCAAGGAAGGCCCACGACAAATATACGTTGGCCCATGAAGACTTTCGGGTGGCCAGGGCCCATGACGCCCTCAGATCCTTGGAGAACAAGACTAGAGTAGATAGAAAATTCAAAGGGGTAAACCCTAAACCTGTAACCGACTCGATCTGTGCCTGGGACCTGCCTGCCTCTATATAAAGGCCAGGAGGGCACGTCGAGGAGGCTCTGACCTCATACTTTCGCATACACACCTCCACGCCAGATTGCATCTACGCACCCCTGTAACCTTCAGTTCCACCATAATCAGAGCAGACAAGCAGGAGTAGGGTTTTCCCTCTGGGGGCCTGAACCTGGGTAAACCTCATGTCCCCGTGTTGCTTGTTTGCTAACTGTTCCGTGATCTCCAGCATCCCCATCTTCTCCAAAACCCAAGTCCATAACAATGGGCAGTGACGAGATCGAACCTCGTCAATTGGCGCCGTCTGTGGGAACTGGGGACGCTGATTGTGCGATCGTGACGGTCCCAACCCGAACGATCTACAACTCCGCGGTGACGGAGAATCATCTCCTCTTCGGCGCCTTCGACTTCACCGCCCACTTACCGGCCACCCTAAAGGACTTCGAGCCCGTTGGCGACGGACTCGAGATCCTGTTCGGGAGATTCTGCTTCCAGGTGGGGCAGATCGGCACTCTCCGCCTCATGGAGCGGGTGCCCCTGCCGTCGATCAGGCCTGCTTCGTGGGCTCCACACCCCGTGCTACGCACATCATCATCAACAGATGAGTCTTATGACAACAGCAGCTACAACTCAGATCTGTGTGATCCACCGTCAGATGAAGGGACCTACGGTTCCGGGTTCGAAAGCTGCGGCAGCAGCGATCCGATCTACAAGCGCTACCAATGCACCGCGGTCATCCAAGATCAGGAACACAATCCGCCACCCAACCCGCAGGGTAGAAATGGCGAGAATAGAAGAAGACGGTCCCCCCACCCAACAGGGAAAACAACAACCGAGTCATCCACCTCAGCGAGGAGGGATGGGCTCAAGCACGCGAAGCCGTAACAGGCAACAAGATCCTACCAGCAGATGCCTCACGGGACCTGCTGATGGCATACCATATGCTCCTCGTCGAGGAGCACAAGAAGCAACTCAGGATGCAAGAGGTGCTCGACAAGCGCAAGCAAGCAGCCTCGGAATCCAGTGCACGGAGAGCTGCGCTCTCCGCCATGGGCATCATCTCCAGCTCGCATGGAAACCATGGCAACAAACACCGTTCTCGCACAGAGAACATGTATCCCAAAGCACGTCGCGAGGTGACTAGAGCCCTCAATGCGTCCTTCATGGAGATGGATGCCGACGGAAACGTCATCCCGAAGACGCCGCAAGCTGCGATCATGGCAGCCACCGCGTACCTCGCGTCCCATCCTCCTCCGGAGGGGGACCCGAAAAGGGCCATGCACAAATCCGTGCTCACCGGACTCGGACTCATTGGAGCCGCGCTCCATGGAGAAGCTCCTACAGAGCCAAAGAAGAAGGCCACGGTCAGGTTCAACCGCAGCCCCACACCCTCATCCGAGGACGAAGAGCATGACCTTCCTCGAAGGCATAAGAGATCGCGTCGTCGCAGCCGCGACTACGACGCTCGAAACGAGCTAACGCAGCGCAAGATCGACAAAGCGCGTGCCAAGCGCGTATGCTCGTCTGAATCCGAAGAAGATGACGACGAAGGATAACTCTGCAGAGCCCGATGCTTCAGTAGATCCGTCCGACGGACGCGGATGCCGTGAAACTTCAAGCTTCCTTCGGACACTCCAAAGTTTGACGGCACACAATACCCCAGGGCGTGGCTCAGCGACCATCTGTCGTCCGTCAAACTACATGGCGGAAACAAGGAAACCGCCATGCAATGCCTTCAGCTGCAGCTGACGGGCGTAGCCCGGATCTGGCTCAGTAGCCTATCCTCGGGATCCATCCGAAGTTGGGAGGAGCTGGCGTATAGTTTCATCCGAAACTTCAAAGGCACCAGCAAGAGGCCTGCCTCGATCGAAGAGCTACGAGCCTGCACCCAACAAACGGGCGAATCCATTCGCTCGTACATACTACGCTGGTCCAACACCAAGAACTCTGCGGCGCATATTTCCGAGGAGAGAGCTCGACGCCTTCAGAGTCGGCGTCAAATGCCAGGACTTCAAGGAAGAGCTCGGGCGCGTCAAGCCCAAGACACTCGACCATCTCATGGACAGCGCCAACAGGTAGGCTGACATCAAGGACTCCATCCACTGAGCGCACTCGGAGGAGGAAGATGACTACGACCGGCAACGTGAGCGCCGTAGCAAGAGAGGATCGCGCGTCTACGACGATCGCGACGGACCCGACATGGTCGCGGCTGCCTACGCCGACCGCCGCAATGACGGCAACCGCAACAGCGACGGATACCGCAGAAACAATTTCCACGATGGAGGACGCGCGACACAATCGTGGCAGCGCTGCGATTGCGACGACGGACCCTCATCATACGAAAAACTGCCGGGTCCATGCACCATCCACTTCTACATCGACAAACAGGATGGCAAGAAGAAAGCAAGCCACATGCTCAAGGACTGTTGCGAGTTCCAAAAACTCAGCGAGAGCATGGCTCAGATGAGGCAGCAAGCCCCAAACCCTGGATTCGAGAACGCACCCGCACCAGGTGAGGTCGCGCATGGAGATCCTCCACCGCCACCTGCAGGAGGCCCGAATCACCCAATCGCACCCGCATAGAATAACAGTGGGCACGGGTACCCCCCGCCGAAAGGAGCACTGATGATCCAAAAAGGGCGCCCAACGAATAGGGTGCAGAAGAAAATCACCCGCCAGATCAACCTGGCTGTAACAGCTCCACCTGCCATCCCTGAGTACCTCAGCGGATCAGAGTCCTGCATCACGTCCAGCCGTTCGGATCACCCTTTCCAGGTCCCTCTCCCAGGTCATGCTGCCCTGGTGCTTGAGGCGCAGATCGAAGGGTTCGATATGAGCCGCGTCTTCATGGACGATGGCAGCAGCATCAACCTGATGTTCGCCAGCACCCTTGAAGCAATGCGGATCCCGCCGTGCATCCTGGAACAGTTAGACACAACGTTCCATGGCATCGTCCTAGGAAAGGGCATATTCCCCCTGGGAAAGATATGGCTCGACGTCATCTTCGGCAAACCGGATAACTTCCGATGCGAGCGGCTCGAGTTCGAAGTGGTAGACTGGCCATCACAATACCATGCCATCCTCGGGCGTGTATCATTCACAAGGTTCTTGTAAGTACCACACTACGCGTACCTGCTACTCAAGATGCCAGGACCCAGGGGCGTCATCACGGTCCACGGGAGCTTCACCCGATCGGACCACTGCGACAGGGACTTCAACAAAATTTCCCAGTCATTCGGCATGCAAGAGGAGCTCGTAATACTCCGCGAGGTGACGGACAATGGGGCACCCCCAGTCGCACGACAAAACGCACCTGATATGTCTTTCGACTCCACCGTCAACACAAAGAAGGTGTAGGTCCACCGAACGGATGCCTCCAAGATGGCGCTGATCGCCAACGATCTCAGCCCCGCATAGGAAAGCGCGCTCATCGAATTCCTCCATGAGATCTGGGAAATCTTTGCCTGGTGTCCTGCGGACATGCCAGGAGTTCCCAGGGAATTCGCCGAGCACACACTCAATGTCTTTCCAGATGCCAAGCCCGTCAAGCAGTCCATCCGGAGACTGTCCGAGCCCCGGGCCGAAGCCGTAGGGATTGAAGTCAACAGACTACTCGCTGCAAACTTCATCAGAGAGATTAAAGAAAGCGAGTGGCTCGCCAATACAGTGATGGTCCCCAAAAAGGACACGGACATCCTGCGGATGTGCGTGGACTTCACGTTGCTGAACAAGCCCTGCCCGAAGGACCACTTCCCTCTCCCTTAGATCGATCAGATCATCGATTCAACTGCAGGATGCGAGAAACTCTCCTTCCTCAACGCCTACTCAGGCTACAACCAGATTCGACTCAAAGTCGAAGATCAGGAGAAAACGGCGTTCATCACGCCGTTCGGAGTGTTCTGCTACAACAGAATGCCCTTCGGGCTAAAGAACGCAGGTGCTACGTACCAGCGGTGCATGCAGGCATGCCTAAAGGACCAGATCGGTCGCAATGTCCAAGTCTATGTCGACGACATAGTCATCAAAACCAGGGAGGCGAGAACGCTCATCGACGATCTTGGCGAGACGTTCGATAACCTCGACCACTACAGGATCAAGCTTAACCCTGAAAAGTGCGCCTTCGGCATTCCATCGGGTCAACTGCTTGGTTACTTCATCTCCCAGCGAGGGATCAAGGCGAACCCGAAGAAAATACGGGCCATCATGGCCATGGAGAAGCCAAAAAACCTCAAGGGCGTCCAGCATCTTGCAGGACAAATAGCGACATTAAGCAGGTTCATCAGCTGCATGGGAGAGAAAGCACTGCCATTCTACCAGCTGCTGCACAAGGCAGACAAATTCGAGTGGACGCCCAAGGCGGATGACGCATTTGAAGATCTAAAGCGGCTACTCTCTACCTCGCCCGTCTTGGTCACGCCAAAGGAGCGCGAGCCCCTACTACTGTACATAGAAGCTATGCACCAGGTGGTGAGCACCGTACTGGTGGTCGAGCGACCTGAAGAGGGCAAGACCCATGGGGTCCAACGCCCAATCTATTACCTCAGCGAGGTATTGATGCCAACAAAGCAGAGGTACCCTCACTACCAGAAACTCGCCTACGGAGTGTTCATGACGGCTCGTCGGCTGAGCCATTACTTCCAGGAGCACCAGGTGATGGTCGTCAACGAGGCACCCCTGAACAGCATCCTGAACAATCCGGAGGCCACAGGACGCGTAGCCCTGTGGGGCATCGAGCTGTCACCCCTAGACATCGTCTACGAGAAGCGACTCGCAATCAAGTCTCAGGTCCTCCCGGACTTCCTCGTCCACTGGATGGAGCTGCAGCTGCCAGACACACCAGACATGACACAGTCATGGACGATGCACTACGACGGCTCCAAGCGCGAGGCCGGAGCAGGAGCCGGGGTCATACTGACCTCCCCGCAGGGCGACAAGATGAATTACGTCCTTCAGATGAAATTCCGAGCTTCCAACAACGAGGCCGAATACGAAGCCCTCATCCACGACATGAGGATGGCAAATATCTGCGGCGCAACGCGCCTGGTCATCTGCGGAGATTCGAACCTCGTCGTCCAACAGACGATGAACGAGTGCGACGCACACGCCAAAAACATGATCGCGTACCGCGCAGTCTACAACTCACTCGAGGGAGAATTTGACGGCTGCGAGCTTCAGCACGTCGGGAGAGAAAGCAATGAGGAGGCCGACATACTTGCCAACATCGGCTCCACCTGTGCACGAGTACCACCAGGTGTGTTCCTCGAACAGATCTGCGTGCCATCCATCAAGCGAAAGTCCCCCAAGGGATCGCCCGAAGAGGCAGAGCACTCGGCAGCTTCCCTACCCGACGGTCAGGAAGGACCCAAAAAGCTGGACACAGAGGTCGCCGTGGTCAACCTGATGCAGGTCATGGCATTCGAAGAAACTTGGACACGACCATACGTCCGGTACTTGATAGACGGAGAACTGCCTGATAGCCCGACGGATGCCCGGCGCATATCTCGTCGGTCCAAAGCCTTCACCATCATCAATGGCGAGCTTTACAAGCGCAACATTTCGGGTGTACTACAAAGGTGCATCATCATCGGTGACGGAAAAACCATCCTCCAAGACATCCACGAGGGCATCTGCAGCCATCATGCGGGCAGCCGCTCCCTTGTCGCCAAAGCTCTACGAGCTAGATTCTACTGACCAACGGCCATGAACAACGCCAAGGACATTGTCCGAAGATGCAACGGGTGCCAAAGGTTCACCGACAAACTGCACACACCCGGGTCAGAGCTCATGCCCATACCTTTGGCCTGGCCTTTCGCCCAATGGGGCCTTGACATGATCGGCAAACTGCCAAGGTCCTCGAAAGGGGGACACGTCTACCTCCTGGTCGCAGTCGACAAATTCACCAAGTGGATTGAGGCCATGCCTGTGACTAACCAAAAGGGAAAAATCGCCATCAAGTTCTTTGAATTCATTGTCTACAGGTTCGGCGTGCCGCACAGCATCATCACCGACAATGGGTCGAACTTCATCTCTAAAGAATTCTAGGACTTCTGCGAAGACCTCGGAATCAACATCACATACGCCTCCGTGGTGCACCCGCAAACAAACATGCGGGTTGAAAAGGCCAACAGCCTCGTCAGTGCCGGCATCAAGAAGCGCTTAATGAGCCCACTTGAACGACTCGCGGGTGCCTAGACACAAGAGCTACCTTCGGTCCTGTGGAGCCTGCGCACAACGCCAAACAGCTCAACCGGCTACACGCCTTTCTTCATGGTGCACAGAGCCGAAGCCGTGCTGCCAGCAGAGGTACGCCACAAGGCCCCACGGGTCGTCGCCTACAGCGAAGCCGAATCCACGGCTGCACTTGAAGACGCCGTCGACACACTCGACGAAGCACGAGACATAGCAGCAGCTCGATCAGCGGTGTACCAACAAAGTCTCCGCAACTACCACAGCCGACGGTTGCGCCCAAGGTCCTTCGTCGAAGGAGACCTAGTCTTGCGACTCAAGCAAGAACGACCGAAGAAATTCGAGTCACCGTGGGAAGGACCCTACATCATCACTGAAGTCATCCCAGGTGGCGCCTATCGCCTCAAGCACGTGGAATCTAGAGTCGCATACTCCAACCCATGGAACGTCGCACAACTGCGACGGTTATACCCCTAGCTACCTCCCTCTTTTACTTTCAATAAGGCTATTCAGCCAAGGCTACTCAGCCGAACAATGTACCTCCTCCATTACGATATGAATAAAGCTAAGTGTCTCGCCCCAAAATCTTGTTTACTATTCGCACTTTACTCCATGCTACAAACGCACTCGGGGGCTCCCCCCACCCCACGACTTCGTCGACTGAGGATAACACGTGTACACCTGAGTAGCTGACCACGTCAGGCTAAACAAAAGGGCACGTATACAAGAAAAGAACTACGTGCTAGCACAACAACCAAACCTTTATAACAAAGGGCAAAACACGCCCAGTCAAATGTATACAAAATTTACATCTATATTTTTTACAGGTACTACCTATTCTGAAGAATAACCTGAGCACGCTGCTCAAACAGATCTACGATCTGTTCGGCATACCGCCTTACAGCCGCATAATGTGGACGCATATCCCACTCACCACCATCTGGCCGAAGAGGTGGCCCAGCCGCTACAGCGGACAGATCTACATCACGACGATGCAACCGCACAAGGGAGAGCACAACCTTCACCCCCGCAACGAGCTAATGCCGCACCAGTTCCCTGACATGATGCACATTCCGAAACCTCGACAACAGACCAGAGAGAGTCGACGACGCATCATCCAACGAAAACATTACATGTAGAACTGACGCGAGCGAAGTCTTCACCTGACGAAGCACCCGCGATACCTGATGAATGCGATCCTGCACTGTCGCAAGGACCATGGCACGATCACGGTCCATCCAGAAGAACCCGCTGGCCTCCATGTCCTGCTGAGTCAAGCAGTTGATCCGAACAGCAACACGCTCCTTCTCCTCCCTTGGAGCAATGTTAGCACCTGCAATACTTGCAAAAAATTAAGATGCAAGGCCAGCAGGTGCATCCGAAGTAATGAGCAACAGCTCGAAAAACTCACACAGAAGCTGTTCGGACAAGCGAAGCAACTCCGCCATCAAGTACTCCTCTCTGGCAGCACCTCGATCCGCCTTGGATTTCCAAACGTCAGCATGGCCACGCACCCCAAGCAACTCTCTCTCGAGGCTACGGACACGGTCTCGCAGAAACGCAAGCTGCGAAGCATCATCCAGGGATGGCCGCAGCCGCATTGCAGACGAAGTGTCAACGGGATCAGCACCCGACGGACACTAGATTAACAGAAATACAAAGACATGAACAAGCAGTTGAAGGAGCACGAAACTCAGCACATTCATTAAGTGCAGCAAAAGCCACTACGTGGCACAAGGATTGTTCATCAAAATATTTACAACAAAAGAAGCTACAACTATCCTATAACTACAGCGCCTACAAAGCTGCACCCTGAGTAGCCTCGGAGCCGGATTGCCTCGCCTTGGCTTTCCCCTGCTGCCTTAGCGCGTACTCGGCCAGCAGATCAATCAGCTTCGCCCGTAACGCTTACAGCGAGCATCATAGGTGGCGAAGGCTACCTCGGATCCATCAGCAGTCGTCGGCATCCGGGAAGTGACCTGGGGAAGGTCCATCTCCGCTCCAGCCGCCAAGGCCATTGCCAGCCCGACGGATGCACCGATGCCCTTTTGCTTGCGCTTGTACGCCGCAGGTGCTTCGGCTGACAGCGCCTCCGCCAGGGCATCAACATCTTCGAGGGCCACGCCCTTGGGGATAAGTTCCTTGTAGAAGCGCCCAAGGACCTCTTTGGCCTTGGCAAGCGAGTTGACAACGGTACTGCAGCGGTATTCGACCGCCGCAGTAGCATCATCTAGAGTGCTCCCATGCTCCGGAGCATCGCGGTCAAATTCGATGCCCGCGGCATCTAAGACAACAAAGGAAGCAGAATGAATAAAAGCACTGAAAAAGAAAGCCCAGGAAATAAAAAAGAAGAAGGTAGAGATACTCACCCGAAACAGCTTTGGCAACCGCCATAAGCTTGCCGGCCACCTCTCTCTCACGCGAATCCGTGGCAATGGCGACCTGCTCCTCGCAGTCCGTAGCCTCCTGCCGCAGGCGCTCCTTCGCCTCGGCCGCGTTGGTCAACTCCAGCTCGAGGCGCTCCTTTGCACCAATGGCGACCTCGGCCTTTTTCTCCGCTTGACCAAGGTTCTTTTTGAGAGCATCAATCTCACGAAGAGAGGCGTTGTGATCCTCTGCAACAGGCAATAAAAATGTCGGATCGAAGGACAAAATGCAAGAAGAAACAAAAGACCAAGGCATAAAAATACCTTGAAGTTTCTTGAGGCTGGCCTCCAACTCCAGGTGCTGCTGCACCAGTTGGTTGGCACCTTGCACAAAAGGCTGCAAAAAGAACTACTAGTCAAAAGAACGGCTTGGGGGCTACGCCCAAAAGGACGAGCAGAAGCAAGTTGTACATACGAAAAATGCTCGGGGGCTCCCCCGAGCCTCGAAGGACAAACGAACTACAAAGTACCCTACAGATGCTCGGGGGATCCCCCCGAAGTGGAAGGAAAAGGAAAATCAACAGATCATTCAAAAAAGGCTCGGGGGCTTCCCCGTGGCAGAAAACAGAATTACTTACATGATTTGACGGCGACTCCGAAGGTCCGCTCGCAGCCTTCTGAGGCGCAACCACCCGAATCTTCTGCGGAGAAGGGTCTGGAGCAGCACCTTCAGAGGTGGCCACCGTCCGAGGAGGAGGAAGCACAACCTTCAACTCCCCCATCATATCCCGAGCACCATCACTGGAGGAGTCATTGGAGGAGTTTCTACACAAGAACAAATTAGCTAAGCGCAAGGTAAACAAACAAAAAAAAGCAACGCAGGGCTAAGGAAACTTACGAATCAAGCTCGCTCAAGTCGAAGACGGGAGGAGTCTTCTGGACCTTCTTCTCCTCTTTCTTCTCTTCCTTCTTTTCTTCCTTCTTCCGCTTCGCTGGCGGGTGCGGTGCCACAGCCCGCACGGGGACAACAGGAAATGGAGAGGAAGAGCCCCCATGCCCATCACTGTGACGTTCAAGCCACAACGGGTTCCTGGGGGTCAGTGGAGTTGAAGCATCCGAAGACTCACTGGAGCTCCTCGTGCGTTTGCGAGTGTGATCCTCGCTCGACTCGTTGGCTTCTTCAGCCGGAGATCTCGCTGAAGGCAGCTCGTACATGGAGTCCACCACCTCATTATCCGGAGCATTCAGGAATACTTCGGGCAATGGGGGCGACATACCCGACACCTTGAACTCCTACACAAAAGAAGCAAATATGTTAGCAGGAACATAAATGCAAGTACAACGCACACGAAAATAGAGCCACGCGCACGTCCCAGATCTACACCTGCGGAACCGGACGAGAAGCGGATAACGGAGAATTCAGCGACTTCCCCGGGATATCCTCTCCAGCCTTGAACTTCAACAGCGGACGAAGGACCCCGTCGAGATCTCCCTTGGAGAATTCTTCAGCCGAAACCCTAGTCGGATCACGACGACCAGCGTAAAGGAACATCGGGTGCGCCCTAGCCTGGAGCGGCCGCACCCGACGTTTGAGAAAGGTGCGGATGATATCCACACCATTCACCTCCTTCTCCGGAGTCAACTAGAGATCCTCCACCCGACGATACAGCCCCTCTATCTCCGCTACCTCGCCATCCAAGATCTGGTTTTTCCAAGACCTTTTTGGCTCGATTTTCTGGGAGGGGTCAAAAGGAGCAAGACCAAAATCCTGCCCAGCCACCGTGGAGTCGCGGATGTAAAACCATCGCCTCGGCCAGTACTGGACATATTCGCACATGGAAATGGAGAAGACAAGAAGATTGGATCGAAGGGAGATGATGCAACCCCCAATGGGATAAACACCATCTGAACCAGATTGCCTCTTCACGGAATAGAGTTTCCGGAAGAGGCCAAAGTGCGGCTCGATACCGAGCCAGCACTCGCCGAAAGTAATGAAACAAGCAATATGAAGAAGAGAGTTGGGGGAAAGATGATGCAGCTGGATGCCATAAAGAAAAAGCAGTCCACGAAGGAAATTGTGGACTGGGAAGGAAAAGCCCCGAAGGACAAATGCGAGGAACATAACCTGAAACCCAGCGGGGGGACGGGGAATTACCTCGTTGCCAGGGAGTTTGACGGCTTCCCTATCCCGCGGGATTAAGCCCCACTCACGAAGCTTGCGGAGATCACTCTCCCGCGTCTCCGATCGTCGCCATCCATGGTCGGTGACACGAGTAGCGACAACACTTTTCTTGCCCCTAGCAGCGCTGGTGCCAATCGCAGAAGAGGACTTCTTAGGTTTCCCCATCACGATGCGGCGGCGCCAGCGACGAGACCGTAGAATCAAAGAAGGAAATGTCCGAGGATATTCCATCGCGCAGCAAGAAATCTCAGAGAAGATTGGAGCAGTGAAGCAAGAATGGCTACGGTGAAAACAGACTATTTTTTCCCCAATGATTATAAGGACGAAGACGATGCACAACAACCGTCCATCAAGAAGACCTAACGCCAATGGAAAGATCTAACCATACACGTCTCAGCATAGTAGCGAACCGTCACTAACACGTCATCCACTACGCGTGGAAATCGAGGCGACGCCGTAATTATTTCCATGCCGCGCGTGACCGGTCAATTCAAGGTCAAAAGGTGGGACCCATGTTCGTCCAGTCACGCCATCTCTGGCTCAGCAGGTGCTTGAGGTCACCGATCGTTAGTAATGACGTCATTAAAAGCTATACTAGCAAAAGCCACAATTCTTCGGCTGCAAAGCTAAGAGTACTCACTCGAATCTATGATTCGACTAACTACTCGGGGGCTACTCCTATCAGGAGCGCTGGCCGTGCACCCGAAAATGAACAAAAACTACAGCACTAACCTATTTTTCGAGTCCTACGTCGAGTCTGCGACTCCACTACGGACTCGGGGGCTACTCCCATAGGGAGCGTGGATTCAAGCGTCCAAAAAATTTGTGTCCTACGGACCTGAAGCTGAACAACGGCTGAATTAAAGTCTCTGCTCGAGTCTATGACTCGAACAGACACTTGGGGGCTACTCCCATAGGGAGCGCTGGTCGCGCACCCTATGAATTCTTCGACTGCGATCCTTCGGATCAGTATACAAAACTTTTTCGGCAACTCTGCCCTAATTGGTGGTTATGCTTTGCGTTGGTGGGATGCTCTTGTTCAGCATAGAAAGGATGACAATGACCTTCCGGTGATGACTTGGCGAGAGATGAAGCGTATCATGAAGGAACGTTTTGTACCCACCAATTACTTGCGCTCTGTTTTTGACAAGTTGACACAATTGAAGCAAGGGAACTTGATAGTTGATGAGTACTACATGGAGATGGAGATGCTTATGCAACGTGCTCGAATCCGAGAATCACTTGAGATGACCATGCAGCGATTTCTCAACAATTTGAGGTTACCCATAAAGAGCATAGTGCGTCATCACAAGTATGAGAACATGAACAAACTTTTGCATCATGCTAGAGAGGCCGAGTCACAGCTCGCGGAGGAAGCTAAAGCACGTTGTTTTCTAGCCACTAGCCGGTTCCCCAGGGCCACGCCATCTCCTATGGCTCCTCCTGCAGCGACCAGCTACCCTACTACATCGGCGGCCAAGTCTGTCCCCTCGCCCTCTTTTGGTTCTAATGCTAAGAAACCAGCTGCTCCTGCTACTAGTACGGGTTCGAATATGTCAACTGTACGCACTCGCGATGTTGAGTGCCACGCTTGCGGAGGTAGAGGGCACTATCAAAGAGATTGTCCAAACCGCAAGGTGATGTTTGTCAATGATCAAGGAGAATATGAGAGTGGAGATGATGTTGATTCTGATGATCATGGTGCTGATTATGAAGAGGAAGGTCTGGATGCCTTTCCTGCACATGCACCTACTATCGTGGTATCTCCACGCATTCCTAGTGTGCAGCCCATTGTTGACTCTCAGCGCTGCAATTTGTTCCAAACAAAAGCTCTCGTTGGGCCTAACAAAGCTTGCAAAGTAATTATTGATGGAGGTAGTTGCAGGAATCTTGCAAGCAAGGAGTTATGTGCCAAGCTGAATTTATCTTATTTGCCTCATCCTAAGCCATACTACATTTAGTGGTTAAGTGACAGTGGTGAGATGAAAGTAAACCATATGGTGTGAGTGAATTTTGAAATAGGGCCATACAAAGATTCTATTGATTTTGATGTGGTTCCTATGACTGTTTGCCATTTGTTATTGGGTCGGCCTTCGTTATATGATCGCCATGTGCAACACAATGGCCGTGCCAATACTTATCACTTGGAGTTTACAGGCAAGAAGATTAACCTGCAACCAATGACACCACAATAGATTGTTAATGAGTCTAGACAGAAAATAGAGGTGACCTTGAAAGATGTTTCTGTTGGAGGCCTTGAGAGTGTTGAAACTGTACATGATGTTATAGAGCCTACAAAGAGTGATATAAAGAAAAGAGAGAGAGTGCCTACCCTAGTAATGCTAGCCACCAAGGAAGATATGAGAGAGTTTCGAGAGGATCCTAGTGCTATGCCGCTTGTGCTCATATATAAGGGCAAGGTTTTACTTTCTAACGACATGACCCCTATTTCTCTTGGTGTCTCTACTGTTTTGCAGGACTTTGGTGATGTTTTTCTAGAGGAGGTGCCCGCTGGACTTCCTCCCATGCGCGGCATAGAGCATCAGATTGATCTTATTCCAGGAGCCACATTACCTAACTGTGCACCCTACCGGACCAACCCCGACAAAACTAAGGAGATACGAAAACAAGTACAAGCACTACTCGACAAAGGGTACATTCATGTTTCTCTTAGCCCTTGTGCTGTTCCTGTTATTTTAGTTCCTAAGAAAGATGGTACATGGCGCATGTGTGTAGATTGTCGAGCTATTAATAACATTACTATTCGATATCGTCATCCTATTCCACGCTTAGAAGATATGCTTGACGAATTGAGTGGTGCTACTATTTTCTCTAAGATTGATTTGCGTAGTGGTTATCATCAAATTAGGATGAAAGAAGGGGATGAGTGGAAAACTGCTTTCAAAACTAAATTTGGTTTATATGAATAGCTAGTCATGCCTTTTGGGCTTACTAATGCACCTAGTACATTCATGAGATTAATGAATCATGTTTTGAGAGAATTCATTGGTCGTTTTGTGGTTGTTTATTTTGATGATATTCTTATCTATAGTCACAACGAAACTGAACATTGTAATCATATCCGACAAGTTTTGCAAGTGTTGCGTGATAATCAATTGTATGCTAATCTTGAGAAATGCACATTTGCAAAAGATAAGGTCATATTTTTGGGTTATGTTGTATCTAAGCATGGGGTAGAAGTAGATCAATCTAAAATTGAGTCAATTCATAATTGGCCTATTCCCATGAATGTTAGTCAAGTGCGTAGTTTCCATGGATTAGCTGGATTCTATAGACGATTTGTGAAGGATTTTAGCACTATTGCTGCACCATTGAATGATTTGACTAAGAAAGGTGTGCCATTTGTGTGGGGGGAAGCCCAAGATATTGCATTTGATACATTAAAACGTTTGCTTACTTCTGCACCATTACTTGCATTGACTGATTTTTCAAAGCAATTTGAAGTTGAATGTGATGCTAGTGGTATAGGTATTGGTGGCGTTTTGATGCAAGAGGGTCGCCCTATAACATATTTTTCTGAGAAACTTACTGGTGCTAGATTGAACTATCCTATATATGATAAAGAATTGTATGCACTTGTTCGTGTACTAGAAGTTTGGCAACATTATTTGTGGCCAAAAGAGTTTATCATACATTCTGATCATGAATCTTTAAAGTATCTAAAAGCTCAATCAAACTTGCATAGGAGATTAGCTAAATGGGTTGAGTTTATTTAATCTTTTCCGTACATCATTCAATATAAGAAAGGAAAATAGAATGTCGTTGCTGATGCTTTGTCTAGGAAAAACATGCTATTAACGAATCTTGATGTTAAAATTCCTGGATTAGATAGTATTTGTGCACTTTATGCAACTGACAATGATTTTTTTGAACCATATCGTTTGTGTGCTCTTAGAAACTCATGGGATAAGTATCATATACATGATGGGTATTTGTTTCGAGCTAACAAACTATGTATTCCAGAATCGTCGTTGCGTTTGTTCTTGGTGCAGGAATCACATGCTGGTGGTTTGATGGGTCACTTTGGGCGTGAGAAGACATTACTCATGCTTACTGATCATTTTTATTGGCCCAAGATGAGGCGTGATGTGTACAGATTTGTGAGTCGATGCATTACATGTCACAGGTCGAAATCCAAATTGAAGCCTCATGGTTTATATACCCCTCTCTCTGCGCCAACTGCACCATGGGAAGACATTAGTATGGATTTTGTGCTAGGTCTACCTAAAACCCAGAAAGGGCATGATTCTATATTTGTGGTAGTAGATAGGTTCTCTAAGATGGCTCATTTTATTGCCTGCCACAAAAGCGACGACGCGTCGCATGTTGCTAACCTGTTTTTCAGGGACATTGTGAGATTACATGGAGTACCAAGAACAATTGTTTCTGATCGGGATGTGAAGTTTATGAGCTACTTTTGGAAGACTTTATGGGGGAAGCTGGGAACGAAGCTACTATTCAGTACTACTTGTCATCCCCAGACAGATGGTCAGACAGAGGTGGTGAATAGAACATTATCACAACTCTTAAGGACTATGATAAAGAAGAATCTGAGGGAGTGGGAAGAGTGTTTGCCACATGTCGAGTTTGCTTACAATAGGGCAGTGCATTCAACCACTCATTTGTCCTTTTGAGGCGGTGTATGGTTTCAAGCCATTGACACCACTGGATTTATTGCCTCTACCATTACATGAGAGAGTTGATATGGAGGCATCAAGACGTGCATACTATGTGAAGAAGATTCATGAGAAGACTCGAGAGGCTATTGAGAAGAAAGGCAAGAACATTGCTCCTGCAAGAAATCAAGCAAGGAAGGAAGTGTTATTCAAACCTGGTGATATGGTTTGGGTACATCTACGCAAGGATAGGTTCCCATTGCTGCGCCAATCCAAGCTGAAGCCGCGCGGTGCTAGTCCTTACAATGTGTTAGCCAAGATTAATGATAATGCCTACTCGATTGATATACCTATTGCTGAATTCGGTGGAGCTAGCAACAGTTTCAATGTTGCTGATTTATCACCATATGATGGAGAAGACCTTGGAGCGTCGAGGTCGACGCCTTATGAAGGGGGGGGGGGGGAGATGATGAGGACATCCATATACTTACACCTACCCCAGTTACTACTAATGATGTTCCAGCTGCTAATAACAAGGATAAGTCCAATGAGATTAGGATTGGACCAATTACAAGAGCTCGTGCTAAGCTACTAGAACAACAGGTGGATTTGTTTCTTAATGAGCCTAATGTTTTACTTAATGAGAATTTTATACTGCCTAAGTCTATGTGTTATTGTATGATCAGGTACGTTGGAAAAGAAGGTATAGCACGTATCGAGGAGGCGAAGCACATGGAGCAAGGTGTGTTGATCAATAGGGCAAGAGTGAGGGAGGAGAGGGAGGAAGCGCAAGGAGATATAAAGGAAGGGATCAACACCTGGCAGAGTCTCTGCCGCGGCAGAGAAACGATGCCAAATCTTGCCACGGTAGAAGAGTCCTGCCGCGACACGCTTTAGGCCTAATATGTTGCCACGAGAGGAACAAGCCTGTGCGCCTAGGAAGCTGTCCCGTTTGGGTCGACATGTATCTTAGTTGTAGTCGTTTGCGTCTTGGACTCTTAGCCTAGCAGCCCCCTCTCTCTTAAATAGATGGGGGTACCGTTTCTTTCGGGGGATACCACATTAAAATATTTTGGAGTTGATTCTTTTTAGAACCTCTAAAATTACCCTGTGATCGAATTATCTACTGCAATTGAGTGTGATCTGTTGTTCCATTAGGAACTAGTAGATTGCAAACTACCGTTCGTGGTCGACGACTGCGTGCGCAAGAGCGTGGTGTTGTGAATATCCCATAGGGTTCGAGAGCTGTTGCATTGGCATCAGGGTTCGAGCGGGAGAGTTCATAGCAATAGGCTAGTTATCTATCATCCACCATCATCATCGACAAGTGCTTGCTGAGAAGATCGGTCCACCCCATATCTGTAATAATATCCATAATCATGCAGAGCGACAAAACATTACTAATCAAAGCATAAAGTGGTACTACAAGTCAATGAATAAATGATCATAGAGGCTATGGTGACTTGTTCATAGTCATAACATGGTGTGAGCATGTGCCAAGTCAACCCAAACAAAGCATCAAAGGAGAATACCACAATACTATGCTTTTGTATGCTAAAACAACGCATGATTCCTTCAAGGCACATTAAGCAATCCCAATTGTTTGGAACAAGTCATGCTACAACAAAAATCACTAAGCATAAAGTCAAAACAACATCTAGCATGACATGCTAAAGTCTAAGTCACAGTCAAAGCAAGCTCCTCTTGTACTACTCAAGCAAGAATTTTATACTCCTCTCCAACACCAATCAACTTATTTGAAACAACACAACAAGAATGGGGGTCCAAAATACTTTATTCAACCAAACTAAATGAAAATTAAGATGCTCCAAGAACAACACAACTGTGCATGAAACAATAAAAACGAAGTGTCTAAAAAGACCTGAGATTTTTATTGATGAAGAAGGGGATGCCTTGGGCATCCCCAAGATTTGACGCTTGTACCTCTTGAATATTTCTTGGGGTGACAAAGGGTGGGATCCCCAAGCTTGAGATTTTGTCCTTTCTTCATATCATTACATCATTCTCTCTCTCCATCTGAAAATTTCCCTTCATACAAAACTTCACACAATCTTCATTAGCAACATTAGTGTATTCAAAAGATAATAGACCTTTGGGTTTAGCTTTAGAACAACAAAACTTTCACTAAAAACACAAGCTACTATATCAATTTCCTCAAAAAGCTCAATTTCCCAAAAAGAACCCAAAGAGGAATCAATAAGAAGCAAATTCAAATAATGACAGAAATCTGTAAAATGGATCAGCAGGTAGAAGCCAATTTTTTCGAAGACCTTCTGTTGCTCAAATAAAAAAGTGTTGAACTAACTAAAGTTAGCTAACATACTGGGGGATTTATTCAGAAAATATCACCTCAATCCGACTTATAGAGATTCCTCACAAATGTTTACGGTTGAGCACAAAAATCTGTTTCAGGACAGCAACTACCCAAATCTTACTTCCCTCTCATTAGAGGTCATTCTTGGCATAAAAAGCAAATAAAATGGATAAGGAGAGGTAATTACGGAAGTAATAACTTCCAAGACTCAAGAATTTTTTTGGGTTATCTCCCAATAAATACTTTTCTTTAACACCTTTAAGTTAGGCACAAGAAGCAAGAATCAAGTATTTTCAAATGAAGAAGCATTAACATCAAACCTTGCTTTCAAAGGAGGAGAAAAAAGCAACTTCTCTCTTCTCATAGGGAAGTGTTCTATACCTTTCTTGGATGGAAATTGATATTTAATGGTGCCTTCTTTCATATCAATGATGGCACCAACAGTTCTTAGAAAAGGTCTTCCCAAAGTAATAAGACAAGAAGCATTGCATTCAACATCTAAAACATAGAAATCAACAGGGACATAAGCATTGTTAACCATAATAAGAACATCATTAACACTCCCCATGAGTTTCTTTTTAGCATTATCATTAAGTGGGACATCCAAATAACAATCTTCCAAAGGAGGCAAATCAAGCATTTCATAAATCTTTCTAGGCATAATAGAGACACTAGAACCAAGGTCACATGAAGCTTTGAGATCAAAGTCATTCACTTGCATATTAATAATGGGTTCCTAACTATCTTCTACTTTCATAGGAATAGAGGCTTTGTGTTTCAACTTCTCTTCCTTAATTTTAATAAGAGCATTTGTAATGTGTTTGGTGAAAGCCACATTCATATCACAAGCATCAGGACTTCTAGCAAGCTTTTGTAGGAACATAATCACTTTAGAAATATTGCAACCATCAAGATCAAAATCAAAATTGGCATCACTAGTAGTAGACTCATTGGGTTTAGGCACTGTGGTAGGAGGAATAGGGACTTCTTGTGGTTTAGTGGCATCCATATTGGTGGTGGTGATAGTGCACACACTATTGTTTCCAGCAATTTTAGCTTCTCTTTCCCACTTAGCATGTAGTTGGGCTAACGGTCTTACATTTTCATCAATGGTAACTTGTATGGCATGAGTAGAAGCAAATTTACTTTCCAAGGTTTCAGGTTTAGCAGCCATTTTATTAATCAAAGAGGACTATGCTTCAGACAAAGAGGAAATATTTTTCTCAGCACTCAAAATTTTTGACTGTAAACTAGGAATTTCTCTATTCAAATTCTCAAGCTGATGACTAATACTTTTCAAGATAGCAGATTGTTCCTCCATAGTTTTAGTAAATATCTTGTTTTGCTCATATTGCATTTGCATAAAAAAATTAGTGGATCTTTCAACTTCTAGAATCCTATCTTCACTAGGCATTCCAGATCTACCACGATAAGTATTGCCATTATTAGGAGGATAAGGCCTATAATTATTACCATAAGTATTGTTGACAAAATTATTATTACTAATGAAGTTCACATCAACTTGCTCTTGTTGAGCAACCAAAGAGGCTAAGGGAACATTATTAGGATCTATATGAACTTTCCCATTAACAAGCACAGCCATGATAACATCAATCTTATCACTCAAAGAGGAGGTTTCTTCAACAGAATTTACCTTCTTACCATGTGGATCTCTCTCAGTGTGCCATTCAGAATAATTAACCATCATATTATCAAGGAGTTTTGTTGCAGGACCCAAGGTAATGGTCATAAAGGTACCTCCAACGGCTAAATCCAACAGGTTTCTTGAAGTGAAGTTCAAACCTGCATAAAAATTCTGGATAATCATCCAAGCAGTAAGTCCATGAGTGGGACAATTCTTAACCAAATATTTCATTCTTTCCCAAGCTTGAGCAACATGTTCATTATCAAGTTGTTTAAATTTCATTATTTCACTTCTCATAGATATAATCTTAGCAGGAGGATAGTATTTTCCAATAAAAGCATCTTTGTACTTAATCCAAGAATCAATACTATTTCTAGGCAAGGATAGCAACCATTCTTTAGCTTTTCCTCTCAAGGAGAAAGGAAACAACTTGAGCTTAATAATATCTCCATCTACATCCTTATATTTTTGCATCTCACAAATTCAAGGAAGTTATTGAGGTGGGCAACAACATCATCAGAATTAGCACCAGAAAATTGCTCTATCATCACAAGAGTCAACAAAGCAGGCTTAATTTCATAAAAGGTAGCTGTCGTGGGAATGGCCACGACAGATGCTGCAATCGGCAGTGAGTAGTAGAACATGGGGCACGGGCGGCCTGCTATCTGCGGTGCGAGATGAGGGCGGAGACACAAGGGTTTACCCAGGTTCGGCCCCCCGGAGGGTAAAGACCTACTCATGCTAGATTGTATTATGGAGAGAGTACAAGGGCGAGCTCGACGACTAGGAGACGAGTCGCTGGGGTGTATGATGGAACGTGTCCTCTATGCGTACCCTAGGGAGGTTTATATAGGCTCACCTCGCTAGGGTTTACAGATCTACAACCGAATTGGTTAAGGATTCGGAGGGTCCTTGACCTAATCCGACTGGGCCTAGCTACGCTTCTGGGCCTCCAGCTTCTAGTCGCCTGGGTCCTCACCAAGTCTCGATCCAGTTGCCGTCCTGCGGGCCCACTCGCTGGCAGCTTGGGCCAATAGGAAACGTCCTGCTGGGCATACCCCAGTAGGCATATCCCCATAAGTAGTGTCCGAGGCCGTCGTTGATTTGTCGCAGGTGTTCATTGGCAGTCGGAGTATGCGGGTCCAATTCGGACACCCAGTCGAATCGGCGGCGTACTCCTTAACAAAGGAAAGAACTAGTCATTTTGAGTCGCAATAACGGTGACTAATCAGATCGAAACTTGGCGAATGGGTCGGCGAATAATTAAGTCACTGTTGTAGTGATCAGGTCGGCGAATCGTCAAGTCGCTGAAGACAGCGAGTCGAGTGGGTGAAGTTGGACCGTTAGCTTGGTCAAACTAGCCGTTGGGTAATCCAACGGTAATATCGGCGTAATTACCGCGTGGTAATGGCTCCCCAAAAATGGCGGGTAACAACCACTATATAAGGAGAATGACGGGTGAGGGGAAAACACTTCCCTCACTTCCTCCGATCTTGTGCATTCTCAATCCTCCATTCCTCACAGCGACCAGAGCGACCCAGAGCGATTTGCAGCCCCAGATCCCCCAATCGATGGCCCCTCCTGCGGAACCATGGGGCGGATCCAAGTGTACGAAGGCGCTGCTGAGATCATTCGAGGAGGCAGGGATCCTCCGGTCCGAGAGATGGCACATCCCCGCGGCCGGAGAAGTGATCCCAGATCCGCGCGAAGCGGAGTTCGTCTGCTTCACCAGCTATCTGGAGCGAGGGCTCGGATTCCCCACTTCCCTCTTCTTCCGCCGCTTCTGCGCCTACTACGACATCCAACCTTTAGACCTGGGACCGCACGGCATCGAGTAGCTCGCCATCTTCGTGGCGTTCTGCGAGTGCTACCTGGGATGTCGACCATACTTCCCCCTATGGCAAGATCTGTTCCATGGGAGGATCAGCCGCGAAGAGGCAGGCGGCCCGATGTTAGCTGCGGGCGGCCTGACCTTCCAGCTGAAGTCGAAGGCGTCGTTCTTCGATCTGATGCTGCCCGCCAAAGCAGAGAATGAATGGAAGAAGAGCTGGTTCTAAGTGACCGAGTCGCCGTCGGACGACGAGGTGGCGCTTCCGAGGTACTCCGCCGACCGGCACGAGCCGCGTCGGCTCCAAGTCACCAAGCTTCCGCTGGACCAGCGGATGGTCGTTGACGAGATGTTGCAGACCATCAGCAACCTGAAGAAGAAGGGCCTCCAAACCATCAACCTCTACAACTGCTGGCTCGGGTGACGGCTCGTGCCTCTAGCCAGCCGTGCCCACTATATGTACGAGTATACATGCAAGGAAGACCCAACAAAGTCCTGTCATGCCGAGTGGAGACTCAATGACTACACCCTGGCCCTGAAGAAGACCACCCAGGCGATGTATCTCGATGAAAAGGCCGGGGTCGCACCTTACACCGCGAAGCGCCAAGCTCCAACGGTGAGTTTTTATTTCCCATGCACTCGCAGTCTCAGTTTTGCATTCACGGTCGTGCTAATGTTGCTTGGTTGTTGCAGCTATTCCAAGTGGTGGAAGGTTGGCTTCCACCCACAGATGACGAGAACTCGAACTCGTCCACTGAAGACGAGAGCGAGTCATCGCCTGATAAGGGCGATGTCAGAAGTGACGGGGGCGGTGGTGATGATGATGATGATGATGGCGATGAAGCCGTGGAGGTCGCTGCGCCCACAGTCTGCAAGACCCGTGGGCAACATCAACGTGAACTCAAGGCCAGCAAAAGCCTCGAGGCCCACGACAACGACGATGACGATCTCCCCGAGTATACCTCACAGCGTGAAGCCACACCATCAAAGAAGAAGAAGCCGCCGCCACCAAAAAATAAGACAAAGCCGGCTAAGCCGGTGTCTCCACCTCGGTCCACGAGTAGCTCCGATGCTACCAGCATAGCCGAAGAAGCAGCGGCGCATGCGACCGCGGCGACTGGTGCAACCGTCGTGGAAGACGAGGCGCCGTTGGCGTCGCTACCGCCGCTGTTCGCCCCAGTCATCGGGCTGGTGGACGCTCCAGCCGCAGGGGCCTCGCCGCCGAGAGGATCTCCCGCGGCGATCGCCATTGAACCTCCTGCCGCGGCCTCGTCCTCGAAGAAGCCGTCGGTATCTTGGGCGCAGAGCGTGTTCGAGATGGGCCTCAGTCGGAAACTGGGGCCATAATTGGAGAAGTCGGCCAGTATTCGTACTGGCCTACGATTTATCCCAGTCGCCAAGTGAGTATTCCTCAAACCTTTCACTTGTCTGCTTGATTCATGTTTGACTGGCGAGTGTTATTGACGGAGTTGTTCGCAGGACTGGAGTGAAGAAGATAGGTCACCCTTCGGTGGCCAAGGTTCCATCGGGCGTCGCGGAGGCGCCAGTTGATCCCTCGAAGAAGAGGAAGGGCGACAAGGTTGAGGCTCCCGCTGAAGGCGCCAAGAGAACAAAAGGCGATGAGGTCATCACGATCTCGGACGAGCCAACAGTTGCCCCGAACGAAACCCCGATTGCGGTGGACGTAGCTCCGAAGGCCATGGAGGACGCGAAGTCGCAGCGGGCAGGCCCCACGGCCTCGGTTGAGGCGACCGGGCCGCCTTCGGGTGGCACGGGAGCGATGTTCCCTCGCTTTGTAGCGAGGGCCGCCACGGCGAGTGCCTCGGTGCCTTTCGAGCCAACTGCCTGGGGCCACCGGTATGGAGGTCGAACAGCATCGCGGGCATACTCCACTTGTGCTCTCGTTAGTGGACGCAATGGAGCTTCACGACATGCTAGGTGCCGCCATCCAGGTATGTCCAATCCCCGAGGATCGGGCCACTGAATTTCAGTGGTCGGATTCTTACTGTTTTTCTCCATCCAGTCCTCGAGTGTCTAGTTGCTGAATTTCAGCGGCTAGTCACTTAAGAATTTTTGTTGTCCAGTCCCCGAGTGGCTAGTTGCTGAATTTCAGCGGCTAGTCACTTAAGAATTTTTTGTTGTCCAGTCCCCGAGTGGCTAGTCGCTGAATTTCAGTGGCTAGGCACTTAGGAAGTTTTGTTGTCCAGTCCCCGAGTGACTAGTCGCTGAATTTCAGCAGCTAGGCACAGAGGAAGTTTTGTCGCCCAGTCCCCGAGTGTCTAGTCACTGAATTTCAGCGGCTAGGCACTGAGGAGGTTTTGTTGCTAACGCTGTATTTGTTGCACAGGGCTTGCAGCGCGAGTCGGACGAGCGGCTTGCTGCCAAGCATCGCGTGGAAAAGGAGATCCTCGCTATTCAGAATGCGAACGAGCAGCTTCGAGCGACTGCAGGTGAGTGTTTGTCTTGTTTTAGCGCTAGTCTCGAACTTGTCACGTTTGTAACCTTTTTGTTGTGGAAGAAGAGGATAGCACGGCCGCGGTGAGGGAGGCTTGCCAGGGCCTTGTGTCGGTGAGTGAGTTGACGGCTGCCCAGTCGTCCTTGAGCGCCGTGGATAAGCGAATCGCCGAACTGGAGCATGAGCTCAAGGAGGCGAAGGCAGAAGCGAGCTCGGTGGATGGACGGGCCAAGGCGGCCGTTACTTCTGCTGCTGAGGAGCGGAAGGTGTCGGACGCGCTCGTCGCAGGGCTGCATTATGATCTCTCACCACTTCAAAATTTCATCACGGAACTCTGTCGCCCGCTAATTGGAGAGTGTTCCGTCTGCGAATCCCCGGGCGCGCGCCTCGCATTGTTTTGCTAGTGCTTCCCTTACTATTTGCTTGTGTGCTGCAGGTCAGATCACTGATAACGCCGAAGAGGCGCAGTCGTACGACGCACGGCAATGCGTCACCAATCTGGTTGATTCTGCCACGCTGTCAGCGACCTGCCTCCGGGCGTACCTTTAGGAGATCTCGCCCACGGAGGTGATCCCAGTGACCTCGTCAAAGTTTGGCGCTATTAGGAGAAGGCTCCAGCAGTCGTGGAGTTCATGACGCGGTCGGCCTTCCGTCGTGGAGCGACAACTGCGCTGAGCCTTGGGCTCGCGCATTTTCTCGACGACTTCGACCTTGATGACGTACGAGTGGGTACCCTTCGTCGACGGGCTTAGTCGAGATTGCTGAGGTGCTGAAGCTGACAGAGCGAGCCGCGGTGTACTCCGACCGCGTGTGGGCGATGGGCGACCTTATTCCTTATCAGGAAACAGTCGTCGCCCCCAATGACCCCGAGCCGGCGCACCGCGACTTCAAGGCGGAGCAACCTTTTCGTGCGGCCATGGCGGGTGAGCTCACGACGTTCCCGTCGAATCCTTGGGTTCCCTTTATCCGCAATCGCAAGGATGGTTGCGCCTCCTCGTCGAAGCCTGTGGAATAAAGTATTTTGCCACTCGGCGTTAGCTTAAGATAAACATGTAATTCTCCTTGTACGCGAACAAATTTTGCTGCTATAAAGGAATGCATGGGTTTCTTTGTCATTGTGTTTGTGGTTTGGTTGTTTGTTGTGCGAGTCCCCGAGCGCGTCCGCCCTTTTTATGGGGTTGACCTCATTTTTATATGTTGTGTGAATTGTTAGTGAGTTAGGGTCGACTCGCCATGGCGACTCCAAGGGGTGCTCTTTACTTGGCCGTTTTCCCGGGCGCGAACGGTGTCGGGTCGCCAAGTCCCCGAGCGTGGTACTTGGCCGTTCTAGTCGCATGCCCAAGGTAGGTGAGGACTAGGCGTGTTGTGTTAGGCGCGTCACTCCACCTGATCCGTGAGACCAGTCGCGTGGCGAGTCCAGGGCGCGCTCTCCTACTTTGTGTTTTTCCCTAGCCGCTCTTCCGTGGGCTGGCGTCAGTCCCCGAGCGTGGTACTTTGCCGTTCGAGTCACTGCGCCGAGGATATAGAGGTCTGGGTTGCTGTGGGAAGCGAATGCAGTTGTCTTGGCTCGGGAAGCCAGTCGAGCGGGGTGACTCCAATGGGGCTCCGGTTTAGTTTTTTTCGTGGACGGTACGAGGCCTCAAGTTTTCCAGTGCCCTCGTACCACACTACTTGGCCGTGCCGGTCGCGTCACCAAAGGTTGACTTCTGCGAGTAGCGTAACGCTGTTATTACGAGTGCGAGTGGCACAAGGTACGGAGAGTGGACGCAATTTGTGCGAATCGATCTTCTTTATTTCATAGCGGGTATGAGATACATGTCTGGAGTTCTAAGAGTAGAACTTCCGTAGGAGGTTTACATTCCATGGCCGCTTGACTTCGAGTTCTCCGTCGCCTCAGACATCGGTGAGGTAGTAGGCATCGTTGCCCAGGACTCGCCCGATGGCGAATGGTCCCTCGCAAGGGTGAGAGAGCTTGTGCATGCCCTTCTTGTCCTGGATCAGACGCAGTACCAGGTTGCCTTCCTGGAAGGTGCGAGTCCGTACTCGCCGGTTGTGGTAGCGGCGAAGCCCTTGCTGGTAGATGGCGGTGCGGGAGCGAGCCAGATCGCGCGCTTCGTCGAGCTGGTCGACTCCCTCCTGGCGTGCGAGCTCATTGTTGGCCTCCGTGTAATTAACCACCCGTGGCGAATTGTGCTCGAGGTCAGTTGGCATGACGGCCTCGGCACCGTACACCATGAAGAAGGGAGTGAATCCTGTCGACCTTTTGACGGTGGTGCGGATGCCCCAGATGACAGAGGGGAGTTCTTCGACCCAGCACCCGGGAGTTTGCTCGAGTGGAACTTTCAGTCGCGGCTTCAGGCCATGGATGATGCTCTGGTTGGTGCGTTCCGCCTGTCCATTGGACTCCGGGTGGGCGACTGTGGCGAGGTCGAGACGTATATTGTGCTCCTCGCAGAATTCCGCCATGGCTCCTTTGGCGAAGTTTGTGTTGTTGTTCGTGATGATGCTGTGCTGGAATCCGTAGCGATAGATGAGCTCACGTAGGAATTTGGTGGCAGTCTTCCCATCGCACTTGCGGACTGGCTTCGCCTCCACCAATTTTGTGAACTTATCGACTACGACTAGGAGGTGGGAGAAGCCAGAGGGGGCCTTCTTGAACGGGCCCACCATGTCCATGCCCCATACAGCGAATGGCCAGGTGATGGGGATGGTCTTAAGTGCCGAGCTCGGCACGTGGGCCTGGTTGGTGTACTTCTGGCACCCGACGCATCGTTGGACGTTGTAGACCGCGTCGGCGTGTGCGGTGAGCCAGTAGAAGCCATGTCGCATGGCCTTGGAGACCAGGGAGCGGGCGCTGACGTGGGGGCCGCAGTCGCTAGCGTGGATGTCTTGGAGGATCTTTCGTCCTTCTGGCGGTTGGAAACAGCGTTGGAACACGCCGGTCACGCTCTGCTTGTGGAGCTCGCCGTTGATGATGACGAAGGATTTGCAGCGGCGTGCTATCAACCGGGCCTCCGTCTCGTTAGTGGGTAGGGTGCCTCCCTCCAGGTAAGCGACGTATGGTGCGGTCCAGTTGCTTGGCTCGGCTATCAGTGCGACCAGGGCTGCGTCTGGCCGCAGTGGAATTCCGTCGTTGATCTCCCTTGGGGGAGAGATAGAAGGCTTGGTGATGGTGTCGAGGAAGATGCCGGCAGGTGGTGCAAGTCGAGCCGAGCCGATGCGGGAGAGTGCGTCAGCCTCCTCGTTCTTCCTCCTATCGATCCACTCGATGGAGTAGCCCGCAGAGTGGCCTCCTAGCTGGTCCACTGCTTGGCGGTATGCCACCATGGTGGAGGAGACCACGTCGCAGGTGCCGGCGACTTTCCCGGCGACGAGGTCGGAGTCGCCGTAGCAGCGTAGGCGATTGATGTTCATCTCCTTGGCTGCCCGCATGCCGTGGAGTAGCGCCTCGTACTCGGCCATGTTGTTGGTGTAGGGGGTGAAGTCGAGGTAGAGGACGTAGCGTAGCTTGTCGCCCTTCAGAGATGTGAGCACGATCCCTGCCCCTGCACCATCTGCGTTCTTGGAGCCGTCGAAGTGTAGGCTCCAATAATGGAGGTATGGCAGTTTCTCTGGCTGCTGGGCCTCCTCCCAGTCGGCGAGGAAATTTGCGAGAGCCTGCGACTTGATCGCCTTGCGGCTCGTACCTGATGTTCTGGACATCGATCTCGACGGCCCACTTGGAGACTCGCCCGGTCGCTTCACGGTTGCGGATGATGTCCTGCAACGGTGCTGAGGAGACGACCGTTATTGGGTGCTCCTGGAAGTAGTGCGGCAGTCGCCGCTGTGCTCTGAAGACCGCATATACCAATTTTTGGTACTGAGGGTAGCGCTGGCAAGACTCGGTGAGGACTTCGCTGATGTAGTATACAGGTCGCTGCACCGGGCGCTTCTTGCCTTCCTCTGGTCGTTCGACGACCATGACGGCGCTGAAGACGCGCTCGGAAGCCACGAAGTAGACGAGCATGGGCTCCTTGTCGACTGGGGCGACAAGTAGCGGTTCCGCGAGTAGCACCTCCTTGAGAGCGAGGAGCGTGTTTTCTGCCTCCTTGTCCCACTGGAAAGTGGGGTTCTTGCACATTAGGCGGTAGAGGGGCATCGCCTTCTCGCCTAGCCGGGGGATGAAGCGACTGAGAGCCGCGACTCGCCCGACCAGCTTCTGGACGTCGCGCAGGCACTCGGGTTCGCCTCGATTCCGCGCTTGGAGACGACGTACCCCAGCAGCTGTCCGGTAGGTACGCCGAAGGTGCAATTCACTGGGTTTAGCTTTATCTTGTACCTCCGCAAGTTGGCAAAGGTTTCGGCCAGGTCGGCGAGTAGATCGTCCTGGCGAGTGGACTTTACTACCACGTCATCGATGTAGACGTGGATATTGCGACGATTGCTCGGCGGCGCTCTTCATTGAAGGGCCATAGCGACTGCTTGACAGGTCGCACTTTGAGGTCGGTGTTGAGTTTGTGCTCAGCGAGTTCCCTCGGGACACCAGGCATGTCGGATGGCTTCCATGCGAAGATGTCGCGATTCTCACATAGGAACCCGATGAGCGCGCCTTCCTATGCTGGGCTCATGCCCGTCCCAATCGTTACCGTCTGGCTGGAGTCGCCTGGGACCAGCTTGATGGTGCGAGTGTGCGTCGTTGTCTCGAAGGCGGTGGAGCTGCCACCCTCCGAGTTGGGCTTCTTGAGTATGGTGGGGTCGTCATTGTTGACCCCGCTCGCGTACTTGGCGAGCTCCTCAGCGTGGTTGGCCTCTGCCGCGATGACAGCGTCAGCGAGTTCGGCGCCTTTGGCCTCGCATTCTACGGCCATGTCGGGATCGCCATGGACAGTGATGATGCCGCATGGCCCGGGGAGCTTCATCGCGTTGTACGCGTAGTGGGGCGCTGCCATGAATTTGGCGAACGCCTGGCGCCCCAGGACGTAGTGGTAGGGGCTGTTGAACGACACCAGCTCAAAGACGATCCGCTCGGTGTGGAAGTTTGCTGGTGTGCCGAAGGTGACTGGCAGCGTCACCTTGCCAATTGGGTACGCCTTCCGACCGGGGACGATGCCGTGGAAGGTGGTGTAGGTCGTCTCGATCATCGACTGCGGGAGCCACAGTCGCCTGAATGTGTCCAGGTATAGAATGTGATGGAGCTGTCGCCATCCATCAGCGTTTTGGGAAGCCAATAGTCCCCCACCTTGGGTTTGACTACCAAGGCGACTCGACCCGGATATTCGATCCGTGGAGAGTGGTCCTCGCGGCTCCAGGTGATTGTTTGCTCGAACCAGTTAAGGAACTGGGGGATGTTGATCTGGGACACCGCGTTGACGGCGATAGCACGGGCGATGACCTTCTTCTCGCGCTTCGTGTTGAAGCCTGTGAAGGTGTGGAGCGAGCCGGCGACGCTGCCAAATTTTCCGCCATTTGGCAGGTGGTTGTCAGGCTCTTCCCGCGCGCGCCGTGCCTTCTCAATCTCCTTTAGGGAGTGGCAGTCGACGGTCATGTGCATGGCAGGCTTCCCTTCCCTGCTTTGGAACACACGGGGTTAGTTGAGGAGAGCCGTGGGGTCGAACCTTGGCTTCGCCTTGTAGTTACTTCCATCGCGGCGCTTGCCTCCATCGCGGCGCGTATCCGGCATTGGCGACGAAGTCGACTCGCCCATCACCGCGTCGCTTGCCGGTGAGGCGAGTGTTGCTGTACCGTAGCTCGGGTCGCCTCCTGTTGTCGTGGCCGCTCGTGCGGCGATTCCCTCCCGACTCGTCGTCGGTTTCTTGGTTTGGGTCTTCCTCCGCATACCGCTTGGCGATCTCGAGGAGGTCTGGTATGTTGTCGAGTGTTTTGTACACCCGCTTGAATTTGGAGACTAGGGGCTCGTAGGGGCACGAGGTCTTGAAGCAGTGGATTGCGGTGTCCGGGTGGATTCCGGATGCGTTGTACCACAGGTCATGCCACCTTTGGACCTAGTTGTGGGTCGACTCGCGGGGTCCCTGGACGCAACGCTCCAGGTCCTCGATGGTGGTGGCACGAGTGTAGGAGCCCTCGAAGTGCCTGACAAAGGCGTCACGATTTTCCTCCAAAGAGTCGATGTTGTCCGCGGGGAGGGTGTTGATCCATTGCCGGCATGCTCCCTCCATCATCAGGGGGAGGTAGCGAGCGGCGAGCAGGTCGGTGTGGCCAGCGATTCCCATCGCCATGAGGTAGGTGTCCAGCCACACGGACGGGTCGTACGAGGGGTCATACTTCTTGATCTCCTTTGGCGCCTTGAAGTTCGTCGGGTATCTTTCGCCTCAGATCATTGGTCCGAAGCACTGGGGTCTGACTCGGCTCAGCGACCCCCTTGGTTTACCGTCACGGTGGTTGGTGAGGGTATGCCTCAGGTCATTAGGCTGGCGTGCACGCCAGCTCTGGTTGTTGATAATGTGGGTGCGCGTCGAGTGGCTGCCCGTTGGCGGCGACAAGGTTGTTCGCCGGTCGCAGGTCATTGGTGTAGAGCGCCGCGTGTGCGGGTCGATGTTGGAGCTGCAGGGGCTTGGGTGGTGGGCAGTTAAGGGTGTTTGCCACCACTGGGCGGCTGCTGGAGGCCACCCTGCTGCCTGAAGAATGCGAGTACATGCGACCCTGTGAGTCGGCACCCGCATTTTGTTGCTCGACTGCCTTGGCGAGTAGAGCCTTGGCATACTGGATCTGCAGGGTGCCTTTCCCGATTATGTTTATGTTGCCGACCGTTGCTCGGCTTGCGACGACATTGTCCATCGGAGTGGAAACAGCGGGAGGCCATTTGCGTCTCGCTCCCGCGAGGATACCATGATTCTTGGTTGGTCCCTGGGGGCGCGCGGCTGGCTGGTGTTGGTGCGCTGTTGGCCGTCGCGCCTAGTGGTGGCCGGGAGCTCCTTCCCGGCGGCGCGTTCTCGCAGATCGCGCGTTCGGCCGCACGAGCCAGGTCGTTTTCATCATCGAAGTTCAGGGCGCATCCCTGAATGGTGGGGTTCAGGCGTGACCTGATGCGGAGTTGGTGGTAACGCGAGAGTTCCTGCGCCGTCAACTGCTCGGGGCGAATTTTTTTGCGCTCGGCTTGTTCCTTGCGGACCGCTTCCTCCAGCCACAGGCGGAGTTCCTCGACCTCCGTTGCCGTTGCGTTTGGTGGGATCAGCGTGGAGAAGGGGTATGGCGGGGGGTCGACGCCATTCGCCATGTAGGCCGTGATGTGGCGACCAGATCCGTGTGGAGGTCGGCGGAGTTCTCTGACTCGGAGTCGAAGTCGAAGATAAGGATGGAGGGGTCCTCAAAGTCTCCCATGTTGGAGACCTGGGTGATGGAGCCCGCAGGCGACGCGGTGACGATGGATCCGGCAGCCGACGCCGGGGTCGCCGAGTCGGCGTCATCGTCCGCGACCATGGTGGTTTCGGCCACATTGCTGTGAACCGAGTCGTACTCGGAGGCGAGGCGGTGGATAGTGCGGACTGGCTCTCAGAGAGCTAGTCGCGTGGCGGCGACTCGCGGATGCGAGTCGGGTCCTCCGAGGTGATGGTGTTGGTGAAACCCACGAAGAGGCTGATCATGCCGACGGGCGACTAATTTTTTGTGTGTTTTTTATAAGAGAAGGCAAACCAAACTAAACTATTTTTTTGGAGTTTTTGATAAAAAGAGGCAAACAAAACCAAGCAAAATAAACTAAGCAAAATAAAAACAAAGTAAAGAGAAAGGTTGTGGAGGACTCCCCTTGTGAAGACGTCCTTAGCCTCCCTG
Source organism: Avena atlantica (assembly GCA_910589765.1). Classification (NCBI taxonomy): domain Eukaryota; kingdom Viridiplantae; phylum Streptophyta; class Magnoliopsida; order Poales; family Poaceae; genus Avena; species Avena atlantica. Next base: position 124,747,403 of record OU342739.1, read on the forward strand.
GCAACAACGCCAAAAAATATCTTGATGCGCTCAGATCAATGTAGAGCTTCGTTGGGAGACCCCAAGAGGAAGGTATGATGAGCACAGCAGCAAGTCTTTCCTCAGAAAGAAACCAAGGTTATCGAACCAGTAGGAGGAAGGAAAAGACTCAAAGGTGTTGCTAGCAACTTGGAAACCTGCACAACACAAACTCAAGACTTTGCCCCAACAAACAATGAGGTTGTCAATCTCACCGTTTTGCTGAAAACAAAGGATTAACTATATGGTGTGTAAGGTAATAGTGGTTTGCAGAAAGTAAATAGTAACAGTGGAAGATGTATCAATGATAAAGATCGGACCGGGGTCCATAGTTCACTAGAGGTGTTCTCCTTAGATAAACAAACATGGCATGCTGGGTAAAGAAATTACAGCGGGGTAATTAACAGGACTGAGCAAGGCATAACAATGCAATACTAGACATTCATGATCCTATGAGATTCGATTGGGCAATACAACAAGATACATAGACCGCCATCCAACTGCATCTATGACTAGAAATCCACCTTCAGGTTATCATCCGAACCCCCTCCAGTATTAAGTTGCAAGCAACAGATAACTGCTTTAAGAAAAGTGTGTAAGGTAAACAATCCACTTGTTCCATGAACAACAGACCATTGTTTTCTCCCTAGTGGCAACATCACATCTACAACCTTTAGAGATTTCTGTCACTTCCCTTAGATTAACTAGAAGCATGAACCCACTATCTAGCATAAATACCCCCTCTTGGAGTCACTAGCATCTACTTGGCCAAGATAGCTACTAGAAATGGAGAGCATGCAAGTTCACAAACAACACAGACATGATAGAATCAATAAGACAAAACCATTAATCAATCTGACATAGTAATCTCAATATCTATTGGATCCCCACAAACACAACATGCACGACTACAAATAGATGATATTGATCATGAACGGATCTCACAAGATCTAAACATGGGAGCACAAAGGAGGAGATACAACCATCTAGCTACTACATGGACCCGTAGTCCAAGGTGGAACTACTCACGCTTCATACCGGAGGCTTGCATGACGAAGAAGAAGGGCCTCTGAGATGATCTCCCCTCTAGCAGGGTGCCGGGATGAACTTCAGATCCCCTCGATCTAGGGACGATGGTGGCGACGACAACAGACGGTTTCGTGGAATATTGATCGGGTACTTAGGGTTTTGGTATCGGGGGCTCTTTATAGGCGAAGAGGTGAGGCAGGGGGTAGCCAAGGCGGCCGCACCCCCAGGCGCGGGCTGGGCCTAGCCGCGCGACCAGGGGGTGTGGCCCCCTGGTGGCTCCCCTCCGTCTCGTATTCAGGCTTCGTGTTCCCCACGGTAAATATTGACTTTGGCTTTTGTCCCATCCAATTCCGAGAATATTGATTTTCTGCCTTTCTGGAACCAAAAACAGAAGAAAACAGGCAACTGGCACTGTGGCATCTTGTTAATAGGTTAGTACTAGAAAACATATAAAAACACCTCAAAGTGTAGACAAAGCAAGGCAAAGTAGATACTAAACAAGCATGGAACATCAAAAATTATAAATATGTTTTCGACGTATCATAGGCGGCGGTGGCATAGGGCTGGGGCTTGGTCGCATGAAACTTGTGTCTCTTTCCCTTGCCCTACCCCTCTTTAAATAGGTCAAGGGAATCCCCAACGTGAGTAGAAGTAGGACTCGGAGTCCCAATGAGACTATCCTTTCTCTCTCCCTCTCTCTCAAACACCAAAGGGAAGGGGAGATGGATTGAAGCCATAACTCCCTCTCTCCCACCTTTGGCCTAGGAGGGGTTGGGGTCCGACTCAGACCCCTTCCCGCCCCCCTATCGCGCACGCCATGCCCAAGAGGCCCATGGGCCCCTTAGGCCCATGGTGCCATCTAGTTTTTTTACCTTTTACTAATTATTCTAAATTTTCCAAAAAATCCCGGATACATCCGAATTGTTCTGGAACATTCCTAAATTAATCCAATGCATTCCTTCAATATGCGGAACCATTCTGAACACCTCTCAACGATATCCCGGACTCCTACGATATATCCCAAAACCTTCCAAACTCACTTCAGAATCACTTCATTCGCTAATCTTTAATCGCACTCACATTCTAAATGCCATTTACTATTAAGCGTGTGACCCTATGGGTTCAGATATATGCACACATGTTCGGAACTTAGTTCCTTCACAATGATCACCATCGATACCTTGATGCACATAGTGATCGCCACATATATGCACGAAGTTCTTTTATCGTGTGAACCTTTCATATTCCTCTGATACACGATCATATTGCTTCTCAATACTTTACATTGCTCGAGTTGAAACATCAGGTTATCCTTGTTACCCGACATTTACTCTTTTATCATTCTATACTATCCATGTTCTTGTGATTAACAACTTGATCACTTGTCCGGACAGACGATGACGAACACCATAGTACATGCATGAGTGGGCCTAGCGTGTATCTCTCCATCCTCAGGAGTAGAAATTCCCACAACTACACTATATGACTCATTGACATGCTATCCGATAAGAGAGAAGAGCGACTTTATAATTAGTAATGTTTGAAGAATCTCGCCACGTCCATATCGTATCCAAGCTCATATGTGTTTCGTGGTCCAACGAACATATAGTAACAATACTACTTGTTTAATGAGAAACTATCGATAAATATTGGCAATGTGCTTCACGATATATCATGTTGGGTCTATCCATAATCATTTTAATCTCAACAACTCCGATCTCATATAGCATCGGCATCTCTACAACACTTTGTACTTTGCCCATAGTCAGGAAACCGAGACTATCAATGATCTACAAACTAGTCTTAGAGGTGACACGAAGGATATCTAATGTTGTTTATATTTCCACACATGTATTAGGGTTTTCCTCTAAATACTCATTATCCAGAACTAATACAATTGTATCACAGAACAATAAACTTAATTATGAAATAGAAGTATAGTAATGATCCAATTATTATTGCCTCTAGGGCATATTTTATCATTCCTCCACTTGCACTAGAGTCAATAACCTAGTTTACATTTAACAGTATAACACCTATGGTTTCCCGGTGTTGCTCGTGCTATGCAAGTGTGAGTAACTTTGTCAAAGGATCTGCCACATTTAGATCTGTATGAATTTTGTACATCTTGATATCACCATCATTTAAGAACTGTTAGATGAGATGAAATCAACGCTGTACATGCTTGTTCTTCTGGTGATACATTGGTTCTTTAGTATGAGTGATGGCACCATTTTTGTCACAATGTATCTCCATTGGATCTAACACACTTGGAGCACACCAAGTTTTGTAATGAAGTTCTTCATCTAGACGCCCTCCTTTGTCGCGCTTGACGCTACTATGTACTCCACTTCTGTTGTAGAATCCGCAATTGTATCTTGCTTAGAACTTTTCTAGCTCACCGCCCCCCCATTTTAAGTAAACACATAGCTGGATTGAGACTTGAAATCATAAGGATCGGTGATAAAGCTATCATCGGTGTAACCTGTTGAAACAAGCTTTTTATCACCTCCATAAATGAGAAACATATTGACGAGGGTTTGACTCATCAATGCCCATTGTTATGGGCTTGGGTTTTAGAGAAGATGGGGACGCTGGACATCGCGGAATGGCTAGCACACAAGCAACACGGGACACAAGATTTACCCAAGTTCGGGCCCACGGAGGGAAACCTTACTTCTGCTTGTATGCTCTTGATTAATGGCGAAGCCGATGATTACAAGGGGTGCATAGATTAGATCTGGCGGTGTGTATGCTAGGGTTGTTGATCGGTAGATCTGTTATCTATTGTGGCGGTGGAGAGATCCCTCCTCGTTGGATGCTCCTAGCCTTTATATATGGGGGAGGCTAGGTATCAGGTACCAATACGAGTAGGTTACAAGTTGGATTTAAACTCTAGTCTTGAGCTTTCCTTGTCTTGCGTGCTTGGAGTCCGTGTCTGTATGGGCATCGTACCAGCCGAACAGCCATGGGCGTCATGGACCTTAGCAGGCCGCCGAGTGGACCTCCTGTTGGGCCGCACCAGGTAGGCTATAGTCGGGTTCCTATTGGGTATACCTATGTCAGTAGCCCCCCGAGTGTCCATTCAAATCATAAATTCGGGTGGAGGTTAGTTGTCTTGAGCCTTGCATAAGGATGTCGGAGTCGACAGTCGTGTCGAGTGTGAAGCACTTCACCCGGAAATTCATCAGGTCAACGTAGTTGTTCATAGGGGTGATGGTAAAAGTGTCTGGTACGCTCGACGGATCGGGACCAGTTAATCTCTCTAGGGCAAAAACAACTTCACCTACTCAAATTCAAGTCCCCAGACTCAAATTCGAAAATTGATGGCGTAGTTTGACTCATGCCGCGGAGGCCTTACTGAGCCGAACTCCAGTTGATAAGTATGTGTACCCAACGCGTCCATCCGAATTTTCTACATGTCGTAGAAACGGTATTAAACTGGTAGAGCTCAGCGGATGCGGTTGCCAGGTCATCAGATTAGATTTGTAGGTCTTATCTTTGCATCGTAGACACATCATCCGAATGTTTATCACCGTGGATGCGATTCGGGTGGTCAAGGAGACGTTGCCTCTGAACTTAACATTTGAGTGTAAGTGGGCGGAGTCGCTAATGAGTTCGGTTGCTATAAAGGATTCGACATTGTGGACGTAGTCTAGGGATGGACACAAAGCTCGAAGCTCGAGGCTCGATTCGAGCTTGACAAGGCTTGGCCTTGCTCGGAGGTCATACAAGCCAAGCCTAAACCTTGCTACTTGGGCTCGAGGCTCGACAAGCCAGCTCGGTGAAGCTCGCAAGCCGGTTCGAGGGCTCGGTGCAATTTAAAATATCGACATGACCTTCTCTAAAAATGTTGTAATTCACAATTATAATCAATAATTGAGCATACATAGATCCATACATCACAATTATTAGACACTTAATCTATTAGAACACTCTCAGCACAAGTATAACAATGTATATTGACAGTTCAAAAGAAGAAAAACACTTTCTAATGGGTATTTCACCCCCATGGCAATATCTAACCCAATAAAAGTTTTAAAAAGAGGAAAAGAAATACAACTTAGCACCCACAACTGCACTAAAGCACCACTCGCTGCAAAAATTTCAGAAATTGGCTACTTGACACAAGAACCATGGGTGTATTCAGATAAGCGTTGCACTGCAACTGTCTATATGTAACCACTAATTCCCATCTAATACCAGGAACCATGGTTGCCAGCCCCATCATAAAAATTCCCAGCTAATACCGGCAAATCAGCATGCCATCCAGTTTTTTTTGCTGAAATCGGCATAAACAAAGATTTTGCTTGTTTGGCTGACATTTCCTATCCATTACACCAACGAAAATTGCTTCTAAATGCACTGGAAAGTGGCCGAGATCTCACAATATGAGCTGACCTGCGAGCGAGTGTCACATCCCAAAAACATTCTGTCAACACCCGGGTTTTTAATCCCAGATGCCTGTTATGCCATACATCTCAATCCCAGGATTACCATTTTTGCGAGACATAACAGAATTGAATACCACAGTACATCATCCATTACAACCGTACATACGGTCTTACACAAATAAGGATCTCATGATCCAGTTCTTAATACAACATCAAGCAGCGGAATACGTAATAATAACGGTAGCGTCGGCGAAGCTCCATCTTCGGGGTCACAGGCAATGCTGACAATGGGAGATGATCCTAGTTGTCGTAACCTTCCTAGGGTCCATCTTCCAGGTACTCCTCTTCATAGTCTGGCCATGGGAATAGCCAGGGACAAAGCCATGAGTACTCTTTAAGTACTCGCAAACTAGTACTAGCACGTAAACGGGTTTTTGGATAATAGGACACTAGGCTCTAGGGTTGTTTTGCAAAGGCCAGATTTATCTCTACTACTTTTTATGAAAGCACTAATGCTAGTTAAAGTTTTATAACACCTAAAGGGGAACTTGTATTTCATATCACAACCCTGTTGTGGTCAAGTCAAAGTCTCACTTCATTTCACAAGTCATTTTGAAAAGTCTGACGGGGGAATAGTATGGCCACTCCAACTGTCCATAACCACGGACGCGGTTATTCGAATAGTTTGACACTCTGCAGAGATTGTACACTTTCACCACAACATTCGATACATCCGTCAGGAACAAATCCTGAATTCACCATACTCAGTATGCGGATAATCAATCCTAACCTTTCAATTACACGCCCTAGTATAAGCACCTCTCCTGTGAGTTTGGCCTCCCAACCATGACCAACTGTCATCTTGGGTACTGCACAAGGTAACCTCAGCTCAGACCTTGGCCGTGAGGGAACTAATACTAAGGTATATAAGTTTCCAGTCAAGCCCTACCCAATCTTCGGGTATTGTGGTTGTACGATAAAATTGGAATGGTATCGCATCCAGACAACCATCAGTTTTATAAAGGGCTAAGGCTCATGCCTCGACATTTTCATCACCAAAATCATCCGGTGTTCGGAAACACATGTCCAAAACATTTCAATAGAATGATCCATCATTCCAAGGTTTTCATAACCATTTTTCCACCAAGTATTCCCATCTAAAGTTGATCAAGTTTTATGCTTAGCACTAGCATCTACAAGTGGGGGTGAGTACTAATGAGGGGTGGTAAACTAGTGGAGTTTCAACTAAGCTCAATCTCATGCCTTGGGATGACATCAAAATTATCTAGTTTAGGCCAAATTTTATGCTCTTTATGCAACCTTCACATATCTTTCTAGTATCTAACATTCACTTAGGTAAAATCTATGTAAGAGCTTTGATAAAGAAATAAAGTAAGAAGCTTGTAAGTAAAACTAGGATTGGTTTATCAAGTGGGTATGATAACATATGCTTAAGGCATATAGTTGGCATGAAAACAAGCAAGTATTTGCTTGCATAAATGCAAGTATAAGCTTGCTAGGTATAGTATCAGCTTGCAAGGTTACTGGCTTGCTAAAGTAGAGTATCTTGCAAGTGTTAGCTTGCCTTGTGCAGAGCAGTGGTTGAAGTTCTCCTCGGCTTCTTCTTCGTAGAATCCTCATTCCTCCTCGTATCCTTGGTCGGTACTAGCATCTATAAATAAATACGATGTACACAATCACCAAGCAATACTTAACTACTTGCAATCATCACACACAAGGGTCCTATAGATGATCTAGCATCATCACTAACATTACAAGATTTGGGTTTGGTTTAATTCTTTTTATTTTTAGAAAAGTAATTTCTACTCATTGAAAAACTACTTAAGATTTAATATTCTCCAAACCAAACATGGGATCATGTTGACACATGTCATCACCACATATTTTAGTTCATGGATTTAAAATGGTGTCACAATTTAATAAGGTTTTACCCTTTTATTTTAATTAATTAGAATGGCTAGAAATGCCTATGTAGTATTCTTTTATTACTTGAACATTATTTCTGCAAGTGAACCTATATATTTTTATATATTCTGAAAGGTATGGTGAAATGTGATTTTTGAGAGTTGGAATCAACTCAAAAGCTATTATGGTTTAACTTTGAAAAATGTTTGAATGCAGAAAAGCTTCTGCCTTGTTATTTTTACCAAGGATGATCTACATATCCAAATGACTTAAATCCAACGGGATTGGATTCAGCATTCACAGACCTTTCCAACAAAATTGGTTTGATTCAAATTGGTGCACTGAATCGACCTGGGTTGATTTTTGAAAATGGGTACAGAAGTGTGTTTGAATTAAAAAGAAAAAGGTTTAATTCTGCTGCGCGGGAAAAGTTACTGGGCCGGCCTGCTAAGCGCAGCACTCCCGCGGGCTGTTTAAGTGGGCGTCCCCACTCGTCAGTGACACAGGGGGTGTGAAGCGGTATGGGGCGCTGTGGGTCGTTCGATCTGATTCTAATCCAACGGCTGGGAGTCATCGTCGACGTTGAGCAACGCCGGCGAGACAGAAACCTAGCGCGGCAGGTGGGGGTCGGTTGGGGCTCACCGGGGTGCTGGCACGGGTCGGTGAGGCGGGCGAACGACGAAGTCGACGACGGCGAATCTCCTGGTACCGTTGGCTTCTCCTGGGGCGGCTCCAATCGCTGGCCCCCTTCTTCTCCAGAGGCGGCGGGCTCCGGTGAAATTCCGACGAGGTGGTGCTCGCCTTGCTCCGGGAACGGTGTGGCACGATCAGTGAGGAGAGGGGAGTAGAATAGTGTGAAGAATTCGACTGGGGGTGGCCTCTATTTATAGTCGAGCGAGGGGACCGACGGGGCGCATGGTGATCTCGTCGGGGGCGGTGGTACATACGGCTATCGGCATGGGCGAAGGTAGGGGACGATGAGGTGCTCCCTGGCGATGCTCAACGACATGGTTTCGAGGCGTGGGGCAGTGTGGCTTGGTCGGAACGCGGCGGTGCTCTGCGTGTGCCCGACGGAGATTTTAATGGCGCACAGCGCGCGTGGTCCGCGCGGCGGCGAACGAGCGTGTCTACGGGGTTGCTGGGACGGTGGTATATCAAGTATGCACGCAGCGAGGGCGACGCGCGGTCTGTGGGCGTCGGTCGAGCGTGGCGCACGGGGCGTGCTCTCGGCATGGTTGCTGGCGAGGTTGGCATGGTTCGTGCGTGTGGTCCAGTGACTGACAGCGATCGAGCGGTGGACAGGGAATGGCGGTGGGGTATTGTCTTGCTCCCAGACATGCTGTCTAGGCTTTTTTCTCTTCCTAGCTTGCTGTCTCCACTGGGGTGGCATGGTTAGCTTCGGCTGTTCACCATTGATGACAATGCCAAGCTTACAGTGGTGCTAGTGCTTAGTTTAGCTTGCTAGATAATCTACTGATATGGTTGTGAGCTAGAGAGGGAACAAGTTAGGCTCCAATCACTGCTCACTATAGTGTTTAGATTTTGTTTGATTTGTGTCTGCAACCTGTTTGATGAAATGGCCGCAAGAACTCAAGTTTTGAATTTTAAAAAGATTTTTGGTGGGTGTGCTAGGTTGGTGCTGGTGAGTCTGCAGATGCTTGGGTTTTGAAAGTTGAGCTTGTTTGAGTGGTTTTTGAAAAAGTGGGATCTTCCCATATGATATAGATTCAATTTTGAATTGCCATTTAAACTATGCATTTGAAAGTTTCTAGATGATCACAAAGTGGGCCTTGATACTTTGTTATGAGTACATTCAAGGGGTGCAAAGATCCAGAAAAGTTTCTGTTAGGTTTTGAAAGTTTGAGACAGCCAAAGTAGGCATGGGAGTTAAATTGGTCAAAATGACCATTCCCTTATTATATTTGTTTTGATTTACTTGTCTTTATGAAAAGTGTGGGAAATGTTTTAGATGATGTTTATTTCACCTAAGAAACATTTTACAAGCAATGAAACAAAAAAACAAGGTGGTTCAAAAGAATTTCAAAATCCATGCATACACATATGCATGCCTTCATAATTTTATTTAGCAAAGTTTTTGTTAACTCTAAATTTTGATGATTAGTGTTTGATGATCCAAGCTTATTATTTTTGGGATGTTACAAACCTTCCCCCCTTAAACAAAATCTCGTCCCGAGATTTGAAAAAGGGACAAAGAGATTACCTAGGATTTGAAGAGATCGGGAAACTCCGTCCTGATGTGATCTTCGCGCTCCCAGGTAGCTTCCTCTTCTGTGTGGTTGCTCCACTGAATCTTGAGAAACTTGATGCTTCGGGTTCGGGTAGTTCGAAAAGCTTCTTCCAAAATGCGGATGGGTACTTCGGGGTAGGTCAGCTCATCGTTGATCTCTATAGTCCGGTGGTCGATATTTTTGAACACTTCCGTATTCTCTGGAACTTCGAGACACTTGCGAAGTAACGAGATATGGAACACGTTGTGGACGGCTGACATTTCTTCGGGTAGTTCCAATTGATACGACACTTCTCCTCGACGGTTCAGAATCTTGAAAGGTCCGATATATCTGGGGGCTAACTTTCCTTTGAGTTGGAAACGCTGCATTCCCTTCAATGGCGACACTTTCAGATAAACAAAATCTCCTATGTTGAAGGCGAGGTCTCGACGTATATTATCGGCGTAACTCTTCTGTCTGGATTGGGCGGTCTTGAGGTGCTCACGAATCTTGTGAACCTTCTCTTCTGCTTCTCGTAGGATGTCGGGTCTGAAAATCTGACTCTCTCCTACTTCCGACCAGTTCAAAGGGGTGCGACACTTTCTCCTGTACATGAACTCAAATGGGGCCATTTGCAAACTGGCTTGGTAACTGTTGTTGTATGAAAATTCTGCAAAAGGCAGACATTCTTCCCACTTGGATCCATATTCTAACACACATGCTCTCAGCATATCTTTGAGTATTTGATTTACTCGCTCCGTTTGTCCATCGGTCTGAGGGTGATACGCGGTACTGAAATCTAGGCGGGTTCCTAAACCTTCTTGAACTTTCTTCCAGAATCTCGAGGTAAACTGAGTTCCTCGATCCTATACAATGTTCTTGGGGACTCCATGCAAACTAACGATTCTAGCGATGTACAACTCCGCTAGCTTCAAACTCTGATAGGTGGTTTTGACGGGCAAGAAATGAGCAACTTTGGACAATCTGTCCACTATGACCCAAATAGAGTCATTTCCCCTACTAGAAGTAGGCAGTCCAGTGATAAAGTCCATTCCTACAGAATGCCATTTCCATTCCGGAATCTGCAATGGTTGCAACAATCCAGCAGGTCTTTGATGTCCTGCCTTGACTCGCTGACATATATCACACTTGGCGATATAGCTTCCGATTTCTCGCTTCATCTTATGCCACCAAAATTGCTCTTTCAAATCTTGATACATCTTAGTTCCTCCGGGATGGATAGAATAAAGAGTATCATGAGCCTCCTTCAAAATAACTTCTTTCAACTCAGAATCTTCTGGTACACAAAGGCGTCCTTTGTACCACAGAACTCCTTCTTCGTCTTCGGTTAATACGGGTACTTTGCCTGTACCGATACGACGCTTGATTCCGTCGATACTAGCATTTCCTTTCTGCGCCTCTTTGATCTGGCTGATCAAAGTGGGCTGAAGTTCTATACTAGCCAAAAATCCTTCACTTACTAATTCCATTCGAAAATCTTCCATCTCTTTGTGCAAACTTGGTTGCTCCTTCAAAATCATGGAGTTCAAGCGGCACGGCAATCTGCTAAGGGCATCGGCTACCACATTGGCTTTACCAGGGTGATAGTGAATGTCCAGATCGTAATCCTTGATTAGCTCAATCCATCTCCTCTGTCTCATATTCAGCTCCTTCTGAGTGAATATATACTTCAGACTCTTGTGATCCGTATAAATCTCACAACGATTTCCCATTAGGTAATGTCTCCATGTTTTCAGGGCTAGAACTACGGCTGCGAGTTCGAGGTCATGGGTTGGGTAATTTTGCTCATGTTGTCGAGATAGATAGGATATAACTTTGCCTTCTTGCATTAGCACACTTCCAAGACCGATCTTGGATGCGTCACAATACACATCGAAGGGCTTCGAGATATCCGGCATGATCAAGATTGGGGCTGAAATCAATCTCCTCTTGAGTTCTTGAAAACTCGCTTCACACTTGTAGGTCCATTCAAACTTCTTGTCCTTCTTCGGCAATTGGGTCATGGGTCTGGCGATACTCGAGAATCCTTCTACGAACTTGCGGTAATATCCCGCCAATCCGAGAAATGCACGAACTTGGGTTTGAGTGGTCAGGGCTTGCCAATCTTCTACATCTTTCACTTTGGCAGGGTCAACGGCAATTCCTCCGACTGATACAATGTGACCGAGGAATCCTACCTCCTGTAACCAGAATTCACATTTGCTAAACTTGGCATACAACTTATGCTCTCTAAGGGTTCCAAGAATGGTCCTTAGGTGTAGCTCATGTTCTTCTTCTGATTTGGAATAAATCAGAATGTCATCGATGAAAACAACGACAAACTTATCCAGGAAGTCCATAAAAATCTTATTCATGAGGTTCATGAAATAAGCGGGGGGATTGGTTAATCCAAAAGACATGACTGTATACTCGTATAATCCATATCTGGTGGTAAAGGCAGTCTTTGGAATATCCTATGCACGAATCTTGAGTTGATGATAACCAGTTCTAAGATCAATCTTAGAAAACACTTTGGCACCGGTCAAATGATCAAACAAATCTTCTATCTTGGACAAGGGGTACTTGTTCTTGATGGTGACATCATTCAATTTCCGATAATCCATACACAACGGTTACCTCCATCTTTCTTGTCCACAAACAAGACAGGTGATCTCCAAGGTGACGCCCTTGGTTGAATCAATCCGATTTCCAGCATGGCATCCAGTTGCTTCTTCAGTTCTTCTAACTCTGATGGGTTCATACTATAGTGTCTCTGGGCTATGGGTCCTGTTCCGCGGATTAGTTCGATGATAAATTCGATATCCCTATCTGGGGGCATACCGGGCAAAACATCTGGGAATACGTCGGGGTATTCACAGACTATCCGGACTTGGTCAATGGTAGGTTGGGCTATACTCTTGTTGCATTTGAATTGACGAGGTAAGGTTTCAGATATATGCTCGACTGATATTCCGGCAGTACTGGTCATGGTTATGGCTTTCTTAGCACAGTCAATCAATCCTTTATGTTTGGACATCCAATCCATTCCTAGTACTACTTCCAAACCTTTAGTTGCGAGTACTATCAGATTAGCATAAAAATCTATGCCATGGATTCGGATAGGGACGACTTTGCAGATTTGCCTAGCCTTGGTGGTTGATCCGGGAATTTGAACAATCATAACATGCTTCAGTTTGGATGGTTGAATTTTACTAGTGCATGCAAATTCTTCGGTGACAAATGAATGTGATGCACCAGAATCAAACAACACCCTTGCAAGTACTGAATGAAAAGAAAACATACCCAGCACGACGTATGGCGCTTCCTGAGCTTCTTCAGCATGCATGAGAAAAAGACGGCCATTGCGGTTGAGTGAATTCCTTGGGGCAAACCTTCTTCCGGGCTGAACACGACACTGCTGCTGAGCTGGGACATTGGTATTTGGTGCTGTAGCATTATTCTTGTTGGGGCACTCGTTGGAATAGTGGCCTTTATTTCCACAGTCATAACAAGTCACTTGCGACTTGTCCTTGGCTGCTACAGGCACAACATTGCTTCCAGTCCTAGGGGCAGTGTTGGTGTTGGTGGCAGCATTGTTGGTGTTGAACTTGGGTGGGGCACGGGTGAAATTTCTAGAGTTGCCGGGGTTGTTGCGATTTCCTCCGGGTCTAGGGTTTCCACGGTTGGGATAGGTGGGACGGGTCATCGGGGGTCTGTTGGTTCTTGAGGCAAATCCTAGAGATGGGTTGGGGCGATACTTTGGGGTCTGATGGGTTCCTGGTTGATGCATCATACGACGCTTGCGGTTCTCATTGGCTTGGTTGATCTTTCCTTCCATCTGAATGGCAGAGTCGACAAGGGCTTCAATATCTGCAAAGGGGATATTGACTAACACTGTCTACATCTCGTCATGCAGACCATTCAGGAATCTCTCCTTCTTCTTGGCTTCGGTGTCGATCTCATCCGGGGCATACCTAGCTAATGACAAAAATTTGTCATGGTATTCCACTACAGTCATCCTTCCTTGCTTCAGCTCTCTGAACTCGTCTCTCATTCTCTTGATCAAACCTGGTGGCACATGGGTTCTGCTGAACTTGACCTTGAATTCCTCCCAGGTCATCATCTGGCCTACGGTCATTGCACGAACACTGTTCCACCATGCCCTGACATCTCCGGCTAGATAGTGGGTGGCGAACAGAACTTTCTCGTTAGCTTCCACTCCGACGACTTCTAGGTTATTTTCCATGGTTTGCAGCCAATCATCAGCGTCTAGGGGCTCTTCTGACTTAGTGAAAATAGGTGGGTTGGTATTCTGGAAATTCTTGAGCTTAGATCCATGGTTGTACCGATTTCCGTGGCCTTGGTTGTTGTGGTCCATCTGGGCTATCTGTTGCAGAGTGGCTAGGTTGGCTTGACGTTCCGCTCTTTCAGCTTCGCGGTCAGAAGTCAACATTTGCAGGATCTGCAACATCGGGTCCTGGGATGAACCACTTCCTCCGCGTGGCATCTGAAGATTGAGATAGATCATGAGATAAGAGGGAAATTTCTAAGGTTCTGGGATTTTGAAAAGTTTTTAAAGTTTGACACAGATATTTCTAGCAACTTGTTCTTCATTCATTCATTCACACGATACAACACACACCACAGCAAGGAAAAACAGATGGTTTTAAGAACCATTCTGGAATCTACGATACAGTGGGACCAAATACTACTCACTACGCTAGTGCTCAAGTGGTACTACTCCTCAGAATCTGTGGCTTCATCATCTTCATCATCATCGATGAAGGCGAAATCATCTTCATCGGTGAAGAAGTCCATGGCCTGATCCTCCAGAAAATCATCATCATCGCTGAGATAGGAGTAGGGGTCTCCACGAAGATCTTCTCCGGCGTTCTCCCTTTCCAAAGATGAGATGCGGTGGCGGAGACGGGCAATAATGCGCTCCTTCTTGTCGAGCTTACGGCGACGAGACTTGCGATCCTTTGCTAGCATGGCGATGGTCTGTTCCTTCGTCTTGATGATGGCAGACTTGTGGTTAGAGTGGTCACGACAGTTGTCTAACTCCTGCTGACGATCATACATCATGAAGCTAAGGTGGTCCAATTGAGTCTTCAGCTCGGGGTGGTATGGGGCTTCCAGTGGTTGTCCATTTGCATCACGCCTTGGGCAAAACTCAAAGCGAGTACCCTTGATCTGATTGATGCTCTGCCCACACAGACGGGAAAGAGCTTCCTGCATGGCCCTGGCAAGTCCATCGAGCCAGTTGTTCTCTCTTAAGGTAAACTGAATTCCTTCCGCAGTGGGAGGTTCAATCTTTCCTCTGAGACTTGCAACAATTAGCCACTGCAGATCTTCTCCTCCTTGATCATTGAGCTGAGCTCCGAAGAACTCGGGGTGCGGATGCTCTAGAAGTTCCGAAAGATGGTCCAAATCCCTCTCAAAGATAAGGTCTCCTCCATTCCCCAACTGATAAAACTTGCTGTACTTCATGTCCATCTATAAGAATAGAGGATGAGTAGGTTAGCAGAGTGATCCAGTGTGTCAAAATTTTAGGTATTTTGCAAGAGTTTTCGAGGAACATGAATTTTCATGAAAGAATCAAAGAGATAAGAATGAGAATAAGTTTTTGTAAATATTTGTTTTCTTTGGTTTTGAAACTAAGTTTTTGGTTCAAACGTCCAGTCTAACTATGGTATCCTATGGTCAGGATGGCTCTGATACCAACTTGTCAACACCCGGGTTTTTAATCCTAGATGCCTGTTATGCCATACATCGCAATCCCAGGATTACCATTTTTGCGAGACATAACAGAATTGGATACCATAGTACATCATCCATTACAACCGTACATACGGTCTTATACAAATAAGGATCTCATGATCCAGTTCTTAATACAACATCAAGTAGCGGAATACGTAATAATAATGGTAGCATCGGCGAAGCTCCATCTTCGGGGTCACAGGCAATGCTGACGATGGGAGATGATCCTAGTTGTCGTAACCTTCCTGGGGTCCATCTTCCAGGTACTCCTCTTCATAGTCTGGCCATGGGAATAGCCAGAGACAAAGCCATGAGTAATCTTTAAGTACTCGCAAACTAGTACTAGCAGGTAAACGGGTTTTTGGATAATGGGACACTAGGCTCTAGGGTTGTTTTGCAAAGGCCAGAATTATCTCTACTACTTTTTATGAAAGCACTAATGCTAGTTGAAGTTTTATAACACCTAAAGGGGAACTTGTATTTCATATCACAACCCTGTTGTGGTCAAGTCAAAGTCTCACTTCATTTCACAAGTCATTTTGAAAAGTCTGACGGGGGAACAGTATGGCCACTCCAACTGTCCATAACCGCGGACGCGGCTATTCGAACAGTTTGACACTCTGCAGAGATTGTACACTTTCACCACAACATTCGATACATCCGTCAGGAACAAATCCTGAATTCACCATACTCAGTATGCGGATAATCAATCCTAACCTTTCAATTACACGCCCTAGTATAAGCACCTCTCCTGTGAGTTTGGCCTCCCAACCATGACCAACTGTCATCTTGGGTACTACACAGGTGGACAATCTTCACAAGGTAGCCTCAGCTCAGACCTTGGTCCTGAGGGAACTAATACTAAGGTATATAAGTTTCCAGTCAAGCCCTACCCAATCTTCGGGTATTGTGGTTGTACGATAAAATTGGAATGGTATCGCATCTAGACAACCATCAGTTTTATAAAGGGCTAAGGCTCATGCCTCAACATTTTCATCACCAAAATCATCCGGTGTTCGGAAACACATGTCCAAAACATTTCAATAGAATGATCCATCATTCCAAGGTTTTCATAACCATTTTTCCACCAAGTATTTCCATCTAAAGTTGATCAAGTTTTATGCTTAGCACTAGCATCTACAAGTGGGGGTGAGTACTAATGAGGGGTGGTAAACTAGTGGAGTTTCAACTAAGCTCAATCTCATGCCTTGGGATGACATCAAGATTATCTAGTTTAGGCCAAATTTTATGCTCTTTATGCAACCTTCACATATATTTCTAGTATATACCATTCACTTAGGTAAAATCTATGTAAGAGCTTTGATAAAGAAATAAAGTAAGAAGCTTGTAAGTAAAACTAGTATTGGTTTATCAAGTGGGTCTGATAACATATGCTTAAGGCATATAGTTGGCATGATAACAAGCAAGTATTTGCTTGCATAAATGCAAGTATAAGCTTGCTTATGTATAGTATCAGCTTGCAAGGTTACTGGCTTGCTAAAGTAGAGTATCTTGCAAGTGTTAGCTTGCCTTGTGCAGAGCAGTGGTTGAAGTTCTCCTCGGCTTCTTCTTCGTAGAATCCTCCTTCCTTCTCGTATCCTTGGTCAGTACTAGCGTCTATAAATAAATACGATGTACACAATCACCAAGCAATACTTAACTACTTGCAATCATCACACACAAGGGTCTTATAGATGATCTAGAATCATCACTAACATTACAATATTTGGGTTTGGTTTAATTCTTTTTATTTTTAGAAAAGTAATTTCTACCCATTAAAAAACTACTTAAGATTTAATATTCTCCAAACCAAACATGGGATCATGTTGACACATGTCATCACCACATATTTTAGTTCATGGGAATGTGATTTAAAATGGTGTCACAATTTAATAAGGTTTTACCCTTTTATTTTAATTAATTCGAATGGCTAGAAATGCCTATGTAGTATTCTTTTATTACTTGAACATTATTTCTGCAAGTGAACCTATATATTTTTATATATTCTGAAAGGAATGGTTAAATGTGATTTTTGAGAGTTGGAATCAACTCAAAAGCTATTATGATTTAACTTTGAAAAATGTTTGAATGCAGAAAAGCTTCTGCCTTGTTATTTTTACCAAGGATGATCTACAGATCCAAATGACTTGAATCCAACGGGCTTGGATTCAGCATTCACAGACCTTTCCAACAAAATTGGTTTCATTCAAATTGGTGCAATGAATCGAGCTGGGTTGATTTTTGAAAATGGGTACATAAGTGTATTTGAATTAAAAAGAAAAAGGTTTAATTTGAATAACTGGGCTGCGCGGGAAAAGTTACTGGGCCGGCCTGCTAAGCGCAGCGCTCCCGCGGGCTATTTAAGTGGGTGTCCCCACTCGTTAGTGACACAGGGGGGTGGGAAGCGGTATGGGGCGCTGTGGGTCGTTCGATCTGATTCTAATCCATTGGCTGGGAGTCATCGTCGACGTTGAGCAACGCAGGCGAGACAGAAACCTAGCGCGGCAGGTGGGGGTCGCTTGGGGCTCACCGGGGTGCTGGCGAGGGTCGGTGAGGCGGGCGAACGACGAAGTCGACGACGGCGAATCTCCTGGTACCGGTGGCTTCTCCTGGGGCGGCTCCAATCGCTGGCCCCCTTCTTCTCCAGAGGCGGCGGGCTCCGGTGAAATTCCGACGAGGTGGTGCTCGCCTTGCTCCGGGAACGGTGTGGCACGATCAGTGATGAGAGGGGAGTAGAATGGTGTGAAGAATTCGACTGGGGGTGGCCTCTATTTATAGTCGAGCGAGGGGACCGACGGGGCGCATGGTGAGCTCGTCTGGGGCGGTGGTACAGACGGCTATCGGCATGGGCGAAGGTAGGGGACGGTGAGATGCTCCCTGGCGATGCTCAACGATATGGTTTCGAGGCGTGGGGCGGTGCGTCTTGGTCGGAACGCGGAAGTGCTCTGCGCGTGCCCGACGGAGATTTTAATGGTGCACAGCGCGCGTGGTCCGCACGGCGGCGAACGAGCATGTCTGCGGGGTTGCTGGGACGGTGGTGATCAAGTATGCACGCGGCGAGGGCGGCGCGCGGCTGTGGGCGTCGGTCGAGCGTGGCGCATGGGGCGTGCTCTCGGCATGGTTGCTGGCGAGGTTTGCATGGTTCGTGCGTGTGGTCCAGTGGCTGGCAGCGTTCGAGTGGTGGACAGGGAGTGGCGGTGGGGTGTTGGCTTGCTCCCAGACATGCTGGCTAGGCTTGTTTATCTTCCTAGCTTGCTGTCTCCATTGGGGTGGCATGGTTAGCTTCGGCTGTTCACCATTGATGACAATGCCAAGCTTACAGTGGTGCTAATGCTTAGTTTATCTTGCTAGATGATCTACTGAGATTGTTTTGAGCTAGAGAGGGAACAAGTTAGGCTCCAATCACTGCTCACTATAGTGTTTAGATTTTGTTTGATTTGTGTCTGCAACCTGTTTGATGAAATGGCCGCAAGAACTCAAGTTTTGAATTTTGAAAAGATTTTTGGTGGGTGTGCTAGGTTGGTGCTGGTGAGTCTGCAGATGCTTGGGTTTTGAAAGTTGAGCTTGTTTGAGTGGTTTTTGAAAAAGTGGGATCTTCCCATATGATATAGATTCAATTTTGAATTGCCATTTAAACTATGCATTTGAAAGTTTCTAGATGATCACAAAGTGGGCCTTGATACTTTGTTATGAGTACATTCAAGGGGTGCAAAGATCCAGAAAAGTTTCTGTTAGGTTTTGAAAGTTTGAGACAGCCAAAGTAGGCATGGGAGTTAAATTGGTCAAAATGACCATTCCCTTAATATATTTTTTATTTACTTGTCTTTATGAAAAGTGTGGGAAATGTTTTAGATGATGTTTATTTCACCTAAGAAACATTTTACAAGCAATGAAACAAACAAACAAGGTGGTTCAAAAGAATTTCAAAATCCATGCATACACATATGCATGCCTTCATAATTTTATATAGCAAAGTTTTTGTTAACTCTAAATTTTGATGATTAGTGTTTGATGATCCAAGCTTATTATTTTTGGGATGTTACACATTCAAATTTTGAAATGTGAAAAATAAACAAACGAAAGAAATAAATGGTGAAATTTAGAGGGAAAAAAAACTTTTGCTTCTAAATGGAAACATCAAAACCTTACTTGAACAGAATTTGAATGAGAAAGTAACAAACAAATTTTCAAATAGATCAAATGCATTCATGCATGGAATATATCTTGATTTTGAATACTTGGAAAGGATAAACCTAAACCCTAAACCCTAATAAAAGAAATCATCATCAAGATCACTCCAAGACTATGGCCTTGTACCATATAAAAATTTAGCAACAACATTCTTAAATAATCATTATTGGTAAATAAAAATATTACAAAACCATGGGAATTGATTTCACTCCATTTGGAGCCATGGATAAAAACTTATGGTTTTTATAAGATAAAAGAAAGTATTTCCAAGGCTAATAAATCTCATAGAAAAAATCAATACTTAATTTTGGACAAAGTAATCCTAAAAATATTTAAAAAGATAAATAATTATTGAATAGAATTATACAAATTGGAATCGCTATTTTTGGAGCTACAAATAAAAAGATATGAATTCTATAAGACAAAGAAAGAATTATTGCAAAGACAATTTAAACCATGGCTAAATCCATAGGTAAATGGAATAAAAGTTTATTAAATAATATAAAAGGATAAAAGTTTATTTAAATAAAATTTTATGGGCTTATAAACCATAGTCAAATTTTATTTAAATAAATACCAATATGCATCACTTAATTTTAAATGAATATTAATTGATAAAAATATTTGAATTGGAATAAATAATACACTAATAATTGGTATAAAACCTACTGAAAATATTGAAGAATATTTGAATTCAAATGGAGGTTTGAATCAAATGATTTGTTTAAAAACAGAAAATGGAAAAAAGAAAAGGAAAAAAGATTTGAAGGAAAATAAATAAAGAAAACCTACCTGCCCAACCCACACGGCCCAACATAGCCCAGCAGCCCACCCGGGCCACTCCCCTCTCTCCCCGCGGGATCCTTTTCTCACCCATTCCCTCCCCGCACCCCTCACGGACAGATGGACCCCACGGCCACGTCAACTTCGTCTTCACCATGCGCCGAGCCCGTTCTTCCCTCCCCTGACCGTTTCTTGTTGAATTAATCCGAGCAATTGTGCTTGATTCACGCAGTAATCTCCTTCCCTGACCTCGCCCTCTTAACCCCCTCTCCCTCCTCTCTGTTTCCCCTTACTTCCCCGCATCAGAGACCCCCCAGGCTGCCCTGAATCGAGCTCACGCCGCCGCAGCAACCGACGCACTTTGGCGTCGATTCCGATGAACCCTAACCTACCCTTGCCCTCTCGGTCAAACTAAATTACTCGACATCCTCTTACGCACCTTCTGACACTCCCCGTGTGCTTTCCCGTGCCCCAGACGCTCGGCAACGACCTCACCTGCAAGCAACCGAGGGTGCACGCAACTCTGGCGGAGGATTCCCGACGACCCCATGCACCATGTACTCTTCCTCTCCTACGACCTTCCCCGAGCTCGCCTCGTCCCCGCAACCATGGTAACCCCCTCGCACCCTCCCCTTACCCCTTAGCCCTGCCGGTGCGCCGCCACCAGAGGCGTCGCCACCGCGCGTCGCCAGCAGCGCCGCTTGTTTCTGGCCAACATGCCCAAATCCATTGGATCTGCATCCTAGGGCCTAGATTAGATCACTAATCGAAGAGGTACGGACATATTTGCTCTATGCAATCCCACTTAGATCTAACGGCTTGCATGGCTTAGCCAAAACGGTATCGGCCAATAGAAACACACCACATGGCCAGGCCTTTTCAGACAAAAATCCAGAAAATGTTATTAGATGTTTAAACTTGCAAAATTCATAACTTTTAATCTACAGGTCAGAAAAATACAAATTTTGGTGTCTATGGATTCAGAAAAATATGAACTGCACTACTGTGGCCTTAGTTTTTACACTTGTTTCTATAAAAGTTGAGTTTTAGGCAGAGACTTGTTTAGGGATATTTTAGCTATAAAAATTGTTGTGAAAATTATTTTTGAGTAAATTATTTTGCAAATGGTTTTGTTTTGAACCCACTGACCAAAACACTAACATTTGAAACTAAAGATATAATTTGTTGACACTAGAAATTATCCCTTTCAATAAAAGCTTTTCTAACAAAATAAAAATGATTTAAAAGACTTATTTGCAATAACTTGGTTCCAATTGAAATTCCAATTTTATAAAAGACCAGTAGGTGTTTGTAATGTTTAGAACCTTGTTAGGAACAACTTTTTCAATAAAATAACCTTTTGCATGTTTGCATGCATTTCTTTGTTTTCTTGTTTCGTTTTGTTATTTTGTGTGGTAGTTTTAAGTGTGTGCTTTTTGCTTGTTTGTAATTTTATAGTGAACTTTGAGGAGTGTGGCAATTTCAAGATCAAGGAGCGTACCTAAATAATCTACTATAAAGGCAAGTGATACTTTGGTCATCAAAAGTCCTATCTTTTCAATATTGCATTAGTGATATTTTTGTAGTATGCATGATAGGACTATTATAAAAAAATATGCTATGCAAATCCCATAGTATCTACCTTGGTAGTATTTTCCAAAGATAGGAGACATGGTAAGTTTAGAATGCTTAGTCTAGCTACATATATTTGTGGGAGGAAATCATGATATGATGTCTTATGAAAATACAAGTATTCTTTTGGACTAAAGAAAACAACTGATGTTAATGAAACACCTGGGTGGAAATGGGACTTGTATGGATGTTTGTTGAGTGGTTACCTAGGACCCATGTCTATGGTTTACCCTGTGTATCTCACTTGTGGATGGCCACCCAGGAACAAAGAGATTGGATACATTCTTATCACGAAAGCTTCCAGTGCAGCCACATGGCATATGGGTTCTGCCTTGACCAACTATGTTGCAAGAACTCAGCCAGATGGACAGAAGGTGGTAGTGATGATAGGATGGAACGCGTCCATGGTGGTATGAGGGATTACTTCTGAAAAGTCTCGTCTCGATGCATGTCGTGTCTTGTGGGGAAAGTGCACCACCTCTCGAGAGGGTAAAACTAAGTACTTAGCCGCGTCCCCGGTTATGGACAATTTTGAGCATCAAAACAATGAAGCAGAATCAAGAATCTCATCATTCTAATTTCTCTAAGTTAAAACTTGTTGGGTGAACAAGGGTAGCACCTGGTGTGTATCCAGTGTGCCATGTTTGATGAAGTGTGTTTGAAAAAGAGAAAAACTATTTTTCAAAACATAGGGACAACTTATTTTATGCAAAGACTAGCCAAAACTCCACTTAGCCATATATTTATGTAGATGTTAGATTCTCCATATTAATATGATATCACTTGCCAATACAATTCAAATGTATTGAACCTTGTGGTTGTAACTTATCATGTTGCAAGTTTGTTTGATGTTAGTGAAGTTTGTTGAGTAGGGATTACAAGTATACAACCAACATGTTTGCCTGTGGCATATGAAGATGAAGGACTCCATGCTTTATAGTTAAAACTGTTGCTCTGTAATAAGATAGCCATATGAGCTATGTAAGTTGTAATGAACTATTTTATTCCTGGTTATGAGTTGTAATATGACCTTTGTTTCTTGATATTACATCTTAAACTGTGGGTGCTAGCTATTCGATCCAGGGACTAGCACTGTAAACACAGGGACTTGTACCTTATTGGGTTTAGGCCTCTAGAACTCGTCTTTCGGTGGCCACGTCCGGTGAAAGCAGGTAGCCAGAACAGGGGTGGAGTGCATCACAGCGGTGCCAAGAAGAACCGCAGCCACACACTGCAGCCGCATGGACCAGCGGCACTGGCTGCACCTTCTTCTTCCTCCTCTTGCTACTCCCTGGCCCCCTTCCAGACCAGTAGGTCGAACTCTTTCAGCAGCGCACCTCGTCCACCAGCTTCAGCGGTGGTGCTGCACGGCCTAGAAGAGGAGGTGATGCAAATTGAGGACCATGGAGGAGCTTGGCTACGCGCCGTTCATGGAGACGCTGGGGCGCGGGAGTCGGAAAAATCAAGACGGGGAAGGGTGGGGGAGACGGCAGCGAGGTAGCTTGCACAAGGAATTGACCTCCTACGACAGAAGACGGTCAAAATCGTGCCGGCGGCGACCATGTTTGAGCACGGGAGAGATAAAATGAACGAGCGGAAGAAAGGGAGATCCTGGCTTGACGAGCCTACCGAGCGAGTCGCGAGCCACACCGAGCGAGTTGCGAGCCCAGTTTTCGGAGAATTTAGACGATCAAGCCGAGCCAGGCTCGACTCGAATTTTCTCAAGCCAGACCAAGCCGAGCCACGAGCCGTCTCGGCTCGATTCCTCCCCTAACGCATTCAACACAATGGACCGTAGGGTGCGCGACCAGAGCTCCCAATGGGAGTAGCTCCCGAGTGTTTGTTCGAGTCATAGACTCGAGCAGAGACTTATAATCGTAGGTTGTGTAGACACATTGACCCAAAAATGCTTAGGATGATCTTGCAAATGCCATCATGCTTACGCTTTTTCGAATGCGCGACCAACGCCCCTATGGGAGTAGCCCCTGAGTCCTCGTTCGATTCGTAGATTCGAATGAGGAATCAGAGCGTGCCACTCAAAGATCTTGTATGTGCGTGACTAGCGCTCTAGTTTGGAGTAGCCTCCGAGTGTCTGGCCGAGTCGTAGACTTGTGCAGAGACTCGAGTCTTGTATTGTGCAGTTGTAGTTGACAATCTCGTGGCGTGCTACTAACCCGGAAGTACATTGGTTGCGCGACCAACGCTCCTGATAAGAGTTGCCCCCGAGTGTCTAGTCGGGTCGTAGACTCGATTGGAGACTCGTGCGAGGAGAAACCACTTAATTGAAAGTGCATCGAGTCAGCGCTTCATGCATAAGGATGCAAGAATCAATGATGCAATCAGAGTCGACGATGCAGATGGAGTCGACGTAGTCTCTTCTGTCGGGTGCGCGACCGCACTGTCAGGTGCGTGACCAGTGTCGCGTCTTTGTAGCATCGAGTGATGCAACCATCCAAGGAAGGACTCGACTCGGGTCTTGAATGTAAGACATAGTCAGTAGTTGTGTCGACTCCTCTTGATGCATTCCACGTTCTTATAAGCTGTAGAAATACAAAAAATTCTGAAGTATATGTATCTTGTAAAAAAATTTGCTTGTCAACTTGTAAAGAAAAATTCTGGTGCCAATGGAGTCAACACTTTTGTACTGTTTGCTAGACCTTTTCGTTAGCCTGATTACCCTTAGTCTTAATACCTAAGATTCGACTATCAGGAAGAATCGTATGAGGTGCTCGAGTGCGCATTGTCGACGATACATTAGGTTACTCGAAGAGGGCGCATCTCCCGAATATATCGAGTGCGATTAAAGTAAGAAAGAAATCAACTCTAATTAGAGAACTTAGCTTTATTGATAGTTTCCATGGTGAAGTTGATGTGGCCACGAACGTAGTTGACGCGATAGCGGGTCACGCGGCGGACGTAGTCGACATGGAGGACCGTAGTCATAGCAGTGACGGGTTGTCAAGTTGGATGGCTATAGATAGTTCCGTGTTTGAAGATTGCTGCAATTGAAGACCACACCGGGTCGCCGCATCCAAGGAATGCAGCGGGTCGCTGGAGCTGATAGAGGCCACGGGTCACTAGAGCCGCAGTAGCCGATGGAGGCAGCGGGTTGCCACAGACGAAGACTGTAGCGGGTCACCACAGCTGAAGACAGTAGCCAGTCACACGGCGGAGTTGGCGCAACCCCCGAGCGTAGAGTCAACGTGGTCGATGGAGTCATCGCGGCGGACAAGTGATCAAGATCGATGGAGTCACGTAGCGGACGTAGTCGACGTGAGGAGTCGATGTAGCGGTTGACACATCCCCGAGAGTAGACCTAGAGGTCGTGGGACCTCCGACGGCCGATTCGACGATGGTTACGAAGCTGTCCGTGGCAAAGTCGAAGTTCGCCGTCACCAAAACCGAGTTAAAAACGTGTAGCCACGAGTTCTTCGTCGGTGACAAGGCTGAAGAAATCATGATAGCACTTGATTTGACTCAATACGTGGCTTTGCTCCAAAAGCTTTACATGAAATACTTAGAGATTGTATTCTTTGCATGTACAGATTCATGGCATGTACGCATGGACCACAACTTGTAAGGCCCAAGACGTATACTTGAATAAACTTCCTTCTATCTTGGCTGACAAATCATGCAGAGCATGCCTGCTTTCTTTTTCTTGTACGCTTCTTCCACAACTCGTAACTCGGCGTATTGAAGGAAGTAACCAGTGGGACCTTTTGTCAAATCGGATGAGGAACGTGACGCTCTCCTTCCTTTGATGCTGGCGCAGTGTCGTGCGCCGTGCGTGCCGGCTGTCTCCACTTGAGCTTTTGATTTTGGTGGAGCCGTGGCCTCAGCTGATCAGGCCGTGATTTTTGCAGCACTAACAGCTCCGTACGTCTGAACTCTCAAACCGGAGAGGCACCAAGTCCGCGCGTCGCATCTTTCCTGTGCCACTGCTAGGGTCACGAAAAACAACGAAGCGGCCGCTGCGGAATATCAAACTCTTGATCTGTTGATTCGATGAGATCCACGCGCGAGGACGAAACTGATGTCGAGCCCCCGCCGCTTGCGAAGACAAATCAGCTACCGTGGGGTCGTTGAAAACGAACACGACGAAGCAGATGAATGGTCCAGATGTGATCTATCCACCATTGAAGGTGAAGGATCTTGTCTGGACGACGAGTCATAGATTGCACATGATGGAACCGTCATGATAGCAACGTGAGTGTCCCTAGTTCCCACAGGGTGCCAATTGATAAGGGTTCGACTCGTCAATTTCCATTGTTATGGGCTTGGGTTTTGGAGAAGATGGAGACGTGGAGATCGCAGAACCACTAGCAAACAAGCAACACGGGACACGAGATTTATCCAGGTTCGATCCCCCGGAGGGAAACCTTACTCCTGCTTGACTGCTCTTGATTAATGGCGAAGCCGAAGATTAAAGGGGGTGCACAGATGAGATCTGGCGGTGTGTATGCTAGGGTTGTGGATCGATAGATTTGTTGTCTATTGTGGAGGTGGAGAGATCCCTCCTCGTTGGACCGTCCTAGCCTTTATATACGAGGGAGGCTAGGTCTCAGGTATCAATATGAGTAGGTTACAAGTTGGATTCAAACTCTAATCTTGAGCTTTCATTGTCTTACGCGCTTGGAGTCTGTGTCCATATGAGCTTCGTACCAGCCGAACCGCCATGGACATCATGGACCTTGGCAAGCCGCCGAGTGGACCCTCTGTTGGGCCACACCAGGTAGGCTGTAGTCGGGTGCCTGTTGAGCATACCTATGTTACACATTCTTAGTCCTGGATCACTCTTGTATCTTCTCGCAACACTTATAGAATAGGACACATCTGGTGTTGTACAAATCATGGCATACATAATTGAACCAATAGTCAAAGCATATGGCACGATGACCATGTCTTCTCGCTAAGCATATGTCCTAGGACATTGCGTCTTGCTAAGTGGCTTGCCTTGGAAGTGATCCTCTACGGGATTCCTTCATATAGAATCTCTTCAATATTTTTTCTAGATATGTATCTTAAGTAATTCCTATCAGGAGTCGAGATCTATCTCTATAGATCTCTATGCACAATATATAAGCTGCTTCACCGAAATC
Organism: Avena atlantica; assembly: GCA_910589765.1. Classification (NCBI taxonomy): domain Eukaryota; kingdom Viridiplantae; phylum Streptophyta; class Magnoliopsida; order Poales; family Poaceae; genus Avena; species Avena atlantica. The sequence continues at coordinate 124,774,463 of OU342739.1, forward strand.
TTTCATGGAAAAACTATTCTGCAATGATTCTATAATAGTGTTAAGAAAAGTTTTATTATTTCCAATTAACAACATGTCATATAAATATAGTATAAAAATGCTATTAAGTTCCCACTTGCTTTCTTGTATACACAAGTTTCTTCTCTATTTTTTATGAAGCCAAAACCTTTGACCACTTCATCAAACCAAAGATTCCAATTCCGTGATGCTTGCTTTTGTCCATAGATTGAACGCTGAAGTTTGCACACCTTTCTAGCAGTCTTTAAATCACCCTCTGGTTGTACCATATACACATCCTTGGTAAGCTTTCCATTTAGGAACGCAGTTTTGACATTCATCTGCCATATCTGCCATATCTCGTAATCGAAATATGCAGAGATTGCTAGAAGTATGCGAATAGACTTAAGCATCGCTACGGGAGAAAGTATGTCATCATAGTCAACTCCTTAAATTTGTCGAAACACTTTTGTGACAATTCGTGCTTTATGTACGGTAACATTACCGTCCATGTTTGTCTTCTTCTAATAGATCCATTTACATTCAATAGGCTTACCGCCTCCCAGAGGGTTTATCAAATTCCAAACTTGATTCGCATACATGGATTCTATCTCGAATTTCATGGCTTCTTACCATTTAACTGTTGGGTTCCGGTGCAGAAAACAAAAAAATTCTACGTCGAATCACCCTAATGCCCAAGATCTATATATTAGTAATGCAGTAACGACCGAGAGGTTTTAGATACGTACCCTTATAGTCCGAAAGCGGTTAACGTTCCGAGGGGAACGTGGTTTAATTAGTCGTGCTCGTAGCCGACCTCAAGGTCGCGAAGCTCCTCGCATGTCACCCTTTGGTCCATCGGCGTGCAGCAATCTGGCTCATGACATCCAAAGTTCCTCAAGTGTTGCACCTCGTGGCTTCATACACATATGGTGAACGATGAGAAACTCCGTCTCCTTTGATCCCTATTGGGAGTGCGGAAGTAGATCTCCGGCTCTTGGAATCCCCACAATGCAATGAAGTGCTGCAGGTGCGTCATCTCTTGCACAACAACCCTGGGCCGTGACAACGCGTGGAGACAACTAGAGAGAGAGATATTGGAGAGGAGGAGGAGAGCTCTCAACTCATGGGATACAATTAATGTATTGGTTGTTTTCTCTAAGGGGGAGAGGGGGCCTCTTTATATAGGGGGGAGGGGCAGCCTTTCCCCTCCCCAAAGCCAACCAGGCGACGGCCAAGGGGGGAGAGGCGGCGGCAAAGGGAGGAGGCAGCACTAGGGCGCCCCAAACACTAACCCTAGCCGCCGGCCAAGGGAGGGGCAGCTCTAGGCGCCCACCAAAACCTAGGAACATGGGCTTGGTCCTGCCGTCCCACGACCCCCTCGATGTCGCCGTCTCGCGTCCGCCGAAGGTAAGGAGGAGCAGGGGCACCGCCCCGCGCGTGACCTTGGAGGAGGAGGCCAGTCCGACCCGCGCCCGTCTCACAGCAGGGGCACCGCCCCGCCACCTCCGCCTCACTGTCCCGTCGTTGTCCAGCAGTAGGAGCATCAGGGTGAGCTCCTCGTTCCCCCTACTCTACTCCTCTGTCTACTTAGCTAGATTTTTCTGCATTTCAATAAAAACTCTAATCAGTATAAGCATAAAGTTTCAAAGAATCAAGATGTGAAGATAATTGATACACCGAACAACTAGTAGAAGCATAAAATCTTGATTTCAGTTGAAGCAAGGAATGTTGCTATTAAATCCTGGTTATGTGAGTTGATATGTCACACTCCTTTGGTTATGTGAGCTGAGCTGAAAACCCAAGTAAGGAATGCTGCTATTAAATGTTACAAGCAAGGGCATTTCTTTTTTATGATGAAATAGGACCTGCTATTATATTCTTGAGCATCGGTATGAATTCGAAAATTTACTCCGTTGGTTTCCTGCATTACTATGTAAATTTAGATATGATAACATTCTTACTTAGATGATGAGGCGAAGCATTCAAACATTTATTTTTATATATCATTTGTTGGCCTATGACACCTGTTATATAAATCAAATGCTCAATGATGTTACATAGATCCATTGTTGCTGGTGATATAGCAGAAAAAGTAATTCTTCAAGCATTTTTATCATTAATTTATAATGTTGGTGTTTATTTAGATCATATATAAATTATAGGAGAAAAGGTAATTCGTCAACCTGCTTTCGTTCCCTAGCTCCTGTAATTCACAACACAATTCCTATTAGAACCATCTTGTGTTGTCTACTAAACTAATACATGCTAAATCTAGAATGCAGAATGTGTTGTCTACTGAACTTTAAGTAGGTTCATTCATAGAAACTTGGAGTTGATTCATACTAAATACTGGATTAGATTCATTCCTAGAAGTAGTAGTTGCATTTACTGAATTAGATTGTCTGAATCTTGGTGTAGTTGTATCATTTTGTAGTACTTAAAGATTGGACTATTGGTTTACTAATATAACTTGGGGAGTACTTAATCTACTTTCATTACATCATTGTGCTACTATAACATGAATTTTTCTTAAAGTGAATTTCTTCATTTCAAATACTCTATTTGTACATGTGACTAGGTAATTCCTACTGTTTGTTGTTCCTACTGTACTCCAGCTAGGTAATTTTGAATCCATGGTAGCTGTGTAACTTGATGTGAGATTTCTGTGTTCTTTCTGCTTGTTCAGTGATTGTGTATAAAGATATGAAGTTTGCCCTTTTAGATTTATTTTCTCCCACTTTGCAAGGTTTTACTAACTCTTCAAATGCTCTTAATGGCACTATTCAAAGGACTGCCAACGCATTTCTTTAGCATATGACAAGATCCAGGAGGCTTATTTATACTTGTACATGTGTTAGACTTATATGAGAATTTGAGTAATACTCCCATTCTAGTATCATTTTTAGTTTTTCTCAAATAATTGTTATATGTCTAATGATTATTGTATTTTTAATTAGTATGGCGCAGGGGGAGCCGACGTACAATGGTGTGTATATGAAGCCAACGAAGATCCCCACTTGGGAGGCTAAGATCACCGCCGATGGGAGGAGGTGCCACCTTGGGACATGGCGGTCACCTGAGGAGGCGACATGTGCCTACGACTGTATGGCAGTCCAGCACTTTGGAGCGAAGGCGATCCTAAAATTCCCCGAGCATTGAGCTAGGGCCATTCAGAATAGGCCTATGGATATGAGGGTCGCCACGATGGCGGAGGAGCGGGAGCACCGACTGGTCGAAAGACAGCTTCTTGACCCCTTGGTCTAGACACTCCGCGAGGATCCTACAATGATGGTGTAGCAGTATGAGGTCTTGGCAGCCATTTAACGCTAGCAACTCGCCACCGCGCGCCCTCAGGGTTGTACTACGGGTTCATCCTCGGTGACTTTACCATCACACCCACGTCGTCTGGTTCTGTAAGGGTTCCAACCTTTAAATAAGGTAGAGTCCCCTGTGTATACAATGCTAGTCTCTGGATCAATAGCTAGCATCCACAGTTAAGATGTAATATCAAGAAACAAAGGTCATAATACAACTTTATAACCAGGAATAACATAATTTTATTACACCTTACATAGCTCATTTGGCTATTACATTACATTGCAGCAGAATATCTATAAGCATGGGGTCCTTCATCTTCAAAGTGCCACAGGCAGACATGTTGGTTGTAAACTTTGTAATCCTAATCAACACACTTCACTAAATCAATCAATCCTGCAACATACAAGTTACAGCCACAAGGGTCAATACATTTGAATTGTATTGGCAAGTGATACTATGGTAGTATAGTGAAGTCTATCATCTAAATGCATTTGGCTAAGTGGAGCTTAGGCTTGCTTTGCTCAAAATATGTTTTTCCTTATCATTTGAAAACACTAAGTTTTTGCTTGACAAATCATTTCTCCCAATCAAAGATTGAAGATCCATTAACCCTTGTTCAACCACAAGTTTTTAACTTAGAAATTTGAATGATGAGATTCTTGATTGCTTCCATGTCTTGATGCCCAAATTGTCCTTTACCAGGGACATGGCTAAGTACTTAGATTTTACGCTCTGCAGAGGTGGTGCACTTTCCCCCACAAGACTTGGTTTCACCAAGACAAGATCTTTCAGAAGCCTTCCCTTATACCAAAATGTACGCGTTCCAACCTATCAAACTCTACCACCAACTGTCCATATGGCTAAGTTCTTGCAACCTATATGATCCAGGCAGAGCCCATAATGCCAAGTGGCTGCACTTGAAGCTTCTCAACATTTGACATCTCAAATCTCTTTGTTCCTGGGTGGCAATCCACAAGTGAGATACACAAGGTAAACCATAAACATGGTCCTTGTGAACCACTCAACCAAAAACCACCATTCAAGTCCCATTCCACCCAGGTGATTCATTAACTTAGTTGTTTTATTAAACAAAAACACAAGTCCTTAGTCTTAGAAATTTTCCATAGTATGGATATATATTCCACCCTTGTTTTCTATTAGATAAGCTAAGCTTGATAGTAGTAGGAATCTTAACTTAGGAAAATTTCTACTAAGGTTTCATCTACTAGGTTTTCCTATAGCAAGGTTTATACTTAGCAAAAATTCCATGCAGGTTTTACTTAGAAAAATCACTAATGCATAGTGAAAGTAATGGGACAAAGTATGAAGCATCACTTGACTTTTTGGTAGAGGTTATAGGTTCACTCCTTGTCCTTGCAACAATCACACTCTTCAAGTCACTACAATTCAATCAAGCAAGGCACAAACTCAATCTACCAATCAAGCAAAACATCACGAAAATCATAGAGTCAAAGTAATGCATGCAATCATGCCAAGCTTTGTTTGAAAAAGTGGTTCCTAATGGGTCATAAACATTTGAAAACACCTATTGGTCATTTTATAAAGTGGCAAAAGTCATTTGCAAGGGATTTCACTTCCTAAACCATTTTCAAAACAAAGTATCATTTTATGTGGTGTAGAAATGTTTTTACTAAGGCATTAATCTATAGGGTTCACCAAATATGTTTTCAAACCATAAAACTTTGTGTTTAGGGTCAAAACATTTCCCAAAAGTTTTCTTCAAAAACCATTTTTAATAAATAAACTATATTTTTATTTGACTAGAAATGGTTTTAAATCAAAGAATCATTCTTTTGTTTCACCCAATACATTTTTGAAACCACAAAGTGTTTCCTATGGTCAGTAGGTTCAAATCACACCATTTGCAAAAGATTTTATCCCCAAAATCATTTTTGAACAATTTTTATAATCTAAACAAGCATACAAATGTTTATGCAAAAACAAACATTTTACAGAAGCTTTTTACTAAACAAATGGCATGGTTGGCTAGGGATTGTTCCACCGATTCCATGGATATAAAGTTTGTAATTTTTGGACGTGTGGATCAAAAGTTATAAGGGTTTCAAAATTGCATGTAAATCTGAATTCAAATTCTATTTTAAATCGTCTGGTGCCACGCGTCTTAATTCTATTCGTCCATACCGTTTCGGTTGGATCGAGCACTCTGGTGTGTTGGATATTAAACAGATCGTGCGGTGCAGATCTGTTCGTACCCCTTCGATCATTGGATCTATCGTAGCGCTTGGATCTACATCCTATGGCTATCGTCGCATTGACCAAGCTCTGGCGGCGCTCGACGGCTGCGCGCGGCGGCAATGGTCAGACAACGGTGAAACTGGGGATGCAGGAATCGAGGAAGGAAGGGAGTATGATCACCGTGTTCCCAAAATCCTGGGGAAGCTCAAGGTGTTCTCGAGGAGTCAAGGGGCGCTCTGGTCCAACGTGGATTGCTCGCCGGAGTCTACACGACGTCGGGCGTGCTTAGGTCGAGTTGGGGGCGGGGCTACAAGGCACAGGAGGAAGAGACAAGGGGTCTGTTAGACGCGTGAGGGTGAGTAGAACTTGCGTGTGTGAACGAGAGGGGAAGGGGTGGACGGAAACTACCTAGGGCACTCACCGGAGTTAAACCAGACGGTGGCGGCGCTTGGAGTCGTCGCTGTCGAGGCTTAGGGGCGCGCGCGAGCGAGCTAGCGATGCGGAAAGGTCTGCCAGGAGATGGGGATCACAGCTGCGTGCTCGAGGAGGTAAGGGGTGGCGTGGTGCTGCCGGAATCCTCGCCGGAGCATCGTCGGACAGTGGGCGGTGTCTAGCGAAATTCGGCAGCCTGGGGGAGCACTTGGGGGAGGAGACAGAGGGGAAATGGAAGGGAGACGCTGGCGTTTAAATGGGCGTGATCACTGCAAGTAATGGTGGCCGCATTAAGGTGAATTTAAGCCGCGGAATCACAGCCAGAAACGGCGACGAGGGGAGGGATAAGAGGTCGTCGCGGGTGAGGACGATGAACAGGAGGGGGTGGGGTCGGTTGGTCAGCGAGAGAGAGGAGAGGGGAGTTGGGTCCACCTGTCATTGGCTCTGTGGTTAAGTTCCCGAGTGAGAAATGAACGATTCGCTGGGGAGAGAGGTGGGCTGCTGGGCTGGGATGGGCTTTAGCTGGGCTGGGTCTTCTTTGCTCTATTTTTTTTCTGTTCTAAAACCTTTTTCTTTTTCTATTTCTTTTTCTATTTTGAAATTCAAACAAACAAATCAAACAATCAATTCAAAACAACTTCCACCAAACTTTATATTAAGTTTGGTTCTGTTTATCAACACAAATCAAAGTCCAAAACAAAATAATAATATTTTTATTTTTTAGGATCTATTTAATAATTAAATAAAATAGACCTTAATGATTAATTCAAATAGGTTTTGATTTATTTAATAAAATCTCCATTTGAAAACTAAATATTATCAGAACCAAATCAGTAGGTTATATTTGAAAATATAAGATACTTGGAAAACTTGTTTAAAATAAAATAACATTTTTATTTTAGGGTCCATTAATAATTAAATAAGATGGACCTTAGTTATTAAATCAAATAGGATTTGTTTTATTTATTTTCAAAACTCTATTTGAAATCCAAAATAGTACCAAAACCATTCAGTAGGTTTTATTTGAAAATAATAAACACTTGGAAAACTTATTTAAAATAATTTAATAAGTTTTGATGTTTTAATTAAAAAGGAAAAGCCTTTACTTAAAGAAAATTGGATATTAAATCCTTATTATTTTATTTAAACAAACCTTTATTCTTTTAATCAAAGCAAAACATTTTAATTCAAAAGATTGGCCAAGATTTAATTTGGCTCTATAAAATAATCCTTATTTATAAATCTACCTTTTCTTGTGAAAACCAAGTCTTTTATTAAAAGATCCAAAATAGTAATTTCAAAATATTTTTAGCTTTATTGTTTATTTAACTTTTTAAATCCCTTTAGGATTTTATTTGATCAAATAGGTTTGAAGGTTTCCAATTGGAATCAAAAAGTTTCTTCTCACCCTGAAAAAAAATCAACAAAGTTTTATTTTATTCATTTATTTTTCACATTACAAGATTTGGAAAATCTTGGGATGTGACAGGCTACCACCCTTAAAATAAATCTCGTCCCGAGATTTGGGAAGGCTAGGGTTACAATTTGGCTCAAAAGCATCTAGGGTACTACCACCCTTAAAATATTTTCCAACTAAATTACATCTTGGCTTGCTTGGGATCTTGATGTAACTTTCCTGGACAGAAGTTTGCATAGTGGCCTAGCTCCTTGCATTTGAAACATGTCACTTGGCTGATATCTCTCTTTTCCTTTGATATCATTGCCTCTTGTTTGTTTCTTTGGTTCTTCTTCTTTTCTGGGCATTCACTGGCATAGTGTCCCATCTCTTTGCAATTGTAACATTGCAACTGGCTTATGTCCTTCTTCTTCTTTTTGGGTCTCTCCAAAGCTAGGAGTTCTTCTAGTTCATGCTCTTCAAAGGTGGGAAATCTTTCTCTCTTCTTGGGTCATTGATCTTCATGCTCCTTGGATGCATGATCCTTGTCTCCACAAGTATTGCTAGCTTGGGTTCCTTCTAGAATAGCATCTTCGTCATCCTTGTTGTCATTAGCTCTTTGGGAAAAGTTTTCTCCCATGTTGATCATTTGAGTAACCAATCCTTGCAACAATTGGGATTGAAGTTTCAAAATCCTTTGTATGGTTGGGTCTAGTCCATTGTTGTTGGCTAAAAGCTGAGTTGTCTCTTGGCACAACTGGTTTTGGGTTGCTATGAGTTCCCTCATGTTGTCCTCTTGGTTGTTGTTGTCACCATCCTTGATGTTGGGGTTTCTTGGAGAAGTCATCTGTGTGGGTTGGATTGGGATTAGAATAGGCAAAATATTTCTAAGGGAATAATTCTATTCACACACATCACAATTCACACAAGCAATGTGCAAGCAATCACAATCAAACATTCCACTCAAACAACAAGTTTCAAGCATATTTTTAGGCAACCAAAAATATTTTTGTTACACCACATAAGTTGGTGTGTTTGACTTAACTAAAATATGGTGGTCCATCTATATGGTTCACTTGTGATCTTTCCATCCTTCTTGGTTGATTCCTTCTTGCATGAGATCATGGTTTCCTTGGAAAAATTCTTGGTCACAAAAACTTCAAAGGTGATGTAGGCTCCTTCTAACTTGTGTTTCCTTAGTCTCCAAATCTTGAGCAAGATTTTCTTGTCTCACTAGTCCTTAGTGAATATGCTGAAGATGTTGAAGTCATTAGAGTTGAAGATGTTGAAGTCATTAGAGTTGAAGATGTCCTTTGCACATGGTGAAGTCTTTGGCCATGGGGTAGGTTTTTCCATCAAGTTGAAAATAGAAGAGATGTAGAGTTGAAACCAAAATGGTTGAGGAAAGAGTTTACAATATTGTTTGTAAATAAGTTTTTGGAATAAAAACAACTCCTAATTTTCTAATGGTTTTTGTCCAATCCTAGGTTTACAAATCCTACACGCAACACAATGCTCTGATACCATCTGTAAGGGTCCCAACCTTTAAATAAGGTAGAGTCCCCTGTGTATACAATGCTAGTCCCTGGATCAATAGCTAGCATCCACAGTTAAGATGTAATATCAAGAAACAAAGGTCATAATACAAATTTATAACCAGGAATAACATAATTTTATTACACCTTACATAGCTCATTTGGCTATTACATTACATTGCAGCAGAATATCTATAAGCATGGGGTCCTTAATCTTCAAAGTGCCATAGGCAGACATGTTGGTTTTAGACTTTGTAATCCTAATCAACACACTTCACTAAATCAATCAATCCTGCAACATACAAGTTACAGCCACAAGGGTCAATACATTTGAATTGTATTGGCAAGTGATACTATGGTAGTATAGTGGAGTCTATCATCTAAATGCATTTGGCTAAGTGGAGCTTAGGCTTGCTTTGCTCAAAATATGTTTTTCCTTATCATTTGAAAACACTAAGTTTTTGCTTGACAAAATCATTTCTCCCAATCAAAGATTGAAGATCCTTTAACCCTTGTTCAACAACAAGTTTTTAACTTAGAAATTTGAATGATGAGATTCTTGATTGCTTCCATGTCTTGATGCCCAAATTGTCCTTTACCAGGGACATGGCTAAGTACTTAGATTTTACACTCTACAGAGGTGGTGCACTTTCCCCACAAGACTTGGTTTCACCAAGACAAGATCTTTCAGAAGCCTTCCCTTAGACCAAAATGGACGCGTTCCAACCTATCAAACTCTACCACCAACTGTCCATATGGCTAAGTTCTTGCAACCTATATGATCCAGGCAGAGCCCATAATGCCAAGTGGCTACACTTGAAGCTTCTCAACATTTGACATCTCAAATCTCTTTGTTCCTGGGTGGCAATCCACAAGTGAGATACACAAGGTAAACCATAAACATGGGCCTTGTGAACTACTCAACCAAAACCACCATTCAAGTCCCATTCCACCCAGGTGATTCATTAACTTAGTTGTTTTATTAAACAAAAACACAAGTCCTCAGTCTTAGAAATTTTCCATAGTATGGATATATATTCCACCCTTGTTTTATTAGCTGAGCTAAGCTTGATAGTAGTAGGAATCTTAACTTAGGAAAATTTCTACTAAGGTTTCATCTACTAGGTTTTCCTATAGCAAGGTTTATACTTAGCAAAAATTCCATCCAGGTTTTACTTAGAAAAATCTCTAATGCATAGTGAAAGTAATGGGACAAAGTATGAAGCATCACTTGCCTTTTTGGTAGAGGGTATAGGTTCACTCCTTGTCCTTTCAACAATCACACTCTTCAAGTCACTACAATTCAATCAAGCAAGGCACAAACTCAATCTACCAATCAAGCAAAACATCACAAAAATCATAGAGTCAAAGTAATGCATGCAATCATGCCAAGCTTTGTTTTGTTTGAAAAAGTGGTTCCTAATGGGTCATAAACATTTGAAAACACCTATTGGTCATTTTATAAAGTGGCAAAAGTCATTTGCAAGGGATTTCACTTCCTAAACCATTTTCAAAACAAAGTATCATTTTATGTGGTGTAGAAATGTTATTACTAAGGAATTAATCTATAGGGTTCACCAAATATGTTTTCAAACCATAAAACTTTGTGTTTAGGGTCAGAGAGTTTAAAACAAAACATTTCCCAAAAGTTTTCTTCAAAAACCATTTTTAATAAATAAACTATATTTTTATTTGACTAGAAATGGTTTTAAATCAAAGAATCATTCTTTTGTTTCACCCAATACATTTTTGAAACCACAAAGTGTTTCCTATGGTCAGTAGGTTCAAATACACCATTTGCAAAAGATTTTATCCCCAAAATCATTTTTGAACCATTTTTATAATCTAAACAAACATACAAATGTTTCTGCAAAAACAAACATTTTTCCAGAAGCTTTTTACTAAAAAAATGGCATGGTTGGCTAGGGCTTGTTCCACTGATTCCATTGATATAAAGTTTCTAATTTTTGGACGTGTGGATCAAAAGTTATAAGGGTTTCAAAATTGCATCTAAATCTGAATTCAAATTCTATTTTAAATCGTCTGGTGCCACGCGTCTTAATTCTATTCGTCCATACCGTTTCGGTTGGATCGAGCACTCTAGTGCGTTGGATATTAAACAGATCGTGCGGTGCAGAGCTGTTCGTACCCCTTCGATCAGTGGATCTATCGTAGCGCTTGGATCTACATCCTACGGCTATCGTCGCATTGACCAAGCTCTGGCGGCGCTCGACGGCTGCGCGCGGCGGCGACGGTCAGACGACGGAGAAACTGGCGATGCAGGAAGCGAGGAAGGAAGGGAGTATGCTCACCCTGTTAGCAAAATCCTGGGGAAGCTCAAGGTGTTCTCGAGGAGCCAAGGGACGCTCTGGTCCGACGTGGATTGCTCGCCGGAGTCTACACGGCGTCGGGCGTGCTTCAGTCGACGTTGGGGGAGGGGCTACAAGGCACAGGAGGACGAGACAAGGGGTTTGTTAGACGCGTGAGGGTGAGTAGAACTTGCGTGCGTGAACGAGAGGGGAAGGGGTGGACGGAAACTACCTGGGGCACTCGCCGGAGTTAAACCAAACGGTGGTGGCGCTTGGAGTCGTCGCTGTCGAGGCTCAGGGGCGCGCGCGAGCGAGCTGGCGATGCGGAAAGGTCCGCCAGGAGATGGGGATCACAGCTGCGTGCTCGAGGAGGTAAGGGGTGGCGTGGTGCTGCCGGAATCCTCGTCGGAGCGTCGTCGGACAGTGGGCGGTGTCTGGCGAAATTCGGCAGCCTGGGGGCGCACTTGGGGGAGGAGACAGAGGGGAAATGGAAGGGAGACACTGACGTTTAAATGGGCGTGATCACTGCAAGTAATGGTGGCCGCATTAAGGTGAATTTAAGCCGCGGAATCACAGCCAGAAACGGCGACGAGGGGAGAGAGAAGAGGTCGTTGTGGGTGAGGACGATGAACAGGAGGGGGTGGGGTCTGTTGGTCAGTGAGAGAGAGGAGAGGGGAGTTGGGTCCACCTGTCATTGGCTCTGCGGTTAAGTTCCTGAGTGAGAAATGAACGATTCGCTGGGGAGAGAGGTGGGCTGCTGGGCTGGGATGGGCTTTAGCTGGGATGGGTCTTCTTTGCTCTATTTTTTTCTGTTCTGAAACCTTTTTATTTTTTTATTTCTTTTTCTGTTTTGAAATTCAAACAAACAAATCAAACAATCAATTCAAAACAACTTCCATCAAACTTTATATTAAGTTTGGTTCTGTTTATCAACACAAATCAAAGTCCAAAACAAAATAATAATATTTTTATTTTTTTTAAGATCTATTTAATAATTAAATAAAATAGACCTTAATTATTAATTCAAATAGGTTTTGATTTATTTAATAAAATCTCCATTTGAAAACTAAATATTATCAAAACCAAATCAGTAGGTTTTATTTGAAAATATAAGATACTTGGAAAACTTGTTTAAAATAAAATAACATTTTTATTTTAGGGTCCATTAATAATTAAATAAGATGGACCTTAGTTATTAAATCAAATAGGATTTGTTTTATTTATTTTCAAAACTCTATTTGAAATCCAAAATAGTACCAAAACCATTCAGTAGGTTTTATTTGAAAATAATAAACACTTGGAAAACTTATTTAAAATAACTTAAAAAGTTTTGATGTTTTAATTAAAAAGGAAAAGCCTTTACTTAAATAAAATTGGATATTAAATCCTTATTATTTTATTTAAACAAACCTTTATTCTTTTAATCAAAGCAAAACATTTTAATTCAAAAGATTGACCAAGATTTAATTTGGCTCTATAAAATAATCCTTATTTATAAATCTACCTTTTCTTTTGAAAACCAAATCTTTTATTAAAAGATCCAAAAGAGTAATTTCAAAATATTTTTAGCTTTATTGTTTATTTAACTTTTTTAATCCCTTTAGGATTTTATTTGATCAAATAGGTTTGAAGGTTTCCAATTGGAATCAAGAAGTTTGTTCTCACCCTGAAAATCAACAAAGTTTTATTTTATTCATTCATTTTTCACATTACAAGATTTGGAAAATCTTGGGATGTGACAGGCTACCACCCTTAAAATAAATCTCGTCCCGAGATTTGGGAAGGCTAGGGTTACAATTTGGCTCAAAAGCATCTAGGGTACTACCACCCTTAAAATATTTTCCAACTAAATTACATCTTGGCTTGCTTGGGATCTTGATGTAACTTTCCTGGACAGAAGTTTGCATAGTGGCCTAGCTCCTTGCATTTGAAACATGTCACTTGGCTGATATCTCTCTTTTCCTTTGATATCATTGCCTCTTGTTTGTTTCTTTGGTTCTTCTTCTTTTCTGGGCATTCACTGGCATAGTGTCCCATCTCTTTGCAATTGTAACATTGCAACTGGCTTATGTCCTTCTTCTTCTTTTTGGGTCTCTCCAAAGCTAGGAGTTCTTCTAGTTCATGCTCTTCAAAGGTGGGAAATCTTTCTCTCTTCTTGGGGCATTGATATTCATGCTCCTTGGATGCATGATCCTTGTCTCCACAAGTATTGCTAGCTTGGGTTCCTTCTAGAATAGCATCTTTGTCATCCTTGTTGTCATTAGCTCTTTGGAAAATGTTTTCTCCCATGTTGATCATTTGAGTAACCAATCCTTGCAACAATTGGGATTGAAGTTTCAAAATCCTTTGTATGGCTGGGTCTAGTCCATTGTTGTTGGCTAAAAGCTGAGTTGTCTCTTGGCTCAACTGGTTTTGGGTTGCTATGAGTTCTCTCATGTTGTCCTCTTGGTTGTTGTTGTTGTCACCATCCTTGATGTTGGGGTTTCTTGGAGAAGTCATTTGTGTGGGTTGGATTGGGATTAGAATAGGCAAAATATTTCTAAGGGAATAATTCTATTCACACACATCACAATTCACACAAGCAATGTGCAAGCAATCACAATCAAAAATTCCACTCAAACAACAAGTTTCAAGCATATTTTTAGGCAACCAAAAATATTTTTGTTACACCACATAAGTTGGTGTGTTTGACTTAACTAAAATATGGTGGTCCATCTATATGGTTCACTTGTGATCTTTCCATCCTTCTTGGTTGATTCCTTCTTTCATGAGATCATGGTTTCCTTGGAAAAATTCTTGGTCACAAAAACTTCAAAGGTGATGTAGGCTCCTTCTAACTTGTGTTTCCTTAGTCTCCAAATATTGAGCAAGATTTTCTTGTCTCACTAGTCCTTAGTGAATATGCTGAAGATGTTGAAGTCATTAGAGTTGAAGATGTCCTTTGCACATGGTGAAGTCTTTGGCCATGGGGTAGGTTTTTCCATCAAGTTGAAAATAGAAGAGATGTAGAGTTGAAACCAAAATGGTTGAGGAAAGAGTTTACAAGATTGTTTGTAAATAAGTTTTTGGAATAAAAACAATTCCTATTTTTCTAAGGGTTTTTGTCCAATCCTAGGTTTACAAATCCTATAGGCAACACAATGCTCTGATACCATCTGTAAGAGTCCCAACCTTTAAATAAGGTAGAGTCCCCTGTGTATACAATGCTAGTCCCTGGATCAATAGCTAGCATCCACAGTTAAGATGTAATATCAAGAAACAAAGGTCATAATACAACTTTATAACCAGGAATAACATAATTTTATTACACCTTACATAGCTCATTTGGCTATTACATTACATTGCAGCAGAATATCTATAAGCATGGGGTCCTTCATCTTGAAAGTGCCACAGGCAGACATGTTGGTTGTAGACTTTGTAATCCTAATCAACACACTTCACTAAATCAATCAATCCTGCAACATACAAGTTACAGCCACAAGGGTCAATACATTTTAATTGTATTGGCAAGTGATACCATGGTAGCATAGTGGAGTCTATCATCTAAATGCATTTGGCTAAGTGGAGCTTAGGCTTGCTTTGCTCAAAATATGTTTTTCCTTATCATTTGAAAACACTAAGTTTTTGCTTGACAAATCATTTCTCCCAATCAAAGATTGAAGATCCATTAACCCTTGTTCAACCACAAGTTTTTAACTTAGAAATTTGAATGATGAGATTCTTGATTGCTTCCATGTCTTGATGCCCAAATTGTCCTTTACCAGGGACATGGCTAAGTACTTAGATTTTACGCTCTGCAGAGGTGGTGCACTTTCCCCCACAAGACTTGGTTTCACCAAGACAAGATCTTTCAGAAGCCTTCCCTTATACCAAAATGTACACGTTCCAACCTATCAAACTCTACCACCAACTGTCCATATGGCTAAGTTCTTGCAACCTATATGATCCAGGCAGAGCCCATAATGCCAAGTGGCTGCACTTGAAGCTTCTCAACATTTGACATCTCAAATCTCTTTGTTCCTGGGTGGCAATCCACAAGTGAGATACACAAGGTAAACCATAAACATGGTCCTTGTGAACCACTCAACCAAAAACCACCATTCAAGTCCCATTCCACCCAGGTGATTCATTAACTTAGTTGTTTTATTAAACAAAAACACAAGTCCTTAGTCTTAGAAATTTTCCATAGTATGGATATATATTCCACCCTTGTTTTCTATTAGATAAGCTAAGCTTGATAGTAGTAGGAATCTTAACTTAGGAAAATTTCTACTAAGGTTTCATCTACTAGGTTTTCCTATAGCAAGGTTTATACTTAGCAAAAATTCCATCCAGGTTTTAC
Source organism: Avena atlantica (assembly GCA_910589765.1). Classification (NCBI taxonomy): domain Eukaryota; kingdom Viridiplantae; phylum Streptophyta; class Magnoliopsida; order Poales; family Poaceae; genus Avena; species Avena atlantica. The sequence goes on from OU342739.1 coordinate 124,790,012, forward strand.
TTAGAAAAATCACTAATGCATAGTGAAAGTAATGGGACAAAGTATGAAGCATCACTTTCCTTTTTGGTAGAGGGTATAGGTTCACTCCTTATCCTTGCAACAATCACACTCTTCAAGTCACTACAATTCAATCAAGCAAGGCACAAACTCAATCTACCAATCAAGCAAAACATCACAAAAATCATAGAGTCAAAGTAATGCATGCAATCATGCCAAGCTTTGTTTTGTTTGAAAAAGTGGTTCCTAATGGGTCATAAACATTTGAAAACACCTATTGGTCACTTTATAAAGTGGCAAAAGTCATTTGCAAGGGATTTCACTTCCTAAACCATTTTCAAAACAAAGTATCATTTTATGTGGTGTAGAAATGTTTTTACTAAGGCATTAATCTATAGGGTTCACCAAATATGTTTTCAAACCATAAAACTTTGTGTTTAGGGTCAGAGAGTTTAAAACAAAACATTTCCCAAAAGTTTTCTTCAAAAACCATTTTTAATAAATAAACTATATTTTTATTTGACTAGAAATGGTTTTAAATCAAAGAATCATTATTTTGTTTCACCCAATACATTTTTGAAACCACAAAGTGTTTCCTATGGTCAGTAGGTTCAAATCACACCATTTGCAAAAGATTTTATCCCCAAAATCATTTTTGAACAATTTTTATAATCTAAACAAGCATACAAATGTTTTTGCGAAAACAAACATTTTTCCAGAAGCTTTTTACTAAACAAATGGCATGGTTGGCTAGGGCTTGTTCCACTGATTCCATTGATATGAAGTTTGTAATTTTTGGACATGTGGATCAAAAGTTACAAGGGTTTCAAAATTGCATCTAAATCTGAATTCAAATTCTATTTTAAATCGTCTGGTGCCACGCGTCTTAATTCTATTCGTCCATACCATTTCGGTTAGATCGAGCACTCTGGTGCGTTGGATATTAAACAGATCGTGCGGTGCAGAGCTGTTCGTACCCCTTCGATCAGTGGATCTATCGTAGCGCTTGGATCTACATCCTACGGCTATCGTCGCATTGACCAAGCTCTGAGAGAGAAGAGGGGAGGGAGAAGAGGTCGTCGCGGGTGAGGACGATGAACAGGAGGGGGTGGGGTCGGTTGGTCAGCGAGAGAGAGGAGAGGGGAGTTGGGTCCACCTGTCATTGGCTCTGCGGTTAAGTTCCTGAGTGATAAATGAACGATTCGCTGGGGAGAGAGGTGGGCTGCTGGGCTGGGATGGGCTTTAGCTAGGCTGGGTCTTCTTTGCTCTATTTTTTTTCTGTCCTGAAACCTTTTTCTTTTTCTATTTCTTTTTCTGTTTTGAAATTCAAACAAACAAATCAAACAATCAATTCAAAACAACTTCCACCAAACTTTATATTAAGTTTGGTTCTGTTTATCAACACAAATCAAAGTCCAAAACAAAATAATAATATTTTTATTTTTTTAGGATCTATTTAATAATTAAATAAAATAGACCTTAATTATTAATTCAAATAGGTTTTGATTTATTTAATAAAATCTCCATTTGAAAACTAAATATTATCAAAACCAAATCAGTAGGTTTTATTTGAAAATATAAGATACTTGGAAAACTTGTTTAAAATAAAATAACATTTTTATTTTAGGGTCCATTAATAATTAAATACGATGGACCTTAGTTATTAAATCAAATAGGATTTGTTTTATTTATTTTCAAAACTCTATTTGAAATCCAAAATAGTACCAAAACCATTCAGTAGGTTTTATTTGAAAATAATAAACACTTAGAAAACTTATTTAAAATAATTTAATAAGTTTTGATGTTTTAATTAAAAAGGAAAAGCCTTTACTTAAATAAAATTGGATATTAAATCATTATTATTTTATTTAAACAAACCTTTATTCTTTTAATCAAAACAAAACATTTTAATTCAAAAGATTGGCCAAGATTTAATTTGGCTCTATAAAATAATCCTTATTTATAAATCTTTTTAAATCCCTTTAGGATTTTATTTGATCAAATAGGTTTGAAGGTTTCCAATTGGAATCAAAAAGTTTCTTCTCACCCTGAAAATCAACAAAGTTTTATTTTATTCGTTTATTTTTCACATTACAAGATTTGGAAAATCTTGGGATGTGACAGGTTCTTCCTTAGGTTTGTCTGACGACGACGCCTAATGTAGCTAGGACAGAGCCGTGTGGGATCAGCTACTTATCATATATTACTTATATCGCTAGACTTTCTGATGTTTTATTTGTGCTACGTACTTACTTTATAACTATGTTTGTGGTACTTACTTTATAACTATGTTTACTTACTTTGGCATTGCATGGACATGAAGATTACCATACCTCTCCCTGCGAACTTTGGTGTTAGCCATTTAAAGTGACTCGCACAAGTCCTTTCTTTTTCAATGAGATAGTATGTTCTATGAAATTCATGTGAAGAATGTAAATATATATACATATTTAATGAAAATCATGACTAATTGTTCTGTCCTATGATTTTACTCAATCAATCCCATGCGGTGCACGACTTGCTTTCGTCCCGACTCTTCCGATGAGGGTGAAGATATGTGTGAACTTTAGATAATCCTAGGAACCAATGTCCTAGCTACCTATATTGAACATTTGGTGTATACTGCTACTGTTTACTATGTTAATATGTATTTTGCTGTCATTATCCTGTATATTGTGTATTCTCCTTATACTATGAATTTGGTTTATTTTCTTATCATTATTTTTCTCTGGTATATAATATCCGCGAAACGATATGGGCGCCGGTGGTAAGGGCACTATACCTCCGGTGAATACGATAATTCGCCGACGATAACAGATAATACCCCTGACGAATTTGGGGTGCGCCGGCGATGTGTCCTTACCACCGGTGACATGGTCACCGGCGAGCCCGAACTTGCCGTCGGTAGGCCATTTTGGTTAGCCGGCGATAGGGTTTTCCCTACTAGTTCCCCCTCTCTTGGTTTTTCCCTCATGGGCCCTTTTCCCTAGGAAACTTGACCCATTAGTGGAATAACCTTTTTAAATTAGATTTTAATATTAATTACATTAATTAATATGTAAATACATATTACCAAATCTGATTTGACCCAAAACACCTTTCGTTTACCCTTCTATATCCTATGAACAACTTCGGAGCTTCCCAGAATGATTCCGGTCCTCTCACAGAACTTTTCTAGTTTCCTTTCTTTCTCCGAACAACTTCGGATCTCTCTCCGTGGAACAATTTCATCTTTCTCTTTCTCTACTATGATTCCAACTTACGGATAATTTCTAGCTCATCGTACCCTTAAGTGGATCCCCTCACGGCTCGAGATTGGCATAGACATGATCTCTATAAATGATCAATAGCGGGACCAGGATGCCCATGATAACCCATGTACATCAATGAAAAACTATCGATAAAAATGTTGACGATGTGTTTCACAGTATATCATGTTGGGTCTATCCATTGTTGTTGTAATCTCGACAACCCCGGTCGCATATATCATCAACATTTCTACAACACTTTATGCTTTTTTCCATATTCAGGAAACCAAGACTATCAATGATATACAAACTAGTCTTGGAGGTGAGACTAGGGATATCTAATGTTGTTTATAATTCTACACATTGTATTAGGGTTTTCCTCCAAATACTCATTATCTAGAACTAATATAATTGTAGAACAGAACAATAAACTTAATTATGATCCATTTACCATTGCCTCTAGGGCATATTTCCATCATAGACGGGAGATGGTCGGCTCCCCTACTAACGACATCTCCCATCTTGAGGCAATGCCATATAATCAAAGGCTCATGACTCCAACCTCGTCTTAACATGGTTGATTTGGTCGTCGGAGCTAGGAAACAAATGGTGGTTTGCTTCAATAAGTTGTCGCTTGATGTTTTTATCTGTATTGGCGGCGCTTGAGACCAAAAAACATTCAATGGTCTCAGGTTATTACCTTTTAGGATGAATAGATCAACACAACTAAAATAGAGCAGAGTGCAAAGCAACACCCATCCCGAGCAACACCTATAGATTCATGCTAAATAAAAGCACCACCTATAGCTTTGCCCATGTAACCAAGATAGCCACCGGCTAGTGAAAACTACCGACATTTCCCTGTGGCATGGACCCAACTCCGACTACCCCTAGGCTCAAGAGTGTCCACTCAAACTAGGAAGCACATCATTTACGCGAGAGAGCTTGAGCGAGAGCAAGAGCGAGAGAGAGAGAGAGAGAGAGAGAGAGAGAGAGAGAGAGTCCAAGGAGGAACTATAGCCTCTCCGTCCTCGTCCAACACTATAGCCTATCCGTCCTCGTCACGTCTCCCAAAGGGATGGAAGTAGTGGCCCTTGAGCTCGGCGGAGTGACGTCCACATAAGCGTCCTATCATCTCCTGCATGGCGACGTCGAGGCCTCGCTCTTGATCATCATGGAGTATCTTGAAGGCAATTTCCTCCGTTGGAGGCTCTGACTGGCGTCCTGGCTGAGTCACCCTAAATCCCCACAAGTCCTTCCTCTCAAACTTCCTGAGCTGAAGTCCCTTGATGGTAGGGATGGGAAGAGCGAGCACACTGACGAGCTGCAAAATGCGAGTCCCAAAGCGAGTCCCCTTGAACTCCTCGGCAGTCCTGTAAACAAAGGTAGGCATCTATTGCATAGGATGAAGTAAAGTTAGAAACAACACAGGTAAAAAGAAAAACATAAAGTAGAAAAACATAAGCCAATAACATTCAACAAAACATTAATCCACACAAGTCATGGCATACAAGATTCAATCACAAACACCAAGGTTTAAACACCACTTAGACAAATTTTTGCCATACCACATAGGTCGGTATGATCAAATTATTAACGCGAGAAAACGCCAAGTGTGGTGGTCCAACAATAGGATACGTGTCCTTCACTCACTAGTCAAGGTAGCTATCTGAGCATCCTTGGAGGAAATCTGTTTGTCTTGATCACAAGACTCCCATGCTAAGTCTAGGATATCCCTCCTTAGCTGTTTTATGGTGGTCTCCAAGTCTTGGGTATGTTTTCTCTCCTCTCTAAGATCATTTTGATTATTGAGCGTTCTACACTTAAGCCTTTCTCCAAGTTCCTTGATGGAATTCCATGCTGCATTTCTTGCAGAGTCAAAGAATGACTATGCATTTCAGAGTTGGTGACCATGCAGAATCCCGAATCATTGTGGTTGTCCTCCTTGTTTTTATACAAGTGGAGTTGCACCCACCAATACTCTTCTCCTTAATCCATCACCGGAAATCCATTGTACACGGCTTCACCATTTATCCCCAATCTAATCATGAGGTTCTTGAGTGCCTTGGGAAACTCCGTCTCACATTCTAGGGTCATGGTCATCAATGGTCCCTTCCTGATGGATTCGTTGATGGCGGCCATCTACAAATAGAGATGAGAAAGAAGATTAGGAGAGGTTTTACGAAATGAAAAGATACAAGTGTGAAATTCATAAAGGTGTTGCATTTTCCTAGTGGCTTACTTAGTCTAATCCATCTTAGGGTCACAATCCTACAGGCAACACAGTGCTCTGATACCATCTGTAAGACCTCACCCTTTAAGGTAAAGGTCCCTGTGATTGCAGTGCTAGTCCCTGGATCGAATTGCTAGCACCCACAGTTTAATATGAAGTACACAGATACAAAGGTCATTATTACATCGAAATTCTAGGAGTACAATAGTTCTTACAACTCATTATCCCAAGGCTAACATATAAAGAGTTCTTATTACATAGCATATAAATAAATTATTCATCTTCATGTGCCACAGGCAAACATGTTGAGTGTAGACTCATAACCCTACTCACCATCAGAGTAACCTGCAACATAATAAGTTACAGCCACAAGGGGTCAATACAGTTGGAATTGTATTAGCAAGTGATATCATAGATATATAGTAGATACTATCAACTACATGAATTTGGCTAAGTGTGGTTCAGACTGGCTTTGCTCAAATAAGGTTTATCCTACTAGTTTGAAAATACCAAGTTTTTCTTTACAAAACACTAAGGAACTACCAATAGATATTGGTGAACCTCTACCCTTGTTCACCCACAAATTTTTAACTTAGAGAAATTGGGATGAGGAGATTGTTGAACCATTTCAATGTCTTGACGCTCAGAATTGACCATAACCGGGGACACGGCTAAGTACTTAGCTTTACCCTCTCGAGAGGTGGTGCACTTTCCCCACACGACTTGACATGCATCGAGACGATACTTTTCAGAAGCAATCCCTCAGACTACCATGGACGCGTTCCATCCTACCAACTCTACCACCATCTGGCTGAGTTCTTACAACTTAGTTGGTAAAGGGAGAGCTCATATGCCATGTGGTTGCACTAGAAGCTCCATGACACAAAACATCTCAAATCTCTTTGTTCCTGGGTGGCCATCCACAAGTGTGATACATAGGGTAAACCATAGATATGGGCCCTGTGTAACCACTCAACACAAACCATACAAGTCCCGTCCCACCCAGGTGTTTCATTAACAAGTTGTTTTCTTAGTCAAAAACATATAGGCATAATCTTTCCATAATATCATAACATGAATTTGTCACCCTTGAATTCTAATATCTAGTCTAAGCATACTAGCATATCATGTCTCCTAACATAGGGAAAATACTACCAATATATCATCTATAGGATCTACCAAAGCATAACATATACTTTGAAAAATTACCATGCAAATCCTACTCAAAATAATACTAATGCATTAGGAAAAATAATAGGACATAAGATGAAATATCACTTGCCTTGGTATCTAGGAGAATAGGTACAATCCTCACAATCACACACTTCACAATCCACAAAATCTACACAACAAAATTCAAACAAAATATATACAAGTCAATATAACAATCAAAAATAATATGAATGCATGCAAAAATGCAATGAGGTGCCTAACACATTTTTAAAACCAAACTCTATAGTACACAAGACTAAGTATACCATTTAAAGTCTAAACACAAAAACCACCCAAAAATAATATTCTAAATATTTTTTATAGTCAAAATAGTCCTACAAATGACTCTGCATAAAATCCTAATTTTACAAAAGCAAATTACCAAATCAAGGAAATATATGCAAAGTTCACATTTTTCTTAATCCATATACACATAATTTGTATTTTTCTGAATTACAGATCAAAAGTTATGAATTTTGCAAGTTTAAACATCTAATAGATAAAATCTGGATTTCAAATCAAATTCACAGACACGCGGTAGCTTATGATTAGTGCATACCGGTTCGCGCGGATCACACGCGCACATAGTCATATCTAAGTGAGATCTAGAAGCTCAGATCTGCCCGTACCCTTTCGGGCTAGCGTCTAATCTAGACCACTGGATCTAGATCCAGTGGATCCTATTGCTCTGACCTAAACTAGGCGGCGCAAATGGCATATGCGGCGGCGACGTGCCGGCGAGGCCAGGGGTAAGGGAGGGGGCACAGTGGCTTACCAGGGTCGCGGTGACAGGGTGGTTCTGAAGGTGGACGCGGATTGCGGAGGGGCGCACGGACACAGCGGAGGGACGCACGGACACATCCAGTCAATTTCTGTGGCATTGCTCACATAAAAATATGAGCACTTCCACAGCTTGACGGTGTCGGGGAGCTCGAACCGCGGCATCGGCGAGGAGGACCGCGGTTAGATGGCACAACAGCCTGTCCACGTCAGCGAACCACCCTTGGAGGTGCTCTGGGCCTTGAAGTGGAAGAACTTGAGAAAGTTCGCCACCTCGGGCCATGCCCCAAGATATTATTCGCAGCAGGCCGCATGATGCGATAGCTGCGCAATGGAGTTGGCGCCCAAGTGATGAAGCTGGAGATCGAAGAAGAGAAAGAGCTAGAGGAGAAAGGGGCTGACGGGAAGGCCGAAGCCGCGGGCTAAGTGTGTGAGGAAGGAAGACGCTCCCCCTGCCGAGGATCCGACACCCGATCCCCCTCCGGCGCGAGCCGGTGCTTCACGAGCATCGACGAGGGAAGAATCCTCCCCCACCGATACTTGTTGACAAGTTCGTCGGTCACGAAGGACCCGCACCAGCCGCCGTGCTGCTCCGGCAGCATCTCGACAGAGGAGGTGGCCGTGGTGGACGGGGAAGAAGTGGCCGGCAGCGACAAGGAGAAGGCGTGAAAGAGAAAAGGGCGCTGGAGTACAAGGGGAAGATGAGACAGAGGATGGATAAGTGTGGGAACTGGTCCCCCTCAGAGCCCTATTTATCCCCGCAGATGGCACCATCGCCTCTTCAGCTTCTGCGCGACGCGTGGCGTTGCGGAACCATAGCCACATGATGCTCCGGCTCTAGATCCTCTGCGCAGTCATAATTGCCATAGAAGATCCGCGGGCGTTACCAGGAGACGAGGCGTGCGCGCTCGCCCCGAGAAATCGCTGCGGCAAGTTGCGTGCGCAGTTGCCAAAAAACTGACGCAGCAACGCGAAAGTCAAACTGATGCGACATGCGCTAGAGCCGTAGTCGTGGGTGACGACATCAACGATGTCATCAAGCTAAACGTTTCATCTTCAGCTGCGCCAGCCGGTACCTGCCTTCGCTGTTTACACCCAGTGGACGGCCATCGATTCAGCAGCCGGTTAAATCCAGCCAGAAAGCAAAAGCAAAAGCTGCAGCCGGATGCAATAAAACAACTCTCTCAGGACAAGAAGGAGCACAGAAGATCTTGCCCACCGGCCAAGCCCATACGTGCCCGGGGACTAGTGTCGGGGGGATAACCCCCGGGTGGGGAAAGCAAGGCACAAGTAGGCCGGCTCCAAAAGATGCAAGCCGCCTGGCCTCTAGGAAGGACAACTCTAGCTAACTGGCAAACACACCCGGCTGGGCTTATAACCTTCCCGGATGGCCCGTCTAGCCGGTGGCCAGAAGAACCGGCCGGGTGGCCGTTTCCACCCGGCTCACCTCGGATTCGATGGAGAGCACAGAAGGGTTGAGCTCTGTGCGGGGTACGCCTCTAGCTCTCCCTCGTCATCGGGCTAGCTGGCATGCCGTCATGACCAGTGCTACCCGATGAAGATAAAGCAAGGTGGTCGGCTGGACTGGCGAAAGCAGTCCGGGTGACCGTTAAAGCAAGGATGACGCCCCAAAGGAAGCCCGGGTGACCGCTAAAGAGAAGGATGACGCTAAAAGAACGGCGGACTGGGTCCTAGCCCATCGGCTGGGCCTTGCAGCCGGCCTTGTCCTGTAGACCCATATCCAAACAGTAAACCCTAGGACCCGATCTGTAATCTGCCCCCAGACCAGTATATAAGGGAGGGCAGAGCTAGGGTTCTAGGTAGGCAACACTAGAAGGATAGAAGTGCTAGCATCAAGTTCCCATCTTCCTCTAGCTCCCAATAGTGTCCAAGGAAACAACTCAAGGAGCATATGTACTGAGCATCAGCTCCCGCATATAGTTCATCTTGCAGGAGTAGGGGTGTTACCTCGCTAAGAGGGCCCCGAACCTGGGTACGTCCTTGTGTTTGCAGTGCACCGTGCCAAACCCGTCGTGAGCCACCGAATTCATCTGTGTGTCCCTTCTTTGCCATCCCCGATGGCACTGTCGTGTTCCACACCATGACACGGCGGTTATTCCTCGTCGGAGTAGAGCTGAGCGTCGGGTGCTATCAGTCGACAATGGGGGCGACGCTCTGGGGCACAAGAGGACAAAAGGCATGCATCAAAAGGTGCGCAAGTAAAAGGAGAGCATGCTCGTTTGAACCAGAGGTCAAGGCGCGCACGGTACTCACCGCAATAACTCGCCGGAGTTCGTCGGGCAGCGGTAGTGCAAAGCGAAATTCGGCGCTCCGGTTGTTTTGAGTGGGGGAAAATGAAGCTGGTGCCGAGGGGATTAAGTAGCCAGGGTGAGGGAGGGAATAACATCCGTAGTAACTCGTAATCATGCGCGAAATCAAAGGGGAAACGGCCGCGGCGGAGCTGGTCGTGCGCGGTGTTTGGGGACGAAGGGGTGAGGCGGCAGTGGGGGCCAATTATCAGGGAGAGGGTGCGCGTGCGGGGTGAGAAACAGAGGGGAGAGGGAAGACGCCCGGGTGGGCTATATGGGCCGCGGGTAGTTGTTGGGCCAGATGGCTGGCTGCCTCTCTTTTTTTATCCTTTTTTCAGTTTTGATTTTTCAAATAAAATTTGAATGACTAAATCAACTCCAAATCTTTTCAAACTTTCACCACATTTTTGTGAGGTGATCCTAGTGCTTAAGAGTGTGTCAAATACAACAAATCACTCCAAAACATTTTGGGGTCATAAAATAAAAATAAAAACATGCCCCATACATATAATATAAAGGGGTATAAAAATAGGGTTTTGTTAGGGTTTAAACTTTGAAATTTTTTGTGCAATGTAAACATGCCATGATGATATGAATGCAATGAGCATGTTTTGGATTTGATGAAATTTGGGATGTTACAAATCTAACCCCCTTAAGTTGAATCTTGCCCTCGAGATTCAGTTTGGCTAGCAAATAGGTGAGGGTGATATTTCCGAAGCTCATCTTCTCTTTCCCAAGTTGCTTCTTCCTTGGTATGATGATTCCACTTAACTTTGCAGAATTTGATTATCTTAGTACGAGTGACTCTTTCTGTTGTCTCGAGAATCTTGTTAGGTTTCTCTTCATAAGTGAGATCACTCTCGAACTGAACTTCTTCCAATGGTATAGTGTCCTTCAATGAAGTTTCTTCCATTTCTGGGTGACATTTTTTCAATTGGCTTACATGAAACACATTATGCACTACCGACAGTGATTCAGGTAGTTCTAATTCATAGGCCACTTCTCCTTTTTGGCTCAAAATCTTGAATGGTTCTACATATCGAGGTGCCAATTTCCCTTGGACTCCAAATCTCTTCACACCACGATGTGGCGAGACTCTGAGATAAGCTCTATCACCTACCTCAAAGGTGACATCTCTACGTTTTGGATCTGCATAGCTCTTTTGTCGGGATTGGGCTATCTTCTATCATTCTGACTTTCTCTTTGGCTTCCTTGATCAGTTCTAGTCCGAATAAGTTTCTTTCTCCTACTCCACTCCACAATAATGGTGTAGTACACTTCCTTCCATAAAGGAATTCAAACGGAGACATCTCTATGCTTGATTGATAGTTGTTATTATAAGAAAATTCTGCGTATGGCAGACTTTCATCCCAACTAGATCCATAGTCTAGCGCACAAGCTCTCAACATATCTTCCAAAATCTGGTTGGTTCTTTATGTCTATCCATCAGTCTGAGGATGAAAAGCTGTGCTGAATTCTAGTCTTGTTCCCAATGATTCATGCAGTTGTCGCCAAAAATGCGAAGTGAACTGAGTTCCTCTGTCAGACACAATACTCTTAGGTACTCCATGTAAACACACGATTATGTTCATATAGATCTTAGCCAATTTAGCACTTGTATAGGTGGTCTTCACGGGTATGAAATGAGCCACTTTAGTTAGGCGATCCACAACAACCCATATAGAATCGTATATAGATCTGGTCCTTGGCAGTCCGGTGATTTCATCCATAACAATTTTATCCCACTTCCAATCAGGTATTGGTAGTGGTTGCAATAACCTCGCCGGTTTCTGATGTTCCGCCTTCACTCGAATACACACATCGCACAAGGCAATATGTTCTGCGGTATCTTTCTTGAGATTGTTCCACCAAAATCTTTTTGTCACATCCATGTACATCTTGGTGTTGCCATGATGAATAGAATACAGTGAATTATGTGCTTCTTGCAAGATCAATTTCTGAAGTTCAGGATATTGTGGAATGCAGATACGCTTTCCATACCATAAAGTTCCTTGTTCATCTTCATGGAATCCTTTCACCTTTCCTTTACCAATTTTACTCTTAATCTCCTCTATTTCCTTGTCCAACTTTTGGGCTTCCTTGATTTTATCCAACAGCGTTGGTTGAACTTCCAATGACATGAGATACCCTTCAGGCACTATCTCCAATCTTAGCTCCTTAAATTGGGCACACAGATCTTCTGGCAATTCACCTTTGGTGAGTCCATTCACATAAACTTTGCGGCTTAAATCATCAGCTATGACATTCGCTTTACCGGGATGGTATTGCAAACTCAAGTCATAATCCTTGATGAGTTCGATCCATCTTATTTGTCTCATGTTGAGTTCTTTCTGGGTGAAAATGTATTTCAGACTCTTGTGACCGGTGAACACTTCACAACGCTTTCCCAACAGATAGTGTCTCCATGTTTTGAGTGCATTGACAACAGAGGCCAATTCTAAGTCATTCGTAGGATAGTTTACTTCATGAGTCTTGAGTTGTCTCGAGGCATAAGCCACCACTTTTCCATCTTGCATTAACACTCCACCCAAACCTTGGTGAGATGCATCACAATAGACTTGGAAGTCTTTCTGTAGATCTGGCAAGCATAAAACTGGTGCTGACACCAATCTTTTCTTCAACTCTTGAAAACTGCTCTCACATCCTTCAGTCCATTCAAACTTCTTTTCTTTCTTTAGTAACTCCGTCATCGGCTTAGCTACTTTCGAGAAATTCTTGATGAACCTTCTATAGTATCCAGCCAAGCCTAGGAAACTATGGACTTCTTTAACTGTTCTGGGAGATTCCCACTCTATTACAGCTGATACCTTTGCGGGATCGACGGCTATACCATTCCCGGACACAATATGTCCAAGAAATCCAACTTCATTCAGCCAAAACTCACACTTACTAAACTTGGCATACAACTTGTGCTCCCTGAGTTTCTCAAGAATCAAGCATAAATATTCTTCATGCTCTTCATTGCTCTTGGAATAAATCAATATGCCATCGATGAATACCACAACAAAGTTGTCCAGAAACTCCATGAACACCTTGTTCATCATGTTCATGAAATAAGCTGGTGCGTTATTTAGCCCAAACGGCATTACTGTATACTCATACAATCCATACCTCGTGGTAAAGCAGTCTTTGGTATATCTTGTTCTCTAATCTTTAGCTGAAAATATCCTGATCGAAGATCAATTTTTGAGAACACATGAGCTCCTTCTCGCTGATCAAAGAGATCATTGATTCTAGGTAAGGTATACTTGTTCTTTATGGTCACTTCGTTAAGTGATCGATAATCTATGCATAGCCTCTCACTTCTGTCTTTCTTCTCGACAAACAAAACTAGTGCACCCCAAGATGAAGAACTCAGTTGGATAAATCCTTTCTTTAACTGTTCTCCAAGCTTTCTTGAGCTCTTTCAACTCATCAACTGACATCCTGTAGGGTCTCTTTGCTATAGGTCCAGATCCGTGTAGTAAGTCAATCAAAAACTCCACATCCCTATCTGGTGGAATTCCTGGTAATTCTTCCGGAAACACATTCGGGTACTCCTTCACTACTGGTACACTGTCTATGCTAACCCCCTTAAGAGAGTTTAACTTACTCCCTTTGGGTTCAAAGTTAGACTTGAACCTAATCCGATTCTTTTCTAGGTTGTGAGTGTAACAGTTCTTTTGGCACAGTCTATTACTCTCTCATAACGGGTCCTCCAATCCATGCCTAATATTACATCTAATCCTTGGGATTCTAAGATTATCAGACTAACTGGAAACTTGTACTTTCCAAAATCTAGAACTAGTTGGTGACATCCAAAATTTACTATCATATCTCTACCTAGGGAGGTTCATTTAATAGGGCATCCAATTGTTTCAGTTGGGAGTCTATTTTTGTCTACAAATGCTCTTCATATGAATGAATGCGATGCGCCGGTATAAAAAATGATAAGTGTTGGAAAGAAATTAATCTTGAACTTACCAGCCACAACATCAGACTCTTCTTGGATTTCCTCCACATTGATGTGGTTCACATGACCCTTATGAAAAGGGTTTGGCTTGTTGGCTCCATCAGTCTTCTTTTATGGGCATTCATTTGCATAGTGCATAGTATTCTTGCACTTAAAACATTCAACCTGACTGATGTCTCTCTTTGCTGGATGATTTCCATTGCCATGTCCATTATGGTGACTCTTGTATCCACTCTTGTTGTTTCGGTGATCTCCATTATTGTGTCCATGATGTTTATTGCTATCGTGGTGACGGTTACTGTTGTGGTGGTTGTTATGATTCCTGTGTTTGTGGGATCCAGAACCTCCACTTGCTTCACCAGAAGAACACTTGTGAGACGATCCAGATCCATGCTTATAAAAATGATGCTTCCTCTTCCTATTCTCCACTTGCTTCATCTTGCTTTCCAAGATGGGCAGCTCTGTCACACAGAGATTGAAAAGTTGGAACATATGCAAACAGATAGTTGCATGCACATCTCAATATTCAGTCCTTCAAAGAACTTCTCCTTCATCTTTGCATCGGTGTCAACATCATCCAGTGCATAGCGTGACAAATTGTTGAACTCTTCAATATATTCAGCAACACTGTGATGGCGTTGTTTAAGGTTGTGAAATTCCTTCTTCTTCAACCCCATCACTCCTGAAGAAATATGAGCAGTCTGGAATCCATCCTCAAATATTGTCCAAGTCACTTCTTCGATGGGGGTAGTGATTTGGAAGTTATCCCACCAAGTAGCTACTAGTCCTTCTAGTAGGTGTGCTGCAAACCTGACTTTCTCTGCATCAGTCCAACCAACTATGACTAAGTTGCGGTGACCCAGCATACCACTGCATGATGTAGTACACTATAGTCGTTGACATAACACCAATGAAACACCGTTCACTAGTATTACATCCCTCAGAGTGGTACAACAGAAACACAGCAGGTCCAATACATGACTATAGGTTACAACTCAACTCTTTACACAAGATCCAGAGAACACTCTAGGTTAAAGAGAGAGAAAGAAACTTCTTACAAAGAATAACCAGGAATAAACAACTCAAAAACTATCATACTAATAATACTAGTATCTAAACTATTGGTTTGGCATTGATGTTATTGCAATACACTACATGAATAGGTTCTAAGGCTAGAGATTATATTCCTAACTAATCAGTAGCTTCGTCTTCACTTGAGTTGATGTATATGTTGACTTTCTTGACTTCGTTGAAGACCTGATTTGTTGATGAGGACTTCTTCGAGTAGAAGTTGATGTAGACGTCATCTGTACTGGCTTTAGAACCTAGCAAGGGTTAAGAAGATACGTTGAGTACGAGCATACTCAGCAAGTTCACTAGAAAAGGAGTGTTTGATGCACTATATCTACAGCCACAGACCATAGGTCGTAGGCAATGCAAGTTTTCCTAAACATTTCTTCAAAGGTTGCTTTTATTCTGAAAAGCTATGTCCGTCAGCCTTCACGGGTTTACCAGAACTTTCATGGAGTTCCTTTCCCGCCGCGTTCGCAGCTCCTTCCCGGAACAGGGAGTAACAAGTTACAGTTCTTACACTCTGCAGAGGTGCGTCACTTTACCCATGAGAGACCTTAGCCTTTTTGCACAACCAAGTAATGACCTTGTCCATACTTCCTTGGTATGGGGCCTAGTCTAAGATCCAAGCCAATCACTGCCCTCTCCGCGACCTCGTATGTCTACACGATCCTTTGGGGCTGGCTCACCTCCGTTAAGCCCCCTTTCGGGCAGGCTAAAACCCTGATGAGCTCCCGAAGACTTTATGATATGGTGATGCCCGGACGAGTACCATTTAAATGGTATATCCCTAAACACCATTCATAGATAATCTAGACACCAAAAGTGTGGGGCGTCAGGGTGCCCACCCATATGTTGGATCCGCGCAAGGAATCACAACGTCACGTTAAGGTCGTCTTGCCTCCATACGAGAGGAAAAGGATACAACTGACTTCTCCGTCCCATTCCAAATCTCATGGTTAACGTGTAATATACAGCGCAAGAATCGCTGGCGACATTGGTTGTTAAATCCTAGGTGATATAGTCCTGAACAGTGGTATTCCAACTACCAGATTTAATAGATTAGCTGATCACCCTGGATCAGTAACCAATAGTTCACATTATTATCAAAGATAGTGTTTTTTGACCTTTTTCAAATGCAGGTGATGACAACACTGGATTTACAAAATACTTTACAGAAAATAATCAAAGGACATGAACAAGTGTGACCTTGCCTTTTGTGATTGCAAGATTATGCACTCACGGTCTTCAAGATAATATAAAAGATCCAATATCTGAAATCAGCATCATTGGTCCGGTAAACTAATGTTTAAATAATCAAGATGCTATTATGCATATGTAATGTAATGCAATTTGATAAACTCGAATCCCAGGAATAACGTTGTGCTAGGGTTTGGAAACTAGAAATGGTTACTTTAGAATGTGTTGTCCTTTTAGATAAGTTTCATACTTGTGCTTCTTATTAAGGCTCGTGAGTGTGTGTGAAACAACATGTAAGTATAATAAAGCACACATAATAATGGAATACTCAAGTGGGAAATGTATCTGTAGACTATGTATATAAGGTTTGTTCATCATTTAAAGCTTTCATAAAAATGCTTATGTCATTCTTTATAATGTACCTTAAACGAATAACTTTTGAAGAAAATCTTACTTAGCTAAGGAGAAGTATTTAAATTTTAAGTTAACCTTATTAGGTGTTCTTTCAAGTTATAGTCTTTAAGTAAGAAAGAATTGCTTTATTTGAATAGTGATATTAGTAGTATTTGAGACTTATCTATCTTGGTTTTTATCTTGGTTAGTTTGGTATTAAGATGCTCTATAACTTAATTATAACAGACCAAAGTTAACTATAAAACACATAACAAAGTCTTTAGCATAGTATTTAAAGTATTATAGACTAAAGTTAACTTTAAAGACATAGATGGACTTAGAGTATATTGCTTATGTTATTTGTACCTTGTGTACTTTATAATGTTCCTTAAAGTCACATAAGAATGGTTATACTTTTATTTGGTGTAGTAGTTTCTTGATTTTTAAATGGAATAGAATCATTTATCTTTAATGGTTATAATTGGTAATCAGGGAAATGACATTACTTAACTACTTATGGTTCACTATAGGGTTTTGATTTGTTTATAAACTTGTGGTTAAAGTAAAGGAATAGGTTTTATCTCATTAAAAATTATTCTTGGAGATTTTATATTAGATAAGGATCCTTTTACAAAATAATCTACACTTATGGTTGAAGGATAATAAACAATAAAATTGTATTTGAAATGTGTTAAACCATTTTGACTTCATATGATCAATATTCAAGACTAATACTATTTATTAGACTTTAATTAGTTAATTTTAGAATATTAGCAAATTTTATTTACCCTTAATATGAATTATTAACTAAAGAAATAGGTTTAAATTCAAGTTATTAAATTGTTTAACTATTTACTTAACTCAAAGTGGAATATTATATTTTTAACATGTAGATATTATTTTTGTGATCATTTTGATATATTACATTTATTTTTGTGATTTATAAATAATAAGATATGATTTTTATAAGATTTATTACTTTATAAATAATTAATAAATAACAAATATTTAATTAAATGAAATAATAATGTATGATTATAGATTTGAATTATAGTTCTTATTTTTCTAAGATTTTGTGTATTTTATTTATATTTTTAACATTTACCATTATTAAAATATGAATTATTAAAGTATTAATACTTATAAAATCTTTATTAAATAATAATTCTTTAAATTGTTGTCATAATAATGTTTGATAATGGTTTAATGTTATAGATTTTATTTTTCTGAAATTTTTCATATATTAAACATATTTTTCTGAATTATAAAACAAAAGTTATTAAATTTACAAGATTTAATTACTTTATTTCAATTTCTGGAATGTTTATATTTGAATTAACATTGTTTTATCAATTTGCTAAACAGACACAGAACTTTTACACCACACACACATCTAGCCCTAGGCCACGTCACACTCCACCTCAGCAATGACTGGTCAACATGTTGAACTCGTCAAGGATGACGTGAGCAGGGCGTCACGATGACGTCAGTGTGGCCACCACCGCCAGTTGATGGTCGCCGGCGACGATCTATGGCGCCCCAGCAAGCGAAACTAGTCTAGTTTGTATCAGCGCAACGTGTTGAACCATATAATGGCAGCGCTGCTCGAAAATAGTCATCGGAGCTACTGGAAAGACAACGACTGACGGCGGCGCACAGCGGTGCTATGGCGCGAGCATGCTAGGGAGCGCGTTGGGAAGAAAAGAATGATGATTGAGCATCAGTGACACACCCTGGTTGCAGTGGTGGTGTTGGCGAAGACTGGTGTGGTCGGAGACGAGCTCTCCGACGAGGATTCCGACGAACTGTCGTAGAAAGGAATGGCAAAATTTGCCCTCTCTAGTGCTCTCCTTGATGCAAGATTCTACCCAGAGGATCTACGGAGCACGGGGCATCTCCATGGATACTTGGAAGAGAGTGGGGAGGTGTGACGGCGAGGCGAGCTAGGGTTTCGGATCTGAGGAAGAAATCGAGAGAGAGAGCTTCAGAGGAAGAGAGAGTGGATGAGGACGAGCAGACGGCGTCGTGGCGTTCTTATCCCCTCCTCCAGGAGTGGCGGCACGCATCATAGCACGGCGGTCGATCGACGGTGGAGCTCCGGCCAGCGAGCTACTTCCAGTAGGCGAGGAAGACGACGATGGAGCTTTTTGGAAAAAAAAACCTGGAACTTTTCCTCTCTCGACCCGTAGTCCTCTCGCTGGCCCACTCGTCAGTCACTGACTGAGACGGGCCGGGCTGGTTCTTGGGCTGAGGTGGCTGCTACGAGCTGCTCGTGAGCAGTGGATAAGGAGAGGAAGTTGGGCCATGGGCCAGATTTAATCTCCTTCTATTTTTTTCCTGGTTCTTTCCTTTTTCCATATTCTGTTTTTTTTACAGATTTGAATTTGCATCTTTGTTTTTGAATTTTATTTATGGGCTTTATTTGCTAAATAATTGTAACTATATTAAAAGGTATCTACTAGCATTTTGTGAGTTTTTATTCAATAATGTTATATTTCTTTATTTTCTGTCCAGAATAAACCATGGATTTATATTATAATATTTCTTTATTTTTAGTATTTGTAAGATATTTTGTTATGAATTTTTAATTTATCTTATAATCATAAACTTATTAAAGAATGCATTACTTTTAACTTATGGAATTTGATTCTCATTGACTTTTATTATTAAAGAAATTTTTATGTGGTGACCTTTTATTTTTGTATGATAAATAGAGTTCTAGGGAATTAATTTGGTTAATATTATTCCCATAATTTTAGGAAATAACCATGTATACATTTAATTACAACTAATATAGGAGTTAAGGTTTGAATTGAAAATGCTTACCCTAGTATTTAGGGTTCTTACTATACTTATATTCTTTTGTTGATATGAGTAAATATTAATATCTAAACATATTGTCTTTATGTTTGTGATCTTTAATGATATCACCTTTTTTGAAATAGAAAGTTATTATCTGGAATGTCTTATGGAAAAGAATTGATAAAAATAATTCCTAAGCACATATGGTTATGATAATTGGAAATGACAGAGATGTGCTTAAGTGATTTGCTATAGGAAATATTCCTGTAAAGCATTGTGGAAATAAAAATGATTTATCCAACAGATGAGATGGATGTTAATCTTGATTATGGATTTAGGGTTTAGTGTTTACCAAGAATTTCTATCTTCCATAATTCAGAATTCTTGACTTCTTCTTAAAGAATTCCTTTCCTAGATATACTACTCCTTCATATCCATCATCATGTGCTAACATGATGAGCTTTACTTCACAATAATATTCTTATCCACCTTTTATTCTTCTAAATCTATACTTGGTTATCAAACTATTCTACTACTAATAATCTCCAATCCAACAGATGGTCACAATTACCTTTGTTTATACCCTTCCTTTGTTATCTATCACCAAGATTACTCTATATATTTATTTATAATTATAATAAGTCCTTCTTCACCTCAAGTGTTTAATATTTCCAAGAGGAAAATATTAACTCTATAATTCAATGCTGCTCTAACATCATCATAATCATACTATCTTATCTCTACTTGACTCCAATATTTCATATTAGAGTTCAATCATGTTTTACTCACTAATGTCACTTATACTGGATATAAGTATTCAATCTTGGTGACTAAAGCATTATCATTATAATCCTTTGATCCTTTATGATTTAGGTTTCCAATTAACTAATCAAGGCTTCATCAATGCAACATTACAGTTGTTTTGAAATTATCTTCTTAATATCCCTAATGGATTAGGGAATGTTTTTCATGGACTATACCTACTTAATCCCATAGGATTACTCTTTGGTCTCTATCTTCAATGTTCATCCTTATAATCCTATTTGTTACCATATAATTAGATCTTCCATATAACTCTTCTATTTATTCAGTAGTGAGTTAACTCCTTCATTTACTATATTGATTGCATTCCCTTAAATCACTCCCATCCTATATATGATATCCAAAACTAGCATTTCTACTTACCTCTTCTTACTATTTTCTTTATAGGCCTTAAGTGAATGCTATAATAAGGACAAGAGTTGATAGGTCAAGAATTGATAGATTAAGAATTGGTGAATCAATAGTTGATTACTCAACATTGATGAACAACAGATATTGGAATATGATTCCAATAGGAATGGTAAAGATTGATATGGATAAAAAGATACATGGTGAATGATCTTTAAATTGCTTTCCCTCCTACTCCATATAACTACAGAGTTAGGGTTAAGTATTACCATGATACTCATGGTATAAGTAGATGAGGTTAAGATAGATCAAGATTTAGTTGTTACATTCCTATTACTTAAGTTATGTTTATAACTTGGTATGCATGAGTGGTGTAATGAATACTAGGATATGATCACCTAAGGATCAAACATAAATCATTAACTAATATATTAGGGTTTAATTTTATTATATTTGATCTACCCTCAGATCAAATCATGTTTACCCAAAATAAGGTTTTAGCAAAGGTCATATTGAAACTTATCGCAGTAAACTTGGTGATCTACTTCAATCCCATCAAGTTGAGAGAAGCTTCAATCACTTTGACAAGTTTTTCTCAAAAGCGCGAAAATTATTCAGATTTTCTATGCATGAATGCAATGCACACATCTATGTTCAGCTTATTTCTAAGTTCTAATGATGGGATGTTACATAAATCCTTGTTCACAGAACGTAGCCAATCATTTTCTACCATAGGATCAGTTGTACCAGAAAACTTAGCAGACCTCAATCTTATAAACCTTGTGAGCATATCAAAAGCTGGTGGGTTGTTCTGATTGTTGTTGTTATTATTATTATTGTTGTTGTTTTGGTTCTGGTTCTGATTGGCCATGAACTGAGTCATCATCTGCATCGGCTGTGTCTGTGCAGTCATCAACTGTTGCATCTCATTGCCATTGTTGTTGTTTTTATTGTTGGGATTGGCACGACGGGGAGGCATCTGTGATTTCAATAATGATAAGTAAGGATAAATAACACCATAGATCCTATCATGCACAATACAATATATATCAACAATCACAAGATAAACTTTAGGGTTCAAAACATCACAAGCAACAAGTATGCAAAGATAAAACACACTAGCATAGTCATCCACATGTTGGATGATCAATGTGACTCGATAAATAAAATTATGATAGATGGATAGATAGCCAAGTAGTCAACACTACTCCTCCATATCGACTTCCTCCTGCACTAGAGCAAGTCCTGCTGCGTCAAAACCTGCCTTGTACTCCTCCACGCTAGTGGTCAAAGCATCGACCTTCGCCTGAAGCTCTCTCTTCTACGAACGCAGCCTCTCTATCACCTCATGTTGTGTCTCTAGCTCAAGATCCTTGAGCTCCATCTCAGCCTTCATCTCATTGATCTTCTTATTCCTATCTTGGACTCTCTTCTCTTGGTTCTTGAACTTCTTGTCTTGCTTCTCAAACCTAGTCTCCATCTCCTTGATGCACTCCTCCTGCTCCTCGAAGGCCTTGTCCTTCTCCCTCAGTTGGACGCATAGATCGTCATTGCTAAGAATGACGTTGGTCCTATCAGTATCAAGATGCCTAAGGAGAATCTCTAAGTCCTGCAGGTAGTGGCACACAGGCTCAATGGTATCCTTAGTGGCCTCGTCCAACACTATAGCCTCTCCGTCCTCGTCACGTCTCCCAAAGGGATGGAAGTAGTGGCCCTTGAGCTCGGCGGAGTGACGTCCACATAAGCGTCCTATCAGCTCCTG
This sequence comes from Avena atlantica, assembly GCA_910589765.1. Classification (NCBI taxonomy): domain Eukaryota; kingdom Viridiplantae; phylum Streptophyta; class Magnoliopsida; order Poales; family Poaceae; genus Avena; species Avena atlantica. Next base: position 124,812,162 of record OU342739.1, read on the forward strand.
CATGGCGACGTCAAGTCCTCACTCTTGATCATCATGGAGTATCTTGAAGGCAATTTCCTACGTTGGAGGCTCTGATTGGCGTCCTGGCTGAGTCACCCTGAATCCCCACAAGTCCTTCCTCTCAAACTTCCTGAGCTAAAGTCCCTTGATGGTAGGGATGGGAAGAGCGAGCACACTAAAGAGCTACAAAATGCGACTCCCAAAGCGAGTTCCCTTGAACTCCTCGGCAGTGTTGTAAACAAATCTCGGCATCTATTGCATAGGATGAAGTAAAGTTAGAAACAACACAGGTAAACATAAAAACATAAAGTAGCAAAACATAAGCCAATAACATTCAACAAAACATTAATCCACACAAGTCATGGCATACAATATTCAATCACAAGCACCAAGGTTCAAACACCACTTAGGCAAATTTTTGCCATACCACATAGGTCGGTATGATCAAATTATTAACGCTAGAAAACGCCAAGTGTGGTGGTCCAAATATAGGATACGTGTCCTTCACTCACTAGTCAAGGTAGCTATCTGGGCATCCTTGGAGGAAATCTGTTTGTCTTGATCACAAGACTCCCATGCTAAGTCTATGATATCCCTCCTTAGTTATTTTATCGTGGTCTCCAAGTCTTGGGTATGTTTTCTATCCTCTCTAAGATCATTTTGATTATTGAGCATTCTACACTTAAGCCTTTCTCCAAGTTCCTTGATGGCATTCCATGCTGCATTTCTTGCAGAGTCAAAGAATGACTATGCATTTCAGAGTTGGTGACCATGCAGAATCCCGACTCATTGTGGTTGTCCTCCTTGTTTTTATACAGGTGGAGTTGCACCCACCAATACTCTTATCCTTCATCCATCACCAGAAATCCATAGTACACGGCTTCACCATTTATCCCCAAGCTAATCATGAGGTTCTTGAGTGCCTTGGGAAACTCCGTCTCACATTCTAGGGTCATGGTCATCAATGGTCCCTTCCTGACGAATTCGTTTATGGCGGCCATCTACAAATAGAGATGAGAAATAAGATTAGGAGAGGTTTTATGAAATGAAAAGATACAAGTGTGAAATTCATAAAGGTGTTGCATTTTCCTAGTGGCTTCCTTAGTCTAATCCATCTTAGGGTCACAATCCAACAGGCAACACAGTGCTCTGATACCATCTGTAAGACCACACCCTTTAAGGTAAAGGTCCCTGTAATTGCAGTGCTAGTCCTTGGATCGAATTGCTAGCACCCACAGTTTAAGATGAAGTACACAGATACAAAGGTCATCATTACATCGAAATTCCAGGAGTACAATAGTTCTTACAACTCATTATCCCAAGGCTAACATATAAATAGTTCTTATTACATAGCATATAAATAAAGTTTTCATCTTCATGTGCCACAGGCAAACATGTTGAGTGTAGACTCATAACCCTACTCACCATCAGAGTAACCTGCAACATAATAAGTTACAGCCACAAGGGGTCAATACAGTTGGAATTGTATTGGCAAGTGATATCATAGATATATAGTAGAGACTATCAACTACATGAATTTGGCTAAGTGTGGTTCAGGCTGGCTTTGCTCAAATAAGGTTTATCCTACTAGTTTGAAAATACCAAGTTTTTCTTTACAAAACACTAAGGAACTACCAATATATATTGGTGAACCTCTACCCTTGTTCACCCACAAATTTTAAACTTAGAGAAATTGGGATGAGGATATTCTTGAACCATTTCAATGTCTTGACGCTCATAATTGTCCATAACCGGGGACACGGCTAAGTACTTAGTTTTACCCTCTCGAGAGGTGGTGCACTTTCCCCACAAGACTCCACATGCATCGAGACGAGAATTTTCAGAAGCAATCCCTCAGACCACCATCGACACGTTCCATCCTACCAACTCTACCACCATCTGTCCATATGGCTGAGTTCTTGCAACTTAGTTGGTCAAGGGAGAGCTCATATGCCATGTGGTTGCACTAGAAGCTCCATGACACAAAACATCTCAAATCTCTTTGTTCCTGGGTGGCCATCCACAAGTGTGATACACAGGTTAAACCATAGATATGGGCCATGTGTAACCACTCAACACAAACCATATAAGTCCCATTCCACCCAGGTGTTTCATTAACAAGTTGTTTTCTTACTCAAAAACATATAGGCATAATCTTTCCATAATATCATAACATGAATTTTTCACCCTTGAATTCTAATAGCTAGGCTAAGCATACTACCATATCATGTCTCCTAACATAGGGAAATACTCCCAATATATCATCTATAGGATCTACCAAAGCATAGCATATACTTTGAAAAATTACCATGCGAATCCAACTCAAAATAGTACCAATGCATTAGGAAAAATAATAGGACATAAGATAAATAACACTTGCCTTGGTAGCTAGAAGAATAGGTACAATCCTCACAGTCACACACTTCACAATCCACAAAATCTACACAACAAAATTCAAACAAAATATATACAAATCAATATAACAATCAAATAATATGAATGCATGCAAAAATGCAATGAGGTGCCTAACATATTTTAAATCCAAACTCTACAGTACAGAAGACTAAGTATGCCATTTAAAATCTAAATAACAAAAAAACCACCTAAAAATAATATTCTAAATAATTTGTATAGTCAAAATAGTCCTACAAAAATGTCTTTGCATAAAATCCTAATTTTTAAAAAGCAAATGACCAAAGCAAGGCCATAGATGCAAATTCACATTTTTGTGAATCCATAGACACCTAATTTGTATTTTTCTGAATTACAGATCAAAAGTTATGAATTTTGCAAGTTTAAACATCTAATAGATAAAATATGGATTTTAAATCAAATTCACAGACACGCGGTAGCTTCTGATTGGTGCGTACCGGTCTGCGCGGATCACACATGCGCATCGTCAGATCTAAGTGAGATCTAGCAGCTCAGATCTGCCTGTACCCTTTCGGGCTGGCGTCTAATATAGACCACTAGATCTAGATCCAGTGGATGTTGGAGATATGCCCTAGAGGCAATAATAAATGTAGTTATTATTATATCTTTGTGTTTATGATAAATGTTTACATTCATGCTATAACAGTATTAACCAGAAACATTAATACTTGTGTGATTTGTAAACTAAATTAGAGTCCATAGTAAAGCCTCTTTATAATACTAGCTTGTTGATTAATAGATGATCATGGTTTCTTGATCATGAACATTTGAGATGTTTTTAATAACAAGGTCATATCATTAGGAGAATGATATGATAGACATACTCCTATAGATAAGCGTAGCATAAAGATCAAGTCATTTTAATAGTTCAATTGCTATAAGCTTTCTGATACATAGTAACTTAATTCCTTCGACCATGAGATCATGCTTATCACCATCACCGGAAGGATGCTTTGATGACATCAAACACCACACCGTAACTGGGTAGCTATAAAGGTGGCATTGAGTGTTCGGAAAGTATGGGTTGAGACACATGGATCAAGAGTGGGATTTGTCCATCCATATGACGGATAGATATACTCTGGGCCCTCTCGGTGGAATGTCATCCAATTAGCTTGCAAGCATGTGACTGGCTCACAATACCACGGGAACGAGAAAAGAGTACTTATCGGTAACGAGGTTGAACTAGGTATGCAGAGATACCGACGATCAAAACCTCGGATAAGTAAACTATCGTGAGACAAAGAAAAACTGGTATCGTATGTAAGTGGTTCATTCGATTGCAAAGTAATCATAGAAATATGTAGGAGCCATATGAAATTCCAGATTTAGCTATTGGTTATTGATCGGAGAAGTGTCTCGATCATGTCCGCATAATTCACGAACCGTAGGGAGACACACTTAAGGGTTCGATGTTGTTGAGTAGTTATGGAATGATGAGAAAGAGACCGAATTTTGTTCGGAGTCTCGGATGCGATCCGGGATATCACGAGGAGATCTGGAATGGTCCGGAGAATAAGATTCATATAAGGAAAGTCCTATTTCGGAGTTGGGGAATGATTCCGGTGTTTTCATCGGGAATGTTCTAGAAGGGTCCGGAAGGTCCGGCACTCCGGAGGGTAAGGGTACATGAATGTGTCATGACAATATGTAATGGTTGCATCATGTACTAGGTCATTTGGCTGAGCAAAATAAAGGGAGAAATCAAATCCTAGTTTGAAAGTCAAACGCCAATTTGAAAAAGTCAAACGGCAAGTTTGCTTGGTGGAGGGAGAGTAGGAAACCTACTTGGGGAGGAGTTCCTCTCCCTCCACCCGCCGGACAAGGAGGCCGAGTTGGGGGAGGACTCCCTCCTCCCAACCGGCCACCCTCCACCTATATAAGGAGGGGTAGGGCTCCCCTACCCCTCACACTCAAAACCCTAGCCCTCTCCTCCAAGTCATCGGCGCCACCACCTCCTTGTGCCGCCGCCTAGGGCACCTCCAACTCGGCGAGTTGGGGTGTTCCCCAAACCCTAGCCGCCGGCTACACCCTCCCCTTGGTGCCCTCTAAACCCTAGATCACCAAGGCCTCTCTCATAGTCCACCATACTCGCTTCGGCTTAAGGAGAAGCCCTGCGAGATCTCCCCTCTACTTCCGGTACCACGCCGTCGTGCTGCCAGAATTGCGAGGAGAGTGCTACAACCTCCGCTGCCTGCTGGAACAAGGGAGAGGAAGGTCTTCATTGAGTACCGAACGTGTGACCGACTACGGAAGCGCTGCCGGAACGCAGCGCCGGAAGGATCGTCTACACGATCTTGAGATCAGCAAGAGTACGACTACATCACCCACGAGAATCTGCTCTCGTTAACCGCTTTAGAATCTTCTAGGGTGAGTTCCTCTATTGACTCGTTGCTACAATCTAGTAGATAGTTCTTGGCTTGTTTGTTTTGCATGCGGTAGAATTTTTTTGTTTTCCATGCTACGAACCCCTACAGTTGTATCAGAGCCGTGTCTATATGTAGATCTGTTGCACGAGTAGAACACAATGGTCATTATGGGCGGTGGTGCTTTTATTATCAATTTCTTTTTGTGTAATTTTCATCTTGCGGTATGATGGGATGAAGCGGCCCGCGCTAACCTTACATGACATCGTTCATGAGACTTGCTCCACGCTCAACATGCAACTTGTATAGATGTCTCTCCCATCATAGTATAGATCCAATTTACAACGGGCACTTGATAGTTCAAACATCAACGTTGTGGTTCTTGTTCGTAAGTTAGATCGACACTTATTGAAACCCCAAACCATGTAAAATAGGCAAAGAAAATTAGAGGCTTCTAACTTTGTTTTGGAGGGGTGTGTTGTGATGTGATATGGCCATGATTGTGATTATATTTGATGTATGCAATGTTCCTTATTGTAAGTTGGCAACCGACAGGAGCCATATGATTGTCTTTAAATTGCCATATCATATCACATATTATGAATTGCATGTGATGTTAATCCTTTATGCATCTTGTATTGCTTAGTTAACGACGGTAGCATTATAAGATGATCCCTCAAGCACATAAATTTCAAGTTTTAAAGTGTTCATCCTTAGTAAGCACCGTTTCTAAAGCTCGTTGTTTCGAAGCACCACGTGATGATCGGGTGTGTTAGATTCTGCAAGTGTATACAACGTGAGCAAGCCAGATTTGCTCATGTGGAAGCTAAGGTTTGATCTTGACGAGCCTAGCATGTACAGACATGGTCTCGGAACACAGACCACCGAAAGGTAAAGCATGAGTCATATAGTAGATATGATGAACATGTTGATTGTTCGCCATTGAAGTTACATCAACTCTCGTGATGATCGTTTTTGATGTGGTGGATCTGGTTCGTGTGATCACTAAAATAATGTGAGGGATATTGTTTTGAGTGGGAGTTCACCTAGATTAATTTAACTATTAATTAGAACTCAATTTGTCATAAACTTAGTCTAAAGTATTGCAAATATGTTGTAGATCAATGGCGACCCCTACCATCAATTTTAATGCGTTCCTAGAGAAAGAAAAGTTGAAAAACGATGGAAGCAACTTCGCGGATTGGTTCCGCAATTTGAAGATTGTCCTCAATGCTGGTAATTTGACCTATGTGCTGGATGCACCGCTGGGTGACCCGCCTGCAGCTGATGCTACCGATGAAGTAAAGAATGTTTACCTCACTCGGAAGAATCAGTACTCCACAGTTCAGTGTCCTATCTTGTATGGTTTGAATCGGAGCTTCAGAAAAGGTTTGAGAACCATGACCCACATGATATTGTCCATGAAATCAAAATGATATTTGAGGCTCACGCGGCAGTTGAGAGTTATGAGGCTTCTGAAAAGCTCTTTAACTACAAGATGGAAGAGGGCAGCTCCGTCAGTGAGCATGTGCTTAAGATGTCTGGGCATGCAAACAAACTCCAAAGCTTGGGTATAGTGATTCCTAATGCTTTGGGGATTTACCGTGTCCTCCAATCACTGCCACCAAGTTACAAGAACTTTGTGATGAACTACAATATGCAAAACATGAACAAGACGTTGCCAGAACTCTTCTCCATGTTGAAATCTGCAGAAGTGGAGATAAAGAAAGAGCATCAAGTGTTGTTGGTCAATAAGACCACCAAATTCAAGAAAGGCAAGTCTAAGCAAAATGGAAACTTCAAGAAGGGTGGTAAGAAAGTTGTCGCACCGACGAAGAAGACCAAGGCTGGGCCTAAGCCTGATACTGAGTGCTTTTACTGCAAGGGAGAAGGTCACTGGAAGCGGAATTGCCCAAAGTACTTGGCGGATTTGAAGAACGGCAACATCAAGAAGAAAGGTATATCCGATATACATGTTATTGATGTGTATCTCACTAGTACTCGTAGTAGTGCCTGGGTATTTGATACTGGTTCGGTTGCTCATATTTGTAACTCGAAACAGGTGCTGCAGAATAAACGGAAGCTAGCGAAGAATGAGGTGACGATGCGCGTTGGAAATGGATCAAAGTTTGATGTGATCGCGGTCGGCACGCTACCTCTTCATCTACCATTGGGATTAGTTTTATACTTAAATAATTGTTATTTGGTGCCTGCATTGAGCATGAACATTATATCGGGATCATGTTTATTGCGAGACGGTTACTTGTTTAAGTCCGAGAATAATGGTTGTTCGATTTATATGAGTAATATGTTTTATGCACATGCACCTTTGATAGATGGTCTATTCTTATTGAATCTCGATTGTAGTAATACACATATTAATAACATTGAAGCTAAACGTTTGAAATTGAGCGATAACTCGACCTATATGTGACACTGTCGTCTTGGTCACATTGGAGTGAAGCGTATGAAGAAACTCCATTCCGATGGACTTCTTGAATCACTTGATTTCGAATCACTTGAAATATGCGAAGCATGTCTGATGGGTAAAAATGAATAAGACTCCATTTTCTGGTATGATGGAGCGAGCTACGGACTTGTTGGAAATCATACATACCGATGTGTGTGGTCCAATGAGTGTAGCATCGCGCGGTGGTTATCGTTATGTTCTTACCTTCACGGATGACTTGAGTAGATATGGGTATATCTATTTCATGAAACATAAATCTGAAACTTTCGAGAAGTTTAAGGAATTTCAAAGTGAGGTAGAGAATCAACGTAACAAGAAGATTAAGTTTCTATGATTTGATCGTGGAGGTGAGTATCTAAGTTACGAGTTTGGCGAGCATTTGAAGAAATGCGGAATACTTTCACAATTGACACCGCCGGGAACACCACAGCGTAATGGTGTGTCCGAACGTCGTAATCGAACTCTCTTAGATATGGTTTGTTCTATGATGTCACTTACAAATTTACCGCTATCGTTTTGGGGTTATGCATTAGAAACAACCGCATTCACTTTAAATAGGGCACCATCTAAATCCGTTGAAACGACACCGTAGGAATTATGGTTTGGGAAGAAACCTAGATTGTCGTTCCTTAAAGTTTGGGGTTGCGAAGCCTATGTAAAGAAGTTACAGCCGGACAAGCTTGAACCCAAAGCGGAAAAATGCGTCTTCATAGGATACCCAAAGGAAACTATTGGTTTACCTTCTATCATAGATCCGAGGGCAAAATCTTCATTGCTAAGAATGGATCCTTTCTAGAGAAAGAATTTCTCACGAAAGAAGTGACTGGAAGGAAAGTAAAACTCGACGAGGTTGTCGAACCTTCTCTCAAACTTGCGAGTAGCGCAGCACCGGAAGTAGTTCCAGTGGCGCCTACACCAATAAGAGAGGAAGCTAATGATGATGATCATGAAACTTCGGTTGAATTTGCTACAGAACCTCGCAGGTCAACGAGAAATCGTACCACTCCTGATTGGTATGATCCCGTTATGAGTGTCATGTTGGTGGACAACACCGATGACCCTGCGACATATGAGGAAGCGATGATGAGCCCAGATTCCAATAAATGGCAAGACGCCATGAAATCCGAAATTGGATCCATGTACGAAAACCAAGTATGGACTTTGCTGGACTTACCGGATGGCCAGAAGGCTGTCGAGAACAAATGGATTTTCAAGAAAAAAACAGATGCTGATGGTAATGTTATTGTCTGTAAAGCTCGACTTGTCGCAAAAGGGTTTCGAAAAATTCAAGGAGTTGACTACGATGAGACTTTCTCACCAGTAGCAAAGCTAAAGTCTATGAGGATTATGTTAGCAATCGTTGCATATTATGATTATGAGATATGGCAGATGGATGTCAAAACAATGTTCCTCAATGGAGACATTGATGAAGAATTGTATATGATGCAATCCAAAGGTTTTGTCGATCCTAAAGATGCTAACAAGGTGTGCAAACTTCAACGGTCCATATATGGATTGAAGCAAGCATCCCGAAGTTGGAATCAACGTTTTGATAAGGTAATCAAAATCTTTGGTTTTATACAAACTTATGGAGAAGCTTGTATTTACAAGAAAGTGAGTGGGAGCTCTGTAGCATTCTTAATACTATATGTAGATGACATATTGTTGAGTGGGAATGATGTAGACCTTCTTAATAGTGTCAAGGAATATTTGAATAATAGTTTTTCAATGAAAGATCTTGGCGAAGCAGCTTACATATTAGGCATAAAGATTTATAGAGATAGATCGAGACGCATAATTTCATTGTCACAAAGTACATATTTGGACAAAGTTCTAAAGAGGTTTGGAATGGAAGATAGAAAGAAAGGGTTTTTGCCCATGTTGCCCAATACGACCTTGAGTAAAACTCAAAGTCCAGCAACGGCAAAAGATAGAGAAAGGATGAGTAAGACTCCCTATGCCTCAGCCATAGGATCTCTAATGTATGCCATGCTATGTACTAGACTCGACATTACATATGTTGTTAGTTTGACTAGCAGATATCAAAGTGATCCAGGAGTGGATCATTGGACAACGGTCAAAAACATCCTAAAGTACTTGAGAAGAACTAAGGATATGGTTCTTTCTTATGGAGGTGATGAACAGCTCGTTGTTAATGGTTACACCGATGCTAGTTGGAACACCGATCCGGATGATTCTAAATCTCAATCTGGATACGTATTTACTTTGAATGGTGCAGCAGTTAGCTGGAGGAGTGCAAAGCAAAGCGTTGTGGCGAGATCTTCAACTGAATTGGAATACATAGCTGCTTCGGAGGCTACACAAGAAGCGATATGGATGAAGGAGTTCATTACAGAGCTCGGTGTGGTTCCAAGTGCGCTGCACCCAATGTCTATCTATTGTGATAACATGGGTGCCATAGCCAATGCGCAAGAACCAAGGTCACACAAGAAGCTGAAGCATATCAAGCTACGTTTTCACGCTATTCGAGAACATGTCCAAGATGGTGACATAAAGATTTGCAAAGTACACACAGATCTGAATGTGGCGGATCCGTTGACTAAACCTCTCCCGAGGGCAAAACATGACCAACACCAAACTGCCATGGGTGTTCGGTATATTACCATGTAATCTAGATTAGTTGACTCTAGTGCAAGTGGGAGACTGTTAGAGATATGCCCTAGAGGCAATAATAAATGTAGTTATTATTATATCTTTGTGTTTATGATAAATGTTTACATTCATGCTATAACAGTATTAACCAGAAACATTAATACTTGTGTGATTTGTAAACTAAATTAGAGTCCCTAGTAAAGCCTCTTTATAATACTAGCTTGTTGATTAATAGATGATCATGGTTTCTTGATCATGAACATTTGAGTTGTTGTTAATAACAAGGTCATATCATTAGGAGAATGATATGATGGACATACTCCTATAGATAAGCGTAGCATAAAGATCAAGTCATTTTAATAGTTCAATTGCTATAAGCTTTCTGATACATAGTAACCTAATTCCTTCGACCATGAGATCATGCTTATCACCATCACCGGAAGGATGATTTGATGACATCAAACACCACACCGTAACTGGGTGGCTATAAAGGTGGCATTGGGTGTTCGGAAAGTATGGGTTGAGACAAATGGATCAAGAGTGGGATTTGTCCATCCATATGACGGATAGATATACTTTGGGCCCTCTCGGTGGAATGTCATCCAAGCATATGACTGGCTCACAAGGGATCACATACCATGGGAACGAGAAAAGAGTACTTATCGGTAACGAGGTTGAATTAGGTATGCGGAGATACCGACGATCAAAACCTCGGATAAGTAAACTATCGTGAGACAAAGGGAAATTGGTATCGTATGTAAGTGGTTCATTCGATCGCAAAGTAATCGTAGAAATATGTGGGAGACATATGAATTTCCATATTCCTCTATTGGTTATTGATCGGAGAAGTGTCTCAATCATGTCCGCATAATTCACGAACCGTAGGGAGACACACTTAAGGATTCGATGTTGTTGAGTAGTTATGGAATGATGAGAAAGAGACCTAATGTTGTTCGGAGTCTCGGATGGGATCCGGGATATCACGAGGAGATCCGGAATGGTCCGGAGAATAAGATTCATATAAGGAAAGTCTAGTTCCGGAGTTGGGGAATGATTCCGGTGTTTTCATCGGGAATGTTCTAGAAGGGTCCGGAAGGTTCGGCACTCCGGAGGGGAAGGGTACATGAATGTGTCATGACAATATGGAATGGTTGCATCATGTAGGTCATTTGGCTGAGCAAAATAAAGGGAGAAATCAAATCCTAGTTTGAAAGTCAAACGCCAATTTGAAAAGGTCAAACGACAAGTTTGCTTTGTGGAGGGAGCGTAGGAAACCTACTTGGGGAGGAGTTCCTTGTAACACCCTCAGAATCGTCCCTATGCAAGTTTTAGCGAAACCCTCCAAACCCGCATAGAAACGATTCAAAGGTGCCCACCAGGCACTTTCGTGCGGGTGGAAAACGAAGTAATAACATTACACAACAGTCCTCGATGGGAACCACAGAACAGATATTTGCAACAACGACTCCATGAGTCAAGAATACAGACATAATATACAAAGATCCAAATCACCTTGAAAATGATAGAGCGTCCGTCTACGGACAAGATGCAAATGGGGCTAAGAGCCCTGAAGAATAACCAATGGCGTCCATAACCCTGCCCAAGCCAAGCCGGAAGGGTAACCCTGCTAACGACGTCGATCCCAAAACCTGCTTAAACAAAAGGGGTGCCGACGAAGGGCAAAGGAAAAAGAGAGAGCGGTCAGTACTGAGGCCAGTACACGGCGAGGCTAGAATTCGGCGGTCCTTGCCTACATAGGTATGGTGGACTGAGCGGCAGCGGCAGCATGCACTAAACAACCTATAGAGACTCGATGCAACTAGCGGCTATCAGAGAGGGGTAAGGAAGACCTATTCGGAACCAACCTGATTCTAACACCAAACAAACCCATCCGGATGTTTCCCCCTCGAGACCAAACGAGGAAGTCAACCGAGGAACTCACACCGTTGGCAGTTTTATTTATTCAGTTATCGTTGCAGCAATTACTAGTCAGGTGTAGATAATCATCCTGATAAAATAAGCAGTGGGCACTTTTAGTTAAACATTCCGTTGTAGTTGCAACACTTACTAGTCAAATATACAATTAGCGTGAGATATCCCAAAACCCAGCAGTTGTTGGTACTTTTATTTAGCCATTCCGTTATAGTTGCAATACTTACTAGTCAGATACAATGGTAGCAAGCGTCAACCCACTCAAGCAATTGTTGGCAATTTTATTTAGCCATTCCATTATAGTGAAGCTGATTACTAGTCATTATAAAGTCAAATTTATAGCACTACTTTAGTTATAGTTGTCTCTGATCGAGATACTGTGCTCCAAGTCGTCCATAACCGCGGACACGGCTTTCAGAAAGTTTTACCCTGCAGGGGTGCACAAATAGCAACACACACTCGATCAACCTCGGAAAAACCAAATCAAAACCCAACGAGGCCTTCACGACAAAGCAATCATAAGATTCAGAAATATTTCAGGGGGCCACCCCATTAAGTATACCCGCAACGAAGTTAGCTGACTTCGAGACGGACTCAAGGTTTGTGAGGCTGGCTGTAAACGACTGGGAACCCGAAAGTGTGACTGGGCTTGTCGATACCGCGAAAACAGGTCACGATCCTAAACAGTACAGGTGCTCCTCGCACAATCGTAAATAAAGCAGTAAGGCATGGCATAAGTACAGGATAGTAAATAAAACCTCAAACTAGTTTGTGGCCCCAAGAAATAAGACGGAATCAAGCTCTGGCTCAGGGGGGTCCCATAATCCTCCCGGATGTGGATAGCGCGAATATTCAAGGAACAGGTATCAAGTACTCGGGGTCCTACGGGACACAAGTGGACGGTTAACAACCAAATAACATCTATTGCCCACCTGTGCCTCTGCATTACCTACTTCAATTTTAGTTATTAAACAATAATAAAATTAAACGATAATTAAAGCCATGATCATCTCCAACCTTAAACATGCGGCAATACTCCAACAATTGTGGTACTTGACGACACGCAACAGCACTTGAGCAAGCGTCTACGACACGCAAGTCCAACTATCTACCAAACAACAGGTAATAGGATGTGTCCAAAGCAATATAAGGCTGCAAGGGATATCACGGGTTCGAAAACTAGAGCATCGCAACACAGATAGCAATAGATCAACAGGAGGGAATAAATACTATAAAAGTAAGATAGGTAGAAAGGGGGAGATGCTCGCCTGAAAACATTGCCGAAGGTTCATCCGAAGATCGGGTCGACACTCGCATCAACTCCACGGCCTTATCCGCGAAGAACCAAACACTAGAATAAACACCGGATGCACTATTTAATACTACGACAGAAGATCGGGCATGATGCATGTATGATGTATGACATGGCAAAGGTGCGATGCAATTGGGCAATATTAAGTGGAACCGGGGTCCCGACATTTAATTAGGTGACTTATGTTGTTTAGAAACCCCGCAATTTAAATGTTGTCTTAACATGGCAAAATATATCATCGGTTCGCTATTCAGATTTAAATGTGGCCAATATTAGGCTAGATTTGCCCGCATATGGGTCCCATATTTAATTTAGGTGAATCGGCATAAGGCCCCCAAACCACAGACAAGTATGCATGCATGATCAATTTAATATGCATCAGTTGATAATGTCATTTTATAAAAATAATGGGGTCTCGGATAGAGAATCACATTAGGGTTCGGCGGACTTGGGCTTCGAGGGGTTCGGGTTGGTCTCAGGGTTCGACGGGATCGGCGAGGTTCAGATACAAGAGGAGAACTTGGGTCCAAGCGGTCGATCTTGCCGCATCCGAGAAGAAGAACTTGGTTGGCGTCGGGGCACATCGGATCCGCCCTGGTCGGTGCCGATCTTGTCGTCGATGGCGAACTTGAGTGGATCGGGTACCGGGGTCTTCGGATCCGTGAAGTAGATTTTGTCGCACGGTGTCCGGGAAGACGAACTTGGCGTATTCGCGTCGGCGATCTTGGCGTTCGGGTTCTCGACGTCGCATCCGGGAAGAAGGTCTTGTTGCATCCGGGGGCGTCGGGTCATGTCGTCGGTTTTGTCGTTTCACGGCGGAGATCTTGGCGTCCTTGTCGAGGTACTTGAGTGCCAGTGCCGGACTTAGGTTCGGCGCCGGTGGTTACTTGAGTTCGCGTTGGGCATTGTCGATCTTGATGAGATGGTTCTTGGAAGATAGCTGCGAGGGCACTTGCACGCCTGCCCGAAACTTTCACGTCTCAAAGGACATACCGGTGCGTAGGGAACCAGTCCAAGCGGCGACCGAGCTAGCACTCTCACGATCGACACTTATGAGCAACGAACATGCAGAACAGGGCGGCACCAACATGGAGGATATGTGCAAGGCCAGGGAATCGGCGTCGATAGCTTGTACAGGCCGCATGCGAGGACGAGCAGGGCGGGGCCGAGCGGACAACATAGAGACGTCGTGGCCTAAGGGGCTCGACGGCGGCGCGGGGGCCGGGGTCGAGGACGACGGTGTGGTGGGGGCGCGCTGGCGGCGGCGTGGAGCAAGGGCGGCCGGAGACGAGGGTCAGACGCAGCGGTGCTGGGCGAGGAGGAGGACGACGCTAGCGGGGATGCAGGAGGCGACGGGGGCCAGCGGCGCTCGGGAGGAGCCGCAGCGGCGGAGCACGGCGCGAAGGAGGGTGGTCGTGGAGGCGGCGTGGGGACGGAGTTGACGAAGGGGAAGGCTGCAGGCGCCGGTCATGGAGCTCGAGCTTTGGCCGGCGGCGGGGACGCGGATGACGACCGAGAGGAGGGCGAAGGCAGGGGTACCGAGGGCAGGGGATCCGGGGCGGCGGCGGCGCTTGGGACCCGACGAGGTTGAGGGCGGGGGACGCGGAAGAGGGAGCGGCGGACGGCCGAGCGGGGCGGCGTCGCACCGGAGGTGAGGGAGACCGGAGGCGAGGAGGACGGGTGGAAGGCGGCGTCGTGGCTCGCAGGGAGGCGCGGGCGGCCGGGCGGCTCTGAGGCCGGCGGCGCTCACGCGGGGATGGAGGCGAGCGGGGGGGGGAAGAGAGAGGTTAGGTGGGGAGCGGGCGAGCGGGGATCGGGTCGGGTGGGCCCGATGAGGGGGAGGTGGGATGTGGGGCCTGACGGTGGGGATGGGGAGTGGCGTGCGTGTGTGGGTTCTGTGGGGTGGAGACGTGGGAGTGGGGCCAGGAAGGACTGGCGGCTGGGGGGATTAGGGGTGAGGTGGCAGAAGGTGGTTGGGTGGAGGATTGGGCCATGTGATGTGGCAAGCTGTGGTTGGCCGGGCTAAGGTGGCCGAAGGGTGGGTAGAATAGGGTTGGGTAGAATAGGGTTTAGGTAGCTGGGATTTTTATACTGGGGGTGGCCGACTGGGTCGGATCGGCCCGGTACGGCTGCCCCCTAAAAATAATTAAACATTTTATTTATTTAAAACGGGGCATTTGAAATCCGTTGATAGACGAAACAAAGTAATCCGGACAAGCCCGGTTTTTGTAGTTTGAATAAAAGATGGGGTGTTTAGAAAACCAAAACCAGACTTTTCGAAAATAGTTTTATGCAACAAATGCAAGATGACATGACGATGCTCAAATGCAAGGTGGCGTGATGACATGAGCATGAGGTCATGATGATGCAATGCACAAAAACAACGCGATTTTCTAGTATTGGTTTTAGCGGGATGCCACAATTCGACACCACTAACAATGGATCTCGCCCTCGAGATCCGCCTCATGGTACCGGAAGGAAGGTCGGCGAGCTGCGTCTTCTCGCTTCGTGTAGATCCTCGCGACACCACTAACATAGGATTGTTCCCCATCCGTTGAGAGAACACTCTGGAGAAACAAAGATGAAGGTAAAGGTCTCAAAAGGGTAAGGCCACCTCTAACTTTCGCGGAAGGAGTGTAACTGCAATGATTCACCGTTCAATGTGCAAGAGCGAATGATAAGAGTAGTCGGATGGTGATCAGTCCATCGCGCACCCAAAGCATTACTCTGCACATGAATAGGAAATTATGCAACCAACTCTCAGAATTCAGATTGTAGATCTCGACAAGCGAGGTTCGGAAACAAAGGAGTGATGCAGACTCTGCATCGGATCTAGCGTAGATGATGTCGTCGCGTTGGAAAAACACCGTAAAGCACTAGGAGGAGCAAAGAGAAGTCCACCAGACGAAGGATTCCTCGACAGCATGAAGATCAGATGTAGCAACACCGTTACCAAAGGAGGAAGCGAAAAGCTAAAGGTACGACGAAAACCCAACCATGAGAATTCCTGGACTCGAAGAAAGAGACGAGAGCGGATTCAAAATACGTGGAGGTAAGAGGAGAATAGCAGAGGGGTAAGGAGTAAAAGCAGACCTAACCAGATCTATCCAACCGATTTTTCAAAATAGTTTTTGACACTCTACTTCGGCCGTTAGCTAGGTTATCCTACAGGCTGGACTTGTGGGGTATCGCAACTGCTGAGCTCTGATACCACTCTGTAACACCCTCAGAATCGGCCCTATGCAAGTTTTAGCGAAACCCGCCAAACCCGCATAGAAACGATTCAAAGGTGCCCACCAGGCACTTTCGTGCGGGTGGAAAACGAAGTAATAACATTACACAACAGTCCTCGATGGGAACCACAGAACAGATATTTGCAACAACGACTCCATGAGTCAAGAATACAGACATAATATACAAATATCCAAATCACCTTGAAAATGATAGAGCGTCCGTCTACGGACAAGATGCAAATGGGGCTAAGAGCCCTGAAGAATAACCAATGGCGTCCATAACCCTGCCCAGGCCAAGCCGGAAGGGTAACCCTGCTAACGACGTCGATCCCAAAACCTGCTTAAACAAAAGGGGTGCCGACGAAGGGCAAAGGAAAAAGAGAGAGCGGTCAGTACTGAGGCTAGTACACGGCGATGCTAGAATTCGGCGGTCCTCGCCTACATAGGTATGGTGGACTGAGCGGCAGCGACAGCATGCACTAAACAACCTATAGAGACTCGATGCAACTAGCGGCTATCAGAGAGGGGTAAGGAAGACCTATTCGGAACCAACCTGATTCTAACACCAAACAAACCCATCCGGATGTTTCCCCCTCGAGACCAAACGAGGAAGTCAACCGAGGAACTCACACCGTTGGCAGTTTTATTTATTCAGTTATCGTTGCAGCAATTACTAGTCAGGTGTAAATAATCATCCTGATAAAATAAGCAGTGGGCACTTTTAGTTAAACATTCCGTTGTAGTTGCAACACTTACTAGTCAAATATACGATTAGCGTGAGATATCCCAAAACCCAGCAGTTGTTGGTACTTTTATTTAGCCATTCCGTTATAGTTGCAATACTTACTAGTCAGATACAATGGTAGCAAGCGTCAACCCACTCAAACAATTGTTGGCAATCTTATTTAGCCATTCCATTATAGTGAAGCTGATTACTAGTCATTATAAAGTCAAATTTATAGCACTACTTTAGTTATAGTTGTCTATGATCGAGATACTGTGCTCCAAGTCGTCCATAACCGCGGACACGGCTTTCAGAAAGTTTTACCCTGCAGGGTGCACAAATAGCAACACACACTCGATCAACCTCGGAAAAACAAAATCAAAACCCAACGAGGCCTTCACGACAAAGCAATCACAAGATTCAGAAATATTTCAGGGGGCCACCCCATTAAGTATACCCGCAACAAAGTTAGCTGACTTCGAGACGGACTCAAGGTTTGTGGGGCCGGCTATAAACGACTGGGAACCCGAAAGTGTGACTGGGCTTGTCGATACCGCGAAAACGGGTCACGATCCTAAACAGTACAGGTGCTCCTCGCACAATCATAAATAAAGCAGTAAGGCATGGCATAAGTACAGGATAGTAAATAAAACCTCAAACTAGTTTGTGGCCCCAAGAAATAAGACGGAATTAAGCTCTGGCTCAGGGGGGTCCCATAATCCTCCCGGATGTGGATAGCGCGAATATTCAAGGAACAGGTATCAAGTACTCGGGGTCCTACGGGACACAAGTGGACGGTTAACAACCAAATAACATCTATTGCCCACCTGTGCCTCTGCATTACCTACTTCAATTTTAGTTATTAAACAATAATTAAATTAAACGATAATTAAAGCCATGATCATCTCCAACCTTAAACATGCGGCAATACTCCAACAACTGTGGTAGTTGACGACACGCAACATCACTTGAGCAAGAGACTACGACACGCAAGTCCAACTATCTACCAAACAACAGGTAATAGGATGTGTCCAAGGCAATATAAGGCTGCAAGGGATATCACGGGTTCGAAAACTAGAGCATCGCAACACAGATAGCAATAGATCAACAGGAGGCAATAAATACTATAAAAGTAAGATAGGTAGAAAGGGGGAGATGCTCGCCTGAAAACATTGCCGAAGGTTCATCCGAAGATCGGGTCGACACTCGCATCAACTCAACGGCCTTATCCGCGAAGAACCAAACACTAGAATAAACACCGGATGCACTATTTAATACTACGACAGAAGATCGGGCATGATGCATGTATGATGTATGACATGGCAAAGGTGCGATGCAATTGGGCAATATTAAGTGGAACCGGGGTCCCGACATTTAATTAGGTGACTTATGTTGTTTAGAAACCCCGCAATTTAAATGTTGTCTTAACATGGCAAAATATATCATCGATTCGCTATTCAGATTTAAATGTGGCCAATATTAGGCTAGATTTGCCCGCATATGGGTCCCATATTTAATTTAGGTGAATCGACATAAGGCCCCCAAACCACAGACAAGTATGCATGCATGATCAATTTAATATGCATCAGTTGATAATGTCATTTTATAAAAATAATGGGGTCTCGGATAGAGAATCACATTAGGGTTCGGCGGACTTGGGCTTCGAGGGGTTCGGGGTTGGTCTCAGGGTTCGACGGGATCGGCGAGGTTCAGATACAAGAGGAGAACTTGGGTCCAAGCGGTCGATCTTGCCGCATCCGAGAAGAAGAACTTGGTTGGCATCGGGGCACATCGGATCCGCCCTGGTCGGTGCCGATCTTGTCGTCGATGGCGAACTTGAGTGGATCGGGTACCGGGGTCTTCGGATCCGTGAAGTAGATTTTGTCGCACGGTGTCCGGGAAGACGAACTTGGCGTATTCGCGTCGGCGATCTTGGCGTTCGGGTTCTCGACGTCGCATCCGGGAAGAAGGTCTTGTTGCATCCGGGGGCGTCGGGTCATGTCGTCGGTTTTGTCGTTTCACGGCGGAGATCTTGGCGTCCTTGTCGAGGTACTTGAGTGCCAGTGACGTACATAGGTTCGGCGCCGGTGGTTACTTGAGTTCGCGTTGGGCATTGTCGATCTTGATGAGATGGTTCTTGGAAGATAGCTGCGAGGGCACTTGCACGCCTGCCCGAAACTTTCACGGCTCAAAGGACATACCGATGCGTAGGGAACCAGTCCAAGCGGCGACCGAGCTAGCACTCTCACGATCGACACTTATGAGCAACGAACATGCAGAACAGGGCGGCACCAACATGGAGGATATGTGCAAGGCCAGGGACTCGGCGTCGACAGCTTGTACAAGCCGCATGCGAGGACGAGCAGGGCGGGGCCGAGCGGACAACAGAGAGACGTCGTGGCCTAAGGGGCTCGACGGAGGCGAGGGGGCTGGGGTCAAGGACGACGGTGTGGTGGGGGCGCGCTGGCGGCGGCGGGGAGCAAGGGCGGCCGGAGACGAGGGTCAGACGCAGCGGCGCTGGGCGAGGAGGAGGACGACGCTAGCGGGGATGCAGGAGGCGACGGGGGCCAGCGGCGCTCGGGAGAAGCCGCAGCGGTGGAGCACGGCGCGAAGGAGGGTGGTCGTGGAGGCGGCGTGGGGACGGAGTTGGCGAATGGGGAGGCTGCAGGCGCCGGTCATGGAGCTCGAGCTTTGGCCGGCGGCGGGGACGTGGATGACGACCGAGAGGAGGGCGAAGGCAGGGGTACCGAGGGCAGGGGATCCGGGGCGGCGGCGGCGCCTGGGACCCGACGAGGTTGAGGGTGGGGGACGCGGAAGAGGGAGCGGGCGAGCGGGGATCGGGTCGGGGTGGGCCCGATGAGGGGGAGGTTGGATGTGGGGCCTGAGGGTGGGGATGGGGAGTGGCGTGCGTGTGTGGGTTCTGTGGGGTGGAGGCGTGGGAGTGGGGCCAGGAAGGACTGGCGGCTGGGGGGATTAGGGGTGAGGTGGCAGAAGGTGGTTGGGTGGAGGATTGGGCCATGTGATGTGGTGAGCTGTGGTTGGCCGGGGTGAGGTGGCCGAAGGGTGGGTAGAATAGGGTTGGGTAGAATAGGGTTTAGGTAGTTGGGATTTTTATACTGCGGGTGGCCGACTGGGTCGGATCGGCCCGGTACGACTGCCCCCTAAAAATAATTAAACATTTTATTTATTTAAAACGGGGCATTTGAAATCCGTTGATAGACGAAACAAAGTAATCCGGACACGCCCGGTTTTTGTAGTTTGAATAAAAGATGGGGTGTTTAGAAAACCAAAACCAGACTTTTCGAAAATAGTTTTATGCAACAAATGCAAGATGACATGACGATGCTCAAATGCAAGGTGGCATGATGACATGATCATGAGGTCATGATGATGCAATGCACAAAAACAACGCGATTTTCTAGTAGTGGTTTTAGCGGGATGCCACATTCCTCTCCCTCCACCCGCCGGCCAAGGAGGCCGAGTTGGGGGAGGACTCCCTCCTCCCAACCGGCCACCCTCCACCTATATAAGGAGGGGTAGGGCTCCCCTAACCCTCACACCCAAAACCCTAGCCCTCTCCTCCAAGTCGTCGGCGCCACCACCTCCTTGTGCCGCCGCCTAGGGCACCTCCAACTCGGCGAGTTGGGGTGTTCCCCAAACCCTAGCCGTCGGCTACACCCTCCCCTTGGTGCCCTCTAAACCCTATATCACCAAGGCCTCTCTCATAGTCCACCATACTCGCTCCGGCTTAAGGCGAAGCCCTGCGAGATCTCCCCTCTACTTCCGGTACCATGCCGTCGTGCTGCCGGAATCGCGAGGAGAGTGCTACAACCTCCGCTCCCTGCTGGAACAAGGGAGAGGAAGGTCTTCATCGAGTACCGAACGTGTGACCGACTACGGAAGCGCTGCCAGAATGCAGCGCCGGAAGGATCGTCTACACGATCTCGAGATCGGCAAGAGTACGACTACATCACCCACGAGAATCTGTTCTCGTTAACCGCTTTGGAATTTTCGAGGGTGAGTTCCTCTATCGACTCGTTGCTATAATCTAGTAGATAGATCTTGGCTTGTTTGTTTGCATGCGGTAGAATTTTTTTGTTTTCCATGCTACGAACCCCTACAGTGGATCCTATCGCTCTGACCTAAACTAGGTGGCGCAAATGGCATATGCATGGCGACGTGCTGGCGAAGCCAGGGGGTAAGGGAGGGGCATAGTGGCTTACCAGGGTCGCGACGATGAGGTGGTTCTCAAGGTGGTCACGGACGACGGAGGGGCGCACGGACACAGCGGCTATTCCTCGTCGGAGTAGAGCCGAGCATCGGGTGCTCTCAGTCGACAACGGGGGCGACGCTCTGGGGCACAAGAGGACAAAAAGCATGCATCAGAAGGTACGCGAGGAAAAGGAGAGCATACTCGTTTTAACCAGAGGTCAAGGCACGCATGGTACTCACCGCAATAGCTCGCCGGAGTTCGTCGGGCAGCGGCAGTGCAAAGCGAAATTGGTGTATCTTGGCGGCACTCTGGTGGTTCTGAATGGGGGGAAATGAAGCTGGTGCCGAGGGGATTAAGTAGCCGAGGCGAGGGAGGGAATCACGCCCGCGGTAACTTATAACCAAGCGTGAAATCAAAGGGGAAACGACTGCGACGGAGCTGGTCGTGCGTGGTGTTTGGGGACGAAGGGGTGAGGTGGCAATGGGGGCCACTTGTCAGTGAGGGGGTGCGTGCGCGGGGTGAGAACCAGAGGGGAGAGGGAAGACGCCCGGGTGGGCTAGATGGGTCGCGGGTGGTTGCTGGGCCAGATGGCTGGCTGGCTCTCTCTTTTTTATCCTTTTCTTTTTCTGTTTTGATTTTTCAAATAAGATTTGAATGACTAAATCAACTCTAAACCTTTTCAAACTTTCACCACATTTTTGTGAGGTGATCCTAGTGTTTAAGAGTGTGTCAAATACAACAAATCACTCCAAAACATTTTGGGGTCATAAAATAAAAATAAAAGCATGCCCCATACATATAATATAAAGGGTATAAAAATAGGGTTTTGTTAGGGTTTAAACTTTGAAAACTTTTGTGCAATGTAAACATGCCATGATGATATGAATGCAATGAGCATGTTTTGGATTTGATGAAATTTGGGATGTTACAAGATCGGGGTCGCACCTCCGACATCCATGAGGGCGAGCCGCGAGACGGTGCGCGGAGGTCCACCATTGTCGACCCTCGAGAATCCATACCACAATCGACATTAGAGCCCACACGAACATCACCTCGGAGGCTAGATCTCACGATAAACCCTAGCACCAGATCTTGAAAACCCCGAGCCCACTCGTGCATCCCAAGTCGCCCTTGCAAGAGCGATACCAGAACCCCTATATTCTCTTCGCCTCACCAACCGGCCCAGCCCATAACGACTCCACTAAGAATGTATGCCCATATGCACAACGGGCGTGTTTTGTTGCTCATGGAGGCCTTTATCGCATCCGGCGGTACTAAATAAGCCCGTTTGATGTAATGGGTCATATACGAAATTTACACCGCACAATTCTAAAGTAGGCCAAAAGTTGGCCCACTGAAAACATCGAAATCCTGCATTTACACGAAACCTGGCCCTGGCGCTGCAAAATCATGCACAATGTTTCTCCCTCGATGCAAGCATAGGTGGTAACCTCACTTATCTAACATGCTAAACATAATCCCTTTAATCTACATAACAATGCTCCGATTCAAAGTAAGTTCTACATGAAAAGATGTGTATCAACTCGTTGTGATTCCATTCCATCAGTCCTTAGTTTCATTGACCTTTTAAGGATCAATTTCATTTTCATATTTACACGTATTTTTGGACATTTTTTCTCAAATTCATCGTACTAGGATGACCGTTTGAAATTTTCTTCGAGGTGTATCTTTGTCTTGTCATTTGTCACAACATTCATTCTGTATTTTTTCATTTTGATATTTATAAATGAGTAGATCTAAACTGTCCTAATACACTGCATGTTGACGTAGATCTACTCGTATACAAATGCTAAAAAGGAAAACTTACAACATAAAATTTGTGTGAAACAACGAGTTGAAGCTTCCTCTCAAAGGAAATTTCAAACAGTCGAGCGTGTGCGACGAATTTAGAAAAAATCATCCAAAATAGCTCAAAAGAAACACGAAATAGAGTTTCAAACACTCGACGAAACTAGCAACCGATTGCGAATAGAATCATAACGTCGAGCAACATCTTATTCATATATAGATTATATCGAATGAAAGCATAATTAGATAGATTAAAAGGAATTAAGATCAAGTATGTTAGTTAAAGCCATAACACTAATGCATTTTGTTGCATGCATGAACCAAACGCTAATGCCTTTTTTTTACATCCAGCATTTCGTGGACAACCAATCAAAATACTGAAGTTGGTTCAAGCTAAATTTGACAACCTGCAGCGTCTAGCAGGCCAAGTAACAAAAACGAGAAATATTATCCCAAACAATCAAACACACCTAAAATCATATCCGAGAAGGATGCACACGTACAACAGCGAGAGAAGCCCTCCTCCTTGGCGGGTGCAAAGGAGAGCAGATCCTTTGGAACGCGTTTGATAGCATGTAGTCCTATCAGACATGTTGTTTTGGTCCAAAATTTGCTCGATTGGTTGCATGTACTCCCTCTGTTCGGGATTATAGGTCCTACGTGCATACCTAGATTATTAATTTGACCAATAAATTATAATTTATATATCATAAAAATTATACCATTAGAAAATATAACCTTTAAAGTTTCTAATGGTATAATTTTTATGCTATATTATTTATATTTTGTTATTCAGATTGGCAAGTTATGCACGTAGGACCTATAATCCCGAACAGAGTGAATACTCTTCTTGCATTATAGCCAGCGCGTTTCTCAAAGCAGCCTAGAGGTAGGCCCAACAACAATGCTTGATTCAAGGTTCCCGTGAAGACTATCTGAATCGAACGCACGGAGTGCATGCACGTGTGCAACGTTGAGCTTCTTCTTCCTCTTCTATCCTCTTAAAACAAGCTCAATCTTGACCCCTTGTAATTAGCACAAATATATCTCGATTCAAAACAAGATTCACATAAAAAAATATGCATCTACGATGGGGTTTATTCTGACCATCAGCTTCGAGGTTCGTGACCTATATCTTTTCATGTTCATATTCATAGTCAAAGTTGGAGCTTTTTTAGGCGTTTTTTCAGATTTTTTGCACGGAATCAATCATTCAAACTTTCCTTTAAGGAGTAGCTTGATCTTGCCATTCCCCACAAGTTTTATGTTGCAAGTTTTTCGTTTTAACGGAGGTAGAGGAATCCATATGTAGCTTCTTAACTTGTACATGAGATTGAAATGAAAATGAGGTTGGGGAAGAAGACCTATGATCGACCGAGGGTCATGTAGGTAGAGGGCGACCAAGGACATCATCATCGACCGAGGTTGTGACCGGGCGGAGTTCCCCTTGGCCGTGCAGAGCTCCCCTTCCTGGCGGGGCATCCAGCGATGCCGATGCGCTTGGGAGAGGGGGGCTAGTGGTGGGGGCGGATGAGGGACAGAGCTGATGACCATTGCCGCCGGTGCCGGCCGCATGTACACCTCGACGGAAGCCACAGAGAAGGACGAGCTGGAGCTGGCACTAGCGCCGAGCGCGTGCGGCGAGTCATCGTACACGCCGGCCACTGAGTCGAGATATCCCCAAGGAATAAGCGGCTCGTGATCTACCCTGCCCTTCCAGGGTCACGGCGGGTACGGGGCCGGCGACCCCTGTGCGCCCTCGCTCCTCCTCTCTTCTCGGTTGATAGACATAGTCTATCAAATGTGCCATTGTTGACCGAAATGCTTTCCTATTTTCCATCTAGCAAGTGCCTGGGCAATGGCGAATAGCCAGACAGTGCATCACTCTTGCATTGTGCCATCCCTATTTTTCATCGTCAACCCGGCCGGCCGGCGAGAGATTGATGGCTCACGGCGGCTTCCTGTTGATGGACCTGGTCCACCTGTTCCTGAGCCGCACCTGCGCATCCACGCAACGGTGGGCGATGTGGCGGCACGGAGCCGGAGTCTCCTCTCTCTCTCTCTCTCTCTCTCTCTCTCTCTCTCTCTCTCACACACACACACACACACACACACACACACACACGTTTTGGCACTGATGACGCGACGGCTCGAGACCGACGCCTCTCCTCTCTCTCCCACCTCCTTGCTTTCCTTGCCAGATTTGTTCATCAAAAGGTTCGATCTGTCGCTTTATTTGCTAGATTGATTTGTAATTGTAATCAATTCCTTGATTATTGTGTTTGATTTTCTATCAATTCCTTGCTCGATCTGTTCGATTTCCTTTCATAGATTTGTTCATAAAAATATCCAGATTTGTTGCTTTACTTGCTGGAGTGTTTTTCTAATTGTAACCATTCCATGGGGTTCCATTATAGAGATTACAGATCCATTCTTCATCTCTAAAATTTGATTTCGTTCGTGTTTTGTGTGTGTATTTGACTCCTTTTCTTCCATCCCTGCTCACAGTAAGAGGCGACCATGGATGGGAAAGAGAAGCTCTGACCTCGTGGTGGCCTTCATGGATGGGAGAAAGAAACTCGTGGGAGGCCACAGATAGGAAAGAGAAGAGCAAAGGAGAAGTAGTCTGCAAGATGTACCATACACAGTTTGACTCCCATATGGAGTGAAAAGTGTTAGATTGATCTCTCCCCGTTCGATCCCAACGGCCCGAACGGAGTCCCTCAAACACACCCTGATCGGGGGCGCCCAACCTTATCATGGTTGGTGGGCCCCTGTCGCCAGCGCAGATATAAAAGGGTGGGAGGGCCGGATGCACACGGTACGAGGTTCACCGTGCGCCGCAGCCCCCCACCGAAATCCCTCCCGATCTAGGGTTCACGCTAGGCCGACGGGAAGCACCGCCACCACCGCACACCCACGCCGTCGACCCCTTTCCCCATGGCCACTGACGCCGGTACCAGCTCCGGCATCCCCTCTGGCTCATGCTTGTCGAGCCAGGGCGCAGGTAGTGCCTCTCCTCTCCGATCTCTCTCTCCCCCTCTTAGATCTACGAGTTGCAACCTTACAGTGCATCTACCAAGGTTAGACTAGCTCTAACAATGGTATCAGAGCGTCTTAGATGCTAGCTTCTTTCGGTAGAAAAGAAAAGAACAAAAAGTAAAATCCTAGATCTAAAGTACGCCCTGCCCTACGGTCGCGCCGTCCCCCACAATCCCTATGCGCATCGGCAAGCCGAGGCATAGGAAAGAAGGACACACCCTTTCGGGGGCAAAGAAATCCCAGATCTAAAACCCCAAAAGGCAAACCCTAACCCTAGATCGTCCTCGAGCAAATTTTCCCCAGATCCCACAAGAGCATAGATCCCCAAATCAAAAGAAAACCCCCAAAACCAAAATAAATCCTAACCCTAGATCAAAGGAGCCACCGGCCACCGCCGGCAAAGAGATCTGCCCCCACCTCGTCCGCTTGATGGCGGCGCACCCACCCTCGGGTGGATGCGCACGTCGGCAAGAAGACAAGGGGAGGCACCGCCACCGTCCTCCTCTCTGCTCTGCTACTGGCGGGATGGGAGGATGCTGGACAGAGGGGAAGGAGAAGGGGGTGGCAGCGTAGGAAAGAGAGGGGGTCATCGCTGGCGCAGTCGCCGGACGGACGGCCACCTCGCCTCCCCAGCGCCGCCAGAGAGAAAGAAGCTCGCTGCTACGGACAAAAGACTGAAGGGGGCGTGGGAGGGAGGGGCTCGCCGCCGGCAACGCTGCCGGGCGGCGCAGCCGCCTCATCATTCCCCACAGCGCCGCCAAAGAGCAGAGGAGCGGCGGGGGGCACACGGGATGGACGGGGGGGAATGGGGCTAGGGTTTCATGGGGGCTGATCCGCACGCGGAGCCGTATGATCTAAACCCTAGCATCGTGTGGCTTAGATCTGGCGGCGGCTGGCGGGTCGTGCGGCTAGGCCTATCAGGCCACGCTGGGCCAGGAAGCGGGCACTGGCGGGCTGTTGGCAGGTTTTCTAGCGAGCGCACGCGGGCGACAGTTAGCCGAGGCGGGCGACGGGCCAAGCAGGCTGCTGGTGGGCAGCGTTGGCGGGCCAGGCCGCGGGCTACTGGCGGCTCTAGCGAGCGCCCGCGCGCGGTAGATAGCGATGGGCCGCGTTGGGCCAAAGCCAGACAGTTCTGTTTCTAGTTTTTTCTGGTTTTATATTTTACGGTGGCTATTTTTTATGTTTTTTATCAAGTTTTGATGAAATTTTGCAAAGTTTTCTCTATTCATTTTATTTCAGTGAATATTTTGATTAGAGAATATGAAAGTGATAGAGTTTTTTCTATAAAGACTAAAGTTTATGAATAGTGTAATTATTGTTTCCGCTGCAAATACTTGATTTAAATTGCTAGAATGCAATAAAGTGTATTAAATTTTTGTTTTAAAAGATGTGATAAAGTGATTTAAAGTTGATTATGCTTCATGTTATTAATTGACCAACGCTATTAATAAACATGATCATGATCCCTTTTATTATATATTAAAGGTGCATTTGATTTTATCTTTACCCAACGGTGATATAATTTTAAATTACACAAACAATTGCATGCTTAACTTATACCAACGTTGGATTAACGTATACAGTTGTTTTTGGTTATCTTACAACTTTTGTGGTTTTCAGAAGGTCTCAACCTCATGAGCTGCCTGAAGGATATCCCACTGCTCAGAGGGGATAACTATTCTGAATGGAGGAAAAAGGTTGACCTGGCCTTTGTCTACGTCGAGGTGGACTAGGTTGTTGATACTAAACAGCCAGTCAAGCCTGAGGACCCAGTGAGGGGTGATACTGAGGAAAGTGTTGCATGGGAAAAGAGAAAGAGAGACCATGCTTCTTTGGAGCTGGCCTACTCAATAGATAACCAAAAGTGGGTCAATGCAAACAAGAAGTGCTTGGCTTTTGTCAAGAATACGATTGAGAACAGAATAGTGGGCTCAATCGAAGAGTGTGCCTCTGTTGGTGAGTACCTTGCAAAGATAAAGAGCCAGTTTACTGGCTCTTCAAAGATGTATGCAACCCAGCTGCTAAAACAGCTGGTGACAGAAAAGTATACGGGAGGGCCACATGGCATTAGAGAGCACATCTTGAGGATGTTCAACATGGCGGCTAAGTTAAATCCCATGGATGCGGACCTCGATCTCAAGCCTACTCTACTAGTGCATCTTGTCATGGCCTCTCTTCCCCAACAGTTCGAGAACTTCGTCATCAAGTATAACATGTCCCCTGAAAAGTGGGACATTGAAAAGACCATAGGGATGTGTTCTCAAGAGGAAGAAAGACTTAAGTCTATTCACGGTGGTTCTTTGAACTACGCGAAGGACAACAGGAAGAGGAACTTCACCAACAGCAACCATGGTGGCTCCCCTTCCAAGCCACATGGCAAGGGCCCCGTACAACACCAGCATCAGTATCAGCAGTCTCTCCATGGGGACAAAGACCAGTGCCACCATTGCAAAAAGGTTGGCCACTACAAAAAAGATTGTCGAGTATGGCTAAAGTACATAATGGCAAAGAACGGTAAAGACATAGTCTCTTTTGTAAATGAATCCTTGTATGAAAAGTTTTCTAAATCTACTTGGTGGATTGACTCTGGTGCAACTGTTCATGTTGCCAACTCTTTCCAGTGGTTCCATTCGGCAAGGATTTTGCCAAGAAGAGAAAGACTCATTGAAGTGGCGAATGGGATTCAAGCAGAAGTGGAGGCTGTTGGCGACATTCCTCTAGAGCTAGTTGATGGCTTTACTCTTTTGCTTAAGGACGTTTTATTTGTTCCTTCCATCCATAGAAACTTAATAAGTGTGTCGTGCCTGGTTAAAGACATGTATGAGTGTTATTTTGGACATGGCAAATGTGCCATTTGGTTGAAAGATACTTGTGTGGGTGTTGCTTCACTACATGGCAAGCTTTATTTATTATCCTTTCATGAGAAAGTGTTTTCTGTGTGTGATGTGAATGAACAAGTTCCCTTGTCGAACAAAGAACAAAATAAAAGAAAGCGAACTCTTGACTCATCGAAGTTATGACACTACAGATTAGGCCATATTTCGAGGGGAAGAATAGAAAGCCTCGTTAAAAATGACATTCTTCCTCTGTTAGAGTTCTCAGACATCGAGCAATGCATAGATTGCATCAAAGTAAAGTATGTAAAGCAATTAAAAGGGTGCAAACAGAAGTATAGTAACACTAAAAATCATCCACACTGACATTTGTGGACCGTTTCCTGTGAAAAGTGTGGATGGTTATGATTCATTCATAACATTCACGGATGATCACTCCCGGTATGGTTACATTTATCCAATTAAAGAAAGATCTGAAGCATTGGATAAATTTAAAATTTTCAAAGCTGAAGTAGAAAATCGGCATGATAAAAGAATTAAGATAGTCCGGTCTTACCGTGGGGGGAGTACTACGGTCGGCATACTCCATATGGTCAAGTACCAAGACCTTTTGCAAGGTTCTACAGGAAAATGGAATAGTCACCCAGTATTCTATGTCGGGCGAACCTCAGCAAAATGGAGTAGCTGAAAGGCGTAATCGTACCCTTATGGATATGGTGCGCGACATGATGAGCTATTCCACCCTCCCATTGGGATTGTGGATCGAGGCGCTTAAAACCGCCATTCACATTCTCAACAGAGTACCAAGTAAGTCGGTGCCCAAAACACCGTATGAATTATGGACAGGCAGAGTCCCCTCTCTGCACCACTTGAGGGTCTGGGGGAGCCCAGCTGAGGCAAAAGTTTTCAATCCAAACATTTTAAAGTTAGACCCCAAAACAGTATCTTGCCACTTCATTGGATATCCAGATAAATCAAAAGGCTATCGTTTCTACTGCCCGGACAGATACACAAAGTTTGTAGAAACGAGACATGCAGTCTTCTTGGAGGACGAATTGATGAGGGGGAGCACAGTAGCTCGGGAAATTGACCTTGAGGAGAAGAGGGTGCATGCACCTAATCCGATGACTCAGGAGTCATTTTTATCGCTACCTGTTGTGCCACCATCTACAACCCCTGAGGTTGTGGTGCCGGCTGTTGTGACTCCACACGTGACAACAATAGGAGAAGGTTCGGAACCTGTCCATCAGGAGCCACCTGAACCCACTGTTGAGCACGAAAGGGAGCCAAAACAGCCACATACTGAAAATGTGCCAGAACTAGAGGCAAGAAATGAGCAAGAGTCTGATGAACTCAGAAGGTCTAAAAGAGAACGAAGACCAGCCATAAATTTACAAAGCCTACAACACAGAAACAGTTCATATGGAGGGCGATCCTACCTCATATGAAGAAGTCATGAGAAGCCCTCACTCAGCCAAGTGGGTGGAGGCAATGGAAGATGAAATTAAATCGATGAGTTCCAACAATGTTTGGGACTTAGAGGAAATTCCTAAAGGAGCCAAAACAGTAGGATGCAAATGGGTCTACAAAACAAAGTATGACTCCAATTGGAATGTAGAAAAGTACAAAGCTAGACTTGTGGCAAAAGGCTTTACGCAAAGAGAAGGGGTAGATTACAATGAGACTTTTCTCCGGTCTCATGTAAGGACTCCTTCAGAATCATAATGTCACTAGTTACACATTTTGATTTAGAGTTGCATCAAATGGATGTAAAGACGACATTTCTAAATGGAGATTTAGAAGAAAATGTTTACATGAAACAACCCAAGGGTTTTTTCATGGAGGGGAAGGAACATATGAGATGCCGCCTAAAGAAATCCATTTATGGGTTAAAGCAAGCCTCTAGGCAGTGGTATTTAAAGTTCAATGATACAATTAAAAGATTTGGATTCAAATAGAATGTTGAGGACAACTGCATTTATGCAAAATTTAAAAGTGGAAAATATATTTTCCTAATTCTGTATGTGGATGACATCTTGCTTGCTAGCAGTGGTATCAGTCTACTACTAGAGACAAAGAAGTTTTTGTCTTAAAATTTTGACATGAAAGACCTTGGTGAAGCTTCTTATGTTTTGGGCATAGAAATTCACCGAGATAGAAAGAATGGAGTGTTAGGACTGTCGCAGAAAGCATATTGTGAAAAGATTCTAAAGAAATACAATATGCACGCGAGTAATGCAACACCTGCTCCCATAGTCAAGGGCGATAGTTTTGGGAAATCCCAATGTCCAAAGAACCAATATGAGATCGATCAAATGAAGTCAATACCATATGCTTCGGCTGTTGGAAGCTTATAGTATGCACAAATGTGCACTCGCCCTGACTTAGCTTTTATCACCGGGGTACTCGGTAGATATCAAGAGAATCCAGACATAGAGCATTGGAAGATGGTAAAGAAAGCTTTGCGTTATGTGCAAGGCACAAAAGGCCTCATGCTAACATATAAAAGATTTGATTCTCTAGAGATAAAAGGGTATTCAGATGCGGATTTTGCAGGAGATAAAGACGACAGAAAGTCCAGACAGGATATGTCTTTACTCTCGCAGGAGGTGCTATTTCGTGGAGAAGCGCCAAACAGTCGATAGTTGCATCATCTACGATGTATGCAGAATTTATAGCATGTTATGAGACCATGGGACATGCGTTATGGTTAAAGAAAATTCTACCCGACTTGAAAGTGGTAGACTGCATCAGCAGGCCACTAAAGATGTACTGTGACAATGAGCCCGCAGTATTTTATGCTCACAACAACAAGTCGAGTAATGCTACAAAGTCTATAGATATAAAGTACTATGTTGTGAAGGACAAAGTCCAGAATCAAACTATAAGACTCGAGCATATAAGGACAAAGGATATGCTTACGGATCCGCTAACGAAAGGCTTACCACCCAATGTGTTCAAGGAACACATAGCCGACATGGGTTTAATGGAAAACCTATGATTTCTGGACTACTGAGGCCCAAAAGTAACAGAATTTGTTTCAAAATAGAAAAGTATATAGTGGTTGTCTGATTCTATCGGCAATTGAGCTGAGATGATGAAACATGCTCTATGTACCGATCCGTGATGAAACGAGTAAAGTATACAGTACAAAGTTAAAAGAAAAGTCGAGATCAAGGGGGAGAATGTTAGATTGATATCTCCCCGTTCGAGCCCAACGACCCGAACGGAGTCCCTCAAACGCGCCCTGATCGGGGGCGCCCAACCTTATCATGGTTGGTGGGCCCCTGTCGCCAGCGCAGATATAAAAGGGTGGGGGGCGGACGTACACGGTACAAGGTTCACCGTGCGCCGCAGCCCCCCACCAAAATCCCTACCGATCTAGGGTTCGCGCTAGGCCGACGGGAAGCACTGCCACCACCGCACACGCACGCCGTCGACCCCTTTCCCCATGGCCACTGACGCCGGCACCAGCTCTGGCATCCCCTCCGGCTCATGCTTGTCAAGCCAGGGCGCAGGTAGTGCCTCTTCTCTCCGATCTCTCTCTCTCTCCCTCTCAAATCTACGAGTTCCAACCTTATAGTGCATCTACCAAGGTTAGACTAGCTCTAACAGAAAGTGGACAATGTACACGTTGTTTTGCGTGAAATATACAACAACGCAAATCTCAAACTATCTGTATGTACGTAAAAATAAGACCGGTACCCGTATAATAAGGTTGTAGAATCACCAGTTCACCACGTTCATGTCACGTAGCTGTTATTATACTTCGAGCACATAATGAGCTTTGATTCTTGCACCACGCTGTTTCCCTATGCTAGACCCAGTGCCGCATATGGGTTGTCCTGTAGAGTACACGTGTAAGCTAAAATAAATCTACTCTAAAATACCGTGATATAATGTAAGTGAGAGGGAATTTGAAAAACTATGGCACAAATCTCAAACTGTAACCAGTGGACATGATACGCCATGTACCCATGTGTAAATTCACACTCGAACAGTTTAAAATACTTTATCTAGGAAAGCAGGAGAAGCTCATGTACCCATGTATATAAGCACAAAATTCACACTCGAACAGTTTAAAATACTTTATCTAGGAAAGCAGGAGAAGCTTCTCGAAAGCTGAAACGCGAATGAAACTTAGAAAATTGAGCATCCTCGCCGAGGAAAAAGAAGAGGAGTAAGAAAAAGGTATCGGGACCCGACACGGGAGAACACCTGCCCGCCCGATGAAGAAACCATAGAAAGTGGTTGGGACTAGTTGTAATGCGGTGCATCATTATCGACGACTGATTAATCGCTGCAAGGCAATCATATGCGTACCTGTGCTTACCATACTTAATTGTTGTTTCTGCTAAAGAAATCAGACGATCATTCCTTTGGTTACACCCCTGCACATCCAATTGACGCTGGCTTAGCTTGGGATATATACAAATTGGGGATCAGGTTGTTTAGTTACGTGCCAACTAGAGCATGATTGTTAATTCCATACATATGCATGCTTTGCGGTCAAGCAACAATATAGTAACCACTACTCCCTCCGTTTTAAAATATAAGATGTTTTAGCTTTGTGAAGAAAATATATCTAGATTTGTTTTAGTATATAGGTTCACTCAATATTGGAGTGAACCTACACACTAAAAGAAGTCTAAATTTATTTTATTCACAAACCTAAAACATCTTATATTTTGAAACTGAGGGAGTACTTGAAAAAGATCTTGCTAGATGTCAATTCACACACCCCCGTGTCGCACCCATAGGCGACACCGGGGCAATCCGTGCTGCCTTTCCCTCGCCGCCGTTGCCGCTGGCCCTCACCGCGGCAGTGGCGGGGCCCAGCGGCCGAAGGTGGCTGGGGTAGGTGGTGCGTCGGAGGTGACTGTTGGTGCTGTTGGGGCGTGGCAGTGGTCGAAGTGCAATGACCAGGGCGTCGTCCCTACGTTGGGGTGACGGCGGCGATCCCCCATGGCGGCGACCTGGCGGCGGGAGTGTGTGTGGATTTGGGGGTTCTTTCGAAAACCTAGATCATGGCCCTCTGCCCATGAAAGCTTATGGGAGATCGTGGCGCATGGTGTCATGGACCTTCTAGCCATGGACTGGCGG
The DNA here is from genome assembly GCA_910589765.1 of Avena atlantica. Taxonomy (NCBI): domain Eukaryota; kingdom Viridiplantae; phylum Streptophyta; class Magnoliopsida; order Poales; family Poaceae; genus Avena; species Avena atlantica. The sequence goes on from OU342739.1 coordinate 124,846,246, forward strand.
GTTGCTGGTAGCATGGGGGTTGCTTCCCCGGCTTGAAATAAAGGTGGTCCGGCCCTGCGGAGTTTCGGGCACCAATGACGCTGATTTGCTTCATGTTGGCCTTCTTGATCTGGTCGCCGACGAGTTTAGATCTTCCTCTCGGAGATTTCTACAGTAAAACACATGATGCTACTTGAGATCTCAAGCGAAATCGATGTGGTCGTGCACACCCTTTTGGGGCACGGCACAAAGCTTCGTCAACCGTTAAGTAATATGGGACATGTCTTCATATAGATTTCCATGGATCTAATAGAGATGGAGAAAGTCATGGTGGCTATGATTGGAGGTTGTTTTTGGCCGTAAGGCTTTGGTGGTGTTCAAGACAATGCGACACAGTTTCCTCCTATGTGTCGGGTGCTCGGCGACTTGCAGCAATAGCCTTGGCAAGTGGAGGTGGCAAAATAGGTGAACTGTATCTTTGGTGGTGCTCATCGAGTACCGAGTCTTGATTTCTAGGATGAAAACTCAATGTCGAGCCTTCATTGGTTGCACCTGGCAATGGTCTTGATGAAGGCATTGTTATTTTTAGGATGTCCCTATTCTTACGGAGGAACTCGATGAGCACACTTTTCTATTTGTTGTCGAGGCGGCTACCGATACTCGTCGTCTTTTTGGACTCATCGACGAGGGCCACGGTGCCCGTGTTTGAGCTGGTATTTCCCTCTGGATCTGAGCCGACGTAGCCGATGAAGATATCGATGGAACCAACCGGGAGGACGGTGCCACCAGTGTCCATATCATCTCGTCAACGAAGTTGAGAGTTCCGAACTAGATGAATCGGCCAACAGCGATGGTCAAGTCGATCTCGAATCCCTCCTGATCCGTAAAACCTTAAGCTGTAGGCTCCACGGTGGGCGCCAAATGTTGTGGGAATACCACGACGGGTACCATCTCGAGAGGGACCGAAGATGCGGAGCGCATCGACATCAAGTGAATCCGAGACGAGATTGGTATAAGCAAGCTACCCAGGTTCGGACCCTCACTCCTAGAGGTAAAGACCTACTTCCTGCTTTGTTGTATTGCTTTGTATATCAGGTTACAATGGCTCCTTCGGGTAAGCTCTGTGTTGTTGCCGGCAAGATCTGGACTTGTGCGTTTTTGGGTATCTCAGAGAGATTCTAAGCTAAAAAGGAGATTCATGTTTCTAACCCACCGACCTTATATACTCGGTCGACTTAGGGTTTACAACCTGACATGTCCACGCAGGGACTAGAGTCCTAATGGACGTCGACTATGATCTTATTGCCTTGTATTCCAAGCTCATAGTCTTCATATCTTCTAGGACTCTCCTGAACCGACTAAGGACCGGGGCTTATCCGGCTCAGGCATTGTTTGTCTATGTAAGCCCACCAGGGGCAGCCATGGGCCCACCATATCTTCTGTTAACCAGCCTGGTGAGGATATCTGGCATGTCAAATCCATGACATCCGCCTCCCCTCAATGCCACTGTGACCACCATCGAGGAGGATTTCCAGCTCGTCTTCCAGATCTTCGACGCCGATGGCTGCAGGCCTAGGTCCACCACGCGCATAGCAGGGCATCAACATCGTCCACTTCAAATTAGTGTGCAGTTTCTAGGGTCGCACCAAACCAAGCTTGTCCGACGTCGCCCACAAGTACATCAACAGCGAGATGCCGATACCCGCATCCTCGCAGTTCCCAACTTTAGACTATGGTAGTTGCACGCTCTCGACCACATCGGGACACGTCAATTTTGATATCCGGTAAAGAATCAAAGAGAGATTTTTTCTCTCGAAATGGGGAGCGGACTAGGAACCCTAGATCTCGCCATCATCTGCCGCCCCGCCCCCAAAGACTGCTGCCGTCAAAACTCACCGGCCGCCGCCCACTCGCCATCACTGCTGGAGTTCCGCTGGAGAGCCGCCGCCGTTGCCCGGAACTCGAGCCGCCACCATGGAAGGGGCGCGTGCGAGGGCTGGGGCTCCACCGCCGCCGGGCCGCTGGAACTTAGTCCGACGACGAATCTGACGACGACGGAGAGGAGGTGGACGTGCGGGAGGGGGTGGTTGGCTGGGGCGAGAGCGACGACTCGGTGCGGGATTAATTGGAAAGAGTCTGGATGTAGAAACGATATGACAAGTGGGCCAAAGAAGTCAGTGAGATTAGTTAGTTAACTTTTTTGGGGATTATTTTTTTGGGGGTTAAAATACATAAGTTTAGAGCGCTAATTTCAGGGATAGTTTAGGGTTTGATTACCTTTTCCAAGTTGAGCAAAATACATGGTTAGTCCATGAACTTGTCGCGTCGGCTCAGATCGGTCACTGTACTTCTGAAATACAAAATTACGGTCATCGAAGGCGTTGCAGCAGTTTTGTACGGTCACCGCGCCCAGCTGCCGCGATGTATCAGCCGACGTGGCCATCTGGAGGGACCCACTTGCCAGTTACATCGGCCGATACATCGCGGCAGCTAGGCGCGGTGACCGTACAAAACTGCTGCAACGTCTTCGATGACCGTAATTTTGTATTTCAGAAATACAGTGACCGATCTGAGCCGACGCGACAAGTTCATGGACTAACCATGTATTTTGCTCTTCCAAGTTTGACTAGCACGGCTTCGGTTCTGAAACTGAAACGCTCTTTTGACTTGCTTCGGTCTTCTGTCCTCCCTCTGCAGCAGCAGGGGCAGGCCACGAGATTCCTCCACGCCAGCCCCTGAACGATCCCCAACTAACGAACGCCGAGAAAGCAACGGAAACCCACACCCGGTAAAAGATAATCACCAGGAAAGCAGGAATGGAGAGTGAGTGAGTGAGGTTCTTTCTTCTTTTTCCTTTTTTATAAGGAAAGAAATCTCCAGGAGGCGAGGCTCGTTCTGTTCCTCTCCGGTCTTGGTGAACTGCCCTCGAGAAACCAGGGGAAAAGGCGGCCGCCAGCCATGGTGAGGAAGCACGGATGGCAGCTCCCAGCACACACATTCCAGGTGAGATTTACGATGTTCCTCTTCTTCCTTTGCTCTCCTCACACATTTCCGCCAGTCTACGGCCCCTAGAATTTACTGGGCGAAAAGAGTTCATTCAATTCCTTGCGCGAGAAAGTTGCGCACTTGGGTTCAGATCAGCTGCGAGAAATTCAGTTGGCATTTCGTATTTTCTACTCCCGAGAATTCTGTCTGTGCTTATTAGTATTATAGAGGAGATAAATGCCGAATGTAGTTTTTAATTGGAATTCAATCTCTAGGGCGCAATGCTTGCGATGCGAGGACGATTCTTGCTCCTGGCTTCTAGCGCCTGTTCAAGATCTGGATGAATTTTGTCTTCTTGAACGAAAAAGGGCATGGTTAATATGGGCGAATTATCCATCTGGGGGCAGGTTGCTGTAATTCCTGATTCCTCCGTTTACTAGGCATCAACCTTGGTTGAAGACGGAATCCCCTTTGGCCTGATCCTGTTTCTATTAAGATTTTTCTATTTGCTTGGATGATGACCTTCTTTGTAATCATGGATTAACTTTCAGTGTGTACAAGTCAACTGAGATGACTACAAAGGGAGCAAACCTATTTGATTCATTCACATTTAGTAGTAACCAGTACCTCTAGCTCCTCAAGTAGTGTCTTGGCCATGGCATTTGTTTTAGTGCTGTTACTTAATGATGAACTAGTACAAGCTTTATAGTACTGGCAAGTTTCCCGAGTTGTACTGTTGATTCTACAACATGCCATTACTGTGAAATCAAATTTGTCTGTTTATGAGTGTGCTAAAGAGGGGAAAGAACTTGCAGGGTTGTACTGTTCCTGCATGTAATGCCCACAAATACAAGACTTTATTGTATGTCAGAAAGTAATACATATGTCTGACAAATTGGGTGGTGCATTTCATAACTTCTGCTACCGATAGTTGTCATATCCATCTACGTGTTTTTTCATTCCACCTTTTTTGATTCGCATTACACTGATAGAAATTTCAAGTATGACTCGAATTTTCCAATTTCATACTTCTGGAGTAGGGAATGATGACTACGTCCTTAAATCTCTTATTGAACAGATAGTTGCAATTACAGTTTTCTTCCTTCTGGTGGTTGCATTTTACGCATTCTTTGCACCATTTTTGGGCAAGCAAATCCTTGAGTATGTCGCAATCGGTATCTACACTCCTGTGGTAAGTCTGCCATACTGCACCTATATTCTAGTTTTTGTATCATTTAAGGATTGTTACTTTCTCTGTGTTCACTATTTCTCTTCCTTGTGGCAACTCCTTCAGGCATTTGCTGTCTTCGTCCTTTATATCCGCTGCACTAGTATAAACCCTGCAGATCCTGGGATCATGTCCAAGTTTGGCGATGGTTATGTCAATGCACCAGAAAGTAATGCTGGCTTGCAGGCCATAAATCTTCCTGGAAAAACTGGCATTGCTACTGGAACAAACTCCCCCACGTCTACCTGTAGAAGCTCTCTACATGGGCATTCTAACCCTGGAGATTTAGCTGCTGGAGATACAAATATAGATATAAGCGTGCAACAACCAAGAAGAAGATCAGGGTGCTACTTTGGAGGCTTCATTTGTGCTTTGTTTGTGAAGGGGGATTGCAGGAAATCTGATGATTCAGAGAATGAAGCTGATGGAGAAGGTGCATTGTTCTGCACGTTATGTAATGCTGAGGTACACTCATATATGTGGATGTTTATGTTTGAACTGTTCATCGTCCGTGTCTCAGATTTTGCCGCCAGGCCCTATCTGTTTAGCCTGCTGCACTAACTTGGGTAGAAGTGAAAAACTGAAAAGTAGTACTGCCAGATCTTGCCAATTTACAAAAACAGAGGGGTTTTGTTTATTTCTAAGAAGAAGCTAGAAACTTTGCAATATTGATCTGTCTAATTTACAAGAGAACATTTCAGGTTCGTAAATTCAGCAAACATTGCAGGAGTTGTGACAAGTGTGTGGATGGATTTGATCATCACTGTCGGGTATTTCTTACACAGAAGCTATATTTTCTTCCAATATTAATTTGCATGACTGATTTTTGTTTTTTGCATCTGCTGCAGTGGCTAAATAACTGTGTTGGAAGCAAGAACTATTTCACATTTATTGCTCTGATGACTATAAGTCTCCTCTGGGTCTGTAAAGTGGTCTTACCAAATACCTAATTTTCACTGTAAATATTGTTTAACATCATATAACACTTTTGCACCTTGTAGTAACTTATTCATCTACTTGCTAAGCTAATTTATTCTTACCTAATTTATGGCAGCTTGCTATTGAAGTCGGAGTAGGCATTGCTGTTCTTGTTCTGTGCTTCGTCAATGAGAATGCAGAAAAAATTATTCATGACAAGCTTGGGAATGGATTAGCTCGCCCTCCCTTTGCAATAATTGTAGTAAGTTGTCATTCTTTATTTCATAACTACTCCCTCCATTCCACAATATGAGACATTTTGGCAAGCTAAAACAGCTTCCCAAAACGTCTTATATTGTGGGACGGAGGGAGTATTAAATATTGGAGATCATGATTGGACACCTAGAAGTATATAGCCCTGAAAGAGAATTACTTCACTGTTTCTTGTCTTCATTTTTTTTATTGTATGACCTTGCCGTCTGCTGACTGAATATGTATTTCTTATGTACAGGGAATATTTACTCTTCTGTCTCTAGTTGCTTGCGTACCTTTAGGAGAACTTTTCTTCTTCCACATGCTATTGATCAGAAAGGTTGTCTTGCAATTCCCACCAAGTGTAGCATGTGCACAAAGCCCTTGTTGCTTGATTGAATTGTTACATTTCGTTTGCTTGATCTCTGTCAGGGGATTACAACTTATGAATATGTTGTCGCCATGAGAGCTATGAGTGAAGTACCTCAAGATGAAGACGAGGACGAGAGGGTAAACATTATTTATTCCCCAACAAATTCAGCAACTACTGGATTCAGTGGCAGAAGTTCACTTGGTCTTCACTACAAGGGTGCATGGTGCACACCTCCAAGGATTTTCAACGATCAGGTAATATTGGACGGACGACAAGCATACCACATTGTGAACTTTAAGCTTGCTAAACAATATGAAATTGTATTTTTTAGAACCTATGCAAATAATGTGTAGTATTTTTTTTGGAGGCATTCACTGTTGCTGAGTTTTGCGCCTACTTTGAAGCAGGATGAAGTTATCCCACATTTGGAGCGTGGCATGATACCATCTACCGTTGATCCTGATGCCACCGGACATGCTGAAAGACCTAACAAGGCCAAGAAGCAAGTCAAAATCAGTGCCTGGAAGCTTGCGAAGCTGGACGGCAATGAGGCCATGAAAGCTGCTGCAAGAGCTCGGGCATCATCCTCCGTCCTCCGACCCAGAGATGCCCGACGAGGGCATGATGCTGACCTTAGCTCCAGTGGCAACGGCAGTGTCAGGAGCAGCATGAGTGTGGATTACAGCGCGACAAGGGAACAAAGGGGTGGTCTGAAACTGTCTTCTCTTCAGAACTCGTACCCTCAGAGTCTCGCGAGCCAGGATGACTATGAGACGGGCACGCAGAGTGCTAGCAGTGTGAGCAGCCCGGTCCACATGCACAAGCTTGCACCTCACACACAGATCACTGTACCGTCCCGCCCACCTCAACCACTAGAGAGGCCTGCACCAGCAATACCAAGGCCGCCGGTTCCTCCAACTAAGCAGGTGACCAACCCAATGTTCCAGTCCGCGACATCCTATGTTCGGGAGAACCGAAGAGCATCGGTTGTTTGGGATCAGGATGCTGGTCGGTATGTGTCGGTGGCACCCGCACCTGGAAGAGCCGGGGGAGCTGGTGGCGCTGCTGCTGATCAACCAGCAAGAGCACCGCCTTTCTTGGCAAACCCAAGTGGCGAGCCAGGCAACAACCGTGGTAGAAATCTTGTACCGATGAATGCCTCTTCATCAGCATTGCCATCTGGACAGCCTTCTGAGAGGCTGACACACTCTGGACAATCGATATTCTTCGGCGGGCCTGTTCTAGGTTCTGCTGTTGCAGAATCTAGAAGGAACGAAGCGAACACGAGAGTTCAGCAGGCAGATGACAGGAGGGAGCTGAATGCAGATCAGCACGATGCGAGGGGGGCTAGGGGGCGGACCCCCGAGTCCTTCCCGGTGTTTGCTCCTGGGACGATTCAGAAGAACCCGCCATCCAACAGGTGAAGTGCACACCATTGGCTGATAGCAACCGTCACTGCGCTGCCGGATCATAGCTGCGACATGGCAACACGCCAAGAGACATGAGCAATCTGCAGCTGCAAGCATAGAAGAATCTGTTTTGGGGCATCTTGGGAGTATCATTTACCGTGAGGTTTTGCATCTGGTCTGACCATAACATTTTCTTTCTCGGAGGACCGAGTGATAAGATGAAACAGAAATCAGAAAACAAAAGTAGAACAGCCAATTAGCTTTGATGTAGATCGTTATGTCCTTTCACTGTTAGCAATGACTTTTCTAGTGCTTGATAGATTCGGTTAACAGGAAATTAAAACATGATATGATATGTAAGTGTGATTGTTGAGCTTTATCAGGAACTATATATCTGTCCAGGAGCATCTGTGTTGGCACTCTTCGGTCCTCTGGAATTTTCCCCCACTCTATGGGAAATCGAACAGTTTCCTATGAAACTGATACTGTATCAAAATTTCTGTGGATCTAAAAGACTCTTATCGAGCTGCTGCTGCTGCTGCAGGAATTTTAGGCTCGTTTGGAACAAAAGAAAACATAGGTATTTTGGAGGACATGATTCTTATAGGAAAACTCAGTTTGGTGTTGTTTGAAACAAAGAAATTTACATCCCACATTCCATTCCTACTGAATTGACCATTCCACATGAATGAAATTCCTATTGTATTGACCATTCTCTTTGTGTCAACAAATTATGTGTTTTTCCTTCTTGATGACGTCGAAACGATAGATTTGAAATTTCCATTTTCTTGTGGTTTCTGTAGCAATTCAGGAAACATCTCAATTCGTGGGGCTTTTTGAAAATTTCCGTCCTCTATAAAAGGCAGCTCCACGGAAAAAACAATTCAACAGGGAGTTGACTTATTTGACCATCCGAACAGAAGCAAACCCATATCAGGGCGAGAGCTATGGGGAGCGGTGGTGGGATGGAGGTGGAGGTGCGCGTCGTGGGTGGCGCCCGGAGCTGCTTCGTTGCGCTCCCGCTCCACCTCATCCAGGCCCTCTCCCGCACCTCCGCCTCCGGTGAGCTCCCGCCCGTCCTCGCGCTTGACCTCCGGACGGCCGCCGGCGCGCGGTGGTCCCTTGCCTGGTCCGGCGCCGCGTCCCGGTCCCGCGCCATCGAGGTGAGAACCCAACCCATCTCCCCCCTGATGTGACAGAAAAGAGTTAGAGCCTCTAGGAGTAGAAATTCACGGGATCGTTCACTGAACTGATGCATACTTGGGGAGTCTTGGGGATCAAATAATTTCCATCGATTTTTCCCTAGTAGTATTTGTTTTCAATCAAATCCAGCACTGCTAGTTTGTTAATTGGCGACTCTGCGTGCAGAACTGTAGTGATCATCTCCGATTTGTCCTCAGTTGGGTAACCTTAAACATGCCTCTGCATTGTATAGACAAAACCATGCTCCACATGTTTGCATTATATAGACATCAAATGCTGGAGCCTTGCAGGTTGCACAAGAGTTGGCGGAATGCATTTCATTGCCTGATGGAACGGTCGCTCAGCTCAGCGTAGCTCGCTCTCTGACCAGAGCTGACTCGGTCAGCATCGAACCCTTTGGCGAGGATGATTGGGAGATACTGGAGAGCCGTGCCGATTTGGCTGAAGAAACCATCTTGCAGCAGGTATTCTATATTTTATGTACTTGTTAGTTTATTTGCCGTGCTCGCTGATTTCATCTGCTAGTGATTCCTTGTGAAGTTTTGAGTTATATCGGAAAATTATCTTTGTTAATCGCATGCTGCCCCAACTGTTAATTCATGCCTTACAATGAATTAAACCATCTGCGCAGACACGCTTCAGTAGTTTCTACATTTCTTATTTACAAATCCATTTTCAGCTCTAATGCCTAAAGTTTCAATTTTGTTCTTGAAACTAGGTCGGTATTGTTTACGAGGGCATGAAATTCCCGCTGTGGTTGGATGGCCATAATATTGTAAAGTTTGTTGTGGTTTCATCTAGCCCCAAGAAGTCAGTTGGTACGCTTTCTTTCGCTTCGTTAACTTGCACAATTTGTGTTTGGATCTATGCTCCTTTGGATGCCCATCTACATACCAGCGTGTTCATTTACATATCAGTGTGTTCACAGGTTGTAATTACTCAGTTGAGTGCACGATACTTATTGTAGAAAGTGGCCTTTTAGATGTGTGTCTTACCAAAAATGGAATAAAAATGAAATCACTTCTTAAAAAGTAGTTTACATCAAAAGGATTTTGTTTTTGATGAATTGTTATGTACCAAATTAAGCGTATTCGTGAAGAAAGCGAATTAAGTATGTCAGTATCTTCTGTACTTGTCCTAAGCATAGTTTTGATGTTGCCTGGAACCAAGAGTCGGTCCATATAGGTTAACAGATCCTACTAGTGACAATTACTTCTACGTTCTCCTAAAACTTAACGAACACGTCAATAGCGTGGTGGTTGCACCTCCGGGGAGGGGGGAAGGGGGTGGAGCAGCAAACCCGGCTTCAAGACCTGGGTCTTGCATAAAAATCCCCCTTGCTGGCACATGCAAAGTCCGCTCCCCAGGTGAGGTTGAAGCGGCAACGCGCGGCGCTCTGGGGTTTTTCCCCTTCTAAAAAAAACGTGGGAGCTGTACCCCCCCTCCCTCCCACCACCCACCCACACAGGTCGAGTTTTATGTCTACCAAAACTTAAATTGCACAAAAGCCTAAAGCAGTATGTTGATGCTGTTTAAACGTTCTGCAAACTACATTACCAAGATTACGTATACATTGGTGACATACCGAAATATTTCAATTAGTATCTCATCTCTTATAAAAAAATTATGCTTGTTCAAAATCATGATATCAACATAAGTATGGTATAGTTTTTGTATGTTTCACCTATGTATAATCTTGAACACTCATTCTCAAAAAAAAAAATTCTCGAAGACTCTCATTATGTTTTATTTTAGCCTCTATATCTAACTACATTATTGCAGTTATTTATTTTCTACTGGCACTGCTTTGTAACTTTTCTAGTACAATAGTACTTCATTTGACTGTAGCTAATGTGGTATCTTCTCAAGAAATCCTAAATATAGTTCTAACCTCTAGGGCATCGTATGTTTGAAGTTTCTATGCTGTGCTGTACTGTATTGTTGAGTACTGCTATTATATATTGTAGTAAGCATTCTAGCCATGATGTGCATATGAACTTATGACTCATGTTACACATTTCCTTCTTACTTCTTTTTAATTATATATTGTACCCTTTTCTAGTTCAACTTGTGCCGGGAACTGAAGTTGCTGTGGCACCCAAAAAACGTAAAGAGAAATACCAGGATGTGCAAAAGGAAAGTTCACTGAAGGAACAGGGAAAAACAAAGGCACTCTTGCGTGTTCAAGCAGCAGATAGAAAGTATGCACATAAATTCAAATCTAAGGGTATTGAACTGGGAGTGGTTCTTAGCTTTGCTGTGCTGATACATCCAGATACAGCTTCAAGGACTTCATTTGGCAATCTCCAGTTGGTCACTATATCATCTAAATCACCACCTAAGGGACTTACTGAAAAGGCCAAAGAAGCTGCACAAAAGAAGGGTGTTGCAGTACCTAAAAGGACACGAGAAGTAGTTGTGTATATCTTATTCTCAGACTCTGTTGCTGAAGGGCATGTTATGCTTCCCCACTCTATTCGTCACTTCATAAGTGCAGACACACATTCATGTGAGTTCGCAGATGAGGTCTTTCTTCCCTATAACAAATAGCCAGCTTTGTTCGATGATTGCTCATTGAAAATTGAGAAAAAATTGAAGCATTTCTCAATAGCCATTTTGCCATTTTAATGGTTGCACCTTATCTGCCGCTTACTTTACAATTATCTGAAATGTTGTTTGTCTATTCCTCAGGGGTTTATATGAAGAAATACACTTCTAATGTCAAGAAAGATGAGCCTGTAACGAAAATGTGTCCTTTACATTTCAATATGCATGGAAAGTATATGCATGATAATGGCGATTTAGGCAGTCATGAAAATGACACTTGGAGGAACACCAGCATTCCATTGGAAAATGGCAATTCTTTTCAGAAAGCTCCTGACAATGGACATCTTCTGAGTGCAGATGTTAATAGTATTTCTGAATCCATGTCAGAACAGAAGGTACTTATTAAACAATGGCTTATTGGGCAACTTAAAGAAATGCGCTTCCATGCTGAATGTTCTGAGATAAGTTCAGTAGTTTTACCAGCCAAAGTTTTGATCCATTTTGAAGTGGTAGATGGGAAACAAAGCAGAGGAGGTGATTTTATCTACTTGTTAACAATTGCTTTTGAAAACTCTGGATACAACAATTCACAAGGCAATATTGAGATTACCTGGAATGCTCCAACTGATGATCCAGAAAACTTGGAACTGAACTTTGGGAGGTTGGAGCTTGGTGAAGCCATATCAATTGATTCTGTACTGGAAAATGGCTTCAATGATGCTTTTAAGTTGACTCGGTCTTCATTAGGCTGGATGGATAATGCAATGACAGATGTGACAAAAAGTATTTTCTTGCTTCACTAAATGTACAATTAGTTCCTTCTTTGGCTTCTAGATACGTTGCAGTATCGTTGTTGTTCACTATGATTTCCATGCATTCCTTTTTGAAGGACTATCCGTGCTCTTGTCTTCAAGTGCTCTGAGGTTATTTAACAGGCTAAAGTTCCCCTTTCCTGGACATGTTCTTGTCCATGGGCCTCGAGTAAGTAATAACCATGTTTCTGCTCTGAAACTTGACATCTATATTGATATACCTTTTGTGTCTGTTTATATTAATTTGAACTTAATTTGAGATTCAGGATAATTTTTTTCTTTACAAATTTCTGCAACTTTATTTTCCGTTTTCAGGGTTCTGGGAAAACTGCTTTAACACGGGCTGCTGCAAAATACTTTGAAGACCATAAAGAGATACTGGCACACGTGTAAGACACTCTTTACGAGAAACTGAGTTCTTTCTTGTTTCTAAATAATGACCATTGCACCTTAAAATATATCAATAAAAGGTGGATTTTGTTGTTAAGAGCAGAATATATATGGATTGTTCGAAACTTGCAATTGGCAAGGCTAAGGAGACGAGGCAAACAATTGAGGACAGCATTTCTGAAGCGTTGCTTCATTCACCTTCTATTATCATATTTGATGATCTCGACAATGTAATTTCAGTCTCTTCAGATCCTCAAGTATCTCAATCGTCCAGTTCTTCTGATTCTCTAGTAAGATACTTGACTGACATTCTGGATGAGTATAAGGTAAGCAGGTGTTATCATCTTTTCTCTTATTTACATTGTTATGATATATAAAACCAAACTTGGATAAACGGTAATCTCGATATGTGTATGGCTGTATGCTGATCTTGATTTGCAAGAGTACTTGTGTGTCCTACTTGCTTAGCATGACCCTGTATCCTCTCTAGGATAAGAGTCGTAATGCATGTGGATATGGACCTGTTGCACTGATGGCTTCAGTTCAATCACTTCAGAGTCTTCCTCAAGAGCTGACTTCATCTGGTTATTTTCTTCTCATCTTTCATCAAGTCTGGAGTTGCATCAACAACTTCTGATGAACTAATAAGAAATTCCACAGGAAGATTTGATTTCCACGTTGAACTCCGTGCTCTTGCCATCCCTGAGCGTGAAGCACTACTGAAACATCAAGTTGAGGAGCATGAGTTACAGTGTTCTGAGGAAGTTATCTCAGAGATAGCGTCAAAATGTGATGGCTATGATGCATATGACTTGGTAATGTTTCCTTTTATGCAACTCCTCTTTATTGACTATCAGGTATCAACAAACATATCCCAAAATAGAACTTGTAATTTCTTTTATAACTGGACTTTACTTGTGGCTCAATCATGTAACATGTTTGTCATAGGGCACCTTATCCTATTATTGTTCTTATTATTGCTACAATTTGCATACAGCCACTACCTTATGGGTTACAGCAGAGATTTACAGAGGCTTGTACAGAATTTACAAACCGGCCAATGCAGGGGATAGGGAGAAAAAAGATGCCAGGAGAAAAACCCTAAAAAAAAGATTAAGTTGCCATCAGAACGGCTGCCCATTCGACCAGTCTTGCTTTCAGCTTTGGTGATCTGTGAGACCATTGGTTTAACTTTCCCGCAATTGATTCAAGTATAAACTGTGTGGATTGCATATTCTGATTGAATACCCTGTCGTTTCTTGCCATCCACAATCCAATGAAACAAGCTGCAGCGCAAATGGGCCAAGTTCCTTTATGCATGTATGCAATGCTTAGCTCTATGAACTGATTTATAGAATTTGACTGGCCCACTATATTCTGAACCCCCAGACGTGTCCAAACCTGCGTCGAGTGCCTGGAGTGCAAAGCAATGTGATGAATGGACTCCACTGCAGGGCACAGATCACAGCCCGCATCTAAACACCATTTTTTTGCAGTCATGTTATCCTTAGTGTTTAGGTGTCCACTGTAGGCTAGCCAAAGAAAAAATCTGTGTTTTGGTGGTATGACAGACCACCAGACCCATTCGTGTGGCCTCCACCTAGCTCCATGTTCGCTAAATAAAGTGTAGAAAGAATTAGTCGTTGGCTTTTTACCAGTAGTAGTCATTATCCTTTCATCTGGCTGGTCTGATGGCACCAAGTTGCTCTCAAGGTGGTTCAGTATGAGACATGGGCTGATGTAACCGTGAGGCATATAAATTTTATTTTCTATGAGTAGGTCTACCAGATAAAGTTTGATGTATGTGCTCTGTGACCGATCTGTGTCTTATCCATATACCATTGCATTGCAGGGAATTTTGGTTGATAGGGCTGTGCATGCTGCTGCCTCTCGCTTTGTTCTTCCTTGTGCCTATTTAAACTCCGCGAGCCCACCGCTGGTGATGGAAGACTTCTTGACAGCACTGCATGACTTCCTTCCTGTTGCCATGCGTGATCTTAGGAAATATGCTCCTGATGGCAATGATGGTGGTTGGGAAGATGTTGGAGGGCTTAATGAAGCAGTAACTATAATCAAAGAGGTGAACATTTCTTGACTTCTTCAAATTATTTCATTGTGCTATTAACAGATGTTAAACATGATGCCACCAGAGCTCACACCACCAAATCTTCCTGGCTGTAATAGTTTTACTAATTTCTGTATTGTAACCTGAGATTTAAGATATGATGGTGGGTGTTAATTTCCACTAGGGTATACCATGGTTATTGGTCAGGGGATGAATACCCTTTAACTAACGGAACATGCAAATTTTCTGCCCATCTGAAACTAAATTGTTGAGGACCTTAACAGTAATCTTAAAGTCACTGTTTCTTCTGACAGTCAGGATGTTGAAGAGAACTGACTGTTGGATACATTCTCTAATGAACATTGTTACTAAGCCTCACATTTTTCATGTAAGATAGTTTAGATCAGGTCAATGTTTAATAAACAATGACATTAATTGCTAAGTTATATTTTCATGGATAAGAAAACTATTCTCTACACACCTTCATTGTTTTACCTGTGTAAGAGGGTCCTGCTAATATATTTCCCCCTTATAGACTCTTGAATTGCCATCAAAGTACCCAAATGTCTTCACTAAGGCACCTGTACGGTTGCGATCAAACATCCTCCTTTATGGGCCACCTGGATGTGGTAAAACACATATTGTGAGGGCTGCAGCTGCAGCTTGTTCTCTGCGGTTCATTTCAGTCAAGGGTCCAGAGCTGCTGAACAAATACATCGGTTCTTCTGAGCAATCTGTAAGGAACTTCTCTATTCTTATCAGTGTGATATGTGATTTCTTCTCTTTGCCTTTTCTAGTTCCATGCACAGATATTTAAAGGATACTCGAGATATTTCATTTTGTGTTTTCTTCTTCTATAATATGCTTCTAAAAGCACATCTTTTTGTATTAGCAGAAAGTGCTGCGCAAGCACGATATTTCACTGCATCTTGTATTGTTCAAACCTGTCTTACTGCTAAATGTAATTATTCATTTGAGTTGCAAAAGATCACTGTCATCACCATGCTCTGATATTAATCAGTCGATTCCAGGTTCGTGACTTTTTTGCAAAGGCAGCTGCAGCAGCACCTTGCCTACTGTTCTTTGATGAATTTGACTCCATTGCACCCCAACGAGGAACGCATAGTGCAGGAGTTTCTGATCGTGTTGTTAATCAGGTGAGTACTTTGCCTTTGCTGCTACTCAACTGCCATAGGTGGATCTTTAGGTACTAGAAAGGCAGAACATTATCTAATTGCTTTTTGTCATGATTTGTGTCGTTTTAATTGTATGTATGCAGTTCTTAACTGAACTAGATGGTGTGGAAACTTTGACTGGAGTATTTGTATTTGCTGCTACCAGGTTAGTTCTCAAAGCAAAAGAATATTGTAGTCTCTTTCTTATTTTGCTTTTATATTTTACTGTCAGATCTATCCTCTCCTATATTTCTTTGTATGGGCTCTTTTGAATCTTCATAATTTTAGCCGGCATAGGATGAAGTGCTAGGATGATAGATTTTTTACCAGTGAGGATTGTTTTACTCATATGCATACTTCATTACATAACGTTTTTTGATCGGGTCGCTGTTTCTCGTGTGCAGCAAACCACAATTAATTGATGCTGCACTCTTGCGGCCTGGAAGATTCGATCGTCTTGTCTTTTGTGATTTTCCTCGATGGGACGAGCGTTTAGAAATTCTGAAAGTGCACTCTCGGACGGTGATATTTCTTTAAATTGTGTTGTTTGTTCTGTAATGTTGCTTTTTTTTATGATTTAATACGGTGAGATTTTGTATCATATTTCTTACATCACCAGTTACTTGAACATCTGCAAATGAGTAGTTTTCTCTGTAGTTTTTTAGGTGTACTATGCATGAGTTTGTTTTTGTTCCTGGATAAAAAGACTTTCTCAGTAGACTAGAAGAGATGACACCTTTCTCTATGTACACATTGTTGTACACCCAATAGAAATACCTCTTCCAGTACTTCCTCAGTTCTGTAGTTTCTCTTGTTTTATGAAAAAATTAAGGAGAGAATATTACATTCACTTATATGATCAGAAATATATGTGAATTCACGACAATTTGTTTTCTTTGCATCCACATTCTTTATAATTTTAGCCTAATATCTCCTGTTGGTCTCAGGTTTCACTGGCAAGTGATGCCAGTCTGGAGGACGTTGCTTCGTTGACTGAAGGGTTTACTGGTGCTGATCTCGCAGCAATTCTAACAGATGCTGGGTTGGCAGCGATTCATGAAGTTCTGGACAGCAAAGATAACGGTATCCCGGAAGGAGAACCATGTATCAGCAAAGAACTTCTCATGTCTGTTGCTAGGAAGGCTAGACCTTCTACACCAGCCGATAATAAGAGGGGGTATGATAAGGAGTTTGGCGAATTCGTGTCGTCCAGGAAGTCGATTTCCACGAAGGTGCTAATTCGTACTCAATTTCGCAACATACAAGCTCCATATATCCCAATTGAATATCCTAATGTCCCCATCCGATTCACCTTCACCTGCAATAGTTTCCTTTTTAGCGTGGTATTTCTTGGACGGTGACTGATAGAATGTTATGCAGGCTAGAGAATCGAAAGGCAAGAAGGTCACACTGGCTTGAGTACCTCCTTCAAGACTGACATCTTACTACACTGAACAAATAAGGTCACCTGCAACCCCGTGATCTTCATTGGTCGCGAAAAATCCATGAAAACATGGAACTTCAAACATTTGGATGGGCATTGGGTTCCTTCTGAATGCAGATGCTTAATTAGTCTGGTTTCTCTTGTGTCCAGATGGCGCAGAATAAAGGAGCCCAGCGCAGAGTAGCTTATTTTTATTCCAAAAAGAAGGAAGTGGTCTGCACAAATTGTAAATCGGGCGTGGCTGGAATCCAAGGCTACCTTATTTGTATCGCAAAAGAAAGAAGAATCCACACAGAGGTCTAAACCAGGAGCGAAGGTGTTGCGACTGACTGGGGATATGCGACACTTTTTGTCTGTGTGTCTCAGTTCTGAAATTTTTGAACAGAATGGAAATGCTGAAGCCCTGGTTTCACTTACGGCTATGTTTTGAGGAGGTGCTGGACCGCTTTCCCTTGTGAATAAGTGGGCTTTTTTGTTGCTACTGCTGAATAAGCACCATATTAAGGGAAACAGTAGGGTCTGTAGTTTGATTCTAGCATAGGTTAAAATCTAGACTCGCACTATATTGTTGTCTGTGTAGAGAATGTAGCAACTGTAAGACGGAAACATTATTTCCTCGGATGTTTTCATGTACTAATAATTATGTGTGAGAAATATTGGAAACATTCTTACGTTCACAAGTTCGTCCTACAAAAAGGTAAGGCTGACCTTTTCCTTTATATAATTATTATGAATAATGAAATTCTTTTTTCTTGTGAAATTCTTTGTTGTGGTGGGAATAGTTAATCCTGCCTAGTCTTATGTGGCATACACATTATCAATGGTCAAAGTCATGTCAAGTTAACAAAATCCAAACAATTGGCCATACTTAACAAGAATGGGAGAATATAAACCAAAGTCAAAGATGACCTAAGATAAAAGAAACACGCTTTGGTGAAGGGATGAGAGGGCTAGGTCTATCATAGACTAAGAGACACTATCTCTCACCCTCTCTATCATAGATGATAGACCTACCACCCTCAACGGATAGCCTTGATCATTTTCAAAGACATTCAAGTCTGTAAAGCTTTTCTATGGACATGTACTCCATGTATTATAACTTGAGTAAAATCAGAGGGAGGACATGGAGCTCTAATTAAGGTTCAGCTGGGGATCCTAGGGTCGAGTCTTAAGAGTCTCGTATAACTCGGATCAACGTCCAGGAAGAGAAGTGATGTCTACGCACTTCTATTCTTGTAGACAGTTGTTGGGACTCCAAGTGCAGAGGTTTGTAGAACAGCAACAAGTTTTCCTTGAGTGGATCACCCAAGGTTTATCGAACTCGAGAAGGAAGTGGTCAAAGGTATTCCCTCTCAAGCAATCCTGCAATCAAGATATAAGAAGTCTCTTGTGTCCCCAACACACTCAATATAGGTGCACTAGTTCGGCGAAGAGATAGTGAAATACAAGTGGTAACGGTGCCAGAAAATAGCTTCTGACTTGTTGACGTGGGGTAACGGTGCCAGAAAATAGCTAATGGCGTGGAGGAACAGACTAAAGGCAAACTGAAGGAAGCAAGCAAACATGCAACAGATCTAGATGCAAACGGTGTTTTAATGTTTAGAAACAAGGCCCGGGGATCATACTTTCACTAGTGAACACTCTCTCATATAAATATCCTCTCTTCGTGATACTACTCTTAACTACTCTCCGGTTGGACACTCTAATCATCGGTAGGGCTATAACAACACTCCTCAAAGTCTGCCTTCCCCAATCTAGGTAACCCCACACTGTCACCTTGAGCGCTAGATGGTTCCAACAAACACCACAATTTCATAGAGACATCCAACTCCAAATATAACTCATAACAAATATTCAATCTAGCCAAAGTGCCACACACGGTATGCGCGCGGTCACTTTCACACACGTGGGGAAAAACATAGATCTATTAAAGCACAAAGAGTATTTATGTAGACTCAAATCTAAGTGCCACCATGGCGTGCACGCTGTCACTTTCACACACATGGGGAGAGCAGAGATCAATTGAAGCACTTGAGTAGCAAGGTAGATCTACTTGATTACAAAGCTCATGACCACAACAAGATCATGCATAGAGAGAGATGAACACATGGCTACCGGTAGAGCCCTTAGCCTCGAGGAAGAACTACTCCCTCCTCATCATAGGAATCAGCAACGGTGATGAAGATGGTGATGGAGATCGATGGAGATGGCTCCGGGGGCACTTCCCCGTCCCGGCAGGGTGCCGGAACAGAGACTTTCTGTCCCCCGAATCTCCCCTTCGGTGGCGGCGGTGCTACATAGGTTTTCGTGGATTTCTTCTGGATGCCCTAGGTTTTTTGGGTCAGAGGCTTCTTATAGGAGCAGGAATCAAGGTCGGTGGGGGGTCCGGGGGCCCACACCCCCTGTGGGCGCCTCCAGGGCTTGCCCGCGCCTAGGAGGATGCGGCCACCCTGTGCCCCCCCCTCCAGCTCCGCTTCGTGGTTCCGTGTTGCTTCGGGAAAAATAATGACTTTGGCTTTTGTCCCGTCCAATTCCGAGAATATTGATTTTCTGCCTTTCTGGAACCAAAAACAGAAGAAAACAGGCAACTGGCACTATGGAATCTTGTCAATAGGTTAGTTCCAGAAAGTGTATAAAAATACCTCAAAGTGTAGACAAAACATAAGACAAATGATAGAAAACAAGCATGGAGTATAAAAAATTATAGATACATTTCCGACGTATCAAGAAGTTAGAGTTGGCTCCGAGTAGTCTCGTACAAGTTGAGCCATGGCGGTTGCTCCGGTCCCCGTGGTGCTGGTTGCCGTGGGGCTGCCTGATCTAGAGCTGTTGGGTGGCGTTCTGGATCTGGATGTGAGCCGGGCTGGCCTCATTTGCAGGTGTGGGTTTCGTTCTAGCGTGTGCTGGTGCTCTGGGTTGGTGTTGATGCATCAAGTTCCTCAAGGTTTGTAGGCTGGAGGCGGCATCCGGTTATGTCCTCATCGCATCCTCGTGGTAGCGTCGGGTTCTTGTTCTAGATGGGCCTTGCCGAAAACCCTGCAATGGTAGTGACCATTGTTGGTCATAGGTGGTGTTCCCCTTGTTGAAGGCGTCGCCATAAAGACCCCTCCTTGATCTGGATTGCTGGATCCCGTCTCTCCATCTCATATTTCTTGCCTTGGTACCTTCGTTTGGTGTAAGCTTTCCTCAGAAGCGGCTTTTGAATCGCCCTACAATCTCGTCGGCGTCATATCCTTGAGCAATGTTTGTCCGGCTACGTTTACACGGAGTCTCCTTTGGTTTCGAAGGTTGTCCAAAGCCTAGGGGGATTTCTGGGTTGGCTTCAGGCCTCAGCGTGCTTATGTGCTCTTCCTAATGCATATGGTAAATGTTGTTGTTTGGTCTGTGACAATGTCAAGATCTAGGGTTGGTGCTTTGGGGTTTGGGGGAAAGCTTTGTAGGACCTGTCCCTGTCGACAACTACGACGTCTCTAAATGTTGGTCACCTTCTTGGAGGCCTCGGCCTCGCTGCAAACCCCCCTCCAGTGGATTCTCAAGCCCTGCTAGGTTTCTTCTCTAACATGGTTTCCCCGTGATGGTGTTGATTGTGTGGTGGAGGTCTGTTGGTTTGGACATCTCCGGTGTCGTCTCCGTTCAATAGAAGTCAAGGCACCTTCAATAGCATCAAGCAATCTCCTTTTTGTTTTGTGCTTCATTTAGATTTGCCTGATTCTTTTTTTTACATCCTTTGTTTTCTTATGTTGGTCTGAGGTGTGCTTGGCGTGTGTTGCTGGTTTTTCCAAATGTGTTATTGTAAGTTGTAATTTCTGGACGGCTGTTGGCGTCGTTAATTCAATACCGGGCTCATTTCGAGCCCACCGTCTACAAGTTGAGCCATGATCAACGCCGGGCAGAATGGCCAAAAATAACCCGAACTCGTAAGGATTTCACAAAATGAACTCTCGCCGAAAGAATTTCACACCACTAACCCTTTGGGTAATGCCTAACAGAAAGGCGCTATGCTCTACAGTGTAGAGTCTTTCTGTTAGGCGATATGCCCCTGCCAGCGTGGCACCCTCCTAGCCCGTCCCTGGCCCCACCCGGTCGTGCAACGCCTAGGCGCTAAGCCTGGGCGAGTAACGCCTAGGCGCTAAGCTCGATGTGTAGCATCTTTCTGATAGGCGCTATGCTTTAATGTGTAGCGCCTATCAGAAAGGCGCTACACATTGAGACTTTGCCGCATGCAGCCCCCTCCCCACCCTGACCCATTAAGTTCCCCAACCTCCAGAAGAACAGCAAGGAGGCGCCGGCGGTTCCTCCTCCCCTATCTCTCAAATCCCTTCTAAAAAAGCAACAGATCTGAAGGTTTTGGCGATGGATTTGCTCCCCAAGCTCTCCCTTAAGGTACTCCTCCTTTCCCCTCTATTTCATCCAATAAATAGTGCACATTCTTGTCTAGTTTGTTTGAAACCCTAGGTCAAGTTTGATTCATATGGATTTGTATGAATGTTTGAAGTGTGGATTGCATATGGATTTGTATGAATGTTTGAAACCCTAGATCTACTTATTTGAATTTTATATGATTTGAAACCCTAGGATTGCATATGGATTGCATATGGATTTGAAACCCTAGGTCTACTTATTTGCATTGTATATGATATGAATGTTTAAAACCCTAGGATTGCATATGGATTTGTATGAATGTGTTAATAATAATTTCCCATATCCTTTGTTGATGAACCACTCACATATTTATTGATGTTTGGAATATATATATGTAGGATGGTGTGGCTACTTGAGGATTATTATGATCATGAATATCAGGCATACTTGATGGCAGAGAAGCATATGGTAATAAAACCATAGTTGAACTTGATTGTTTTTATTTTTCTATTGATTCAATTGTGTTGGAAGAAGCATAATGTTTTATCTTGTATGTATGCAGAAGCCTCGGCCCCTCAAGCTTCATTCTCATGGAGTGTCTTTGAATGACATGCCGTACGAGGAGCGATACACTTAGTACATCAAGTGGCTAGGCATCCTCCCTTTCATCACGCTTGTGAGCAGTTGGAGATATGCCCAAGAGGCAATAATAAAGTGGTTATTATCATATCTTCATACTTATGATAAATGTTTACATACCATGCTATAATTGTATTAACCGGAAACATTAATACTTCTGTGATTTGTAAACATAAAAGAGTCCCTAGTAAAGCCTCTTATTAAACTAGCTTGTTGGTTAATATATGATCATGGTTTCCTGATCATGAACATAGAAATGTTATTAACAACAGGGACATATCACTAGGAGAATGATGTGATGGACATATTCCTATAGTTAAGCGTAGCATAAAGATCAAGTCATTTAATATAGTTCATTTGCTATAAGCTTTCTGATACATAGTAACCTAATTCCTTCGACCATGAGATCATGCTAATCACCATCACCGGAAGGATGCTTTGATGACATCAAACACCACACGTAATTGGGTGGTTATAAAGGTGGCATTGAGTGTTCAGAAAGTATGTATTGAGGCACATGGATCAAGAGTGAGATTTTTCCATCCATATGACGGATAGATATACTCTGGGCCCTCTCGGTCGAATGTCATCCAATTAGCTTGCAAGCATGTGACTGGCTCACAAGGGATCACATATCACGGGAACGAGAAAAGAGTACTTATCGGTAACGAGGTTGAACTAGGTATGCAGATATACCGATGATCAAACCTCGGATAAGTAAACTATCGCGAGACAAAGGGAAATTGGTATCGTATGTAAGTGGTTCATTCGATCGCAAAGTAATCATAGAAATATGTGGGAACCATATGAATTTCCAGATTCCTCTATTGGTTATTGATCGGAAAAGTGTCTCGGTCATGTCCGCATAATTCACAAACCGTAGGGAGACACACTTAAGGATTCGATGTTGTTTAGTAGATATGGAATGTAAGTAGGAAAACTGAATGTTGTTCGGAGTCTCGGATGGGATCCGGGATATCACGAGGAGATCCTAAATGGTCCGGAGAATAAGATTCATATAAGGAAAGTCTGATTCCGGAGTTCGGGAATGATTTCGATGTTTTCATCGAAGAGGTTCTAGAAGGTTCATCGAACCGGAAGGGGAATGGTCCATGAATGTGTCATGGGTAAGTGGAATGATTGGATCATATCCTAGGTGACTTGGTTTGGGCATTTGCATGAGGGAAATTAAACTCTAAATTGAAAGTCAAACGAGAGGTTTGAAAAGTCAAACTGGAACAATGGTTTCCTAGTGGAAGAAGGAAAGAGTCCTTCCTTCAATCCAACTTGGGTTTGGGTTTGGATTCAAACTCTCCCCTCCCAAGGATGCCCCCTCTCATAAATAGAGGGGGAGGGCTGCCCCAAAGAACATCAGAGCCAGCCCTCCCACCCCATACGCCGCCGCCAGCCCGTCGCCGTCGCCCTAGCCGCCACCGACTCCTCCTCCTCTCCGGCCTTCTAAACCTAGATCGCCAGAAAACCCTAGATCCACCATAACTCGCACCGGCTTAGGCGAAGCCCTGCGGGATCTTCCCTCTACTTCTGACACCACGCCGTCGTGATGCCGGAATCGCGAGGGGAGAACTACAACCTTCGCTGCCTGCTGGAACAAGGGAGAGGAAGGTATTCATCGAGTACCGAACGTGGACCGACTGCAGAAACGCGGCCGGAACGCAGCGCCGGAAGGATCGTCTACGCGATCCTGAGATCGGCAAGTGTACGACTACATCACCCACAAGAATCTGCTCACGTTAACCGCTTTGGAATCTTCGAGGGTGAGTGCTTCTATCGACTCGTTGCTACAATCTAATAGATAGATCTTGGCTTGTTTGTGTGCATGCGGTAGATTTTTTTTGTTTTGCATGCTATGAACCCCTACATGAGCCAGTTGACGCCAAACCTCAACGTGGCTGCTATCGCGGGGATCACCCTTCGCGGGGATCCTTCTTGGCTTGTTTGTTTTGCACACGTTCCACCTTCGGACTGGCGAGATCACCCTACTCTTCAGGATGTTTCCATGATCTTTGGACTTCCTATCGCGGGGAACCCTCTCTGCATGAGGACAGATTCTAACGGGTGGCGCAATGAGATGCAGCTACTTATTGGCATGGCTCCTGAAGAACTTGAGGACAAGAGTAAAGATAGAGTCCTAGTGTAACACCCTCAGAATCGATCCTATGCAAGTTTCAGCGCTTCCCGCCAAACCCGCATAGAAACGATTCAAAGGTGCCCACCAGGCACTTTCATGCGGGTGGAAAACGAAGTAATAACATTACACAACAGTCCTCGATGGGACCCACAGAACAGATATATATATGCAACACGACTCCATGAGTCAAGAATACAAATATACAGAACAAAGATCGAAATCACCTTTAAACGATAGAGCGTCCGACTACGGACAAGATGCAAAGGGGCTAAGAGCCCTGAAGAATAACCAATGGCGTCCATAACCCTGCCCAGGTCAAGCCGGAAGGGTAACCCTGCTAACGACGTCGAAACCTGCTAAAACAAAAGGGGTGCCGACAAAGGGCAAAGGAAAAAGAGGAGCGTCAGTACTGAGGCCAGTACACGGCGAGGCTAGAATTCGGCGGTCCTTGCCTACATAGGTATGGTGGACTGAAGCGGCAGCGCAACATGCACTAAACAACCTATAGAGACTCGATATAACTGACGGCTATCAGAGAGGGATAAGAAAGACCTATTCGGAACCAACCTGATGCTACCATCAAACAAACCCATCCTGGTGTTTCCCCCTCGAGACCAAACGAGGAAGTCGACCGAGGAACTCACACAGTTGGCAGTTTTATTCATTCCGTTATAGTGGCGGCAATTACTAGTCAAATATAGATAGCATGAGTCATCCTGATATAATAAGCAATGGTCAGTTTTAGTTAACCATTCCGTTGTAGTTGCGACACTTACTAGTCAAATACAATTAGCATGAGATGTCCCAAAACCCAGCAGTTGTTGGTACTTTTATTTAGCCATTACGTTGTAGTTGCAATACTTACTAGTCAGGTACAATGGTCGCAAGCGACAACCCAAACAAGCAATTGTTGGCAGTTTTATTTAGCCATTCCATTATAGTGAAGCTGATTACTAGTCATTATAAAGTCAAATTTATAGCACTACTTTAGTTATAGTTGTCTATGATCGAGATACTGTGCTCCAAGTCGTCCATAACCGCGGACACGGCTTTCAGAAAGTTTTACCCTGCAGGGGTGCACAAATAGCAACACACACTCGATCAACCTCGGAAAAACCAAATCAAAACCCAACGAGGCCTTCACGACAAAGCAATCACAAGATTCAGAAATATTTCAGGGGCCACCCCATTGAGTACACCCGTAACGAAGTTAGCTGACTCCGAGACGGACTCAAGGTTTGCGTCAGTGGCTGTAAACGACTGGGAACCCGAAAATGTGACTAGGCTTGTCGATACCACGAAAACACTCCGCTTACCTAAACAGTACAGGTGCTCCTCGCACAATCGTAAATTAAGCAGTAAAACATGGCATAAGTACAAGATAGTAAATAAAACCTCAAACTAGTTTGTGGCCCCAAGAAATAAGAATGAATCAAGCTTTGGCTCAGGGGGGTCCCATAATCCTCCCGGATGTGGATAGCGCGAATATTCAAGGAACAGGTATCAAATACTCGGGGTCCTACGGGACACAAGTGGACGGTTAACAACCAAATAACATCTATTGCCCACCTGTGCCTCTGCTTACTTACTTCAATTTTAGTTGTTAAATAGTAATTAAAGTCTTGATCATCTCCAACAATAAACACACGGCAATACTCCAACCACTGTGGAACTTGACGACACGCAACAGCACTTGAGCAAGCGACTACTACGCGCAGGTCCAACTATCTACCAAACAACAGGTAATAGGAGGTGTCCAAGGCAATATAAGGCTGCAAGGGATATCACGGGTACGAAACTAGAGCATCGCAACACAGATAGCAATAGATCAACAGGAGGGAATAAATACTATAAAAGTAAGATAGGTGGAAAGGGGGAGGTGCTCGCCTGAAAATCATTGCCGAAGGTTCATCCGAAGATCGGGTCGACACTCGCATCAACTCATCGGCCTAGTCCGCGAAGAAGCAAAACACTAGCACAAACACTGGATGCACTATTTAATACTACGGCAGAAGATCGGGCATGATGCATGTATGATGTATGACATGGCAAAGATGCGATGCAATTAGGCAATATTAAGCGGAACCGGGGTCCCAACAATTAATTATATTGTTCATGTTGTTTAGATGCCCCCAATTTAAATGTTGTCTTAACATGGCAAAATATAGCACCGGTTCGCTACACAAATTTAAATGGGACTAATATAAGACTAGATTTGTCCACATACGGGCCCCATATTTAATTATGAGATGAATCGACATAAGGCCCCCGAACCACACCCATATGCATGCGAGTATGCAAATTAAATATGCAACAGTTTATATAGATGGCATTTATAAAATAGGGGCTCGGACCAGGGTCACACATTAGGGTTCGGCGATCTTGGGGGTTCGAAGGGGTTCGGGTTCGGGCGCCGGGATCGGTCTTCGGGGATCTTGGTAGATGGTTCCATGTCGACGGTCATGGCGATTCCGGGGAGAAGTCCTTGGCGTGTCGTGACGAAGAACTTGATGTTCCGGGTCGGAGTTCTCGGTAAACACGTGGACGGAAAGGGATCTTGTTGTTGCATAGATCAGTGAAGTGACGATGAGTGCACACAGCTGACACCCAGGGGAAAAACTTCACTGCAGGGTTTCACACACAAACAGAGGAAGAACCCAGTGGCCTCAAGTCAAACCCTTACCACGATGTGCACACCGGAATCTGCAACAACGATAGGACAGAGGGGGGGCCGGAGGCGGGGACGTGTTGACGACGATGCTTTGCTGCGGGCAGACAAGCGACCGAGGGAGGAGGGTCAGACAGCGGGGCTTGCCAGGGGAGGGCGAGGCAGTCGCTCCTGAGGAGGAAAGGCAGCGGCGAATGAGGGCTCGACGAGGTTGGGGAGGAGCTTCACCGGGAGGCGCAGGGGCGGACCCGGTGGATCTCCGGGCGGTGGCGAGGTCGGCCCTGGGCGGCGCGGCTTGGGGAGGAGGCGCAAAGGGCGGCGAGAGGTGGAGCAGCCCTGGCTACGGGGTCGCTGGCGGCGGCGGTAGGAGGAGGGAGGCGCCGGAGGGGTCGCGGTAGCAGGAGCGGGGCACCGGCCGAGGACCTGCAGAGGGTTGGGGAGGCGATTGGCGGCGGCGTCGGCGGGATCCAGGGAGGCGGCGAGCGCCGGGCGCGGCGGGGTCGAAGACGCTGGAGAGGGCGAGGTCGAGGGGAGGACGGCGGCTCGCCGGAGGGCGTCGGGAACGGCGGAGGTCATGGAGGCCGGTCCGGCAGCGGGGGGGAAAGGTACGGCGGACCGGGCTCGGATGGGAGGGTGCGCCCGGTGGCGAATGGCGAGCAGAGGCGAGGTGGGAGACGAGTCGGGGGAAAGAGGGTTGGCGAGGAAGAGGAGAGCCAGGGGAGAGCGGGGTCGCATGGGTGGGGCCAGAGACAGGGTGGGGCCAGAGGGAGTGGGTCGGGTTGAGGGCGGTGGATGTGTGGGTGGTGTGCGTGCCTGGTGGAATGGGTGTGTGGGGTTGGGGTGGGGTCCAGGGAGAGAGGCAGGGCCGTCTGGGATTGGTGAGGTGGATGTGTGGAGTGATGAGGTGGAGGGAACGGTGAGGTGGCAAGCTGTGGTTGGTCGGGGTGAGGTGGAGGGGGCTAGAGAGACTAGGTTTAGGTAGGAAAAGGGTTTAGGTCTGGGTCTTGTAGGGTTTTATAATTTATTTTAGAAAGTCTTTTGTAAATTGTTTTTAGACAAACTGAGATATCCGGAAGCACCGGGGTTTGGATTTAAAGTAATAGGGAGGAATTAATATAGAGAACAAAATAGGGCTTTTAGCAAAATAGTTTTAGACAGATAGATGTATGATGATGTCATGATGATGCAATGCACAAAATCAACGCGATTTTCTAGTAGTGGTTTTAGCGGGATGCCACACCTAGCAGGCGCGATATACGCGTGGATTATGGAGAACTTTGTGCATTGTCCGGAGCCAGCCGAGGTTGAGGTGATCGAGACACATGCTCGTGTGTACGTGTGGTACGTCCTCTCTAGGACTTTTTTTGCTGACAGCGGAGATAGGACCGCTCAGTGGATGTGGCTGAAGGCACTAGAGAACTTTGACAGCAATATCAACTGTGGTTCGGCGGATCTTGCTTACTTGTACCGGCAAGTAATCACTTATTATCTACATTCATTTGTACATGTCGACTCCACACATATGCTATCCTGACCTCTTTTGTGCTCACTTGCAGTTGGACGATGCCTGTCGTAGGATAGGCCAAAATGTCGGAATATTTGGTGCTATGATTCTTCTCTCAATATGGAGCTGGGAACGCTTACTAGTTGGGCGTCCGAAAGAGGTGGGCCACCATGCTTGGCCATCGAATGATAAAAACTCTCTACGCCTCCCCACTTGGGCTTACAAGTGGGAAGCAGTGTCGGAGATGACAAGCGATGTCGATGCCATGTACCTGAAGTACACGAACGAGTTCGATGCGCTTACGCCTGAGTAGGTAGATGTTTGTATCTACATCACTCCCCATAATGTTTATCGCTCGAGTCAAAATCGATAGCAAACATGTTCGTGTGATATGTTGCAGGTGGAGTGGGAGCCTTATGGTTGCGGGGACGAGATCGGCCTTGCTCCCGGGTTTGATATTAACCCGAAGTGCTTGGAGTAACAATGTCTCTGGCACATGTGCTGCCCATTGATTTGCAATTGAGCGGTTGAGTATCATATGCCACACCGGGTGATGATGCAGTTCGGGTTATTTCAGTGCAACCCTCTCGTGGGAAGGACACCGACAAGGAGCTTCATAGGTTAGTTAGCATGAGAACCTGTGCTCAATTGCTATGGGTGGTACTAACATGGTTCTTTGTTGTTATGCAGGTTGGACAGGAAGAGGCAGAGGAAGATCAAGAATTGGGATCACCGCCATAGGAAGCACGTCATGGACTTCCACATTTGTGTGCAGCAGGCTCAACAAACGGAATGGAATAGTGGAAGATCTCATTCCGCGGTTTCATTCAACAACTATGTTCGGTGGTTTCTTTCTAGTACTCGTGTCTCCATTTGCCCGTCGTCTTTTGAGGACAAAATATTGCAAGATCCGTGTGTGTTTGATGACCTTTCCTACAACGAGTACAACATGCAGGTCAGGGAGGGGACGGACATCCCAATTTCTTCCTCTCTCAACTTTGTGGTAAAGTTATCGTTGCCCTTACATTACTTTACTTGCCCTCTCATCCCTTTCTTGCCTAACAACTTATTGTTCTTGACTCTGTAGTGAACGGAGATAAAAAATACATCGACGATGTCGAGGCGATTATTTGGGATGCCCCTAAGGGGAAAAAGGGAGAAGGCATGATTCGAACCTTCCTTAAGGTACTGATGTGAGACGAGTACTCTTATAGGCCATGTTGTTTTACCGGTTTTGACTTCTCTTGTTATTTGTTACAATGCTCGGCCCAAAAGATACGTCAATTATCTAACCTGCTAGGTTGACGCGATCCCGAGTACATAACCCCGTCAAATTCTAGGTCCAAGTCGACTACTGATCCGACGGCCCTTCTTGAGGATGACGTTGAGGATGAGACCACTTTGGCAATTCGTTTGGATGATGAGGTATGGGACAAACTTACATTTCTTACCTGCATTTAGTGCTTTTGGTTTGCCATGCATTTTCTTATCCATACAATCTTACATATAGATGCCTCGTATGGAGGATGAGACGGAGGAGGAGTTCCGGATTTGTTCCACATACCAGCTGAAGCCAAGGAAAGAATTCCATCGCTGGAAACCGGACGACTTCCATAACAAAGGAAAGGCAAATGTTGTCGAAGACGAGCCGCCATGGAGGTCAAGAGCAACTAGGAGTACAAGAGGTCTATAGTATGATGATGATGATGATGAGTCGCAAGAAGAGGAGGTGACAAAGAAGATACCTCCATGGAGGGTCGAGGCCCAAGGACGCATGGACGGAGGTAGTTCATGTTCATGTTGATGTTTGAGACTATGGGTTGATGTATGGCACTATGTTTGAGATTATGTTTGAGACTATGTATGGGTTGATGTATGGCACTATGTTGATGTTTGAGACTATGTATGGGTTGATGTATGGCACTATGTTGATGTTTGAGACTATGTATGGGTTGATGTATGGCACTATGTTGATGTTTAGCACTATGGATATATGTATGGCACTATGTTCTATGTATGGAAATTTGTTATATGTATTGTGTTTTATTGTTGTGGATTGTATTATAAAACTGAATATATTGATATATGTGCACTTGTGCTGTGAAACAACTGAATTCAGTTTAGTTCAGAAGTGTAGCATCTGTCTGATAGGCGCTATACTATGAGGTATAGCGCCTATCAGATATGCGCTACACTTCTGTACTGAACTAAAGTCAGCTGCTCGCTCTGCATGCAGTCAACAAGTCACAGTGTAGCGCCTATCCTGATAGGCGCTATGCTAGCTAAATTTATCTGGCCCAAAACTTCCAGGAGCAAAACATAGAGCAAACTGAGCAGCGCCGACCGAAAAAACTGATAGGCGCACTTAAAGTTTTTTCAGCCGGGCGTTGCTCGGTTTGCTCTCAGTTTTGCTCCTAAAAGTTTTGGGCCAAATAAATTAGCTAGCATAGCATCTATCAAACAGACGCTATGCCTCAAAATTGTGCCTAGTGAACGGATTTCTCTCTTTTGAGAGTGACTGACATTGAGACAAATATAACACAACAAAAATAGAATAGGACATGCTCAAAGTTCACCACATACTCGAATAGAAGCACCTCATACATGGTGTTTATGCCCTTAAGGGGATTTACATACTCATAGTTCATGACATGCTCAAAGTTCACAACTTTCTCAACATGTTTCAAGTTCTACATGCTAAATGGTCCACGAGGCTCCGTCTACAAGTATAAAATATAGGACCTTTTACCTTCTTCTTGCGCTCTTCCTCTTCCTCCATGGAACGCCACGCCGTTCGACGCTGCCTTTCCCTCTCCGCAGCACGATCCTCCTTAGGAGGTGATCCTGTTCCTCCTCTTTCTTGCGGCGCTCGTCCTCATGTTCTTGCGCTTCTTTGTCATCTCCTTGTTACGCTGCGCTTCCTAGTACCGACTTCTTCTTATTACACGATCGATCTCTTGGATAGACTTCATGGATTGAGGTTGCTCGAGATATATCCAAGTGTAGTACCTGCATACTGGAGGGGGAGACTACAAGACAATATTGCTTATTAGTACTATGATATGGAATAGTTGGGGACACATGAAGAACTAAATTTCTTTGTGCATACCGGTGGAGTCTCGTACGGGTTGCGGCTACGCGCGGGAGAGAGAGTTGGCACACATGAAGAACTTCCTTCCCCAAGTATATAAATTGGAGCTGGTGGACTCCTTAACAATGCAATCGGTTTCACACCAACAAATAGAACCTCCTTTCCATGGCCCTCAGAAGTACAATACACCTTTCGTGGCCTTTCCTCTTGGTCGGTGCAAGGTGGCCTAGCATTGGGCCCTCCTCTTCCTCTCTTCATCTTCCTTCTCCTTTTGCCTCTTCCTCTCTTCCTCTTCCTTGTCCTTTTCCTCTTCCTCTCCTCTTCTTCCTTCTTCCTCTTCACCTCGTCCGCTTCATATTTCTTTGTCACCAAGTCATGAGCAAGTTGAACTACCGAATCGAATGCCTTTCTCTTCCTCTCTTCCTCAACTTCCTTCCTCTTCCTCACAACCTCCATAGCATCCGCCCAGTACTTCGAGTAGTTCACACCTTCCCCATCATTGTCCTTGTTTGGTTGAGTCGCCATAACTATAATAAGAATGAAAGGTATAAGTTAGTAAAGGATGCATGAATGTGAACAATAGTTGATTAAATGAAATAAGCATAGTAGGTAGTAAGATAAGCATGCAAGTGTGAACATTTTAGCCATACCTATTAACATACGAATTTGGTCCTTCCAAGTAACCTAACATATTAGTCGAGTTAAAACCGCCACACCCTCTTCCTCTTCTAAGCCCAAGTGATCGACCTCTTTGTTGCCTAGGAGCTTGTTGTCTAGGAGCTTGTTGTCTAGGAACATTGTGGCTTGGGACTTGTTGGCTAGTTCTTGGTTGGCTTGGGACTTGTTGGATACCACTAGGTTGTCTTGGGTCTTGTTGGCTACCACTTGGTTGGCTAGTGCTTGCTTAATTTCCTTTTTCACTTTTCCTTTGGGACCACTTTCTTGCATTGTGCCCTTCACCATTGCACGTTCCACACTGGGCTCTCTCACGAGGCTCTTGGAATTGGTCATTGCCCGTTTCTCGACCACCACTACCATGGCCCCATCCATCCATGTCGCTCCTAAAGCGCTTTGTCTTGCGTCTTCCATGTTTAATCACCTTCCATTTCGGATTGGGCCATAGTTGAATTCCATGGTACTCCGACCATTATGATTGGTCCAAGTATGGGTGAAATCTAGGAGACCATGTCTTCTTAGTAGTCTCAATAGAGAACTCGGACTATCTCACCGTGAGCGGATTATTGTAATCCAAATGTCGCCTGCGAGACGCCACGAGCAAGTGCAAGCACGCGAGATGAAGCAATGATGGCCTTCCACATGTGCACTCACAAGTCTTCAGCGATGACTTGAAAGCTCGGCCACCATGTTGGACACCATCAGTCGTTGTACCTCCGGGCTCCGTAACTTGGTAAATTAGCTCGTCATTATCAAATTTCGTGACAACTTGGGCATCCGCTTTCTTTGACTGAAATTGCATCCAATCATCAACCTTAGGTGGGTACTTGTATTTCTACTTGTTCTTGTTGTCCCCCGCAATCTACCGGTCCGTTTCATGTGAGTATTTTAGAAAATACTCATTCATCATGTCAAATGTATATCGGACTATTGTCGTGACGAGAAATGCACGGACACCTTTGTGCAACTTGTTGGAGCATTCTGCCATGTTGCTTGTCATTTGGTCGTACCTCCGACCACTGTCATTGAAATATCGTTCCCACTTTGTCATATCTTCAATGTTCCTATTGAGAAACTCTCGACCACCCGCATTGAGTTCTTTGTTGGCTAGCAATTTGGTGTACAAGTTTGAGAAATGATGTTCTGTGAAAGCGAGGCAATAATCTTATAGATCATCGGACAAATCCTTTATCTTGCATGCCCTATAGAAGTTTGTACAAAAGTGTCTCATGCACCAACGATGGTGCAATGGAGCATGGCCGGGAATATAAACCATCACCACATTAAGAATTCCTTGATGACGGTCAGAGATGCCACATATTTCCCTTTGAGGGGTTAATATCTTGATTCTCAAAAGATGGAAGAACCACTTCAAATTATAATTGTTTTCTGTCTCCACCAAAGCAAACGCCAAAGGAATCAACCGGTTGTTGGCATCATTGGCATTGCAATCAAGATAGTGCCCTTGAATTTTCCGGTCATAAAGGTGCCATCAACAGAGATGACCAGCCTACAATGTTCAAAAGCCCGGACATCTTGCTCGAAACCCAAAAATGCACGGCCAAAAACTCTAACGGTTCTTCCGTTTATTATCCTTGTCTTGTAACCATAAGGTTCAACAACATGAACCATGCCCGGGTTAGCATTGGAAATCGCTCCCAACAACCTTGGGATTTGGTTATAAGATTCCTCCCAATCACCGTACAACATCTTGAATGCGGCTTGCTTAGCCTTCCATGCCTTCCCGTACTTCACCTCGTAGTGAAAGAGGGCTTTCACAAGCTCCGTGACCATCTTGGTGATCATTATTGGAAATGACGCGATGTCATTGGAAAGCCTATAAGCGAGGAACTCAGAGGTGAGTTGGCAGTGCTCGTGCTTCGCATCCTTGCCATCCACCATCAGGCCTCGACACATGTGAGTTGATAGACAACTAGATATGTGCCATTCAGGACCTCTCTTGAATGGTCTTGCATGCACAATCCAAAGACATCCTTCCTCCTCGCACTTCACCGTGTAACGCTTCTTGATGTCCGACTGCACGACCGTGTAAGGACGATGATGCTTCACCGAGAAGTCCTTTATCCATTGCTTAAATTCCAACAAGGTCTTGAACCTTGATCCTTTGCAAAAAGCCATTATTCACGTGATTGTCATCCCGGTAAGAACTTGTCCTTGGTCCAAGCACTATGCCCTTGCCACCATCAACCGTGGCTTCATCAGTGAGACTAAGATCACGAGACAAAGGCACCCAGTGGTCCCGCCCCAATATGGTATCATGGATTTTGGCCTCTCTAGCCGTGAACCCTTCCTCGTCAACTTCTTCTTCGGGACCATCATCATCCGAGTCCGATGCATAGCCTCGAGAATACGGGAGGTCACGGTCCATGTCATCTTGAGTGATATGTTTGTCCAAATCTCCAACATTGTTGTCGTGGAGTTCAACATCATCATCTTCACCCCCACAATCAGCATTGTCCTCTTCCAACACTTCATCTTGCTCTTTTGAAATCGGGCTCAATATTTGGTTCAAAGGAGGTTCACTCCATAGCTCTTGTTCTACGGGTGGAGGACTGTAACATCCCAGCATTAGAGCTTAGAAATAAGCTGAACACAGATGTGTGCATTGCATTCATGCATAGAAAATCTTAATAATTTTCGCGATTTTAAATAAAAACTTGTCAAAGTGATTGAAGCTTCTCTTAACTTGATGGAATTGAAGTAGATCATCAAGTTAACTGCGATAAGTTTCAATATGACCTTTGCTAAAACCTTATTTTAGGTAAACATGATTTGATCTAAGGGTAGATCAAATGGAATAAAATTAAACCCTAATATATTACTTAATGATTTATATTTGATCCTTAGGTGATCATATCATTGTATTCATTATAATCACTCATGAATACCAAATTATAAATGTAAAACAAATAATAAGAATGTAACAACTATATCTTAATCTCATCTACTTATACCATGGGTATCATTGAAATATCTAACTCTAAATCTCTAGTGAGATTAAGTAGGAAAGAAACCTAAGTTAAGATCATTCACCATACATCTTTCTTTCCATATCAATCTTTATCATCTCTATTGAATCCTATCTCAATATCTATTGTTCATCAATGTTGAGTAATCAATTATTGATTCACCAATTCTTAACTTATCAATTCTTAACCTATCAACTCTTGTCCTTATTATAGCATTCACTTAAGGCTTATAAAGAAATAAGTAAGAAGAGATAAGTAGGGATGCTAGTTTTAGATATCATCTATAGGATGGGAGTGATTTGAGGGAAGTCAAATCAATATGGTAACAAAGAAGATTACAAGAATGAAGTCTAAAGATAGTTACCAGGAGTAGTCCTATTGGATCAAGTAGGTATAGTCAATGAATTATATCTCTTAATCCAATAGAGCTAAACAGAAGATAATTAGAATACAACTGTAGTGTTGTATTGAAGAAGCCTTGTTTAGTCAACTGGAAACTTGAACCATAAAGGATCAAAAGATCATAATGATCATGCCTTATTCACCAATATTGAATGTTTATACCAAGTATAAGTGACATTGGTGGATAAAACATGAGTGAACCATAGTATAGATTTATTATCCTAGATTAGTCATCACAAGTCACATTAATATAGTGTGAGGTTGAAATGTTAGATATTGGAGTTAAGAAGAGACAAGATAGTATGAATAAGATGATGTTAAAATAACATTGGATTATAGGAATAGTATTTTCCTCTTTGGAAATACTAAACACTAGGGGAGAGTAGAACTTGATATAAACCTCTACTAGAGTAGTATTTGTGATGGATGATTTAAGAAGGGTATGAATGGAGTTAGAGGTAACCACTTGTTGGGTTAGAGATTATTAATAGTAGAATAGTTGTTATAGCCAAGTATAAATATGAGAATAGTATGAAAGCTTTAGTGTTAAGCACTTTGCATTTATAAATGGATTTAGAGTAATTAAGGGTGGATAAGAAGTTTCTATAAAGCAAAGCTCATCATGTTAGTACATGATGATGGATATAGAGAAGTAATATATCTAGGAAAGGAATTCCTTAATCAGAAGTCAAGAATTATGAAGTATAGAAGATAGGAATTCCTGGTAAACATTAAACCCTAAATCTAAGACCAAACCTAATATCCATTTTCTATAGTTGAGCTATCATCTTGTTTCCATAGTGCTTTATAGGAATATTCTTCTATATCAAATCACCCGAGCACATCTTTTTTATATTCAACCATCATTATAATAGGTGCTTATGAAACTATCTTTATTTATTGTTTCCCATAAGTTATCCTAGGAAACAATTCCACTATTTTACTTTAAATGGTGATATTACTAAAATCACAAACATAAAGACAATAAGTTTAGCCATTAATCTTTAATTACATCAATAAAGGAAATAAGAGAATAATATTAACCATATTAAAATTCTCAAAACTTTATGAATTGAATAACAATAAAGGATCAAGATATATATAAAAGTTCCTTTAACATTATAAACCAATAAGAATCAAGACATCAAAATTATAAGATCCTAAACAAATCCTAAAACCTAAGATCCTAACTTATACCTATTCTATTTGATATAATAACCTTCATATGGTTATGAATATGAAAGTATATAAAAAGGTAAATCAATAAAATATATTGTTATAAAAATAGTATTAATATCAGAATCTTAAGTTTATCCCCATAAACTTACAAAATTCTAAATAAGAAATTCCTATAAAGTTAAAACAAATGAATATATACAAGGGAAATAAAGAAAATATCACAAACCATAATAAAGGTTCACAAATTGATTTTTAATAACTTTATTGTTGCTGCAATTATTTAGCTAATAATTTTCTATGGGAAATATTCAAATAATTGAGTATTATTCAAATCTGAAAAGAAAATGAAATACAAAGCAGAAAACAAGAAAAAAATAAAAGAACTAGGTTAGCCTAGTTTCTAGCCCATGGCACATTTCCTCTTCGTCCTATTCATCGCTCAGGAGCTGCATCCAACCCTCTCCGCTCACTTTGCATCGGCCCAGCTTCGGACCAGGCCCGGATACTGTTTCATCGTCGTCTTCCTCGACGTCACAAGCTGCTCCCTAGAACGAGCGCCGCCGCCCGATGCTGGTCACCGTCGTCAGCAGAAATTGGACCGCCATGATGCAAGCTGCCACCCCGGACCTGGTTGATAAGGTCGACCACGATCTCCTCTATCCATCCATACCAGTCTTATCCTCTCCCTCGCAAACCCCTCTTCCTCACCGAAACCCTAGCTCCGGCCGTCTCAAATCCCCATCGTTTCCAACCTCCCCGAGCTTAATCATGGGGTCTGGAAGCTTCCTCTCATTGTTCAGAATTGTTTAGCAGTAGGAATTGATCCCTCGCACACGCTATCGGTGTCACTGACCTCATCGGTCCGCCGCTCACCGTCGACCATGGCGACGTTGCTCGAGCTTGCCCCTTCTCACCGTCGCCTCTACTAGCTTCCTGGTAAGATTCTGCTTCCAATGGTCCTCTCCGATTCGTTGTTCGCTCTCCATAGCCGCCTGTCCACGTTAGTACCGACCGCACCATCACCGGAGCTCATCGCCGACGAGGTTCCGAAGACCCTTTATTAGCAGCGCCACCATACTAGGGTTCAGCACGTCGTGCTTATTCGATCTAGGCTGGTCACGTTTGCTGGGGCGCCGACGATCACCGCTGGCGACTTCATTCTGGTGGTGGAGGGCAGGCTTGCGTCATGCTGACGTCATGTCTGTGTCTGTTGACTCGGTCCTTGCCTCGGTGGCATGTGACGTGGCCTATGGCCCATCCGTCATAGACTATGAGTAGTAATAGGACCAGTAACAAATGCTTTCACTAACCTAAAGGATGATGTGTGTGGCGCCCCGCAAAACCACTACTAGAAAATCGCGTTGTTTTTGTGCATCGCATCATCATGACCTCATGCTCATGTCATCATGCCACATTGCATTTGAGAATCGTCATGTCATCTTGCATTTGTTTGCATAAAACTATTTTCGAAAAGCCTGGTTTTGTTTTCTAAACGCCCCGTCTTTAATTTAAAACCAAAACCCGGGTCTCCGGAATATCTTGTTTTGTCTACTCACGGTTTGCAAAGCCCCATTTTCAATAAATAAGAATTTTAAATTATTTTTAGGAGGCATCCCGCCAGGCCCGAAAGCCCAGTTGGCCACCTCCAGATAAAAATTCTACCTGTCCCAAAAACCCCCATACCCTTTTTCTACCCAACCCTATTCTACCCAGCCTCCCTCCACCTCACCCTGACCAATCCCCTCCCTCCACCTCACCACTCCCCTCCCCTCCAGCCAACCAACAGCCGCCACCTCACCCTAGCCAGCCACCCACCACCTGGCGCGCCCCGCACTCACCCTGGTCCCATCTTTTGCCCCACCCCCGGGACCCACTCGCACGCACACCCCACCCTCCCGACCGACCCCGCCTGGCCCCACCACTCCCCACGCGCGGCACCCTCTCTTTTCCCTCGCCGCAATCCCCTCCCCATCCTCTCTCTCCCCGGCGCCTGGACCGCCACCCTCTGCAAGCTCCCTGCCGCCGGCACGCCCTCCCGGTCGCCTCCTCGCCGGCCCTGCCTCTCCTCTCCTCTGGCCACCCGCGTCGCCTTCCCCGTCCTCACCAACCCGCGTCGCCCCGTCGACCTCCTCTGTCGGCCTCTGCCGCCGTCGACCTCCACCAACCCCGGCGCCGGCCCCCGCCACAGAGCCGCGTCGCCCGACCGTGTCCTCCATGCCGCCCGGAGCCCTACCGCCCTCCCGCAGAACCGCGGCCACCGTCGGGCAACCGCCTCCGTGTCACCGCCTCCGGTCATCGCACCCGGCGCCTCCTGTTCGAGCTCTTCGCTGCCGCGACCGGACGTCGCTGCCGACCACCTCCGCAGCGCGTCGCTCGGCCTCCCTCTTCCCTCGCCGTGTCGCTGCGGCAGGCTCAGTCCCCGAGCCCGCCGGCACACCCTCTACGGCCACCCATCCCCGACCTCCTCTGCGCTTCGCCAGCCACCGTCGCCCTTCCCTTGCAGGTCGCGCGCCGCCGCCCTCCTGCACGTCCTTGTCGTGTTCACCGTCGGTCCCCTACAGCATGGTCGCCGCCGTGTCCGCTGATGTCGTCTCTCGGCATTGACTACCATCGTTCCTTTGTCCCTGCTAACGGGAGGTGTTTGTGTCCGGTGCCCCGTGGATCAATATGTACCTGGAGATCTTCTACACGGGACCGTCAGAACACGCAAGACCCCTGGCGCTTGAGCCCGAGGGAACCTCGTCGAGAAACCCCGGTACCAGAGGTCGACATCAGACCGAAGCATCAAGGCTCCTTCACGGATCTCAAGTTCTCCTTCTCGAAATGACAAGATCGTCTTCCGGGAACCGAAGACCGATCCCGGAGCCCGATCCAAAGACCACATGTGCGACAAGTACTCCTTCCCGGATGCGATGCTCGAGAACCCGGACGGTAAGGACACCGACGCAGAACGCCAAGTTCTTCATCCCGGACGCCAAGACCGACCTGATACGCGGGCCCGACAAGATCGACACCGACCAGGGTGAATCTGATGCGCCCCTGACGCCGAACCAAGTCCTTCTTCCGGGATGCGACAAGATCGACTTCCGTTGTCCGAGACCGATCTCGTGGAGCCGTTCTCCCGTCGAACCCTGAGACCCGACCCCAAACCCCTCGGAGCCCAAGATCGTTGAGCCCCCTCTAATGTGATTTCCTATCCGAGACCCCTATTTTTATAATATGGTACTTATCACATGTTGCATATTAAATTATTCATACTCGCATGCATGTTTAGTGGTTTGGGGGCCTTATGCCGATTCACCTTATAATTAAATATGGGATCCATATGCGGGCAAATCTAGTCTTATATTGGCCTCATTTAAACTTGTGTAGCGAACCGGTGCTATCTTTTGCCTTGTTAAGACAACATTTAAAATTGCGAGGTATCTAAACAACATGAACTTAATAAGTAATTGTCGGGACCCTGGTTCCGCTTAATGTGGCCTAATTGCATCGCATCTTGCCATGTCATACATCATACATGCATCATGCCCGATCTTCTGCCGTGGTATTAAATAGTGCATCCGATGTTTCTTCTAGTGTTTTGCTTCTTCGCGGATTAGGCCGATGAGTTGATGCGAGTGTCGACCCGATCTTCGGTTGAACCTTCGGCAATGTTTTCAGGCGAGCATCTCCCCCTTTCTACCTATCTTACTTTCATAGTATTTATTCCCTCCTGTTGATCTATTGCTATCTGTGTTGCGATGCTCTAGTTTTCGTACCCGAAACATCCCTTGCAGCCTTATATTTCCTTGGACACATCCTATTACCTGTTGTTTGGTAGATAGTTGGACTTGCGCGTCGTAGTCGCTTGCTCAAGTGCTGTCGCGTGTCGTCAAGTACCACAGTTGTTGGAGTATTGCCGTATGTTTAATGTTGGAGATGATCATGGCTTTAATTATCGTTTAATTTAATTATCGCTTAATAACTAGAATTGAAGTAGGTAAATGCAGAGGCACAGGTGGGAAATAGATTTTATTTGGTTGTTAACCGTCCACTTGTGTCCCGTAGGACCCCGAGTTCTTGACACCTGTTCCGAGATCGAGCGCGCTAACCACAGGTTGGGTGTATGGGCACCCCCATCGATTTAGTACCTGATTCCAAGTACTGTACTGGGGGCCACAAAGTAGTTTGGGGCTTTATTACTATTCTGTACTTATGCCATGCTTTATTGCTTTATTTAAATTGTGCGAGGTACTGCACACTGTACTGTTTAGGAAAGCGGAGTGTTTTCGCGGTATCGACAAGCCCAGTTTTTGGGTTCCCAGTCGTTTACAGCCACTAGCGCAAACCCTGAGTCCGTCTCGGAGACCGGCCGACTTCGTTGCGGGTATACTTAGTGGGGTGGCCCCTCGTGCTTGCTTTGGGTCTGGGAAACGTCGTGTCCGAAACCCCGTCGACATACCGTTGGGTGTATGTTTTGTGATCTTGTACCTACCTGATCCGACAACAAGGGTGTAGGTGCGTGTGGGAACTTTGGTGCACCCCTGCAGGGTTAAATATTTTCGAGAAGCCGTGTCCGCGGTTATGGACGACTTGGAGCACAGGTCTCGATCATAGACAACTATAACTAAAGTTTACTGCTATAATTTGACTTGTATCCGATATGACTAGTAATCAGCTTCACTGCAACGGAATGGCTAAATAAAAGTACCAACAACTGCTGGGTTTGGGAATATCTCACGCTATTTTTATCTGACTAGTAAGTGTTGCAACCACAACGGAATGGTTAACTAAAAGTGCCCACTGCTTATTATATCAGGATGACTATCTATACCTGACTAGTAATTGCTGCAACGATAACTGAATAAATAAAACTGCCAACGGTGTGAGTTCCTCGGTTGACATCCTCGTTTGGTCTCGAGGGGGAAATACTAGGATGGGTATGTTTGGTGGTAGTATCAGGTTGGATCCGAATAGGTCTTTCTTACCCCTCTCTGATAGCCGCCAGTTATATCGAGTCTCTATAGGTTGTTTAGTGCATGCTGCGCTGCCGCTCAGTCCACCATACCTATGTAGGCGAGGACCGCCGAATTCTAGCCTCGCTGTGTACTGGCCTCAGTACTGACCGCTCTCCCTTTTTCCTTTGCCCTTTGTCGGCACCCCTTTTGTTTAAGCAGGTTTTGAGATCGACGTCGTTAGCAGGGTTACCCTTCCGGCTTGGCCTGGGCAGGGTTATGGACGCCACTGGTTATTCTTCAGGGCTCTTAGCCCCATTTGCATCTTGTCCGTAGTCGGACGCTCTATCATTTTCAAGGTGATTTGGATCTTTGTATTGTACATCTGTATTCTCGACTCTTTGAGTCACCGTTGTATATATCTGTTCTGTGGGTTCCATCGAGGACTGTTGTGTAATGTTATTACTTCGTTTTCCACCCGCACGAAAGTGCCTGGTGGGCACCTTTGAATCGTTTCTATGCGGGTTTGGCGGGAAGCGTTGAAACTTGCATAGGGTCGATTCTGAGGGTGTTACAGAGTGGTATCAGAGCTCAGCAGTTGCGATACCCCACAAGTCCAGCCTGTAGGATAACCTAGCTAACGGCCGAAGTA
This sequence comes from Avena atlantica, assembly GCA_910589765.1. Lineage (NCBI taxonomy): Eukaryota > Viridiplantae > Streptophyta > Magnoliopsida > Poales > Poaceae > Avena > Avena atlantica. The sequence continues at coordinate 124,888,274 of OU342739.1, forward strand.
GAGTGTCAAAACTATTTTTGCAAAATCGGTTGGATAGTTCTGATTAGGTCTGATTTTACTCCTTACCCCTCTGCTGTTCTCCTCTTACCTCCGCGTGTTTTGAACCTGCTCTCTTATCTTTTCTTCGAGTCCAGGAATTCTCGTGGTTGGGTTTCCGTCGTACCTTCAGGGTTTCGTTTCCTCCTTGGGTAACGGTGTTGCTACATCTGGTCTTCATGCTATCCGAGGAATCCTTCGTCTGGTGTACTTCTCTTTGTTCCTTCTCGTGCCTTCCGGTGTTTTCCGATGCGACGACATCATCTACGCTAGATCCGATGCAGAGTCTGCATCACTCCTTTGTTTCTGAACCTCGATTGTCGAGATCTTCAGTCTGATTCCGAGAATGGTTGCACGCTTTTCTACTGATTGTGCAGAGTAATAGTTTGGGTCCGTGATGGATTGGCCCCCATGCCGACTACTCACTCTATTCGCTTGTGTACATTGAAGTGGATGAGAATGCATCGGTTCTCTCTTCCTATCGAAGTTAGAGGTGGCTTTATTTGGTGATACCTCTACCTTCGACCTTTTGTTCCCGGAGTGTTCTCTCAACGATCACGGACAACGACCTCTTGTTAGTGGTGTCGCGAGGATCTACACGATGCAAGAAGATTCAGATCGCCGCCCTTCGTCCCGGTACCATGAGGCGGATCTCGAGGGCGAGATCCATTGTTAGTGGTGTCGAATTGTGGCGCCCGCAAAACCACTACTAGAAAATCGCGTTGTTTTTGTGCATCGCATCATCATGACCTCATGCTCATGTCATAATGCCACATTGCATTTGAGCATCGTCATGTCATCTTGCATTTGTTTGCATAAAACTATTTTCGAAAAGCCTGGTTTTGTTTTCTAAACACCCCGTCTTTAATTCAAAACCAAAACCCGGGTCTCCGGAATATCTTGTTTTGTCTACTCACGGTTTGCAAAGCCCCGTTTTAAATAAATAAGAATTTTAAATTATTTTTAGGAGGCAGCCCGCCAGGCCCGAAAGCCCAGTTGGCCACCTCCAGATAAAAATTCTACCTGTCCCAAAAACCCCCATACCCTTTTTCTACCCAACCCTATTCTACCCAGCCTCCCTCCACCTCACCCTGACCAATCCCCCCCTCCACCTCACCACTCCCCTCCCCTCCAGCAAACCAACAGCCGCCACCTCACCCTAGCCAGCCACCCACCACCTGGCGCGCCCCGCACTCACCCTGGTCCCATCTTTTGCCCCACCCCCGGGACCCACTCGCACGCACACCCCACCCTCCCGACCGACCCCGCCTGGCCCCACCACTCCCCACGTGCGGCACCATCTCTTTCCCCTCGCCGCAATCCCCTCCCCATCCTCTCTCTCCTCGGCGCCTGGACCGCCACCCTCTGCAAGCTCCCCGCCGCCCGGCGCGCCCTCCCGGTCGCCTCCTCGCCGGCCCTCCCTCTCCTCTCCTCTGGCCGCCCACGTCGCCTTCCCCGTCCTCACCAACCCGAGTCGCCCCGTCGACCTCCTCTGCCGGCCTCTTCCGCCGTCGACCTCCACCAACCCCGGCGCCGGCCCCCGCCACCGAGCCGCGTCGCCCGACCGCGTCCTCCACGCCGCCCGGAGCCCTACCGCCCTCCCGCAGAACCGCGGCCACCGTCGGGCAACCGCCGCCGCACGTTCCCCTGTCGCCTCCGCGTCACCGCCTCCGGTCATCGCGCCCGGCGCCTCCTGTTCGAGCTCTTCGCTGCCGCGACCGGACGTCGCTGCCGACCACCTCCGCAGCGCGTCGCTCGGCCTCCCTCTTCCCTCGCTGTGTCGCTGCGGCAGGCTCAGTCCCCGTGCCCGCCGGCACACCCTCTGCGGCCACCCATCCCCGACCTCCTCTGCGCTTCGCCAGCCACCGTCGCCCTTCCCTTGCATGTCGCGCGCCGCCGCCCTCCTGCACGTCCTTGTCGTGTTCACCGTCGGTCCCCTACAGCATGGTCGCCGCCGTGTCCGCTGATGTCGTCTCTCTGCATTGACTACCATCGTTCCTTTGTCCCTGCTAACGGGAGGTGTTTGTGTCCGGTTCCCCGTGGATCAATATGTACCTGGAGATCTTCTACACGGGACCGTCAGAACACGCAAGACCCCTGGCGCTTGAGCCCGAGGGAACCTCGTCGAGAAACCCCGGTACCAGAGGTCGACATCAGACCGAAGCATCAAGGCTCCTTCATGGATCTCAAGTTCTCCTTCTCGGAACGACAAGATCGTCTTCCGGGAACCGAAGACCGATCCCGGAGCCCGATCCCAAGACCATATGTGCGACAAGTACTCCTTCCCGGATGCGATGCTCGAGAACCCGGACGGTAAGGACACCGATGCAGAACGCCAAGTTCTTCATCCCGGACGCCAAGACCGACCTGATACGCGAGCCCGACAAGATCGACACCGACCAGGGTGAATCTGATGCGCCCCTGACGCCGAACCAAGTCCTTCTTCCGGGATGCGACAAGATCGACTTCCGTTGTCCGAGACCGATCTCGTCGAGACGTTCTCCCGTCGAACCCTGAGACCCGACCCCGAACCCCTCGGAGCCCAAGATCGTCGAGCCCCCTCTAATGTGATTTCCTATCCGAGACCCCTATTTTTATAATATGGTACTTATCATATGTTGCATATTAAATTATTCATACTCGCATGCATGTTTAGTGGTTTGGGGGCCTTATGCCGATTCACCTTATAATTAAATATGGGATCCATATGCGGGCAAATCTAGTCTTATATTGGCCTCATTTAAACTTGTGTAGCGAACCGGTGCTATCTTTTGCCCTGTTAAGACAACATTTAAAATTGCGGGGTATCTAAACAACATGAACTTAATAAGTAATTGTCGGGACCCTGGTTCCGCTTAATGTGGCCTAATTGCATCGCATCTTGCCATGTCATACATCATACATGCATCATGCCCGATCTTCTGCCGTGGTATTAAATAGTGCATCCGGTGTTTCTTCTAGTGTTTTGCTTCTTCGCGGATTAGGCCGATGAGTTGATGCGAGTGTCGACCCGATCTTCGGTTGAACCTTCGGCAATGTTTTCAGGTGAGCATCTCCCCCTTTCTACCTATCTTACTTTCATAGTATTTATTCCCTCCTGTTGATCTATTGCTATCTGTGTTGCGATGCTCTAGTTTTCGTACCTAAAACATCCCTTGCAGCCTTATATTGCCTTGGACACATCCTATTACCTGTTGTTTGGTAGATAGTTGGACTTGCGCGTCGTAGTCGCTTGCTCAAGTGCTGTCGCGTGTCGTCAAGTACCATAGTTGTTGGAGTATTGTCGTATGTTTAATGTTGGAGATGATCATGGCTTTAATTATCGTTTAATTTAATTATCGCTTAATAACTAAAATTGAAGTAGGTAAATGCAAAGGCACAGGTGGGCAATAGATTTTATTTGGTTGTTAACCGTCCACTTGTGTCCCGTAGGACCCCGAGTTCTTGACACCTGTTCCGAGATCGAGCGCGCTAACCACAGGTGGTGTGTATGGGCACCCCCATCGATTTAGTACCTGATTCCAAGTACTGTACTGGGGGCCACAAAGTAGTTTGGGGCTTTATTACTATTCTGTACTTATGCCATGCTTTACTGCTTTATTTAAATTGTGCGAGGTACTGCACACTACTGTTTAGGAAAGCGGAGTGTTTTCGCGGTATCGACAAGCCCAGTTTTTGGGTTCCCAGTCGTTTACAGCCACTGGCGCAAACCCTGAGTCCGTCTCGGAGACCGGCCGACTTCGTTGCGGGTATACTTAGTGGGGTGGCCCCCCGTGCTTGCTTTGGGTCTGGGAAACGTCGTGTCCGAAACCCCGTCGACATACCGTTGGGTGTATGTTTTGTGATCTTGTACCTACCTGATCCGACAACAAGGGTGTAGGTGCGTCTGGGAACTTTGGTGCACCCCTGCAGGGTTAAATCTTTTCGAGAAGCCGTGTCCGCGGTTATGGACGACTTGGAGCACAGGTCTCGATCATAGACAACTATAACTAAAGTTTACTGCTATAATTTGACTTGTATCCGATATGACTAGTAATCAGCTTCACTGCAACGGAATGGCTAAATAAAAGTACCAACAACTGCTGGGTTTGGGAATATCTCACGCTATTTGTATCTGACTAGTAAGTGTTGCAACCACAACGGAATGGTTAACTAAAAGTGCCCACTGCTTATTATATCAGGATGACTATCTATACCTGACTAGTAATTACTGCAACGATAACTGAATAAATAAAACTGCCAACGGTGTGAGTTCCTCGGTTGACTTCCCCGTTTGGTCTTGAGGGGGAAATACCAGGATGGGTATGTTTGGTGGTAGTATCAGGTTGGATCCGAATAGGTCTTTCTTACCCCTCTCTGATAGCCGCCAGTTATATCGAGTCTCTATAGGTTGTTTAGTGCATGCTGCGCTGCCGCTCAGTCCACCATACCTATGTAGGCGAGGACCGCCGAATTCTAGCCTCGCCGTGTACTGGCCTCAGTACTGACCGCTCTCCCTTTTTCCTTTGCCCTTTGTCGGCACCCCTTTTGTTTAAGCAGGTTTTGAGATCGACGTCGTTAGCAGGGTTACCCTTCCGGCTTGTCCTGGGCAGGGTTATGGACGCCACTGGTTATTCTTCAGGGCTCTTAGCCCCATTTGCATCTTGTCCATAGTCGGACGCTCTATCATTTTCAAGGTGATTTGGATCTTTGTATTGTACATCTGCATTCTTGACTCTTTGCGTCGCCGTTGTATATATCTGTTCTGTGGTTCCATCGAGGACTGTTGTGTAATGTTATTACTTCGTTTTCCACCCGCACGAAAGTGCCTGGTGGGCACCTTTGAATCGTTTCTATGCGGGTTTGGCGGGAAGCGCTGAAACTTGCATAGGGTCGATTCTGAGGGTGTTACAATGTGGCATGTGGCCCACTAGTCAGTGACTAGGGTAGGTTCAGTTTCGGTACCAAAAGTATCCTCTCTTTAGAAATTAGATAAAACAATATTAATTCCAGAAATAAAATAAAATGATTAAATCTTGTAAATTTATTATATTTTGTTCTATACTTCAGAAAAATATGTTTAATATATGAAAATTTTCAGAAAAATAAAATCTACAACTTAAAACTATAATTAAATATTATTATGATGATTATTTAAATAAATATTATTTAATAAATACTTTATCAAGTTTTAATACTTTGATAATTAATGTTTTAATAATGATAAATACTAAAAATACAAATAAAATACTAAAAATCTTAGAAAAATAAGAATTAGAGTTTAAAACTATAATCATGTATTATTATTCCTCCTAATTAAATATTTATTATTTATTAAGTATTTTTAAAGTAACAAACCTTATTAAAATCATATCTAATTATTTTAAAATCAAAAAAATAAATGTAATATACCAAAATGATCACAAAAATAATATCTACATATTAAAAATGTGATATTCCACTTTTGAGTTAAATAAAAAGTTAAACAACTTTAATAACTTAAATATAAACTTACTTTCTTAATAGATAATTCATATAAAGGTAAATTAATTTTTTTAATATTCCTAAAATTTCCAATTGAGATTTAATAAGTAATACTAGTCTTCAATATTGATATTATGAAGTCAAAATGGTTCAACACGTTTTAAATGCAATTTATTTAAATGATCCTTCAACCATAAGTATGAATTATTTTATAAAAGAATCCTTATCTATTATAAAATATCCAAGAATAATTTGTAAAGAAATAAAACCTATTCCTTTACTTTAACCACAAGTTCATAAACAAATCAAAACACTACAAGTGAGTTCATATGTAGTAAATAATATTGTTTACTTATTCATAAACCTTATTACCACTATCAAATCAATATAATATCATACTTAAGTAACTCTAAAGAAACATTATAAAGTGAACAAGACATAAGTATAACAAGCATTACACCTAAATTCCATCTATGTTTTAAAGTTAGCTTTAATCTACCAAACTCCAAGTATACTACTAAAAGCTTTATTATATACTTTATAGTTTACTTTGGTCTGGTATAATTAAGTTATAAAGCATCTTAATACCAAACCAACTCAGTTAAAAAAACCAAGATAGATAAGTCTCAAATACTACTAATTTCATTATTCCAATAAAGGCAATTCCTTCTGACTTAAAGACTATAACTAGAAAGAACACCTCATAAGGTAAACTTAAAAGCTTAAATACTTCTACTTAATTGAGAAAGATTTTCTTCAAAATTTATTCATTTTGCCACTTCAATCAACATATAACAATTAATAGTAAACACTTTACTTGTATAATAAGATTGTTAATACTTAAATTCTTTATAAGTGACATTACTTGCAAGTAAAACTTGAAGATAAATAATTAAGATGTAAGCAACCTTGAGTAGCATTCCATATGTGTGTATGTTGTTGTTCTATAAATACATGTTGTATTCCACACACTCACAAGCCTTAATAAGAAGCACATGTGTGAAACCTAATCTAAAAGTGCAACACATTCCAAGGAAACCAATTCCAGAATCCAAACCCTAGACCAACGTTATTCTTGGGATTCGCATTTCTCAACTTGCATTACATTACATATGCATAAAAGCATCTTGCTTATTTAAACATTAGTCCTTACCGGACCAATGATGCAGATTTCCGCTATTGGATCTTTTATTGTCTTGAAGACCGTGAGTGCATAATCTTGCAATCACAAAAGGTAAGTTCACACTTGCTCATGTCCTTTGATTATTTTCTGTAAAGTATTTTACAAATCCAGTGTTTTCATTACCTGCATTTGAAAAGGTCCGAAAACACTATTTTCATAATAAAATGATTATAGGTTTATTACCATGAGGTAATAACCTACTATGAAAGTTCCGATGGTAAAGGAACATATTACCTAGGACTTAATAACCAATGTCGCCAGTGGTTCTTGCGCCGTATATCACGCGTTAACCATGAGATTTGGAATGGGACGGAGAAGTCAGCTGTATCTTCTTCCTCTCGCATGTAGCCGGATGTGCAGGTCGTGGTTGTTATCACTCGTAGCGTGCATATTAATTGGTAATTCATAGAGGATATGCAGCATATGGGTGGGAACCCTCAATGTCCCACGATAGTTCTGGCATCTAACGGTCTGTACAAACCATTGCCGTAATTCAATATGTGGGCATGGTGTACACCAAGGAGGCATGCGAGGTTGCGAAGGGGGCAGTGATTGGCTTGGATCATCTACTGGGCCCCACACCATAGGAAGTGTGGATGGGAAAGATCGCCCGGTTGTGCAACAAGGATTTAATCTCTCATGGTAAAAGTAACGCACCTTTGCAGAGTGTAAGAACTGTAACTTGTTGCTCCTTGTTCCGGGAAGGAGCTGCGAACGCGGCGGGAAAGGAACCCCATGAAGGTTAACCCGTGAAGGCTGACGGACATAGCTTTTCAGAATAAAAGCAACCTTTGAAGAAATGTTTAAGAAAACTTGCATTGCCTACGACCTACGGTCTGTGGTTGTAGCTATAGTGCATCAAACACTCCTTTTCTAGTGGACTTGCTGAGTATGCTCGTACTCAAAGTATCTTCTTAACCCTTGCTAGGTTCTAAAGCCAGTACAGACGATGTCTACATCAAGTATGCTCCGGGAATCATCGTCAAAAGCTAGAGCTCTTCAAGGAAGTCAAGAAAGTCAACATATACATCAACTCAAGTGAAGACGAAGTTGCTGATTAGATAAGAATAGAATTTCTAACCATAGAACCTACTTCGATAGAGTATTTCTATAGCAGCAATGCAAGCCAGTAGTTCAGCTACTAGTTTTATAAGTATGGTAGTTATGAGTTATTCATTCTTGATTCTTATTCATAAGAAGTTTCTTTCTCTCTCTTTAAACTAGAGTGTTCTCTGGATCTTGTGTAAAGAGTTGAGTTGTAACCTATAGTCATGTCTTGGACCTGCTATGTTTCTGTTGTACTACTCTGAGGGATGTAATACTAGTGAACGGTGTTTCATTGGTGTTATGTCAACGACTATAGTGTACTACATCATGCAGTGGTATGTTGGGTCACCGCAAGGACTCCTAGTATCCAATGGGGAGGCAAGACAGTTCAAGTCCAAGGCAATGAATCATCAACCTTCTTGGTGGAAAATAGCTCAAGAGCCTTGTCTAGTGATTCGGCCACCACCTCCTTGTATGCAAGCCAACGGGCCTCGGAGAAGATACGCATGGTATTCCAATGGATATGCATTCCCAAACCCACATTATGTCTTCCCTCCAACTCAACAACATCACTTTGGTCCATCTATTTCAATTCAATCCTCACTTGCTCCAAGACCTCGGCGTAGGTGGGACTACGCTCAAACACCATATCTAGCTCATCCGGGTCCGGTTCTATGTTGCATTTTAAAAAGGCATCCTTGTCCACATGATGAACATGAACAATTTTTGCCATCCCTAACACATAGGAGAATATGTTCATTAACTAACCATGACAAGATAAAAAAAATATACTAGTCACATTACCAAACCATATAGCTAACAAGAACACCCTCTCTTACATAAGCAAACCCTAACCCTAGCAGCTGGGGAGGGGCCGAAATCCACCAAATGAAGCTTCCAATGTGAGAGATTTGAGGGGGAGAAGAGAGGGGAGAAGGGGGCACCTCCTTGTTGTTCTTCTCTGCTGGGCCGAGCTGGGAGTGACTGGGTCGGGGTGGGGAGGGGGCTGCGCACGGCAGACTAAGTCTCAATGTGTATAGCCTTTCTGATAGACGCTACACATTAGAGCATAGCGCCTATCAGAAGGCGCTACACATCGATCTTAGCGTCTAGGCGTCGCACGACCGGGTGGGACCAAGGACAGGCCAGGCGGGTGCCACGCTGGCAGGGGCATAACGCCTAACAAAAAGACGCTACACTATAGAGCATAGAGCTTTTCTGTTAGGAGTTATCCAAAGGGTGTGAAATTCTTTCGACGAGAGTTTATTTTGTGAAATCCTTACGAGTTTGGGTTATTTTTGTCCATTCTGCCATCAACGTTGCCTCGACGCCTTCACACAATACATGAGTAAATTACTTCCATTTGAGGTGAATGCATTCTTTGGAAAACATATCCAAGTGTAATTTTCATTTCTTCACTGCACTCATAGGGAGTATCAATTTGCGTGCTCTCTTTAGGACATCTCTTGTTTGTTTGTTTGTTCTTGACTCTGGAGAAAGAAGAAAAAAAAGGGGTTCTGGAGGCCCAGAGCCGCACGCCAGGCCCAATAGACACTGGGTACTGGGATGGCCTTCATTAGGTGGGCCGACATTGTCATCGTCGCCACGCCATCTGAGAGAGAGTGAACACGGGAACATCCTTGAGTCCTGCCAGACCACCGGAGAGAGAGAGAGAGAGAGAGAGAGAGAAGAAGAAGAAGAAGACGAGCCTACAGAGCAAGGCAAGGAGTCCGTAGGCGGCGGCGGCGGCGGCGGCGAAGGCGATGGCGTCCGGGTGGGGCATCAACGGGAACAAGGGGCGGTGCTACGACTTCTGGCTGGATTTCAGCTCGTGCATGAGCAAGTGCCGCCAGCCCTCTGACTGCGGCCTCCTCCGCGAGGACTACCTCGAGTGCCTCCACCACTCCAAGGAGGTACGCCCATCATCCTTCCCCGCCCCTCGCCCTCCCGCCCTGCGACTCTCCACCGCCCGGATGGATGGATGGATGGATAGAGAGATCTATCTGTACATACCCTCCTCGTCTGATCTGCCGCCGCGACGCTGACCGTGGCGGCTACCTAGATCCGCCGCCGCCGCCGCCGCCTCGTGTGATTCGTAGGCGAGCGGCTCCGGGATTCCAGACATGTCTGGTCTTTCGTGGCAGCGTCGATATGGAGGGGAATCGATTGGTCTTGATGTCTTTTCTCCATTTTGGAGGGTTCATGTCATCTGTTCATTATTATATTATATGGGGTCGTCAATGTAGCCTACTTGTGAATCATCGGCCTTCTCAATAGATGCATCGTAGCTGTGTTCAGGCATAGTAGGATTGCCGAGGATCCGTAAACCATTGTAGGGACTAATTAGGAGAATTGCTTGTTCTAGGATGTGACTAGTAGAAGCGCATATTCTGAATTATATGTCATGCCTGATGAGATCATATTCTGAATTATATGTTTGTTTCAAAGGAAAATAATCCCCTGATTCATTAGGACCATTTCCGTTGTGATTCTTTTCCTTAGAATCATTCTTTCCATTCATAATTATTGAAGTATTTCTGGGTGCTAGATAAGATGAATGTGAATATAAATCTCTAGTCTGAACTCTGTATTTTTCTGCACTTCCGTTTCGCTGTGCTGGGTAATTCTAAGAACCATGGTAAGCCGATGGGCGAATCGTGTACTTAAGCCTTTGTGATTTCTTCCACTGCAGTTCCAGCGCAGAAACAGGATCTACAAGGAGGAGCAACGTCAGATAAGAGCTGCTGCTCGCAAGGCCAAGGAGGAAGCCGAAGGAGCTCCTGCTGTTGCAGCTCACCACTAGCATTCACTTTCTATTTCTTCACATGCTTTTGTTTGCTGCAAGCACTTCGATGTTCGGCTATGATGCCATGAGCAAGGCAATAATAAGTCCCAAACATTCTACCCTCCCACTCCATGACTTGTTCTAGAATCATGAGTTTGATAAACTACATTGGTTGTGAAGTTTGTCCATCTTTGAGATATTTGGCAATGATAAACGCTTGATTCGGTCACGAAACAATATGTTTGTGCATGTCTGAATGACTGAATGCCTTGCAGTCCGGTTTGCTGTTGCAACTTTTCTTCTAGTCGGACTAGATTAGCATGTGTAGTTCAGGTGTTGAAGACCCGGGCGTGTCTTTGGTTCTGTTTCTTTCGTGTGCTGATACCAAGATTGTTTGGATTCTTACCTTCCCCACACTGGGTTCATTTGTGCTTTAAATCAGGTTATGGACTTTGAATGGAAAACGCTGAAGATTGACTTTCAGGAATGTTTTCTGCAAATGCAAACAGCAGGCTTTGGAGTAAAAGTAGCATTGTGTTTCTATTAATTGGTCTTTCATGGAGCCTGTCTGGTTTTACGGAAAATGGGAAGAGAAAAGACGTTTTCCCTCTATTCCAAATATAAGTATAATATATCTAGGCATCTTTTAGTGTAGATTCGGATCAAAATAAATAAACCTACACACTAAAAGACGTTTATATATGTGTTTCAGAAATTTGGAAAGGAGGGAGTACCAACGCAAGTCGTCCATAAAAGGTTGATGTGGGTAGAATACATGACACACATTTGTCTAGTATAGTTCCAAGTTTATGAACGTCAGGACAAATAATGCTTAAACCTTAGTCCCCAAAACATGTAATCTTGCAGTTTCATAAAACAAAGTACAGTAATAATGAAAAGAATACAATAGTGTCAAGATCTACAACCCACATGTCCATGTTTTTGACATAGTATCACATTTTATTCACCATAGCAGAGTGTACATTAGCTCTTATTCCCAAGCTAACCAGATGAATTTTGGCAAAAACAAAAGGGTTAAAGAAACTACCTTTTGCACCTGGCATTATTTTGCTTTGAACTATATACAACACAAAGGGCTGCTATTTCAGTCCCTGGTGGCTCTTAACGAATAGCTAAACCCTAATCTAGAATACCAACTGACATGCAGAGACCATTAGTACATCACTGAGGAATTTGTGAGTTAGACGTGAACTTCAAGTCAAAATAATCAATCTTCATTTGCTGTCAGCGCCATATCTTTTGTTGTTAATGCAAACTGAGAGGCACCACCGTGGAAAAAATTATCTACCGGCAGCTGTCAAACAGTCAAAGTGCATCTGGAACTGACTTGAGCACATGGTCTCGCCTATTCTGGAGCAAAGTAGCAGTCTTTTACTGATAGCCGGTCAAAAGCATCAAAATTCGCTTTTAAACCAACAAACTGGCTTCCTAGCTGCGCACACGCAGCATGTGGCCATCTGCACCCCTCTCTCGTGCGTAAGGGGCAGAGCGACTCGCAAATTTGGTTGCTTGGTGTCTCTGATACCAAACCATCCTCAATCGCAGATATGGATACAGATAAGTCAGCATTATCATCTTGCTCTTGCTGGGATACAGCATCTGCTTCCCTTTGAAATGAATACGACATCCCCTCGGTCCTGTCAGCTTGGTTTTCATCAACCGAGAAATTAACTTCGCAACCTATAGTTTGGATTGCCCTTTTAATGGCGGCGTTTTCCCTTCGAGCCCTTTGAGCCATGGCTAAGGCTGAGCTACTTGCACGCCTCTCCCTCTGCAAGTCTGCCAGCATAGACTCCATCCTCATTTTAATATCCCGTGATCTTGATTCAGCCATCTCCTTTGCCTGCCGGCGTGAAAAACAAAAGAATGCTGAAACATTACCCAGGATATGACATTCATTTTCGAACAGAACATGCTAATATTTCTCTTTTACGGTTAACCTATCTTCGGCCATGAATTTTTTTCGTCTCCTAACTCGTGTATAAAGTCAAAAAATCAGTGATAATCCTGCGTAATAAATAGATAAGTACCTTAATTGAGGCCACGTATTTTTTACACATGGAATGCCAATTGGATTCAAGACCGCCACCTTGTGATTCAGGGGGACATGTCCATCTCAAATAAAACTGAGGCCATAGAGTTGGAGCAAGTGCTGCAGCAGGGGGCACTAGGGGAGCACTATACCTAGCTTTATCATAAAATGGATTGAAGTGCTCATGGAAGCTGCCACCAGAAGCCCGTAGATCAGCCAAGTACGTCCACATGCAATGGCAAGAGCTTGTAACCCCAGATTGCTCCCTTTCCCGCTCGCTTGCATTTTGAATCAGAAATTAGCTATGCAGAATATTTTGCAATTAAGAATCAAACAGTGCAGATGAAGAAATGAATCAAACGTTATCTGATTAACCAAAGAGTATAATGATCTGGACGAGCACATTTTGGGGACACAGTCAATAGGATCTCAATCTCCATTTGTTGATTATTATACATCTTAAAAATTGAGTGGATGACAGATTCTAAAACAGGATGCAACATGATTCATGGGTAAATAATAACTAGATTATGACATGTAACCTCCTAATACTTTGAATTGACTTGAGCACCAGATGTGTATCAATAGATAATCAAAATAGTCCGATTGCTCAGTGACCTAAGTCAACTATAATCCTGCTAGTTATTTTTCCATAATTGGATACTTAATACAGCAAAGAGCCTATGGGAAACCCTAGAAGAAAGAAATCATGTCTCCTTACAAAGGTTCCTTTTATTCGCAAGCATGCATGCCTAGTTCAATAGAAAATCAATCTTAACTTAAAGAAGTTCGATCCTTACAAAATTTCCTACTAATAATAACATTCTCAAACACAAAACACCTGCATTTCAATTTTCCTTTATATGCTTCACTTATGTTGGTGATTCACACTCTGGACAAAACAAAAAATATGAAAAAATGTGGATGAACATGCCTTTGTTCCCTCCACATTCACTAGATCAGAAAATGCAGATATGACATATGAACAAAATAGTCAAGATAGCCCCTAGATTGAATACCTATTGCACAGGAAGTTCCCAAAGCGACATGAGAACACACAATCCGTAAAGTCAACAAGGAATTTCTGCAACAAAGGCAGTTAAGGTTATGATTAATGTCCATGAAGAGACCTAGTTTTAGCAGACCCATACAGGTGCAGAAGAAAAGAGGACTTACAGATGAAAACTCAAATGCAGATGGGTATAGACGTAACAACTGAGCAATACAATCAAGCCACTGAAACATGAGATGCCATATTAGAAGAAAAGAAGTTCAGGTAATTAAAAGAAACAATGGATATATCATATATCTTTAAAACAAACACAAATGTATGAATAACACAATAGACACATCGGAACTGCATGATAGGTCACCCTAATTATATTTAAACAGAGCAGTGTGGTGTTGTTTTAAATGCTTAAACACCTTAGTAATCATTAAAGCACACCATGCTGTTCACTCAGTTCAGAACAAATTAAATAGCTTCTGAGACACATGATTTGCAAAGGGTCTGTCGCACAGCCTAACTAAATGCTGAATAGGTAAACCATAATCCAAAATGTTATAGCTTACAGGAAGTTAGAACAGTATAAATTAGTGAATCGGAACAAGTAATTGAATATGAACATATATAATGAACAGCCAATCATTTACTCATCAAAGCAACCAGTAACTGCTGAGATGGAGGAAACTCCTATTATTCATTGATACAATCTGCCCAACAAAAAGAAAGAGAAGTAGCACTTGTACGCTACCTGTAACAGTATGGGTGAACTGTTGTTTGATGTCTGGGATTGAACCGGTGTATTAGAGGACGACCCTGGTGGTCCTAAAGAGGTTCTGCTTGGCGAACTGCTCAAATTCCCAAGAGAAGGTTGTCTTAGTAGCTCATACTGTGATCCCCCATTCTCAGTTACTGTTGGAATTCCCATTCGCTCTGCAAACGGGTGACCAAAAGCTAGCCAATCCTTTTCCACAAGAGCCTACAAAAGTTCGGTAAAAGAGTGTTATATATTCAAGTTCCAAAACTAAGCCATTCGTCTATTGAAGTAATAAAATTAAAATAAATCAGAAAGCAGGAACTATCATACATCAGATAACATAATGTTAATTCATTACAGTGTGCAGGACCAGTGTCACTATAATCTCAAAAGTTCAGAAGGCCATTTATCATCTGAAGAGGCACATGCAACATCTAGTCTGAGGAAATGGCATTCCATTTCCATTTTAACAAAAAATAATGCGCATACGTCAAAAATAATGCTAAATATAATCTAGAAAGTTTCCAAGGCAGGAACGGAAGAGACGTGGGAACAGAAGTTTCTTGCCAGAGAAGCACACAAACTTTGTGGTCTCTGCAGTCCGTACCTGGAAACCATTGAATGTTCGATAATAGGGATCAAGCAACAAACAAGCAAGTGCAATTAACTGGGTTGTGCGGTCCCATCCATCACTGCAAAATTAAAATTAAGTCAGCAGCTGTTTAGAATTACAAAGTAACAAAGCTGTACGCATCATGCAGCCTAACATTACATCCAAAGGATCACTACTTAACTGCATGAGATGTGAACAAGACAACCAAGATTTGGAGTTCCCCTGATAGTCTGATTGCTACTAGGACCCGCATTTGGAAAACTGACGGGTACTGATTTATTTTTATATTTTGGATTAAATTTGAATATAAAGCTCCCAAAGGTAACCAGACATAAACTGTTTATCTAAACTTACTGCCCACAGGTTTCCCTGTTCCTGGCAGGAGCCTAGCGGTCTAGGCCCAGGACTTGTTTTCCCGTAACCAGTTTTTGGAAACCCAGATGTGAAACAGTGAAAAAGAGCAGCCTTGCGTTAAGCCAATAGAAACACGACAGACAACCCAAACTTATGGTTTAACCTTAAAATCGCCATAGAAGGGTCAAGGTGGAACCTACATGGTATAGTTCAACCACTCCAGTGGTATTGGCATGTAATCCCAGATACAACAAATGATTAAAAAACCTACAGCAGCAGAAGGGCCTCCAATAGGCTAATGAGTGAAAAGGAAAGGCCTCCAAATGTTACTTCAATCCTCTCAAGGTGGTTTCACCATTATTTTACATCCAAAGGTCATAAGTATATAAAGAGCAATTTTTCAAGTTCTGATTAAGTAAATTCAACAATGAATTGTAGAAGATATGTATAAGTATTATTTAAACAAATGGGTCAAGCTGCTCAAAATTTAATAGCTAGTGTCCATCCCTTTCATGCAATGTATAAATGAACTTGTGCGCATCTCGATGTTGCCTAATGATTACTGAATCTATAGTGTAAAAATAGTTGAATGAAGAGATGTTTTAGACGCTTTTGGAATTCAGAATTCTAGGTTGATAAGACTCTCCATGGTCGAGGGTTGAAATTTTTTTCCCTATTTATTGCACAAATATTCATAATCATTAGCAACGGGACCTCTGTTATTATTCTGAACTGATATGCACAAATATGTTGTGTACGAAGTGATAATCCTACACAGGCACTTGCATGTGTGGCATGTCTGAAATAAATGCAAGACCAACACGTGTACTAACAGAAAAAATATACATCACTGTTCTTCATTTGGTACAATAGGAAAATTTATTCAATTAGCCCGTATTATCAATACTGAGGTAGGTAAAAAACCTGCAATGGACAAGAACTGAAGCTGATTCCTGAGCAATTTGTGCTGCAATCCATGAAGCACCAACAAGGATGTTCTGGATATGGTTTAGCCATTCCCCTAACATCGAAGAAAACTGTGTCATGCTATTAAGACTCCCTCCACCCCAGGTTGATCCACGGTTTCTCTGGAAAAAAGAGAACATATTCTATCACTCATACGTTTGCTTCTCGACGAACATGCGGATAACAAAATCAAATACTTGCCCGGTCTCCAACGAGGGATACAGCTGAAGAGGTACCATTTGATGATATTGACCCATGGGCATCAACATAATCCCTAAGACGGGAAAGACTATCTCTCATTGTGTGGATATTTTGTATTCCTAAGAAGAGGACCTGGTTTCGAATCCAATGGATTAATAGGTAAAGTATAAAGCAATGCTACAGAATACACATAAAAGCCAATCTGTGCATATGTCCTTGCCTCAGATTTTGGATAGTTAGAAGATGACTCGGAGCCACCACCCTTTGCCCCATTTGCTAAAGCATTTGCTCTTGGCCGGGCATCAACTATGTAAAGTTTCCTGTTCACAATGGAAATAGAATAATTGCAACATGAAAAGCACTGAAACTGTTCAACAAATAGGTCCGAGAGAGAGTCAATGGGTGCTTAAATATATGGAATGGGGGACATATTAAACAATGGCTTAAACTAGCTAGGATTTGCTCAGAGTACTGTGCTGTTGAATACAGAAGTGGCATGACATCAGCTATGAAAGTAAATCATCAATGTCAACAAATATACAATTCTTAGCTTAGTATGTGATGATAGACCTTTAATGCCCGCAAAAAGGAAATAAAAAAAGTCGATAGGATTAACAACATCACAATACTGTTTGCATACATAAATCCGTTATTCCCAAAACAAAACAAAACAAAACAAAACAAAAACACATGGCACAACTTACTAGCAAACATTGTGGGTTAAAGAGCGTTCACAGAGTAAAGCCACATTATAGGAGACAATACTTAATGAATATCAAAAGAGAGAGCCCAACCAACAAAGAAATGAAAAGCATGCTTTGATTACCTTGGAGTCCCTTTAGGATCAAAAGTTGGGGGGCAAAGGGCAGAAACAAGCTTCTCATCAGCATTGCTGCAGAAAATACCTTATGATTAGACCAATAGCACTCAGAGGTCAGCACATGTGTCAAGGCTATTTATTTAGATGGATGTAAGCTCACTTTCTAAAATTCATCATTAATCCCACCAATGGCTGAGATGACCTTGCCAAGACAGCTCCAGACTCTGTAATATAAACAAGTTCACTTTTTCTGCATATTATTCAAGACAACTACAACCAAATGCCAGCTCATGCCTCCTCCACAGTTCGTTTTAATACTAGTATAGCCATCTGAAAGTACCTACCTATCTTTAAGCACCAAAACATGTAGTTTACCAGATAAAAACATGGGTATAAAATAGTGACTTGGTGTTCAGCAACATGGAAGAAACACTCAATATTTAAAAAATACATATATAAGCATGACTTAGATTTCCTTTACATGCTTGTGGAATGTATAAACATGGAATATCCTCTTTGGCACATGGCTCTGCCAGACTCCAGATATCACATAAAATCCTCAAACTAGAAACAAGGAGATCAGAATACCAGGAACTTCCCGTTTAAGAGTATATATTTTTAGGATGCTATTTAGCATTTGAACCAGAAGATGCACAAACTGGTTGGCAGACAAAATAAGAAGGTCCATGCTTGCCAAACCTAGAGTTGCACCATTACTAGTATAATTGGCAGGTTCGGATATACTTGCAAATTGTAATTACAAGATACAACGACTGGTTAATGTGCCAGGCTTGTCGCATTAATATTTTACAAAAAAAAAAGATGCTGATTTCATAACATGCATAGACCAATTTCCAAATCCAGTGAGTATAAAAATTACAGAGAAAATAATGAAATTGCTGGCAAAGGATAAAAGAGAACACATACCAGGGTCACACCACGAAATAATAGGCAAGCGCCTGCCGGCTCGAAAAGTAGAAGCTTGCCACAAATCTTCATCACTAATAGAAAAATAATTGTATGTGTGACTTGTTGAGCACATGTTTAAGGGAACATAAATTAATACATGATGTTGCCAATGGCGTAATATACCTTATGCTCCTTGGAACAATCAATTGAGAGGGGTAAGTTGAACACAATGAATAGCTCGAATTAACTGTAGTTAGCCTCCACAAATTTTTACGCAAAGATTCTTTTTCAACTTCAAACCCACTGTCGGATGAGTGCGGAAACCATTTCGTAAAAAGACGACGGTATTCCTCCAATAGGCGTGACTTTGGGTCGGATTTCTTATCAACAGTGGATGGGTCACAAGAAAATGCATATAGATCCCACAGATTAGCAGGTTTAGTATATCTTCTCAACGCGTCAAAAACTTCATTTTTCTGAAAAGATAAGTATCAGAACTCAGAAGTATATCTTAAAAGATAAATGGCTGGCAGAATTATCTCGCACAACAAAGTACAGGCGCATGCAAAGCCAAAACTGGATATTGCTCAATCCACAAAAAATGTCAGGAATATTTCCAGGATAAGCTAAAAAAAGTAATTAGCAATCAAATGCATGGTTTTAAAGGCGTCGCCTAGGCGTCCAGGCGCCCCTCCTCCGCCTTGCAAAAATGGGCGCTTTAGGCGCCTAGGCGTCCAAAGCGCCCGCCTAGGCGTCAGAGCGCCCCTATGTCGCCTTAAGACGCCTTAACGCCTTAAAAACCATGATCAAATGCAATAGATTTCGTAGATGGTTAGAATGGAAAAGAAAATCTACCTGCTTGGTTCTGGGACGAAAAGCGAACACAATAACTCTCATGTCTTTACCTGAACAGAAAAACAATCAAGTAAAAGGTAAGGTCATTAAAATGTACTTGCAAGCTTTTAAAATGGTAAGAAATAGACTGCAGGTACCATAAACAAAAAAAAGAATTATGCAGTACCAACAAAGATATTGCGACTATCACGCTGGAAAAATCACAAATCTAAGGTCACCGGGATAAAAGAAATGGTGGACGCAGCTACAGGATGATATGTAAATGAGACCCCTAGCATCAGTAGTATCATTCTTCCACTTAGATCTAGTCAGATTCATTATTAAGTAGGACTATATATATATAAATAGTTCTATACTCTTTGAGTATGTACTCGACTCATCATATACCACATAGATGAATCAATTATTCCTCTTTATCATATATACTTCATAAGTAACTACTAGATACCCCAAAGTGAGTTCTATGAAAAAATACATGTGAGTACATTTTTTATTATTAATTGTATATGTACGATTTTGTGTACAAAAACTAAGGGTCCCGATGAAAAAATTAATACTAGTTGTGTTGA
The DNA here is from genome assembly GCA_910589765.1 of Avena atlantica. Taxonomy (NCBI): domain Eukaryota; kingdom Viridiplantae; phylum Streptophyta; class Magnoliopsida; order Poales; family Poaceae; genus Avena; species Avena atlantica. Next base: position 124,907,888 of record OU342739.1, read on the forward strand.
GGTATCTTAGAATAGTTAATAAGGTATATTTAGAGTGATAAAGAGGTATACTGGATTTATTTAAGAGGTATGCCGAATGCGAGAGTACTCTATATTGGTGCTCAAAGGTAAAAACCTACAGAGTACAAACTTACCAATGACTTGAAGAAGTTCACGAGGCTGCTTCTTATCATACTGGCGTGGCATGGATTGAAGTTTTACATCCTGCAACAGAACCAGTCTAATCAACAATAATCTACAAGTTGATTGCAAGCATTAGAGCAAACAAACAGTGGTCATGCACCAAAGAAGACAAACCAAACCTAAGAATATAACCTGGAGGCTTACATCATTTAACTTCTCAATTGTAGTAAGAGGGATGGTACCCAACTCTATTATGCTTTTCGTTGCCTGGCTCTGCAAATAAAGGGAAAGACAGAACATATTAAATTCCTGTCCGAACAAACCAATAAATTTCTAGATTCCAGTTCAATAGAATAAAGTTGAGGGCACAATGTAGAAAGTGAACCATAACTAACAAAAAAGAAAGTTGCATAGCAAAAGGAATTTGTATTGAAGTGCAGGAGGCATCACATCGTGTAAAATTAGTTTTCAAAGTTGCAATAGAATAATGATATGGTTGCTTACCACAAAGAGAAGACGGAAATTTGTCACTGAAACTATCCCAGCCTCATCTGTGTTTAGTAGAACAACGCCATGACCCTATGTAAGGAGAGGTGAGAGCGATCAAACTCAAGATGGAGAAATGTTAAAGTCAAACATCGGAATGGGATTCATCCAGTGAAGGTTTTTGTTTTTTGACTGGAAATACATTAATCTACAACTCATGGTGTGTATGTATTCTCAAAATATAAGAACTCGGAGGTCAAGATCAAGTCACCATAGATTTGAACTGAAATCATTTAGACCACATAAATTTAAGTACCTAACATGGAAAATAGAGATCAGTAGGCAGTTAGGCACTTATTTCAATTGTTAGCAACAAATTTATATTATGATAAAAAAAGCAACAAATTTATATTATGGATGAGCAAATATAGCACCAGGAGGAAGGGGGGGGGGGGCTAGGCCTAGGCCAACATAGTCAATTGATGCTTGAAGCACCTCACACAACACAAATTCTCCTTGGGCCTTTAGACCTATCTTAGTACTCTGTGAGTTGAGCATGGTGGAGCTATTGTCTAGTGCTCTCTGTCTGGAAAGTTTGAATACGCACAGCAATAAAATCCAATTTATCGTTTCGGTACACACCATGTGTCTTCTGTTCACATTTATTCCATATGTTTGTACAGGAAATCCATAATTATTCAAGAATCCTGAATTCAAGTTTACTAATTCTATTTGTTTGGAACTCGATTAATACGTGCCGTGCAGGTGCTCTGCCATAGTGAATTTCCAGTTCTACCGCTAAATAGCCAGGTATGTACATTGGACCTGCTATATGCTGTTACACAACCTCGATATCTTTTGGAATGCACTAACTGCAATCTACTCCAGTATCTATCGCATGATGATGGAAGCACAGCCTGTAGACTTGCCACACTGTCCTTCAACCATGATCGTGAACAAATTTATTGTTCCGTACAGGTGTTTGATGTTTGGCCGTGAACAAATGAGTGGTAGATTCAGCAATATCAGAATCAAGTTGTTGTTAGTTATGGTTCCGTTTTAGAAATAAACAATGGGAATATTAATTTAGTTCCATTTAGTACAACATGCTCAACTGTACTTGATTCTAGTTGTGGATCCAATTTTGTGTACATAATATCTTATTATTGAAGGAAGCATCAATAAATAATAATGCTGTATGACACAAGTTCCTCCTGTGAGAATATACATCTAGCTTAGGCCCTTTATTACTTATGTTAACTTTTAAAAAGCTGTGCAGAACCCCCTTGAGGCTAGAAAGTAAATGAAATCAAATTATCTGATGGAAGTCTTTACCGATGTTCCACATTTTCGTCTGCCGCCACTTCCTATGTCGATGGGAGGTCAAACTTGTACTACTCTAAAGCAACAATAGTATGAGTAAGGCAGTATTACAACCAATATGCTGGACCATTTGTTCTGTACAGAAATTGAGATGTGTGCAATGCCATTGGGCTAATCTAGAGACACATTCACCGCCGTGACCGAATTGCTAATGCACGGTAACAAAAACATGAACATACTAGGCCATGAAGCTATGTTCTCCGACCACACACAACACAGGATGTCGTCTGAAAATGAATCCATGAAAAGGCCAGGAAATTAAACTTGGGGAATGGAGTCGAACCTGGGCATAAACCTCCTCGTCCTCGAGCAGGAACTCCTCCATGCCCTGCGACGACCTCCGTGACCTGGGATCCTGGAAGCGAAAGAAAATACACAGCGCCGCATTAGAACCTCAGACCACAACCTAACCCTACGCACTGGCGCCCGGATTGTCGCAGGCACGTGCGCACGCTTATATGGAGGCGGGAGAGGAGCGAGATGCACGCTCGCGGCGTAGCGGTGGCCCCGCGCAGCCCCGGGCGCCGCGCCGGAATCGGAGCACTCCCGGGGCCGAACTCCCGCCGAGGCGTCAGGCGCCCGGCCGAGGCGGTACATAGAGGGGGGGAGGGACGAACGCGCGCGCGAGCAGGGTGAGGCGAGGGGGTGGGTGGAGCAGCCGCACCTCGATTTGGTTCCAGTCGATGGCGTCCCAGCTACCGGAGGCCTCCATCTCCGGCGAGCGGAAGCGGGGGGTCCCCCGACCGCGCCGCGGCTTCTCGTTGTCGTCGCGCGCGCGAGAGACGAGGAGAGAGGAGAGAGAGAGGGATGGAGAGAGAGCGGTGCTGTGCTCCGCTCGCGTGGGCTTTGGTTCTGCGTTGGCTTGTCGGGGGAGGCGACCGTATCGTGTTCGTACCGGCGCGGTCTCTTCTGCAACGCACGGTTCGGTTGCTTCACCTCTCTTCCCGTGCGGGCGGTGGCGTGAGGCAACCCATGTACCATGCGACGAGTCCGTTCCAAGTTTCCTCCTCTTCTCTCGAAAAAAAAAGTTTCCTCCTCTTTAATTGAAGAAAAATGTCTCTGGCCAAGCACCGTGAGCAATCTCCTGCGACACGAGTGGGACACGAGTAAGACCCGATCCGACCCGACCCTGCCCTTAACCACACCTCGTCGGAGCCCGTCCCGGTGTACATGGCCCGAGATGGAGCCATAGGAGAGCATGGGCCGCTCGACTCGAGTCCGGGTTTTCGGGGAGTTCCCGATGTCAGGAGGAGGCGCGTCAGCAAGCAGTGATCAAGCACGACCTACAAAGGCAGGAGAACAGCAAATAATGCTTTTCCCGCATGTGCCCCTCTCGGGAGGGATGGCATGGGCGAAACCCTAAGTCGTCGCCGCCCCAACTCCTCCTCCTGCTTCTTCTCCGCTCCCACCGGAGGACGCCAGCGGGCAAATCCCACCCAGTCGACGGTGGTGGCGGGGCTGCTTCCTCGCGTGGTGGCCTCTCCCCTGCAGGGAGCCCCTTGGGCGCTTGAAGGTTGTCGCCCCGACGGCGATCTGATGGCGGCGGGGTCTGGAAGACGGGGCGGCGGCCTCGGGCTTTGATGGCGGTCCTTCCTCGACAGCTGGCGGCGCGGGTCGCATCTGTTGGCAGGGGCGTAGTCCTAGGGTTTCTCTCACGCCAAGACAAAGATCTGCCTTCAGCCTGTTTTCATTGATCGGGTGGCAGTGTCGTGTTCCGAAAGGCTTCGCCGACGAACTCCCATGGGCAATTCATGCCTGGAGATTGCTGGAATGGATGGGATTCGGTCGCGCGCAACCGTTTTTCTGACCGTTTGGTTTCAGAGGGAGCGAGGCGAAGCTCTCCTGTCTGTTGCCATCGTGGAACATGTATTTAGTTCCATGGTGAAGTCAATGTGCGGAGAATGACATGGAAGCCAAGAATTGTGGACTAGCAAGGGTGGGTCGAGTCCTGGTGGCGATGAGTAATTGACTTGGTGATTCATGACTTATAGCAGCGACATCGAAAAGTGGGAGCGACAGCATAGGAGGACTTCATAGTCTTACCTTGCAGGATAAAAATCCAAGATCTAACCTTAATTGGTTGTGCCTGACAATGACCTTGTTGAAGACATTGTTTTGTGAGCGAGGACTTTCTCTAGGGTAAAAACATATGATCTCTGATCGGGCGACGATGGTGTTTATTCTCTGGTTCCTTCTTGAAGGCGTCGCTATTTAAGATGTTGGACTTCTGGTGTTGTTTCGGTGGGGATAGTGTCGCTGCTACTAAGGATCTTATCGCTATAGCGGGACTTTTTTTATTTTATTTTAGTTGTGTACGTCCATAATGTCAATAGGGTAATGTGTTGTTGCGGAGGCTGGGTGTAATTGGTATCATCCGATATTAATATATGCTCATTTCCAAAAAATAAAAAGACAGGAGAAGTTGAGGCCACAAAACACAAGCATTAGATCCTACTAGTTGAATGCCCCGTGTGTTACTACATATGTGTAAATTTATTATCACATTGGCTTTCACCTCATTTCTCCTCATCTGGTTTTGACCTCATCTCTTATTTAGATACTCCCCATCTTGCATATGAAAGGTATGTGTTGTCTTTCTCCTATACCCTTACTTGTCTCTCCAAATCATAACATCCATAGTATTATATATGAATAATTAGACATTCATCAATTTTTTAATAATTCGACACTTCTTTTAATATATAAGAGTTTAAACAAAGTCACATGACAGACTGAATTTAGAAAAAGAAAAGCATGTGAAAAGTCCGGTGAAAATAATCAATACGCTGTATACTCTTAATTTTAAATCTTGTCTATAGTTTCTAATTGATATAACATCTTTTAAAAAATAATAAATAAATGCACCAATGTATGATGTCTAACAAATTGTTAGAAAAAATTGAAGACATAGGGTAGTAATTATTATATCTTTACAACTTGCTTAGAGTGTGTTTGTTTGGGCTCTGGCTGGTTGTGCCGCTGTGCAAGAAAAGCTGATGCGCTAGAAAAGCTGCTTTTATGAGTTTAACTGTTTGGCTGTCCATTTGTGAACCAGTCTGAAATGCCCTTCTAATAACACATAATTAAGTGTAGGTAATACATGTGGTATTACGGAACAACAGCTTTCCTTGTCAAAAGGTCAAAGTAAAAAATAAAAAATCTCCAAGTAATAAAAATAAAAAGGAAAGAAAGGGTTGTACGGCTGGCCCTAGTGAGAGCATTACTCCCTCTGTCACGGTTTGGAGGGTGTCCTACAAAAAACATGTGTTTTCAAAACTTCTCTTCTCCTAAACGCGTTAGACTAATCACAGAATTAATGCTCCCTTTTTTCCTCCCCACTTACTACTCCATGCAGCCAAAAAATTAATTCTTGCATGCAACTCCACCAATACATGTGCCCAAACTCCTCGTTTCATTGAGTAATTACGTTTACTAGACGGCGAATAATTAATGGGCCTATTTTCTTCCAGCAAATTTGCATGTTTTGGCACAAATCTGGCACAATCAGCGTCCACCTAGGTCCCAACAATCTCTCTAAAACATCCTCCAAACGGTTGACCGAGGGAGTATAGATGGTATCATACAATTTATGTCATCAAAAAGATGATATGACAGTGTAATTAATAAAGAGAGAAGTGCTAGTGATATCATGTTATGATACGGTATCATAGCACGTATATCTATAAAAATGAATAGCAAATAAATTTTGCCTACAAATTTTTATTGAAATTCTAAAAAATAATAAATAATATGATACTATAATACTATTATATGATACTATGTACTATAAAGATTGTATCATATTTTCACTATGACCAGACTACTATGGAACTACTACAATCCCCGTTGAAGGGAACGACTGTGCCGCCGCCCGCTGTGCTAGTGAGTGCAAATAGTGAGGTGAAGCTGGGCTAGAGAGAGTAGGAGCAGAGAGTGAAGTGGATCGGGGCGTAGCAACACAGGACAGAGCACACGGCAACTACGCAAATTGGGGGCATGTTAATGTGGCTGCAGCCACCGCACCCCCGTTTATGTGTCCTACTTAGATGAAGATCGCTTTCAAAATTAAAAGGAAAAGAAGAAGAATAATGTATCCATACAACCTTAATGTATCCTGACCAGAACATCTTCCTCCCACACTGCGTCCCTCCCTTCTTTAGCTAGTCGCTGCCATATTTTTTCCTCTCCCTCGATTAATTGTCTAGCATTTAGTCGCATCCTTCTCCATCAATTTTTATTTACCAATGTCACATATGGAACCCTCATGTCAAGGGTGTCACAACTCCACGATTCTATATCCCTCTAGAGCCGTCATAGTGGACTTCCCCGACTCCAAAACTGCAATAAGCATGAAATTTGAAGTGTGTATATATGCAGACTCAAATCCTGCAGCGGCTAATATGAAGACATGAACATGACGATCGATTCCTAGATTAGCATTGCATATTCACAAAGTTAACAATACAATATCTAGATCTATTTTATCTAGATCTATTTTATGATTCTTGTTTCGGTGATTTTTCTAAATAAGAGACACGTCTAAAATTGTCTTCATCCTACTTTTTTGCTCTTTAACAACTACCTCGTCACAAATCAGTTTTTTTTACCAATAGTACCCAAAATAGTTACTCTACCACGTGGGCCATAGTGTCATACGTCTTTCCTAAGGGCATCTCCACAGGGCCGGCCCATTCGATCCGAGTTTGTCTGAACTTGTCGACGCGAATGCGCGGGGCGTGCGTGGTATCCAGCGGGCCGACCCATCTGGACAAACGCGTCCGGTTCGACCCATCCATGCATCTAATTTGTGGCTTGTTTGCGTCGGCCCGGACGCGCGCGGACAACGCGGGTGTCCTACCCGCGCGTACCACTAGCCCACCCGTCAGCTACCGCTTACCGGCAACATTGATTCAGACACGGTCAGCGGCACCGATTTAGACGCAACTGCGGCACCGATTCAGTGGGAAGGCTAACCGACGGCAGGCGGCAACCTGCGCCAATGGCGACGAGACGACACGCTGACCCACTGGGCGGCGGCTGCGTTCCTGCACCGACATTGATGGCGAAGGAGCGGGAAGCTGCGCGTGTGGGCTGCTGGGCTATTTAACCTGCGCTCGTCGATGCCGCACTCCTCACCTATCGCCATCGCAAAACCTAGTTGTCATCGTCACCGCCACCGCCAACGATGAAGACGCCATCGTGGCTGAAGAAAGGGAGGGGCAAGAACGACCACGAGGCGTTTGGCTCTATTAGCCAGCGCCCCCGACTGCCGGCCTTCCTCCGCGGCACATCCCTGCCGCCTCCGCCGCGGCCGGAGGATTTCCGGGGCCGCCCCGTGGAGGTTCGCCCTCCACCACGACCGGAGGGAGACCGCTGTGAGCGGCAGTACTTCTGCTTTGCGGAGTGCGAGGGTCGCTGGAGGGAGGGCCGACGACGACGACGCCGAGATTGGTAGCGAGGACGACAACGACGACATCGCCGTCAAGCAGGAGGCGATGGACGACGTCACCGCGAACCTGCCCCTAGAGTACCGCGAGGTACTAGCGCGGGGCTACAACGAAGACGCCTTCACCGAGCAGGCCATTACGACCAGCGCGCAGGAGGAGGAAGCCTAGTAGCGCGGCTACATGGAGGCCCTCGAGCTCACCCGCATGGTGGCTGAAATGAACGCCCAACTGTCTCCACCGCCGCCGCTGCCGGTTTGGGCGCCTCCGATCGCGCCGGAGGTGGGGATGGAGCTGGCGCACCTCCCCCACGGTTGAGCGTCATGGCCTGGACAGGCGATCGACCCGCCTGCGCCCGTTCCCGCTTCGGCCCTGCCGCCGCCCAACCTCTGGACGCCGCCAGAGTACATCGACCTCGACCGTAGATAGACGAGGCGGCGCCAACGTGTGAAGATTGATAGCTAGGGCTAGGATTAGTTTAAATTATGTTTATTACATTTTAAATGTAAATTATAAACTTTGCCAGTTTTTCGCGCGAATTATTTGTGTTTGAATCTGAAAAAAAATTGCCTCATCCAGGACGGACAAACGGGTCACGCCGCTGGGCACGGTTGACCGGACAGACTGAACCACGGCCACAAATCGACAGCAACCCGATCCAAATGGATAAAAACGGACCATTTAGGATGACCGGATGGGTCGATCCGGTGGAGAACCCGAACTAATCAGTTGTAAATCAGACATCTTCCAATATTCAAAACTCTAAGAGATTTTGTGTTAAAATAGTTTTCGTTCTACAACATCAACAATTACATTCGGGCTTGCGGGCTTGCTTTGCCTCTAGTCAGTTTTTTCTCCAAACAAATCTAAGTAAATCTTCATGTTGAAAATTACCATGCAACATAAGTGACTGCAAAAAGTGTACTGAAATAACATACGTAAACTACTTCTAGTTTTTTTTTCCGTCAAAGCACCTTTTTGTGACGGAATATCACATACCTAAGAGCATCTTTAGCCATCCCCGTAAATAGCCCAAAACCATAAAATAATTATCGTTTATCGGTGTCTCGGAAAAATCGTGCGCCGATCAGTGCCTGTAAACACCCTCGGCTCGAAAAGGGTTTTATGGGGCGTGCCAAATATCACCCGCAGATTCAGTGATGCGCGGGGCAAGACGACGAACCGAGCGACATCCTCTATCTGCGCGGGAGCGTTGGCGCGGTGAAGTTTGAGCCGACCCTATCTTCTTGCTCTCCAACTCTCCTCAACTCCATTTCTCCCGCGCCGCCGTTGCCGCCAACAACCGCCATAGATTTAGGCCACAGCCGCCACGTGCCCACCACACCCGAGTGCCCCGCACCTCGCCGCGTCCGTGGAAGCTTGGATCTTGCGCAGGGTCTGAATTATGCAAGCTAGGCGACCGGATTAGGCGAGCTAGGCAACAGGATGTCGACCTCGCTGGCCATGGAGTTCTTGATGGACGACTCGTCGTCGTCCTCCTCCGACTCGGACCTCGAGGATCTTCTCAACAACGATGACACAGAGATGATGGTCATGATCCTCGCCGCCAAGCAGATCTAACACAAGATCGGCTTCATGCGCCGACGCCGCGGTTCGCAGTTCGGCCGCGCTTGCATGTCGCGGAACCGTGATCTCGGCCATGGCCCCGTGATCTCGGCCACGCCATGCTCATGCAAGATTACTTCGTTGAGGTACCCACATACCCGTCGCATCTCTTTCGTAGAAGGTTCCAGATGCGCCGTAATTTGTTCGTGAACATAGAACAAGCTTGCGAGGCCAATTGCCCCTATTTTACTCGCCAGAGAAATGTCGATGGCACCATGGGCTTTAGTGCTTACCAAAAAATCTCGACATCCATGCGTGTCATTGCGTATGGCATCCCGGCCGATTATACAGATTGGTATCTTCGCATTGGAGAAGATACCACCATTGCTAGTGTCCGGATGTTTCCCAAAACGGTCATCCGGATTTTTGGGCCCAAATATCTTCGATCCCCAAACGAAGATGTGCAAAGGTTGCTAGCAATAAATGATAGAAGAGGTTGGCCAGGGACACTAGGAAGTGTAGATTGTATGCATTGGCAGTGGAAGAATTGCCCGAAGGCATGGCATAGGCAATATTGTGGTAAGTCATGATCCAACCATTATGCTTGAGACGGTGGCATCGCATGACTTGTGGATTTGGCATTGCTTCTTTGGATTGCCGGGATCACTCAATGATATAAACGTATTGCATAGATTCTCGTTGTTTGGAAAATTAGCTAATGGATAAGCCATGGCTTACAACTTCAAGGTCAATGGACATGATTATACCATGGGCTACTACCTTGCCAACGGCATCTATCCGGCTTGGTCAATATTTGTTAAAACTATCCAAACTCCAAGGAATAAGAAGAAGGAGAATTTTGCACAAGCAAAGAAGCATGTTGAAAGGACATTGAAAGAACTTTCGGTCTTTTGCAAGCAAGGTTTGCCATTGTTTGAGGCCCTTCTCGTTTTTTGGACAAAGAAACCCTGTGCAACATCATGACATGTTTTGTGATTCTTCACAACATGATCATCGAAGATGAAAGCGATTTAAATTTAGAGTTCTTTTATGATAATGTTGGGACCCGTGTGCAACCACAAAGAAACCCTGGCCGCATCCAAAATTTTCTTGAGACCAATAGGAAAATTGAAGATGCAAGCACTCATCTCCAACTCAACAATGATCTCATCGAGCACCATTGGATGCTAGCCGGCAAGAGGTGATGTCCCAAAAAATTATTGTACTTGTAAAACTATTTGTGTAATTTGAACCATTCATTTATTTGTTACATTATTTGAATTGAACAATTGTTGTAATTTCATTCGTTGAATATTATAATTTGGATGATTATTGTGTTCTAAAAACATTGGTTAAATTTCGTATTTGTTGTCCAAACATTCTAAATTGTGAAAACAATATTTACGGGCTGGTTTGCAAGGCACCCCACCGAGAAGTCTCCGTGTGGTTCTGGTTTACGGGGACTTCTCGGCGTCGTTGCCCGTGAAGTGGGGAATCGCGAATTCAATGCCTCAAACTTGGACAAACTTGGACGTTTACGGTCTAAGGACCCACTATCCTCACGATTCTTCTACAACCTCACCAAAATAAAAAAAATTACATACAACAAAGTGTAAATTGGAAAGTTAGTGTAAATTGGAAAGTTACTGGAGCACCACACTTTACAGTTGCTTGAAATAGCTCTATAATTTGAACCTATAACATCAATGAAAATGCAGTATATGCTACATCTGAAGGATCTTAATAAGCACACCAACTCTCATGGATAAGAAAGTAGGCAATTGGAATAAGTGGGCAATTTATGTGAATGACACCAGCTAGTTCAAACTTCGGGAAAAAAATCGGCTGGTCAACTCCTAGCTTACCACCTTTCTATTTAATTGATTTGACACATTGTCTTGTGGCCTAAATCAAGGTCTCCAAGGTTAACAAAAAGAAAAAAAAATGAAATTTATTCATGTAATTCAAAGTATTATGCCGTTGTGATAATATTGTGTGGTGAAAAGTTAGCATATTTAATTTATTATTTCAGAGAACAACACCAAAGTGCAAATGGAACAGCAGAACAATTATTGCACCCATATGGTATTTCAGAAGTGTGAGACCATGACCTGTTATGGGTGGTATGCTCCTCGGTCCTTGCCGATGGTACATCGCTTGATCCAAGTGTGTCTTCTTCTTTAACCATGCATAGGGATCCGGTGATTTGAAGAGGATAAGAATAAAGAAACAAGAGATATGGTAAGAAAATGGGCACAATGTTGTGAACCTACCTGTAATTTACTTTTGATTAAACCATGCATATGCAAATGCTTTATAAATGGATGAGCTAAAATGCACCCAGTAACTCTAATCTAATTCTCACTTCTTATAAAATATATTTTATTTTTCAAAAAATCACTGCTAATAATCTAAAATTATATGTCATAAGTTATGAATTTTCGTATAAGGTATACCATGATATACTTCTTTAGAAAAACTCACTCTAATGATCTAAAATTAAATCTCATGATGTTCTATTTTGGATGTCATGTCCTACAAAAAAAGTCTAAGTTGTTCATTGAGAAAGTTGTAAATAATTCATGACACAAGGAATGCCACTTCTACATGATGATATTGACAATGATACCCTATGAGTTAAATGGCATGTTGGAGGTGATCCAATCAAACTTGTGCCAAGAAGGAGCCTTTACCTGAGAGGATGTGAATGGAGTTTCCGATATCAGTGTTGGATGCATGATGCCTATAGTTGCATGGCAGATGTTCCGGAGCTGGTTCGTACAAGGGAGGTTCGCATCGGCTTGAATCCCTCTTTGTGTCTCTCCATGTCCTCATCGGAAACCACTACCGCGGAGGGGAAGTTGGAGGATATGTTGCAGCGGCGTCATGGACGGAGGTCGATTACCAGCATGGAGGCAGCGGAAGATGGAGAGGAGATAGAGGGAGAGGGAGAGCTATTGGAAGAATCATAAGCGGTGGGAGGCAGCGAGGCTGTTGACTTCTCGTCGTGACGATGGTGAAGATGATGATGATTTTGTGCATTTGATAGCGATATTGTCGCGAGATTTTGTTGGACTAACAATTTGGTAAGAGAGTAGCATTCCAGAAAATACTTTTCCAAGTTATTATAATTATTATCTCTGATTGCTTTCCAAATTATTTTCTCACACAAATATATTTTGATTGATGGTATTCCTGTGATTGAGTTGTAGCAAAATCTTGTCCCGCGTGATGCCTGCCATGTATGCGCGACGCACGGAACGGATAAGAGTGAGCGTATTGTGCCCTAAGCCTACTCTTGCGACGCTACCCGTCTTCTAAGACAAACTTGTAAACCGCGTGTAATGATAATATGGTATGTATCCAAATACGTTTGTACGGACAGGGACCGAACACACGACTTTCTGCAATAATCCGCGCGTGTGCACCGCATGGAGGCTCCAGAGCGGTCCTAGCCTTGTCCCACTAGCTGGACGACGATAATTTGTGCTGCCAGCTCACAACCTCATCTAGCCAAGTTTCAAGATGCAACGTCCGCTGACAGATCGGCCATCGTCGACAAAAATGTGTTTATGCGGAGAGACAACTGCGGTGACCCAGCATACCATTGCATGATATAGTATATTATAGTCGTTGATATAACACCAATGAAACACCATTCCACTAGTATTACATCCCTCAGAGTGGTACAACGGAAACATCACGGATCAAAGACAAGATTATAGATTACAACTTAACTCTTTACAAAAGATCCAGAGAATAACTTGAGTTAAAGAGGAATAAAGATCTTACAAAATTGGAACAAGAAATAACAACTCATAACTATACTAAGAATAAGTTAACTTCAAATACTATTTGGCTTGTGATTGTGGCTACTACAATGCTCTATATAAATAGGTTCTGTGACTAAAGATGTGTACTCCTATCTAATCAGGAACTTAGTCTTCACTTTAGTTGATGTATATGTTGACTCCATTGTCTTTATTGAAGAACTTGAGCTTTTAGGAACGATTCCTTTAAGCATCAGTTGTTGTTGATGACATCTTTATCAGCATTAGAATCTAGTAAGGGTTAACAAGGTAGAATTGTGTATGAGGGTACTCAGTAAGTTCATTAAAGAGGACTATTTGATGCACTATATCTAAAGTCATAGACCATCAGTCGTAGGCTATGCAGGTTTTCGTAAACATTTCTTTGAAAAATTCTTTTATTCTAAAAAACTATGTCCGTCAGCCTTCATAGGTTGATTAGAACTTTGTGGAGTTCCTTTCTTGCAGCGTCCACAACTCCTTTCCAGAATAGAGAGTAACATATCACACTTTTTTATACTCTATAGAGATGCGTTGCTTTATCCATGAGAGATCCTTATCCATGTTGCACAACCAAGTCGCGACCTTGTCCACACTTCGTTGGTATGGGGCCCAGTATAAGGATCTAAGCCAACCACTGCCCTTCCTCATGATCCTGCATACCCGCAATTGTTGTACTATCAAAACTCAAGGCAGACTTCTCCCGGTAATACGGCTTTTCCTTAGTCTGATACACACGAAAACCATAAACACTAGAAATATATATTTTGTATGTGTAGATCCACAATAGGCTTCTCCTGAAATATACGGCTTTACCCACGATATGAAACTTACAAAATGCTTAGAATAGTGTATGTGGCATGCGAAAGAAAGAAGATCCAGCTGACTTCCCTACAGCCATATAGATCTCATGGTTAACGCGTATTATACAGCGCAAGAATCACTAACGACATTTGCTATTAAGTCATAGGTATTATGTTCCAATACCACTGGAACTTTCATAGTAGATCATTACCACTTGGTAAATAACCCATAATCATATCATAATGAAAATAGAGTTTTCAGACATTTTTGAAATGCAAGTGATAAAAATAATAGATTATAAATAATTAAATACTTGATAGAAAATAACCAAAGGACATGAGCAAGTATGAACTTGCCTTTGTGATTATAAGATTATGCAATCATGGTCTTCGAGACAATATAACATCCAATATCCGAAAACAACATCATTGGTCCGGTAAGGACTAATGTTTAAAGAAGCAATATGATGTTATGCATAAATGATGTATACACATGCTTCTATTTTTGTAGATAGTGTTGGGCGTCCAAGTGCAGAGGTTTGTAGAACAGCGGCAAGTTTCCCTTAAATGGATCAACCAAGGTTTATCGAACTCAGGAAGGAAGTGGTCAAAGGTATCCCTCTCAAGCAACCCTGCAATCAAGATACAAGAAGTCTCTTGTGTCCCTAACACACTCAATACACTTGTCAGGTGTATAGGTGCACTAGTTCGGCGAAGAGATAGTAAAATACAAGTAATATGGATGATTATAAGACAAAGACGCCATAAAAGAGCTTGACGGTGAGGAAGAGACTAAAGGTAATCTGAAATAAAGATGGAAGCAAGCAAACATGTAGCATGACTAGTTGTAAATGGTGTTTAAATGCTTAGAAATAAGGCCTAGGGATCATACTTTCACTAGTGGAAAATCTCATATAAATATCTTCTCTTCATCATACTACTCTGAACTACTCTCCGGTTGGATAACTCTAATCCATGGTAGGTCTACAAAAGCTCTCCTTAAAGTTCGCATTCCCCATCTAGGTAACCCCACACTGTCACCTTGAGTGCTACTCCCTTTGTTTCAAAATATAAGATGTTTTAGTTTTGTAAAGAAAATGAATCTAGACTTGTTTTAGTATGTAGGTTCACTCAACTTTGGGATGAATTTACATACTAAAAGAAGTCTAGATTCATCTTCTTCACAAACCTAAAACATCTTATATTTTAAAACGGAGGGAGTATATGGTTCCTACAAACACCACAATTTCATAGAGATATTCAACTCAAAATATAACTCATGACAAGTATTTCTGTAATATTTAGCCTAAGTGCCACACGGTGTGCACACTGTCACCTTTACACACGTGGAGATAGTAGGAGATTAATTAAAGCACTTGAGTAACAGAGTAGATCTACTTAATTACAAATCTCATAATCACAATAAGATCACGCAGAGAGAGAGATGAACACATAGCTACCGGTAGAGCCCTTAGCCTCGAGGGAGAACTACTCCCTCCTCATCATGGGAGTCAACAACGACGATGGAGATGGCGGTGGAGTCGATGGAGATGGCTCTAGGGGAAATTCCCCTTCCCGGCAGGGTGCCGGAATAGAGACTTCTGTCCCCGGAATCTCCTCTTCGGTGGCGGCAGCGCTGCGGACCTTTTGGTGGATTTCTGCCCCCGATAGGGTTTACGTCTCGGGGAGACGTATAAGTAGGTGAAATGGCAAGGTAGGTGGAGTGCCAAGGGGCCCACACCATGTGGCCGTGCGGCCAGGGTCCCGCACCACCGTATGGTGTGGCCGCCCTGGTGCCCTCCTCCGTCTCTCCTTCGGGCTCCGTGTCGTGTCGGGTAAAATATCGACTTTGGCTTTTGTTCCGTCCAATTCCGAGAATATTTCTGATACGTCATAAACGTATCTATAATTTTTGATGTTCCATGCTTATTTATTATCTACTTTGCTTTGCTTTGCTTTGTCTACACTTTGAGGTGTTTTTATATGTTTTCTAGTACTAATCTATTAACAAGATGTCACAGTGTCAGTTGCCTGTTTTCTTCTGTTTTTGGTTCCAGAAAAGGCAGAAAATCAATATTCTCGGAATTGGATGGGACAAATGCCAAAGTCAATATTTTACCGTTGGGAACACGGATCCATAATACGAGATGGAGGGGAGCCACCAGGGGGCCACACCCCTGGCCATGTGGCCAGGCTGGGCCCACGTCTAGGGGGGGTGCAGCCACCCTGGGTGCCCCTGCCTCGCCTCTTCGCCTATAAGAAGCCCCCGATACCAAAACTCTAAGTACCCGATCAATCTTCCACGAAACAGTCTGTAGCCGCCGCCACCATCGTCCCTAGATCGGGAGGATCTGAAGTTCTTCCCGGCACCCTGCCGGAGGGGAGATCATCCTGGAGGCCTTCTTCTTCATCATGTCAGCCTACGGTATGAAGCGTGAGTAGTTCTACCTTGGACTACGGGTCCATGTAGTAGCTAGATGGTTGTTTCTCCTCCTTTGTGCTACCATGTTTAGATCGTGTGAGCTCCGTTCATGATCAAGATCATCTATTTGTAATCATGCATGTTGTTTTTGTAGGGATCCGATGGATGTTGAGATTACTATGTAAGATTGGTTAATGGTTCTATCTTATTGATTCTATAATGTCTATGTTGTTTGTGATCTTGCATGCTCTCCGTTTCTAGTAGCTATCTTGGCCAAGTAGATGCTAGTGACTCCAAGAGGGAGTATTTATGCTCGATAGTGGGTTCATGCCTCTATTTAATCTGGGGAAGTGACAGAAATCTCTAAGGTTGTATATGTGTTGTTGCTACTAGGGAGAAAACAATGGTCTCTTGTTCATGGAACAAGTGGATTGTTTACCTTACACACTTTGCCTAAAGTAGTAATTTGTTGCTTGCAACTTAATACTAGAGGGGGTTCAGATGATAACCTAAGGTGGATTACTAGTCATAGATGTAGTTGGATGGCGGTCTATGTATCTTGTTGTATTGCCCAATCAAATATCGTAGGATCATGAATGTCTAGTATTGCATTGTTATGCCTTGCTCTGTCCTGTCAATTGCCCCGCTATAATTTGTTCACCCAGCATGCCATGTTTGTTTTTCTTAAGGAGAACACCTCTAGTGAACTATGGACCCTGGTCCAATCTTTATCATTGATACATCTTACATTGTTACTGTTTACTTTCTGCAAAGCACCATTACCTTACACACCATGCAGTTAATCCTTTGTTTTAAGCAAACTAGTGAGATTGACAACCTCACTGTTTGTTGGGGCAAAGTCTTGATTTGTGTTGTGCAGGTTTCCAAGTTGCTTGCAACACCTTTGGGTCATTTCCTTCCTCCTACTAGTTCGATAACCTTGGTTTCTTTCTGAGGGAAGACTTGCTGCTGTGCTCATCATACCTTCCTCTTGGGGTCTCCCAACGAAGCTCTACATTGATCTGAGCGCATCAAGCTGTTTTCTGGCGCCGTTGCCGGGAAGGCTAAGGACGACTTCACAAGGGGAGTCCTTCAGAACCTTTCTCTTTACTTTTTTTTGGCTTAGTTTCTTTTGCCTTGTTTTGTTTGCCTTTTTTTTATCAAAAACCCCAAAAAATAGTTTCGTTTGGTTTGCTTTCTCTTATCAAAAACACAAAAAATAAGTTCCTCCTCTAGCTACTGTTGCTCTTGGTTTGCTCCACTTTTGCCAAAATGAACTCTGCTGAGAACACCAAGTTGTGTGATGATACGTCGAAAACGTATCTATAATTTTTGATGCTCCATGCTTGTTTACTACCTACTTTGCTTTCCTTTTTCTACACTTTGAGGTGTTTTTATATGTTTTCTGTTACTAACCTATTAACAAGTTGCCATAGTGCCAGTTTCTTGTTTTCTTCTGTTTTTTGTTCCAGAAAGGCAGAAAATCAATATTCTCGGAATTGGACGGGACAAAAGACAAAGTCAGTATTTTATCGTGGGGAACACGAAGCCGGAGTACGATACGGAGGGGCGCCAAAGGGTGGCCACCCCCTAGGAGCGACCTAGGTGGGCCCGCGCGTGGGCAGGGTGTGGGCCCCCTGGCAGCCCCCTGCCTTGCCTCTTCGCCTATAAGAAGCCCCCGATGCAGAAACCCTAGGCACCCCGATCCAAACTCCACGAAACCGTCTGTAGCCGCCGCCACCATCGTCCTTAGATCGGGGGGATCTGGAGCTCTTCCCGGCACCCTGCCAGAGGGGAGATCATCCCGGAGGCCTTCTTCTTCATCATGACAGCCTACGGTATGAAGCGTGAGTAGTTCCACCTTGGACTACGGGTCCATGTAGTAGCTAGATGGTTGTATCTCCTCCTTGTGATTTCATGTATAGATCTCGTGAGATCCGTTCATGATCAAGATTTAATCTATTTGTAAACATGCATGTTGTGTTTGCAGGGATCCGATGGATATTGAGATTACTATGTCAGATTGATTAATGTTTTGTCTATTTTGATTCAATCATGTCTATGTTGTTTGTGATCTTGCATGATCTCTGTTGTTAGTAGATATCTTGGCCAAGTAGTTGCTAGTGACTCCAAGAGGGGGTATTTATGCTTGATAGTGGGTTCATTCCTCTATTTTCCAAGGGAAGTGACAAAAATCTCTTCGGTTGTAGATGTGTTGTTGCCACTAGGGAGAAAACAACGGTCTCTTATTCATGGAACAAGTGGATTGTTTACCTTACACACTTTGCTTAAAGCAGTTGTTTGTTTCTTGCAACTTAATACTGGAGGGGGTTCAGATGATAACCTGAAGGTGGACTTCTAATCATATATGTAGTTGGATGGCGGTCTATGCATATTGTTGTATTGCCTAATCGAATCTCATAGGATCTTTTTGTCTTGTATTGCATTGTTATGCCTTGCTCAGTCCTGTCAATTACCCTGCTGTAATTTGTTTACCCTGCATGCCATGTTTGTTTATCTAAGGAGAACACCTCTAGTGAACTATGGACCCCGGTCCAATCTTTACCATTGATACATCTTCCACTGTCAATATTTACTTGCCGCAAACCCTCATCACCTTCCACACCATATAGTTAATCCTTTGTTACAGCAACCAGTGAGATTGACAACCTCACTGTTCGTTGGGGCAAAGTCTTGAGTTTGTGTTGTGCAGGTTTCCACGTTGCTTGCAACACCTTTGAGACGCTTCCTTCCTCCTACTGGTTCGATAACCTTGGTTTCTTACTGAGGGAAGACTTGCTGTTGTGTTGCTTCACACCTTGCTCTTGGGGTTTAACGACGAAGTGATCCACGTCAACGAGGAGTCATCAAAAAGTTTTTGGCGCCGTTGCCGGGGAGGCTAAGGACGTCTTCACAAGGGGAGTCCTCCTCAACCTTTCTCTTTGCTTTGTTTTTAGTTTCCTTAGTGAAAGGACATTTATTGTCATAATCACTTTTGGTGTTCGTTAACAACAAGTAGTTAATTTTACAGTTTGTTTCTGTCCACAGGTTGTTATAATGATAAGTGAAAAGTACTCTCTCACTATGAAAAGATTCCTGCAAGATTGACATAGTTCTCGAAATTCCAGATCGGAGTCTGATACGTCCAAAACGTATCTACTTTCTCGAACACTTTTGCTATTGTTTCTCCTCTAAACTTGTGTGATTTGGATACAACTAACACGGACTGACGCTGTTTTCAGCAGAATTACCTTGGTGTCTTGTTTTTGTGCAGAAAATCAACTATCAGGAAAAATCCCGGAAAATATGCTAAAAATTATATTTCACAAGAAGACCCACGGAGCCATAAGACGATACGGAGAAGGGGCCTGGGGGGGGGCACACCCCTGCCAGGCGCGGGCCCACCTCTGGCCGCGCCTAGTGGGGTGCATGCGGTGACCCAGCATACCACTGCATGATGTAGTACACTATAGTCGTTGACAAAACCCCAATGAAACATCGTTCACTAGTATTACATCCCTCAGGGTGGTACAACAGAAACACAACAGGTCCAAGATATGACTATAGGTTACAACTCAATTCTTTACACAAGATCCAGAGAACACTCTAGGTTAAAGAGAGAGAGAAAGAAATTTCTTACCAAGAAAGAATCAGAAATAAACAACTCAAAAACTATCATACTAATCAGACTAGTATCTAAACTACTGGTCTGGCTTTGCTGCTATTGCAATAAACTACATAAATAGGTTCTATGGCTAGAGGTTATATTCCTATCTAATTAGTAACTTCGTCTTCACTTGAGTTGATGTATATGTTGACTTTTTTACTTCATTGAAGATCTTTAGCTTTCGGTGATGATTCCTGGAGCGTAACTTGATGTAGACATCGTCTGTACTGGCTTTAGAACCTAGCAAGGGTTAAGAAGATACGTTGAGTACGAGCGTACTCAGCAAGTTCACTAGAAAAGAGTGTTTGATGCACTATATCTACAGCCACAGACTATAGGTCGTAGGCAATGCAGGTTTTCGTAAACATTTCTTCAAAAGTTGCTTTTATCCTAAAAAGCTATGTCCGTCAGCCATCACGGGTTTACCAGAACTTTCATGGAGTTCCTTTCCCGCCGTGTTCGCGGCTCCTTCCCGGAACAGGGAGTAACAAGTTACAGTTCTTAAACTCTACAGAGGTGCGTTACTTTACCCATGAGAGATCTTATCTTTGTTGCACACTGAGTTGCAGGCTCATTCACACTTCCTTGGTGTGAGTCCTAAACTAAGATCCAAGCCAATCACTGCCCTCTCCGCGACCTCATATGTCTACACGATCCTTTGGGGCTGGCTCACCTCCGTTAAGCCCCCTTTCAGGCAGGCTAAAACCCTGATGAGTTCCCAAAGACTCTATGACCTGGTGATGCCCTGGAAAGTGCCATATTAAATGGACTATACCACTAAACACCATTCATAGATAATCTAGACACCAAAATTGTGGGGCGTAAGGGTGCCCACCCATATGTTGGATCCACACAAGGAATCACAACGCCACATTAAGGTCATCTGGCCTCCATACGAGAGGAAAAGGATACAGCCGACTCCTCCGCCCCATTCCAAATCTCATGGTTAACACGTAATATACGGCGCAAGAATCACTGGCGATATTGGTTGTTAAGTCCTAGATAATATGTTCCTTTACCACCAGAACTTTCATAGTAGGTTATTACCTCATGGTAAATAATATATAATTATATTATTATGAAAATAGTGTTTTCTGACCTTTTTCAAATGCAGGTGATGACAACACTGGATTTGCAAAATACTTTATAGAAAATAATCAAAGTACATGAGCAAGTGTGAACTTGCCTTTTGTGATTGCAAGATTATGCACTCACGGTCTTCAACACATTATAAGATCCAATATCTGAAATCAACATCATTGGTCCGGTAAGGACTAATGTTTAAAGAAGCAAGATGCTTTTATGCATAAGTAATGTAATGCAAGTTGTTGAACTCGAATCCCGGGGATAGCGTTGATCTAGGGTTTGGAAACTGGAAATGGTTTCTTTAGAATGTGTTGTCCTTTTAAATAAGTTTCATACTTGTGCTTCTTATTAAGGCTTGTGAGTGTGTGTGTGAAACAACATGTAATTATAATGGTATACAACAATAAGATACACAAATGTGGAATGCTACTCAAAGAATACTTATATAAGAATTGCCTTATCTTTAAATCTTACTTTACAAGTATTGTCATTTATAAGGAACTTAAGTATTAACAATCCTAATCTACGAGTAAAGTATAAAGTAATGTGATTATGATTAGTTTTCATCTATTGGTTGAAGTGGCAAAAAGAATAACATTTGAAGAAAAGATTTCTTTTCTAAGGTCTAAACAATCTTTATGGTTAATCAAATGTGGTCGATGTTAGTTGTGTTTGCTTGAATAGTTTGGACTTGAGATGTTTTATGACTTAACTATAACAGACCAAAGTTAACTATAAAGCATATAATAAAGTCTTTAGCATTATATTTAAAGTCTTGTAGACTAAAGTTAACTTCAAAAACATATATGGATTTAAGATGGAATGCCTATGATAATTGTACTTTGTTCACTTCATCAGGTTCCTTTTAAAGTTAACTAAGAATGGTATTACTTTTAGTTGGTATAGTGGTTTCTCCAGATTATAATGGAATAGAATTATTTATGTTTTTATAAATGCGTGGTTATGGTTTGAAAACAAGGAAATAATATTACTTAACTACTTATGAATTTAATATAGCGTTTTGGTATGTTTATAACATGTGGTTGAATTATAATTCAATAAAATTGCATTTAAAATGTGTTGAACCATTTTGACTTCATATTATCAATATTTAAGACTAATACTATTTATTAGACATTGATTGACTAATTTTAGAAATATTAGCAAATTTTATTTACCCTTATATGAATTATTAATTAATGACATTAGATTTAAATTCAAGTTATTAGTGTATTAAGTTTTTATTTACCTCAAAAGTAGAATTTTATATTTTTAACATGTAGGTATTATTTTTGTGATCGTTTTGGTATATTATATGTATTTTTATGAATTTTAAATAATAAGATATGATTTTTATAAGTTTAATTATTTTATAAACATTTAGTAAATAATAGATATTGAATTAAGTGAAATAATGATACATGATTATAGTTTTAAATTATAGTTCTTATTTTTCTAAGATTTTTGGTATATTATTTATATTTTTAACATTTACCAATATTAAATTATGAATTTTGAAAGTATTAATACTTATAAAATCTTTATTAAATAATAATTATTTAAATTGTTGTCATAATAATGTTTGATAATGGTTTAATGTTATAGATTTTATTTTTCTGAAAATTTTCATATATTAAACATATTTTTCTAAATTATAAAACAAAAGTTATTTTTTTAAGATTGAATCATTTTCTAATTAAATTTTAAATCATATTGCAAACAGGGAATTACTTCTCTTACCCAGACTTAACCTACCCTAGTCACTGACTAGTGGGCTAGTGGCCACATTGGATGCCACATGGGAAGTGGACTAGTCAACAGTGGACCTGATCAAGGATGATGTAGGAGTGATGTTACGATGACCTCAGCATAGAACAATATTATGTTTACACTCCTAACTAACCTAGCCAGAGGGACCGATAGATGGGCCCGTGGCCACGTTGGCTGCCACGCGGCAAGGACCAGTCAAATAGCTGACCAGGTCAACTTTGATGCATGCATGATGTCATTGTGACATCAGCACGACCACCACCAAAAAATGGTCACCGACGGCGAACCGGGGCTCCCTAGTAACCGTGGATGGTTGTGTTGGAACCGTGATGGCAAGGCGATCCTAGGGGTGGTGTCAACACTAGGTTTTAGTCGCTGGAGTTGCTCCGGTGATGTCTTACTGCGGCGGCGCTCGTCGGCCCAACGACGAACTCGAGCTACAAACGATGCTAGTTAGCATAATTAGGGTTGTTCGATGCGGAAACTCACCCCCGACGTGATGAAGTGGTCGGCGAGGTAAATGGTGATCGAAGGCGAGTACATGGTCGCCGATTTCGGCCAGCGGCTTCAGATATGAAATTCGCTCGACTCCGCACTCCAGTTGATTCCATGATGCACTCAGATTATCAACACGCGATGGCGCTTCTCCTCGGCCCCTCCACGCATGTCAAGGTGGACTACAAAGATGGCTAGACGAAGCTCGTTGGCGACGGCGTTGGTGCTATTGGGGAAAACAGAGAGAGTTTGAGGGGGAATCGAGGAGAGAGGAAGGTAGCCGAGGCTCGAGCGATCCTTATCCCGCTTTTTATACGGTAAGGCGAGCTCGGACACGGCGACACGGTGGTGACGACGGCCGAGATGTGGCAGCGCTACTGAATCTTAAAGTGGGCGCGAATCACTGCGCGAATCCACTTGGCGGACACCAAACAAGTTGGGGCGAGGTTCTGAGACGGTCAACCGCGTCCGGGCGGTCCAGAATTGCGGTGGCGATGTGGCTCGCCGGCGGCGTGTCGAGTAGGCAGAGGAAGACGAATACGATGGTGCTCCTTTCGTATGGGTCCCGCTTGCTAGTGAGACAACGAAGAGGTATCCTGGGCTGGGCTGCGAGAAAGTAAGTGAGCTGGTCTACTATAGCTGCACGTGAGCGGTAAGTAAGCAAAGGAGAGGATCTGGGCCGGCCTGCTGTGTCGGCCAGGTCTGTATTTTTTTCATTTTCTATAGTCTGTCTTCTATTTCCTGTTTTGTTTTCAGGTTTAAATTTGCATATTTGAATTGAGTTTTCTTTATAGAATTTATCTGCTAGATAATTACAGCCATACTAAAATGTATTTAGTACCATTTTGTGAACCTTTATTCTATAATGTTATTATTTCTTTATTTTCTTTATATATATACTTTTCCTTTTAATATATCATAGGAACCTTTGTTATGAACTTTATTTACATAACATACTATGAATTTATTATAGGTTATACCCCCATTTATTCATGAAACTAAATTCTCATTAGACTAATATATTTTAAGGAAAGTTCCTAATGGTGATACTACATTACTACTTGGTACATAATTCCCTATGAATTACTACTTGGTATATGTTTTTTTATAATTAATATGGGAGTTAGGGTTTGAACTGTAAATGCTTACCCTAGGGTTTAGGGTGCTTGATATACTCATATTCTTTTGTTGATGTGAATAAAGATTAATGGCTAAAACATGTTGTCTTTATGTTTGTGATCTTTAATGATATCACCCTTTTAAAATAGAAAGTTAGTTTCTGGAATATATTATCTAAAAGAATTGATAAAGATAACTCCTAAGCACAGATGGTTATGATTATTGGAAATGACAAGGATGTGCTTAAGTAATTGCTATAGGAAAATATTCCTATAAGCCATTGAGAAAATAAGATGATTGATCAAATATATGAAATGGATACTATGTTTGGTTAACGATTTAAAGTTGAGTGTTTACCAAGAATTCCTACCTTCTATAATTCACAATCTTGGACTTCTAATTAAGGAATTCCTTTCCTAGATATACTACTTCTTCCTATTCATCATCAGGTGTTAACATGATGATCTTTACTTCACAAGAATATTCTTATCCACCTTTTATTCTTCTAAATCCATTTATAAATCCGATGATCTTGACACTAAAGCTTTCATCACCTTCTCATAACCATACTTGGTTATATTAACTACTCTACTGCTGATAACCTCCAATCCAACAAGTAGTTACTTCTAACTCCATTCATATTCTTCCTTAATTATCCATCACCAACATTACTCTAATAGATTCATATATATATATCAAATCCTACTTCACCTCAAGTGTTTAGTATTTTCCAAGAGGAAAATACCACATCTATAATTCAATGTTGCTCTAACATCATCCTAATCATACTATCTTATCTCTACTTGACTCCAATATCTTATACTCAAACTTCACTTTATATCATGGTGACTTGTCATAGCTAACCTAGAATAACACATCTATATTAGGGTTCAATCATGTTATATCCACCAATGTTACTTATACATGATATAAGCATTCAATCTCGGTGACTAAAGCATGATCATTATAATCCTTTCATCCTTTATGGTTTGGTTTTCAGTTGGCTAATCAAGGTCTCATCAATACAACATTACAGTTGTATTATAATTATATTCTGTTTATCTCTATTGGACTAAGAGATACTGTTCATTGACTTTACCTACTTGATCCAATAGGATTACTCCTGGTAACTATCTTCAGGATTTATCCTTGTAATCTTCTTTATTACCATATAATTATATATTCCAAACAAATCTTCTATCATTTTAGGAGTGAGTTAACTCCATCAATTATCACAATGATCTTATTCTCTTCCAACACTACCACCCTATAGATGATATCTAAAACTATCATTACCACTTACCTCTTCTTACTTCTTTCTCTTAAGGACCTAAGTGAATGCTATGATATGGACAAGAGTTGATAGATCAAGAATTTATAGGTTAAGAATTGGTGAATCTATAGTTGATTACTCAAGATTGATGAACAATAGATATTAGAACAAGGTTCAATAGAGATGATAAGGATTGATATGGAAATAAAGGTATATGGTGAATGATCTTGACTTGTCTTCTTTCCTACTCAATCTTATTAAAGAGTTAAGGTTAGGTATTACCATGATACTCATGGTAGGAATATATGAGGATACATAGTTAAAGATTTAGTTATTAAATTCTTGTTACTTGAGTTGTATTCTTAACTTGGTATTCATGAGTTGTGTAATGATGATCACTTAAGGATCAAATTATAATCATTAATCAATGTGTATTGGTTTAGTTTCATTATATTTGATCTACCCTTAGATCAAATTACCATTGCCCAAAATAATGTTTTTAGCAAAGGTCATATTGAAACTTATTGTAGTTAACTTGATGATCTACTTCAATTCCATCAAGTTGAGAGAAGCTTCAATCACTTTGACAAGTTTTGTTTAAAAGCGCGAAAATTATTAGGATTTTCTATGTATGAATGCAATGCACACAACCGTATTCAGCTTATTTCTAAGCTCTAATGCTGGGATGTTACAAACTCTCCCCCTTAAAATAAACTTCGTCCCCGAAGTTCGTAAACTCTCACATTTTGGAGTAAGAAATTGACTTGTGTTGGTTACGGTATTTCTTAATTCCATGGTAATCTTAAATGGGAATAATTGTAGTATTCCACATCCAGATAGTTTCCTTGAATTCTTACCATTCTTAGCAATCTCCAACTTGTTGTCTTCAATACTTCAAAGTTCCTTTTAATTTCCCCTCTAGGGATATGTCCTTATTATAAACTCATTAACTTGGGGTCTCTTCATTAGTTCCTTATCCTAATTAGGTATCCTAATCCAACTCCTTTACTTGATCATCGATCTTCCTTATTATATTATATAAGGTCTAGGTAGTCTCACTAAAACAGGATGTTTAAATTCTATTAGACAATAGTTGAGGCCAAAAGACTAAATTTGGTTTGTCTTAGTATGGTTTATACTGATAATCCTTTCAAATATTGGTTTTGAACTCAAGTCCATACCCATTGGAATTTCTTGTTCCTCTACACTTGTCCAATTGATGTGCTTTATTCTCTCTTATGTATCATTTAAGAGTGGTTTCCTCTAGAATTAGTCTATTAAGATTAATCTATTTTACCACCCTTATGGAATTAAGCGTTTGTCTTAGCAAGCTTTATATAATGCTTTCATTATCACCTTAAGTACTTCTTCAACTTCCATTTATTAATTACCTTAAGGTTTGAGTCCTACTACCTTCAGAGAGTACTTTTCTGATGTCTTTCGTTTAACCTTATGAAAATAAGGCTTGCTGTTGTTGTAGGTTAGTACTTCTTCTCCAACCTTTATTCGGACAGTCAGATAACAGTACTTTCATTTCTAATGTTTACTCTCCCCCTTAGGGTTTACTAATAATCTTCAAATTGTCTATAAAGTATTTATTGGCTTTATAATTATAATATTGGTCTCTATCCATCTTAAGCGCTACCTAGTTAGGGTCTTATGAAAGATTGTACAGTGTATCCACACAATTGTGGATCTCCGAAGTGAATCTTTCAGCATTATTTGGTCTTACTTACTATTTGGACATTTTTGCTTTTATAGGCCTGACTTCGTGAGGTGTCTCGTAAGGCGACCGCTTTAATGTTTCTACACCTTTATGTCTTTCTTAACATAGGCCAAGTTTTATGATCTTTATGCAATAACAAGGTAATATGGTTAACTAAGTCAACCATATACCAGCTGCAGACAAATACCACCTGTGGACCATCCTAGGGTGTATGTATTACCCTATGGTTTTTTCGACGTACTATTGGCATTCTCTTTGAATTGTCAGAGCTTGAATACCATTTTGTTCCTATTCAAGATACTTCCCCGAACTTGGTACAACCTTTTCATTAACTTCTTAGCAACATCACCTATTTTGGGTGAACTTTAAGTTTATTACTTCTTGTTGCTCCATATATTTTCTACACTAATCTTCCTTCTTATTGCTATTTAGCAATGATCTAAACTTGGTTCAACCTTCAAATTGTGTTGTTACTCCTTACACTTGGCTTCATTCTTCATGTAAGTCTTCATCTTGGTCTTTGAAAATTGTCACTCCCTTACACGAATTCCCTTTTCTATCTAGGTTTATAACATCAAGTAATAACTGGATGTTGCAACATGCATTTGCACACCAAGTCAAACTTCATGTATAGATATAGTCAATCAAGAAGATCCAAGAAAAACCAATAAATTTAAATGTGGTACATATAACACACAATATTCTATGCCCGCAATATAGTAGTCGAGTATAACATCTCTAGAATTCAGGCTTAGTTGTGTAGTATATGGCACCTCCTCATACAAGTTTACATTGTGATACTTAGCACTTAGGGTCAAACTAATCTTTGCCTCATAATTTACCCAAATTGCTCAATTGCAACAGGATAATTCTAAACAAAGTGATCTCAATTTGGTTTCGACTAACCTTTTGTCTCACTTTTGAAAGGATTAACTATAACCAACCTTTCTTTATTAGTAAATTAACCTCACATGAACTCTTCAAATGACTAATTAGATTCTATTTGCTGATTTAAACCAAAGATCATTAGAAATTTTTAGCACCTATAACTTCTATCATAGTTCTACCATGCTATTTTCTTATTTATACTTCAGGATAATTTACTAACTACTTATCATATTTACACCCTCATCATGGTTTCGGAGCTAATCTCACCATGATCTTGTTATGTTTTGCCTCTTCATCATGATTTAAGAGCTAATCTGACCATGATGACTTTGTTTCTCATTACACTATCATTAAGTCTTAACATAATTGCACTTCATCACGTAGAATTCTCAAGTGAATCCCACATGATTACTACTCATTACATCTATACATGCTCTAATGGTCTTCATCATGTTGTCTTTTATTATCAACTAACCATAAGATTCCACTGTCTTACATGAATTCTAGGGTTAGGCTACACCATTAAGAGTACTTCAATTGATGTCTTACACTTGATCCTAATCAGCCGTGGCTAATTGACTTTCCTACAGTATCTTGGTGGTTTATGTCTCATTTGGAAGACACTAAATAACACTTTACTAAGAGAAGATGGCCAACTATTTCTAAGAAAGATGATTATACACCTCGTGACAAGGTTATCCTCAAGAGGATACTCATCACAATTCATAAGATTATTTGGTTTAGATAAGATGGCTCCTATAGTCACTATCCAACCTACAGATCTTCCTAAAAGGTTTTAATCCTAAGGTCAAAGCATATGCTCTGATACCAACTGCGGTGACCCACCATACCACGACATGATGTAGTATACAATAGTCGTTGATATAACACCAATGAAACATCATTCACTAGTATTACATCCCTCAGAGTGGTACAGCAGAAACACAGCAGGTCCAAGATATGACTATATGTAAGACCCCACCTTTATAAAGGTAAAGGTCCCTGTGATTGCAATGCTAGTCCCTAGATCAAATTCTAGCATCCACAGTTTAATATGAAGTACACAGAAACAAAGGTCATTATTACATCGTCATTCCAGAGATAACATAGTCTTTTACAGCTCCATAGCCATAGGCTAGTACAAGAGTTTAACTTGACAATATAAATAAAAGTCTTCATCTTCATGTGCCACAGGAAAGCATGTTGAGTGTAGACTCATAACCCTAATCCTCATCAGAGTAACCTGCAACATCACAAGTTACAGCCACAGTGGGTCAATACATTGGAATAGTATTGGCAAGTGATACCTTAGTAGAATAATAGTATCTAGCTTCTACATGAATTTTGGCTAAGTGTAGCTTAGGCTTGCTTTGCTCAAAATAGGTTTTACCTATCAGTTGAAGTTTGAAAAAAACTCCCAAGGAACCACCAATAGACATTGGTGAACCTTTACCCTTGATCAACTACAAGTTTTTAACTTAGAAATTGGGATGAGGAGATTCTTGATAGCTTCAGTGTCTTGATGCTCAAATTGTCCATTGTCGGGGACACGACTAAGTACTTAGATTTTTCCTTCTTGAGAAGTGGTGCACTTTCCCCACAAGACTTGACATTCATCAAGATGATACCTTTAAGAAGCCTTCCCTTAGACCAAATGGACGCGTTCCAACCTATCACCCTACCACCAACTGTCCAAATGGCTAAGTTATTGCAACCTATATGATCAAGCAGAGCCCATATGTCATGTGGTTGCACTAGAAGCTTCTAAACACTAAGTATATCAAATCCCTTTGTTCCTGGGTGGCTTTCCACAAGTGTGATACTCAAGGTAGTCCATAGATATGGGCCTTGTGTCACCACTCAACATAACCCAAGCATACCATTCCACCTAGGTGTTTCATTTACTTAGTTATTTTATTAAGCAAAACACAAGTCAAAGACTTAGCAATATTTTTCCATAGCATGTATATAAACCACCCTTGGTTTCTAATAGCTAGGCTAAGCATGGCAATAGAAAGTATCTTACTTCGAGAAAATTCTAACAATTCTACAACTACTAGGATTTCCCAAGCATAACATATAGATACTTAGCAAAATTATCATGCAAGCCCTATACACAATATCACGAATGCATAGTCAAAAATATTGGGACAAAAATATGAAGTGCCACTTGCCTTGGTATTTGGGGGAGTAACAACAATCCTCACAGTCACAATCACCACTAGCACCAAAATCTACACATAAAATGATAGCACCAAATTCATATTTCAAATAATCAAGAAAAAATACATGAATGCATGCAAATGCCATGTGATGATTTTTCTAAACTAAACAAGACAAGTAAAACAGTACCGAACAATAAACTAAACATTTATACACCAAATAAACTTAATTTGGATTTTAAAACATTTTCCAAATAATTTTTATACACAAATTAGGCCTACAAATGTCTCTGCATAAAATTCTATTTTAACGGAAGCAAAATATAAAACTAAGCCTACAGATGTGTAGGATTTATTTTTGTGATTCCAATGATATATTATTTGTATTTTTTGGATAAATAGAACAAAAGTTATTGAATTTACAAGTTTGAATAACTAATAGATTCAAAAACAGATTTTAAATTAAAAACCCAGACACGTGGGCGTGTCTGATTGGCCGGTACCGGTTCGGCTGGATCGATCAACGAGAGCCGCAGGATTTAAATGAGATCGCACGGCTCAGATCTAAACATATCCTTTCGCTAAGTGACCTAATCTGGCGCGCTGGATATAGATCTAACGGTGTCTGTTTAATCGACCATGGATGGGCGGCGCAAATGGGCACTGGCGGCGGCGACGCTACTGGCGATGGTGGTCCGACGATTCTAGCAGGGGCTGGGGGTTGTGGTGTGGCTTACCTGACTCGCAAGAACACGAGGAAGCTCAACATGGCTTTGGCTTGGACGGGGGCGAGCTGCTGCAGCAGTGGAAGCTCATCGGAGTTGCGGACAACGTCGGGTTCGTGCAGACGGTGACGTTGGCGATGTTCTGGACCGCCCTAGCACAAACCAAGGGCATCAGTGCATGCACAAAGATCAGGCGAACACGACAGGGTCAAGGATAAAGTAAGGGGCGCTCAGGTTTTACCTAAATTGCTCGACGGAGTTGAGCGGCGGCTCTGTCGTTTGCAGAGGTGGACGAGGACGGCGACCTAGGTCACGCGCAGGCAAACCAGAGGCGTCAGAAGATGCAAAAGAACACAAGGACCACGCTTGTTTGGACTAGAAGGAAAGAGGCGGTCAGGGCTCACCGGAATCAGTCGTTAGAGCTGCTCGGTGCTGCGGTGGTGCAAGCGAGAATTCGTGGAGCCTGGCGGCGCTTCTGGCTGGCTGTGTTGGGGGAAATGGCCGCGAGGGAGAGGGGATTAAGTAGCCAGAGCAGGGGCGAGGATCACGCACGGAATCAACGACAATTACTCGAAATAAACCGCGCCAGTGAATGGGGGAAGAAACAACGGAGGGCTCGGTCGTGGGTGGGGTTTGGGGACGACGATGACGGGGAAGGTGGGACCGAAGCGTCAGTGAGAGGGGGGGTGTGCGCGCCGGTGAGAATCAGAGGGGAGAGGAAAACCTGGGTGGGCTGGCTGTTGGGCCGCTTCTGCTGTTGGGCTGGAAAGCTGGCACAAGCCTGTTTCTATTTGTTTATTCATTTTCTAGTTCTCATTTGATTTTCTAAAATCATTTTCAAATGCTATTCAAAAGATTTTGAATTCAAATTTCTTTTGGATTTTTGCAGTGAAAAATTTGTACTCAAATGAGTGTAAAACCTTAATGTTTAGTCCAAAACACTTTGACAAAAAGGAAAATAAAAATAAAACCATGCCTTAATATGATTATAGATAATAGGCATAAATGGTTTCATATTTGAATTTTGGTTTGAGGATTTTTGTGCAAGCTTTGCATTCATCTTTGAAATATTTCTGATCATAACAAGGTATTCTCATATTTTGAGAGTAAAATAGAACCATTTCCTTTCTAGCATAAAATAGTAGGCATATAAATGGTTTCTCATTTTGAAATCTTGTTTGAAAATAATCTAATGCTTATGAATGCATGAATGATATGCAAACTTTTCAATTTATGATTTTTGGGATGTTACACTATAGGTTACAACTCAATTCTTTACACAATTTCCAGAGAACACTCTAGGTTAAAGAGAGAGAAAGAAACTTCTTACCAAGAAGAATCAGAAATAAACAACTCAAAAACTATCATACTAATCGGACTAGTATATGAACTATTGGTCTAGCATTGCTGCTATTGCAATACACTACAGAAAAAGGTTCTGGCTAGAGGTTACATTCCTATCTAATTAGTAACTTCGTCTTCACTTGAGTTGATGTATATGTTGACTTTTTTACTTCATTGAAGATCTTTAGCTTCTGGTGATGATTCCTGGAGCATAACTTGATGTAGACATCGTCTGTACTGGCTTTAGAACCTTGCAAGGGTTAAGAAAATACGTTGAGTACGAGCGTACTCTGCAAGTTCACTAGAAAAGAGTGTTTGATGCACTATATCTACAGCCACAAACCATAGGTCGTAGGCAATGCAGGTTTTCGTAAACATTTCTTCAAAAGTTTCTTTTATTCTAAAAAGCTATGTCCGTCATCCTTCATGGGTTTACCAGAACTTTCATGGAGTTCCTTTCCCGCCGCGTTCGCATCTCCTTCTCGGAACAGGGAGTAACAAGTTACAGTTCTTACACTCTGCAGAGGTGCGTTACTTTACCCATGAGAGATCTTAGCTTTATTGCACATCCGAGTTGCAGGCTCGTTCACACTTCCTTGGTGTGAGGCCCAAACTAAGATCCAAGCCAATCACTGCCCTCTCCGCGACCTCATATGTCTGCACGATCCTTTGGGGCTGGCTCACCTCCGTTAAGCCCCCTTTGGGGCAGGCTAAAACCCTGACTCTATGTAACACCCTCGCCTGATAAGGCTGAGTTCATGTGTATAGTGCCAATCCCTGGATCGGTTCACTGTCACACACAGTACAAAATGATACCAAATATAACTGTGCATCATGAATATAACGAATATGATCCAGAATTTACATTATTTATTCAAGTACACAGCGGAAAACGAATACAAGGTAGATCTCCATCCTCCAAATGTGCCACAGGCGAACAATTGTTGAGTGGAGTCTCGCGACCTATGAACGACCACTCAAATACGATATAACCCGCAACATGAAACGTTGCATCCATGAATGGTCAATACATTGAATGTATGGCAAGTAGGCTAAAGTGGTTAACACATATCTATCAACTACATGCTTATTTGGCCAAGTGGAGTTCAGGCTCATTTGCATAAAGCAACAGTTTTATCCTAACATTTGTAACAAAGTAGTTTTCCAATACGATAAATAGGACACTCTAGTTCACTCCCAGGTGCTCCTACCCAATTATGTTCACCCAACAAGTTTTAAGTAATTAAGAAATAAGGATGAATGAGAAATATCATAGCATCAGTATCAGGTCGCTCAAATTGTCCATAACCAGGGACACGGCTAAGTACTTAGTTTAGACACCCTGCAGGGGTTAGTACACTTTACCCATGTGACTTGGCCAGCCCAGCTCGTACCACCACTCTCATATTGGGTGATGATAGGGAGAAGTCCAAGAAGGAACCGTTCGGGAAGTAGCTCTCCAAACCCGACACGCACCGGTCCAACCTACACTATCTACATCTCTGGATACGTGGGTTCGAGTTACCACAACCTACTGAGTCCAACCAACTACCCATTTTATTATTGGCACATGGTTGCACACGTAAGTTACCAAACAAAGAAACCAATCCTTTCTTAGTGTCCTGGGCGGCATTCCCCACCATAATCCACACTCGATGACCCAATCAATGCCATTCCGCCCAGGTGGTTCATTAAAACATATTGGTTTGTCATTTAGCAAAACATAAGCCTTTCAA
This sequence comes from Avena atlantica, assembly GCA_910589765.1. NCBI lineage: Eukaryota > Viridiplantae > Streptophyta > Magnoliopsida > Poales > Poaceae > Avena > Avena atlantica. The sequence goes on from OU342739.1 coordinate 124,941,915, forward strand.
AACATATAACTTTTCATGATGTGATTCCCTTCCTCGTCTAAATAGCATAACTAAGCAATCTACCAATATGATGGCTCGTAAACAAGGAATACTAGGGAATAATATGGGATATAGCATAGCATATACACATCAATTCCTACATATGCAATTCTATAAAAACATATATAATGCATAGGAAAATAGTAGGGCATTTATGACCAAGATAGCACCACTTGCCTTTGATGTAGATGTAGTCGATTAGATAATCCTCACGATCCTCATAGATATAATGGTTGCACTCGTCATAACCACAATATTTGCAATCATAGTAGTTGCAATCACACACGTTGCATTCCTCGCAATCTATCGATCAAACAATTGCATACAACATAAACAATAGCACATAGATATCAAACAAATACAACAAATACATGCATGACAATTTAATAAGTCACAATGGTTGTTATTTTAGTTCTCTAAACAATACTGAAGTATATGATGCATGAAAGAGACCAATTAATGCAATGGAGTACTTGTTATTAATAATTACTTGCCAATATAGGGGTTTAATAGTTCTGTTGTAACGCCTTTTCTAACTGTCGAATTAAATTTGTTTATTGGGTTTACTGGATAGAGGATGTTAATACGAACCAGTAGGCGCTGGATTCACCCTAATCGGAGTTATAGATCTTTTTGTATGATTTAAATAGTGTTTAATGGGTTTTAAATGATTCATATAGTTTCTATTGCCTAAAAATCAAACTAAAATTATATCTGAAATCTCCACGGAATTGTGATTCCAGGGACATATTATTTATAATTTTCTAAGCATTATTTATTTTCTTATGAATTTATTACTCTAAAAGAGTCATTAATCTATTTAAATCTTCACGGAAAAACTTTAGAGTCAAAGCCTAAACTAATTGCATATTGATGATCCACATGGAACCAGCTTTCCATCGATATATCATTTATATTTTTGTGACAAGCAATTAATTTACTATGAATTTAATGATTTATAAAGCCATTAAAACTAATTAAATTGCTACGGGGTAAACAGTCTGCAAAAGCTGGATCCAACCAGATATTATTAATCTACATTATAGTAGCTTCAATTTGATATATTGTTCATATTTTTCGGAGTTACAGATAATTTCCTATGAATTTATTAACCTAAAAGACCATTAAAACTAATTAAATTACCGCAGTAAGCACGTACAGTAAAAGTTGTATCTATTCTAATAAGATGATTCTACGTAAAATTATCTTCAATTTGATATATTATACGCAATTTTTGGACGTGGTATGAATTTCTAATGGATTTTACAAGTTAGATCTATAATGTGAAATTTTAAATTCGAACGGAATATTTCAGAGAATATTCCGCTGACTGGACAGGTTGACTTTGCATGCTGACTGGGACTAGATGCTGACCTGAAGATGATGTGGCGTTGATGAGGAAGCTGACCGGAATGACGACATGGCACGCACCGGTTTGATTGGATCTCGACCATCTGGATAGGATCCGGTGGCTAGAAGAAGAGATCGACCCGATTTTGGCTCAAAATAGACAAAAAAGAGATCTGTGTTAGAGAGACAAATCCGTAGGTCAAATTGAAAAACTTAGAACATGAAAGTTGTGGGGAATCATTAGTCCTACCTTTTCACCAAAGGAATTTGGATTTGAAGGAACGAGCGCGAGTACATCTTGGATTTACACCGTCATACCTGAAATATTGCGATGCGAAATTCTCCGGCTGTGGTGGATGAAAAGAGGTGAGGTTTGTAGGGATTGAAATATTTCGACGAGTTCTACAACTTTCGTTTTTTGGCCGAAGGCAAACAACGAAGTCTAGATGGGTTAAAAAGCGAAATAAGATTGGGGCATGTGTAGATTCGGGATTTCGAGAAGAGAAACTCGTACAACTGTGGCTCCACGAGTTTATATGGAGATTTAGGACGGTAAAGAGATAGGTCTTGGAGTATGGAACAAGTAGAAACAAACGGAAGTCAATTCAGAGTTATATATAAAACGTTATAGAAGTTTGAATAGAGATAGGTTTGATAAAAATTGTTTGCAAGGAAATTAAAGCAACTAATCGATCCTTCTTCAGATACGCTGGCTGGTTCGGTCAGTCCCTTGTTGGGCCGCCCGCTTAGGTTTTTTTTCTTTTTCTATTTACTTGTTTCCCTCATATCTTTTGCCTACGAACTCCAAATGATATGATTCTTGTTTCTAAATTTTTCTAATATCAAATAGATCATTGTAGGATCATATTTATAATCTTTTTACTAGTTTGCAAATAGTGGATTCATAAATCCTTGTATATTTCATTTTATTTATATCTTTATTTGTTTATTTATTCCATAACTTTTTCATAATAGCTCCAAATGAGATCAATTTTGTTTCTAAAATTTTGTAATATTAATTGGATCTCTTTAAGCTATAATTATCAATAACTTATGCCTTAGAAACAGTGGGTTTTATAAAGTCAATTTAATTACTTTAGGAACATTTGGGCGAATCAACTATAGGATTTGGATTCAGTTTGTGAGAACTTTGCATGGATGTAATGAAATGCTTATGAATGCTTCATGATTTTCATTTTGAAATCTTGCACACCAATCCTACAATCCATAATTGTAACATCCCTAAAAACATGTTTTCAAAGCCTTGCATATCATCCATGCATGCATATTCATTTAAGGTTCAAATTTCAAACTCATTTGAAAGAATCTAAAGCACTCAGTGCTTATTATTTTATGTAAGCAAACATTGATCCAATGCCACTCTCAAGTGAGAGAATAATTGTTTTAAACCAAGTTTTGTTTGCTCTTATGTTGGATTGGTTGAGTGTTAAAGTTTGGACAAAATTTCCAAAACAAATATGGTTTTAAAACCCTTTTCAAATCTTTATCAAACCATGTGCTAAGGCACTATTATTTTAAATTTTTTAAAGGAACTATGCAAGTCCAACAAGACAGCATGGTTTTATACTCAAAATTATACAGGATTCATTTTATAAAAGCCCAGAAAGATTTGTAATTCAAATACTTTTGAATTCATTTGAAAAAGGTTCCTGAAAATCAATTTAGAAAAAGAAAAGGAATTAGAAAACACAACTGGGCCTGGCGCCAGCTTTTTGTCCCAACAGACAACACAGCCCACCCGGGTTTTTCCCTTTTCCTCTGTTTCTCACCGCAGCCGCGTGCACCCACCCGCTGACAGCTCGACCCCACCGTGCCCCGTCAGCTTCGTCCTCAATCAACGCGCGGCCGAGTCACTCCGCCGTTACCTCGCCGCAATATAGGATAACCACTACTTCGAAACAATATAGGACAGTCCCCGAGTCAATGCCTATGGCGCCGAAGTCTAGTATATAAACCAAATTTCAGAAATAATATAAGACGGTAGCCGAGTCACTGCTCAAGGTGCTGAGGTGTAATATACCACCCAAATCTAGAAAGAATATGAGACAGTCCCCAAGTCACTGCTCATGGTGCCGAGGTTTAGTATGTGAATTAAGCTTAGAAATAAATCTGGGGCAGTCCCCGAGTCATTGCTCAGGGTGCCAGGTTTTAATACATAATCCAATCTTAAAAGCAATCTAGTGCAATCCCCGAGCCACTGCTCGAGGTGTCGAGGTTTAATACATAACATGAAATTGGAATAACATATGGCAGTCCCCGAGTCACTGCTCTGGACGCCGAGGTTCAAAACATAATTGGTGCTCCATCCTGAGATACTACTTTACAATGTGGCATTGATTACTGCTACGAGTAAAATGGACGAAGTAAAGCTACGTTCCATGGCCTTTTTGTTTCTTCGCCGGCTTTGTCTGCCCTGTTCTTTCCTGGGGAGTGAGCATCGATTAGGTAATAGGCATCATTGTGCAATGCTTTGCTCATGATGAATGGTCCTTCCCATGGAGGCGACAACTTGTGCATGCCGGCCGTGCATTGCACCAGTCAGAGAACTAAATCTCCTTCTTTGAACACTCTTGGATTCACCTTCTTGTTGTGATATCGTCGCAAGTTCTGCTGATAAATGGCTGATCTTGATAGCGCCAGCTCTCTGGCTTCTTCTAGCAGATCAACAGTATCTTGCCGAGCTACTTCATTTACTTCGGAAGTTGTATATTGGGTAACTCTTGGCGAGTCATGTATTATGTCGGCTAGAAGCACGGCTTCTGCCCCATATACCAGAAAGAATGGTGTATAACCTGTTGATATGTTTGGAGTAGTCCTGAGGCTCCATAGTACTGCTGGTAGTTCCTCAACCCAACATCCTGCCGACCTTTGCAGCGGTTCGACGAGTGGAGGTTTTAGTCTGGACAATACTAGTCCATTAGACCTTTCCACTTGCCCATTGGATGTTGGGTGAGCCACAGAGGCAACATCTAATCTTATGTGCTTTTCTTGGCAAAATCTAGCGAAAGCTCCTTCTGCAAAGTTTGTGCCGTTGTCTGTAATAACACTGTGCGGGTATCCATATCTTAAGATAATATCTTTGAGGAATTTCACTGCTGTGGGCCCATCGCATTTTTTTATTGGTTTCACTTCAATCCATTTTGTGAACTTGTCCACCATGACCAATATGTGGGTCATCCCACCTCGGGCCGGCTTAAATGGTCCCACCATATCTAAGCACCACACAGAAAATGGCCAAGTAATGGGTATCGTTTTTAACTCGGATGAAGGCATGTGTATCTTGGTTGCATATCTCTGACAACCATTGCATTTTTCAACCAGCTGTTTGGCTTCTTTCAACGCTGTTGGCCAATAAAACCCATGCCTGAATGCTTTGGCCACTAAGGCTCGAGATGAGGCATGATGTCCACATTCTCCTTGATGTATATCAAGGAGGATCTCCTGGCCTTCTGCCGAACTCACACATCTTTGCAATACACTTGTGACACTTCTTTTGTATAGCTCATTATTTATGATCGTATAAGCTTTAGCTCTTCTTACTGTCTGTCTTGCTAACACCTCATTATTCGGCAAAGTCGCATCTCTAAGGAAAGATAATATGGGTTGCGCCCATACAGGTGTTATTTTCTCTGGTGTGGTCTCACTGTCTATTTCCATGTTTTCTGCCGACATAACTACCTCGGATTTCTCCATAGTCATGTTTGCATCAGCTGTCTTTCTCTTTGGTAATTCCGGGTTATATTGCTTATCAATTTCCATCGGCACATTATCTTCTCCTGACTTTGCCAGAATAAAGATGGATTCGGACTCTGGTGACGGTGTTATTGATGGTTTCCTTAGGTGCTCTAGGGCGATACCTGGGGGAATTGACTGCCTAGTTGATCCTAGCTTTGACAACGTGTCTGCGGCATCGTTTTCTGCCCGAGGTATATGGTGAAATTCACATCCTTCAAAGTATCCACTGATTTTTTGCACATGAAATCTATACAAGGCCATATTATCATCCAATGCATCCCAATTGCCTGAGACTTGTTGTACTACTAGATCTGAGTCTCCATAGCATAAGATTCGGCGTATGCCGATCTCTTTTGCCACCTTCAATCCATGGACCAGTGCTTCATATTCGGCTACGTTGTTTGATGCGACAAAATGTATCTGCAGCACATATTTCAGCTGATCTCTTTTGGGCGAGGTTAACACTATTCCTGCCCCCAAACCATTTCTTAGTTTGGAACCGTCAAAGTGCATCGTCCAATAATTCGCGGTCTGGCAATGGTGGCTCATATTGCACCTCGGCCCAATCTACGAAGAAGTCGGCCACAACCTGAGATTTGATTGCATCTCTCCTATCGAATTGTGGAGCATAAGGTGACAATTCAATTGCCCATTTTGCTATCCGGCCACTTGCATCTTTGTTACTCAATATGTCGGCTATGGGTGCTTCACAAATCACTTTGATGGGGTGTTCTTCGAAGTAATGTTTAAGTTTCTTGCCGACATGTACACTCCATAAGCCATCTTCTGATAATGTGGGTAATTTTGCTTTGAAGCGGATAACACCTCGCTCAAGTAATACACCAGCCTCTGTACTGACTTACCATTTTCGACTCGTTCTACGATGACTACAGCACTCACTACTCTGTTGGTGGCCGCTATGTAGAGTAACATAGGCTCTTTTGATAATGGAGAAGCTAAGATGGGCACTGTGACCAACATCCTTTTCAATTCATGAAATGCACTGTCTGCTTGTGGAGTCCAAATGAACTTATCTGATTTCTTCATCAGTTGATAGAGTGGTAATGCCTTCTCTCCCAGCCGACATACAAACCGGCTGAGCGAGGCTAAACAACCCGTGAACTTTTGTACGTCATTTAGACACCTTGGCAACTCCATCCTTTCTACTGCCTTTATCTTGGTTGGGTTGGCCTCTATACCTCGGCTAGATACGAGAAAACCGAGTAATTTTCCTGCTGGCACGCCAAATGTGCATTTTTCCGGGTTAAGCTTCATTCGGAATCTTCTCAGGTTCGCGAAAGTCTGCCGTATATCATCCAGTAGTGTTTTGCTTTCTTTGGTTTTGATAACCACATCATCCACATATACTTGTACATTTTTTCCTATCTGGTCATGTAGACATTTTTCCATGCATCTTTGATACGTTGCTCCTGCGTTGCACAGGCCGAATGGCATTGTGCGATAGCAATAAGCCCCGTACGGGGTAATAAACGCAGTCTTTATTTGATCGGCCGGATTTAATGGTATCTGGTGAAAACCAGAATACGCGTCTACAAATGACAATAGTTCACAACCAGCGGTCGAATCAATGACTTGGTCTATTCTAGGTAAGGGAAAAGGATCTTTTGGACACGCCTTGTTCAGGTTCGTGTAATCGATACACATTCTCCAGACAATGGCTACATTCGGATCATCCTTCTTATTTTCTACTAGCATCGGGTTTGACAACCAATCCGGATACAACACCTCCATGATGAACCCGGCCGCAAGGAGCCGAGCTATTTCATCCCCTATTATTTTCTCCTGTCTTCGGCGAAGCGGCGGAGAGGTTGCTTCACCGGCCTTGCTCCTGGCCTTACATTCAGAGAGTTCTCAGCCAACTCCCTCGGAACACCTTGCAGATCCTGAGTTGACCATGCAAAGATATCCCGATTCTCACGGAGGAAGTTGGTGAGCTCGCTTTCCTATTTAGCATCTAGGCCTGCACCAATAGTAACAGTACGCTCTGGGAATTTCTCATCTATCTGAAACTTCTTTGTTTCTTTAGTCGGCTGAAAGGAGACAGTTCCATGCGGATTGGCTAATGCCGGCATATTCAGCTGTGCCGACTGAGCGAGGGCTGCTACCTCCTGAATCCTTCTTTTTTCTCTTGCTATAACCAATGACTCGGCCAAATTTGACCTGGCTGAAGCACATTCCATTGACTTCCTGTAATCCCCTGCTACCGTTATCACTCCTTGTGGTCCGTGTAGCTTCATTTTCAGATAACTTACATGACAGCTGCCCATGAATTTGGCCAATGCTGGCCGTCCGAGTAAAGCATGATAACAACTCTCTAGATCCACCACTTCAAACTCTAAGTTTTCTGCTCTGCAGTTATCTCTTGTGCCGAATAACACATCCACTCGAACCTTACCAATGGGTTCGCAAGAAAGCCCTGGTACTATCCCATGGAAAGTGGTCCTCGTGGATTGCAGCATGTTCTGCGATATTCCGAGTTTATGCATGGTATCTCTGTACATGATGTTGATACTGCTCCCATTGTCAATGAGAACCTTTGAAAATTTCACATTAATGCTTGGCCCAACAAATGTCGGATCCAAAACGAGCGCACACGACCCCGGACTCGGCATTATCTTGGGGTGATCCTTTATGCTCCAAGTTACTTCTTGATCTGACCAAGGCACATATCTCGGTACTGCCGGCATAACCGCATTTACTTCCATATGCCGGCGCTGCACACTCTGCTTGTCTTACTGTTCTGTTGTGAGCACGCAATACGACTGATGATGTTCTCTGTAATCATTGCGTCCATTATTTCCTGGATTCGTCCTTCCATCCCGGCTTTGGTTCATCACTTGATGTACCGCATCTCTCCGGTCCGAGTTATCGTACCTCGGGGGAGGAGGCGGTAACATCAGTTGCTATGCATTCGCTCTAGTCAACTGCGGCTGATGCTGCTGATGTGCCTGGAGAGGTGCTGCCTGAATGCCTGCGGGGTTTCCCATTGCATTTTTCATCCATGCACATTGGCGGGTTGTATGGTTGGCCGGCCTGGCTGGGTTTGACGTGTGAAATTTACACGGCTGATCTAACATAGATTCGAACGTGTACTTCGGCCTCTCCTGCCATTGCTTCTTTTGTTCTGGTGTCCACTGTCTTTTTCCTTCATTCCTTGGTGTCCACTGCTGAGGACCATTCTTTTGCCGTTGAGTCGTTCCGTGACTCGGCTGATCTTGCGCTACCGCTGCCACTTGGGCCGAATTATATCTATAATCCGGTCTTTCTTCTCTTCTTCTTCCTCGGAAGTCATTGCGCCTGGATGACCCGGCCAAATATCTTGCATATTGATCTTGTTGCTCCCGATGATCTGCCGACATTAATTCTGGTTGCGTCGGATCTCCCAATGCATAGGAGTCCGCTATTCTGATGGTTTCTGCCAATGTGGTTGGCATATCTCTTTGCAGTCGCTGCCATAACACACTGGCATAGCGACATCCTTGAGCGAACCAAGCTATTGCTTGTGATTCTATAACTCCTTCACATGAGTTTCTCAGGTTACACCACCGATTTAAAAACTCTCTGTCCGTTTCATTCGGCCTTTATTTGCACATGGCTAACTGTTGTGGCCTGTTTGTCCTCTTGTATGTACTGGTAAAGTTGCTAACGAACATTTCTTCAAAATCCAACCAACAGTTGATGCTGCCTGCTGGAAGATTATTCTGCCATACTCTAGCTGGTCCTTCCAACATTTGTGGGACATACCGTACTGCCCCTCGTAAGTTCCCACCTGATATTTTCATAGCAGTGGCATAATCAATCAACCAGTCTTGTGGTTTGGTGCTCCCATTATATGTCTTTGTTCCTCTTGCCAGCTGAAAGTTCGGCACAGGTGGTTCGCCCATGATCCGTGGTCCGAATCATGTCGGACCCGGTGGACCCTGTTCTTCCAGCAACTCGGATCGGTATAGCCGGTCTAGCTTTACTCTAGCATCATTTGATGGCAAATCTCTGTACAGAACTCTGTCTTGCATTCCATAGTGGTTATTTCCACCATGAATCGCATATTCCATCTCTGAATAACCATCATTGTACCTTTCATTTACTTGATTGTGGCAAGCTGGTCTTGCTTCTCTTTCCTGCCGAGGTTCATGTCTCGGCTGCGGGTTGAGCGGCGGTTCTCTCCTTACTTCAACCGGGGTATTGTTCTCGTGATTGCCTCTTCCGAGTTCTCTTCTGCCAAGATCTCCATTGCCTCGGCTTCCGCCGTCTTTTTCAGCACGGCCGGGATTCCTCTCACCATTGTTACCTCGGCTTCCATTGCCTCTGTTCTCGTTTGCTTTCCCGGCTATCACCGGATCATACAGAACGATTTTCTTGTTTCTCTTTCCTGAAGTTACCGCTTTGTCTTTTCATGCATTGTTTCCGGGTGAGGATGCTGTTGCCACAGATAAGGCAGGTGCTGCTCCAGCCGAGTGAACCATTTGCGAGGCCCCTGGCCTCGCCGGGTCGCTCTGAGCATTTCTTCGTTTTGCTGGTTCGCGATGCGCACCAGCTCATTCACTCTTTGATCCGGCACCCGCTACTCCCGCCTGCACTCCGGATGCGACCATCACCTCGACGCTGCTGACCGGATGCGCTCCGCGCGGACGGCTTGCAGTGCTAAGGGGTGGCTCTTCTGCAATAACAACCTGGTGAGCATAAATGCCGGAGATGTCGACGCCGACGTAGACCTGGTGCCTACCCAAGCTGATGAAGACACCGTTGCACAGGGGAGTTTTTCCCCTGAAGCTGCCTGCATTGTCGCTGACGTAGTCACAGAGATCAAATCTCCGGACCAAGCCAGAAACAACGCGCTCTCTAGTGTTGATGAAGTTTCCCGTCCGGATCATGACTCCAGCTAGCACCGCTGCTGGCCCCAAGGTGGGCCCCAGCTGTCGTGGTGGCGGCACGGCAGATGCCATGGGTAGGCTAAAGTATGGGGCCGATAGATGCTAGTGGGATCTGGGGAGGGAAGATGTAGTTGATTCTACACACAAAGGACTAAGGCAAAGAACTTTACTTCTCCTTTCTTGGGATACAAGTGCTCCTTGAGCTATATACAGGGAGAAAAGAAGAACTTCACCAGCCTAACGGTCCTAAAATCAACCGATCCTTTCCTCTGGGTCCAAGCCTCCCCTTATAAAGGAGAGCCTTGGGCGCCTTTAGGGCTGACGGGGCAAGCATATTCGAGGAATATGCTTGTCCCAAAATAGTAGTTCGGCGGCCTCCTTTCCCTGTCGCCCTTCTAACAACGGCAAGGCTCCAGAGGGCCCCTCTGCGTGCCTCGGGCTTCAGAACTGTCACCTCCGTGACCTCCTTCTGCCCCTCTGACGCTCTGCACCTTTGTCTCTGGTGCTTGGCACCGCTCAAATTCCTTCTGGCCTGCAGCTAGAGTTTGACCTTGGGTTTCTCCTTCTCCTGCAAGCTACGTATCATTCGGCCTTACCTCACGTAACTCGGCTTGTCCTTCACCTGCATCAAGATTACTTGGGCTAACCCGGCCGACTTACGTAGTATCCCGGCCGGGTAATGCCTTGCTTTTGTCATAAAGGTCATGCTCCTCCCAATCTTGGCCGACCTCTACAGGATTCGGCCGACTCAAACAGTAACTCGGAAACAAGACGGGCAACTTCCTTTCATCTTTCCCCGTCTTTACCCTACCCGAGGTTATCTCCCCAATAGTCACTGCCCGCTTAATTCCCATTGATGCAGCGCGTAATCACCGCCTCGCTCCTGGCTATTTAACCTCCTCTGCGCCACGACCATTTCCCCTCACACCACTCGCTCGCTCCGCCACCAGGCTGCCTCAATTCTGCGTTGCAACGCTGCAGACAGAACCAACTCCGGCGACGAAATTCCGGTGAGCCAGACCACCCCTTCCTTTCTAATTCAAACGAGCGTGTTCCTTGCAACCTTGTGCACCTCCTGAACCCTCTCGTTTGGCCGCGCTTGACCCAGGCAGCCGTTCCCGTCCACCCCTGCAAGCAACAGCGCCGCTGCTCAACTTCGAGGAGGAATACCGGTAAATTTCGAGTGCCCCTTGCATCCTCTCTGACCCTGTCATGTTCGCCACGACCTTGTGCATCCTCTGACCCCACTGGTTCGTTCTAGGACGGTCTACATCGTCGACAACAACACCATCTGAAGCACCCGACGCCGCGCGCAACTCCGACGAGGTCCTGCCGCCGCGTCCATGCGCCCCTCGACAAACTACTGCCACGTTGAGCTTCCTCGTGTCCTTGCGAGTCTGGTAAGCCACACCACACACCCCAGCCCCTCCTGTATTCGCTGGAGCGTCGCTGACAGAGCGCCGTCGCCGCGCCACCGTCGCTAGCGCCGCCAGACTTTGGTCGCTTGGTCCATAGCCGTTAGATCTAGATCCAACGCATCTGATAGAATCACTTAACGAAGGGGTACGAGACAGATCTGGCTGTGCGATTTCATTTAGATCGTGTGGTCCACGCTGGTCGATCTGTGCGAAGCAGTACCGACGAATCAGAGAGCGCCGCGTGGCCTGTGTTTAAATTTAAAACAGAAATTTGATCTATTAGTTAACCAAACTTGTAAAATTCATAACTTTTGATCCACACGTTTCAAATTTTAAAAATTTTATATCATTGGAATCAGGAGAGAAAATCCTATTTTTTATGCAATGTGTTTAATGTTTTGCCTATGTAAAAATGGTTGTTTTTGTAGAAACTTTTGTAGGCTTAATTTGAATATAGAAATTGTTTGAAAAATATTTTAAAGATCAAATAAAATCTATTTTGAGTATCTTGGACTTGTTTATGTTTTAGTACTGTTTACTTGTCTTGTTTGGTGTAGAAAAATCATCACATGGCATTTGCATGCATTCATATATTTTTGGTTGTATATTTTGATATGTGATTTTGGTCCCATTATTTTATGTGTAGATTTTGGTGCAAATAGTGATTGTGATTGTGAAGATTGTTGCTACTCCCCAAACTACCAAGGAAAGTGGTGCTTCATGATTTTATTCCTATATTTTTCAACTATGCACTAGAAATATTTTGTATAGGACTTGCATGAATATTTTGATCTATATGCTATGCTTGGGAAATCCTAGTAGTTATAGAATTGCTATAAATTTCTCTAAGTTAAGATGCTTACCATTGCCATGCTTAGCCTAGCTAGTAGCAACCAAGGGTGGTTATATATTCTTGTTATGTGAAAATATATCTAAGTCTTTGGACTTGTGTTTTTACTTAATAAAACAACTAAGTTAATGAAACACCTGGGTGGAATGGAAAGAATGGTTTGTGTTGAGTGGTTACACAAGGCCCATTTCTATGGTTTACCTCGTGTATCTCACTTGTGGAAAGCCACGCAGGAACAAAGGGATTTGAGATGCCAAATGTTAAGAAGCTTCTAGTGCAGCCACATGGCAATATGGGCTCTGCCTGGATCACATAGGTTGCAATAACTTAGCCATTTGGACAGTTGGTGGTAGTGGGATGATAGGTTGGAACGCGTCCATTTGGTCTAAGGGAAGGCTTCTGAAAGGTCCTGTCTTGGTGAAAATCAAGTCTTGTGGGGAAAGTGCACAACCTCTGCAGATGGAAGAATCTAAGTACTTAGCCATGTCCCTGGTATTGGACAACTTGAGCATCAAGACATGGAAGCTATCAAGAATCTCCTCATCCCAATTTCTAAGTTAAAACTTGAGGTTGAACAAGGGTGAAGGATCGCCAATGTCTATTGGTGATTCCTTGGGAAAGTTTTGTCAAAGAAAAACTTAGTGTTTTCAACTGATAGGTAAAACCTATTTTGAGCAAAGCAAGCCTAAGCTACACTTAGCCAAATGCATGTAGTACCTAGATGCTAATATTCTACTAAGGTATCACTTGCCAATACTATTCCAATGTATTGACCCACTGTGGCTGTAACTTGTGATGTTGCAGGTTATTCTGATGATGATTAGGGGTTATGAGTCTACACTCAACATGCTTGCCTGTGGCACATGAAGATGAAGACTCATTTATCTTATTATATATTTGAACTCTTGTATTAGGCCTGTGGCCATGGAGTTTGTAAAATACTATGTTTGTCTCTGGAATGATATGTAATAATGACCTTTGTTTCTGTGTACTTCATCTTAAACTGTGGATGCTAGCATTGGTCCAGTGACTAGCATTCCAATCACAGGGATCCTTACCTTTATAAAGGGAGGGATCTTACAGATGGTATCAGAGCACTGTGTTGCCTGTAGGATTATGACCCTAGGATTGGATTAGAAACCACTAAGGAATTTTTTTCAACAATTTCCACACTTGTCTTTTCTTCTCGTAAACTTTTCTAATTCTTCTTTCTCATATCTATTTGTAGATGAACTCCATCAACGAAGCTGTGAGGAAGGGACCACTCATGACCATGACCCTTGAATGTGAGACTGAATTTCCAAAGGCCCTCAAGAACCTTATGGTTACCATGGGGATACATGGTGCAGCTGTGTACAAAGGTTTCCCTATGATGGATGAAGGAGAAGAATATTGGTGGGTGCAACTTCACTTGTACAAAAACAAGGAAGACAACCACAAAGAATCATGATTCTGCATGGTCACCAACTCAGTGATGCACACCACATTCTTTGATTCTACAAGGGATGCAGCTTGTAAGGCCATCAAAGAGCTTGGTGATAGAATCAAGTGCAGAATGCTCAACACCCAGAATGACCTTAGAGAAGAAAAGAAACATACCCAAGAGTTGGAAACTACCAACCAACAACTAAGGGAAGACATCATAGACTTGATTTTGGAATCTTGTGAACAAGATAGGCAGATGGCTACTAAGGATGCTTTGATAGCCATTTTGTCTAGTGAGTGAGAGTTGTAACGTACTTCGTTAGTTGGAACACCACACTTATCATTTTATTTCCAAAATTTTGTCTAAGTTAGGTTGAACCTTGGATGCTTGTAATGGATTTATGTATGCCATGACTTGTGTATGGTTGCAAATGATATGCTTGTGCTACCTTGTTATGTGTTCTTCTGTTGATGTTATTTCTAACTTTTCTCTATCTTATAAAATAGATGCCTAATGTTACTATCAGCACGGCTGAAGAGTTCAAGGGAACTCGTTTTGGCACTCGTCTTATTGAGCTCACTAGTGTGCTCAATCTCCCACTTCCTACCATCATGATGCTTCCCCTCACGAAGTTCGAGAGGAAGGACCTTTGGGGCTTCAAGGTTACTCAGCCAGGGCGCTAGACTGAGCCAGCCACGGAGGCTATCACCTTCAAGCTCATGCATGATGACAAGGAGAGAGGCCTAGAGGTAGTCATGCAGGATTTGCTTGGATGTTTGCTAGGGAGACACTCTCGGGAGATTAGAGGTACTCACTTCCACGCCTTCGATAGACGTGACGAGGATGGTGAGGCCATTGACTTCGAGGATACATCTAGAGAGACAGAAGAGCCGATTCGTCTATACCTCCAGGACTTAGAGGTTCTTCTTAGGCACCTAGATACTGATAGGACCAACGTCATGCTTAGCAATGACGAACTCCAGGTGCAGCTTCGTGAGAAGGACAAGCTCTTCACGGAGCAAGATGAGATAGTCAAGGAGATGGAGGCCAAGTTTGAGAGTAGGATAGAAAGTTCAAGAGTCAAGAGAAAAGAGTCCAAGATAGGAACAAGAGGATTCGAGAGATGACTGCAGAACTAGAGGCCAAGGACTTCGAGCTCGAGCATCAGCAGGTGGTGATTGAGAGACTTCGTTCATAGAAGAGGGCTCTGAAAGCCAAAGTAGAGGCCTTGAACACCAATGTGAAGGAATACAAGACCACTATGGAGAATGCAGGTCTTACACTTGTTGATGAGGAGGTTGATGCAGAGGAGTAGTGATGACTACTCATTTATCTATCATTTACCATACCTTTGATTATTGAGTCGCAATGACCATCCAACATGTGGGTGGCTTGCTATTGGTGTGTTTACTTTTCAAAATTGTTGTTATGTCGTTGAACTTTATGTCATTTTGATGCATGTTTGGTGATTGTCTATGTGATGTATTGTGCATGTTAAGCATATATGGGTATCTCATTCTTATCCTTATTGAACACCACAGATGCCTCCTCGACGTGCCAATCCCAACCCGAACAACAACAATGTCACCCCAGAGATGCATCAGCTGATGACAGCTCAGACACAGCTGATGCAGATGATGACCACCTTTATGCAGAATCAGAACAACAATAATAACAACAACAAGAATAATAACAACAACAATCAGAACAATCCACCAGTTTTTGACATGCTCACCAGATTCCTAAGACTGAGGCCAGCAAAGTTCTCAGGAACTACTGATCCCATGGTGGCCAATGATTGGCTACGCTCAGTGAACAAGGATTTGGTAACTGTTGGCTGTACTGATGAGGATAAAGTCAGGTTTGCGGCACATTTGTTGGAAGGACCAGCAGCTACTTGGTGGGATAACTTCCAAATCACCACTCCCATTGAGGATGTGACATGGGCTATCTTTGAAGATGGTTTCTGTACTGCTCACATCTCATCTGGAGTGATGAGTTTGAAGAAGAAGGAATTTCATAACTTGAAGCAGCGCCACCGCAGCTGGCTGAATATATTGAGGAGTTCAACAATCTGGCGCGTTATGCACCGGATGAAGTTGACACTGATGCTAAGAGGAAAGAGAAGTTCCTCAAAGGATTGAACGATGAACTGAACCTGCAGCTATTTGTGGCCTTTGTCCCCACTTATCAGTCTCTGTGTGACAAGGATGCCATCTTGGAGAGCAAGATGAAACAAGTTGAGAGCAGGAAGAGGAAACACTCCGACAAGCACAACTCGGGATCGTCTCACAAGCGTTCCCATTATGATGATAGTGGGAGTTCTGGATCCCACAAGCATGGAAAGTACAACAAACACCACAACCACAACCGTCAGCATGACAACAAGCATCACCGTAGTCATGCCAATGACAAGTACAAGAATCACAAGAGTGGGTACAAGAACCATCACAATGGAAGTGGAAGTGGTAGTGGAAGCCAGCCTGTCAAGAAGGATCTTAGTCAGGTTGAATGTTTCAAGTGCAAGAAGATGGGGAATTATGCAAATGAATGCCTAGAAAAGAAAGTTGAAGGACCCAACAAGCCCAACCCTTTTCAGAAGGGACAGGTGAACCACATCAATGTGGAAGAGATCTATGAGGAACCTGATGCTGTTGCTGGTAAGTTCAAACTCAATTCTGTTCCAGCATTTGTTCTCTTTGATACTGGTGCATCTCATTCATTCATATCAAGAGCACTTGTTGAAAGAAATGAACTACCGGTAGAAACTATTGGGTGTCCTATAAAAGTAAGTTCTCCTGGCGGAGAAATGATAGTGAACTCGGGATGTCATGATTTAGTCATAGAGTTTGGGAAGTATAAGTTTTCCGTTAATCTGATAATCCTAAATTCCCAAGGATTGGATGCCATTTTGGGGATGGACTGGATGACTAAGCATAAAGGAGTGCTAGATTGTGCCAACCATACTGTCACACTCACAACTCCAGAAAACAAAAGGATCAGATTCAAGACTAGCTTTGAATCGAAAGGGAGTAAGCTAAATTCTCTTAAGGGGGTTAGCATAGACAGTGTGCCTATTGTTAGTGAATATCCAGATGTGTTTCCGGAAGAATTGCCGGGAATGCCACCAAATAGAGATGTGGAGTTTCTTATTGACTTGCTACCAGGATCTGGACCAATAGCAAAGAGACCGTACAAGATGTCAGTTGATGAGTTGAAAGAACTCAAGAAACAACTTGGAGAACAGTTGCAGAAAGGATTTATCCAACCAAGTTCTTCGTCTTGGGGAGCACCAGTTTTGTTTGTGGAAAAGAAGGATAGAATTCAAAGGTTATGCATAGATTACCACTCACTCAATAAAGTGACTATCAAGAACAAATACCCTTTGCGTAGAATCAATGACTTGTTTGACCAGTTAGAAGGAGCCTATGTGTTCTCAAAGATTGATCTTCGATCAGGTTATTTCCAGCTCAAAATAAGGGAACAAGACATATCTAAGAAAACTTTCACCACTAGGTATGGATTGTATGAGTATACCGTGATGCCATTTGGTTTGACCAATGCACCAGCGTACTTCATGAATATGATGAACAAGGTGTTCATGGAGTTCCTTGATAAGTTTGTTGTCGTATTCATCGATGACATTTTGATCTACTCCAAGAGCAAAGAAGAGCATGAAGGACATTTGCGTTTGATACTTGAGAAGCTTAGAGAGCATAAGATGTATGCCAAATTCAGCAAGTGTGAATTTTGGTTAAATGAAGTTGGATTTCTTGGACACATTGTGTCAGGAGATGGTGTAGCAGTTGATCCTGCTAAAGTGTCAGCTGTAACAGAGTGGGAATCTCCTAAGTCAGTAAAAGAGGTTCGTAGTTTCCTTGGCTTGGCAGGATGCTACAGAAGATTTATTGAGAATTTCTCCAAAGTAGCTAAACCAATGACAAAGTTGCTAAAGAAAGACAAGAAATTTGCTTGGTCTGAAGGATGTGAACTCAGTTTTCAAGAATTGAAGAAGAGACTAGTGACAGCACCAGTCTTGTGTCTGCCAGATTTGGAGAAAGATTTCCAAGTGTATTGTGATGCATCTCATCATGGATTAGGTGCAGTGCTAATGCAAGAAGGGAAAGTTGTGGCTTATGCCTCGAGACAACTCAAAACTCATGAGGTAAATTACCCTACTCATGATTTAGAGTTAGCCTCTGTTGTCCATGCACTCAAAACATGGAGACATTATCTTTTGGGAAAGCGATGTGAAGTGTTCACAGATCACAAAAGTTTGAAGTATATCTTCACCCAGAAAGAAATCAACATGAGACAAAGAAGATGGCTAGAACTCATCAAGGACTATGACTTAAGTTTGCAATACCATCCCGGTAAAGCAAACGTTGTAGCAGATGCTCTAAGCCGTAAGGTTTTTGTGAATGGCCTTACTAAGGGAGAGTTGCCAGACGATCTGTGTGCCCAATTTAGGCATCTCATATTGGAGATTGTGCCTGAAGGACATCTCATGTCATTGGATGTTCAACCCACTTTGTTGGACAAAATCAAAGAAGCCCAAAAGATAGAAAAGGAAATTGAAGAGATCAAAGAAAAGATTGGCAAAGGAAAAGCCAAAGGGTTCCATGAAGACGAACAGGGTACTTTATGGTATGGAAAACGTATCTGTGTTCCACAAGATCCGGAGCTTCGGAAACTAATTTTACAAGAAGCACATAACTCACCATATTCCATTCATCTGGGTAACACCAAAATGTACATGGACATGAAGGAAAGATTTTGGTGGAATAATCTCAAGAAGGACATCGCCGAACATATTGCTTTGTGTGATGTATGTAGTAGAGTGAAAGGGGAACATCAGAAGCCAGCATGATTGTTACAACCACTACCTATTCCTGATTGGAAGTGGGACAAGATTGGCATGGATTTCATCACTGGACTGGACCAGGTCAGGATATGATTCTATTTGGGTAGTAGTAGATCGCCTAACTAAAGTGGCTCATTTCATACCTGTGAAGACAACCTACACAAGTGCTAAGTTAGCCAAAATCTATATGAGTAGGATTGTATGTTTGCATGGAGTACCTAAGAGTATTGTGTCAGATAGGGGAACTCAGTTCACTTCTCATTTTTGGAGGCAACTTCATGAGTCATTGTGAACAAGGTTGGAATTCAGCACTGCTTTTCATCCCCAGACTGATGGACAAACAGAAAGGACCAACCAGATTCTGGAAGATATGTTGAGAGCATGTGCTCTAGACTATGGAGCTAGTTGGGATGAAAGTCTGCCTTACGCAGAATTCTCTTACAATAACAGCTATCAAGCCAGTATTGAGATGGCACCATTTGAGTTCCTCTACGGGAGAAAGTGTACCACCCCATTACTATGGAATGGTGTAGGAGAAAGAAGTTTGTTTGGACCAGAACTAATCAAAGAGGCCGAAGAAAAAGTCAAACTAGTTAAGGACAGATTGAAGATAGCACAGTCCCGACAGAAAAGCTACGCAGATCCTAAGCGTAGAGAGGTCACCTATGAAGTAGGTGATAGAGCCTATCTTAGAGTGTCACCACTTCGTGGAGTGAAGAGATTTGGAGTCAAAGGAAAATTGGCCCCAAGATATGTTGGACCATTCAAGATTCTGAGTCGTAAGAGAGAAGTAGCTTATGAGATAGAATTGCCAGAGTCATTGTCTGCTATTCACAATGTGTTTCATGTGAGTCAGCTAAAGAAATGCCATCCAGAAATGGAAGAGACTTCTTTGAAGGATACTATACCTTTGGAGGAGGTCCAATTGGAAAGTGATCTCACTTACGAGGAGAAACCTATCAAGATTCTTGAGACTGCATAAAGAGTTACTCGGACTAAGACTATCAAATTCTGCAAAGTTCAATGGAACCATCATTCCGAAGAAGAAGCAACATGGGAAAGAGAAGATGATCTTCGGAAAGACCACCCTCACCTATTTGCCCAATCCGAATCTCGAGGGCGAGATTCACCTTAAGGGGGTTAGATTTTTAACATCCCTAAAAACATGTTTTCAAAGCCTTGCATATCATCCATGCATGCATATTCATTTAAGGTTCAAATTTCAAACTCATTTGAAAGAATCTGAAGCATTGAGTGCTTATTATTTTATGTAAGCAAACATTGATCCAATGCCACTCTCAAGTGAGAGAATAATTGTTTTAAACCAAGTTTTGTTTGCTCTTATGTTGGATTGGTTGAGTGTTAAAGTTTGGACAAAATTTCCAAAACAAATATGGTTTTAAAACCCTTTTCAAATCTTTATCAAACCATGTGCTAAGGCACTGTTATTTTAAATTTTTCAAAGGAACTATGCAAGTCCAACAAGACAGCATGGTTTTATAGTCAAAATTATACAGGATTCATTTTATAAAAGCCCAGAAAGATTTGTAATTCAAATACTTTTGAATTCATTTGAAAAAGGTTCCTGAAAATCAATTTAGAAAAAGAAAAGGAATTAGAAAACACAACTGGGCCTGGCGCCAGCTTTTCGGCCCAATAGACAACACAACCCACCCGGGGTTTTCCCTTTACCTCCGTTTCTCACCGCAGCCGCGTGCACCCACCCGCTGACAGATCGACCCCACCGTGCCCCGTTAGCTTCGTCCTCAATCAACGCGCGGCCGACTTGCTCCGCCGTTACCTCGCCGCAGTCACTGCCCGCTTAATTCCCATCGATGTAGCGCGTAATCGCCGCCCCGCTCTTGGCTATTTAACCTCCTCTGCGCCACGACCATTTCCCGTCACACCACTCGCTCGCTCCGCCACCAGGCTGCCTCAATTCCGCGTTGCAATGCCGCAGACAGAACCAACTCCGGTGACGAAATTCCGGTGATCCAGACCACCCCTTCCTTTCTAATTCAAGCGAGCGTGTTCCTTGCAACCTTGTGCACCTGCTGACCCCTCTCATTTGGCCGCGCTTGACCCAGGCAGCCATTCCCGTCCACCCCTGCAAGCAACAGCGCCGCCGCTCAACTTCAACGAGGAATACCGGTAAAGTCCGAGTGCCCCTTGCATCCTCTCTGACCCTGTCATGTTCGCCACGACCTTGTGCATCCTCTGACCCCACTGTTTCATGCTAGGGCGGTCTACATCGTCGACAACAACACCATCTGCAAGCACCCAACGCCGCGCGCAACTCCGACGAGGTCCTGCCGCCGCGTCCGTGCGCCCCTCGACAAACTACTGCCACGTTGAGCTTCCTCGTGTCCTTGCGAGTCTGGTAAGCCACGCCACACACCCCAGCCCCTCCTGTATTCGCTGGAGCGTCGCTGACAGAGCGCCGTCGCCGCGCCACCGTCGCTAGCGCCGCCAGACTTTGGTCGCTTGGTCCATAGCCGTTAGATCTAGATCCAACGCATCTGATAGAATCACTTAACGAAGGGGTACGAGACAGATCTGGCTGTGCGATTTCATTTAGATCGTGTGGTCCACGCTGGTCGATCTGTGCGAAGCAGTACCGACGAATCAGAGAGCGCCGCGTGGCCTGTGTTTAAATTTAAAACAGAAATTTGATCTATTAGTTAACCAAACTTGTAAAATTCATAACTTTTGATCCACACATTCAAATTTTACAAATTTTATATCATTGGAATCAGGAGAGAAAATCCTATCTGTTTATGCAATGTGTTTAATGTTTTGCCTATGTAAAAATGGTTGTTTTTGCAGAAACTTTTGTAGGCTTAATTTGAATATAGAAATTGTTTGAAAAATATTTTAAAGATCAAATAAAATCTATTTTGAGTATCTTGGACTTGTTTATGTTTTAGTACTGTTTACTTGTCTTGTTTGGTGTAGAAAAATCATCACATGGCATTTGCATGCATTCATATATTTTTGGTTGTATATTTTGATATGTGATTTTGGTTCCATTATTTTATGTGTAGATTTTGGTGCAAATAGTGATTGTGATTGTGAAGATTGTTGCTACTCCCCAAACTACCAAGGAAAGTGGTGCTTCATGATTTTATTCCTATATTTTTCAACTATGCACTAGAAATATTTTGTATAGGACTTGCATGAATATTTTGATCTATATGCTATGCTTGGGAAATCCTAGTAGTTATAGAATTGCTATAAATTTCTCTAAGTTAAGATGCTTACCATTGCCATGCTTAGCCTAGCTAGTAGCAACCAAGGGTGGTTATATATTCTTGTTATGTGAAAATATATCTAAGTCTTTGGACTTGTGTTTTTACTTAATAAAACAACTAAGTTAATGAAACACCTGGGTGGAATGGAAAGAATGGTTTGTGTTGAGTGGTTACACAAGGCCCATTTCTATGGTTTACCTCGTGTATCTCACTTGTGGAAAGCCACGCAGGAACAAAGGGATTTGAGATGCCAAATGTTAAGAAGCTTCTAGTGCAGCCACATGGCAATATGGGCTCTGCCTGGATCACATAGGTTGCAATAACTTAGCCATTTGGATAGTTGGTGGTAGTGGGATGATAGGTTGGAACGCGTCCATTTGGTCTAAGGGAAGGCTTCTGAAAGGTCCTGTCTTGGTGAAAATCAAGTCTTGTGGGGAAAGTGCACAACCTCTGCAGATGGAAGAATCTAAGTACTTAGCCATGTCCCTGGTATTGGACAACTTGAGCATCAAGACATGGAAGCTATCAAGAATCTCCTCATCCCAATTTCTAAGTTAAAACTTGAGGTTGAACAAGGGTGAAGGATCACCAATGTCTATTGGTGATTCCTTGGGAAAGTTTTGTCAAAGAAAAACTTAGTGTTTTCAACTGATAGGTAAAACCTATTTTGAGCAAAGCAAGCCTAAGCTACACTTAGCCAAATGCATGTAGTACCTAGATGCTAATATTCTACTAAGGTATCACTTGCCAATACTATTCCAATGTATTGACCCACTGTGGCTGTAACTTGTGATGTTGCAGGTTATTCTGATGATGATTAGGGGTTATGAGTCTACACTCAACATGCTTGCCTGTGGCACATGAAGATGAAGACTTATTTATCTTATTATATATTTGAACTCTTGTATTAGGCCTGTGGCCAATGAGTTTGTAAAAGACTATGTTTTTCTCTGGAATGATATGTAATAATGACCTCTGTTTCTGTGTACTTCATCTCAAACTGTGGATGCTAGCATTGATCCAGGGACTAGCATTGCAATCACAGAGATCCTTACCTTTATAAAGGGAGGGATCTTACAATAATCAATCCATGTCCTTTTGCCTATATGGATACTTAGGTCATAATAAAAGAATATAAGATTTTGAATTCAAGGTTGAGAGGATTTTCTATTCAAAAAGTTTCTTCTCTTTGAGAATTTTCAACATAGTCAAACAATCAATCAAACTTATTTATTTATTTCACATTCCAAAATTAGGAGAATTTTGGGATGTGACAGACTACCACCCTTAAAAGAAATCTCGTCTCGAGATTTGGGAAGGCTAGAAAGAAAGAAAGGTTCGGGATCCATTAGGATGCTACCGCCCTTAAAATAAAATTGACTAGGTCATTTCTCGAGGATTCACTTAGATCAGATTGGTTCTCCTTTAGACTTTTATTGGCACAATGTCTCTAGCACATTCTATACATCATGATTGATAGTTTCCGAGAAGGCACTTCTTAAACTAGCAAAACTCTCATGGTGGGCCAATAGGGAACGTTTACTTCACGGTGCCCATAATTCATGGTTGGGATTCATCCTTACCGTACATTCCTATGCTTAACAATGGATGCTTTTAGAAGGGTGTAACAATATACCATTCTAGGGTTTAGGCTCAACGTCGACTCTCTGCTAAGGTTGAAAAGGGCACTCAAGATTCGCGAAGCCAACAGTACAAGAGCGAATAATAAGAGTAGTAGGAATGGTGATCAATCCATCCTGCACCCAAATCATTACCCTGTATGAGGATAGGTGAATCACATTTTTCTATCACTCGGGCATTCTCACTTGCCTTGAAGAATGTTTCCATGGACACGAACTAATGCTCTATGTATACTACCATGTATTCAATCAACAAAGCTACTACTAAAACTAAACTATTGATACTTCAACTTTCAGGCTGCATAATCTACTACATAACATCATTTCAACACTTCATACTCCCACATCTCTTTTTTTCCATTAGATAAAGAATTCTCCTTACTAAATGCATTGTGTTGTCAAACCTTCCACTTAACACATCATTATATCTCCAAGGGTTCAAGATAGGGAAGAATAGATTCTATAGGAAAGAAACGACTAAGAAAATAATCCTACCCATAACTATATGAAGCAATCAATGTCACAAACAAGCAAACAATCATAAGGAATCAAAACACAATCAAACACTTGTATAATAACATTACAGGGGTCTAAATATAGCAGTATATAACCACAAAATAGTTTGAAAGCATTGGGAACAATACTAGAGTAAAACATAGCAACGTATAAGCAATAAACAAAATCTGTCAAAACGGTACAACAGACTTCACGAATTTTTATGACCGACCTAAACTCGTCAGGAATTTGAGCCAATTTTTGTGCATGTACTACAGGTAATTATGCTCCAGATCCTATATTTTTAGATTTTTCTGAGTTACCAATAAAATATGAAAAATCGCGCGGTGCAAAAGGTCAGGCAGAAAACTGCAGCAGTAATCCCACGAATTTCAATCAATTCACACCATTAAAATAATTTTAAAACCACATGAAAACTCCAGCAACTTTGGAGTTTCAAAACAACAGATCCTAAAAAAGGCATCACACGATATGGTTCAGTACAAACAAGCAAGCAACCTATATTGTCATACCACATAAGTTGGTAAGAACAATATGCTAACACGATAGCGATGATCTCCTAAGGAGATAAAACATGGTGGTCTAGACCTAAACAAACTTGATGAAATGTTTATTTATGTCATACTATTTGTTAGTTTACTTAGCTAACTCTCATATAGGTATCATAAGAATGGACAACTATAAATGTTTGAATAGGAAGAGGTTCTAGAAAAGATAGATAAGGAATATAAGAACTCTAATAAGTAGAAAATATAATTGTTCTCCCAACAGAGGTCTTCTATTACTAATCCATTTCTAAGGTCACGATCCTACAGTCAACACACAGCTCTGATACCATCTTGTAACACCCTCGCCTGATAAGGCTGAGTTCATGTGTATAGTGCCAATCCCTGGATCGGTTCACTGGCACACACAGTACAAAATGATACCAAATATAACTGTGCATCATAAATACAACGAATATGATCCAGAATTTACATTATTTATTCAAGTACACAGCGGAAAACGAATACAAGGTAGATTTCCATCCTCCAAATGTGCCACAGGCGAAGAATTGTTGAGTGGAGTCTCGCGACCTATGAACAATCACTAAGATACGATATAACCTGCAACATGAAATGTTGCAGCCACGAATGGTCAATACATTGAATGTATAGCAAGTAGGATAAAGTGGTTAACAACATATCTATCAACCACATGCTTATTTGGCCAAGTGGAGTTCAGGATCATTTGCATAAAGCAACTGTTTTATCCTAACATTTGTAACAAAGTAGTTTTCCAATACGATAAATATGACACTCTCGTTCACTCCTAGGTGCTCCTACCCAATTATGTTCACCCAACAAGTTTTAAGTAATTAAGAAATAAGGATGAATGAGAAATATCATAGCATCAGTATCAGGTCACTCAAATTGTCCATAACCGGGGACACGGCTAAGTACTTAGTTTAGACACCCTGCAGGGGTTAGTACACTTTACCCATGTGACTTGGCCAACCCAGCTCGTACCACCACTCTCATATTGGGTGATGATAGGGAGAAGTCCAAGAAGGAACCGTTCGGGAAGTAGCTCCCCAAACCCGACACGCACCGGTCCAACTTACACTATCTACATCTCTGGATACGTGGGTTCGAGTTACCACAACCTACTGAGTCCAACCAACCGCCCATTTCATTATTGGCACATGGTTGCACACGTAAGTTACCAAACAAAGAAACCAACCCTTTCTCAGTGTCCTGGGTGGCATTCCCCTCCATAATCCATACTCGATGACCCAATCAATGCCATTCCGCCCAGGTGGTTCATTAAAACATATTGGTTTGTCATTTAGCAAAACATAAGCCTTTCAAAACATATAACTTTTCATGATGTGATTCCCTTCCTCGTCTAAATAGCATAACTAAGCAATCTACCAATACAAATGGCTCGTAAACAAGGAATACTAGGGAATAATATGGGATATAACATAGCATATACACATCAATTCCTACAGATGCAATTCTACAAAAACATCTATAATGCATAGGAAAACAGTAGGGCATTTATGACCAAGATAGCACCACTTTCCTTTGATGTAGATGTAGTCGATTAGATAATCCTCACAATCCTCATAGATATAATGGTTGCACTCGTCATAACCACAATACTTGCAATCATAGTAGTTGCAATCACACACATTGCACTCCTCGCAATCTATCGATCAAACAATTGCATACAACATAAACAATAGCACATAGATATCAAACAAATACAAAAAATACATGCATGACAATTTAATAAGTCACAATGGTTGTTATTTTAGTTCTCTAAACAATACTGGAGTATATGATGCATGAAAGATACCAATTAATGCAATGGAGTACTTGTTATTAATAATTACTTGCCAATATAGGGGTTTTAATAGTTCTATTGTAACACCTGTTCTAACTGTCGAATTAAATTTGTTTATTGGGTTTACTGGATAAAGGATGTTAATACGAACCAGTAGGCGTTGGATTCACCCTAAGCGGAGTTATAGATATTTTTGTATGATTTAAATAGTGTTTAATGGGTTTTAAATGATTCATATAGTTTATTTTGCTTAAAAATCAAACTAAAATTATATCTGAAATCTCTACGGAATTGTGATTCCAGCGACATATTATTTGTAATTTTCTGAGCATTATTTATTTTCTTATGAATTTATTACTCCAAAAGAGTCATTAATGTATTTAAATATTCACGGAAAAACCTTAGAGTCAAATCCTAAACTAATTGCATATTTATGATCTACATGGAACCAGCATTCCATTGGTATATCATTTATATTTTTGTGACAAGCAATTAATTTACTATGAATTTCATGATTTATAAAGCCATTAAAACTAATTAAATTTCTACGGGGTAAATAGTCGGAAAAAGTTGGATTCAACCAGATATTATTAATCTACATTATAGTAGCTTCAATTTGATATATTGTTCATATTTTTTGGAGTTATAGATAATTTCCTATGAATTTATTAACCTAAAAGACCATTAAAACTAATTAAATTACTGCAGTAACCACGTACAGTAAAAGTTGGATCTATTCTGATAATATGATTCTACGTAAAATTATCTTCAATTTGATATATTATACGCAATTTTTGGACGTGGTATGAATTTCTAATGAATTTTACAAGTTAGATATATAATGTGCAATTTTAAATTCGAACGCAATATTCCAGATAATATTCCGCTGACTGGACAGGTTGACTTTGCATGCTGACTGGGACTAGATGCTGACCTGACGACGATGTGGCATTGATGAGGAAGCTGACCGGAATAATGACATGGCACGCACCGGTTTGATTGGATCTCGACCGTCTGGATAGGATCCGGTGGCTAGAAGAAGAGATCAACCCGATTTTGGCTCAGAATAGACAAAAAAGAGATCCGTGTTAGAGACAAAATCCATAGGTCAAATTGAAAAACTTAGAACATGAAAGTTATGGGGAATCATTAGTCCTACCTTCTCACCAAAGGAATTTGGATTTGAAGGAACGAGCGCGAGTACATCTTGGATTTACACCGTCAGATCTGAAATATTGCGATGCGAAATTCTCCGGCTGTGGTGGATGAAAAGAGGTGAGGTTTGTCGGGATTGAAATATTTTGACGAGTTCTAAAACTTTCGTTTCTTGGACGAAGGCAAACAACGAAGTCTAGATGGGTTAAAAAGCGAAATAAGATTCGGGCATGTGTAGATTCGGGATTTCGAGAGAGAAACTCGTACAGCTGTGGCTCCACGAGTTTATATGGAGATTTAGGACAGTATAGAGATAGGTTTTGGAGTAGGGATGTAAGGGATCCCAACCTTTAATAAGGCAGAGTCCCCTGTGTTTACAATGCTAGTCCCTGGATCAATAGCTAGCATCCACAGTTAAGATGTAATATCAAGAAACAAAGGTCATAATATAACTTTATAACCAGGAATAACATAATTTTATTACATCATACATATCTCATTTGGCTATTACATTACATTGCAGCAGAATATCTATAGCATGGGGTCCTTCATCTTCAAAGTGCCACAGGCAGACATGTTGGTTGTAGACTTTGTAATCCTAATCAACACACTTCACTAAATCAATCAAACCTACAACATCACAAGTTACAGCCACAAGGGTCAATACATTTGAATTGTATTGGCAAGTGATACTATGGTAGTATGGTGGAGTCTATCATCTATATGCATTTGGCTATGTGGAGTTGAGGCTTGCATTGCTCAAATAGATTTTTCCTTATCATTTGAAAACACTAAGTTTTTGCTTGACAAAATCATTTTTCTTAATCAAAGATTGAAGATCCTTTAACCCTTGTTCAACCACAAGTTTTTAACTTAGAAATTTGAATGATGAGATTCTTGATTGCTTCCATGTCTTGATGCTCAAATTGTCCTTTACCAGGGACATGGCTAAGTACTTAGATTTTACACTCTGCAGAGGTGGTGCACTTTCTCCACAAGACTTGGTTTCACCAAGACAAGATCTTTCAGAAGCCTTCCCTTAGACCAAAATGGACGCGTTCCAACCTATCAAACTCTACCACCAACTGTCCATATGGCTAAGTTCTTGCATCCTATATGATCCAGGCAGAGCCCATAATGCCAAGTGGCTGCACTTGAAGCTTCTCAACATTTGACATCTCAAATCTCTTTGTTCCTGGGTGGCAATCCACAAGTGAGATACACAAGGTCAACCATAAACATGGGCCTTGTGAACCACTCAACCAAAAACCACCAATCAAGTCCCATTCTACCCAGGTGATTCATTGACTTAGTTGTTTTATTAAGAAAAACATAAGTCCTCAGACTTAGAAATTTTTCCATAGTATGAATATATTTCCACCCTTGTTTTCTATTAGCTAAGCTAAGCATGATAGTAGTAGGAGTCTTATCTTAGGAAAATTTCTACTAAGGATTCATCTACTAGGTTTTCCTATAGCAAGGTTTATACTTAGCAAAATCCCATGCAAGTTTTACTTAGAGAAAATCACTAATGCATAGTGAAAGTAATGGGACAAAAGTATGAAGCATCACTTGCCTTTTTCGTAGAGGGTATAAGTTCACTCCTTGTCCTTGCAACAATCACACTCTTCAAGTCACTACAATTCAATCAAGCAAGGCACAAACTCAATCTACCAATCAAGCAAAACATCACATAAAATGATGAAGTCTAGGAAATGAATGCAAGCATGCCAAACTTTGTTTTATTTGAAAAAAGTGGTTCCTAATGGGTCATAAACATTTTAAAGCACCTATTGGTCAATTTGTAAAGTGGCAAAGTCATTTGCAAAAGGTTTCACTACAAAAACCATTTTCAAAACAAAGTATCATTTTATGTGGTGTAGAAATATTTTCACTAAGGCATTTATCTATAGGGTTCACAAAATATGTTTTCAAACCATAAAACTTGGTGTTTGGGGTCAGAGAGTTTAAAACAAAACATTTCCCAAAAGTTTTCTTCCAAAACCATTTTTAATAAATAAACCACATTTCTATTTTGACTAGAAATGGTTTTAAATCAAAGAATCGTTATTTTGTTTGACCAAATACATTTTTGAAACCACAAAGTGATTCCTATGGTCAGTAGGTTCAAAATACACCAATTGCGAAAGATTTTATCCCCAAATTCATTTTTAAACAATTTTCACATCCTTAACAAGCATACAAATGTTTCTGCAAAACAACAATTTTTCCAGAATCTTTTTAGTAAACAAATGGCATGGTTGGCTATGGCTTGTTCCACTGATTCCATTGATATACAATTTGTAATTTTTGGACGTGTGGATCAAATGTTATACCAATTACAAATTTGCATTCTAATCAGATCAAAAATCTGTTTTAAATCGAATCCAGTCCACGTGGCTGCTTCTGATTCGTCAATACCCTTTCGGTTGGATCGACTGCTCTGGCGCGTTGGATTTTAAACATATCATGCGGCACAGGATCACCCGTACCCCTTCGGTTAAGGATCTATCATGGCGCTTGGATCGTCATCTAACGGTGTACAGCGTGCCAGCCATAGATGGGCGGTGCTGCGGTGGCTACTGGCGGTGGAGCGGCCAGACGGTGGCGATGCCGGCGATACAGGAATCAAGGGTGGCTGGGGAGATACTCACAACGTTCATAGAGGCCTGGGGAAGCTCAAGGTGGTGCCTTCTTGTCGAGGGGCGCACTGGAGCGGGCTTGATTGCTCGTCGGAGTGGAGCTGCGCCTCGGCCATGCTCAGTCGTCGTCGAGGACGGCGCTATGGATCACTCGGAGACAAACAAAACGCATGGTCAGACGCGCAAAGACACGGCGAAGGTGTGTGCGTGATTGAGAGGGGTCGGGGTAGTCTGGTTTACCAGAGGGAGGTCTCCAGAGAAGAACCAGACGGTGGCGACGACGGTTGTTGTCGTTGCCGATGCTCAGGGGCGCGCGCGAGCGAGCTGGTGATGCGGAGAGGTGCGCCTGGGTTTGGGGAGTGTGTCTGTGTACTTGGGGAGGCAAGAGGTGGGGAGTACTGGCCGGAATCGGCAAGGAGGGTCGTCGGAGACAGAGGTGCTCGGGGAGGAATTAAGGCGGCCTGGGGGCGTGTTGAGGTGGGGCGACAAAGGGGAAATGGAGAGGAGGCATGGGCGTTTAAGCTTGCGTGATCAAAGCGAGTAATGGTGGCCGCGTTAAGACGAATTAAGCCAGAGGAATCAACGGCAGGAGCGGGGAAGAACGGGTCGCAGTGGTGGAGACGATGAACAGGAGAGGGTGGGGTCGGCTGGTCAGTGAGAAAGGGAGTGAGGGGGAGGGTCCACCGGTCAGCTTCTGTGCGGGTGCGAGACTGAGTGAGAAAAACGTTTCGGCAGAGGGGAGGGGGAAATGGGATGCTGGGCTTAATGGGCCAGGTTGGGTTGGGTCGAGTCCAATTCACATTTTTTTCTGTCTGATTGTTTTATCCTTTTCTATTTCTATTTTTCTGTTTTGAAATTCAAACAATCAAATCATTCAACAAATCAATTCAAACAATCACCACACTTGTAATTGAATTTGGTTCAACATAAACCAAAATCCAAAATAAAATAATATTTTTATTTTAGAGTCCATTTATAATTAAATAAAATGGACACTAGTTAATAAGTCAAATGGGTTTTAATTTATTTAAAAACTCCATTTGAAATCTAAATATTTTCAAAACCAAATCAGTAGGTTTTATTTGAAAATAGAAGATATTTGGAAAACTTGTTTAAAACAAAGTAACATTTTATTTTAGGGTCCATTAATCATTAAATAAAATGGACCTTAGTTATTAAATCAAATAGGATTTGTTTTATTAAAAACTTTATTTTGAAAAATAAAACCAAAAATACTTCAGTAGGTTTTATTTGAGAATATAAAATACTTGGAAAACTTATTTAAAATAAATAAATAAGTTTTAGTGTTTAATTAAAATAGTAAAACCTTTTTATTTTTAATAAACTTTGGATATTAAATCCTTATTATTTTATTTAAATAAACCTTTACTATTTTTATCAAAACAAAACATTTTATTTCAAAATATTGGCCAAGGTTTAATTTGGCTTTATGAAATAATCTTTATTTATAAATCTACCTTTTCATTTGAAAACCAAATCTTTTATTTAAAGATCCAAAAATAGTAATTTTAAATATTTTTAAGTTTATTGTTTATTTAACTTTTAAATCCCTTTAGGATTTTATTTGATCCAAATAGGTTTTGAAGGTTTCCAATTGGATTAAAAAAGTTTCTTCTCACCCTGAAAATCAACAAAGTTTTATTTTTTTCAATTATTTTTCACATAACAAGATTTGGAAAATCTTGGGATGTGACAAGGGAACAAGTAGAAACAAACGGAAGTCAATTCGGAGTTATAGATAAAAAGTTATAGGAGTTTGAATATAGATAGGTTTGACAAAAACTGTTTTGCATGGAAATTAAAGCAACTGATCGATCCTTCTTTAGGTAGGCTGGCTGGTTCGGTCGGTCCCTTGCTGGGCCGCCCGCTTAGGTTTTTTTCTTTTTCTATTTACTTGTTTCCCTCATATCTTTTGCATACGAACTCCAAATGATATGATTCTTGTTTCTAAATTTTTCTAAAATCAAATAGATCATTGTAGGATCATATTTATAATATTTTTACTACTTTGCAAATAGTGGATTCATAAATCCTTGTATATTTTATTTTATTTATATCTTTATTTGTTTGTATTTATTCCATAACTTTTTCATAATAGCTCCAAATGAGCTCAATTTTGTTTCTAAAATTTTGTAATATTAATTGGATCTCTTTAGGCTATAATTATTAATAATTTATGCCTTAGCAACAGTGGGTTTTATAAAGTCAATTTAATTACCTTTAGGAACATTTGGGCGAATCAACTATAGGATTTAGATATCAGGATTTGGATTCAGTTTGTGAGAACTTTGCATGGATATAATGAAATGCTTGTGAATGCTTCATGATTTTCATTTTGAAATCTTGCACACCAATCCTACAATCCATAATAAATCCATGCCCTTTTGCTTATATGGCTACTTAGGTCATAACAAAAGAATATAAGATTTCGAATTCAAGGTTGAGAGGATTTTCTATTCAAAAAGTTTCTTCTCTTTGAGAATTTTTCAACATAGTCAAACAATCAATCAAACTTATTTATTTATTTCACATTCCAAAATTAGGAGAATTTTGGGATGTGACACTCTATGACCTGGTGATGCCCTGGCAAGTGACATATTAAATGTACTATACCACTAAACACCATTCATAGATAATCTAGACACCAAAAGTGTGGGGTGTAAGGGTGCCCACCCATATGTTGGATCCACACAAGGAATCACAACGTCACGTTATGGTCGTCTTGTCTCCATACGAGAGGAAAAGGATACATCTGATTCCTCCGTCCCATTCCAAATCTCATGGTTAACGCGTAATATACGGCGCAAGAATCACTGGCGACATTGGTTGTTAAGTCCTAGATAATATGTTCCTTTACCACCGGAACTTTCATAGTAGGTTATTACCTCATGGTAAATAACCTATAATTATATTATTATGAAAATAGTGTTTTCTGACCTTTTTCAAATGTAGGTGATGACAACACTAGATTTGCAAAATACTTTATAGAAAATAATCAAAGGACATGAGCAAGTGTGAACTTGCCTTTTGTGATTGCAAGATTATGCACTCACGGTCTTCAACACATTATAAGATCCCATATCTGAAATCAGCATCATTGGTCCAATAAGGACTAATTTTTAAAGAAGCAAGATGCTTTTATGCATAAGTAATGTAATGCAAGTTGTTAAACTCGAATCCCGGGGATAACATTGATCTAGGGTTTGGAAACTGGAAATGGTTTCTTTAGAATGTGTTTTCCTTTTAGATAAGTTTCATACTTGTGCTTCTTATTAAGGCTTGTGAGTGTGTGTGAAACAACATGTAATTATAATGGTATACAACAATAAGATACACGAATGTGGAATGCTACTCAAAGACTACTTATATAAGAATTGCCTTATCTTTAAATCTTACTTTACAAGTATTGTCATTTATAAGGAACTTAAGTATTAACAATCCTAATCTACAAGTAAAGTATAAAGTAATGTGATTATGATTAGTTGTCATCTGTTGGTTGAAGTGGCAAAAAGCATTTGAAGAAAAGATTTCTTTTCTAAGGTCTAAACAATCTTTTTGGTTAATCAAATGTGGTCAATGTTGGTTGTGCTTGCTTGAATAGTTTGGACTTGAGATGTTTTATGACTTAACTATAACAGACCAAAGTTAACTATAAAGCATATAATAAAGTCTTTAGCATTATATTTAAAGTCTTGTAGACTAAAGTTTACTTTAAAAACATATATGGATTTAAGATGGAATGCTTATGATAATTGTACTTTGTTCACATCATAAGGTTCCTTTTAAAGTTAACTAAGAATGGTATTACTTTTAATTGGTATAGTGGATTCTTAAGATTACAATGGAACATAATTATTTATGTTTTTATAAATGCGTGGTTATGGTTTGAAAACAAGGAAATAATATTACTTAACTACTTATGTATTTAATATAGTGTTTTGGTATGTTTATAACTTGTGGTTGAATTATAATTCAATAAAATTGCATTTAAAATGTGTTGAACCATTTTGACTTCATATTATCAATATTTAAGACTAATACTATTTATTAGACGTTGATTGGCTAATTTTAGAAATATTAGCAAATTTTATTTACCCTTATATGAATTATTAATTAAGGAAATTAGATTTAAATTCAAGTTATTAGGGTATTAAGTTTTTATTTACCTCAAAAGTAGAATGTTATATTTTAAACATGTAGGTATTATTTTTGTGATCATTTTGGTATATTATATGTATTTTTATGAATCCTAAATAATAAGATATGATTTTTATAAGTTTACTTATTTTATAAACATTTAATAAATAATAGATATTGAATTAAGTGAAATAATAATACATGATTATAGTTTTAAATCATAGTTCTTATTTTTCTAAGATTTTTGGTATATTATTTATATTTTTAACATTTACCAATATTAAATTATGAATTTTCAAAGTATTAATACTTATAAAATATTTATTAAATAATAATTATTTAAATTGTTGTCATAATAATGTTTGATAATGGTTTAATGTTATAGATTTTATTTTTCTGAAAATTTTCATATATTAAACATATTTTTCTGAATTATTAAACAAAAGTTATTAATTTTTTTAAGATTGAAACATTTTCTAATTAAATTTTAAATCATATTGCAAACATGGAATTACTTCTCTTACCCAGACTTAGCCTACCCTAGTCACTGACTAGTGGGCCAGTGGCCACATTGGATGCCACATGGGCAGTGGACTAGTCAACAGTGGACCTGGTCAAGGATGATGTAGGAGTGATGTCACGATGACCTCAGCACGGATCAATATTCTTTTTACACTCCTAACTAACCTAGGCAGAGAGACCGACAGATGGGGCCTTGGCCACATTGGCTGCCACACGGCAAGGACCAGTCAAATAGCTGACCAGGTCAACTTTGACGCATGCATGATGTCATTGTGACATCAGCACGACCACCACCACTGGAAAATGGTCACCGGCGGCGAACCAGGGCTCCCCAGAACCGTGGATGGTTGTGTTGGAACCGTGATGGCAAGGCGATCCTAGGGGTGGTGTCAACGCTAGGTTTTAGTCGCCGGATTTTCTCCAGTGACGTCTTACTGCGGCGGCGCTCGTCGGCCCAACGACGAACTCGAGCTACAAACGATGCTCAGAAGCGTAGTTAGGGTTGTTCGATGCGGAAACTCACCCCCGACGTGATGAAGTGGTCGTCGAGGTAAATGGTGACCAGAGGCGAGTACACGGTCGCCGATTCTGGCCGGCGGCTTCAGAGGAAATTGATGAAATTCGCTCGACTCCATACTCCACTTGATTCCATGATGCGCTCAGATTATCAACACGCGATGTCGCTTCTCCTCGACCCCTCCACGCATGTCATCGGCGGCGTTGGTGCTATTGGGGAAAACAGAGAGAGTTTGAGGGGGAATCAAGGAGAGAGGAAGGTAGCCGAGGCTCGAGCGATCCTTATCCCGCTTTTTATATGGTAAGGCGAGGTCGGACACGGCAGCACGGTGGTGACGACGACCGAGATGCGGTGGCGCTACTGAAGCTTAAAGTGGGTGCGAATCACTACGCGAATCCACTTGGCGGACACCAAACAAGTTGGGGCGAGGTTCTGAGACGGTCAACCGCGTCCGGACGGTCCAGAATTGCGACGGCGACATGGCTCGCCGGCGGCGTGTCGAGCAGGCAGAGGAAGACGAATACAATGGTGCTCCTTTCGCGTGGGTCCCGCTTGCTAGTAGACAACGAAGAGGTATCCTGGGCTGGGCTGCTATTGGACCGTTGCTGGGCTGCGAGTAAGTAAGTGAGCTGGGCTACTACAGCTGCACGTGAGCGGTAAGTAAGCAAAGGAGAGGATATGGGCCGGCCTGCTGTGTCGGCCAGGTCTATATTTTTTTTCATTTTCTATAATCTGTCTTCTATTTCGTGTTTTGTTTTCAGGTTTAAATTTGCATATTTGAATTGAATTTTCTTTATAGAATTTATCTACTAGATAATTACAGCCATACTAAAATGTATTTAGTACCATTTTGTGAACCTTTATTCTATAATGTTATTATTTCTTTATTTTCTTTATATATATACTTTTCCTTTTAATATATCATAGGAAACTTTGTTATGAATTTTATTTACATAACATACTATGAATTTATTATAGGTTATACCCCCATTTATTCATGAAACTAAATTCTCATTAGACTAATATATTTTAAGGAAAGTTCCTAATGGTGATCCTACATTACTACTTGGTACATAATTCCCTATGAATTACTATGATTATCATTAATCACATAATCCTAGGAAATAACAAGGTATATGTTTTTTTATAATTAACATGGGAGTTAGGGTTTGAACTGTAAATGCTTACCCTAGGGTTTAGGGTGCTTGATATACTCATATTCTTTTGTTGATGTGAATAAAGATTAATGGCTAAAACATATTGTCTTTATGTTTGTGATCTTTAATGATATCACCCTTTTAAAATAGAAAGTTTGTTTCTGGAATATATTATCTAAAAGAATTGATAAAGATAACTCCTAAGTACATATGGTTATGATTATTGGAAATGACAAGGATGTGCTTAAGTAATTGCTATAGGAAAATATTCCTATAAGCCATTGAGAAAATAAGATGATTGATCAAATATATGAAATGGATATTATGTTTGGTTAATGATTTAAAGTTGAGTGTTTACCAAGAATTCCTACCTTCTATAATTCACAATCTTGGACTTCTAATTAAGGAATTCCTTTCCTAGATATACTACTTCTTCCTATTCATCATCAAGTGTTAACATGATGATTTTACTTCACAAGAATATTCTTATCCACCTTTTATTCTTTTAAATCCATTTATAAATCCGATGAGCTTGACACTAAAGCTTTCATAATCTTCTCATAACCATACTTGGTTATATCAACTACTCTACTGCTGATAACCTCCAATCCAACAAGTAGTTACTTCTAACTCCATTCATATTCTTCCTTAATTATCCATCACCAACATTACTCTAATAGATTCATATATATATATATATATCAAATCCTACTTCACCTCAAGTGTTTAGTATTTTCCAAGAGGAAATACTACATCTATAATTCAATGTTGCTCTTACATCATCCTAATCATACTATCTTATCTCTACTTGACTCCAATATCTTATACTCAAACTTCACATTATATCATGGTGACTTGTCATAGCTAACCTAGAATAACACATCTATGTTAGGGTTCAATCATGTTCTATCCACCAATGTTACTTATACATGATATAAGCATTCAATCTCGGTGACTAAAGCATGATCATTATAATCCTTTGATCCTTTATGGTTTGGTTTCCAGTTGGCTAATCAAGGTCTCATAAATACAACATTACAGTTGTATTATAATTATCTTCTGTTTATCTCTATTGGACTAAGATATATTATTCATTGACTTTACCTACTTGATCCAATAGGATTACTCCTGGTAACTATCTTCAGGATTTATCCTTGTAATCTTCTTTATTACCATATAATTATATATTCCAAATAACTCTTCTATCATTTTAGGAGTGAGTTAACTCCATCAATTATCACAATGATCTTATTCTCTTCCAACACTCCCACCATATAGATGATATCTAAAACTAGCATTACCACTTACCTCTTCTTACTTCTTTCTCTTAAGGACCTAAGTGAATGCTATGATATGGACAAGAGCTGATAGATCAAGAATTAATAGGTTAAGAATTGGTGAATCAATAGTTGATTACTCAACATTGATGAACAACAGATATTAGAACAAGATTCAATAGAGATGATAATGATTGATATGGAAAGAAAGGTATATGGTGAATGATCTTGACTTGTCTTCTTTCCTACTCAATCTTATTAAAGAGTTAAGGTTAGGTATTATCATGATACTCATGGTAGGAATATATGAGGATAAATAGGTAAAGATTTAGTTATTAAATTCTTGTTACTTGAGTTGTATTCTTAACTTGGTATTCATGAGTTGTGTAATGAATACTACATATGATCAATTAAGTATCAAATTATAATCATTAATCAATGTGTATTGTTTTAGTTTAATTATATTTGATCTACCCTTAGATCAAATTACCATTGCCCAAAATAATGTTTTTAGCAAAGGTCATATTGAAACTTATTGTAGTCAACTTGATGATCTACTTCAATTCTATCAAGTTGAGAGAAGCTTCAATCACTTTGACAAGTTTTGTTTAAAAGCGCGAAAATTATTCGGATTTTCTATGCATGAATGCAATGCACATAACTGTGTTCAGCTTATTTCTAAGATCTAATGCTGGGATGTTATAGTGCAGCCACTCCAGGCACCCCCTCGGCCTCCCTCTGCGCCTATAAGTTGCCCCTCGACCTAAAAACAAGGGGGAGGGGGGTCGATAGTTTTCTAGAAAGAGTTCTGCTCCTCCGCCGCCACCAGAAACCAAGATTTAGATCCAGAAACTCCGTTCTGGCACCCCGTCGGGACGGGGAATTTGGAGAGGATCATCGCCATCGTCATTACCAATGCATCTCCATCAACCACCGATGTTTCCCTCATCCATGAGTGAGTAATCCCCCGCTGTAGGCTTGGGGATGGTAGGGATTGGATGAGTTCTATCATGTAATCGAATAATATTGTTAGGGCATAGTGCCTAGTATCTATATTAGTGATATTTGACTTTGTTGCAACTTGTTGTGCTTAATGCTTGTCACTAGGGCCCGAGTGCCATGATCTCAAATCTGAACTTATTATTGAATCATTATGATAGTATTGTTGTGATCTTATCTGCAAGTTGTGTACACATATCATTGTCCCGATCCAAAGGCCCCAAAGTGACAATAATTGGGACAACCGGAGGGGATGGATGTGGTGTGAGTATCACATGTTTTCACGGAGTGTTAATGCTTTGCTCCGGTGCTCTATTAAAAGGAGCACCTTAATTGCCAGTAGTTCCCTAGAGGCCCCGCTGCCACGGGCTGGCTGGATAGAATATATTGTGCAAGTTCTCATTGCGAGCACGTATGAATATATTTGGAGCACATGCCTAGGATTGTTTAGTACTTGGATGCTTGTTATTATTTATCTGCAATTCCCTAGATCTTGAAGTTACATGTTTAGACTCGTCCATGCAACGCCCGACCATCCATCCCTATGCCTACCGCACTCGAATCCCACTATTTACCATTACTGTTACTATTGCTCCTGTTTCACTGTTGCTGTTGCTTTGCTGTTGCTACTGATAAACTTCTTTGAGCAAGAACTATTTCTAGGTGCATATAAATTAACAACTCAGTTGTTAAGTCTTGTAAGTATTCTTTGGCTCCCCTTGTGTCGAATCAATAAATTGGGTAATACTACCCGTGAAGACTGTTGCGATCCCCTACACTTGTGGGTCATCAAGACTATTTTCTGGCGCCATTGCCGGGGAGCATAGCTTTATTTGTAAGTTCAATTGGATCTATTATTGTTCACTGTTGCTCCGTTCATCATGGGTAAGTATCATGATGGAAAGTTCCCTATTTTACCATCCACTACAAGAAGAGGTACAATCCTAAACACCTCTGTTGCATTTGATTCACCGTCTGTTATAAGTAAGCTTGTTACACCACCACCACATACTCATGCTACACTCTGCTGAATCTGAAACTGCTTTTGATGCTCATGATGTTACTTCTACTGTGCTTGATGCGAGTGGTTCATTAGGTCCTTTTCTAGATGCTACTATGGCTAGTCTAGGAAAAACCAAAACTCCTAGTGAAGACACTGTTACAACTGTTAGCTCACCTAGGTCTGGAGAAAGTTATGATATTAATGATGGTTACATTGAGTTCACTGATGAATTTGTTGAAGAGTGCCGAAACACACATGGTACTAGTGCTATTAAGAGTATCCTTGCTAGACGTACTATTATGCCTAAACTGTCCTCTGATCCTAAGTTTGCCACCTCTCCCATAGATATTAAAGATAAAGATTATGATTTCTCTCTTGATTTATCCTATTTGGACATTGTTGACAAAGAACCTTTTTGTAACACTGAAAATGAGTGTCGTGGCTCATATGAATGAGATTTATACTATGAGTGCTTTGTTCTCTGACGATTTTAAGATGCACAAGTATTTTGTTACTAAGATCTTCCCTTTTTCACTAAAATGAGAAGCTAGGGCTCGGTTTAATAGATTACCTCCTGGTTCCATTGATAGCCCTGATTGCTTGATTGCTTCTTTCTTCCAGAAATACTTTCCTCCCAGTGCTAGACATGCTGCTTTGCAGAGACTTTTTGATTTTAAACAGGGAGAAGAAGAGAAATTGCCTGAGTCATGGACAAGGTTCTGTGCCTTGATTCATGCACATCCTGGATGTCCATTGCCTAAGAATGAGCTCCTTGATATTTATGGTCACTGCTACGCGTCCCCCGGGGGATAAAAACTTCTGATCCCCCGGGTCCTCGTGCTGACACGTGTCCATCCAAACTTGTTTTTGCTACACTCAGACCCCCTTTTGCTACATAATGCCCCGTTTTTGCTATAGTGTAGCAGAAAACGGTTCGACCCAGAAATATAAAACAGATTGGACTTCATCGGAGATTTCACCGGAAACCTCGCCGGAGACCATGTAGCAAAAAAGTTGGACTAACATAGCATATTCGACCTCGCCGGAGACTCGCCGGTAGACCTCACCGAAGACCGTGTAGCAAAAACGTTACGCTATTGTAGCAAAAATACAAAACGACGGTAGCAAAAAAGTTGTGCTAATGTAGCAGATCCGACCTCGCCGGAGACTTAGACCTCGCCGGAGACGACCTCGCCGGAGATCGTGTAGCAAAAACTCAACGCTATTGTAGCAAAATCACAAAATGGATGTAGCAAAATGTTTTTTCTAATGTAGCAAAGGGGACATCGCCGGAGACTCTCGCCGGAGACCACGTAGCAAAACCATATATATTGGTTGTAGCAAAAAAATATACGGAAGTAGCCAAAAAAATATGCGAAAGTAGCAAAAGAGTAGCAAAAACCATATAGATTATGTTTTGGATGCTCATTGATGGCGCCGGTCAACCGGCGACACACGCCTTGTTTTTTTTGGCACATGCACCGATCGATGCTAGTGCATTGGGCTTCTCCATCAGAGACTACTAGCTAGTCTTCCTCTCTTCGACCGATCAGAACCATGAGTGCGCTGCTCCATTGGGCTGCTCCGCGCGGAAAGTGCAGTGACGGCGCGGCCGGGAAGGCGGGTGGCGGCAGGGCGCGGCAAGGGCGGTGGCGGCGTGGCCGGGAAGGCGGGTGGCGGCAGGGCGTGGCAAGGGCGGTGGCGGCGTGGCCGGGAAGGCGGGTGGCGGCACAGCTACGGCGCGCGGCAGGGGGCACGACAGGCGGCGCGCGAGCTGCAGGCCTGCAGCGGCGAGCGGCGCGAGAGTCATGGCGGCGCGGTGAGAGAAGCTGCAGGCAGTGCGGGAGATGCAAGAGGACTAGCTGCAGGAGCTGCAAGAGGCCTAGCGGCAGCGCGGGGGTTACAGGACGGCATCACATGGAGGTTGAAGGACAAAAAAATAAATGGCTGTTTTGTAGGCCATCTATAAGGTAGTACGCAGCCGGACGAGCGACCCGGGGGATCAGTTGGTTATATCCCCCAGGGGAATAGTATCATTTCCCTTATTATAATGTACTAACTGATGATTCTAGGACATACCTAGATAGATTTGCTGATTGTGTTTTCAGGAAAAGAACTCCTATAGATGCTGAATAATTAATGGCTAAGATAAGCAAGAATTATGATGATTGGACTTCAACTGAGATAAATACACCTAAGCCTATTACTCCTGAACCAGTTCCAACACTAACACCAAAGAAGAGGGGAATTATTGCATTAAATGATGAAGTCATGAAGGAAGCTAAGAAATGCCTAAAGGAGAAAGGTATTAGAGCTTAAGATGTGAAGAATCTACCTCCTATAAAAGAATTATGTAAGCTAATTCCCCACTCATCTACTATTGAGGTACACTCTCTCCAACACTTTGATGAAGGTGATATTCCCTATGGTAAGCCTCCTGATCAATGCTTAGAGGAACTTGACATTTTTATTGTTAAACAAGGTAATTTTTTATAAACAAGTTCAGAATCATTTATTGGAAAAATCTAGAGGTATCAATGAGTTGAAATATATTGTGAAAAGAACTTCTAATGATATTAAAATGCTTTGCAAACACTTTCAAATGGTATAAACCCAACTTGATCAACTTGCTAAGGTACAAAAGGATATGCTAGTTAATGCCTCGGGAAATAAACATGCTTATGGAATTAGAACTAGGAATGGTATAGCTACTCAAGATCCTTTATATCCTGAAGGACACCCTAAAATAATTGAGCAGGATTCTCAACAAGGTGAGAGTAGTGGTAGTCCTCGTAAGAGAAAGAAAAAGAAACATAAGATAGTTGAGGAACCACTTGAATCTGCTGTAGATCCTACTAGTATATCTGTCTCTGATGCTGAAACTGAGAGTGGTAATAATAACGATGCTGCCGATAAGGAGGAGGTTGAGGAAGAACCTGAGAAGCACACTAAGAACACTAGGTACACTAGGGAAGATTTTATTACTAAGAAACATGGTAGTGAGAGAGAACCTTGGGTGCAAAAACCTATGCCTTTTCCAGGTAAGAAACACAAGTCAAAGGAGGAAAAAAACTACAACAAGTTTTGTGAGTGGATGAAACCTTTATTTTTGCAAATTCCTTTGACTGATGCTATAAAGTTGCCTCCTTATTCAAAGTATATGAAGGATATTTTCTCTAATAAAAGGAAGATTCCTAATGAGGAGATTTCTACTTTG
The DNA here is from genome assembly GCA_910589765.1 of Avena atlantica. NCBI lineage: Eukaryota > Viridiplantae > Streptophyta > Magnoliopsida > Poales > Poaceae > Avena > Avena atlantica. Next base: position 124,984,895 of record OU342739.1, read on the forward strand.
CTTGCTAATTACTCCTTCAATGGTAAGGTTCCAAAGAAACTTGGTGATCCAGGTATACCAACTATTCCTTGCTCTATTAAGAATAATTATGTCAGAACTGCTTTATGTGATTTGGGAGCTGGAGTTAGTGTTATGCCTTTTTCTCTCTACAAGAGACTCTAGCTAGAAAATTGATACCAACTGATATATCTTTGCAAATGGCTGATAAGTTAACTACTATTACCATTGGTATATGTGAGGATGTTCCTGTTCAAGTGGCCCATAATTGCTTGGTTTTGACTAATTTTGTTGTGCTTGAAATGCCTGAAGATGATAATATGTCTATTATTCTTGGGAGACCTTTTCTTAATACTACAGGTGCTGTCATTAATTGTAATCAAGGAAAAGTAACATTCAATATTGATGACAAAGAGCACACTGTTTATTTCCCCAAGAAGGTTGTTGAGAGCTATTACCTGAATTCCATTGAAAATATTGAGAGCATCAAGGTTGGAGAAATATATTGTCCCATTCCACAAGAAAATTTTGAAACTATTATGATTGGGACCATTGCTATCAAGTATGAGGTAACATAATCACCTTGTGGAATGCAAAGTTTTGTTTCATATAATATTGTTTTGGTAACAAGACTTGATCAACCTTGTTAACAAAGGATTTTAATGAACAAAATAATGTTTTCACTGTGGTTATACTTGCTTTCTTTTACTTTTGTCCTTCCTAGTCATTGCCTTTATTTTGCTAGCTTTGGTTTTGTTAGTTGTTTTCTTATTAGTTTGTCTTAGAGCTTATGTAGTTTGGCTTTTGGTTTGCTTTTGCTTCTTCTGAGAAAACTGTTTCTGCGAGAAAATCAATTTTCATACCCTGAAAATTGGCCAAAAATAAAGTTTCCCGAAAAATCCCAGAAAATTCAAAATAAATTTTCCCTCGATAAAAGGGGCAGAGGGACACCTGAAGTGACCCAGGGAGCCACCCCAGGCCACCACACCCATGGTAGGCATGGCCTACCTATGGGTGGCGCCTAGGAGGGTCTGGCCCACCTGGGCCCCTTCAAGGTGCCCCCTCACAGCCATCTTCTTTCTCTCTCCCAAAAAACACCGGAAAACTTGCTCAAGCTCGAGGTCTTTATGTTCTTGCTCGCGATTTTCGATCTCCTTGCTCAACCCATCTTTGCTGCTGATTTTTGGAGGGATTGCTCCTTGGTATGTGCCTCCTCCACTTGTCCAATTAGATTTGTGATTGGTAGATTATATCTTGAGTATTTTGCTGCTATAGGTGACAAGTTGTGTGAGCTTGCATGCTTGTTCTATGGTTAGATATTTCATTTTGATGCATGTGTAGCCCTCTAGCAAGCTCCTATAGTAGTTTCTCATCATTTATCAACTTGGAAATCACTTGGTTTGATGTTTGTCTAAACTTTTTAGAATAGAGTGGTTATGGACAACCACACATTTGGAGAGATATTTGAGAGTGATGCACCTAGAAGGACAAGGCCTTCAAGATTATCCTCCTGTGCTAGGCCCTCATACAATGAGGATCTCATCACTCCGCGATTCGGCGACGAGGGAGATGAGGCGGATGCGCACCCCTCCGCTTTTCCTTGCCAAACCTTCTTGCGAGCTGCTGGGATTCTTGATGATTTTATGACCTTGGTTCAGAGGGCTGGTCTAACAAGTCTTATGCAGGATGAGAGCATGCAATATGCTACGCTCACTAAAAAATTTGCGGAGAGCTTCTCCTTTACTAACAGCATGTTTAGTCCAGATCTTTCAAGATTTATGGAAAGTTTTTACCATATGACATTGAAGAAATTTTGTGAGGCTCTGGGACTTGGTACAACTGGGTCAGCAAAGAAGATTCCAGCTCAACCCGCTGATTTGTTGGAGCTCTACCGCGGAATAACCAATGATGATAACCGTAGATCTCAATGGGGAAAGATAAGAAACATTCAGCTTCCTGCCATCAGGTACTTCACTTACTATCTTGCCACCAGTTTTCTTGGTAGGGAGAACACTAGTAATATTTCCAGCTATTATTTGGCCTTCTTAGCTGCTGCGCTCAACAATGATACCAAGTACAATCTTGGTTCTCTCATTGCTCGTCGTTTAACTGCTAAGGGACCCATTTATGGGGGAGTTATTGCTATGCGTGTTGCTACTGCCTTGGAAATTGCTGTTGATCCAAATGATACAGTTTTGGATCCTCAGAGGATTGATCTTGCTGCCATGAAGGCGCACCACTTTGTCACTAATGGCTCTACCCTTGAGAACTTGGTTTATAGAATGCTGTTTATTGACGGGGTAGAGAGAGAGAGATCCCTCTCACCCAAACCACTTTGTTCAGTATTCCTCAGGGACCTTTGTCATGCTCCAAGGAGGATATGGATGACAAGCTGTGCTCTCTTAGCTTCTATGGACACATTCAGGAGGAAGCACCCTCGTATGACCCCGCTGTACACTACACTAGAGAGTCCTTGAGCTCGTACCGGGACGAGGGAGCCTCCTCGTCGTACTACGGAGGTGCATCTACTTGGGCACCATGGGATTGAGCCCCACTTAGGCCAAACGCCTAAGCTTGGGGGGAGGTATACCGACATCACACTCATCTTTATATCATGTTCGGTCAGTTCTTTGTATATCCATTGTTTCGCTTTCTTTTTGGTTCTTGTTGCCGCTTTCTCAAAAACACAAAAATACCAAAAATATTTTCGTTGTTTCTTTTGCTTTGCTTGGTTTGTTTTTGCTTTGCTTGTTTTTGCTTTGTTGGCTTCTTTAAAAAATCAAAAATACCAAAAATATTTGTCGTTCTTCTTTGGTTTTGTGAGTTCTTTGCAGGTTTCAACCGTCCTCAGTGGATTTTGGTTTTCATGTTATTATTCAAGTCACACAAGTGAAGGGCCATAATGAAGATTAAGACAACTTGAGGAGTGGTAAGAGGCTGGTAACGTACTCTATTTGTTTCATTTTGTACATATACTCATCATTGTGAGCATGCTTAGTTTGTTCATGGTAAGGAGTGTGTTACTAATGGATGCTTAGTAGTTCTTGCTTGTCTATGATTAGCTCCAGCTTGCTAATAGTTTGTAGCATGTCATATGAATGTTTGCTTGCATTGTTTTATTCATATTTTGGTATGATATTGTGGTATCCTCCTCTAAAGTTTCATGTGAATCGACTTGGCACATGCTCACGCATGCATATGACTAATAAATAGTCAGTAAGCTTCGATGATTTATTTTGCCTCAGAGTTCTGGTATCACTTTCATGTCATAATTAGTCCTGTTTTGTTGCAAGCATGATTATGACAGTTATTGCTCTCTCGTTTGTCGCTCCCTCTCTTTTGCTAGCCTTCACTTGCACTGAGTATGAGCTCTACCCGTGCTTCCAACTCTCCAAAACCAATATTGCCAGCTGTGTCCACCATACCTACCTATTAGCATCGTTTGCTATTTCAGTGCATATTCTATATGCCTTGTTTTATTCCAAATAAAATGTTTGTCTGTTTTGAGAAAGTTAGTTAGTAAAGCTCTCACGAACTTGAAGGCACACTTTATTCCTTGCACTTAATAATCCTGAACCGTTGTGACTTGTCCATGAAAGTTATATGCTTGCAAATTATATGCTAGGAGTCAGCAGAACCGTGTTGTCACGAGGAACACTTTCAACACTTTTGGATATCCTATCCAGTTGATACTTTGCTCTTTTGTTTACAGATGTCGATGATGTGAAATAAAAGGGGAGCTTGTGAGTTCATGGAGTATATATATTGTGTTAGAGAAACGCCTGGGCCGCTAGCCTAAGCCATGCCTAATAATGGTGGAAACTTGCAGCATCACCATAATGAGCATTCTGTGAAGCATCCTCAATAAAAAGCTATGCACATAGTAAATAAAAAGATCACTGAGATGCTCATTGTCTGCTTGCCTTGCCATTTTGATCACATGATAGCTCTTGTATCATGTGCAAGGGGTACCCCGTTGGTGGTTCTCTATGATATGCATGTATGCACAATGACAAGAACTTGTAGGTGACCAAATTTGAGTAGCATGCGGAGCGGCCCTCGTACTCAAGGGACATTGGATTTCCAGTTATGGTCTATCAATTATATAACTCAGATTGGACCTCACTTTCACCTTAACTACATGAAGATGCCTATGATAGGGGCAATGAGAGCTCAAAGCTAATGAGTACCTTCCTTTCAGCATTAGGAAGCCTTTCAAACTTTTCAAAACCATTTTCACTTCCTTGTTGAGTCACCACCTATTCTATGAGCACCTTCTTGAGAGCATAGTTGTCATTCTTGTGTTTGTTCCAAAACTTGGTTAATTATGTTATGACTTTGATGCTTGTATCTATGATACTTTTACCTCTAGTCTTCACTTGAACTTCAGAGGTGCCTTGGCATTTATATTGTGCTCTACAAACAAAGGCAAGCGAGATGCCACTCTATCATACCTTACTATGAGCATTGCAATGTTGCTTATGTTTATGTTCCATGCTACTTATTATTGTTGAGTTGGTTTCTCTTCATAGCTTGCAATAATTATTGAGTAGACTTGGTTGCATACTTCTTATTATAAATGGTTTAAGCATCTACTCCTATGCTAAGAATATATACATCATATGAAGCAAATGTGTTCGTGAAAGTTTTTTATCGCACTTAGTTTTCAACTGAATTGCTTGAGGACAAGCAATAAGCTAAGCTTGGGGGGAGTTGATATGTCCAAAACGTATCTACTTTCTCGAACACTTTTGCTATTGTTTCTCCTCTAAACTTGTGTGATTTGGATACAACTAATATGGACTGACGCTGTTTTCAGCAGAATTACCTTGGTGTCTTGTTTTTGTGCAGAAAATCAACTATCAGGAAAAATCCTGGAAAATATGCCAAAAATTATATTTCACCAGAATACCCACGGAGCCAGAAGACGAGACGGAGAAGGGGCCTGGGGGGCCACACCCCTGCCAGGCACGGGCCCACCTCTGGTCGCACTTAGGGGGGTGCATCCACCCCAGCCACCCCCTCGGCCTCCCTCTACGCCTATAAGTTGCCTCTCGACCTAAAAATAGGGGGGTTCGATAGTTTTCCAGAAAGAGTTACGCTCCGCCGCCACCAGAAACCAAGATTCGGATCCGGAAACTCCGTTCTGGCACCCTGCCGGGACGGGGAATTTGGAGAGGATCATCGCCATCGTCATCACCAATGCATATCCATCAACCACCGATGTTTCCCTCATCCATGAGTCAGTAATCCCCCGCTATAGGCTTGGGGATGGTAGGGATTGGATGAGTTCTATCATGTAATCGAATAAGATTGTTAGGGCATAGTGCCTAGTATCTCTATTAGTGATATTTGACTTTGTTGCAACTTGTTGTGCTTAATGCTTGTCACTAGGGCCCAAGTGCCATGATCTCAGATCTGAACTTATTATTGAATCATTATGATAGTATTGTTTGTGATCTTATCTGCAAGTTGTGTACACATATCATTGTCCGGATTCAAAGGTCCCAAAGTGACAATAATTGGGACAACCAGAGGGGATGGCTGTGGTGTGAGTATCACATGTTTTCACGGAGTGTTAATGCTTTGCTCTGGTGCTCTGTTAAAAGGAGCACCTTAATTGCCAGTAGTTCCCTAGTGGCCCCGCTACCACGGGCTGGCTAGACAGAAGATGTTGTGCAAGTTCTCATTGCGAGCATGTATGACTATATTTGGAGCACATGCCTAGGATTGTTTAGTACTTGGATGCTTGTTATTATTTATTTGCAATGCCCTAGATCTTGAAATTACATGTTTAGACTCGTCCATGCAACGCCCGACCATCCATCCCTATGCCTACCGGACTTGAGTCCCACTGTTTACCGTTACTGTTACTATTGCTCCTGTTTTACTGTTGTTGCTTTGCTGTTGCTACTATCAAACTATTTCTACTGATAAACTTCTATGAGTAAGAACTATTTCCAGGTGCATCTGAATTGACAACTCAGTTGTTAAGGCTTGCAAGTATTCTTTGGATCCCCTTGTGTCGAATCAATAAATTGGGTAATACTACCCGCGAAGATTGTTGCGATCCCCTACGCTTGTGGGTCATCAGAGTCTCCGGTCTGCCTGGACCGGAGTCTCCGGTGTGGACCGGAGATTCTGGAGGAGTCCCCGGTGGAGGCATCAGGAACATGGCTGGGTCATACTGTATGGGGGTGCGTTGCAAGGTCCGGAGGCTCCTCCGGAGTCTCCGGTGTGGCCTCAGACCAGAGTCTCCGATTCTAGTGGACCAAAGTCTCCAACCCACTAGGCTCACAGAAGGACTGGGTCATACTGCATACTGGTCCGGAGGCTGGACCGGAGATGGGCCGAAATCTCCAATGTAGACCGGAGACTCCGATCACCAGAGTCTCCTGTCTGGTTCTTCTCCAACGGTCAAAAAATGGTTCGTGGAGGAGGATGCTTATAGATAGGGACCCTTACCCCCTTCCTCTAGCTACACAACCTGCTCAAGAACACAAACTCCATTAGAGCCACCAAATCAACAAGATCTCTTCATCCAACCATCCAAAGTCATTGATCTTTGGAGAATCGAAGGAGGAGGCCTTGATCTACAACTTCACCAAGAGATATCTTCATTTCCCCCTCATTCACTTGAGGCCCCCCATGCTCTAGTGTTTCTTTGGAAACCCTAGCTTTGATTTGGTTCTTACAAGCTTGTCTTTGATTGTTTTGACAACTTGCTTGTATTTGGGAGCCTCCAATTAGGTTGTGGATGTGTGCCCCAAACTTGTCTAAAGGTGTCGGGTTCCACCTCGAAGGTTGCCAATATAGTGGAAGGTGAATCGATCCCGTTGGGGTGAGGTTCATCGGAGAACAAGGGATGCCTCTCGTGGCGTTGGTGGTTTGAAACCACCCCCTCTCCAAACGTAGACGTACCTCCCCTCAAAAGGAAGGAACTATGGGAAACAAATCCTTGTGTCTCCGCGTCCACCACTTTGGTTACTTCTATCCTTTACCGCACTTTACTTACTTGTTCTTGCTTAGTGTTGTGCTAGGTGTTGCTTCGTTGACATATAGGTAAATTCACCTTAGTTGCATAATCTAGAGAATTTACCTTTCTTGGCAAACCCTAATTTGAAAAATAAGAAAATTTGAAGTAGCATCTATTCACCCCCCTCTAGGTGCCCATACGATCCTTTCAATTGGTATCAGAGCCTCGGCTCTTTATTCGGGCTTTACCGCCTAAGAGTATATGGGTAGCAATGACGGGGAAGGTGGTGGTGAGCATACCACGGTGACCATGGATGATCTCAATAACCTGGAAACAAGATTGAGCTCCACCATTGACGAGGTTTAATCTCGTCAATGCCCATTGTTATGGACTTGGGTTTTGGAGAAGATGGGGATGCTGGAGATCGTGGCACGGTTAACAGACAAGCAACCAGGGGACACGAGATTTACCCAGGTTCAGGCCCCCGGAGGGAAAACCCTACTCCTGCTTGTCTGCTCTTGATTACGACGGAACCGAAGGTTACAGGGTGCGCAGATTCGATCTGGCGTGGAGGTGTGTGCGAAAGTATGAGTCGAGAGATCTAGGACGTACCCTCCTAGCCTTTATATAGATTTAGGCAGGTCCTGGGCATAGTCCTAGTTGGTTACAAGTTCTAGGGTTTTACCCCTTTGAATTTCCTATCTATGCTAGTCTTGCTCTCCAAGGATCCTAAGGCGTCATGGGCCTTGGCCACCCGAAAATCGTCGTGGGCCAGCGTATATCTGCTGTGGGCCTTCCTTGGACTGGACCAGGTATGCTGAAGTCACGTACCCGTAGGGTATAACCATGTCAACCATGGCCAACGAGATCAAACAATTGAACAAGTTACTTGAGCAACTTGTTAAAGATAAGGTTGGCTCATCATCCCCTTTTCCTCAAGAGGAACTACCACCTTCATCCAAAGAGAATGCCTCGGCATCTCCCACGGATAAGGTGGTGGGGGATAATCAAGGCAACATTAACTCCTCCACAAAAAGGGTTGGTGAGAAGGGAGAGCACCATGACTCTCATGGATGGTACTCTCCCGACCTTCCAATTCCTCCCCCTCATGTATACAATAGTGGTGACCCACCAAAGCTTGAAGCATCTACTACTTTTGCCCAATGGAAATCTCTAATGAAACTCATGTGCGCAACTCTTGCATTGAACTATGGAACATCATTGAACAAGGACTCTATATTGGGGATCCAAACAACTTGACAAGAATAGAAGTTGTCAATATTCAACTCAATGCCACCGCCTTGCACATGATTCAACAAGGATTGGGTACAAAGGATTACCCACACATTGAGGACCTCAACACCGCCAAGGAAGCTTGGGATGCTCTCACAGTGTTATTTGTTGGGAATGAGAGCATGAGAAGGAACTGGTATGATGCACTAAGCAATGAAGCCGAAGGCTTCTACATGAAAGAAGGTGAAGATCATGAAGACATGTATCGTAGGCTCAAGACCACCGCCACCTCTTTTAGGAATGTGGGTGCCTCACATGTGGATGATGCTTGGATAAAAAGGAAATATGTCAGTGCACTCATGCCCTTTGAGCCCACCGACTTGAAGAGCCTACAAGGACGACACAACTACCACCTCATGACCTCCAATGAAGTTATGCAAGAGATGGCCTCTTTCAAGGTTGCCACCAAGAATGCCAAAGATGCCCGTGATCGTGCCCTTGGAATGAGCAATGTTGTCAACCTTGCATTGAAGGCTAAAGTTGTGGAACATGGGGATGAAGATGATAGTGATGAAGGCCTCTCCATGAGCCACCCCGATGATGTCAAGATTGCTCATGGTCAATATATGGCTTTCTATGCAAAGAACTTTTGGAAGAACCCCGCCAAGGCCAAGACTGAAATGCAAACAAGAAGCAATCCAAATGGAAGAAGAGAAAATGTCACTAAATTGAGAACTTGCTTCAATTGTGGTGACCGCTATCACTTTGTGGCGGGTTGCCCGTATGAGAAGAGAGAAGATCATGGGGGAAAAATTGTGCCAAAGACAACTTCCAAAGCTCCTTACAAGAAACCCTTCATCAAGAAGAATCCAATCAATAAGAAGAAGCTCGAAATTGTATTGATCAGTCATGAAGAATACTCCTCCGACAATGAAGATGAGGAAGAGGAAACATCAAGTGGTGTGGCTGCTCTAGTCACTACATCTACTCTGAATTTCTCACTCTTTGATTCTCCAAATGAGAATACTCCCAACAAGAACGTCACTTGCCTTATGGCAAGAGGAACGGAGGTATCCTCATCATCTCAATCCACTCCTCTAGCCAATGATGAATTTGATGATGAGATGTCTCTTGAAGTAAAAATAGAATTAATTGCTTTTGATGAGTTTGTGACTAATTTACAAGGGGATGCCAAGATAAATTTTGGGAACGTCTTAGATCAACTTTCCCACACACAAGAGCTTCTTGATGTAAGATGTAAAATTGGGAGTGAACACATGAGTGAGATAGAAGCCCTAAATAATGCTCTAGAAGAAGAACAAGAGACTAGGATGTCTCTTGAACTAAAACTTGAAGGGCTTGATGAGGCCAATGACATAATTGTTAATAGACTCATCAAGGAACGTGATCATGCTATTGCTAAATACAAAAGGGCTAAAAAGGACAAGATTGAGTTTGGTGTGGTTCATGAAAAACTTGCCGAGGACTTTAGTTTGCTTAACAAGGCTCACAAGGCTTTGGAAAGTGAACTCTTGTCACTCACAAAGTCCCATTAAACGCTTCAAACTCAATTGGCCAATATTCCTTCACCTAGTAACTTCATTCCTTCTAGTAGTACAATTATTCTTGAAGAAAATGCTAGGTTGAAGGGGGAGCTAGCCAAGGCCACATTTCCACAAGGTAACAAGTCCATTGATGATCTTTTGAGTAAGCAAAGGCCTAGTGGCGAGAAAGGGGGAATTTGCTTTGTCTCCAAAGCCAAGAATAAGAAGAACAAGAAGAAGGCCAAGCCCGCACAAGAGAAAAACAAGGCCATTATGGATAGTAAGACCACAAGTGGTAAAACTATGTCTCATGATGATTTTGCGGGAAGTGCTAACCCTCACTATGTTCTAATGCGTGATTATTATGGTGATGTGTATGCTCAATATGTTGGCCCATATGATGGTTATATTGCTTGGTCTATTTGGCTCCCCAAGATCCTTGTTGCTAACAAAAGAGGACCATTAAAAAATGGGTACCTAAAAATTAGCTTGATCTTTTGTAGACATATGCTTTTGGAGGGTAAAAATGGGTGCTTGATAGTGGTTGCACAAGTCATATGACCGGAATTTCTTCTATTGTCAAATAATTAAGGCCAAATGATGATCAAATCTCCGTGACATATGCCGACAAGTCAAAGTCTAAGGTAATGGGTTTTGGCAAGGTAGTGGTTACCCACGATATTACACTCGTGGACATCATGCTTGTTGAGACCCTTGGTTACAATTTACTTTCAGTCCGTGCTCTTGGAAAGATGGGCTTTGCCGTCTTTATTGATGATGATATTGTGGTCCTCATGTGGAGCAAGTCTCTCAAGGTCGCTTTCGTTGGGTATGTCGAACATGACTTGTATGTGGTGGAATTTTCAGGGCAAACCACTACAAGTGTGATGTGCTTATTTGAAAAGGACGATGTGGGTTGGTTATGGCATCGCCGACTAGCCCATGTCAATATGAGAACTTTGCAAAGTCTCCACAAGGAGGGCCATATTGTTGGACTAAAAGAAAATGTTTCCTTTGCCAAAGATCGTGTTTGCAGGGCTTGCGTTCTAGGAAAGATGCATGATGCTCCCCACAAGCCAAAGAACCGCATCAAGTCAACAAAGATCTTGGAGCTCCTTCATGTGGATCTCTTTGGTCCTCCATATCATGCAATTCTTGGTGGGAAGAAATATTTTTTAGTGATTGTTGATGACTATTCAAGATACTCATGGGTTTATTTCTTCAAGTTGAAAAGTGATACCCAAAAGACCTTCATCGACTTCATCAACTTGGTTTAACGCTAATACAATGTTCCCGTGTTAATAATAATAAGATACAACGGCACCGAGTTCAAGAACTACACCTTGAATGATTTCCTTAGTGATGAGGGCATAAAACACCAATATTCCGCTGCATATACCCCTCAACAAAATGGTGTTGCCGAGAGGAAGAACCGGACCCTTATTGAGATGGCTAGGACCATGTTGGCAGAGTTTAAATCTCCATACAACTTTTGGGTCAAAGCCATCTCCACCGCTTGCCATGCATCAAACTGGCTCTACCTCCACAAAGAAATCAACAAGACTCCATATGAAATAATTACCGGTAACAAGCCCAACATATCTTACTTCCGGGTGTTCGGTTGTAAGTGTTTCTATCTCATAAAAGGTGTTTGTTTGTCCAAATTCGATTCTAAAGCATTAGAGGGTATTTTTGTTGGCTATGGTCTTGAATCTCACACTTATAGAATCTATGATAAGCTCTCCGGAGCCGTCATAGAATCTTGTAGTATGATCTTTGAAGAATATGATGGTCCCCAAGGGGGGCGTGTTGATGCTTGTGATGCAGATGATGAAATGCCTCAGGATGGCATAGGAAGAATGGGTGTTGGATATATCCGCCCCGTTGAGGAACCCCTTATGGCGGATCGAGAAGAACTATGCTCTACTCAAGTGGAGCCCTCATCTTCACAACACTAACAAGCTCCATCCACCGAGGAGGGCAATGACCCAAGACAAAGACAAGCTGTGGACCCTCAACATGTTGATCAAGGTGACAACTCTAGTGAAGAGGAGATTGATTCATTCTATTGGATGTCAAGTGGTGCCAAGTCTATTACTCAAGGAAGATCCATACAAACCGCCTTGAGACAAGCTCAAATCGATGCTAGAAGAGTGTCTAATCAAGACCAAGGTCAAACTGTGCCTATTAATGAAGAGAATGATTCCAACGATGATCAAGGTCAAGTTGATGGTCAAGACGAGGACCAAAATGATGAAGAGGGTCCTCCAAGAAACAACGAGGAGATCCACACTCGTCATGAAGCTAGAAAGGAGAGGATGTTGGAATGAAAGGACCACTCCCTAGAAAATGTGGTTGGTGATCTAAGGAGAGGAATTTCCACAAGAGCACAATTGAATAGGTTTAGTGAGCACCAAGCACACATCTCCATGATTGAACCAAAGAAAGTGTGGGAAGATCTTGAAGATTCAGATTGGTTAGAAGCAACACAAAGAGCTAAACAACTTTGAGAGAAACAAAGTATGGAAGTTAGTTGAGAAGCCAAAGGATTGCCACAATGTTATAGGAACCAAGTGGATATTCAAGAACAAGAAAGATGAGCATGGAATTATAGTAAGGAACAAGGCAATATTGGTTGCACAAGGTTTATCTCAAATTGAAGGCATTTATTATGGAGAGACTTATGAACCCGTGGCTCTCCTTGAGTCCATCTGTATCCTTCTTGCTTATGCGGCACATCATAACTTTAAGTTGCAACAAATGGATGTAGAAAGTGCTTTTGTTAATGGTACATTTAATGAGTTGGTGTATGTAAAGCAACCCCCGGGATTGAGGATCCCAACTTCCCAAACCATGTCTACAAACTTGATAAGGCGCTCTATGGGCTCAAACAAGCCCCACACACATGGTATGAGCACCTTAGAGAGTTGTTGTTTGACCGTGGATTTGAGGTTGGGAAAATCGATCCCACTCTTTTTACTAAGAAGGTCAATGGGGAGCTTTTTGCATGCCAAATATATGTTGATGATATTATCTTTGGCTCATCTAACAAAGCTTTTAATGATGAATTATCAAAGCTTATGACTAGTAGGTTCCGGATGTCTATGATGGGGGAGTTGAGAGTATTTCTTGGTTTAGAGATTAAGCAAGTTAGAGGAGGGACATTCTTCAACCAAGCCAAGTATACTCAAGATATGCCCAAGAGATTTAATATGCAAGATTTAAATGGATCTCCTACTCCCATGGCTACAAAGACTCATCTAGAACAAAATCCAAATGGTAAAGATGTGGATCAAAAGGTATACCGATCTATGATTGGTTCTTTGCTTTACCTTTTTGCATCTAGACCTGATATTGTGTTGAGTGTCGGTATGTGTGCAAGATATCAAGCGGATCCTAAAGAAAGCCATTTAATGGCGGTCAAGATAATCTTTCGATATTTTGTTCATACCCCACATTATGGTCTTTGGTATCCTCGAGGGTCAACATTTGCTCTTTGTGGATACACATATTCGGATTGGGCTCATGATAAGGATGATAGAAAATCAACATCCGGGGCTTGCCAATTCCTGGGTAGGCCCTTGGTATGTTGGTCTTCTAAGAAGCAAAATTGTATATCTCTCTCCACCGCAGAAGCCGAGTATGTGCCAGCTGCTAGTGCTTGCACCCAATTTCTATGGATGAGGCAAACTTTAAAGGAATACGGTGTCCTTTGTGACAAAGTGCCTCTTATATGTGACAATGAAAGTGCCATCAAGATTTCCTACAACCCGGTGGATCACACAAGGACAAAGCATATTGAGATTCGTCATCACTTCATTAGGGACCATGTTGCTCGAGGTGATATTGATCTATTACATGTGTCAACCAAAGATCAACTTGTCGACATCTTCACGAAGCCACTTGATGAAGCAAGGTTTTGCTATTTGAGGACTGAACTAAATATCGTAGATTCAAGGAGCTTGACTTGATCACCTTGCATACTCACCTATGTCTTGACCCTTGTTTGGTTTAGGTGCATGCATGGATATAGGGGGAGTGCGATTCTAATTGATTGGACTATCCCTCCCCACATAATGGATGATGTCTACGCACTTCTATTCTTATAGCCAGTTGTTGGGCCTCCAAGTGCAGAGGTTTGTAGAACAGCAGCAAGTTTCCCTTAAGTGGATTACCCAAGGTTTATCGAACTTAGGGAGGAAGTGGTTGAAGGCATTCCCTCTCAAGCAACCCTGCAATCAAGATACAAGAAGTCTCTTGTGTCCCCAACACACTCAATACACTTGTCAGGTGTATAGGTGCACTAGTTCGGCGAAGAGGTAGTGAAATACCAGTGGTAATGGTGCCAGAAAAGAGCTTGACGGTGAGGTAAAGACTAAAGGCAAAAAGAAGGAAGCAAGCAAATATGCAATATATCTAGTAGCAAACGGTGTTTCAATGTTTAGAAACAAGGCCTAGGGATCATACTTTCACTAGTGAACACTCTCTCATATAAATATCCTCTCTTCATGATACTACTCTTAACTACTCTCCGGTTGGACACTCTAATCCATGGTAGGGCTATAACAGCACACCTCAAAGTCTGCCTTCCCCAATCTAGATAACCCCACACTGTCACCTTGAGCGCTAGATGGTTCCAAAAAAACAACAATTTCATAGAGACATCCAACTCCAAATATAACTCATAACAAATATTCAATCTAGCCAAAGTGCCACACACAGTATGCACGCTGTCACTTTCACAAGCGTGGGAAAAAGCATAGATCTATTAAAGCACAAAGAGTATTTATGTAGACTCAAACCTAAGTGCCACCATGGCATGCACGCTATCACTTTCACACACATGGGGAGAGCAGAGATCTAATGAAGCACTTGAGTAGCAAGGTAGATCTACTTGATTACAAAGCTCATGACCACAACAAGATCATGCATAGAGAGAGAGATGAATACATAGCTATCGGTAGAGACCTTATCCTCGAGGAAGAACTAATCCCTCCTCATCATGGGAATCAGCAACTGTGATGGAGATGGTGGTGGAGATCGATGGAGATGGCTCTGGCGGCACTTTCCCGTCATGGCAGGGTGCCGGAACAGAGACTTTCTGTCCCCCGAATCTCCCTTTCGATGGCGGCTGCTCTTTGGAGGTTTTCTTGGATTTCTTCTGGATGCCCTAGGGTTTTTGGTTCGGAGGCTTCTTATAGGCGTAGGAATCAAGGTCGGTGGGGGTCCAGGGGCCCCACACCCCCTATGGGCACCTCTAGGGCTTGCCCGTGCCTAGGGGGTGCGGCCACCCTGTGGCCCCCCTCCGGCTCTCATTCATGGTTTCGTGTTGCTCCGGGAAAAATAATAACTTTGGCTTTTGTCCCGTCCAATTCCGAGAATATTGATTTTCTGCCTTTCTAGAACCAAAAACAGAAGAAAACAGGCAATTGGCACTGTGGCATCCTGTAAATAGGTTAGTTCCAGAAAATATATGAAAACACCTCAAAGTGTAGACAAAGCAAAGCAAAGTAGATACAAAACAAGCATGGAGCATAAAAAATTATAGATATGTTTCCGACGTATCAAGCATCCCCAAGGTTAACTCCTGCTCGTCCTCGAGTAGGTAAGTGATAAAAGAATAATTTTTGAGGTGACATGCACCATCAAAAACAAGATCAAACCATTTGCAATCATTGAAAGCTGGGATCAAAGAAGTCTAAACATGTGCATGAAAAATGGAGTTCTAACAATAGGACATAGTAATTATGCATGCAACATGAAAGGCTACAAAACAAAGATCATGAATAACATGCATTAAAAAACGTTTGTTTGTTTCACATACATAAAACATGGCATAGTGGCATTCAGCTTGTCCCTCATAGAGTAGCAAATAGATGCATAGGACACCTACAAAGTTCACAAGGGTGACTAGAAACAAGTAGCACAAGAATAAATAATAACACAATATGCATCAATCAATAAGCTTGGGAACACTTCACACAGAATGGCAACTATGCTCTCTTAATGGTTCCTAAAGGTAGAAGGTGGAGACTCAAATAATGGTGGAAGAAAGTCCTTTTATAAAGGAAGCAGGGATTTCAAGTTTCAAAAAGAGCTTCCAAAAATTATGGTAGTTGTTAGCTTTCAGCCCTCATTGCCCCTATCATAAGCATCTTGAAGTGATTAAGGTTAAAGTGAACAAAGATGGAGTATATGCTTGACAAAATATAAGTTGGTAATATCTAGTCCCTTGAATACGAGGGCCACACCTCATGCTACTCAACTTTAGTCACTTGTAAGTTCTTGTCATTGTAAGTATTTGCATATCATAGAGAACCGCCAACGAGGTACCCCTTGCACATGGTACAGTAGCTATCCCATAACCAAAATGACAAGGCAAGCAGAGAATGAGCATCTCAACATTCTTCTTATTTACCATGGGAATATGGTGCCTTTTTCTCTCTTTTCTCTTTTCTCAATGTGTCTCTTTTTTTATAATAAGAATGCTTCATAGATGTCACTATGGTGATGCTGCAAGTTTCCACCATGATTAGGCATGGCTTAGGCTAGCGGCCCATGCGTTTCTCTAACACAAAATACAAACTCCATGGACTTACAAGTTCCCTCTTTATTTCACACCGGTGACATCCATAGATAAAAGAGCATGATATCAACTGAGTACAAAGTACAAGTGCAATGTTGAAAACGTTCCCCATGACAGCATGGTTCTGCTAATTCCAACGTATAAGTGCAAGCATATACACCATAGAATACACAATGGTTCAAGTTTATTAGGGGCAAAGAATATAAAGTGTGCCATCAAGTTTGTGAGGGCTTTAATCACTTAGTTTTCACATAACAAAATAGTTTTTAATTGGAAGATAGCTGAAAACAAGAATATACTTGGAACGGTGTAACACACCATGCATAGGAGTTTATAGTGGACACTTTGGAATAACTTGTTTTCTTGGAAGTTGGAGGCATGAATAGAGCTTACTCACACAAGTGGGGTCTAGCAAAGGACTGGGAGCAACCAACTAAGAGAGCAATAATGGCCATAATCATGCAGAGCAACAAAACATTACTAATCAAAGCATAGAATGGTACTACAAGTCAAGGACTAAATGATCATAGAGACTATGGTGACTTTTCATAGTCATAACATGGTGTGAGCATGTGCCAAGTCAACCCAAGCAAAACATCAAAGGAGAATACCATAATACTATGCTTTTGCATGCTAAAACAACGCATAATTTCTTCAAGGCACACTAAGCAATCCAAATTGTTTGGAAAAAGACATGCTAGAACAATAATCACTAATCATAAGGTCAAAACAACACCTAGCATGTCATGCTAAAGTCTAAGTCACAGTCAATGCAAGCTCGTCTTGCAATTACAAGCAAAAACTTACTACTCCTTTCCAACACCAAGCAACTTATTTGAAACAACTCACAAAGATAATAATAAATAAAGATCAGTGAGCTTGACTCACAAATCCAAAAAGTGGAACTAAAAAGTTCTAAGCTGAAAGCTCAAGAAAACTAAGGCTAAACACAGTGCTAGCAAAAGAGAACACTCACAAAACAATAAGAGTGAAAACTAGAGTGTTCTAGGCAATGAAAACAGAGCGTGTCTCTCTCCAAAAGAAGTGTGGTGTAACCAATCAACTTACTCAAGCAAACTAAGCAAATTAAAACCAAAACCAAAAACAAAAACTAAGACGCTCCAAGAACAACACAACAATGCATGAAACAATAAAAACGAAGTGTCTAGAAAGACCTGAGATTTTTATTGATGAAGAAGGGATGCCTTGGGCATCCCCAAGCTTTGAAGCTGGTACCTCTTGAATATTTATTGGGGTGACATGGGTGGCATCCCCAAGCTTGAGCTTTTGTCCATTCTTCATCTCATTACATCATTCTTTCTGTACACCTTCAAATATTCCTTCATACAAAACTTCACACAATCTTCATTAGCAACATTAGTGTATTCAAAAGATAATAGACCTTTGGGTTTAGCTTTAGAATAGCAAAACTTTCACTAAAAACACAAGCTACTATAACAACTCCTTCAAAAATCTCAATTTCCCCAAAAGAACCCAAAAACGAATCAATAAGAAGCAAATGCAAATAATGGCAGAAATCTGTCAAAACAGACCAGAAGGTAGAAACCGATTTTTTCGAAGACTTTCTGTTGCTCAAATCAAAAAGTGTTGAACTAACGGAAGTTATCTAACATACTGGGGGATTTATTCGTAAATTTTTAGCTCAATCCAACTTACAGATACTCCTCACGAATTTTTATGGTGGAGGACAGAAATCTGTTTCAGGACAACAACTCCTCAAATCTTACTTCCCTCTCATTAGAGGTTATTCTTGGCACAAAAATCAAACAAAAAGGATAAGGAGAGGTCATTACAGAAGTAATAACTTCCAAGACTCAAGAAAACTCTTGGGTTATCTCCCAACAAGTACTTTTCTTTAATGCCTTTATGTTAGGCTTGATAGTTTGATAAGATGCTCACATAAGAAATATGAATAGAAGTAAAAGAGAGCATCAAGAACCAAATTCAAAACACATTTAAGTCTAACCCACTTCCTATGCATAGTAATCTTGTAAAGAAACAAGTCATGAAATCACAAAGCAACAAGCATAGGAAAGCAAAGCAGGTGCAACTTCAAAATTTTCAACATAAAGAGGGGAAACTTAATATTGTTGGGATGAATAAAACCATGTTTCCCTCTCTCATAATAACTTTTAGTAGCATCATGAATAAAATTAACAATATAACCATCACATAAAACATTCTTATCATGAGCCACATGCATATAATAATTATTACTCTCCACATAAGCATAGTCATCCTTATTAATCATAGTGGGAGCAAATTCAACAAAATAGCTATCATTAGTATTCTCATCACCATAATCATCAAATATAGGAGGCATATTGTAATCACAATTAATTTTCTCCTCAATAGTAGGTGCATTGAAAATATCATATTCGTCATTGCAATCATCATATATTGGAGGTTTGGTATCATCATAAGCAATACAATAGCTATCTTCTAAAGCCGGGGGACTAAAAAGATCTTCTTCATAAAAACTAGCTTCCCCTAGCTTAGACATTTCCATAGCATTAGCAACAATGGTGTTCAAAAAATTCATACTAATAACATTGCTATTAGCATGCAAATAAAGCTCCATAGGTTTTTCAATTTTCTCTTCAAACACTTCATGTCCTAACTCAAGATAAATACTATAGAGCTCTCTATTTTTTTGTTGTTTTCCAATAAGCCTAACTAGCGAAAACAAGAAACAAAAAGACAAAATTGCAGAATCTAAAGGAAATAACTTCGAGCACTCACACCGGAGGATGTGAGTACTTTTTACCTTACCTTCCCGACAACGGCGCCAGAAAATATCTTGATGTCTACGCACTTTTATTCTTGTAGACAATTGTTGGGCCTCCAAGTGCAGAGGTTTGTAGAACAGAAACAAGTTTACCTTAAGTGGATTACCCAAGGTTTATAGAACTCAGGGAGGAAGTGATCAAAGGTATTCACTCTCAAGCAACCCTGCAATCAAGATACAAGAAGTCTCTTGTGTCCCCAACACACCCAATACACTTGTCAGGTGTATAGGTGCACTAGTTCGGCGAAGAGGTAGTGAAATACCAGTGGTAATGGTGCCAGAAAAGAGCTTGACGGTGAGGTAAAGACTAAAGGCAACAAGAAGGAAGCAAGCAAACATGCAACAGATCTAGTATCAAACGGTGTTTCAATGTTGAGAATCAAGGACCAGGGATCATACTTTCACTAGTGAACACTCTCTCATATAAATATCCTCTCTTCATTATATTTTTCTTAACTACTCTCTGGTTGGACACTCTAATCCATGGTAGGGCTATAACAGCACACCTCAAAGTCCGCCTTCCCCAATCTAGATAACCCCACACCGTCACCTTGAGCGCTAGATGGTTCCAACAAACACCACAATTTCATAGAGACATCCAACTCCAAATATAACTCATAAAAAATATTCAATCTAGCCAAAGTTCCACACACGGTATGCACACTGTCACTTTCACACACGTGGGGAAAAGCATAGATCTATTAAAGCACAAAGAGTATTTATGTAGACTCAAACCTAAGTGCCACCATGGCATGCACGCTATCACTTTCACACACATGGGGAGAGCAGAGATCTAATGAAGCACTTGAGTAGCAAGGTAGATCTACTTGATTATAAAGCTCATGACCACAACAAGATCATGCATAGAGAGAGATATGAACACATAGCTACCGGTAGAGCCCTTAGCCTCGAGTAAGAACTACTCACTCCTCATCATGGGAATCAGCAACGGTGATGGAGATGGTGGTGGAGATCGATGGAGATGGCTCCGACGACACTTCCCCATCCCGGCAGGGTGCCGGAGTAGAGACTTTCTGTCCCCTGAATCTCCCTTTTGATGGCGGTGGCTCTGTGGAGGTTTTAGTGGATTTCTTCTGGATGCCCTAGGGTTTTTGGGTCGGAGGCTTCTTATAGGCGCAGGAATCAAGGTCGGTGGGGGTCCATGGGGCCCACACCCCCTGTGGGCGCCTCCAGGGCTTGCCCGCTCCTAGGGGGTGCGGCCACCCTGTGGCCCCCTCCGACTCTCATTCATGGTTCCGTGTTGCTCTGGGAAAATAATAAATTTGGATTTGTCCCGTCCAATTCCGAGAATATAGATTTTCTACCTTTCTGGAACCAAAAACAGAAGAAAACAGGCAACTGTCACTGTGGCATCTTGTTAATAGGTTAGTTCCAGAAAAGATATAAACACACCTCAAAGTGTAGATAAATGTAAGATCCCTCCTTTATAAAGGAAAATGATCCCTGTGATTGCAATGCTAGTCCCTGGATCAATGCTAGCATCCACAGTTTAAGATGAAGTACACAGAAACAAAGGTCAGTATTACAGTCATTCCAGAGACAAACATAGTCTTTACAACTCCATGGCCACAAGCCTAGTACAAGAGTTTAAATAAGTAAATAGATAAAAGTCTTCATCTTCATGTGCCACAGGCAAACATGTTGAGTGTAGACTCATGACTCCTAATCCTCATCAGAGTAACCTGCAACATCACAAGTTACAGCCACAGTGGGTCAATACATTGGAATAGTATTGGCAAGTGATACCTTAGTATAATTTTTGGTGGACTAGATACTATATGCAATTTTGCTAACTGTAGCTTAGGCTTGCTTTGCTCAAAATAGGTTTTGCCTAGTAGTTGAAAACAATAAGTTTTTCTTTGTCAAAAACTTTTCCCAAGGAACCACCAATAGACATTGAGGTCCTTCACCCTTGTTCAACCACAAGTTTTACTTAGAAATTGGGATGAGGATATTCTTGATAGCTTCCATGTCTTGATGCTCAAGTTGTCCTTTTCCAGGGACATGGCTAAGTACTTAGATTCTTCCATCTGCAGAGGTTGTGAACTTTCCCCACAAGACTTGATTTTCACCAAGACAGGACCTTTCAGAAGCCTTCCCTTAGACCAAATGGACGCGTTGCAACCTATCATCCCACTACCACCAACTGTCCAAATGGCTAAGTTCTTGCAACCTATGTGATCCAGGCAGAGCCCATATTGCCAAGTGGCTGCACTAGAAGCTTCTTAACATTTGGCCTCTCAAATCCCTTTGTTCCTGGGTGGCTTTCCACAAGTGAGATACACAAGGTAAACCATATAAATGGGCCTTGTGTAACCACTCAACATAAACCATTCCTTCCATTCCACCCAGGTGTTTCATTTACTTAGTTGTTTTATTAAGCAAAACACAAGTCCAATGACTTAGAAATATTTTTATCATAGCATGTATATTTCACCCCCCTTGGTTGCTACTAGCTAGGCTAATCATGGCATAGATAAGCATATTAACTTAGAAATTTCCTAGAAATTCTACACTACTAGGATTCCCAACATGGCATATAAGCAAAATATAACATGCAAGACTAGCAAAAATATTTCTAATGCTTAGTAGAAAACATAGGGATAAAAATATCACGAAGCACCACTTGCCTTGTTAGTTTGGAGAGTAGCTACACTCCTCACAATCACAATCACTATTGGCACCAAAATCTACACATAAAATCATAGCCACAAATCAGATACAAAATAAATACAAGCAAAAATATATGGATGCATGCAATATGACATGTGATGATTTTTTAAACTCAACAAGACAAGTGCACAGTACTGGTTCATAAACAAGTTCAAAACTTGCCAAACAACATTTATTTAAACCCTAAAACATTTCTCAAATAATTTATATACACCAAATAGGCCTACACATGTTTCTGTAAATAAAACCATTTTAACAGAAACAAAACATTAAACACATTGCATATTTGGAAAGGGCTTGCTCTCCTGATTCTATTGATATAAAATTTGTCAAATTTGAACGTGGGAATCAAAAGTTATGGCCAAAGCAAAATCAAACTACTAATAGATTCAAATTCTGATTTTAAATCTAATTCCTGGCCACGCGTCATGTTCTGATTGACGCGTACCAGTTCGCACAGGATCACGCACACAGGCCGTTAGATCTACTTAATCTGCATGGCCCAGATCTACTCATACTGTTTCGTTAAGTGATCTGTTTATACGCACTGGATCTAGATCCTACGGTCCTCGATCAAGCGACCACAGATGGGCGGCGCTGGTGGTGGCAACTGGCGGCGGCGACCTCTGTCTATGGCAGCGCGGCGCTACAGGGGGTTCTGGGGTCATCGGAGATGCTTACCGGGCTCGTAGCGATGCACTGATGCTCAACGTGGCGATGGCTTGGCAAGGGGCGCACGGACACGGCTGCACGGGCTCGTCGGAGTTGCTGACAGCGTCGGGCTCGGGAGGACGGGGACGTTGGCGACGCTCCTGGTCACCCTAGCACAAATCAAAGGCATCAGGGGGTGCGCAAGACTACGGCCAACACGCTCGTGTGAATCAGAGGCGAAGGGGAACACGGGGCTCACCGAATTTAATCGCCGGAGTTGAGGACGTCGTCGGGACCTTGCTGTGCTTGACGAAGACGACGACCTAGGGCGGTATAGGATGAACCAATGGTGTCAGAAGGTGCGCAAGGAAGTTGCGAATCTTTCTGCATGGACTAGAGGAAAAGGGGCGCACGGGGCTCACCGGGATTGGTCGCCGGAGTGAGCTCTGTCTGCGGCGATGCAAGGGTGATTACGGGCAGCCTAGGGGCGCTCTGTGCTCGAAGTCTGGGGGGAAATGGAGAGGGGGCAGAGGGGGTTTAAATAGGCGAGACGGGGTCGTGATTTACTCATGCAATCAACGCGAATTGACGACGCGAATCAAACCAGGAAACACACGGCGTGAATTGGGGAAGAACATGTCGTCGGGGTGGAGACGATGACGCCGTGTGGGCTGTGGCTGTCAGCGAGAGAAGCAGAGAGGGAGTGGGTCCAGTCTGTCAGCGACCTAGCGGGTGCGGGTGCGGGTGTGAGTGAAGAAAACGTTTCGCGCGGGGGGGGGGGGGGGTGGGGGTTGCTGGGCTAGTTGGGCCAGATAGGTTGTTTGGTTTATTTTTTCTCTTTTATCCTTTTTCTTTTTCAGTTTGATTTTTCTAAAATGATTTTCAACTCCAAATCAAATGAGTTTGAATTCAAATCTTCTCTAGGTTTTTATACAGCAAACCTAGCACTCAAATGTGTGTCAAACACTACTGGTTACTCAAAACACTCTAATCAATTGGAAATAAAAATAAAACCAAGCCTTTATGTGATATATACTATAGGCATAAAATTGGTTTTATTTACTCATTTTGTTTTGAAAACTTTGCTCAAGCTTTGGAAAGTGCCTAAGTTTGAATTCAAACCTTACTGAACAAGACAAGTACTCTTCTCATTAGAAAATAGCACTAAGGCTAGAGCAAACTTACATGAAATAATAAGCATATATGCTTCTGTTTTGAAATGATTTGTTTGAAATGAAATTTATATGATCATGGATGCATGGATGATATGCATGAGTTTGAAACATGATTTTAGGGATGTTACAATAAAGCAAAGCAAAGTAGATACAAAACAAGCATGGAGCATAAAAAATTATAGATACGTTTCTGACGTATCAAGCATCCCCAAGCTTAACTCCTACTCGTCCTCGAGTAGGTAAGTGATAAAAGAATAATTTTTAAGGTGACATGCACCATCAAAAACAAGATCAAACCATTTCCAAGCATTGAAAGCTGGGATCAAAGAAGTCTAAACATGTGCATGAAAGATGGAGTTCTAACAAAAGGACATAGTAACTATGCATGCAACATGAAAGGCTACAAAACAAAGATCATGAATAACATGCATTAAAAACGTTTGTTTGTTTCACATACAGAAAACATGGCATAGTGGCATTCAGCTTGTCCCTCATAGAGTAGAAAATAGATGCATAGGACACCTTCAAAGCTCACAAGGGTGACTAGAAACAAGTAGCACAAGAATAAATAATAACACAATATGCATCAATCAATAATCTTTGGAACACTACACACATAATGACAACTATGCTCTCTTAATGGTGCCTAAAGGTAGAAGGCGGAGACTCAAATAATGGTGGAAGAAAGGCCTTTTATAAAGGAAGCAGGGATTTAATGTTTCAAAAAGAGCTTCCAAAAATTATGGTACTTGTTAGATTTCTGTCCTCATTGCCCCTATCATAGGCATCTTGAAGTGATAAGGTTAAAGTGAACAAACATGGAGTATATGCTTGACAAAATATAAGTTGGTAATCTCAAGTCCCTGAATACGAGGGCCACACCACATGCTACTCAACTTCAGTCACCTGTAAGTTCTTGTCATTGTAAGTATTTGCATATCATATAGAACCGCCAACGAGGTACCCCTTGCACATGGTACAAGAACTATCCCATAACCAAAATGACAAGGCAAGCATACAATGAGCTTCTCAGCATTCTTCTTATTTACCATGGGAATATGGTGCCATTTTCTCTCTTTTCTCTTTTATCAATGTGTCTCTTTTTTTATAAGAAGAATTCTTCATAGATGTCACTATGGTGATGCTGCAAGTTTCCACCATGATTAGGCATGGCTTAGGCTAGCGGCCCAAGCATTTCTCTAACACAAAATACAAACTCCATGTACTTACAAGTTCCCTCTTTATTTCACACCGGTGACATCCATAGATAAAAGAGCATGATATCAACTGAGTACAAAGTACAAGTGCAATGTTGAAAACGTTCCCCATGACAACATGGTTCTGCTAATTCCAACATATAAGTGCAATCATATACAACATAGAAGACACAATGGTTCAAGTTTATTAGGGGCCAAGAATATAAAGTGTGCGATCAAGTTTGTGAGGGATTCAATCACTAAATTTTCACATAACAAAATAGTTTTTAATTAGAAGATAGCTGAAAACAAGAATATACTTGGAATGGTGCAACACACCATGCATAGGAGTTTACAGTGGACACTTTGGAATAACTTGGTTTCTTGGAAGTTGGAGGCATGAGTAGAGCTTACTCACACAAGTGGGGGCTAGCAAAGGACTGGGAGCAACCAACTAAGAGAGCAATAATGGACATAATCATGCAGAGCAACAAAACATTACTAATCAAAGCATAGAATGGTACTACAAGTCAAGGACTAAATGATCATAGAGGCTATGGTGACTTTTCATAGTCATAACATGGTGTGAGCATGTGCCAAGTCAACCCAAGCAAAACATCAAAGGAGAATACCATTATAGTATGCTTTTGCATGCTAAAACAACGCATAATTTCTTCAAGGCACACTAAGCAATCCCAATTGTTTGGAAAAAGACATGCTACAACAATAATCACTAAGCATAAGGTCAAAACAATACCTAGAATGTCATGCTAAAGTCTAAGTCACAGTCAATGCAAGCTCCACTTGCACTTACAAGCAAAAACTTACTACTCCTTTCCAACACCAAGCAAATTATTTGAAACAACTCACAAAGATAATAATCAATAAAGATCAGTGAGCTTGTCTCACAAATCCACAAAGAAGAACTAAAAAGTTCTAAGCTGAAAGCTCGAGAAAACTAAGGCTAAACACAGTGCTAGCAAAAGAGAACACTCACAAAACAATAAGAGTGAAAACTAGAGTGTTCTAGGCAATGAAAACAAAGCGTGTCTCTCTCCAAAAGAAGTGTGGTGTAACCAATCAACTTACTCAAGCAAACTAAGAAAACTTAAACCAAAAACAAAAACTAAGATGCTCCAATAACAACACAACAATGCATAAAACAATAAAAACGAAGTGTCTAGAAAGACCTGAGATTTTTATTGATGAAGAAGGGGATGCCTTGGGCATCCACAAGCTTTGACACTTGTACCTCTTGAATATTTCTTGGGGTGACACGGGGTGTAATCGCCAAGCTTAAGCATTTGTCCATTCTTCATCTCATTACATCATTCTTTCTCTACACCTGCAAATTTTCCTTCATACAAAACTTCACACAATCTTCATTAGCAACATTAGTGTATTCAAAAGATAATAGACCTTTGGTTTTAACTTTAGAACAATAAAACTTTCACTAAAAACACAAGCTACTGTAGCAACTCCTTCAAAAAGCTCAGTTTCCCAAAAAGAACCCAAAAAAGAATCAATAAGAAGCAAATGCAAATAATGGCAGAAATCTGTCAAAACAGACCAGCAGGTAGAAACCGATTTTTTCGAAGACTTTCTGTTGCTCAAATCAAAAAGTGTTGAACTAACGGAAGTTATCTAACATACTGGGGGATTTATTCGTAAATTTTTAGCTCAATCCAACTTACAGAGACTCCTCACGAATTTTTATGGTGGAGGACAGAAATCTGTTTCAGGACAACAACTCCTCAAATCTTACTTCCCTCTCATTAGAGGTTATTCTTGGCACAAAAATCAAACAAAAAGGATAAGGAGAGGTCATTACAGAAGTAATAACTTCCAAGACTCAAGAAAACTCTTGGGTTATCTCCCAACAAGTACTTTTCTTTAATGCCTTTATGTTAGGCTTGATAGTTTGATAAGATGCTCACATAAGAAATATGAATAGAAGTAAAAGAGAGCATCAAGAACCAAATTCAAAACACATTTAAGTCTAACCCACTTCCTATGCATAGTAATCTTGTAAAGAAACAAGTCATGAAATCACAAAGCAACAAGCATAGGAAAGCAAAGCAGGTGCAACTTCAAAATTTTCAACATAAAGAGGGGAAACTTAATATTGTTGAGATGAATAAAACCATGTTTCCCTCTCTCATAATAACTTTTAGTAGCATCATGAATAAAATTAACAATATAACCATCACATAAAACATTCTTATCATGAGCCACATGCATATAATAATTATTACTCTCCACATAAGCATAGTCATCCTTATTAATCATAGTGGGAGCAAATTCAACAAAATAGCTATCATTAGTATTCTCATCACCATAATCATCAAATATAGGAGGCATATTGTAATCACAATTAATTTTCTCCTCAATAGTAGGTGCATTGAAAATATCATATTCGTCATTGCAATCATCATATATTGGAGGTTTGGTATCATCATAAGCAATACAATAGCTATGTTCCAAAGCCGGGGGACTAAAAAGATCTTCTTCATAAAAACTAGCTTCCCCTATCTTAGACGTTTCCATATCATTAGCAACAATGGTGTTCGAATAATTCATACTAATAACATTGCTATTAGCATGCAAATAAAGCTCCATAGGTTTTTTAATTTTCTCTTCAAACACTTCATGTCCTAACTCAATATAAATACTATAGAGCTCTCTATTTTTTTTGTTTTCCATTATGCCTAACTAGTGAAAACAAGAAACAAAAAGAGAAAATTGCAGAATCTAAAGGAAATAACTTCGAGCACTCACACCGGAGGATGTGAGTACCTTTTACCTTACCTCCCCGGCAATGGCGCTAGAAAATAGCTTGATGTCTACGCACTTCTATTCTTGTAGACAGTTGTTGGGCCTCCAAGTGCAGAGGTTTGTAGAACAACAACAAGTTTCCCTTAAGTGGATTACCCAAGTTTATCGAACTCAGGGAGGAAGTGGTCAAAGGTATTCCCTCTCAAGCAACCCTGCAATCAAGATACAAGAAGTC
This sequence comes from Avena atlantica, assembly GCA_910589765.1. NCBI lineage: Eukaryota > Viridiplantae > Streptophyta > Magnoliopsida > Poales > Poaceae > Avena > Avena atlantica. Next base: position 125,012,766 of record OU342739.1, read on the forward strand.
TCTTGTGTCCCCAACACACCCAATACACTTGTTAGGTGTATAGGTGCACTAGTTCGGCGAAGAGGTGGTGAAATACCAGTGGTAACGGTGCCAGAAAAGAGCTTTACGGTGAGGTAAAGACTAAAGGCAACAAGAAGGAAGCAAGAAAACATGCAACAGATCTAGTAGCAAACGGTGTTTCAATGTTTATAAACAAGGCCTAGGGATCATACTTTCACTAGTGAACACTCTCTCATATAAATATCCTCTCTTCATGATACTACTCTTAACTACTCTCTGATTGGACACTCTAATCCATGGTAGGGCTATAACAGCACACCTCAAAGTCTTCCTTCCCCAATCTAGATAACCCCACACTGTCACCTTGAGCGCTAGATGGTTCCAACAAACACCACAATTTCATAGAGACATCCAACTCCAAATATAACTCATAACAAATATTCAATCTAGCCAAAGTGCCACACACGATATGCACGCTGTCACTTTCACACGTGTGGGAAAAAGCATAGATCTATTAAAGAACAAAGAGTATTTATGTATATTCAAACCTAAGTGCAACCATGGCATGCACTCTATCACTTTCACACACATGGGGAGAGCAGAGATCTAATGAAGCACTTGAGTAGCAAGGTAGATCTACTTGATTGCAAATCTCATGACCACAACAAGATCATGCATAGAGAGAGAGAGATGAACACATAGCTACCGGTAGATCCCTTAGCCTCGAGGAAGAACTACTCCCTCCTCATCATGGGAATCAGCAACGCTGATGGAGATGGTGATGGAGATCGATGGAGATGGCTCCGACGGCACTTCCTCGTCCCGGCAGGGTGCCGAAACAGAGACTTTCTGTCCCCCGAATCTCCCTTTCGATGGTGGCGGCTCTGTGGAGGTTTTCGTGGATTTCTTCTGGATGCCCTAAGGTTTTTGGGTCGGAGGCTTCTTATAGGCGTTGGAATCAAGGTCGGTGGGGGTCCATGGGGCCCACACCCCCTATGGGCGCCTCCTAGGCTTGCCCGCGCCTAGGGGGTGCGGCCACCCTATGGCCCCCCTCCGGCTCTCATTCATGGTTCCGTGTTGCTCCAGGAAAAATAATAACTTTGGCTTTTGTCCCATCCAATTCCAAGAATATTGATTTTCTGCCTTTCTGGAACCAAATTTAGAAGAAAACAGGCAACTGGCACTGTGGCATCTTGTTAATAGGTTAGTTCTAGAAAAGATATAAAAACACCTCAAAGTGTAGACAAAGCAAAGCAAAGTAGATACAAAACAAGCATGAAGCATAAAAATTATAGATATGTTTCCGACGTATCAATGGACCCAAGATATATCTTCGTGGTGCCAAGCCGAGTATACTCAAATATGGTGGCCCAGGCCACCGCCCTCTCACATTCGAGTGGTTGGTGCTTACTCGAGTTTGTCATTTGTTGGTCCGTGTCTTTTTGAAGCTTTCTTGAACATCTTTGTGTATTCCTATGGCTCTTATTGGTTCTTCACAGATCGATATCTCAACCCAAGCCTATTCCCTGTCTTTAAAACCATCTATCTCTCATATATGTCCCCAAACACCTAACCTGGAGATTTTGGTCGAGGAGGACCGGAGTCTCCGGTGCACCTGCACCGGAGTCTCCGGTGTAGGATGGAGTCTCCGGCGTCGACCGGAGTCTCCGGTCCTAACGGTTTCTGCCACTTATAGGAAGGGGACGGGGTGAACTGAAACAACAATTTCATTCTTCCACCCCCGTTCCCCTCATTCTAATGCGTCGCCTCCTCCTCCAAAACTCCTCCCCGGAGGTCAAGAAGCCCTCGGGATCCGCCGTGCCGCCGGCCACCCTTCTCCTCTCCTCCATTGGGTCATTCCCACCGGAGGAATCGATCCCACGGAGAGATCTGGCACCTCTCCTCCCTTTTTTCTCCTAGGGTTCATCTCTAGATGTGTTTTTGAGGATTGGTGTTGATTTGTCCATTGGAATCACTTGTTTGCGTGCACACTAGTACTTTAGCCTTGTTGCATTGCCCGATCTGTTAGATTCACCCCCACCAGCACCCTCCCAACTCATGCCTGAGCCTCCCGACCGGAGATTCCGGCCCCTGGGACGGAGACTCCGGTCCAGGAGACTCCGGTGTAGGGTGACTCAAAACAGTTCAGAAATGCATCAAAGCTCTTGTACTGCATCCTTGGGACATATATACTCATCTCCATGCTATCTCCCTCATTGATGTTCACAGGTGATGGTGGGGCACTCCTCGCTATGATGAATCCCAGGGTCAGTTTATCGTGCCTCCTTCCAACCGGAGACAACATGCACGTGATGCAACTTATCTGAGGAGGGAACAGGAAAGGACTAAACAAGAGAACCGTGCCAAGAAAGCCAAATATGAAAATCTTCAGTCTTTGGCCAAGATGTCAAAGGAGGAGTTCTGTGAGCTAAGGAAGACTGACTTCTATGGCCTGCCACGTACCAGCGATGACCCTCGTTTCTGGAGGAAGGAGCAGGCTATGTTCATGAAGGATGTGTATGGAGTGCTCACTAAATCACATGTATGTCCTCAGAAGTTCATGAGTGTTGAGCAGATGAGGCTCAACCCCTACTTCAATGATGCTCTGTGGATCTGTGAGAAGTTGGGGCTATTTAACTTGATGGAGCTCCGTGAAGACTACAATATCTACCTTGTGCAGCAGTTCTACGCCACTGTAGTGTTTGGATCTTATCAAGATAGGACCATGACTTGGATGTCTAGCACTACCCACTGCATAGCTACTTTCCATGACTTTGCCAATGTCATCTTTGAGACCTTTCATGGCGTATCCACTCCTGTTGGGCTACGCATGCACTCTGCGGCTCTTGGTGAAAACAAGATGAAGCTTGCACCTTTGTATGGCAGCGAGGGTGTTGTAGGGGGGGTCCAAGGGACTCAAGCCTCTCTACAACCTAATGTTGAGGATATTCTGTCATACCATAGCACCAAGTGCAGGAATGACGATGCTATTAGGGGTGGGCTAGTCAACCTTCTCTATCAAACCCACCGGACCTACAATGCTAGCCCAGAGACAAATGCTGATCCTATTGATGTGATGGATTTCATTTTTGAGGAGATGTTCCATGCCATTCTCTTCAAGAAGTCTCCTCCATATGCACCCTTGGTTATGAGGCTCATCAACTTCAAGGAGCATGATTCTCCACTTGGCATGGATCCAAATCTCACTAAGCACACCTTGGTTTCACTGCAGCAGAAGGGGCACATGGGGCCTTCCCATAGGCGTCGCTATGGAAAAGATGATGAGAAGAGATATGAGACTGAGAGGGCTCCATCTCCCCCTATAGTTTGGAGGAAGAATGCCTCCAATGCTCCTATGCCTTCCATGACTCGGGACTATGTTCATGAGAGGGTCAAGAAGGCCACTTTCTAGGAGAGGACCCTATGTTGCATGAATGTTGACATCCGCAAACAACAACATGCTTCCTACCAAAGCAACAGGCGTATTGAGAAGCTCCTCAAGGAAATCAAGGCTCAGGGCGAAGAGGATGATGAGGAAGGAGAGGGCGAGTACAATGATGAGCATGGTGCTCAGGAGTCCACAAAGTCAGATCACACACTCTCTTTTGGGGCATGGAATGCCCAACAGGACAACCTTGTTGACTAGAAGACATTCTCCGATGTCACCTCTGGATACGGGTACCAGGGTACCTCCTCTTCTCGCCCTCATGACAAAGGGCCTGCAGTCCCTGATGATGATGATGACTTTGATGAGGATGAGGATGCCGAGGATGACGAGGACTACTGAGTTGCTGGGGCGCTATCTTAGGTCCTTTCCCTTTTTTGGTGTTTCGATGCCAAAGGGGGAGAAGACATTGTCATCGATTTGCATGGGCTTGGGGCTTGGATTTGCTGTCATTTGCCTTTTATTTGCTATATTTGAACTTCTGTGTGTTATTTTCTTATGTGTGTGACTATGTGCTTATGCACCTTTATTCTAACTCATGTGAGAATTATGTGCTTTATCTGTGATACCATCTATCTTGCATAGTTTACCTTATTGCACATAGTCAGGGGAGCCTCATACAAATTATTCCATGCAAATTCACTTGTTGTCATCGAACACCAAAAAGAGGGAGATTGAAAGGACATTTATTGTCATAATCACTTTTGGTGTTCGTTAACAACAAGTAGGTCATTTTACAGTTCGTTTCTGTAAGATACCTCCTTTATAAAGGAAAAGGATCCCTGTGATTGCAATGCTAGTCCCTGGATCATTGCTAGCATCCACAGTTTAAGATGAAGTGCACAGATACAAAGGTCATTTATTACATCCATTCCAGAGATAAACATAGTTTTTACAACTCCAAGGCCACAGGCCTAATACAAGAGTTTGAATAAGTAAATAAACAAAAGTCTTCATCTTCATGTGCCACAGGAAAACATGTTGAGTGTAGACTCATGACACCTAATCCTCATCAGAGTAACCTGCAACATCACAAGTTACAGCCACAGTGGGTCAATACTTTGGAATAGTATTGGCAAGTGATACCTTAGTAAATTTTAAGTGGACTAGATACTATATGCATTTTGGCTAAGTGTAGCTTGGCCTGCTTTGCTCAAAATAGATTTTTGCCTATTAGTTGAAATCACTAAGTTTTTCTTTGTCAAAACTTTTCCCAAGGAACCACCAATAGACATTGAGGTCTTTCACCCTTGTTCACCCACAAATTTTTACTTAGAAATTGGGATGAGGAGATTCTTGATAGCTTCCATGTCTTGATGCTCAAGTTGTCCATTGCCATGGACTTGGCTAAGTACTTAGATTTTTTCCATCTGCAGAGGTTGTGCACTTTCCCCACCAGACTTGGTTTCACCAAGACAGGACCTTTCAGAAGCCTCCCCTTAGACCAAATGGACGCGTTCCAACCTATCATTCCCACTACCACCAACTATCCAAATGGCTAAGTTCTAGCAACTTATGTGATCCAGGCAGAGCCCATATTGCCAAGTGGCTGCACTAGAAGCTTCTTAACACTTGTCCTCTAAAATCTCTTTGTTCCTGGGTGGCTTACCACAAGTGAGATACACAAGGTAAACCATAGCCATGGGCCTTGTGTAACCACTCAACCAAAACCACCATTCAAGTCCCTTTCCAACCAGGTGATTCATTAACTTAGTTGTTTTATTAGGCAAATCATAAGTCCAAAGACTTAGAAATATTTCTATCATAGCATGTATATTTCACCAAACCTTGTTTTCTACTAGCTAGGCTAAGCATGGCATAGATAGTTGTTGGAGATATTTGTTTTCCATGCTACGAAACCCTACAATAGTAACTTAACTTAGAAATCTCCTAGCAATTCTACAACTACTTAGGATTTCCCAACATGGCATATAGGCAAAATAATAACATGCAAGACTTAGCAAAACAATTCTAATGCTTAGTATAAAATATAGGGATAGAAATATTCATGAAGTACCACTTGCCTTGGTAGTTGGGAGAGTAGCACTCTTCACAATCACAATCACTAGCACCAAAGTCTACACAAATAATGGTAGCAACAATTACACACAAAACATATACAAACAAAAAAAATATGCATGCATGCAAAATGCTAAGTGATGATTTTTAAACTCAACCAAACAAGTGCATAGTACTGAATCCTAAACAAGTCAAAAACTTGCCACACAACAATAATTTAAACCCTAAATTAACTCCTAAACAATTCATATGCTCAAATAAGCCCTACACATGTTTCTGCAAATAAAACCATTTTAACAGAGGCAAAACATTAAACACATTGCATAATCTGATAGAGCTTGCTCTCCTGATTCCAATGGTATAAAATTTGCCAAAATCTAATGTGGAAATCAAAAGTTACAAACAAAACAAATTTGAACAATAATCTGATTCAAATTCTGTTTTTAAACCTAACTCACTGCCACGCGTCTTAATCTTACTGTCCGATACCGCTTTGCGTCGGATCGAGCTTCCGCGCCGTAGGATCAACTTAGATCCAATGCGCCAGATCTAAAGAAAACGATTCGTCCTCGTTCTAATCTAATCCCTACGATGCAGATCTAACGGTTGCCGTTGCTCTGACCAAAGTCGAGCGGCGCTAGCGGCGGAGATTGGCGGCGGCGCCTCTGTCAGTGGCGGAGCTGGTGTTCTAGGTCGCGCGGGAGAGGGAGAAGGGGTTTACCAGAATCGCAGGGAGCTGCTGATGCTCAAGGTGGTGATGGTTCGGCAAGGGGCGCTCTAGAGTGGCCGAGGGAGCTCGTCGGAGTCGTGCACTGCGTCGGGTGGTTGCTGTCGAAGTCGTTGCCGAGGTTCCGCGTCGCCCTAGCATGAACCAGGTGGTTTAGGAGATGCGCAAGACAGTGGCGAACAACCTCGTATGTGAGAGAGATCAAGGGGCGCGCAGTGCTTACTGTAATCGGTCGCCGGAGTTGAGTGGCGGCTTGGTCGTTTGCAGGAACGAACGGGGACGGCGTCCTGGGTCACAAGAAGGCAAGCAAAGGGTATCAGAAGATGCACGAGGTCATGCTGGACACACTCGTTTGAATCAGAGGCATAGGGGCGACAGGGTCTTACCGGAATCGCACGCCGGAGATCGTCGGAGCTGCGGCGGTGTTTTTCGAGTTGTGGGCAGCCTGGTGGCATGGATAGAAAATTGAGTGAGGGGAAATGGCCGCGAGGGGGAGGGGTTTAAGTAGGCAGAGCTGGGCGTGGAGTTACTCGCGGAATCAATGGGAATCAACGCGGCAGTGACTGCGGCGAGTAACGGCGGCGTGAGCGACGCAGGCGCGCGTGATTGACGAAGACGACGACGTGGTCATGGGTCCACTTGTCAGCGAATAGAACAGAGAGGGAGTGGGGTCCGGGCATCAGTGACTCTGTGGGTGCGTCTGCGCGTGAGAGAGAGAGAGGGGGGACCCGGGTGGGCTAGATGGGCTGCTTCTGTTGATGGGCTCAAACCCTGGCGCTGGCCCTTTTTCTTTTCTTTATTCCTTTTCTATTTCTAATTTGATTTTCTGGAATGATTTTCAAATGAATTCAAACTCTATTTGAATTCAAATCTTTTCAGGATTTTTGTAGTGTGCAACCTTTACAATTCTAGGCATAAAACCAGGTGGTCACTTTGAATTGGCTTGGTCATTTGGAAAATAATAGAATAAACAGTGACTTAGCACTTGTTTTATATTGGTTTCGAATTTGGTTTTCAAATTGTATTTGCTTTGAAAACTTGGGTTTAGGTCTTAGCAATCTAGCAACTCATTCTGAAAGCAATAAGGCGCAAGGTTTGGTTTCATGAACAACAACCTCTCATAGAAGAGTAGCATTTGTTTCAAATGCTGATCACATAAAATAATGAGCTCATATGCTCCTGTTTTTGAATTGTTTTGTTTGAAATTAACTCTATATGATCATGGATGCATGGATGATATGCATGAGTTTGAAACATGATTTTAGGGATGTTACAAATCTAACCCCCTTAAGGTGAATCTCGCCCTCGAGATTCGGTTTGGCTAGCAAATAGGTGAGGGTGGTCTTTCCGAAGATCATCTTCTCTTTCCCATGTTGCTTCCTCTTCGGAATGATGATTCCACTGCACTTTGCAGAACTTGATAGTCTTAGTCCTTGTGACTCTTTCTACAGTCTCAAGAATCTTGATAGGTTTCTCTTCATAAGTGAGATCACTTTCTAGTTGAACTTCCTCCAAAGGTATAGTATCCTTCAAAGAAGTTTCTTCCATTTCTGGATGACATTTCTTAAGTTGACTCACATGAAACACATTATGGACAGCTGACAGAGGTTCTGGCAGTTCAATTTCATAGGCAACTTCTCCTTTACGACTCAGAATCTTGAACGGCCCAACATATCTTGGTGCCAATTTTCCTTTGGCTCCCAATCTCTTCACTCCACGAAGTGGTGACACTCTAAGATAGGCTCTATCACTAACTTCGTAGGTGACTTCTCTACGGTTAGGATCTGCGTAGCTTTTCTGTCGGGACTGTGCTATCTTCAATCTGTCTTTAACCAACTTGACCTTCTCTTCGGCTTCCTTGATAAGATCTGGTCCGAATAAACTTCTTTCTCCCACGCCATTCCATAACAATGGGGTGGTACACTTTCTTCCGTAGAGAAACTCAAATGGTGCCATCTCAATGCTGGCTTGATAGCTATTGTTATAAGAAAATTCTGCGTAAGGCAGACTTTCATCCCAACTGGCTCCATAGTCTAGGGCACATGCCCTCAACATGTGTTTGAGAATCTGATTAGTCCTTTCCGTTTGTCCATCGGTTTGAGGATGAAAAGCAGTACTGAATTCCAACCTCGTTCCTAATGACTCATGTAACTGTCTCCAAAAATGGGAAGTGAATTGAGTTCCCCTATCATACACAATACTCTTGGGCACTCCATGTAGACATACAATTCTACTCATGTAGATTCTGGCTAACTTAGCACTTGTATAGGTTGTATTCACGGGTAAGAAATGAGCCACTTTAGTTAGGCGATCCACTACTACCCAAATAGAATCGTATCCTGACCGGGTCCTTGGTAATCCGGTAATGAAATCCATACCAATCTTGTCCCACTTCCAATCAGGAATAGGTAGTGGTTGAAGCAAACCTGCTGGTTTCTGATGTTCCGCTTTCACTCTACTACACACATCACACAAAGCAATATGTTCGGCGATGTCCTTCTTGAGATTATTCCACCAAAATCTTTATTTCATGTCCATGTACATTTTGGTGTTACCCGGATGAATAGAATACGGAGAGTTGTGTGCTTCTTGCAAAATCAGTTTCCGCAACTCCGGGTCTTGTGGAACACAGATACGTTTCCCATGCCATAAAGTACCCTGTTCGTCTTCATGGAATCCTTTGGCTTTTCCCTTGCCAATCTTTTCTTTAATCTCTTCAATTTCCTTATCAATCTTCTGGGTTTCTTTGATCTTGTCCAACAAAGTGGGTTGAACATCCAAAGACATGAGATGTCCTTCAGGCACAATCTCCAATCTGAGTTTTCTAAATTGAGTACACAGATCATCTGGCAATTCTCCTTTAGTAAGGCCATTCACAAAAACCTTATGACTTAGAGCATCTGCTACAACATTTGCTTTACCGGGGTGGTATTGTAAGCTTAAGTCATAGTCCTTGATAAGTTCTAACCATCTTCTTTGTCTCATATTAATCTCTTTCTGGGTGAAGATATACTTCAAACTCTTGTGATCTGTGAACACTTCACAACGTTTTCCCAGAAGATAGTGTCTCCATGTTTTTAGTGCATGGACAACAGAGGCTAACTCTAAATCATGAGTAGGATAGTTCACCTCATGAGTTTTGAGTTGTCTCGAGGCATAAGCCACAACTTTACCGTCTTGCATAAGTACTGTACCCAAACCATGATGAGATGCATCATAATATACTTGGAAATCTTTTTCCAAATCTGGAAGACACAAGACTGGTGCTGTCACAAGTCTCTTCTTTAATTCCTGAAAGTTGAGTACACAACCTTAAGACCAAGCAAACTTTTTGTCTTTCTTTAGCAATTCAGTCATAGGCTTAGCTACCTTGGAGAAATTCTCAATGAACCTCCTGTAGTAACCTGCTAAGCCAAGGAAACTACGAACTTCTTTCACGGACTTGGGAGATTCCCATTCCATCACAGCTGAAACTTTAGCAGGATCAACTGCTACACCATCCTTTGTCATAACATGTCCTAGAAAACCAACTTTATCCAACCAGAATTCGCACTTGCTGAATTTGGCATAAAGTTTATGCTCCCGTAACTTCTCAAGTATCAAACGCAAATGTCCTTCATGCTCTTCTTTGCTCTTAGAGTAGACTAGGATGTCATCGATGAAAACGACGACAAACTTGTCAAGGAATTCCATGAACACCTTGTTCATCATATTCATGAAGTATGCTGGAGCATTGGTCAAACCAAAAGGCATTACGGTATACTCATACAATCCATACCTTGTAGTGAACGCTGTCTTAGGTATGTCTTGTTCTCTTATCTTGAGTTGAAAATATCCTGACCGGAGATCAATCTTTGAGAATACACATGCTCCTTCTAGCTGATCAAACAAGTCATTGATTCTAGGCAAAGGGTATTTGTTCTTGATAGTTACCTCGTTGAGTGAACGGTAATCTATTCATAACCTTTGACTTCTATCTTTCTTCTCCACGAACAAAACTGGGGCTCCCCAAGATGAAGAACTTGGTTGAATAAATCCTTTCTGTAGCTGTTCTCCAAGTTGTTTCTTGAGTTCTTTCAGTTCATCAACTGACATTTTATAAGGTCTCTTTGCTATTGGTCCAGATCCTGGTACAAAATCTATAAGAAACTCCACATCTCTATCTGGTGGCATTCCCGGTAATTCTTCCGGAAACACATCCGGATATTCACTCACAATTGGCACACTGTCTATGCTAACCCCCTTAAGAGAATTTAGCATACTCCTTTTTGCTTCAAAGTTGGTCTTAAATCTGATCCTTTTATTTTCTAGAGTTGTGAGTGTGACAGTATGGTTGGCACAATCTATCACTCCTTTGTACTTAGTCATCCAGTCCATTCCCAAAATGACATCCAATCCTTGAGAGTTTAGAATTATCAAGTTAACGGGAAACTTATACTTCCCAAATTCTATGACTAGATCATGACATCCTGAATTCACTATCATTTCTCCACCAGGAGAACTTACTTTTATAGGACACCCAATAGTTTCTACCGACAGTTCATTTCTTTCAACAAATGCTCTTGATATGAATGAATGAGATGCACCAGTATCAAAGAGAACAAATGCTGTAACAGAATTGAGTTTGAACTTACCAGCAACAGCATTAGGCTCCTCATAGATCTCCTCCACATTAATGTGGTTCACTTGTCCCTTCTGAAAAGGGTTGGGCTTGTTGGGTCCTTCAACTTTATTTTCTGGGCAGTCATTTGCATAATTCCCCATCTTCTTGCATTTGAAGCATTCAACCTGACTAATGTCTCTCTTAACAGGCTGACTTGCACTTCCACTTCCATTACCACTGTGGTGACTCTTGTATCCACCCTTGTGGTTCTTGTATTTGTCATTGTCATGACTACGGTGATGTTTGTCATGACAGTTGTGGTTGTGGTGCTTGTTGAATTTCCCATTCTTGTGGGATCCTGAGCTTCCGCTGTCATCATAATGAGATCGTTTGTGAGACGATCCCGAGCTGTGCTTGTCGGAGTGCTTTCTCTTTCTACTGTCAACTTGCTTCATTTTGTTCTCCAAAATAGCAGCCTTGTCACAGAGAGACTGATAAGTGGGAACATATGCCACAGACAACTACAGATTCAGCTCATCATTCAACCCTTCGAGGAATTTTTCTTTCCTCTTAGCATCGGTGTCAACTTCATCTGGTGCATATCGCGCTAGATTGTTGAACTCTTCAATATATTCAGCCACACTGCAGTGGTGCTGCTTCAGATTGTGGAATTCTTTCTTTTTCGGACTCATCACTCCAGATGAGATATGAGCAGTGTGAAAGCCATCCTCAAAGATACCCCATGTCACTTCATCTATGGGAGTGGTGATCTGGAAGTTATCCCACCAAGTGGCGGCTGGTCCTTCCAGCAGATGTGCTGCAAATCTGACCTTTTTAGCATCCGTACAGCCCACGGTTACCAAATCCTTTTTCACGGAATGTAGCCAATCATTGGACACCATGGGATCAGTCGTCCCTGAGAACTTTGCTGGCCTCAATCTCAAGAATCTGGTAAGCATGTCAAAGCCCGGTGGGTTGTTGTTGTTGTTGTTGTTGTTGTTGTTGTTGTTGTTGTTGTTGTTGTTGTTGTTGTTGTTGTTGTTGTTGTTGTTGTTGTTGTTGTTGTTGTTGTTGTTGTTGTTGTTGTTGTTGTTGTTGTTGTTGTTGTTGTTGTTGTTGTTGTTGTTGTTGTTGTTGTTGTTGTTGTTGTTGTTGTTGTTGTTGTTGTTGTTGTTGTTGTTGTTGTTGTTGTTGTTTTGGTTCTGGATGAACATCGTCATCATCTGCATTAGCTGAGTTTGAGCGGTCATCATTTGTTGCATTTCTGGAGTGATGTTGTTGTTGTTGGGGTTGGGGTTTGCACGATGGGGAGGCATCTATGGTTTGTTCAAATAGAGATAAGAATGAGATACCCATAGATGCTTTCATGCACATTACATCACATAAGAAAACACAAGCATGCAACACAAAGATAAAATTTCAACAACAAGATAACAAGTTCGTAAAGTAAAACACACACAAATAACAAGCCATCCACATGTCGGATGGTCAAATAACAAGTACGATAATAAAAGATAAGTGAGTAGTCAAATCTACTCCTCAGCATCAATCTCCTCCTCGACAAAGGTAAGACATGCGTTCTCCATCGCGGTCTTGTATTCCTCGACACTAGTGGTCAAGGTCTCTATCTTGGCCTTGAGAGCCCTCTTCTGGGAACGAAGCCTCTCAATCACCGTCTGCTGCTGCTCGAGCTCAAAGTCCTTGGACTGCAGTTCTTCAGTCATGTCCCGGATCTTCTTGTTCCTATACTGGACACGCTTCTCCTGACTTTTGAACTTCCTGTCCTGGCTCTCGAACTTCGCCTCCATTTCCTTGACTATCTCGTCTTGCTCCGCAAAGAGCTTGTCCTTCTCGCGAAGCTGCACCTGGAGCTCGTCATTGTTGAGCATGACGTTGGTCCTGTCAGTGTCCACGTGCCTAATGAGAGACTCTAAGTCCTGGAGGTACAGAAGAATCGGCTCTACTGCGTCCCTCGAATCATCCTCGAAGTCGATGGACTCTCCATCCTGATCACGTCTACCGAAGACGTGGAAGTGGGTACCTCTAACCTGTCGGGAGTGTCTCCCTAGCAGACGTCCTATCAGATCCTGCATAACTACCTCAAGGCCTCTCTCCCTGTCATCGTGCATGACTTGAAGACAATGGCCTCCGTGGTAGGCTCAGTCTGGCGTCCGGGCTGGTTGACCTTGAAGCCCCAGAGTTCCTTCCTCTCAAACTTGGTGAGGGGATGCACCATGATGGTGGGAAGAGGGAGATTGAGCAAAGTAGTAAGCTCAACGATACGAGGACCAAAGCGGGTAACCTGGAACTCCTCAACAGTGATGATGGTAATAGGCATCTATTTATAATATAGAAAAGTTAGAACAACACAAATCAAGATAAAACAAAAGACAAAACATCACATACATATCCTTGGGAAGCAAAACACACAAGTCATGCATACATGGATCCAATACAACAACCAAGGTTCAATCTTATTTAAAGCAACATTTGGAAAATAAGGTGATAAGTGGTGGTCCAACTAATGAAGTACGTTTACAATCCTATCTCACTGGATCTATTGGCTAACACAATGTTTCTAGAAGCAATCAGTCTATCTTGCTCACATGACTCCATCACTAAGTCTATAATGTCTCCTCTTAAGGTTTGGTTGGTAGCTTCCAACTCTTGGGTATGTTCCTTTTCTTTCCTTAGATCATTTTGGAGGTTGAGCATTCTGCACTTGACTCTATCACCAAGTTCTTTGATGGTCTTCCAAGCTGCATCCTTTGCTGATTCAAAGAATGTAGTGTGCACCACTGAATCGGTGAACATGCAGAATCCTTTTTCCTGATGGTTGTCTTCCTCGTTTTTATACAAGTGAAGTTGCACCCACCAGTATTCCACTCCTTCATCCATCACAGGAAAACCTTTGTACACATCTGCACCTTGTATCTCTAATGCAACCATGAGGTCCTTGAGAGCCTTTGGGAATTCTGTCTCACACTCCAAAGTCATTGTCATGAGTGGTCCTTTCCTTACGGCTTCGTTGATGGAGTTCATCTACAAATAGAGATGAGGAAGAAGATTAGAAAAGTTTATGAGAAGAATAGACAAGTGTAGAAGTTGCTGAAATTTTTTCCTTAGTGGTTTCCAATCCTAGGGTCATAATCCTACAGGCAACATAGTGCTCTGATACCATCTGTAAGATCCCTCCTTTATAAAGGAAAATGATCCATGTGATTGCAATGCTAGTCCCTGGATCATTGCTAGAATCCACAGTTTAAGATGAAGTGCACAGATACAAAGGTCATTTATTACATCCATTCCAGAGATAAACATAGTTTTTACAACTCCAAGGCCACAGGCCTAATACAAGAGTTTGAATAAGTAAATAAACAAAAGTCTTCATCTTCATGTGCCACAGGCAAACATGTTGAGTGTAGACTCATGACACCTAATCCTCATCAGAGTAACCTGCAACATCACAAGTTACAGCCACAGTGGGTCAATACTTTGGAATAGTATTGGAAAGTGATACCTTAGTAAATTTTAAGTGGACTAGATACTATATGCATTTTGGCTAAGTGTATCTTGGCTTGCTTTGCTCAAAATAGATTTTTTCCTATTAGTTGAAATCACTAAGTTTTTCTTTGTCAAAACTTTTCCCAAGGAACCACCAATAGACATTGAGGTCCTTCACCCTTGTTCACCCACAAATTTTTACTTAGAAATTGGGATGAGGAGATTTTTGATAGTTTCCATGTCTTGATTCTCAAGTTGTCCATTGCCATGGACTTGGCTAAGTACTTAGATTTTTTTCCATCTGCAGAGGTTGTGCACTTTCCCCACCAGACTTGGTTTCACCAAGACAGGACCTTTCAGAAGCCTTCCCTTGGACCAAATGGACGCGTTCCAACCTATCATTCCCACTACCACCAACTGTCCAAATGGCTAAGTTCTAGCAACTTATGTGATCCAGGCAAAGCCCATATTGCCAAGTGGCTGCACTAGAAGCTTCTTAACACTTGGACTCTAAAATCTCTTTGTTCCTGGGTGGCTTACCACAAGTGAGATACACAAGGTAAACCATAGACATGGGCCTTGTGTAACCACTCAACCAAAACCACGATTCAAGTCCCTTTCCACCCAGGTGATTCATTAACTTAGTTGTTTTATTAGGCAAAACATAAGTCCAAAGACTTAGAAATATTTTTATCATATCATGTATATTTCACCAACCCTTGTTTGCTACTAGCTAGGCTAAGCATGGCATAGATAGTAACTTAACTTAGAAATCTCCTAGCAATTCTACAACTACTTAGGATTTCCCAACATGGCATATAGGCAAAATAATAACATGCAAGACTTAGCAAAACATTTCTAATGCTTAGTATAAAATATAGGGATAGAAATATTCATGAAGTACCACTTGCCTTGGTAGTTTGGAGAGTAGCACTCTTCACAATCACAATCACTAGCACCAAAGTCTACACAAAGAATGGCAGCAACAATTACACACAAAACATATACAAACAAACAAAAATATATGCAATCATGCAAAATTCTAAGTGATGATTTTTAAACTCAGCCAAACAAGTGCATAGTACTGAATCCTAAACAAGTCAAAAACTTGCCACACAACAATAATTTAAACCCTAAATTAACTCCTAAACAATTCATATGCTCAAATCAGCCCTACACATGTTTCTGCAAATAAAACCATTTTAACAGAGGCAAAACATTAAACACATTGCATAATATGATATAGCTTGCTCTCCTGATTCCAACGGTATAAAATTTGCCAAAATCTAACGTGGAAATCAAAAGTTACAAACAAAACAAATTTGAACAATAATCTGATTCAAATTCTGTTTCTAAACCTAACTCACTGCCACGCGTCTTAATCTTACTGGCCGATACCTCTTCGCGTCGGATCGAGCTTCCGCGCCATAGGATCAACTTAGATCCAATGCGCCAGATCTAAAGAAAACGATTCGTCCTCGTTCTAATCTAATCCCTACGATGCAGATCTAACGTCTGCCGTTGCTCTGACCAAAGTCGAGCGGCGCTAGCGGCGGCGATTGGCGGAGACGCCTCTGTCAGTGGCGGAGCTGGTGTTCTAGGTCGCGCGGGAGAGGGAGAAGGGGTTTACCAGAATCGCAGGGAGCTGCTGATGCTCAAGGTGGTGATGGTTCGGCAAGGGGCGCTCTAGAGTGGCCGAGGGAGCTCGTCGGAGTCGTGCACGGCGTCGGGTGGTTGCTGTCGAAGTCGTTGCCGAGGTTCCGCGTCGCCCTAGCACGAACCAGGTGGTTTAGGAGATGCGCAAGACAGTGGCGAACAACCTCGTATGTGAGAGAGATCAAGGTGCGCGCAGTGCTTACAGTAATCGGCCGCCGGAGTTGAGTGGCGGCTCGGTCGTTTGCAGGAAAGAACGGGGACGGCGTCCTGGGTCACAAGCAGGCAAGCAAAGGGTATCAGAAGATGCATGAGGTCATGCTGGACACACTCGTTTGAATCAGAGGAACAGGGGCGACGGGGTCTTACCGGAATCGCACGCCGGAGATCGTCGGAGCTGCGGCGGTGTTTGGCGAGTTGTGGGCAGCCTGGTGGCGTGGAGAGAAAATTGAGTGAGGGGAAATGGCCGCGAGGGGGAGGGGTTTAAGTAGGCAGAGCTGGGCGTGGAGTTACTCGTGGAATCAATGGGAATCAACGCGGTAGTGACTGTGGCGAGTAACGGCGGCGTGAGCGACGCAAGAGCGCGTGATTGACGAAGACGACGACGTGGTCACGGGTCCACTTGTCAGCGAATAGAACAGAGAGGGAGTGGGGTCCGGGCGTCAGCGACTCTGTGGGTGCGTCTGCGCGTGAGAGAGAGAGGGGGGGGGACCCGGGTGGGCTAGATGGGCTGCTTCTGTTGATGGGCTCAAACCCTAGCGCTGGCCCTTTTTCTTTTCTTTATTCCTTTTCTATTTCTAATTTGATTTTCTGGAATGATTTTCAAATGAATTCAAACTCTATTTGAATTCAAATATTTTCAGGATTTTTGTAGTGTGCAACCTTTACAATTCTAGGCATAAAACCAGGTGGTCACTGTGAATTGGCTTGGTCGTTTGGAAAATAATAGAATAAACAGTGACTTAGTACTTGTTTTATATTGGTTTTGAATTTGGTTTTCAAATTGTATTTGCTTTGAAAACTTGGGTTTAGGTCTTAGCAATCTAGCAACTCATTCTGAAAGCAATAAGGCACAAGGTTTGGTTTCATGAACAACAACCTCTCATAGAAGAGTAGCATTTGTTTCAAATGCTGATCACATAAAATAATGAGCTCATATGCTCCTGTTTTTGAATTGTTTTGTTTGAAATGAACTCTATATGATCATGGATGCATGGATGATATGCATGAGTTCGAAACATGATTTTAGGGATGTTACAGTTTCTGTCAACAGGTTGTTATAATGATAAGTGAAAAGTACTCTCTCACTATGAAAAGATTCCTGCAAGATTGACATAGTTCTGGAAATTCCAGACCGGAGTCTCCGGTCTGCTTGGACCGAAGTCTCCGGTGTGGACCGGAGTTTCCGGAGGAGTCCCTGGTGGAGGCATCAAGAACATGGCTGGTTAATACTGTATGGGGGATGCGTAGCAAGGTCCGGAGGCTCCTCTGGAGTCTCCGGTGTGGCCTCAGACCGGAGTCTCCGGTTCTAGTGGACCGGAGTCTCCGGCCCACTTGGCTCACAGAAGGCCTGGGTCGTACTGCATACTGGTCCGGAGGCTGGACCGAAGATGGGCCGAAATCTCCGGTGTAGACCGGAGTCTCCGGTGTACTGACCGAAGTCTCCAGTATGGTTCTTCTCCAACGGTCAGAAAACGGTTCGTGGAGGAGGCTGCTTATAAATAGGGACCCTTATCCCCTTCCTCCAGCTGCTCTACCTGCTCAAGAACACAAGAGCCACCAAATCAATAAGATCTCTTCATCCAACCATCCAAAGTCATTGATCTTTGGAGAATCGAAGGAGGAGGCCTTGATCTATAGCTTCACCAAGAGAGATCTACATTTCCCCCTCATTCACTTGAGGGCCCCCATGCTCTAGTGTTTCTTTGGAAACCCTAGCTTTGATTTGGTTCTTACAATCTTGTCTTTGATTGTTTTGACAGCTTGCTTGTATTTGGGAGCCTCCAATTAGGTTATGTTCCCTGAACTTGTGTAAAGGTGCCTGATTCCACCTCGAAGGTTGCCGATATAGTGGAAGGTGAATCGATCCCGTTGGGGTGAGGTTCATCGAAGAACAAGGGAGGCCTCTCGTGGCGTTGGTGGTTTGAAACCACCCCCTCTCCAAACGTAGACGTACTTCCCCTCAAAAGGAAGGAACCACGGGAAACAAATCCTTGTGTCTCCATGTCCACCACTTTGGTTACTTCTATCCTTTACCGCACTTTACTTACTTGTTCTTTCTTAGTGTTGTGCTAGGTGTTGCTTGGTTGACATATAGGTAAAATTCACCTTAGTTGCATAATCTAGATAATTTACCTTTCTTATCAAACCCTAATTTGAAAAAGAAGAACATTTGAAATAGAACCTATTCACCCCCCTCTAGGTGCCCATATGATCCTTTCACTTAGTTTCTTTTGCTTGGTTTTGTTTGCCTCTTTTTATCAAAAACTCAATAAAATTAGTCTAGTTTGGTTTTCTTTCTCTTATCTAAAACACAAAAAATTAGTTCCTGCTCTAGCTGCTGCTGCTGTTTTTGGCTTTCTCCACTTTGCCAAAATGAACTCTGCTGAGAACACCAAGTTGTGTGACTTCACTAGCATAAACAACAATGATTTCCTTAGCACTCCTATTGCTCCACCTGCTCCTGATGCTACCTTTTATGAAATTAAGCCTGCTTTGTTGAATCTTGTGATGAGAGAGCAATTTTCTGGTGCTAGTTCTTATGATGCTGCTGCCCATCTGAATAGCTTTATTGAAATTTGTGAGATGCAAAAGTATAAGGATGTAGATGGAGATATTATTAAGCTCAAGCTATTTCCTTTCTCCTTGAGAGGAAAAGCTAAAGAATGGTTGCTATCCTTGCCTAGAAATAGTATTGATTCTTGGATTAAGTGCAAGGATGCTTTTATTGGAAAGTACTATCCTCCTGCTAAGATTATATCTATGAGAAGTGATATTATGAAATTAAAACAACTTGATAATGAACATGTTGCTCAAGCTTGGGAAAGTATGAAATCTTTGGTTAATAATTGTCCCACTCATGGACTCACTTCTTGGATGATTATCCAGACATTTTATGCAGGTTTAAACTTCTCTTCAAGAAACCAGTTGGATTTAGCTACTGGAGGTACCTTTATGGGCATCACTTTGGGTGCTGCAACAGAACTCCTTGATAATATGATGGTTAATTACTCTAAATGGCACACTGAGATAGCTCCACATGGTAAGAAGGTAAATTATGTTGAAGAAACCTCCTCTTTGAGTGATAAGATTGATGTTATTATGGCAATGCTTGTTAATGGGAAAGCTCCTCTAGATCCAAATAATGTTCCCTTAGCCTCTTTGGTTGCTCAAGAAGAGCAAGTTGATGTGAACTTCATTAGAAACAACAATTTCAACAACAATGCCTATAGGAATAATTTTGTTATGTAAGATCCCTCCCTTTATAAAGGTAAGGATCCCTGTGATTGCAATGCTAGTCCCTGGATCAATGCTAGCATCCACAGTTTAAGATGAAGTACACAGAAACAAAGGTCATTATTACATATCATTCCAGAGACAAACATAGTCTTTTACAAACTCCATGGCCACAGGCCTAATACAAGAGTTCAAATATATAATAAGATAAATAAGTCTTCATCTTCATGTGCCACAGGCAAGCATGTTGAGTGTAGACTCATAACCCCTAATCATCATCAGAATATCCTGCAACATCACAAGTTACAGCCACAGTGGGTCAATACATTGGAATAGTATTGGCAAGTGATACCTTAGTAGAGTATTAGTAATCTAGATACTATATGCATTTTGGCTAAGTGTAGATTAGGATTGCTTTGCACAAAATAGATTTTTTCCTATTAGTTGAAAACTCTAAGTTTTTCTTTGACAAAACTTCCCAAGGAAACACCAATAGAAATTGGTGTACCTTCACCCTTGTTCAACCACAAGTTTTAACTTAGAAATTGGGATGAGTAGATTCTTGATAGCTTCCATGTCTTGATGCTCAAGTTGTCCAATACCAGGGACATGGCTAAGTACTTAGATTCTTCCATCTGCAGAGGTTGTGCACTTTCCCCACAAGACTTGATTTTCACCAAGACATGACCTTTCAGAATCCTTCCCTTAGACCAAATGGACGCGCTCCAACCTATCATCCCACTACCACCAACTGTCCAAATGGCTAAGTTATTGCAACCTATATGATCCAGGCAGAGCCCATAATGCCATGTGGCTGCACTAGAAGCTTCTTAACATATGTCATCTCAAATCCCTTTGTTCCTGGGTGGCTTTCCACAAGTGAGATACACAAGGTAAACCATAGACATGGGCCTTATGTAACCACTCAACACAAACCATTCGTTCCATTCCACCCAGGTGTTTCATTCACTTAGTTGTTTTATTAAGTAAAAACACAAGTCCAAAGACTTAGAAATATTTTCTCATGGCATGGATATATAACCACCCTTGGTTGCTACTAGCTAGGCTAAGCATGGCATTGATAAGCATCTTAACTTAGAAATTTCTAGCAATTCTACAACTACTAGGATTTCCCAAGCATATCATATAGATCAAAATTGTCACATCCCGCGATTTTTCAAATCTTGTTATGTGAAAAATAAATTAATAAAATAAAACTTTGTTGATTTTCAGGGTGAGAAGAAACTTTTTGATTCCAATTGGAAACTTTCAAACCTATTTGATCAAATAAAATCCTAAAGGGATTTAAAAAGATAAATAAATAATAAAGTTAAAAATATTTGGAATTACTATTTTGGATCTTTTAATAAAAAGATTTGGTTTTCAAATGAAAAGGTAGAAATATAAATAAGGATTATTTTATAGAGCCAAATTAAACCTTGGCCAAGATTTTGAAATAAAATGTTTTGCTTTGATTAAAAGAGTAAAGGTTTATTTAAATAAAATAATGAGAGTTTATTAATAAACCAATTTTATTAAAATCAAGGGGTTTACCATTTTAATTAAACATCAAAACTTGTTAAATTATTTTAAACAGGTTTTCCAAGTATTTTATATTCTCAAATAAAACCTACTGAAGTGTTTTTGGTTTTATATTTAGATTTCAAAAATAAAGAATTTAATAAAACAAATCCTATTTGAATTAAATGATTAAAGTCTATTCATTTAATTATAAATGGACCCTAAAATAAAAATATTATTTTATTTTGGGACTTCGATTTGTGTTGTTAAACAGAATCAAACTCAATTGCAAAGTGTGGTGGAAGTTTGTTTGATTTGAATGTTTGATTTGTTGTTTGAATTTCAAAACAGAAAATCAAATGGAAAAGGAAAAAGTTTCAGTACAAAAAAAATGCTAAAGGACTCGACCCAACTAAGCAGGCCCAGCAGCCCAACTCGCAGCCCATCTGCTTACCCCACTCGCGAACCGTTTTCTCCCAGAAGCAAACCCGCTAAGTCACTGACTACCCCACTCTCTCTTCCTCTCTCTCACAGACATCGCGGCCCCACGTCGTCGATCGTCGTCTTCACCCGCGGTGGCCACTCCCCACCTCGCTGCCGTTTCTGCCCGTTGATAGCTCCTTCAATCCCCGTTAACTGCCGCGTTAATTCGCCCAGCCATCACGCAAGGTAAAAGCGCCTGCCTCCCCTCTTCCGTTTCCCCCAGACACCGCCTCCCCTCTGCCTCCAGGCTGCCCCAATTTTGAGCTCGAGCACTACTGCTCCGACGAGCTTCTCCAGCCGATTCCGGCGCCGTCCAACCGCCCCTCGCCTCCCAGAGCACATGAGCCTGCTACCCCTCTTCTTGCGCATCTCCCAGCACCAACCCCACACCCGCGCAAGCACCGTAGCCTCGGCAACCTCAACATCAGAGCATCGCCGCCTCCTGCCTCGACTCCAGCACCTCCCAATGATGCTCCTGTGATCCCCAGTACCGTACGCAGCTAACCGCATGGTCTGTTTGCCTTAGCGCGCCCTCAAACCTCGCCTCCGACGACAACCAGAAGCACCCGACGCCGCTGCAAGCTCCGGCGAGCAATCCACCCCGTTCCTGTGCGCCCCTCGACGAACTGATCAGGCCTTGAGCTTCGCTGCACTTCGGCGAGCACGGTGAGCATCCTCTCCCTCTCCCGCGCGACCTAATTCGCCGGCAAGCTCACTGGCCGAGCACGCACCGCCGTCCACTGCCGCTAGCACCGCCCAGTTATAGTCTGGCTTTTGTGATCCGCTGGATCTCAATCCGTTGGCTAGGATAGATTCATTAAAACGAAGGGGTACGTTTGATCTGAGCCGCGCGATCTATTTAAATCCAACGCCTTGCAGAGGCCTATCCGCACGAAGCGGCACCGCCCAATAAGAACACGCCGCGTGGCATTGGATCTGTTTAAAACAGAATTAGAATCTGGTTTGTATGCAAATTTGAAAAATCCATAACTTTAGTTCTACACGTCCAAATTTTGCAAACTTTATATCAATGGATTCAGTGGAACAAGACCTAGCCAACCATGCAATTTGTTTAGTAAAAAGCTTCTGGTAAAATGTTTGTTTTTGCAGAAACATTTGTATGCTTGTTTAGGTTATAAAACTTGTTCCAAAATGATTTTGAGGATGAAATCCTTGCAAATTGGTTTGTTGTGAATCTACTTACCCTAGGAACCAACCCATGGATTTAAAAATGTATTTTGTGAAGTTTAGGATTGAATAATTGAGTTATCTCATTTCTAGTCAATTAAAAATATTGTTTTTGTTATGGAAATGATTTTTGAGAAAAACCTTTGGAAAATGTTTTGATTCAAACCTACTGACCCAAAACACCAGGTTTTGTGAATTAACAACTTATTTGGTGAACAATATAAAATTGTTGCTTTGCTAAAAACATTTTCCACCACATGAAATAATGATTTGATTTAAAAATGGTTTATAGATAAAACCCTTTTGCAAATGACTTTGCCACTTTAGAAAATGACCACTTTGAACCTTACAATGTTTAGAACCTAGTATAAACCACCTTTGAAAATAAAACTACCTTTTTCATGCTTGCATGCATGACTTAGTTTCTATTATTTTATGTGTGGTGATTTGTTTGATTATTGTTTGGAATGCTAGTTGAATCTATGTTTGCTTGATTGATTTGTAGTGAAGATAGAAGAGTGTGAAATTAGTAAGATCAAGAAGTGAACCAAACATCATCTACCAAAAAGGAAAGTGACACTATCATCCAAGTCCTACTATTTTCATTATACTTAGTGGATTTTTGAAACATGCATGAGAAGGATTTCTATACTTTATGCTATGCTATATCCTAATAGGATACCCATATATATTCCTTAGTGAAAACAATGTAGTTGGAGTATGCTTAGCCCAGCTATATATTGGGATGGGATACATGTTATGATTATATGAAGTATTGAAAAGACTTATGTTTTACATAATAAAACAAGAACTCAATGAACCACCTGGGTGGACAAGGATACTCAAGCTTGGACAAGGTGGCAACAAAAGGAACCATGTTTATATGGCTATCTCTTTTTGTATGTGCACTAGAAGAAAACCACCCAGGGACTTAGAGATTGAACATGTTTCTCGTACAGTGGCTTCCGTGTACAGCCACATGCTAAATGGGCTCTGGCTTAGTCAACTACATAGTGGAAGACCCATGCATTGGCATCTTCAGGTTAACTAGATTTGTGTAAGGGAACTTGAAACCCTACATTAGTGCCTGAATGACAAGCTAGCATTGTGTATTGGGAGGACCTCTATGGAAACACTTTGTCACATTCTCAATCTGCCAGTACTCCATCTTGGTGAGTACTTATCCAGCGGCCACTGGTGGCATCAAGATGAAATTGTGTCATGTGGGTAAAGTGTACAACTTCTGCAGAAGATCAAAATTCTAAGTACTTAGTCGTGTCCCCGGTTATGGACAATACTGAGCAACTAAGGCCTGAAGCTATGGAAGATCTCGACATTCCAATTTCTCAAAGTTAAAAACTTGAGGGTGACAACAAGGGATTTTGAAACACTTGGTGGATTCCAAGGAGTTCAGAAAGATTTGACAAAAGATCAAAACTATTTTGAAAACATAGGATAAAACTATATTGCTTTCTGCAAATGAGCCTAAACCCCACTTAGGCAAATATGCATGTATTGATAGGATCCACTTATATTCTACATAGTAGTGAAACTTGCCAATACAATTCAAATGTATTGACCCTTGTGGCTACAACTTGTTATGTTGCAGGTTTGTTTGATGTTAGTGAAGTTTATTGATTAGGATTACAAGTCTACAACCAATATCACTGCATGTGGCACTTTGAAGATGAAGGACCCCATGCTTATAGATATTCTGCTGCAATGTAATGTAATAGCCAAATGAGCTATGTAAGATGTAATGAAATATTTTATTCCTGGTTATAAAGTTGTATTATGACCTTTGTTTCTTGATATTACATCTTAACTGTGGATGCTAGCTATTGATCCAGGGACTAGCATTGTAAACACAAGGATCTCTACCTTATTAAAGGTTGGGAACCTTACAGATGGTATCAGAGCACTGTGTTGCCTGTAGGATTGTAACCCTAGGATTGGACAAACCCCTTAGAAAGATAGGAGTTGTTTTTGTTCCAAAAACTTATTTACAAACAATCTTGTAAACTCCTTCCTCAAACCATTTTGGTTTTGATTCTACACCTCTTCTATTTTCAAACTTGATGGACAAAGCCTACCCATGGCCAAAGACTTTACCATGAGCTAAGAACATCTTCAACTCTAATGACTTCAACTTCTTCAATCTTGGATATCAACTCTAATGACTTCAACATCTTCAACTCTAATGACTTCAACATCTTCAACATTTCCACCAAGGACTCAACCTTGGATATCACTAAGGACTACTAGTGAAAACCAAGAGACATTAGATTGCCTACCAAAGACATTGATATCAAGTTAGAGTATGGATCATATTGTCCTATGAGGTATGATTATAGTAAGTTATTATTTTCAAGAAAAACTTGTTGTTTCCTTCAACTCATGAGTTAAGCTCATAAGTTGTTAAGTGGATAGTTGCTTGTTGATTGTTTGATGGTTTGATTGTTTGATTGAACTTGGTTGTTTTTGAGTTGTGTGTTCAAACTTCTTAAAAACCTATTCACCAATACTTATCCCTATCAAACCAACAGATGCCTCCCCGTCGTGCCAACCCCAACCAAAACAACAAAAACATCACCCCTGAGATGCAACAGATGATGGCAGCTCAGACACAGTTGATGCAGCAGATGACCACATTCATACAGAATCACAACAACAACAACAATAACAACAATCAGAATAATCCTCCAGCACTTGACATGCTCACCAAGTTTCTGAAACTTAGGCCTGCAAGATTCTCTGGAACAACTGACCCAATGGAAGCTGATGATTGGTTACGTTCAGTGAACAAAGACTTAGTGACTGTTGGTTGCACTGATGAAGAAAAAGTAAGGTTTGCAGCATTTCTGCTTGAAGGACCAGCAGCAACATGGTGGGACAACTTTCAAATCACCACTCCCCTTGAAGATGTGACTTGGGCTATTTTTGAAGATGGATTCAGAACCACTCACATCTCACCTGGAGTAATGTACTTGAAGAAAAAGGAGTTTCACAATCTGAAACAACGTCACCTCAGTGTGGATGAGTATATTGAAGAATTCAACAATCTGGCACGATATGCACCGGATGAAGTTGATACAGATGCTAAGAGAAAGGAGAAATTTCTCGAAGGACTTAATGATGAGTTGAACCTGCAGCTAGCTGTTTCCTATGTCCCAACTTATCAATCACTCTGTGACAAAGCCACCATCTTGGAAAACAAGATGAATCAAGTTGAGAACAGAAAGAGGAAGCATAAACTCAAGAATCATTCAGGATCATCAAAGAAGAAGCATTCATTCAAAAGGAGCAAAGAAGATTCTGAACCACATCAGTATAACCACAACAACAATGGAAGTGAGAATAATGGAAATGATACTGACAATGGAGATGACCTTGGTCAGAACCAACATGACACTTTCAGGAAGAAAGATATTAGCCAGTTGCAGTGCTATAACTGCAAGGAACCTGGACACTATGCATCAGACCGTCCTGAGAAGAAAATAAAAAGGATGCTAGAAGAGCCAATGGAAATGACCCCAATGAGACCCAGGAAGGACATGTGAACCACATTTACATGGATGGGAACTTTGAAGAGATAGAAGAAGTGGATGTCAGGATTTAGAAAACTCAGTTGAGTCAAATAAGGATTCCTTGTCTGGTTATTGTGTTGAACTTTTAGTCAAGTGAACCATCAATGTAACCCTATGAGACTTTATTTTAAGGGTGGTAGTACCCTAGTTGTTTTGAGCCTACTTGTAACCTTTAGCCTTCCCAAATCTCGGGACGAGATTTATTTTAAGGGTGGTAGTCTGTCACATCCCAGGATTTTTCAAATCTTGTTATGTGAAAAATAAATGAATAAAATAAAACTTTGTTGATTTTCAGGGTGAGAAGAAACTTTTTGATTCCAATTGGAAACTTTCAAACCTATTTGATCAAATAAAATCCTAAAGGGATTTAAAAATATAAATAAATAATAAAGTTAAAAATATTTGGAATTACTATTTTGGATCTTTTAATAAAAAGATTTGGTTTTCAAATGAAAAGGTAGAAATATAAATAAGGATTATTTTATAGAGCCAAATTAAACCTTGGCCAAGCTTTTGAAATAAAATGTTTTGCTTTGATTAAAAGAGTAAAGGTTTATTTAAATAAAATAATGAGAGTTTATTAATAAACCAATTTTATTAAAATAAAGGGGTTTACCATTTTAATTAAACATCAAAACTTGTTAAATTATTTTAAACAGGTTTTCCAAGTATTTTATATTCTCAAATAAAACCTACTGAAGTGTTTTTGGTTTTATATTTAGATTTCAAAAATAAAGAATTTAATAAAACAAATCCAATTTGAATTAAATGATTAAGGTCTATTCATTTAATTATAAATGGACCCTAAAATAAAAATATTGTTTTATTTTGGGACTTGGATTTGTGTTGTTAAATAGAATCAAACTCAATTGCAAAGTGTGGTGGAAGTTTGTTTGATTTGAATGTTTGATTTGTTGTTTGAATTTCAAAACAGAAAATCAAATGGAAAAAGGAAAAAAGTTTCGGTACAAAAAAAATGCTAAAGGACTCGACCCAACTAAGCAGGCCCAGCAGCCCAACTCGCAGCCCATCTGCTTACCCCACTCGCGAACCGTTTTCACCCAGAAGCAAACCCGCTAAGTCACTGACTAGCAGACCCCACTCTCTCTTCCTCTCTCTCACAGACATCGCGGCCCCACGTCGTCGGTCATCGTCTTCACCCGCGGTGGCCACTCCCCACCTCGCTGCCGTTTCTGCCCGTTGATAGCTCCTTCAATCCCCGTTAACTGCCGCGTTAATTCGCCCAGCCATCACGCAAGGTAAAAGCGCCTGCCTCCCCTCTTCCGTTTCCCCCAGACACCGCCTCCCCTCTGCCTCCAGGCTGCCCCAATTTTGAGCTCGAGCACTACTGCTCCGACGAGCTTCTCCAGCCGATTCTGGCGCCGTCCAACCACCCCTCGCCTCCCAGAGCACACGAGACTGCTACCCCTCTTCTTGCGCATCTCCCAGCACCAACCCCACACCCGCGCGAGCACCGTAGCCTCGGCAACCTCAACATCAGAGCATCGCCGCCTCCTACCTCGACTCCGGCGAGTTCCCCCGGTGAGTAAGACTGCCCCAACACCTCCCAATGATGCTCCTGTGATCCCCAGTACCGTACGCAGCTAACCGCATGGTCTGTTTGCCTTAGCGCGCCCTCAAACCTCGCCTCCAACGACAACCAGAAGCACCCGACGCCGCTGCAAGCTCCGGCGAGCAATCCACCCCGTTCCTGTGCGCCCCTCGACGAACTGATCACGCCTTGAGCTTCGTTGCACTTCGGCGAGCACGGTGAGCATCCTATCCCTCTCCCGCGCGACCTAATTCGCAGTCAAGCTCACTGACCGAGCACGCACCGCCGTCTGCCGCCACTAGCGCCGCCCAGTTATAGTCTGGCTGTTGTGATCCGTTGGATCTCAATCCGTTGGCTAGGATAGATTCATTAAAACGAAGGGGTACGTTTGATATGATCCGCATGATCTATTTAAATCCAACGCCCCGCAGAGGCCGATCCGCAAGAAGCGGTACCGCCCAATAAGAACACGCCGCGTGGCATTGGATCTGTTTAAAACAGAATTAGAATCTGGTTTGTATGCAAATTTGAAAAATCCATAACTTTAGTTCTACACGTCCAAAATTTTCAAACTTTATATCAATGGATTCAGTGGAACAAGCCCTAGCCAAACACGCAATTTGTTTAGTAAAACGCGTCTGGTAAAATGTTTGTTTTTGCAGAAACATTTGTATGCTTGTTTAGGTTATAAAAATTGTTCCAAAATGATGTTGAGGATGAAATCCTTGCAAATTAGTTTGTTGTGAACCTACTGACCCTAGGAACCAACCCATGGATTTAAAAATGTATTTTGTGAAGTTTAGGATTGAATAATTGAGTTAGCTCATTTCTAGTCAATTAAAAATATTGTTTTTGTTATGGAAATGATTTTTGAGAAAAACCTTTGGAAAATGTTTTGATTTAAACCTACTGACCCAAAACACCAGGTTTTGTGAATTAACAACTTATTTGGTGAACAATATAAAATTGTTGCTTTGCTAAAACCATTTTCCACCACATGAAATAATGATTTGATTTAAAAATGGTTTATAGATAAAACCCTTTTGCAAATGACTTTGCCACTTTAGAAAATGCCCACTTTGAACCTTACAATGTTTAGAACCTAGTAGAAACCACCTTTGCAAATAAAACTACCTTTTGCATGCTTGCATGCATGACTTAGTTTCTATTATTTTATGTGTGATGATTTGTTTGATTATTGTTTGGAATGCTAGTTGAATCTATGTTTGCTTGATTGATTTTTAGTGAAGATAGAAGAGTGTGCAATTAGTAAGATCAAGAAGTGAACCAAACATCATCTACCAAAAAGGCAAGTGACACTATCATCCAAGTCCTACTATTTTCATTATACTTAGTGGATTTTTGAAACATGCATGAGAAGGATTTCTATACTTTATGCTATGCTAAATCCTAATAGGATACCCATATATATTCCTTAGTGAAAACAATGTAGTTGTAGTATGCTTAGCCCAGCTATATATTGGGATGGGATACATGTTATGATTATATAAAGTATTGAAAAGACTTATGTTTTATATAATAAAACAAGAACTCAATGAACCACCTGGGTGGACAAGGATACTCAAGCTTGGACAAGGTGGCAACAAAAGGAGCCATGTTTATATGGCTATCTCTTTTTGTATGGGCACTAGAAGAAAACCACCCAGGGACTTAGAGATTGAACATGTTTCTCGTACAGTGGCTTCCGTGTACAGCCACATGCTAAATGGGCTCTGGCTTAGTCAACTACATAGTGGAAGACCCATGTATTGGCATCTTCAGGTTAACTAGATTTGTGTAAGGGAACTTGAAACCCTACATTAGTGCCTGAATGACAATCTAGCATTGTGTATTGGGAGGACTTCTATGGAAAGACTTTGTCACATTCTCAATCTGCCAGTACTCCATCTTGGTGAGTACTTATCCAGCTGCCACTGGTGGCATCAAGATGAAATTGCGTCATGTGGGTAAAGTGTACAACTTCCGCAGAAGATCAAAATTCTAAGTACTTAGCTGTGTCCCCGGTTATGAACAATACTGAGCAACTAAGGCCTGAAGCTATGGAAGATCTGGACATTCCAATTTCTCAAAGTTAAAAACTTGAGGGTGACAACAAGGGATTTTGAAACACTTGGTGGATTCCAAGGAGTTCAGAAAGATTTAACAAAAGATCAAAACTATTTTGAAAAGATAGGATAAAACTATATTGCTTTCTACAAATGAGCCTAAACCCCACTTAGCCAAATATGCATGTATTGATAGGATCCACTTATATTCTACATAGTAGTGAAACTTGCCAATACAATTCAAATTTATTGACCCTTGTGGCTGCAACTTGTTATGTTGCAGGTTTGTTTGATGTTAGTGAAGTTTATTGATTAGGATTACAAGTCTACAACCAACATGACTGCCTGTGGCACTTTGAAGATGAAGGACCCCATGCTTATAGATATTCTGCTGCAATGTAATGTAATAGCCAAATGAGCTATGTAAGATGTAATGAAATATTTTATTCCTAGTTATAAAGTTGTATTATGACCTTTGTTTCTTGATATTACATCTTAACTGTGGATGATAGCTATTGATCCAGGGACTAGCATTGTAAACACAAGTATCTCTACCTTATTAAAGGTTGGGAACCTTACAAAAATATTCATGCAATTCTAGCAAAACATCTCTAGTGCATAGTTGAAAAATATAGGAATTAAAATCATGAAGCACCACTTGCCTTGGTAGTTTGGAGAGTAGCAACAATCCTCACAATCACAATCACTATTTGCACCAAAATCTACACATAAAATAATAGCACCAAAATCACATACAAAATATACACAAGCAAAAATATATGTATCCACGCAAAATGCCATGTGATGATTTTCTACACCAAACAAGACAAGTATACCATACTGATTCATCAACTGGACAAATATACACTCGACAAACTTTATTTAGTCTCTAAATCATTTTTCAAATAATTTCTATACCAAAAATAAGCCTATAAATGTCTCTGCAAAAATAATCACTTTTACAGAAGCAAAACATTAAACACATTGCATAAATGGATAGAATTCTTTCTCCTGATTCCAATGATATAAAATTTGTAAAATTTGAACGTGTGGATCAAAAGTTATGAATTTTGCAAGTTTAAACATCTAATAGATCTAAATTCTGATTTTAAATCTAACTCATAGACACGCGACGTGCTCTGATTGGTCGATACCGATTCGCACGGATCGGCTAACGTGGACCGCCAGATCTAACTAAAACGCACGGCCAGATCTGATCCATACCCCTTCGCTAAGTGATCTATCCTACACATTAGATCTAGAAGCAATGGTGGCCGATCAAACTACCAAAGTCTGGTGGCGCGCGACGACGGTGAGCGGCGGCGCGCTCTGTCTACGGCGGAGCGGTGGCTACAGTGGGGGTTGGGGTCGTCGGAGAGGCTTACCAAACTCGCAGAGGTGTGCTGGAGCTCAGCGCGGCAGTGGCTCGTCAAGGGGCGCGCGGACACGGTGAGAATTCCTCGTCGGAGTAGAGGCAGACGTCGGGCAAGTTTTGGCGTCGTTGGGGGCGAGGTTCTGGTGCGTGATAAGACAAACCAGAGACGCTGTTAGATGCGCACAAGCCTGGCGAACAAGTGAGTATCGAAAAGGGAGGAAGGGGTGGTCGGGAACTACCAGGAGGGGTCGTCGGAGTTGCGCCGAGCTTCGGTTTCTTCCAGTGGTGGACGGTGACGATGTTCTAGGATGATACAGAGGAAAAGGAAAGCATGAGAAGATGCGCAAGGACATGTAGAACATGCTCACATGAAGCAGAGACAGGGAGGTGGACGATGCTCACCGGAATTGGTCGCCGGAGGTCGTCGGTACCGCGGCGGTGTGGGCAAGATTATGGGCAGCCTGGTGGCATGGTGTCTGTGCTGAGTGAGGGGAAATGAGCAGCGAGGGGAGGGGGTCTTACAGCCAGAGCAGGGGCGAGAATCTCGCGAGGAAACACCGGCAATCAAGCCCGCATCAATCGCGGCAGTGATGAGGTAACGGCGGCGTCGACGGGGTCGTGGGGGCGCGTGGCTAGGGACGATGCTTGCGTGGCACTTGGGTCCACTAGTCAGCGAGCGCGGGGTAAGTCTGCGCCGCGTGAGAGAGAGAGGGAAAAACTCCGGGTGGGCTTGCTGGGCTGCGTTTGCTGATGGGCTAAAAGTCTGGCACCGACCCTTTTCTAATTCTTATCTCTTTTTCTTTTTCTATAATGAATTTTAGGAATCAATTTCAATCAAATTCAAAAGCAATTGAATTCGAATCTTTTCTGGATTTTTTTATAAAGTGAAACTTGTATAATTTTGAGTATAGAATCATACTGTCTTGTTGGACTAGCATGGTCCTTGAAGATTTTTTTTTAAATAACAGTGCCTTAGCACATGGTTTGATATAGATTTGAAAATGGTTTTAAAACCATATTTGTTTGGAATTTTTTTTGTCTAAACTCTAGCATTAAACTAAAACAACAAGGAACAAACAAAGCTTGGTCTAAAAAAATTATACTCTCAATTGAGAGTGACATAAGATTAGTGTTTGCTCACATAAAATAATAGCACTAAGTGCTTCTGTTTTCTTGAAATGAGTTGGAAAATGATCCCTAAATGATATGCATGCATGAATGATATGCAATATTTGAAAACATGATTTTAGGGATGTTACATGGTAGCAACAACAATTATAGGCCTTATCCTCCTAATAATGACAATTCCTATGGAAACTCCTACAACAATGCTAGAAGTGTCCCCTCTGAACTTTAAGTCATCCTCAAAGACTTTATTAGTAAACAAATCACTTTCAACAAGACTGTAGAGGAAAAGCTTTTAACTGTTGAGAAAAATATTTCCTCCTTGTCTGAAGCACAATCCTCCTTGATTAATAAAATGGCTGCTAAACCTGAAACCATGGAAAGTGTCTTTGCTGCTACTCATGCCATACAAGTTACTATTGATGAAAATGTTAGGCTGTTTGTGTAAGGTTCTCAACCTTTAATAAGGTAGAGATCTCTGTGTTTACAATGCTAGTCCCTGGATCAATAGCTAGCATTCACAGTTAAGATGTAATATAAAGAAACAAAGGTCATAATACAACTTTATAACCAGGAATAAAATAATTCATTACATCTTACATAGCTCATTTGGCTATCACATTACAATGCAGCAAAATATAGCAATATCATGGGGTCCTTCATCTTCAAAGTGCCACAGGCAATCATGTTGGTTGTAGACTTGTAATCCTAATCATCACACTTCACTAACATCAAACAAACCTGCAACATAATAAGTTGCACCCATAAGGGTCAATACATTTGAATTATATTGGCAAGTTTCACTACTATGTAGAAATAAGTGGATCCTATCATTACATGCATATTTGGCTAAGTAGGGTTTAGGCTCTTTTGCAGAAAGCAAAATAGTTTTATCCTATCTTTTCAAAATAGTTTTGTTCTTTTGTCAAATCTTTCTAAACTTCTTGGAGAACTCCTAGTGCTTCAAATCCCTTGTTGTCACCATCAAGTTTTACTTTGAGAAATTGGAATGTCGAGATCTTTCATTGCTTCAGGCCTTAGTTGCTCAGTATTGTCCATAACCAGGGACACGGCTAAGTACTTAGAATTTTGATCTTCTGCAGAAGTTGTACACTTTACCCACATGACACAATCTCATCTTGATGCCACCAGTGGCCGCTGGATAAGTACTCACCAAAATGGAGTACTGGCAGATCGAGAATGTGACAAAGTCTTTCCATAGGAGTCCTCCCAATACACAATGCTAGCTTGTCAACCAGGCACCAATGTAGGGTTAAATTTCCCTTACACAACTCTAGTTAACCTGAAGATGCCAATGCATGGGTCTTCCACTATGTAGTTGACTAAGCCAGAGCCCATTTAGCATGTGGCTGTACACGGAAGCCACTGTACAAGAAACATGTTCAATCTCTAAGTCCCTGGGTGGTTTTCTTCTAGTGCCCATACAAAAAGAGATAGCCATATAAACATGGTTCCTTTTGTTGCCACCTTGTCCAATCTTGAGTATCCTTGTCCACCCAGGTGGTTCATTGAGTACTTGTTTTATTATATAAAACATGTATCTTTTCAACTCTTCATATAATCATAACATGTATCCCATCCCAAATATATAGCTGGGCTAAGCATACTACAACTACATTGTGTCCACTAAGGGAGATATAAGGGTATCCTATTAGGATTTAGCATAGCATAAAATATAGTAGTCCTTATCATGCATGTTACCAAAATCCACTAAGTGTATTGAAAATAGTAGGACATGGATGATAGTGTCACTTGCCTTTTTAGTAGAGAATGTTGGTTCACTTCTTGATCTTGCAAATATCACACTCTTCTAACTTCACTACAATTCAATCAAGCAAACATATATTTCAACTAGCATTCAAACAATTTATCACACATAAAATAATAGAAACAAGGTCATGCATGCAAGAATGCAAAAAATAGTTTTATTTAGAAAAGTGGTTTTTATTAGGCTCTAAACATTTTCAAGCTCACATTGGTCATTTATTTACAATGGTAAAACCATTTGCAAAAGTTTTTATCTATAAACCATTTTTAAATCAAATCCATATTTTATGTGGTTGAAAATGCTTTTAACAAAGAAATATTCTTTTAAAGGGTTAACCAAATATATTTTTAATTCTCAAAACTTGGTGCTTAGGGTCAGAAGGTTTGAATCAAATCATTTCCCAAAGGTTTCACTCCAAAAATTATTTCTAAACCATAAACAATATTTTTATTTGACTAGAATGAGCTAATTCAATTATTTATTCTTTATCTTCACAACATACATTTTTAAATCCATAAGTTGGTTCCTATGGTCAGTAGGTTCAAAATAAACCATTTTGCAAAGATTTCATCTCAAAATATATCTAGAATAATTTTTATATTCAAAATAAGCCTACACAAGTTTCTGCAAATTCAACCAATTTTCCAGAAGCAAAACACTAAACAAAGTTCATGGTTGCAAAGTACTTGTTCTGCTGAATCCATTGATATAAAATTTGCAAAAGTTGGACGTGTAGAATTAAAGTTATGAATTTTACAAGTTTGCAAATCAAATAGAACATTTTCTGGTTTTATTCAAACATACTGGCCACGTGGCGTGATTCTATTGGCCGGTACCGCTTCGTGCGGATCAGCCTCTCTGGACCGCAGGACTTAACTTAAAACGCATGGCTCAGATGGGCGCGTACCCCTTCGGTTAAGATCTAATCACAGCCCCTGGATTAAAATCTAACGGACACAATCGCTTGGTCAAAGACTGGCGGCGCTGCGCGGCGGCGACTGGCGGCGCGGGCTCTGCTCGCGGTGGTTCTGGCGAAGCAGGAAGGAAGGGAGGGCGATGAGATGCTCACAGGGTTCACAGGGCGATGCTGAAGCTCAACGTTGTCTTCTCCGTCGAAGGGGCGCTCGGGATGGACGACAATCGCTTGCCGGAGTTACTCCTGGAGACGGGTGTGCTCATGCGTTGTCGGGATGGGGCTACAGATCACCCTAAGGCAAGATAGAGGCACGGTTAGACGCAGGTGAACGTGGGGAGTATAGGAGCATCATCGGGAGGTGCTGGGGCGGTCTGAGCTTACCAGGGGGAGATCGCCGGAGAAACGGCCGAAGACGGTGGCGCTCTGGTGTTGACGAAGCCGAGCTTCTAGAGCGCGCGAGAGCGAGCTGGGGCTATGGGCAGGTGCGCACGGGACTGGAGAGCAAGCTAGCGTGCTCTGTGAGGAGAGGGGCGGCTGTGGTTCGCCGGAATTGGCCGGGAACGCCGTCGAAGACAGAGGTGGTCGAGCTTGAAATTCACTCGGCCTGGGGGCAGGGAGTGGCTAGAGTTTGGGGGGAAAGAGCGAAGAGGCGTGGGTGTTTATCTAGGCGTGATCGCCGCGAGGATTTACTCAGCCATCAACGCGTATTGACGCCGACAATCAATCGGCAGCAACGGCAGGGAGACGTGGTCGCGGGTGAGAACGACGACGTGCTGGCGTGGGGTCCGTCTGTTAGCGAGAGTGAGGTAGGGAAAGATGGGGCCAGCGGTTAGTGACTCAGCGGGTGCGCGCGTGGGTGAAAAACGTTTCGCTGAGGGGGGAAAAGATGGGCTACGAGTGGGCTTGCTGGGCCTGCTTAGTGGGTTGAGTCTGTTTCACTTTTTTTATACAGAATGCTTTTTCTTTTTCTATTTGAATTTCTGTTTTGATTTTCAAACAACAAATCAATTCAAACCACCACCAAACTTTGTATTATAATTCTGTTTAACAACACATTCCAAGGTCCAAAACAAAATAATTTTTTATTCTCTTTAGGATCCATTAATAATTAAATAAATAGACCTTAGTCATTAATTCAAATAGGATTTAATTTTATTTAAAAACTCTATTTGAAATCTAAAATAATACCAAAATCATTTCAGTAGGTTTTATTTGAAAATATAAAACACTTGGGAAACTTATTTAAAATAATTTAACAAGTTTTAGTGTTTATTTAAAATGGAAAAACCTTTACTTTAATAAAATTGGATATTAATAAATCCTCATTATTTTATTTAAATAAACCTTTACTCTTTTTTATCAATTAGAAATATTTTATTTCAAAAGCTTGGCCAAGATTTAATTTGGCTCTATAAAATAATCCTTATTTATAATTCTACCTTTTCTTTTGAAAACCAAATCTTTTTATTAAAAGATCCAAAAATAGTAATTCCAACTATCATAACTTTATTTATTATTTGTTTATCTTTTTAAATCCCTTTAAAATTTTATTTGACCAAAATAGGTTTTGATGTTTGCAAATGGAATCAAAAAGTTTCTTCCCACCCTAAAAATCAACAATTGTTTATTTGTTTATTTATTTTTCACATTTCAAAATTTGGAAAATTTTGGGATGTGACAGGCTACCACCCTTAAAATAAATCTCGCCCCGAGAGTTGGGAAGGCTAGGGTTACAAGTTGGCTTCAAGGCAACTAGGGTACTACCACCCTTAAAATAAAGTCTTATAGGATTACATTGATGGTTCACTTGACTATGAGTTCAACACTTTATATTCTGACAAGGAATCCTTATTTGACTCAACTGAGTTAACTAGTTTCTGACATCCACTTCTTCTATCTCTTCAAAGTTTCCATCCATGTCAATGTGGTTCACATGTCCTTTCTGGGTCATATTGGAGTCACTTCCATTGGCTCTTCTAGCATCTTTTTTCTTTTTCTTCTCAGGACAGTCTGATGCATAGTGTCCAAGTTTCTTACAATTATAGCACTGCAACTGGCTAATATCTTTCTTCCGGAAAGTGTCATGTTGGTTCTGACCAAGGTCATATCCATTGTCAGTATCATTTCTATTATTCTCAATTCCATTATTGTTGTGGTGATACTGATGTGGTTCAGAATCTTCCTTGCTCTTTTTGAATGAATGCTTCTTTTTTGATGATCCTGAGTGATTCTTGAGTTTATGCTTCCTCTTTCTATTCTCAACTTGATTCATCTTGTTTTCCAAAATGGTGGCTTTGTCACAGAGGGATTGATAAGTTGGGACATAGGCAACAGCTAGCTGCAGGTTCAACTCATCATTAAGTCCTTCGATGAATTTCTCCTTTCTCTTAGCATCTGTGTCAACTTCATCCGGTGCATATCGTGCCAGATTGTTGAATTCTTCAATATACTCAGCCACACTGAGGTGACGCTGTTTCAGATTGTGGAATTCCTTTTTCTTCAAGTACATCACTCCAGGTGAGATGTGAGTTGTACGGAAACCATCCTCAAAAATAGCCCAAGTCACATCTTCAAGGGGAGTGGTGATCTGAAAGTTGTCCCACCATGTTGCTGCTGGTCCTTCAAGTAGAAATGTTGCAAACCTAACTTTTTCTTCATCGGTGCAGCCAACAGTCACTAAGTCTTTGTTCACTGAATGTAACCAGTCATTGGATTCCATTGGGTCAGTTGTTCCAGAGAACCTTGCAGGCCTAAGTTTCAGAAACTTGGTGAGCATGTCAGGTGCTGGAGGATTATTCTGATTGTTGTCGTTGTTGTTGTTGTTGTTGTTGTTGTTGTTGTTGTTGTTGTTGTTGTTGTTGTTGTTGTTGTTGTTGTTGTTGTTGTTGTTGTTGTTGTTGTTGTTGTTGTTGTTGTTGTTGTTGTTGTTGTTGTTGGTGGTGGTGGTGGTGGTGTTGTTGTTGTTGTTGTTGTTCTGATTCTGTATGAATGTGGTCATCTACTGCATCAGTTGTGTCTGAGCTGTCATCATCTGCTGCATCTCAGGAGTGATGTTGTTGTTTTGGTTGGGGTTGGCACGACGGGGAGGCATCTGTTGGTTTGATAGGGATGAGTATTGGTGGATAGGTTTTTAAGAAGTTCTAACACACAACTCAAAACCAACCAAGTTCAATCAAACAATCAAGCAATCAACAAGCAACTATTCACTTATTAACTTATGAGTTTAACTCATGAGTTGAAGGGGGGAAAAGATGGGCTACGAGTGGGCTTGCTGGGCCTGCTTAGTGGGTTGAGTCTGTTTCACTTTTTTTTATACATAATGCTTTTTCTTTTTCTATTTGAATTTCTGTTTTGATTTTCAAACAACAAATCAATTCAAACCACCACC
The DNA here is from genome assembly GCA_910589765.1 of Avena atlantica. Classification (NCBI taxonomy): domain Eukaryota; kingdom Viridiplantae; phylum Streptophyta; class Magnoliopsida; order Poales; family Poaceae; genus Avena; species Avena atlantica. The sequence continues at coordinate 125,051,163 of OU342739.1, forward strand.
AAACTTTGTATTATAATTCTGTTTAACAACACATTCCAAGATCCAAAACAAAATAAATTTTTATTCTCTTTAGGATCCATTAATAATTAGATAAATAGACCTTAGTTATTAATTCAAATAGGATTTTATTTTATTTAAAAACTCTATTTGAAATCTAAAATAATACCAAAATCATTTCAGTAGGTTTTATTTATAAAACACTTGGGAAACTTATTTAAAATAATTTAACAAGTTTTAGTGTTTATTTAAAATGGAAAAACCTTTACTTTAATAAAATTGGATATTAATAAATCCTCATTATTTTATTTAAATAAACCTTTACTCTTTTTTTATCAATTAGAAATATTTTATTTCAAAAGCTTGGCCAAGATTTAATTTGGCTCTATAAAATAATCCTTATTTATAATTCTACCTTTTCTTTTGAAAAACAAATCTTTTTAGTAAAAGATCCAAAAACAGTAATTCCAACTATCATAACTTTATTTATTATTTGTTTATCTTTTTAAATCCCTTTAAGATTTTATTTTACCAAAATAGGTTTTGATGTTTCCAAATGGAATCAAAAAGTTTCTTCTCACCCTAAAAATCAACAATTGTTTATTTGTTTATTTATTTTTCACATTTCAAAATTTGGAAAATTTTGGGATGTGACAGTTACCTCAACTTCATGCTGAGTGGGAAAGGGAAGCTGAAATTGATAGAAATAATAGTGTGTGCACCATCACAAGAATGGATACCACTAAACCACAAGAAGTCCCTATTCCTCCTCCTACAATGCCTAAGCCTAATGAGTCTACTACCAGTGATGCTAAGTTTGATTTTGATATAGATGGTTGCAATATTTCTGAAGTGATTTTGTTCCTGCAAAAACTTGCTAGAAGTCCTGATGCCAGTGATATGCATGTTGCTTTCACCAAACACATTACAGATGCTCTTGTTAAGATTAAGGAAGAGAAGTTAAAACACAAAGCTTCTATTGCTAGGAAAGTAGACGATAGTTGGGAACCCATTATTAATATGCAAGTGAATGACTTTGACCTCAAAGCTTCATGTGATCTTGGTTCTAGTGTCTGTATTATGCCTAGGAAGATTTATGAAATGCTTATGTTGCTAATGAAGATTATGTGATGTTTTGTATGAAGGAAAATTTTAGGTGTAGAGAGAGAATGATGTAATGAGATGAAGAATGGACAAAAGCTCAAGCTTTGGGATGCCACCTTGGTGTCACCCCAAGAAATATCCAAGAGGTACAAGCGTCAAATCTTGGGGATGCCCAAGGCATCCCCTCCTTCATCAATAAAAAGCTCAGGTCTTTCTAGACACTTCGTTTTTATTGTTTCATGCACCGTTGTGTCCCTCACAAACTTGATGGCACACTTTATATTCCTTGACCCCAATAAACTTGAACCATTGTGTCATCTATGTTGTATATGCTTGCACTTATACGTTGGAATTAGCAGAACCGTGCTGTCACGGGGAACGTTTTCAACATTGCACTTGTACTTTGTACACTGTTGATATCATGCTCTTTTGTCTATGGATGTCACCATTGTGAAATAAAGAGGGATCTTGTAAGTCCATGTATTTATGTATTTTGTGTTAGAGAAACTCCTGGGCCTCTAGCCTAAGCCATGCCTAATCATGGTGGAAACTTGCAGCATCACCATAATGAGAATTTGTGAAGCATCCTCAATAAAAATCTATGCATATAGTAAATAAAAAGATCGCTGAGATGCTCATTGTCTGCTTGCCTTGTCATTTTGGTTATGGGATAGCTCCTGTACCATGTGCAAGGGGTACCCTTTTGGCGGTTCTCTATGATACACATATACTTACTATGACAAGAACTTACATGTGACTGAAGTTGAGTAGCATGAGGTGTGGTCCTCATATTCAAGGGACATGAGATTGCCAACTTATACTTTGTCAAGCATATACTCCTTAGTTTGCTCATTTTAACCTTAATCACTTCAAGATGCTTATGATAGGGGCAATGAGGGATGAAAGCTAACAAGTACCATAATTTTTGGAAGCTCTTTTTGAAACTTGAAATCCCCGCTTCCCTTTATGAAGGGACTTTCTTCCACTATTATTTGAGTCTCCACCTTCTACCTTTAGGCACCATTAAGAGAGCATAGTTGCCATTCTTAGTTCTATGTGCAGTGTCCCAAAGCTTATTGATTGATGCATATTGTTGATATTTCTTGTTCTTGTGCTACTTGTATCTAGTCACTCTTCTGAACTTTGAAGGTGTCCTATGCATCTATTTTCTACTCTATGAGGGACAAGCTGAATGCCACTATGCCATATTTTCTGTATGTGAAACAAACAAACGTTTTTCAATGCATGTTATTCATGATAGTTGTTTGTTTCCTTTCATGTTGCATGCATAGTTACTTTGTCTTATTGTTAGAAATCCATCTTTCATGCACATGTTTAGAGTTCTTTGATACCAACTTTTAATGCTTGCAAATGGTTTGATCATGGTTTTGATGGTGCATGTCACCTCAAAAATTATTCTTTTATCACTTACCTACTCAAGGACGAGCAGGAGTTAAGCTTGGGGTTGCTTGATACGTCGGAAACGTATCTATAATTTTTGATGCTCCATGCTTGTTTACTATCTACTTTGCTTTGTATACACTTTGAGGTGTTTTTATATGTTTTCTGGTACTAACCTATTAACAAGTTGCCACAGTGCCAGTTGCCTGTTTTCTTCTATTTTTGGTTCCAGAAAGGCAGAAAATCAATATTCTCGGAATTGGACGGGACAAAAGCCAAAGTCAATATTTTACCGTGGGGAACACGAAGCCGGAGTACGAGACGGAGGGGCGCCACAGGGTGGCCACACCCCCCAGGCGCGGCCTAGGTGGGCCCGCGCCTGGGAAGGGTGTGGGCCCCCTGGCGCCCCTGCCTCGCCTCTTCGCCTATAAGAAGCCCCCGATGCATAAACCCTAGGCACCCCGATCAAAACTCCATGAAACCGTCTGTAGCCACCACCACCATCGTACCTAGATCGGGGGATCTGAAGCTCTTCCCGGCACCCTGCCGGAGGGGAGATCATCCCGGAGGCCTTCTTATTCATCATGTCAGCCTCCAGTATGAAGCGTGAGTAGTTCCACCTTGTACTACGGGTCCATGTAGTAGCTAGATGGTTGTATCTCCTCCTTGTGCTTTCATGTATAGATCTTGTGAGCTCCGTTCATGATCAAGATCTAATCTATTTGTAAACATGCATGTGGTGTTTGCGGGGATCCGATGGATATTGAGATTACTATGTTAGATTGATAAATGGTTTTTTCTATTTTGATTCTACCATGTCTATGTTGTTTGTGATCTTGCATGCTCTCTGTTGTTAGTAGCTATCTTGGCCAAGTAGTTGCTAGTGACTCCAAGAGGGGGTATTTATGCTCGATAGTGGGTTCATGCCTCTAGTTTCCAAGGGAAGTGACAGAAATCTCTTCGGTTGTAGATGTGTTGTTGCCACTAGGGAGAAAACAATAGTCTCTTGTTCATGGAACAAGTGGATTGTTTACCTTACACACTTTTATTAAAGTAGTTGTCTGTTGCTTGCAACTTAATACTGGAGGGGGTTCGTATGATAACCTGAACGTGGACTTCTAGCATAGATGCAGTTGGATGGCGGTCTATGTATATTGTTGTATTGCCAATCGAATCTCATAGGATCTTTTTGTCTAGTATTGCATTGTTATGCCTTGCTCAGTCCTGTCAATTGCCCTGTTGTAATTTCTTTACCCTGCATGCCATGTTTGTTTATCTAAGGAGAACACCTCTAGTGAACTAATGGACCCCGGTCCAATCTTTACCATTGATACATCTTCCACTTTAACTGTTTACTTGTTGAAAACCCTCATCACCTTCCACACCATATAGTTAATCCTTTGTTACTGCAACCGGTGAGATTGACAACCTCACTGTTTGTTGGGGCAAAGTCTTGAGTTTGTGTTGTGCAGGTTTCCACATTGCTTGCAACACCTTTGAGACGTTTCCTTCCTCCTACTAGTTCAATAACCTTGGTTTCTTACTGAGGGAAGACTTGCTGATGTGCTGCTTCACACCTTGCTCTTGGGTTTTACCGACGAAGTGCTCCACGTCAACGAGGAGTCATCATGTGGCTTCACTAGCACAAACAACAATGATTTCCTGAGTACACCTATTGCTCCACCTGCTCCTGATGCTACCTTTTATGAAATTAAGCCTGCTTTGTTGAATCTTGTGATGAGAGAGCAATTTTCTGGTGCTAGTTCTCATGATGCTGCTGCCCACCTCAATAACTTTGTTGAACTTTATGCGATGCAAAAATATAAGGATGTAGATGGAGATATTATTAAGCTCAAGTTGTTTCCTTTCTCTTTGAGTGGAAAAGCTAAAGAATGGTTGGTATCCTTGCCTAGAAATAGTATTGATTCGTGGATTAAGTGAAAAGATGCTTTTATTGGAAATACTATCCTCCTGCTAAGATCATATCTATGAGAAATGAAATAATGAAATTTAAACAACTTGTTAATGAACATGTTGCTAAAGCTTAGGAAAGAATGAAACCTTTGGTTAAGAATTTTCCCACTCATGGACTTACTGCTTGGATGATTATATAGACTTTTTATGCAGGTTTAAACTTCTCCCCAAGAAACCTATTGGATTCAGCTGCTGGAGGTACCTTTATGACCATTACCTTGGGTGCTGCAACAAAGCTCCTTGATAATATGATGGTTAATTATTCTGAATGGCACATTGAGAGATCTCCACATGGTAAGAAGGTAAATTCTGTTGAAGAAACCTCCTCTTTGAGTGATAAGATTGATGTTATCATGGCTATGCTTGTTAATGGAAAAGCTCATATTGATCCAAATAATGTTCCCTTAGCCTCTTTGGTTGCTCAACAAGAGCAAGTTGATGTGAACTTCATTAGGAATAATAATTTTGGCAACAATGCTTATCCTCCTAATAATGGCAACACTTATCATGGTAGATCTAGAATGCCTAGTGAAGATAGGATTCTAGAAGTTGAAAGATCCACTAAAAACTTTATGCAAATGCAATATGATCAAAACAAGATATTCACTAAAACTATGGAAGAACAATCTGCTATCTTGAAAAATATTAGTCATCAACTTGAGAATTTGGATAGAGAAATTCCTAGTTTACAGTCAAAAAATTGAGTGCGGAGAAAAATATTTCCTCCTTGTCTGAAGCACAATCCTCTTTGATTAATAAAATGGCTGCTAAACCTGAAACCTTGGAAAGTACCTTTGCTGCTACTCATGCCATATTAGTTACTATTGATGAAAATGTTAGACTGTTAGCCCAACTACATGCTAAGTGGGAAAGAGAAGCTGAAATTGCTAGAAACAATAGTGTGTGCACTATTACCACCACCAATATGGATGCCACCAAACCACAAGAAGTCCCTATTCCTCCTACCACAATGCCTAAACAGAATTGGTCTATTACCAGTGATGCTAAGTTTGATTTTGATCTTGATGGTTGCAATATCTCTAAAGTGATTATGTTCCTACAAAAGCTTGCTAGAAGTCCTGATGCTAGTGATATGAATGTGGCTTTCACCAAGCACATTACAGATGCTCTTATTAAAATTAAGGAAGAAAAGTTGAAACACAAAGCCTCTATTCCTAGGAAAGTATAAGATAGTTGGGAACCCATCATTAATATGCAAGTGAATGACTTTGATCTTAAAGCCTCACGCGAGCTTGGTTCTAGTGTCTCTATTATGCCTAGAAATATTTATAAAATGCTTGATTTGCCACCTTTGGAATATTGGTATTTGGATGTCCCACTTAATGATAATGCTAAAAAGAAACTCATGGGGAGTGTTAATGATGTTCTTATTATGGTTAAAAATACTTATTTCCCTATTGATTTCTATGTTTTGGATGTTGAATACAATGCTTCTTGTCCTATTACTTTGGGAAGACCTTTCCTTAGAAAAGTTGGTGCCATCATTGATATGAAAGAAGGCACCATTAAATATCAATTTCCATTCAAGAAAGGTATTGAACACTTCCCTATGAGGAGAGAGAAGTTGCTTTTTTCTCCTCCTTTGAAAGCAAGGTTTGATGTTAATGTTTCTTTATTTGAAAATACTTGATTCTTACTTCTTGTGCCTAACTTAAAGGTGTTAAAGAAAAGTACTTCTTGGGAGATAACCCAATATTTGTCTTGAGTCTTGGAAGTTATTACTTCAGTAATGACCTCTCCTTATCCTTTTTATTTGCTTTTTCTGCCAAAAATAACCTCTAATGCGAGGGAAGTAAGATTTGGGGAGTTGCTATCTCGAAACAGATTTTTGTGCTCCACCTAAAAAATTCGTGTAAAATATCTGTAAGTCGGATTGAGTTGTAAATTTTCTGAATAAATCCCCCAGGTTGTTAGATAACGTTCGTTAGTTCAACACTTTTTGATTTGAGCAACATAAGGTCTTCCAAAAAATCGGTTTCTACCTGCTGGTTTGTTTTGACAGATTTCTGCCATTATTTGTATTTGCTTCTTATTGATTCCTTTTTGGGTTCTTTTTGGGAAATTGAGCTTTTTAAGGGAATTTCTACAGTAGCTTGTGTTTTTAGTGAAAGTTTTTCTGTTTTAAAACTAAACCCCAAAGGTCTATTATCTTTTGAATACACTAATGTTGCTAATGAAGATTGTGTGAATTTTTGTATGAAGGAAAAATTTCAGGTGTAGAAAGAATGATATAATGAGATGAAGAATGGACAAAAGTTCAAGCTTGGGTATGCCACCCCGTGTCACCCCAAGAAATATTCAAGAGGTACAAGCGTCAAAGCTTGGGGATGCCCAAGGCATCCCCTTCTTCATCAATAAAAATCTCCGGTCTTTCTAGACACTTTGTTTTTTATTGTTTCATGCACAGATGTGTTGTTCTTGGAGCGTCTTAGTTTTTGTTTTAGTTTGCTTGAATAAAGTAGTTGGACCCCCGTTCTTGCTGTGTTGTTGCAAATAAATTGATTGGTGTTGGAAAGGAGTAGAAAGTTCTTGCTTGAATAGTACAAGAGGAGCTTGCTTTGACTATGTCATGTCGTGCTAGATGTTGTTTTGACCTTATGCTTAGTGATTATTTCTGTAGCATGACTTGTTCCAAACAATTAGGATTGCTTAATGTGCCTTGAAGGAATCATGCATTGTTTTAGCATACAAAAGCATAGTATTGTGGTATTCTCCTTTGATGCTTTGTTTGGGTTGACTTGGCACATGCTCACAGCATGTTATGACTATGAACAAGTCACCATAGCCGCTATGATCATTTAGTTTTTGAATTGTGGTTCCACTTTATGCTTTGATTAGTAATGTTTTGTCGCTCTGCATAATTATGGCCATTATTGCTGTATTAGTTGGTTGCTCCCAGTCTTTTGCTAGCCTCCACTTGTATGAGTAAGCTCTATATGCATCCAACTCCCAATAAACCAAGTTATTCCAAAGTGTCCACTATAAATTCCTATGCATGGTGTGTTACACCATTCCAAGTATATTCTTGTTTTATCTATCTTCCAATTAAAAAGTTATTTTGTTATGTGAAAACTTAGTGATTAAAGCTCTCACAAACTTGATGGTACACTTTATTTTTCTTGCCCCTAATAAACTTGAACCATTGTGTCATCTATGTTGTATATGCTTGCACTTATACGTTGGAATTAGCAGAACCATGCTGTCACAGGGAACACTTTCAACATTGCACTTGTACATTGCACATAGTTGATATCATGCTCTTTTGTTTATGGATGTCGTTGGTGTGAAATAAAAGGGGAGCTTGTAAGTCCATGGAGTTATGTATGTGTGTTAGAGAAACGCCTGGGCCGCTAGCCTAAGCCATGCCTAATCATGGTGGAAACTTGTAGCATCACCATAGTGAGAAATCTATGAAGCTTTCTTCTTATAAAAAAAGAGACATATTGAAAAGAGGAAAGAGAGAAAAAAGCACCATTTTCCCATGGTAAATAAGAAGATTGCTAAGATGCTCATTGTCTGCTTGCCTTGTCATTTTTATTATGGGATAGCTCCTGTATCATGTGAAAGGGGTACCCCGTTGGCGGTTCTCTATAATACACATGTACTTACTATGACAAGAACTTACAGGTGACTAAAGTTGAGTAGCATTAGGAGCGGCCCTCGTATTCAAGGGACATGAGATTGCCAACTTATACTTTGTCAAGCATATACTCCATATTTGTTCATTTTAACCTTAATCACTTCAAGATTCTTATGATAGGGGCAATGAGAGCTGAAAAATAACAAGTACCATAATTTTTGGAAGCTCTTTATAAGATTTAAAATCCCAGCTTCCCTTTTATGAAGGGCCTTTCTTCCACCATTATATTGAGTCTCGACCTTCTATCCTTAGGCACCAATTAAGAGAGCATAGTTGCCATTCTTAGTTCCATGTGCATTGTCCCAAAACTTATTGATTGATTCATATTGTTGATATTGCTTGCTCATGAACTATTTGTATCTAGTCACTCTTATGAACTTTGAAGCTGTCCTATTCATTTATTTGCTACTCCATGAGGGACAAGCTGAATGCCACTATGCTATGTTTTCTATATGTGAAAAAAACAAACGTCTTTCAATGCATTGTTATTTATTAATCTTTGTTTGTAACCTTTCATGTTGCATGCATAGTTACTATGTCTTATTGTTAGAACTTCTTCTTGCATGCTCATGTTTAGAGTTCTTTGATCCTAGATTTCAGTGCTTGCAAATGGTTTGATCTTGATTTTGATGGTGCATGTCACCTAAAAAATTATTCTTTTTATCACTTACCTACTCAAGGACGAGTAGGAGTTAAGCTTGGGGATGCTTAATATGTCATAAACGTATCTACAATTTTTGATGTTACATGCTTGTTTAGTATCTACTTTTCTTTGCTTTGTCTACACTTTGAGGTGTTTTATATGTTTTCTGGTAATAACCTATTAACAAGATGCCACAGTTCTAGTTGCATGTTTTCTTATGTTTTTGGTTCCAGAAAAGACAGAAAATCAATATTCTTGGAATTGGATGGGACAAAAGCCAAAGTCAATATTTTACCGTGGGGAACACGGAGCCAGAATACGAGACGGAGGGGAGCCACTAGGGGGCCACACCCCTGGCCACGCGGCCAGGATGGGCCCGTGCCTGGGGGGTGCAGCCACCCTGGGTGCCCCCTGCCTCGCCTCTTCGCCTATAAGAAGCCCAGATACCAAAACCATAAGTACCCGATCAATCTTCCACGAAACAGTCCATAGACGCCGCCACCATCGTCCCTAGATCGGGGGGATCTGAAGTTCTTTCCGACACCCTGCCGGAGGGGAGATCATCCTGGAGGCCTCCTTATTCACCATGCCAGCCTCCGGTATGAAGTGTGAGTAGTTCCACCTTGGACTACAGGTCCATGTAGTAGCTAGATGGCTGTTTCTCCTCCTTTGTGCTACCATGTTTAGATCTTGTGAGCTCCATTCATGATCAAGATCATCTATTTGTAATCATGCATGTTGTGTTTGTGGGGATCAGATGGATATTGAGATTACTATGTTAGATTGGTTAATGATTCTATCTTATTGATTCTATCATGTCTGTGTTGTTTATGATCTTTCATGCTCTCCGTTTCTAGTAGCTATCTTGGCCAAGTAGATGCTAGTGACTCCAAGAGGGGGTATTTATGCTCGATAGTGGGTTCATGCCTCTATTTAATCTGGGGAAGCGACATAAATCTCTAAGGTTGTAGATGTGCTTTTGGTACTAGGGAGAAAACAACGGTCTCTTGTTCATGGAACAAGTGGATTGTTTACCTTACACACTTTGCCTACTGCAGTAATCTATTGCTTGCAACTTAATACTGGAGGGGGTTCAGATGATAACCTGAAGTTGGATTACTAGTCATATATGCAGTTGGATGGCGGTCTATGTATCTTGTTGTATTGCCCAATCAAGTCTCATAGAATCATGAATTTCTAGTATTGCATTGTTATGCCTTGCTCTGACTTGTCAATTGCTCTACTGTAATTTGTTCACCCAGCATGCCATGTTTGTTTTTCTTAAGGAGAACACCTATAGTGAACTATGGACCCTGGTCCAATATTTACCATTGACACATCTTCCACTATTACTGTTTACTTTCTGCAAACCACCATTACCTTCCACACCATACAGTTAATCCTTTGTTTTCAACAAACCTGTGAGATTGACAACCTCACTATTCGTTGGGGAAAAGTCTTGAGTTTGTGTTGTGAAGGTTTCCAAGTTTCTTGCAACACCTTTGGGTCGTTTCCTTCCTCCTACTGGTTCGATAACCTTGGTTTCTTTCTGAGGGAAGACTTGCTGTTGTGCTCATCATACCTTCATCTTAGGGTCTCCCAAAGAAGATCTACATTGATCTGAGCACATCAATTTCTTTTCTGGCTTTTCTGAAACCAAAAACAACAGAAAATAGGCAACTGGCACTGCGACATCTTGTCAATAGGTTATTTCCAGAAAAGGTATAAAAATACCTCAAAGTTTAGACAAAGTATAGCAAAGTTGATACTAAACAAGCATGGAACATCAAAAATTATAGATACATTTACGATGTGTCAAGCATCCCCAAGCTTAACTATTGCTCGTCATCGGGTAGGTAAGTGATAAAAATAATAATTTTTGAGGTTACATGCACCATCACAATCCTGATCAAACCATCTGCAAAGCATTGAAAGCTGATATCAAAAGTAATCCAAACACGAGCATGAAAGATGTAGTTCTAACAATAAGACATAGCAACTATGTTGCAACATGAAAGGATACAAACAAAGATCATGAATAACAATGCATTGGGATACGTTTGTTCGTTTCACAAACAGAAAACATAGCATAGTGGTATTCAGGTTGTCCCTCATGGAGTAGCAAAACATAAATGCATAGGACACCTTCAAAGTTCATAAGGTTGACTAGATACAAATAGTTCATTATGAATCAATCAATAAGTGTCACATCCCAAATTTTAGATTTGGTCTGGCATATCATTCATATCATTGCATCATGCCTTTCCATGCCAAACCGTCGATCGAAATGAATCGGCGGAACGCTATTTCCAAAACCCTATTCTATTTTGCTACGAGGCTCCTGCGGGAGGATTTAGAGGATCTAGTGTTTCCACCCTTGTAGCCTAGTGGTTTCACCCGAACCATGACCCTAGATTATTCCCCTCGACTGTACGAAACCGTAGGAGCAAGAATCGCTCGAATCGGAGATCGTACGGAGACGTTCTCGCCGTTTTAGTGAATCGCCGGAAAACGGTCCAAAATTTCCGGACCGATTTCCGAATCCGCGTCTAATTCTGCGCCGAATTGGAGTAGGATCCGCGCAGGACCCACTTAAAGGGCCGAGCCGGCCACCTCGGGAACCGCACCCGACCCCGCCTGCCCCCGCGCGATCGCCCACCCGCGCGACTCCCGAGGCCGACGTCGCCATCGCCCCCTGGCGCCGCTGCCCCGCCGCCGGCCGCCTGCGCCGCCCCCGCCTCCGCCCGCGAGCACGCCGCCGCCAGCAGGCACCCGCGCGCCTCGCCGCCTCGGCCACTGCGCGCCGCGCCTCGCCCGCAGCACGCCGCCGCCGCATGCGCTGCTTGCTGCGCCACTGCCGCTGCCTCGCTTCGCGCGCGCGCACGCACGCACGTACACGCTCGCGCGCCGTTTGGTGTCGCGCCGTTTCGTCCGTACCGCGTCGCACGCGCGCCGGCTTGCGCACCGCGTTGACGATCCTTGTACCGCTCGTTGACCGTCTCCCTCCGTGTAGGAAAAACCCCGACGCCGGAACCGATCGCCGCCGCCGTCCGGAGCTCGCCGTCGTCCGTTTCGCCGTTTTTTTTCCGGTAAGACTGCAGCCACCATCAGATCTCAGATCAGCGGCTTAGATCGTTCTTTGACCAGTCAGACTCAGGCGTTGACTAGTCAGACGCCCAGTCAGCGCCCAGTCAGCAGACGTGTTGACCAGTCAACAGACACAATTGACTGGTTAATTTCGTTCATCCTTTTAGTTGACAGATTTCGGTAGGAACTTGTAAATTGCGTAGAAATTAAACCGCTTGGAGAAAAATTGCAAATAAAATATGTGTAGATTCAGTGAGTCGTGTAGAATCTCGCTGTACCTTTGGTTCAGACTTTTGCAGCAAGGTTTAGTACAGTTTAATCAAACTAGTTAGTGGCCTTTTCGGAGTAATAAATTCGTAGAAAAAGATCCGTAGCTCCAAAAATCGCGTATGATATGTCCCTGGATTCAGTGGAACGAGGGGAATCTCATCGTGAATTAAAAGGATAGGCTTACAGTGAATACTTATGCAGAAACTGTCTAGTGACTTTCTGCAGTGTTTTAATTACTCGGGGAGTTTTATAATTCGTTTTTGAGTAATTCCAATTGGTACTGTTTCTAATCAGCGATGCCTATACTGTAGAATTTTCCCAAGATTTTACAATCAGTATAATACCGGTAGTGATTTATTTAAATTCTAGCTCTAGTGGTGAGCATTGCTTTTTGCGTATTAGTTTTCCTTGCGCTAAAACTATTTTTCATGCATGCAATCAGTACCTCTACTGATTTCTATTATGTGGTGCAGCTGTAGCTCCAATTCACTTGCCTTGCATACCTTCATGCATCATATTTGTTGCATATGCTTGTGGATTGTTTGTTTATGAATGCAATTGTATCGTGTAGATTGTGACGAGTGCAACGCTTACTCGTGTGTGGATTGTTCTTCCGACCGCTACAACCAAGGCAAGTAGATGCTACTTTGTTCATGATATCGTCCTACTATTTTCAATGCATTGTCGTGTATTTGGTAGATGCATGTGTAGGATGATACTATCGCTATGCTATGTCCTATTATGTGGTAGGACCTTCCTTGTAGATGAACCACCGTTGGTAGATGTGCTTAGCCATGCTATGAGGAACGAGGGCTGGGTTACATCATTGAGACTTGTTTCAAAAAGGATTGGTTTGTGAAAACTAAAACAACTTAATCAATGAATCTCCTGGGTGTGATGGGATTGATAATTTTTGGTGGTTTATTGCGAAAAGGCACCCAGGTATCGAGAGAAATTGATTGGCTTCATTATTGTGTAGCTTACGTGTACAACCATGTGCCAATAATGGAATGGGCGGTTGGTTGGACTTAGTAGGTTGTGGTAACTCGAACCCGCGTATCCAGAGATGTAGAATTTTGGTAGGTTGGACCGGTGCGCGTCGGGATTGAGGAGCTACTTCCCGAACAGTCTCTTCTTGGACTTGTCCCTATCGTCACCCAAAATGAGAGTGATGGTATGAGCTGGGCTGGCCAAGTCACATGGGTAAAGTGTACAAACCTCTGCAGGGTGTATAATCTAATCGATTAGCCGTGTCCTCGGCTATGGACAACTGAGTTGCTTGATATTGATTCCATGACATGTTTCTCGCTCATTCTAATTTCATAATTGTTTTAATATTGTTGGGTTAACTTAATTGGGATCTTTTCAAAGAAAATCAAAAACTGTTTATGAAAGTAGGACAGATGTATTTGTAAATGCAAGCCAGACACAGCTCCACTTGCCAAATATGCATGTAGATGTTAGTACTATTGTCTCCATTACTAGCTCTCACTAGAGGAAAAAGGGCTATCCGTTCGCGACCCCTCGGAGCATTAGTCCCGGTTGCGCCACCAACCGGGACTAATGCTGGCACGCGTCCCGGTTGGAGTGGGCACGGGGCCAGGGGGCATGCGTCCCGGTTGGTAAGGGGGCATGCGTCCCGGTTAGAGCCACCAACCGGGACTAAAGGTTTGGCCACAGCCACGTGGCGTGGCACGCACCTTTAGTCCCGGTTGGTGGCTCCAACCGGGACTAAAGACCCCTGCCCTCTATAAATGCAACGCCCCAACCCCCTCTGCCTCCACTCTGTTTTTTCGAATGGTGGAAGGTGTGAGGGGGTGTGCTAGTTTTTTCTCATGCATGCATTGAAGGTGTTTGTTGAAATGTTTGAGTGAAAAATCCCGTTGAATTTCTCATAGAATAAAAATATAGAAGGTGTCCGAGACGCACTTGAGCCTTCTCCTCTTTATTTCTCTCGATCGAGGTTAGCAATCTTATCTTTTCTAGGTCATTGATACAATTCATGTGTCGGTGTGAATTGGTTATTTCACTATTTATGATGTCCTTTTTTTTATAAACTTACTTATATGATGCAGATGAACGGTCGGGAATGGATGTACGGTGACCGGCGGGTAGCCGGGTATATCAAAGGCGTGGATAAATTTATCGATGTGGCTACAGCAAACAAAGAGAATGGATTTATACGTTGTCCATGTGTTCAATGTCGGAACAACAAGGAGTACTCTTCCTCGAAAATCATTCGCGGCCACCTGATTATGAAAGGTTTCATGCCCAACTATAATTGCTAGACCAAGCACGGGGAAAGAGGGGTTATGATGGAAGATGGTGAAGAAGAAGATGATGATAACAACTATCATCATATGTTTCCTGAATACAATGATACTGCAATGGAAGACAATGGAGAGGAAAGAGGTGAAGAACGGGCATCAGATGAGCCGGCTGATGAACTTGGTAGGGTCATTTCTGATGCAAAGCGAGACTGTGAAACAGAAAATGAGAAGTTGAAGTTAGAGGGCATGTTAGAAGATCACAAGAAATTGTTGTACCCAAATTGTGAAGATGGCAGCACAAAGCTCGGTACCACACTGGAATTGTTGCGATGGAAGGCAGAGTGTGGTCTAACTGACTCCTCATTTGAAAAGATGCTGAAAATAATGAATCCGGAGTTTCCAAAACATAACGAACTTCCCGAGAGTACCTACGAAGCAAAGAAGACTCTCTGTCCTCTGGGTAAAAAGGACAAATGTCTGCCGAATCGGCAGGAAGTGGGTCCGGTTTGTACTACAGGTACATGATCTATCGCCCGTGATTTTTTGAAAAAAACATTTTTAGACTCGCAATATGTGGTTTCTTCAGAGATCCAATGCAAGTTCTAACGATGGTCGTCCCCTATCTTCATGCACACCGGTTCGACCATAGTTAGAAATTCAGATAATTCAAAACGGGCATAATAAATTCAAAATATCCGAACAATGAAAATCCTTCGCGTGGTGTCATATTATGTTACATAGTTGAAAGGAAAAATACCAGACTTGGTATATTGATCATGTTTCGAAAAAACCTTCACAAAATGACCTATCATGTTCGAGGTTTCATGGCTTTCGGTCCAAATGACCGATGTTATGTGCTGAATCACGGCATAGTTTGTGATGTTGTGCCCATATTATGCATGTGTGTGGACATTGGTATGGAGAACAATGTTGCAGGAGGAAGTTTTCCTTTTTGTCGCACGGAAAATCCCTTTTCCATTTTCCGAGCGCAAAAAACAGGTCGTTTTGTGAAGTAACCACCAAAATGCCGTTTCAGAATACTACCGTACTATTTTTCTAAAATACTAGACCACCTTACATGGACTATCTCCCAACCGGTACATCTCAAACCTTTTCGTCCATCCCGGGTAAAAAGGACAAATGTCTGCCGAATCGGTAGGAAGTGGGTCCGGTTTGTACTACAGGTACATGATCTATCGCCCGTGATTTTTTGAAAAAATCATTTTTAGACTCGCAATATGTGGTTTCTTCAGAGATACAATGCAAGTTCTAACGATGCTCGTCCCCTATCTTCATGCACACCGGTTCGACCATAGTTAGAAATTCAGATAATTCAAAACGGGCATAATAAATTCAAAAAAATCCGAACAATGAAAATCCTTCGCGTGGTGTCATATTATGTTACATAGTTGAAAGGAAAAATACCAGATTTGTTATATTGATCATGTTTTAAAAAAACCTTCACAAAATGACCTATCATGTTCGAGGTTTCATGGCTTTTTTTTAGGGTAAAATAGTAGGGCAAAAAAGCCCCACTGCAATTTTTTTTATATATCAAATAGAGTTACAAAAGAATATTTACAAACATAATCCACCTCAAAAAGAGGGATAACATTCTAATTAGCTATCTCCTGTCTAAATTGGCTTCAATCCAATCCTTAAGGCCCTAATAGTACTTCTTCTTAATTCTATATAGGACCCATCTTAATTCCTGAGCTATAATAGCCTTCCAGGTCTCCACCGACGCATGCTGATTGTTGAAAATTTCATTGTTTCTGCAAATCCAGATGCTCCAAGTTCCAAGTATCAGAATTTCCATTGCAAAAGGGACCTTTAGATCTTTTTTAATACTGGCTAGAACTTCAAAGATGCTTTGATCAGCCATATTGACCTGTGAGATTTCAGCCCAACAGGCTCTTGCAAATGGGCATTCCCAAAACAAATGTAAACTAGTTTCTTCACTATGGCAGCCCTGGAAGACACAATCATAAGATGCCAGAGAAAAACATTTCCTTTTCAGAAGATTTCTTGTGTTGAGTCTATCAAGCAGAAGGAGCCAGAAGAAGAATTTATGCTTTTGTTGACAAGAAGATTTCCAAATCCAAGAGAAATGTGGCTGAACCGATTGGTAACCAACTAACGAACAGTAAGCCTTTTTGACCGAAAAATTATTGCCCTAGATGTAAGACCAACAATCAGATTCCCCTTCCCTGCTAGAATTGAGAATTTGTTCAAGACTTTGATATTCCTGAAATGCTTGTTGGGACAAAGGAAGATAAAAGAGATCCTGAGTATTTGCAGTATGCAGGAACTCACTGACAGAAATGTGAGGGTTTTTTGCATATGAAAGTAGGTGAGGAAGCTTATGTTGGAGACAACTATCATTCCACATATCAGTCCAGAATAGTGTAGATTCCCCATTTCCCACCAAGCACTTTGCAAGTCCTTTAAAAATGTCAATCAGTTTTAGATGAGCTTTCCACCAAAAGGATCCCTCAACACTTCTTCCAGGCAGCTTATCATTACAATAGTAAGTATTCCATACCAAATGAACCCAGGGAATATCCTTATGATTATAAAACTTATCCAGATTCTTCAAAAGAAGAGCAGAATTTTGAACATTAAGATCAAGAACTCCCAATCCTCCCTGGTTCTTGGGTCTACAAACTTTCTTCCATGCTACAAGAGCAGTACCTCTAGCTTGAACATCAGAAGTTTTCTTTCTCCACAAGCATTGCCTCATATATTTAATCAACTGCTCCTTGATAGTGACAGGGAGATCAAAACAACTCATGTAATATATGGGAAGGGAAGATAACACAGACTTAACTAACTGCAATTTCCCCCCATAGTTCAGAAAGTCAACAATTCCACACAACCTTCTTTCAATTCTCTGAACAATAGGCAAAAAGTGTTCCACGGCAGGTTTATTCAAGCTCAGGGGCAGACCAAGATAGGTAAAAGGCAAGGATCCAGTGAGGCAAGAAAGAGTATTAGCAAAGTGCTCAAGCCTCTCAGAATCCATATTAATAGGCATCATGCTGGACTTGGAATAATTGACTTTGAGTCCAGTGGAGAGAGCAAAAGTATGCAGGATTTCTTTAAGACACAAGAGTTGCTCAGAATCAGCCTTAAGGATTACTAAAGTGTCATCTGCATATTGAACCACAGGGAAGTCAGGACAGAATACATGCTCAGTGGGCAAAGAAAGGAGACCCAGGGTCATTGCCTTATTGAGGATACTTTGAAGGAGATCAGCAGCCAGCACAAACAACAGAGGAGACAAAGGATCTCCTTGCCTGACACCCCTTCTACAGTAAAAAATTTTCCCAGGCACACCATTTAAAAGCACAGAGGAAGAAGCAGACCCAAAGATCATCTGAATCCAAGAAATCCATTTAACTCCAAAACCTTTGGCTTTAAGGATATTGATGATTGCAGAATGTTCAATTCTGTCAAAAGCCTTCTCAAAATCCAACTTGAGAATTAAAATTTCCTCCTTTGACTTGTGGCACTGATCAAGAAATTCAAATGCCCAACCTAAACAGTCTTGAATAGATCTTTGCTTGAGGAAACCATATTGATTCTTGTGAACAAGTTTAAGAATGACTTTTTGCAGTCTATTGGCCAGAATCTTGGTGATAATCTTAAGGACACTATTTAACAAGGAAATAGGTCTAAAATCAGCAGGAGTCAAAGGAGCAACAATTTTTGGAATGAGGGTGATGAAAGAAGAATTAATGCTCTCCAAAGAGACATTCCCTTCATAGAACTCAATAAGTAAATGCTTCACATCATCCTTGATAATAGGCCAGCAAAGCTTCATGAATTCATTATTAAATCCATCAGGGCCAGGAGACTTATCATTAGGCAAATTTGTGATGACTTCATCAATCTCCTCATCAGAGAAAGGCTTTTCCAACGCTTCCTTTTCCTCCTGACTTAAGCAGCCACCAGCCAAATCATTAAGATTGAAATGCATATCAGGCTTATCAGAAGTGCCCATTCTATCTCTAAAGGAATTCCAAAGAAGATTTGCTTTTCCATCATGATCATAGATCTCAAGATCAGAATCATCTTTGAGCATGGAAATGTAGTTATATCTAAAACTGATGGTAGCTCTGGAGTGAAAGAATTTGGTGTTCTCATCCCCCAGTTTAACCCATTTGATTTTCCCTCTCTACTTCCAATAAGTATTCTGATTTTTTAAAAGAGAAATAATAAGATCTTTCAAGATATCCCTAAGATTCCACTCATGAACAGTAAGAGTTCTCATTTCCTCCATGACATCAAGCAGATCAATGGTGGCATTAACATTATAGATTTGTGTCTTTAGACAAGGTAGCTGTTTAGCCCAAAGCTTCAACCCTCTTCTCACATTTTTGAATTTAGCATTTATTTTTTTTGCAGAATCCAGGAAGCCCACAGGAATTTTCCAGGCATTTTGAACAATAGCTTTAAACTCCTTATGATGTAACCAATGGTTTTCAAATCTGAACACATGAGCTTTTGGAATCATTGTGCCAATGGTAATGACACATGGAAGGTGATCAGAAGTAGGCCTAGTAAGAGGAGCAACAAAAGTGGAGGGAAAACTCTGAGTCCAGACAGCAGAAGTAAAAAACCAATCCAATCTTTCCAATAGAGGATCCTTCTGCATGTTACTCCAAGTGAACTTTCTACCCTTAAGTGGTAATTCAATGAGACCCAAATCATTAATAGCTTCATTGAAGAGAAGCATACCATTAACATCCCCTCCCAATTTGTTTCTATCAGAAGGCTGCCTACAGAAGTTAAAATCTCCCACTATAAGCCAATCCACATCATCAGGCATATCAATGCTGCCAAACCAGTCTAAAAATTCAGACTTTTTTTCAGGAAAACATGGCCCATAAATGTTGGAGAGGATCCAGGATTTATTGGACAAGAGAGATGTCAAGGTAATGGAGAGAGAGAACTCATTGAGGAAAGAAAGTTGCCCAGAAAACAGGGAGCCATTCCAAATGATGATCAAACCTCCAGATGCACCTCTGGAAGGAAGAAATTCAAAGTTGGTAAATTTGGAGGTCCAAATGACCGATGTTATGTGCTGAATCACGGCATAGTTTGTGATGTTGTGCCCATATTATGCATGTGTGTGGACATTGGTATGGAGAACAATGTTGCAGGAGGAAGTTTTCCTTTTTGTCGCACGGAAAAGCCCTTTTCCATTTTCCGAGCGCAAAAAACGGGTCGTTTGTGAAGTAACCACCAAAATGCCGTTTCAGAATGCTACCGTCCCATTTTCCTAAAACACTAGACCACCTTCCATGGACTATCTCCCAATCGGTACATCTCAAACCTTTTCGTCCATCCCGGGTAAAAAGGACAAATGTCTGCCGAATCGGCAGGAAGTGGGTCCGGTTTGTATTATAGGTACATGATCTATCGCCCGTGATTTTTTGAAAAAAACATTTTTAGACTCGCAATATGTGGTTTCTTCAGAGAAAATGGTTTTGAATTATTTATTTAAATCCAAACACTTTTTATGTTTAAAGTTTTTGTAAATTCCAAATTAATATTTAAAAATATAAGTTAATTCATTTTAAAAGGTTACATTAATTATTTTTTAAAAATAGAAAATGGTTTTGGATTATTTATTCAAATCCATACACTTTTATGTTTAAAGTTTTTCTAAATTCCAAATTGATATTAAAAATATATAAGTTAATTCATTTTTAATTGTAAATGGTTCATATTTTAAATGGTTACATTAATTATTTTTTAAAACAGAAAATGTTTTTGAATTATTTATTTAAATCCAAACACTTTTTATGTTTAAATTTTTTCTAAATTCCAAATTAATATTGAAAAATATAAGTTAATTCATTTTAAAAGGTTACATTAATTATTTTTTAAAAATAGAATATGTTTTTGAATTATTTATTCAAATCCATACACTTCTTATGTTTAAAGTTTTTCTAAATGCCAAATTGATATTAAAAAAATATAAGTTAATTCATTTTTAATTGTAAATGGTTCATATTTTAAATGGTTACATTAATTATTTTTTAAAACAGAAAATGGTTTTGAATTATTTATTCAAATCCAAACACTTTTTATGTTTAAAGTTTTTCTAAATTCCAAATTAATTACCATTTAAAAAACAATACAAATTTAAACCCGAAAATAAAAAATAAGGCGGGACAGAGAGAAAATACCTGAATTTTTTTGAAAACAGGGGAATATGTCCCGGTTGGAGCCACCAACCGGGACTAAAGACCCCCTGCGCGCCAACCCTTGGTCTGTTGAAAATTTTGGAGTATAGGTCCCGGTTGGTGGCTCCAACCGGGACGTATGACCCTTTAGTCCCGGTTGAAGCCACCAACCGGGACAAAAGGTCCTTTGGTTATAACTGGGTGCCCCTCCTCTTCTTCTTCCCCATCTCCCCTCCTCTTCTCTTCTCTTGCACGACGCCGTCAGGATGCCCGCCGCCGTGCACGCCCTACCGGCCGCCCCTCGCCCAGCCAAGCGTGCAGGAAGCTTCGCCTCGTCGCCCCGAGGCTTCTCCCTGAAGGAATCGTCCCCGCTCGCTCCCAATCGTCGCCAACGACCCTCGAGCCCGACGATCGCCGTCGTCGATTCGTCGGCTCCCGACCTCGCCTCGCCTCCCCGACACCACCACCGCACACCTGGTATGCTGCTGGTCCTCGTGGACCCTCTCTCTCGCCCCCTCTCGCTCTGGTTCATCCTCCCCGTCGACCACCTGCCACCACCGCCGCTCACCGTCGTCGTGCTCTCTCTCCGGTGACCTTTTGGAGGCGGCGCCACTACTCTTTGGCTCGCCTCAACCTCCTCTCTCTAACGCGCGCACGCACGCGCCCTAGATCGCCCCCTAACGTCGTTCCCGATCACCGTCCTGCAAGCCACCGCCGGCGTGACGTCACCCGTGCATCAGCGCGACCCAGCCAGGGAGCCACTTTGCCTACATGGCTTTCCTATGTGGCCTCTGGCCCACAGGTCAGCATCTCTGGCTAGCCCCAGCCCGAGTGAAAAATGCCCCCCTGAACCACTTTTGCTTGTGTGGCTGCTGAGGTGGCTCCGGGCCCCTCTGTCAGTCATTGTGTCTAGATATGCCTGCGGTGTAAAAAGTTTAACCAGCTTTTAATAATTTCAGAAATAATTATAATCTTATAAATTCAATAACTTTTAACCTATAAGTCATAAAAATATGAATAATATATCAAAATGTTCAGAAAAATGAAACCTAGCTATCTAAGCTATAATCATGCATTGTTCAAAAACTTAAATTACAAGTTTAATTAGAAAAATAAATCCACCCCTCTCATGTGTTCCGGAGTTTCTCCGAGTTAGGGTTTTCACCCCTCGGAACCCCGATTAAATCGTCGAGCATTTCTTAGGGTTACATTCCAATGCAAATTAACTTGTCATATCATCATACTTGCTTGAGCATTGCATCGATGCCATGTGTTGATTGTTTCCCTTTCTTTTTGGTGTTTGGATTATTAGGTTTATTATTAGTTAGGTATTATTAGGTTTATTAATTAGTTTGGTATTATTGGTCTTCGGCCCCATTGGTCAGTCACTGTGGGTAGCCCCAGACCCGATTCACATTTTCAAGCAACTTAGGTGCATGTGGGTTCGACGATGTGCCTATCTACTACACGGTTTCCCTTTCTCTTCATTTTTATTATTGTGTATGTATATATTAGGGTTTCTCTGAATTAGGGTTTATATCTCTCAACACCGTACTTAACTTTCTCCTTTAGCCGCTTTGACTTATTCGTTTTTCCACCTATGCAGAAAATATGGACCCACACGTCAGAGACGAAGAAAAGGAAGAGTTGATCCAAGGTGTGATCCGTGGGGAAGATAATTTAGACGTATCAACGTTTCTGAATAACTCCGGTGAGGGTGATCCTCTTTTTACCGGAGCAGACAACTTGTTTGAGGTTGAAGGTGTTGCCTTCCGCGAGGGAGAAGGCGATGCCTTGTGTAATCGAGAAGACGACCGCTCCGGCGAGGTGCATGTAATATAAATCAATTCATTAATTAATCATCTGCTATCTATATAGAAATAGTAACGACGATCTTTCTTCTTTTAGCCCTCCGGATCGAAGGAATCTACTGAAAAGAGAAGACGAGGCCCAACCAAAAAGTTGCATGACCATGAGAGGTTCAGGATCGAAGATGTCGCTGAAGACGGCAGACCGACAGCTCCCGAAGTTGTCGCAACCAAATTTGTGGCACAATGCGGAGTAATCGTTAGGGACTTAATCCCGATCACCATTAGAAATTGGAATAGGCCCGCTAATGCGGATGAAGAGGGAACATGTTTATTTGTCCCTAACCACGCCAAAGATTTACTGTGGAAGAGGCTCATGGTTAATTTCAAACTACCGAAGATAGAGCTGGATCCAAATGCGGAGGATCCAGTTGAGGATGCCTTACAACATGGGAGAGCCATGGAGGCTAAGGTCAGGGAGTGGGCTTTGAAGAAGATGGCCCAGTGTTTCACCAACTGGAAGAAAAGATTGCACCTTGACTATGTCGTGAAAAAGAAGACTCTCGATTTCAAGAATATTCAGTTTGAGAAGATAAAACCATTCTGGGATGAGTTTGTGGAATACAAGAAATCAGAAAAAGCTAAGAAAATGTCTGAAACGAATAAGCTGAATGCTGCTAAGAAGAAGTATCACCATACTATGGGGCAAGGTGGCTACAAGGTTGGCATTCCTAAGTGGGAGAAACTTGAGCAGGAACTGCGTGATAAAAAGATCACCCAGAGACAGACGATTGGGTAGAACGTGCAAGGAATTGGTTTTACGGGCATGGGGGCACGTTGGACTCGGAAGGGATGTGTATATATAACATACGACATAAAGAAGACCCCTTGCCAATCGAGAGGATCAGAAAAGCAGTAAAGGCTGTTAAAGATGGGGACTTCATTCCCGATAGAGAGAATGATGAGCTCACACTCGCCCTTGGAAATAAGGAACATGATGGACGAACACGAGGCACAAGAGGCTCCCAATCATGGAGGGCTGGGTTTCCCGAAGAGAGGAAGAAATATCCTGATAGAAGCCGTCAGAGGAGAAAGGACAGGGCGGCAGTTGAAGTAGAAAGTCAGAAAGAGCGAATGTGTTTAATTGAAGAACGATTAAAGCAACAACAAGATGAAATTAACACTCTTAAAGAGCAAAGTACTACCGGCCTATCTCAGCAGCACACTGCATTCGATGCTACCGGCCTATCGAATAATCGAAAAAGCAGTGTGGCTTCCACCGAGGTCCCGGGTGATGACAATGGCGATGTCGATGATGCACCGACGATGGCTCCTGTTGGCTACCCAGTGGATGATATCACAGAGATGACACACTGCGAGCTACATGTCAAAGTTGTGAACATATCAATGAAGGTGGCGGTCGGCTATGCCTTACCAATTGGACCCACCCCAACTTACCACTGTCGTCCGGTTCCAGAGGGCTACACTGTTGTCGGCGTGGATGAAATCATGCCCACCTTTGAGGTTTTGAATCTTCACTACCCTACTGGTGAAGGGGATGTGACTGTGCTGGGTGACGCAAAAAACGTCACCATTCTATGGCCGAAGGATTGTATCGTGCTTCGAAATCACACGCCAAGGCCATCTTCGCCGCCGCCTCACCCGTCTCCAACGAGGTCGTCGCCGCCGCGGCAGCCGTCTTCGTCGCCTCACCCGGCTCCGTCGCCTCACCAATCTCCGGTGCAGCCATCGCCGCGGGAGCCATCACCGGCGCCTCAGGATAAAAGGCGTAAGCGTACCGCTACTGTGCGTCGTAAGCGATCGTCGAAACGTAAACAAGAGCCTCTTCCAAAAGTACCAACGGTTCCTCCCAAGAGATCTTATGACTGTACTGAAGAGGAGACTGCGGCGATCGTTGATGCGGAAATGACAGCGTTTTTCGCTAAGCTGAGGCGGCCGAAAGAGCCAGAGTTCCCCAGCACCAAAGAAGAAAAAGCCAAAGTGTTGAAAATGCTAAAGACTCTTCATCAACCCGAGCCTAAGCTGTCATCAGACTATGAGCGTTCTATTCTCAAGTCACATGCGGCACAAAAAGCCTCGAAGAGCAGTACTGATGCAAGCGGGAAATCTGTTGCCCAGCTCGGAGAACAAGCAAAACAGACTTGCGCCCCTCTCAAGGTGATTTCTCAAACCAATGTGGGGTCGAGCAAATATGGGGCCGAAGAGCAGTATGATCCAGAGGTAGTTTCACAATACGGAGAAGCTGTCGCTGCTCAAGGTATGAGTATTGCCCAGTACTTATCCCAGTTAGAGTTCTTCCCCGTGAGTGAAGTAGCATACAAATACCAGTACGGAAAACCTCTCGTCAAACCTGAGGAGGTAAACATTCTTCCAACAAAAATGCGAAGATTGCATAACTGGTACATGCATGCCACAAGGGCCGGGGCTAACTGGATAGTGCTGAGGGTTACAAAAAAGCATCATGGGAAAGATAAGGATGACATGATATCCATTGAATTTGATGAACTATTTCAATTATTCAATCAAGACGCCTTGGACAAATCGATCATGAGTGCCTATTGCTGTAAGTACTAATTATGTAATTAATTTAGTCTCCAGCTATATTATTTTGTTTATTGCATGTATATAATCATACTGTAATATGCAGAATGAAGATTCTCGAATGCAGCAGAGGACAAATCTATGACATTGGCTTCATTGACCCATATTGGGTTCATGAAGCTAATCTCAAAATAAGCCCCCAGGATACGGAGGATAATATAGTACACGCGTTAAGGTTTCAAGAAACCAAAAGGGAAATACTATTTCCTTACAACTTCCAGTGAGTGTTATTGTCTTGTATACACTTTCTATTTCGCTTACTCGATGTTAAGTATATAATTGATTAGTTCTGCATTCGCAGGTACCACTATATTCTATTAATCATTCAACTTGACAAAGGGCGTGTACTAGTCATGGACTCGAAACATAAACCCCTTGAGACGTGGAAGGACATGCAGATACTTCTCCAGCGGTAATTCTAATCATTACGACACTATATCGGCAACGTTCGTGAATTTTATGATATCAAGTACTTAATAACTTATTTTATTCGTTTTCTACGCCGGGCAGCGCTTGGAAACGGTTCACCAAGAAGGCTAGGGGTGTTTGGAAAGAGGAGCTTACATTTCAACCACTAGATGTAAGCACCACTAGCTATATCCGCGCATCTCTTTGATTCTAGTTTTGATACAGTTATTATCATGCTTGATTATTATTTTGATTGAACTCTGTTCTCGTAAAGTGCCTGACGCAGGGACCAGGTAACAATCTATGTGGATACTATGTATGCGAGTTCATCCGGCAGACGTGCGATGAGAAGGGCAGAAATTTAGAGCAACTCCACGTACGTAAACAATTTCTATAGTTTTTAATTACAATCAAATTGTGTTTAGTTTCATATTCATATAGGCTGACTCCTTTTTTAAATCAGATCGAACGTCTACGGGACGGTCTTCTGCCAAAGGATCGCATACGAGCAATTCAGGAGGAATTGGCGGGATTCTTGGATGCAGAAGTCCTAAACACACAAGGGGAATACTACTCGGCTGTGTATAGACAATAGGAATTGTAAAAATAGCAACTTTCAAGAAATTGGCCGGTAGCATCGAATAGCAACTTTTGTATGTAGTGCATGAACTCGATCCGTGTATTGAATGTAATGTTGTCATGATGATCTTGTGTAATATAAGGTTCCTTCGTTGATAAGTGCAAAACACTAAATAAACAATAAAACAACCTAAATGAATTCTCTGCCGCGGCACAAAAAGTGGCGAAAATGCTGCCGTGGCAACAAAATGTGCCAAAATGAATTCTCTGCCGCGGCAGAGAAATGGGCCAAATCTCTGCCGCGGCAGCAGGTTATTAGTCCCGGTTCGTGTTACGAACCGGGACTAATTCTCCACCCCCCCTCGCGCTCTGATGCCGCCACGTGTGCCCCATTTGTCCCGGTTGGTGGGGCAACCGGGACTAATGGTTAGAGCTTTAGTCCCGATTGCCCCGTCCCGGTTGGGCAACCGGGACTAATGGCCCTTACCAACCGGGACACATGGGCCCTTTTTTACTACTTGCCATACATTCCATGTATTGACCCTTCGGGGTTGCTACGTTTCATGTTGCAGGTTATTCCGATTCTGAGTAATCGATATAGGCCACGGTACTCCACTCGGCACTTGTTCACTTGTGGGCAATTTGAAGAATGGAGGATTTACCTTATTTATGTTGCTACCTGAATAATTTGAGCTAGCTTTGTGCTAAGCTTTTATTGTAATAATGGTACTCTAGATCATCGTTACTTATGATACACGGATATTTTGCTATGTTATTCATCTTATTCTATTGTGCGCCAAGGAACCGATCCAGGGATTGGCATGTCACATAGAAGCCACGGTCTTTTCAGAACCGGGGTGTTACAGGATGGTATCAGAGCCCGTGTGTCGACTGTAGGATCGTGACCTAGGATTGGATTAAGAAGCCATAGAGTTACTAAAGCCTATATTAACTCTGTCTTTCATCTTATGCCCTTCACCCTCGTAAATTCTTACCATATGCTATTCTCACACTTTCCTCTTTTACTTGATAGATGGGAGACGTCAGGACTGAGTATGTCACCATGGAGTCACCAAGGCCCTTTGCAAGGCAGTTAGCTCAGCTCTCTCAGTCATTGGGATTGCCACTGCCCATGTTCAAGGGAAGAAGGCTGTACACCTATGGATATGGAGAGGATGCATGGGAGATCACTACCTTCATATTCAGAGATGCCGCCTTGCCAAACCCCGTGCACTTGATCTACACCAAGACATACTGCAACTGGGGACTTGGAATCAACTTGGCCGTACATGAAGCCCTGTCTCGCTAGTGCCATTATGTCCGACACCTACTGCCTGCAGATTCACCCTGCCATGACTATGGGAGGCGTGATGAAGATGGGCACATTGTGGTTACCCCGGGCGACAGGAACAACATGCCGCCCCGTCGGAGGCACATAGAGGACATGGAAAGGGAGAATGGAGCTCTAGCTGAGAAGGTGATGATGATAAAAGAGATTGCAGATTTTACTAGCAATGGTATGGTGGTTCAAGGACAGGAGATTGACACCTTGCATGAAGCTGTGGGAGTTCTGGAGAATGCCCTGATAGACAGAGATGCAACCATAGCTCATCTTCATGGCACTGTGCAAGAGAACACCCAGAACATACAACAGTTGCAAGGGACCGTCCAGGAAAGGGACCAAACTATTGAAGCTATGACAGCCCATATTGCCGCTCTCCAAGCACAGCTGAATCCACCCTCTGATGATGACAATGGAGATGATGGCAACAATGGGGATGATGATGACAGTGGAGACGATGACGATGATGAGGACGAGGATGATGATGATGGAGACGATGATGGTGGAGGAGATGAAGCTGTTGCAGTTGCAGCTGAGAGTGAAGAAGAAGAGGAGGATCCAGAAGAGGTGGAGTTTGAGATCTCAAGTGATGATTCAGGAGAGGTGTACACTCTGCCGCCATGGTTGTACCGCGAGCCGAAGCGCCAACGCATGACCGCAAGGACCTACCTCAACCTCTTCAAGAAATAGATAGAAGTCCACCAATTAGTCCACGTTAGGCAAATTCATTAGGATTAGTCTCGATCAAGGTGAAACTTAGTTCGTGTTAGTTTAAGAGTGTTTAGTTGCTTATTTGTGTACTCCAATATCCCAGGAATTATTTGTGCGAATTTTATGAAAGAGTTATGGCAATTTTGGTTAACATCTGTGTTATTTTCGCTGCAGTTTTCTGCTGATACAGCAGTACTGCGCGATTTTTATTATTTTTCTGGTAACTCGGAAAAATCTGAAAAAAATTGGGCTGATGCGAAACTCTCTGTACTATATGTGAAAAAATCAGCTAAATTTTCTAACGAGTTTAAGTCAGGTGGAAAAATTCGTGAACGCTGCTGGACTGTTCTGGCAGATTCCTGTTTTTGTTGTTTATTTGATCGACTGTTTGGTTAACCACTGCCAACTCTTGTAAAACTATTTCAGTAGTTATGTACTGCTGGATCACTTGTTTGTTGAAGTGTTGATTGCTTGTGATTGTCTGCTATTGTTTGTTGTTGATTGATCATATGCATGGGTAGAATCCTATTACCGTAGTTGATTCTTTCTAAACTTACCTGTGCTGAACCGCAGATGCCTCCTCGCCGTCACCCCACTGAGTTGGAGCAGCTTATGGCAGCTCAGGCACAGCTGACCCAAGTGATGACTCAGTTCATGGCAAATCAGAACAACAACAATGGAAACAATCAGCCTCAGGGAGATGCTCTCACCAGATTTCTGAGGTTAAGGCCAGCTAAGTTCTCTACTACAACGGAACCAATGGTTTCTCTCAACTGGTTGCATTCAGTCAACAAGGATCTAGTAACTGTTGGATGCACCGATGCTGAGAAGGTGAGGTTTGCCGCTCACCTACTGGAGGGACCAGCCGCTTCTTGGTGGGACACTTTTCAGATCACCCACCCATTGGATACTGTGACTTGGGCTATGTTTGAGGAAGGTTTCAGGACCAACCACGTGTCTTCAGGAGTTCTGAGCCTGAAGAGGAAGGAGTTCCGCAACTTGTGCCAAACCAATCGCACCGTGGCCGAGTACATTGAGGAGTTCAACAACCTGTCCTGTTATGCACCTGAGGATGTTGACACTGATGCAAAAAGGAGGGAGAGATTCCTGGATGGCCTCAGTGACGAGCTTTCAGTACATCTACTGGTGGTATATTGACCCACTTTCTAGGAGCTTATGGACAAGGCCAGGATCTTGGAAGGGAAACACAAGCAAGTGGAAGGCCGCAAGATAAAGAACAATAATCATCACTCTGGTTCTCACCACAAGTCTCGCACTTCATATGATGGATACTCCAAGCATGGAGGAAGTGACGATGGGAGCCATGACCGCCACCACCATGGAGGCGATGGACATCGTCATGACAACCATAGGAGCAGCCACCACAGCCACAAGGGAGGACACTCTCACCACTCAGGAGGACACGGTGGACATGACCGCAACCGTGATCGCAGCTTTGTGAAGAAGAATCTGAGTGAGGTGACGTGCTTCAAGTGTAAACAGAAGGGACACTATGCTGACAACTGTCCAGAGAGGAAAGGACTGAAGCCAACCAACGCCGAGAAGGCCACAGTGAACCACATGAATGTGGAGGAGATTTCAGATGAGCCTGACCTTGTGATTGGTAAGTTCCCAATCAACACTTACCCTGCACTTATACTTTTCGATACTGGTGCATCGCATTCATTCATATCAAGGGCATTTGTGGATAAGTATAAGCTACCTACTGAGTCTATGAAAAGGTCTATTAGAGTGAGTTCACCTGGAGGAGATATGATAGCTAGCGCGGGATGCCGCGACTTAACTATGAGGATTGGAACACACAACTTCATTGCAGATTTGGTAGTGTTGGAATCACATGGATTAGATGTTATTCTGGGTATGGATTGGATGTCTATGCATGGGGGACACATAGATTGTGCACAGCGAGCTGTTTCACTCAAACCCCGGATGGTAAGAGGATTAGATTCAAGTCGGCTGCACGACCGAGAAGGTGTAAGTTGAATTCTATTAAGGGGGTTAGCATGGATACTGTGCCAGTGATTAGGGATTACCCCGACGTGTTTCCGGAAGAACTGCCAGGGATGCCACCTGACAGGGATGTAGAGTTTCTCATCGACCTGATGCCGGGAACAGGACCTATAGCAAAGATACCATATAAGATGGATGTGGATGAGCTGAAGGAATTGAAGAAGCAGTTGAAAGAGCAGCTGGCAAAGGGATTCATTCAGCCTAGTTCGTCGTCATGGGGTGCACCTGTTCTGTTTGTGGAGAAGAAAGACAGCAGCAAGAGATTAGTAGTGGACTATCGCTCGCTGAATGAAGTAACCATCAAGAACAAGTACCCTATGCCGAATATAAATGATTTGTTTGATCAACTGGAAGGAGCAAAGGTGTTCAGCAAGATTGATCTGCAATCAGGCTACTTCCAATTGAAGATCCGGGAGGAGGACGTACCAAAAACCGCCTTCACCACTAGGTATGGTTTATATGAGTATACAGTTATGTCTTTTGGACTAACGAATGCCCCGGCGTATTTCATGACCATGATGAACAAGGTATTTATGGAGTACTTGGACAAGTTCGTGGTGGTGTTTATTGATGACATACTGATATATTCTAAGGATGATGCTGAGCATGAGAAACATCTGCGAATGATTATGGAGAAGCTAAGGGAACACAAGCTGTATGCCAAATTCAGCAAGTGTGAATTCTGGCTTAACACCGTTGGGTTTCTTGGACACGTAGTGTCAGGAGAAGGAGTCGCTGTTGATCCAAGCAAAGTGACTGCAGTGACAGAATGGGAAGCGCCCAAGAATGCAGGAGAGATACGAAGCTTTTTGGGACTTGCTGGATATTCTCGGAGGTTCATTGAAAACTTTTCAAAGATTTCTAAGACAATGACTGAACTTCTGAAGAAGGAGAGGAAGTTTGAATGGTCAGACGTATGTGAAGCCAGCTTTCAGGAACTGAAGCGTCGATTAGTGACCGCACCTGTTCTGTGTTTACCAGACCTTCAGAAGGATTTCCAAGTGTACTGTGATGCTTCTCGACAGGGACTTGGGAGTGTGCTGATGCAAGATGGGAGAGTAGTGTCATATGCCTCGCGACAACTCAAGCACCATGAGCGGAATTACCCCACACACGACTTGGAGTTAGCGTCAGTGGTTCATGCGCTCAAAGTATGGAGGCATTACTTAATGGGAAAACACTGTGATGTGTACACCGACCACAAGAGCCTGAAGTACATATTTACGCAGAAGGAACTGAACATGAGGCAACGGAGATGGTTGGAGCTTATCAAGGACTATGACATGAATTTGCAATACCACCCAGGAAAGGCTAATGTAGTAGCTGATGCTCTGAGCCGGAAGGTTTATGCCAATGGATTGACAATTGGTGAATTGCCTGAGGATTTGTGCAAGCAATTCAAGGACCTTAGACTGGAGGTAGTATCTGAAGGATACCTGGCTACAATGGAAGTCCAACCGACGCTACAGGACAGAATCGTAAAGGCTCAGGTAGGAGACAAGGAAATAGAGGAGATAAAGGAAAAGATGAAGGAAAATTGGGAAAAGGATATTCACGAGGATGAGCATGGTACCTTGTGGTATGGAGATCGTTTATGTGTGCCCAGCGACCCGGAGATAAGGGAGTTGATTCTGCAGGAGGCTCATAACTCGCCATACTCCATACATCCGGGCAACACAAAGATGTATATGGATTTGAAGAGCAGATTTTGGTGGAATAACATGAAGGGAGATAACGCCAAGCATATTGCCCTATGTGATGTATGTAGCCGAGTGAAGGCGGAACACCAGAAGCCAGCAGGATTGCTACAGCCATTGCCTGTGCCGGATTGGAAGTGGGATAGAGTGGGAATGGACTTTATCACAGGATTGCCCAGGACCAAGTCAGGATATGACTCTATATGGGTAGTGGTCGACCATTTGACCAAGGTACCCACTTTATACCGGTGAAGACGACCTATACGAGTGCAAAGTTGGCTAAGATCTACATGGACAGGATTGTGTGCCTACACGGAGTTCCCAAGAGTATTGTATCAGATAGAGGCACCCAATTTACCTCACACTTCTGGCGCCAGCTACACGAGTCACTTGGTACTAGATTGGAGTTTAGCACAGCGTTTCACCCACAGACTGATGGACAGACCGAGAGGGTGAATCGGATTTTGGAAGACATGCTGAGAGCTTGCGCTTTGGCTCATGGTTCTAGTTGGGATGAGAATTTGCCGTATGCGGAGTTTTCCTACAACAACAGCTATCAGACAAGCATCAAGACGTCACCGTTCGATGTGCTATATGGGAAACAGTGCCGGACACCATTGCTATGGGATGGAGTAGGAGAACGTCAGTTGTTTGGACCTGATTTGATCAAGGATGCTGAGGAGAAGGTCGCCTTGATTAGGGACAGGCTGAAGGTAGCACAATCAAGGCAGAAAAGCTACGCTGACGCCAAGCGCAAGGAAGTGGTGTATGAGATAGGTGATAGAGCATACCTCAGAGTGTCACCACTTCGTGGAATCAAGAGATTTGGAATTAAGGGTAAGCTGGCACCTCGATTTATTGGACGTATCGAGTCTTAGCATGCAAAGGAGAAGTTGCTTATCAGTTGGAGTTGCCAGAGGCTCTGTCCGCTGTTCACAACGTGTTCCACGTGTCCCAACTGAAGAAGTGCCATCCAGAGATGGTGGATACACCATTAAGAGATACTGTACCGCTAGAGGAGGTTCAGCTTGAGAATGACTTCACCTATGAGGAGAAAACGGTCAAGATTCTGGAGACAGCGGAAAGGACTACCCGTACCAAGACGATCAAGTTTTGCAAGGTGCAGTGGAGTCACCACACCGAAGAGGAAGCCACTTGGGAGCGTGAGGATGACATCCGAGAGGACTACCCACACCTATTTGCTAGCCGCGCCGAATATCAAGGACGAGATTCATCTTAAGGGGGTTAGTCTTGTCACATCCCAAATTTTAGATTTGGTCTTGCATATCATTCATATCATTGCATCATGCCTTTCCATGCCAAACCGTCGATCGAAATGAATCGGCGGAACGCTATTTCCAAAACCCTATTCTATTTTGCTACGAGGCTCCTGCGGGAGGCTTTAGAGGATCTAGTGTTGCCACCCTTGTAGCCTAGTGGTTTCGCTCGAACCTTGACCCTAGATTGTTCCCCTCGACTGTACGAAACCGTAGGAGCAAGAATCGCTCGAATCGGAGCTCGTACGGAGAAGTTGTCGCCGTTTTAGTGAATCGCCGGAAAACGGTCCAAAATTTCCGGACCGATTTCCGAATCCGCGTCTAATTCTGCGCCGAATTGGAGTAGGACCCGCGCAGGCCCCACTTAAAGGGCTGAGCCGGCCACCTCGGGAACCGCACCAGACCCCGCCTGCACCCGCGCGATCGCCCACCCGCGCGACTCCCGAGGCCGCCGCCGCCATCGCCCCCTGGCGCCGCTGCCCCGCCGCCGGCCGCCTGCGCCGCCCCCGCCTCGGCCCGCGAGCACGCCGCCGCCAGTAGGCACCCGCGCGCCGCCGCCCGCCTTGCGCCCGCCGCCGGCGCGCCTCGCCGCCTCGGCCGCTGCGCACCGCCCGCTGCAGCGCTCGCTGCGCCGCGCCTCGCCCGCAGCGCGCCGCCTCGCTGCGCACGTCGTCGCCACATGCGCTGCTTGCTGTGCCGCTGCCGCTGCCTCGTTTCGTGCGCGCACGCAGGCACATACACGCTCGCGCGCCGTTTGGCGTCGCGCCGTTTCGTCCGTACCGCGTCGCACGCGCGCCGACTTGCGCGCCGCGTTGATGATCCTTATACCGCTCGTTGACCGTCTCCCTCCGTGCAGGAAAAACCCCGACGCCGGAACCGATCGCCGCAGCCGTCCGGAGCTCGCCGTCGTCCGTTTCGCCGTTTGTTTCCGGTAAGACTGCAGCCACCGTCAGATCTCAGATCAGCGGCTTAGATCGTTTGTTGACCAGTCAGACTCAGGCGTTGACTAGTCAGACGCCCAGTCAGCAGACGTGTTGACCAGTCAACAGACACAATTAACTGGTTAATTTCGTTAATCCTTTTAGTTGACAGATTTCGGTAGGAACTTGTAAATTGCGTAGAAATTAAACCGCTTGGCCAAAAATTGCAAATAAAATATGTGTAGATTCAGTGAGTCGTGTAAAATCTCGCTGTACCTTTGGTTCAGACTTTTGCAGCAAGGTTTAGTACAGTTTAATCAAACTAGTTAGTGGCCTTTTCGGAGTAATAAATTCTTAGAAAAAGATCCGTAGCTCCAAAAATCGCGTATGATATGTCCCTGGATTCAGTGGAACGAGAGGAATCTCATCGTGAATTAAAAGGATAGTCTTACGGTGAAAACTTCTGCAGAAACTGTCTAGTGGCTTTCTGCAGTGTTTTAATTACTCGGGGAGTTTTATAATTCGTTTTTGAGTAATTCCAATTGGTACTGTTTCTAATCAGCGATGCCTATACTGTAGAATTTTCCCAAGATTTTACAATCAGTATACTACCGGTAGTGATTTATTTAAGTTCTAGCTCTAGTGGTGAGCATTGCTTTTTGCGTATTAGTTTTCCTTGCGCTAAAACTATTTTTCATGCATGCAATCAGTACCTCTACTGATTTCTATTATGTGGTGCAGCTGTAGCTCCAATTCACTTGCCTTGCATACCTTCATGCATCATATTTGTTGCATATGCTTGTGGATTGTTTGTTTATGAATGCAATTGTATCGTGTAGATTGTGACGAGTGCAACGCTTACTCGTGTGTGGATTGTTCTTCCGACCACTACAACCAAGGCAAGTAGATGCTACTTTGTTCATGATATCGTCCTACTATTTTCAATGCATTGTCGTGTATTTTGTAGAGGCATGTGTAGGATGATACTATCGCTATGCTATGTCCTATTATGTGGTAGGACCTTCCTTGTAGATGAACCACCGTTGGTAGATGTGCTTAGCCATGCTATGAGGAACGAGGGCTAGGTTACATCATTGAGACTTGTTTCAAAAAGGATTGGTTTGTGAAAACTAAAACAACTTAATCAATGAATCTCCTGGGTGTGATGGGATTGATAATTTTTGGTGGTTTATTGCGGAAAGGCACCCAGGTATCGAGAGAAATTGATTGGCTTCTTTATTGTGTAGCTTACGTGTACAACCATGTGCCAATAATGGAATGGGTGGTTAGTTGGACTTAGTAGGTTGTGGTAACTCGAACCCGCGTATCCAAAGATGTAGAATTTTGGTAGGTTGGACCGGTGCGCGTCGGGATTGAGGAGCTACTTCCCGAACAGTCTCTTCTTGGACTTCTCCCTATCGTCACCCAAATGAGAGTGATGGTACGAGCTGGGCTGGCCAAGTCACATGGGTAAAGTGTACAAACCTCTGCAGGGTGTATAATCTAATCGATTAGCCATGTCCTCGGTTATGGACAACTGAGTTGCTTGATATTGATTCCATGACATGTTTCTCGCTCATTCTAATTTCATAATTGTTTTAATATTGTTGGGTTAACTTAATTGGGATCTTTTTAAAGAAAATCAAAAACTGTTTATGAAAGTAGGACAAATGTATTTGCAAATGCAAGCCAGACACAGCTCCACTTGCCAAATATGCATTTAGATGTTAGTACTATTGTCTCCATTACTAGCTCTACTTGCCATACATTCCATGTATTGACCCTTCGGGGCTGCTACGTTTCATGTTGCAGGTTATTCCGATTCTGAGTAATCGATATAGGCCACGGTACTCCACTCGGCACTTGTTCACTTGTGGGCAATTTGAAGAATGGAGGATTTACCTTATTTATGTTGCTACCTGAATAATTTGAGCTAGCTTTGTGCTAAGCTTTTATTGTAATAATGGTACTCTGGATCATCGTTACTTATGATACACGGATATTTTGCTATGTTATTCATCTTATTCTATTGTGCGCCAAGGAACCGATCCAGGGATTGGCATGTCACATAGAATCCACGGTCTTTTCAGAACCGGAGTGTTACAATAAGTTTTGGGACAATGCACATAGAACTAAGAATGACAACTATGCTCTCTTAATTGGTGCATAAAGATAGAAGGCGGAGACTCAATATAAAAGTAGGAAGAAATGCCCTTCATAGGGAAGCATGGATTTCAAGTTTCATAAAGAGCTTCCAAAAATTATGGTACTTGTTAGCTTTCAGCTCTTATTGCCCCTATCATAAGCATCTTGAAGTGATTATGGTTAAAGTGAACAAAGTATGGAGTATATGCTTGACAAAGTGTAAGTTGACAATCTCATGCCCCTTGAGTATGAGGGCCGTTCCTCATGCTACTCAACTTTAGTTACCGGTAAGTTCTTGTCATTGTAAGTATATGTGTATCATAGAGAACCGCCAACGGGGTACCCCTTGACCCATGAAACAGGAGCTACCCCGTATCAAAATGACAAGGCAAAAGACAATGAGCATCCCAACAATCTTCTTATTTACCATGGGAAAATGGTGTTTTTCTCTTCTTTCCTCTTTTTTTCTTTTTCTCTTTTGTTTTTTCTATCTCTATTTTTATAAGAAGAATGCTTCATAGATTGCTCACTATGCTGATGCTGCAAGTTTCCACCATGATTAGGCATGGCTTAGGCTAGTGGCCCAGGTGTTTCTCTAACACATATACATAACTCCATGGACTAACAAGCTCCCCTTTTATTTCACACCACCGACATCCATAAACAAAAGAGCATGATATCAACTGGGTAGATATTTACAGGTGTTGAAAGCGTTCCCCGTGATAGCATGGTTCTGCTAATTTCCAACTTATAAGTGCAATCATATACAACATAGATGTAGAGTCCCAACCTGATAAGGTAGAGATCCCTGTGTTTACAATGCTAGTGCCTGGATCAATAGCTAGCATCCACAGTTTAAGATGTAATATCAAGAAACAAAGGTCATATTATAACTTATATCCAGGAATAAAATAATACCTTACATATTACATAGCTCATTTGGCTATCTCATTACAATGCAGCAGAAATAACTATATAGCATGGAGTCCTTCTTCTTCAAAGTGCCATAGGCAATCATGTTGGTTGTAGACTTGTAATCCTATTCAACACACTTAACTAACATCAAACAAACCTGCAACATAATAAGTTACAGCCACAAGGGTCAATACATTTGAATTGTATTGGCAAGTGATACTATGGTAGAATAGTGGTATCTATCATCTATATGCATTTGGCTAAGTGGAGCTTAGGCTTGCTTTTCTCAAAATAGATATTTCCTTATCATTTCGAAAGACTAAGTTTTTGTTTTTCAAAATCAACCAAGGCATCTACCAATAAAAATTGGTGATTCATTTAACCCTTGTTCAACCACAAGTTTTTAACGTAGAAATTGGGATGAGGATATCCTTGATAGCTTCCGTGTCTTGATGCTCAAATTGTCCATTACCGGGGACACGGCTAAGTACTTAGATTTTACTCTCTCGATAGGTGGTGCACTTTCCCCACAAGACTCGACGAGACAAGATCTTTCAGAAGCCTTCCCTTAGACCAAATGGACTCGTTCCCAACCTATCACCCCTACCACCTTCTGTACATATGGCTAAGTTATTGCAACCTATATGATCCTAGTAGATCCCATATACCATGTGGTTGCACTAGAAGCTTCTCAACACTTGACATCTCAAATCTCTTTGTTCCTGGGTGGCTTTCCACAAGTGAGATACACCAGGTATTGCCCCTGGGTAACCACTCAACATAAATCCATTCACACCATTCCACCCAGGTGATTCATTTACATAGTTGTTTTATTAAACAAAACACAAGTCATAGACTTGGAAATATTTCATAGCATGAATATAATCCACCCTTGTTTTCTACTAGCTAAACTAAGCATACTAGTAGCAAGAATCTTAACTTAGGGAAAATTCTACTAAGGCATCATCTACTAGGATTTCCCATGGCATAGCATACTTAGTAAAAATTCCATGCAAATCCTACTCAAAATATCACTAATGCATAGTCAAAATAATAGGACAAAATGTATGAAGCATCACTTGCCTTTTTAGTAGAGAATATAGGTTCACTCCTTGATCTTGCAATGGTCACACTTCAAAGTTCACTACAATTCAATCAAGCAAGCACATATTCAAACTAGCATTCAAATAATTCACCACAGAAAATAGATAAAACAAAACAATGCATGCAAGCATGCAAAAGATTGTTTTATTGGAAAAGGTGGCTTATAATAGGCTATAAAAAATTTCAAAACACCTATTGGTCATTTATAAAAAGTGGCAAAACCATTTAAAATCAAGTTAGTGAAAATAGGCCATTTAAGTCATTTTTGTTTTGCTAGAAATGATTTAAATCAAGTAATAAATTCTAGTGTTTGCCAAATATGTTTTTAAACACAATGTTAGTGTTTACGATCATAGTGTTTAAAATAAATCCATTTACAAAAGGTTTCACCCAAAAATCATTTTTAAATTAAAGCAACATTTTGGTTTTACTAGATATGCCTGTATTCAAAGAATAATTTTCTAGGGTTAATCAAATATATTTCTAAACCCAAAAGTTTGTGTTTCTGGTCATTAGGTTCAAAACAAATCATTTTTAAAAGATTTTACCTAAAAATCATTTTTAGAATAAATTTTATACTCGAAATAGGCCTAGAAATGTTTCTGAAAAACAACTAATTTTCTAGAAGCAAAATACTAAAATAAGGGCATGGTTGCAAAGGTTTATTTTTCCTGATTCCTATGATATAAAATTTGCAAATTTTGGACATGTAGATCAAAATTTATAGATTTTACAAATTCAAAACACTAATAGAACCTTTTCTGTTTTTAAAACAACAACTAGGCTACGTGTCCTGTTCCCATTGGCCGATACAGATTCGTTCGGATCGAGCAGTACTGGCCGCAGGATCTAAAGGGAAACGCACAGATCAGATCATCGCTTACCTCTTCGTTAAATAAATATATCACCTCCTTTGGATCTGTATCCAACGGCTTACACCTACTGGTCACTAGCTGGCGGCGCTAGTGACGGTGGACGGCGACGCGCTCGGGCTGCAGTGGTCCGGCCAAAATAGGAAGCGAGGGAGAGGGAAAAGGGTCTCACCAGGTTCGCCGTGGAGTGCTGATGCTCGAGATGGTCGCAGTAGACCAAGGGGCGGACGAGGTTGGCCTAAATCGCTCGCCGGAGATGCTACTAACGACAGGTGCGCTCTGTCGTCGACGAAGGTGAGGCTACATGGCACGGGGAGGAAAATCAATGAGTGCGTTAGACACGTGAGAGAGAGGATAGCATGCGAGTGTCAACCAGAGAGGAGGGGCAGTTAGTGCTTACGGGGAGAGGTCGCCGGAGTGGACGCAGTCGACAGCGGCGCTTGGACTTGGTTGTTACCGAGGCTGCGGGGCACGCGCGGGCGAGCTGATGATGGTGGTAGGTGCGCGAGGCAATGGGGAGTGCTATCGTGGGAACTAGGGGAAGTAGGGAGGGTCGACGTTGCCGGAATTTGATGGGAAGCTTGCCAGAGCAGTTCAGGTTTTGAGCAGCAATTGCAGCAGCCTGGTGGCTCTGGTGGTGTGAGGTCTGAGGGGAAAGAAAGAGGAGGTAGAGGCGATTTAACGAGCATGGTCTAGGGGAGTAATTTTCGTGGCATCAATGCAAATTATCGCAGAGAAATTAGCGGCAGAAACGGCCAGGGAGAGGGGAGGAATTGGTCGCTCGGGTGGGGGAGACGATGACGGGGCTGCCAGGTTGGTGTGGGGACATGTCGTCAGCGAGGTGAGGGGTTTGTGCGCGAGTGAAAACGTTTCGCGAGAGAGAGTGGGAGACACCGGGTGGGCTCCTACTGGGCCTGAGGCTTTGCTGGGCTGGGTAGGTTAGTGGGCTGGGTCTCTTTTCATTTTTTTTCCTTCTCTGATTTCTTTTTCTTTTTCTGACTTTATTTTCTGTTTTGATTTGAATCAAGTGATTTAAACACTCATTTATTTTCAAAACTTTTCCAGACTTTCCAGTATGTTTTTATACTGTTTAACAATGTATTTTAAATTCTATTTTAGAATATTTTATTATATTTTCTTATGGTTTATTATCTATTTAAAATAGACATTTTATCTTTATTTAAATAAGGTTTAAATATGTTTTCAAACATCTATTTGAATTCCAATTTTTTCCAACCTTTTCAGTAGTTTAATACTGTTTAATAATGTGTTTAAAATTCCATTTTAGAATATTCAAATATTCCTTTATGGTTTTAATATTTATTTAGATGAGGTTTGTGTCTTTATTCAAACCATTGGTTCAAGCCTCCATTTGATTTCAAATTTCCATCAAACCTTTTCAGTAGGTTTTATATCATTTAGGAGTTGATTAGTTGGCCCACTTTGGAAAATATTCAAATATTTTCTCATGATTTATTATTCATTTTAATTAGGCCTTTGGTCTTTATTTAAATAATTTGAATATGGTTCCAAACCATATAATTCTTTTTAATTATTATTTTTAAGTTGATTAGATAACTTTTAATCCACTTTGGCAAATTCCAATTTATTATTTTCTCATGATTTAATTAATCATTTACATTAGGGATTTTGTCTCCATTTAAATATAATTTGAATATGGTTTAATCCCATATACTTTTATTTGACTATTCTTTATCCCTTTATTTTAGTTGCATTTGGATTTTCTTTATTCCATTTGCTTATGGATTTAATTCAAGTTTTAAATTGTCTTCTAAATAATTTTCTTGGGATTTATTATTTAGTTTAGGCAATTTGTCTTTATTTAAATAAAATTGGATATTGTTCAATCCTTATGATTTTATTTAAGTTATCTTTTACTCCTTTTTATATTTCAGTAAACTTTCATTTGTTTATGGATTTGGCCAAGATTTAATTTGACTTTTAAATATTCCTTATTTATTTATTTCCTTCCTTTGCCTTGTAAAATCCATATCTTTTTATTTATAGATCCAAAATTGGTGATTCCAATTTGTATAATTTTATTTAGGATTTGTTTATCTTTTTAAAATCCTTTTAGGATTAATTTTCTCACAATTTGGTATGGATTTTAGATAGGAGCTTTATTAGCTTGGGAATTTATTTTCTTTTATCTTATTAAATTCATAAGTTTTTATCTATGGCTCCAAATTAAATGAAACCAATTTCTATGGTTTTATAATATTATTATTTACCATTTTTGATCATTTATAAATGTTTGTTGCTGAATTTTTATATGGATCAATTCCATAGTCTTAGAGAGATATTGGAAATGATTTTCTTCCATTTGGGTTTTAGGGTTTTGGCTTATTTTCCCAAGTGTTTAAATTGAAGATTCTTTCCATGCATAAAATGCATTTGGTTTTGGAAGTGATTTATTTCATTAAGATTTGGTTTAATTTTTCCAAATATTTAAATTTCAAGATACATTCATTGAATGCATTTCACTTGATTGAAATTTTGTTGGATAGTCTTTTCATTCAAATTTGTTCAAGAAGGGTTTTGATGTTTCCATTTATAAGCAGTAAGTTTTTTTTCATCCTAAATTTCAACAATTAAATCTTTTTGTTTATTTATTTTTCACATTTCAAAATTTGGAAAATTTTGGGATGTGACAGGCTACCACACTTAAAAGAAATCTTGTCCCGAGATTTGGGAAGGCTAGAGGTTAGGCTTCAAGACAACTAGGGTACTACCA
The DNA here is from genome assembly GCA_910589765.1 of Avena atlantica. Classification (NCBI taxonomy): domain Eukaryota; kingdom Viridiplantae; phylum Streptophyta; class Magnoliopsida; order Poales; family Poaceae; genus Avena; species Avena atlantica. The sequence goes on from OU342739.1 coordinate 125,092,953, forward strand.
CCCTTAAAAAGGTTTTCAACTAGATTACATCTTGGCTTACTTGAGATCTCGATGAAACTTCTCTAGATAGTTGTTTGAATAATGTCCTTTGTTTCCACACTTGAAACATGTAACAAGGTTGATGTCTCTCATAGGTTTTCTTGTCTTGTCTTCCTTCTTTTCTGGACAATGTGATGCATAATGGCCTAGCTCTTTGCATTTGTGGCACATCACTTGGCTAATGTCCTTCTTCTTCTTGGGTATCATTGTCTCTTGTTTGTTTTCTTGGCTCTTCTTCTTCTTATTATTATTATTATTGGGTCTCTCCAAATCTAGGATTTCTCTTAGTTCATGCTCTTCATATTTCACCACAAATGTGGGAAACCTTTCTATCTTCTTGGGGAAGCCACTAGAGATGTGACCTTATTCTCCACATGAGTAACAACACTTTTTGGTCACTTTGGGTGTGGCCTTATGAGGCACAGTTCTGACTTTGTCTTTATCCTTCTTGGTAGAAGTTGTTCCTTTATGGAGGTTTCCAAACATTTGATGCATTCCATCTTGTTTCATTTGTTGAACTATAGGATAGATGGGGCATTGGATAGGGACTTGATTATTTCCTTCACATAGGAAACAAGAAACTTGAGATGTGGGTCATTGTTTAGTTGGTTGTTTCTGTTCACAATTAGGGCATTGGTCCATATGATCTTTATAAGTGTGTCATATGACTCCACAAATATTGCAAGCTTGAGTTCCTTCTATAATATCATCCTTGATATCATTGTTGTCACAATCACTTTGGGAAAGGTTGCCTCTCATGTTGATCATTTGATTTGCCATCCTTTGCAACAATTGGGATTGAGTTTCCAAAAACTTTTGCATGGTTGGGTGTAACTCATTGTTGTTGGCTAAAAACTGAGTTGTCACTTGGTTCAACTGGGCTTAGGTTTCTAAAAGTTGTTCTCTCATGTGCATCTCTTGGTTGTTGTTGTTGTCACCATCCTTGATGTTGGAGTTGTGGTCTCTTGGAGAAGTCATCTGTTTGGGTTGGATTGGGATTAGAGTAGGCAAAAGATTTCTAGGGAAGAAGTCTACTCACACACAATAATCACACAAGCAATGTACAAGCAATCACAATCAAGCATTCCACTCAAACAACAAGGTTCAAACATATTTTAGGTAACAAAATATTTTTTGCTACACCACATAAGTTAGTGTGATCAACATATGATCTAAGGTAAACACTAGTATGGTGGTCAACTATAGGGTTCACTTGAGATCATTCCATTCTTCTTAGTTGTTTCTTCATGAGCAAGATCATTGTATCCTTGGAAAAATTCTTGCATCTTGGTCACAAAAGTTCAAAGGTGATGATGATTCTTTCTAAGTCGTGTTTCCTTAGTCTCCAAGTCTTTGAGTAACATTTCTTGTCTCACTTGTAGTCCTTAGTGATATCTAAGTTGAAGTCCTTGGTGAAACTAAAGTTGAAGTCACTGGGGATGTTGAAGTCTTTGTCCATCAAGTTGAAAAGGAAAGTATGTAGAGTAAAAACCAAAAAGGTTGAGGAAAGAGTTTACAAGATTGTTTGTAAATAAGTTTTGAGCAAATACAACTCGTATTTTTATAAGGGGTTTTGTCCAATCCTAGGGTTACAATCCTATAGGCAACACAGTGCTCTGATACCATCTGTAGAGTCCCAACCTGATAAGGTAGAGATCCTTGTGTTTACAATGCTAGTCCATGGATCAATAGCTAGGATCGACAGTTTAAGATGTAATATCAAGAAACAAAGGTTATATTACATCTTATATCCAGGAATAAAATAATATATTACATCTTACATAGCTCATTTGGCTATCTCATTCCAATGCAGCGTAAATAACTATATAGCATGGAGTCCTTCATCTTCAAAGTGCCACAGGCAATCATGTTGGTTGTAGAAATGTAATTGTAGGGGTTCGTAGCATGGAAAACAAAAAAATTCTACCGCATGCACACAAACAAGCCAAGATCTATGTACTAGATTGTAGCAACGAGTCGATAGAAGCACTCACCCTCGAAGATTCCAAAGCAGTTAACGAGAGCAGATTCTCGTGGGTGATGTAGTCGTACACTTGCCGATCTCAAGATCGTGTAGATGATCCTTCCAGCGCTGTGTTTCGGCAGCGCTTCCGCAGTCGGTCACACGTACGGTACTCGATGAAGACCTTCCTCTCCCTTGTTCCAGCAGGCAGCCGAGGTTGTAGCTCTCTCCTCGTGATTCCGGCAGCATGACGGCGTGGTGTCGGAAGTAGAGGGGAGATCCCGCAGGGCTTCGCCTAAGCCGAAGAAGGTATGGTGGAGTAGAGATAGGGCCTTGGCAATCTAGGGTTTAGAGGTCCGAAGGATTTAGAGGTAACCGGCGGCTAGGGTTTAGCTAGACGGCGGTTTTAGAGGAGATCTAGGGCAACCGTATCTAGAAGGGGGACGACGGCTGGCCTAGGGTTTAGAAGGGGGCGCCAGCTAAGGGACAAGGTGTAGGGAGAGGGGGCGCCCCCTCCCTTTCTTTTATAGGTGGGAGGGGCGGCTAGGGCTAGCCGTGTCCTCCCCCAACTCCCTTGCTGGACGGCAGTTTGGAGGAGGGAAGGGAAACCTTCTCTTCCCCCACATGGAAATTATTGTCCTAGTTTGACTTTTTCAAACTGACCTTTTACTTTCAAACTAGAGTTTGATTTCTCTCTTCCAAGTGTCCAGCCAAGTGACCTAGGACATGATGTAACCATTCCACTTTGTCATGACACATCCATGTACCCTTCCCCTTCCGGATCGGTGAACCTTCTAGACCCTTCTAGAACATTCCGATGAAAACACCGGAACCATTCCCGAACTCCGGAATTGGACTTTCCTTATATGAATCTTATTCTCCGGACCATTCCGGATATCCTCGTGATATCCCGGATCCCATCCGAGACTCCGAACAACATTCGGTCTCTTTACTCACTTATCTACTAAACAACATCGAATCCTTAAGGTGTCTCCCTACGGTTCGTGAATTATGCAGACATGACCGAGACTCTTCTCCGATCAATAACCAATAGAGGAATCTGGAAATTCATATGGCTCCCACATATTTATACAATTACTTAGTGATCGAAAGAACCATTTACATATGATACCAATTTCCCTTTGTCTCGCGATAGTTTACTTATCCGAGGTCTGATCGTCGGTATCTCTGCATACCTAGTTCAACCTCGTTACCGATAAGTACTCTTTTCTCGTTCCCGTGGTATGTGATCCCTTGTGAACCAGTCACATGCTTGCAAGCTAATTGGATGACATTCCACCGAGAGGGCCCAGAGTATATCTATCCATCATATGGATGGACAAATCCCACTCTTGATCCATGTGCCTCAACACATACTTTCCAAACACTCAATGCCACTTTTATAGCCAACCAGTTACTGTGTGGTGTTTGATGTCATCAAAGCATCCTTCCGGTGATGGTGATTAACATGATATCATGGTCGAATGAATTAGGTTACTATGTATCAGAAAGCTTATAACAAATGAACTATATTAAATGACTTGATCTTTATGCTACGCTTAACTATAGGAGTATGTCCATTACACCATTCTCCTAATGATATGATCTTGTTGTTAATAACATCTCAATGTTCATGATCTGGAAACCATGATCATATATTAACCAACAAGCTAGTTTAACAAGAGGCTTTACTAGGGACTCTTTTTATGTTTACAAATCACACAAGTATTAATGTTTTCGGTTAATATAATTATAGCATGGTATGTAAACTTTTATCATAAGCATGAAGATATGATAATAACCACTTTATTATTGCCTCTTGGGCATATCTCCAACAGTAATCCTATTCAACACACTTCACTAACATCAACCAAACCTGCAACATAATAAGTTACAGCCACAAGGGTCAATACATTTGAATTGTATTGGCAAGTGATACTATGGTAGAATAGTGGTATCTATAATCTATATGCATTTGGCTAGGTGGAGCTTAGGCTTTCTTTTCTCAAAATAGATTTTTCCTTATCATTTGGAAACACTAAGTTTTTGTTTGTCAAAATCACCCAAGGCATCTACCAATAAAAATTGGTGATCCTTTAACCCTTGTTCAACCACAAGTTTTTAACTTAGAAATTGGGATGAGGAGATCCTTGATAGCTTCCATGTCTTGATGCTCAAATTGTCCATTGTCGGGGACACGGCTAAGTACTTAGATTTTACTCTCTCGAGAGGTGGTGAACTTTCCCCACAAAACTCGACATGCATTGAGACGAGATCTTTCAGAAGCCTTCCCTTAGACCAAATGGAGCCGTTCCCAACCTATCACCCCTACCACCTTCTGTCCATCTGGCTAAGTTATTGCAACCTATATGATCCTGGCAGAGCCCATATACCATGTGGTTTCACTAGAAGCTTCTCAACACTTGACATCTCAAATCTCTTTGTTCCTGGGTGGCTTTCCACAAGTGAGATACACCAGGTATTTCCCCTGGGTAACCACTCAACATAAATCCATTTACACCATTCCACCCAGGTGATTCATTTACATAGTTGTTTTATTAAACAAAACACAAGTCATAGACTTGGAAATATTTCATAGCATGAATATAATCCACCCTTGTTTTCTACTGGCTAAACTAAGCATACTAGTAGCAAGAATCTTAACTTAGGGAAAATTCTACTAAGGCATCATCTACTAGGATTTCCCATGGCATAGCATACTTAGTAAAAATTCCATGCAAGTGCTACTCAAAATATCACTAATGCATAGTCAAAATAATAGGAAAAATGTATGAAGCACCACTTGCCTTTTTAGTAGAGAATATAGGTTCACTCCTTGATCTTGTAATGGTCACACTCTTCAACGTGCACTACAATTCAATCAAGCAAGAACATATTCAAACTAGCATTCAAATAATTCACCACATAAAATAAAGAAAACAAAACAATGGATGCAAGCATGCAAAAGATTGTTTTATTGGAAAAGGTGGCTTATAATAGGATATAAATTTTTTTAAAACACCTATTGGTAATTTATAAAAAGTGGCAAAACCATTTAAAATCAAGTTAGTGAAAAAGGCCATTTAAATCATTTTTGTTCTGCTAGAAATGATTTAAATCAAGTAATAAAATCTAGTGTTTGCCAAATATGTTTTTAAAAACAATGTTAGTGTTTACGATCAAAGTGTTTAAAACAAATCCATTTACAAAAGGTTTCACCCAAAAATCATTTTTAAATTAAAACAACATTTTGGTTTTACTAGATATGCCTTTATTCAAAGAATAATTTTCTAGGGTTAATCAAATATATTTCTAAACCCAAAAGTTTGTGTTTCTGGTCAGTAGGTTCAAATAAAATCATTTGCAAAAGATTTTACCTAAAAATCATTTTTAGAATAAATTTTATACTCAAAATAGGCCTAGAAATGTTTCTGCAAAAACAACTAATTTTCCGGAAGCAAAATACTAAACTAAGGGCATGGTTGCAAAGGTTTATTTTTCCTCATTCCAATGATATAAAATTTGCAAATTTTTGACGTGTAGATCAAAATTTATAGATTTTGCAAATTCAAAACACTAATAGAACCTTTTCTGTTTTTAAAAGAAAAATTGAGCTACGTGTCCTGTTCTCATTGGCCAATACCGATTAGTTCGGATTGAGTAGTACTGGCCGTAAGATCTAAAGGGCAACGCACGGATCAGATCATCGCTTACCTCTTCGTTAAATAAATCTATCGCGCCCTTTGGATCTATATCCAATGACTTACACCTACTGGTCACTAGATGGCGGCGCTAGCGACGGTGGACGGCGGCGCGCTCGGGCCGCGGTGGTCTGGCCAAAACATGAAGCGAGGGAGAGGGAAAAGGGTCTCACCGGGTTCGCCGTGGAGTGCTGATGCTTGAGGTGGTCTCCGTAGACCAAGGGGCGCACGAGGTTGGCCTAAATCGCTCGCCGAAGATGCTACTGATGACGGGCGCGCTCTATCATCGATGAAGGTGAGGCTACAGGGAACGGGGAGGCAAAACAATGAGTGCGTTAGACGTGCGAGAGAGAGGAGAGCATGCGAGTGTCAACCAGAGAGGAGGGGGCGGTCAGTGCTTACAGGGAGAGGTCGTCGGAGTGGACGCAGTCGACGGCGGCGCTCAGACTTGGTTGTTGCCGAGGCTGTGGGGCACACGCAAGCGAGTTGATGATGCTGGTAGGTGCGCGAGGAGATGGGGAGTGCTCTTGTGGGAACTAGGGGCAGTGGGGAGGGTCGACGTTGCTGGAATTTGACGGGAAGCTCGCCGGAGCAGTGGAGGTTTCGAGCAGCAATTGCAGCAGCCTGGTGGCTCCGGTGGTGTGAGGTCTAAGTGGAAAGAAAGAGGAGGGCGAGGCGATTTAACGAGCGTGGTATCGGGGAGTAATTTTCATGGCATCAACGTTAATTATCACTGAGAAATTAGCGGCAGAAACGGCCGGGGAGAAGGGAGGAATTAGTCGCGCGGGTGGGGGAGACGATGACGGGGCTGCTAGGTTGGCGTGGGGACAGGTCATCAGCGAGGTGAGGGGTTTGTGCGCAAAAAACGTTTCGCGAGAGAGAGTGGGAGACGCCGGGTGGGATCCTGCTAGGCCTGAGGCTTTGCTGGGCTGGGTAGGTTAGTAGGCTGGGTCTCTTTTCATTTTTTCCTTCTCTGATTTCTTTTTCTTTTTCTGACTTCATTTTCTGTTTGATTTGAGTCAAGTGATTTAAACACTCATTTATTCTCAAAACTTTTCCAAACTTTCTAGTATGGTTTTATACCGTTTAACAATGTATTTTAAATTCTATTATGAAATATTTTATTATATTCTCTTATGGTTTATTATCTATTTAAAATAGACATTTTGTTTTTATTTAAATAAGGTTTAAATATGTTTTCAAACTTATATTTGAATTCCAAATTTTTCCAACCTTTTCAGTAGTTTAATACTGTTAAATAATGTGTTTAAAATTTCATTTTAGAATATTCAAATATTCTTTTATGGTTTTAATATTTATTTAGATGATGTTTGTGTCTTTATTCAAACCATTGGTTCAAGCCTCCATTTGATTTCAAATTTCCATCAAACCTTTTCAGTAGGTTTTATATCATTTAGGAGTTGATTAGTTGGCCCACTTTGGAAAATATTCAAATATTTTCTCATGATTTATTATTCATTTTAATTAGGCCTTTGGTCTTTATTTAAATAATTTGAATATGGTTCCAAACCATATAATTCTTTTTAATTATTATTTTTAAGTTGATTAGATAACTTTTAATCCACTTTGGAAGATTCCAATTTATTATTTTCTCATGATTTAATTAATCATTTACATTACGGAGTTTGTCTCCATTTAAATATAATTTGAATATGGTTTAATCCCGTATACTTTTATTTGAATATTCTTTATCCATTAATTTTATTTGGATTTGGATTTTCTTTATTCCATTTGCTTATGGATTTAATTCAAGTTTTAAATTGTCTTCTAAATAATTTTCTTGGGATTTATTATTTAGTTTAGGCAATTTGTCTTTATTTAAATAAAATTGGATATTGTTCAATCCTTATGATTTTATTTAAATAATATTTTACTCCTTTTTATATTTCAGTAAACTTTCATTCGTTTATGGATTTGGCCAATATTTAATTTGACTTTTAAATATTCCTTATTTATTTATTTCATTCCTTTGCCTTATAAAATCCATATATTTTTATTTATAGATCCAAAATTGGTGAGTCCAATTTGTATAATTTTATTTAATATTTGTTTATATATTTTTAAATCCTTTTAGTATTAATTTTCTCACAATTTGGTATGGATAGCTAGGAGCTTTATTAGCTTTGGAATTTATTTTCTTTTATCTTATTAAATTCATAAGTTTTTATCCATGGCTCCAAATTAAATGAAACCATTTTCTATGGTTTTATAATATTTTTATTTACCATTTTTGATCATTTATAAATGTTTGTTGCTGAATGTTTATATGGATCAATTCCATAGTCTTAGAGAGATCTTGGAAATGATTTTCTTCCATTTGGGTTTTAGGGTTTTAGCTTATTTTCCCAAGTGTTTAAATTCAAGATTCTTTCCATGCATAAAATGCATTTGGTTTTGGAAGCAATTTCTTTCATTAAGACTTGGTTTAACTTTTCAAAATATTTAAATTTCAAGATACATTCATTGATGAATGCATTTCACTTGATTGAAATTTTGTTGGATACTCTTTTGATTCAAATTTGTTCAAGAAGGGTTTTGATGTTTCCATTTAGAAGCAAAAAGTTTATTTTCACCCTAAATTTCAACAATTAAATCTTTTTGTTTATTTATTTTTCACATTTCAAATTTTGGAAATTTTTGGGATGTGACAATAGATGACACAATGGTTCAAGTTTATTAGGGGAAAGAAAAATAAAGTGTGCCTTGAAGTTTGTGAGAGCTTTAGTCAATAATTTTCTCATAACAAGTTTAATTTGGAAGATAGATAAAACAAGAATATACTTGGAATGGTGTAACTGTAGGGATACGGGTAGGCTACACTAGCGCAAATCAAAATTTTCTACCGCGTAAACCAGGAATATTGTTGTCATAGATCACGGGATTACCACTAGAGCGCGGTTGCGGAACTTGATGAAGCGCGTCGAGGCAGTGTAGATGTTCTACGTCTCCTCCTCGTCCTCGTCCCACGAGCATCTCCCCTTGCGTAGCTCGTCCAAGTGCCACAGATGCAACACCTCCGAGGTATCCACACGTGCGGGGTGGAAGCGTCAGACGCCAGACTGCTAGGTCCGCGCGTGCAACACATGCGTGAGGAGTGGCGGCTGGGTGGAATGGTCTAACCCTGGTCATCTCTCCCCACCCTCTCTTATATAGGAGTCCCTAGTGGGCTTCTACATTAGCATCCCATTAGTAGCCTAAGCCTGGTCTAATTTGGATCCAATCCTCATTAGGCTTCCAGCCCCTTAAATGTGTGACCCTATAGGTTCATATACGTGTAGACATGACACGAATACACTTATTTTGTTAATAGTTGGTAGCAGCTTCTAGCAAGACGTGCCAACTCCTAAACGCATACAAAGATCATATCGGACGAACCATCACAAGGTTTTGTACATGTCTTTCCCTTTGCCTCATGATATTTGGTCTAGCTCCAATCTGATCTCCCTTTATCGATACTATGATTCGGAATCCTTTTACTAGGTTAACTCTGAACCATATGTAGCACGGCCATGCATTTCTCGATCCGATCACTCGAGGGCCCTAGAGATATCTCTCTCAAGTAGAGAGGGGCAAATCCCATCTTGATTGACCAATGCCTTGCAGCATGCTTCAGGAAAAACCCGAAAGCTACCTTTATAACTTCCCAGTTACGGAGCAGCATTTGATAGCCCCAAAGTAGGTCGATCCACATCTCAAGTACGTGCGACAATCTTAGGTCTAAGGACAAAACATACACGATGTGTAGAGAAGGCTGCAAGTCCAATTTCCAGTCTCAAGTTGGGTGAGTCCAACCCCATGTTAATAAAATATGTCCACATCATTGGTTTGACATCTCCATGTCTATGACTTGCGACACATTAGTCAACAACCAATAGATGTGCTAGTCTAATATTCATGTGTGTCCTCACATGAACTCCTACTAGGGACAACTTTTAAATAACAATACAAGTAAAGAGTTTCACAAACAATTCACATAATTGCCAATCAATACAAGTTGTCGGATATGGATATTCAAGGAACATTACAATAACTCATGGATACATATGAAATATAATCATCTCTATGATTGCCTCTAGGGCATATTTCCTTCATGCATAAGGAGTTGGAGAATTTCAGAATGGAGCTAGTTAGCGAAGGATTCCTAGCCAGTATTGAACTACAACCCACTTTGATCGGTCAGATAAAAGAAGCTTAGAAAGGAAATGCCAGTATCAACGGAATTAAGCGTTGTATCGGTATAGGCAAGGTACCCGAATTCACGGAAGATGAAGAAGGAGTTCTGTGGTATAAAGTACAAATCTGTGTGATGTCTGATTCAAAGTTGAAACAAGTTATTTTGCAAGAAGACCCTGATACTCTTTATTCTATTCAACCGGGAGGAACGAAGATGTATTAGGATTTGAAGGAGCAATTTTGGTGGCACAAAATGAAGAGAGAAGTCGGAAGCTATATCACCAATTGTGAGATCTGTCAGAGAGTCAAAGCGGAACACCAGCGAACCGTAGGACTTTTGCAACCTTTGCAAATTCCAGAATGGAAATGGGATTCAGTTGGAATGGATTTCATCACCGGTTTGCCTACCTCTAGTAGGGTAAATGTGATGGCGCCCAGTACTTGTCGTGGAACGCTTCGTTGGAAACCCCAAGAGCAAAGTATGAAGCAACACAACAACATGTTTCCCTCAGTAAGAAACCGAGCTTATCGAACTAGTAGGAGGAAGGAACCGTCACAAAGGTGTTGCTAGAACCGCAGAGACCTGCACAACACAAACTCAAGACTTTGCCCCAACGAATCAGTGAGGTTGTCAAGCTCACCGGTTTGCAGTAACAAAGGATTAAATGTATGGTGTGGAAGGTAATGGTTTGCAGCAAGTAAACAGGTAACAGTGGAATATGTATCTAAAGGGTTTCGTAGCATAGTAAATCAAAAAAATTCTACGGATGCAAACGGGAAAGCCAAGATCTAATCTAGGAGATGCAATCAACGAGAGGGATAGATGAGATCTTCATACCCTTGAAGAAATCGCACAGCAGAAACGTTCAAAAGAACGTGGGTGATGTAGTCGAACTAGCCTTCGCCTCCTCACGATCCGATCCAACGCCGCAAGTGGTGACGCCTCCGAGAGATGCAAACGTATGGTGCTGCAACGTCTCCTCCTTCCTCGGTCCAGCAAGTGTGGTGGAGAGATAGATTGGATCTACAGCACGACGGCGTGGTGCAATGGTGGAGAGTTTCTGCGGCAGGGCTTCGCCTACGCGTAGTCGGGAGAGAGAGAGAGAGGTGGAGGGCAGCAGGACGGCTAGGGTTTGGGGCGAGGGGAGGGTGGGCCCCCTTCCCACCTTATATAGGTGGCTGACTGGCCCCCTTGCCCCCTCCTCCAAGCCCTAGGGCGGCGGCCCCAAGGGTGGAGTTGGGGGCAAGTCTTCTCCCCCTTCTAGAAGGTCCCCTAGGGTTTTGGCCGGCTGGGCCTATGGGGCCTTGTGCCCCTGGCCCAATGCGGCCAGGGCACTCCCTCATAGGACCACGCCCCCGTACGACAAGTGGGGCCACGTTGGTCCCACTCCGGAAGCTTCTAGAACCTTCCGGTACAATACCGAACATTCTGAAACAATTCCGAAATCCCGAAAACTGCTTTCCTTTATATGAATCTTATTCTCCAGACCATTCCGGAACCTCTCGTGATGTACTGGATCTCATCCGAGACTCCGAACAAAAACTCATAAACCAATTATACATTTTATCCTAGCGTCGAGACACGTTAAGTATGTGACCCTACGGGTTCGAGAATATGCAGACATGATCTTCTATCAATAATCAACAGCGGGATCTGGAAACCCATATTGACTCCCACATATTCATCGATGATCATATCGGATGAACCACGATGCCAGGATTCAATTAATCCCATATATATTCCCTTCGTCACGCGATATTTTAGTTGCCCGAGATTCGATCGTTGGTATCGGCATACCTGGTTCAATCTCATTCACAGCAAGTACTTTACTCGTTCCGTAATCCGATATCACTTTGTGATTAACTCCTTAACCACGTGCTTGCAAGTGGTGTTGATATCGATTACCGAGTGGGCCCAAAGTATATCTCTCTGACTCGGGAGGGACAAATCCCATCTCGATACATACAACCCAACAAGTACTTTCCGATCACCTAAGAGACACCTTTATGATCACCCTCTCATAGGATGACGTTTGATGACCTCAAAGCTTTCTTCCGATACCAGGGAGTTGCATTATCTCATGGTATAAGGAATACAATATTTGACATAAGAAAAAGCTTCGCAAAGATGAACACGATGACACGATCTAATTGCTCTACTTAATTTGGGTCTGTCCATCATATCATTCTCCTAATGACATGATATCATTATTAATTGACAACTCATGTCTATGGTTAGGAAACCTTAACCATCATTAATCAATGAGCTAGTCCATAGAGGCGTACTAGGGACACGGTGTTGTTCATAAACCACACAAGTATCAAAGTTTTCGCTTAATACAATTCTAGCATCGAATATAAACTTTATCATGAACAAGAATTATAATAATAACATCTTTATTATTGCCTCTAGGGCATAATTCCAACAGTCTCCCACTTGCACTAGAGTCAATAATCTAGTTTACATCTGGCAACAATCTAACACCCATGGCACTAAGGTGTTGATCATGTTTTGCTCGTGGAAGAGGTTTAGTCAACGGATCTGCGACATTCAGATCCGTATGTACTTTGCTAATCTTCAGATCTCCATCTGTTATATAATCTCGAATTATATGAAACTTGCGGTTGATGTGCTTGGTCTTTGGATGATATCTTGGTTCATTAGCCAGTGCTATGGCGCCAGTGTTGTCACAAAATATCTCTAGTGGGTCCAAGGCACTTGGAACCACACCAAGCTTAGTGATGAAGTTCCTGATCCAAACTCCTTCACTTGACGCTTCTGCAGCAGCCATGTATTCCGCTTCTACTATAGATCCCGCGATCACGCTTTGCTTGCATCTTCTCCAACTCACAGCTCCTCCATTCAAAATATATGTATCCTGTCTGAGATTTATAATCATCCTTGTCGGTGTCGAAACTAGCGTCGACGTAACCTTTTACGACGAGTTTCTCATCACCTCCATAGACTAAGAACATTTCTTTAGTCCTATTTAAATACTTTAGGATGTTCTTCACGGCTGTCCAGTGTTCCACTCCTAGATCACTTTGGTATCTGCTCGTCAAACTAAGAGAATTGGACACATCCGGTCTAGTACACAGCATGGCATACATGATAGAACCTATGGCATACATGATAGAACCTATGGCCGAGGCATAAGGCACTTTGCTCATAGCTTCTCTATCGTTTACCGTAGCTGGACACTGAGCCTTACTCAATACTTACCTGACAACATGGGCACTGAACCTTTCTTTGCCTTATCCATTCTGAACCTTTTCAGAACTTTGTCTAGGTATGTACTTTGGCTTAAAGCTATTAGGCGTCTTTGTCTATCTCTATATATTTTGATGCCTAATATATAAGCAGCTTCTCCTAGGTATTTCATTGAAAAACATTTTTTCAAATAACTCTTCACATCGTTAAGCATATCAATGTCATTTCCAATAATCAATATGTCATCCACATATAGTACTAAAAATGTCACTGAGATCCCACTCACTTTCTTGTAGATACAAGCTTCGTAGCAATTTGGAACAAATCCAAAGCTCTTGATCACTTGATCAAAATGAAGGTTCCAACTCTGAGATGCTTGCTTCAGTCCATAAATGGAACGTTGAAGTTTGCACACCTTATCAGCATCCTTAGGATCGACAAAACCTTCGGGTTGCATCATATACAACTCTTCATCAATGTTGCCATTGAGGAACGCAGTCTTGACATCCATCTGCCATATTTCATAATCATGAAACGTAGCAATTGCTAATAAAATCCGAATGGACTTAAACATCGCTACGGGAGAGAAAGTCTCATCGTAGTCAACACCTTGAACTTGTCAAAAACCTTTCGCGACAAGCCGTGCTTTGTAAACAGTAACATTACCATCCGCGTTCGTTTTCTTCTTGAAAATGCATTTGCACTCAACGGCCTTTCGATCGCTAGGAGGGTCCACCAAAGTCCATACATGGTTTTCGCTCATGGATCCCAATTCGGATTTCATGTCCTATAGCCATTTCTCAGAGTCTGGGTTCATCATTGCTTCCTCATAGTTCGCAGGTTCACTGTTGTCTACTAACAAGACAGTTAAGACAGGGTTGCCGTACCACTCAGGAGGGGCACGTGACCTTGTCGACCTGCGACGTTCAGTAGTAGCATCGTCCGAAGCTTCATGATCCTCGTCATTAGCTTCCTCTATTGTTGGTGCAGGCGGCACTGGAAAAATTTCAGGTGCTGCGCTACTCTCCAACTCAAGAGAAGGTTCAATAACCTTGTCTAGCTATACTTTCCTCCCACTCACTTCTTTCGAGAGAAACTCCTTCTCAAGAAAGGATCCGTTCTTTGCAACAAACACTTTGCCTTCGGATATGTGATAGAAGGTATACCTAATAGTTTACTTAGGGTATCCTATGAAGACGCATTTCTCCACTTTGGGTTCGAGCTTGTCCGACATCAACTTCTTGACGTAAGCTTCATATCCCCAAACTTTAAGTAACGACAACTTAGGTTTAGCACCAAACCACAGTTCATCCGGTGTCGTCTCAACGGATTTAGATAGTGCCCTATCTAAAGTGAATGCATCGGTTTCTAATGCATAACCCCAAAATGATAACGGCAAATCTGTAAGAGACATCATTGATCGCACCATATCTAATAGATTTCGATTCCGGCGTTCCGACACACCATTGCGCTGTGGTGTTCCGGGTGGCGTGAGTTGCGAAACGATTCTGCTTAAGATGCATGAGAAAATCATAACTCAAATATTCACCTCCATGATCGGATCATAGAAATTTAATTTTCCTGTTACGATGGTTTTCCACTTCGTTCTAAAATTCTTTGAACTTTTCAAACGTTTTAGATTTATGTTTCATTAAATAGATATACCCATATCTACTTAAGTCATTAGTAAAAGTGAGAAAATAGCGATATCCACCACGCGTCGAAACACTCATTGGTCCGCATACATCGGTATGTATGATTTCCAACAAGTCCGTTGCTCGCTCCATTATTCCGGAGAACGGGGTTTTGATCATCTTGCCCATGAGGCACGGCTCTCACGTGTCAAATGATTCAAAATCAAGATACTCCAAAAGTCCATCATAATGGAGTTTCTTCATGCGTTTTACACCAATATGACCTAGACGGCAGTGCCACAAATAAGTTGAATTATCACTATCTACTTTGCATCTCTTAGCCTCAACGTTATGGATGTGTGTTTCATTGCTTTCGAGATTCAGAAGAAATAAACCATTCACAACAGGTGCATGACCATAAAAGATGTTATTCATATAAATAGAACAACCATTATTCTCTGATTTAAATGAATAACCGTCTTGCATTAAACACGATCCAGATATAATGTTCATGCTCAATGCAGGCACATAATAACATTTATTAAGGTTTAAAACTAATCCCGAAGGTAAAACTAAGGAGAGAGTTCCGACGGCCATCACATCAACTCTTGATCCGTTGCCAACGCGCATCGTCACCTCATCCCTTGCTAGCCGCCGTCTATTCCGTAGCTCCTGTTTCGAGTTACAAATATTAGCAACTAAACCAGTATCAAATACCCAGGCACTACAACGAGCGCTAGTAAGGTAAACATCAATAACATGTATATAAAATATACCTTTAATGGTGCCAGCCTTCTTGTCCGCTAAGTACTTCGGACAGTTGCGCTTCCGGTGACCCTTGCCCTTGCAATAGAAGCACTTAGTGTCTGGCTTAGGTCCAGACTTGAGCTTCTTCTCAGCGGGGGCAACGCGCTTGCCGCTGCCTTTCTTGAAGGACTTCTTTGCACCCTTACCTTTCTTAAAGCTAGGGGGCTTGTTGACCATCAACACATGATTATCTTTCTGGATGTCCACCTTCGCAGCTTTCAGCTTAGCGAAGAGCTCAGTGATCGTATCAATGGAACCAATCTGATTGTGAGTAACTACAAAACCTTTGTAGCTAGGAGGGAGTGATTGCAGAACTCTGTCAATCTTGAGCTCTTCTGGAATCTTGCAGTCCAGTTGCTCAAGACGTTGAGTGTAGCCCGACATCTTAATGGCGTGCTCACTAACGGAACTCCCTTCCTCCATCTTGCAGTTAAAGAATTTCTCAGAGATCTCATATCTCACAGAACGGGCGTGAGTCTGAAACATGGTTTTCAGTTCCTCAAGAATCTCAAAGGGCCCGGCGAACTCCTCAAAACGATTTTGAAGGTCTGATTCCATAGCAAACAACATGGTGCTCTTAGTCACACCATAATCATCTTTGCGTGACTGATAAACAACTTTTTCATTAGCCGGCGCATCTATAGCAGGGGCGTCACCTAGCGCTTTCTGAAGGACATAGTCCTTTTGTCCGCCAGCGAGAATGATTCTCAGATTGCGGAACCAGTTGGTGAAGTTAGACCCATTGTTCTTAAGCTTTTCTTTCTCAGCAAAAACGTTGAAGTTGAAGTTGGACTTAGCCATTTGATCTACAAAATTTGCAAGTACAATTTAGACTATGTTCATGATAACTAGTTCAACTTAATCAAATTACTAGATGAACTCCCACTAAATTCAACATCCCTCAAGTTGTTTAGTGAACATGATCCAAATTCACCACACCTAATCCGATCTTCACGAGAAGAGATGTGGTTTCAATGGTGGACAACAAAGTGTTGATCATATCATTCATATGACTCATGCTTAACCTTTCGGTTTGTGTGTTCCGAGGCCATGTCTGTACATGCTAGGCTCGTCAAGTCAAACCCAAGTATTTCCGCGCGTGCATAACTGGCTTGCACCTGTTGTATGTGAACGTAGAGTTTATAGCACGCGATCATCACGTGGTTCTTGAACACGACGAACTTTCGCGACGGTGCATACATGGGGAGAACACAGTTTTATCTTGATCTTTAAGTGAGGAATCATCTTATAATGCTACCATCGCGATCTAAGCATAATAAGATACATAAAAGGATAAACATCACATGCATATAATTGTATGTGACATGGTATAGCCAATCTCCACGCAATGATCTCCATCTTGTGCGTGCCAGCATGATCTCCATCACTCCACCATGATTGCCTCCACCACGAATAGCAACTACAACTATTGCTAACTACTTAGCGATAAAGTAAAGCTATTACATGGCGTATAAGAAGTTAACACACATGTCATACACAATTATAAAGACAACCATATGGCTCCTGCCGGTTGTGTACTCATAGACATGCAAGTCGTGAAATATTACAAAACATGATCATTGCATACAACATACACATCATATCTTGGGCCATACCATATCACAAAACACTCCCTGCAAAACCAAGTTAGACGCCTCTACTTTGTTGTTGCATGTTTTACGTGGCTTATGGGAGTAACAAGACAAGAACAATTCTTACCTACGAAAAGCCACAACGGTGATATTATGGTTGCCAACATCTGGTGTAAATTCCATGACAACTATAGTGAGAGAAACTGGCATCCACTAGCCGCATGTGTGGAACAAGCCACACGTCAAGTGCAGAGCCAGTCTCGCGAACAAGGTCGCGTAAAGTTGGCCTGGACCGCTTCGATCTCACTATCCCGCGTCATAATAAGTACACAACAAGAGGCTTGCAATAGAAAACATCAACGCCCACAACAAGCATGTTGCGTTCTACTCGTGAAACACATCTACGCATAGATCAAGCTCTGATACCATTAAAGGGTTTCGCAGCATAGTAAATCAAAAAATTTCTATGAATGCGAACGGGAAAGCCAAGATCTAATCTAGGAGATGCAATAAACGAGAGGGATAGATGAGATCTTCATACCCTTCAAGAAATCGCACATCGAAAACGTTCAACAGAACGTGGGTGATGTAGTGAACTAGCCTTCTCCTCCTCGCGATCTGATCTGATCCAACGCCGCAAGTGGCAACGCCTCCGAGAGATGCACACGTACGGTGCCACGATGTCTCCTCCTTCCTCGGTCCATCAAGTGTGGTGGATAGATAGGTTGGATCTACAGCACGACGGCGTGGTGCAATGGTGGAGAGTTTCTATGGCAGGGCTTCGCCTACGCGTAGTCGGGAGAGAGAGAGAGGTGGAGGGCAGCAGGACGGCTAGGGTTTGGGGTGAGGGGAGGGTGCGCCCCCTGCCCACCTTATATAGGTGGCTGGCCGGCCCCCTTTCCCCCTCCTCCAAGCCCTAGGGTGGCGGCCCCAAGGGTGGAGTGGGGGGCAAGTCTTCCCCCATTCTAGAAGGTCCCCTAGGGTTTCCCCTAGGGTTTTGGCCGGCTGGGCCTATGGGGCCTTGTGCCCCTGGCCCATGCGGCCAGGGCACTCCCTCTTAGGCCCACGCCCCCCTCCGACAAGTGGGGCCACGTTGGTCCCACACCGGAAGCTTCTAGAACCTTACAATACCGAACATTCCGAAACAATTCCGAAATCCAAAAAACTGCTTTCCTTTATATGAATCTTATTCTACGGACCATTCTGGAACCTCTCGTGATGTCCTGGATCTCATCTGAGACTCCGAAAAAAACTCATAAACCAATTATCCATTCTATCCTAGCGTCGAGACACGTTAAGTGTGTGACCCTACGGGTTCGAGAATATGTAGACATGATCTTCTATCAATAATCAACAGTGGGATCTGAAAACCCATATTGACTCCCACATATTCATCGATGATCATATCGGATGAACCACGATGCCAGGATTCAATTAATCCCATATATATATTCCCTTCGTCACGCGATATTTTACTTGCCCGAGATTCGATCGTTGGTATCGGCATTCCTAGTTCAATCTCGTTCACAGCAAGTACTTTACTCGTTCCGTAATCCGATATCGCTTTGTGATTAACTCCTTAACCACGTGCTTGCAAGCGGTGTTGATATCGATTACCGAGTGGGCCCGAATATATCTCTTCGACTCGGGAGGGACAAATCCCATCTCGATACATACAACCCAACAAGTACTTTCCGATCACCTAAGAGACACCTTTATGATCACCCTCTCATAGGATGACGTTTGATGACCTCAAAGTTTTCTTCCGATACCAGGGAGTTGCATTGTCTCATGGTCTAAGGAATACAATATTTGAAATAAGAAAAAGCTTCGCAAAGATGAACACGATGACACGATCTAATTACTCTACTTAATTTGGGTCTGTCCATCATATCATTCTCCTAATGACATGATCTCATTATTAATCGACAACTCATGTCTATGGTTAGGAAACCTTAACCATCATTAATCAATGAGCTAATCCATAGAGGCGTACTAGGGACACAGTGTTGTTCATAAACCACACAAGTATCAAAGTTTCCGCTTAATACAATTCTAGCATGGAATATAAACTTTATCATGAACAAGAATTATAATAATAACATCTTTATTATTGCCTCTAGGGCATAATTCCAACAGTATCAATGGTAAAGATTGGACCAGGGTCCATAGTTCACTAGAGGTGCTCTCCTTAGATAAACAACATGGCATGAAGGGTAAACAAATTACAGCGAGGCAATTGACAGGAACTGAGCAAGGCATAACAATGTAATTACTAGCCAGAAAGATCCTATGAGGTTGATTGGGCAATACAACAATATACATAGACCTCCATCCAGCTGCATCTACGACTAGAAGTCCACCTTCAGGTTATCATCCGAACCCCCTCCAGTATTAAGTTGCAAGCAACAGACAACTGCTTTAAGCAAAGTGTGTAAGGTAAACAGTCGACATGTTCCATGAACAAGAGACCGTTGTTTTCTCCCTAGTAGAAACATCATATCTACAACCGAAGATATTTCTGTCACTTCTCTTGGAAACTAGAGGCATGAACCCACTATCGAGCATAAATACCCCCTCTTGGAGTCACTAGCAACTACTTGGCCAAGATAACCACTAGCAATGGAGAGCATGCAAGATCACAAACAACACAGACATGATAGAATCATAAATATAAAACCATTAATCAAACCAACATAATAATCTCAATATCCATCGGATCCCCGCAAACACAACATGCTGATTACAAATAGATTAGATCTTGATCATGAACGGAGCTCACAAGATCTATACATGAAAGCACAAAGGAGGAGATACAACCATCTAGCTACTACATGGACCCATAGTCCAAGGTGGAACTACTCACGCATCATACCGGAGAGAAGGCCTTCGGGGTGATCTCCCCTCTTTCAGGGTGCCGGGAAGAACTTCATATCCCCCCGATCTAGGGACGATGGTGGCAGCGGCTACAGATGGTTTCGTGGATTTCTGATTGGGTACTCAGGGTTTCTGCATCGGGGGGTTCTTATAGGCGAATGGGCGAGACCGGGAGGCGGCCAGTGCCACCAAACCCTAGCCAGGCGCGAGCCCACCTGCCCCCGTGCCTGGGGTGGGTCTGGCCCCCCTGGCTGGCCCCTCCGGCTCTCCTCTAGACTTCTTTTTGCCCACAGAAAGTAATTGACTTTAACGTTTTTCCCGTTCAATTCTGAGAATATTTCTTTACTAACTTTTTTGAAACCAAAAACAGCAGAAAATAGGCATCTGGCACTGTTGCAGCTTGTTAATAGGTTATTACCAGAAAACATGTAAAAAGCACCTCAAAGTATAGACAAGCAAAGCAAAGTAGATACAAAACAAGCATGGAGCATAAAAATTATATATACGTTTCCAACGTATCAGCATCCCCAAGCTTAACTCCTGCTCGTCCTCGAGTAGGTAAGTGATAAACAGAATAATTTTTGAGGTGACATACACCCTCACAATAAAGATCCAACCATTTGCAAGCATTGAAAGCTGGGATCAAAGAACTCTAAACATGTGCATGAAAGATGGAGTTCTAACAATAGGACATAGTAACTATGCACGCAACATGACAAGCTACAAACAAAGATCATGAATATCATGCACTGAAAAACGTTTGTTTGTTTCACATGCAGAAAACATAGCATAGTGGCAATAAATTTGTCCCTCATAGAGTAGTAAAAAGATTCATAGGACACCTTCAAAGTTCACAAGGGTGACTAGAAACAAGTAGCACAAGAGCAAGTAATAACACAATATGCATCAATTAATAAGCTTTGGAACACTGCACACAGAATGACAACTATGCTCTCTTAATGGTGCCTAAAGGTAGAAGGTGGAGACTAAATAATGGTGCAAGAAAGGCCTTTTTTGTAAAGGAAGCAGGGATTACAAGTTTCAAAAAGAGCTTCCAAAAATTATGGTACTTGTTAGCTTTCAACCCTCATTGCCCCTATCATAAGAATCTTGAAGTGGTTAAGGTTAAAGTGGCAAAGCTGGAGTATATGCTTGACGGAGTATAAGTTGGCAATCTCATGCCCCTTGAATACGAGGGCCATACCTCATGCATACTCAACTTTGGGTCCAGGTAAGTTCTTGTCACTGTAAGTATTTGCATATCATTGAGAACCGCCAACGGGGTACCCCTTGCACATGGTACAGGAGCTTTCCCATAACCAAAATGAAAAGGTAAGCAGACAATGAGCATCTCAGTAATTCTTCTTATGTACCATGGGAATATGGTGCTTTTTTCTCTCTTTCCTCTTTTCTCAATGTGTCTCCTTTTTTTAAGAAGAATGCTTCATAGATGTCACTATGGTGACGCTGCAAGTTTCCACCATGATTAGGCATGGCTTAGGCTAGCGGCCCAGGTGTTTCTCTAACACAGGATACAAACTCCATGGACTTACAAGTTCCCTCTTTATTTCACACCGGTGACATCCATAGACAAAAGAACATGATATCAACTGAGTACAACAAGGTACAAGTGCAATGTTGAAAATGTTCCCCGTGACGACACGGTTCTGCTAATTCCAACTTATAAGTGCAAGCATATACAACAAAGTTGTCACAATGGTTCAAGTTTATTAGGGGCAAAGAATAAAGTGTGCCATCAAGTTCGTGAGGGCTTTAATCACTAAGTTTTCACATAACAAAATAGTTTTTAATTGGAAGATAGTTGAAAACAATAATATACTTGGAATGGTGTAACACACCATGCATAGGAGTTTATAGTGGACACTTTGGAATAAATTGGTTTCTTGGGAGTTGGAGGCATGAGTAGAACTCACTCATACAAGTGGAGGCTAGCAAAAGACTAGGAGCAACCAACTAAGAGAGCAATAATGGCCATAATCATGCAATGCAACAAAGCAAACTAATCAAAGCAAAGAGTGGTACTACAAGTCAAGGACTAAATGATCATAGAGGCTAATGGTGACTTGTCATAGTCATAACATGGTGTGATCATGTGCCAAGTCAACCCAAGCAAAACATCAAAGGAGAATACCACAATACTATGCTTTTGCATGCTAAAACAACGCATAATTTCTTCAAGGCACACTAAGCAATCCCAATTGTTTGGAACAAGACATGCTAAAGCAAAAATCACTAAGCATAATGCTAAAACAACACCTAGCATGTCATGCTAAAGTCTAAGTCACAGTCAATGCAAGCTCCTCTTGCACTACAAGCAAGAACTTACTACTCCTTTCCAAACACCAAGCAAACTTATTTGCAAAACAACATAGTGAGAACGGGGGTCCAAAATACTTTATTCAAGAAAACTAAACAAACTAAGAAAAGCAAAATAAAACTAAGACGCTCCAAGAAGAACACAACTGTGCATGAAACAATAAAAATGAAGTGTCTAGACAGACCTGAGCTTTTTATTGATGAAGAAGGGGATGCCTTGGGCATCCCCAAGCTTTGACGCTTGTACCTCTTGGATATTTCTTGGGATGAAACCATGGTGGCATCCCCAAGCTTGAGCTTTTGTCCATTCTTCATCTCATTGCATCATTCTCTCTCTACACCTGAAATTTTTCCTTCATACAAAACTTCACACAATCTTCATTAGCAACATTAGCTTATTCAAAAGATATTAGACCTCTAGCAAAGCTTTGGAACAGCAAGGCTTTTCACTAAAAACACAATCTACTGTAGTAACTCCTTCAAAAATCTCAATTTACCTGAAGAGAACTCAAAAGGAATCAATAAGAAACAAATGCAAATAATGGCATAACTTTGTCAAAACAGACCAGCAGGTAGAAACGAATTTTTTCTAACATATTTTGTTGCTCAAATCAAAAAGTGTTGAACTAAAGAAAGTTAGCTAACATACTAGGGGATTTATTCGTAAATTTTGAGCTCAATCCGAGTTATAGAGCCTCCTCAGGAATTTTTTTGGTGGAGGACTGAAATCTTTTTTGGGACTTCAACTCCCAAAATCTTATTTCCCTCTCATTAGAGGCCATTCTTGGCACAAAAAGGAAACAAAAAGGATAAGGAGAGGTCATTACAGAAGTAATAACTTCCAAGACTCAAGGAAACTCTTGGGTTATCTCCCAACAAGTACTTTTCTTTAATGCCTTTAAGTTAGGCACAAGAAGTAAGAAGAATCAAGTATTTTCAAATGAAGAATTGCCCCTCTTGTTCCTTCTTTTTTCTTACCTTTATTTTTCTTCTTAGGGAAGAATGATTGCTTACCGGGGGAGTAAAGTGCATGATACCTTCTCCCATGTCTATTACTGCCCCAAGGTGTTTCAGTAGAGATCTTCCAAGTGTGATTTGTCCTTTGCATACACATTCAATAACAAGATAATCAGTATACACCATTTTCCTTGAGATTTTTGTAAACACACCTTCAGCTATTCCAATGGGCAATATAGTGGCATTGTTGGTAAGAGAGATTTCCTCTCCTCCTTCAATAAGCCCCCAAAGACTCAAGGAATCAAAAATATCTTTATGCATGAGACGAAATTCAGACATGATATCACATCGAGCATCAGAAAATGTAGTGTTTATTGAGACTTTAATTGTGGTAAACCAATTTGAAGGCTCAGAATTTATGGGAACATAATCATGGTAAGCCCTAAGAGTGTGATAGCAACTATTCATGGCAGCAATACTGGTCTCAAGATGGTTCAACCTAGCAAAAATACTTGTGAAAGAGGAATCAGACTTGCCAGGTGTACGATAGATCATGATTAGTTTCCTTATAGAATCATAAGCTTCATCCTCAATACAAAGCAAACAATCTTTTTCAGCCACAACATCCAAAGCATATCTATAAAAAAGAGCAATACCGCGGTAGAAACTATCAATAACTAAGCTGAGGCGTATCTTAGGCTCAGTTTCCCTCTGGAAAGAAAAGATTCTAGACCAAGCTTCCTTAAAACTTTCTTCACTTTTTTGCTTAAAAGTGGAGATTTCTACCATAGGGGAAATAAAGGCAGTCCCCGACATGGCAGCAACTAGAGCAGGAACTAATTTTTTGTGTTTTTGAATAAAGAAAGCAAACCAAACTAGACTATTTTTTGGGTTTTTTGGAAATAGGCAAACAACACCAAACAAAAGAAACAAATAAAACTAAAAACAAAGTAAAGAGAAAGGAAGTGAAGGACTCCCCTAGTGAATACGTCCTTAGCCTCCCCGGCAACGGCGCCAGAAAATAGCTTGATGGCTCCCAGTACTTGTCGTGGAATGCTTCGTTGGAAAACCCAAGAGCAAGGTATGAAGAAGCACAACAACAAGTTTCCCTCAGTAAGAAACCGAGGTTATCGAACCAGTAGGAGGAAGGAAACGTCACACAGGTGTTGCTAGAACCGCGGAGACCTGCACAACACAAACTCAAGACTTTGCCCCAACGAATCAGTGAGGTTGTCAAGCTCACCGGTTTGCTGTAAAAAAGGATTAAACGTATGGTGTGGAAGGTAATGGTTTGCAGCAATTAAACATGTAACAGTGGAATATGTATCAATGGTAAAGATAGGACCAGGGTCCATAGTTCACTAGAGGTGCTCTCCTTAGATAAACAACATGGCATGAAGGTTAAACAAATTACAGCAAGGCAATTGATAGGAACTGAGCAAGGCATAACAATGCAATTACTAGCCACAAAGATCCTATGAGGTTGATTGGGCAATACAACAATATACATAGACCGCCATCCAGCTGCATCTATGACTAGAAGTCCACCTTCAGCTTATCATCCGAACCCCCTCCAGTATTAAGTTGCAAGCAACAGACAACTGCTTTAAGCAAAGTGTGTAAGGTAAACAGTCCACATGTTCCATGAATAAGAGACCGTTGTTTTCTCCCTAGTAGCAACATCACATCTACAACCGAAGAGATTTCTGTCACTTCTCTTGGAAACTAGAGGCATGAACCCCCTGTCGAGCATAAATACCCCCTCTTGGAGTCACTAGCAACTACTTGGCCAAGATAACCACTAGCAACAGAGAGCATGCAAGATCACAAACAACACAGACATGATAGAATCATAAAGATAAAACCATTAATCAAACCAACATAATAATCTCAATATCCATCGGATCCCCGCAAACACAACATGCATGATTAAAAATAGATTAGATCTTGATCATGAACGGAGCTCACAAGATCTATACATGAAAGCACAAAGGAGGAGATACAACCATCTAGCTACTACATGGACCCATAGTCCAAGGTGGAACTACTCACGCATCATACCGAAGAGAAGGACTCCGGGATGATCTCCCCTCTGGCAGGGTGCCGGGAAGAACTTTAGATCCCCCCGATCTAGGGACGATGGTGGCGGTGGCTACATACGGTTTCGTGGATTTCTGATCGTGTACTCAGGGTTTCTGCATCGGGTGCTTCGTATAGGCGAAGGGGCAAAACCGGGAGGTGGCCAGGGCCACCAAACCCTAGCCAGGCGCGGGCCCACCCCGCCCCCGTGACTAGGGTGGGTCTGGCCCCCTTGGCCGTCCCCTCCGGATCTCCTCTGGACTTCTCGTTCCCCATGGAAAGTAATTGACTTTGACGTTTGCCCCGTCCAATTCCGAGAATATTTCTTTACTAACTTTTCTGAAACCAAAAACTGCAAAAAACCAGGCATCTGGCACTGTTGCAACTTGTTAATAGGTTAGTACCAGAAAACATGTAAAAAGCACCTCAAAGTGTAGACAAGCAAAGCAAAGTAGATACAAAACAAGCATGGAGTATCAAAAATTATAGATACGTTTCCAACGTATCAAAATGATTCTATTTGGGTCATAGTCGATAGACTTTCCAATGTATCTCATTTCCTACCAGTCAAGACCACTTATCAAAGCTCGAAGCTAGCAGAGCTATATATTGCTAGAATAGCCAGTCTACACGGAACCCCCAAGACCATCATATCAGATCGAGGAACCCAGTTTACCTCAAGGTTTTGGAAGAAAGTCCAAGAAGGATTAGGAACCAAACTGAACTTCAGCATAACTTATCACCCGCAGATCGATGGAAAAACAGAAAGAGTAAACCAGATACTAGAAGATATGCTGAGAGCCTGTGTATTGTAATATGGATATAAATGGGAAGACTGCCTGCCTTTTGCAAAATTATCATACAACAACAATTATCAAGCTGCAAATGGCCCCATTTGAGTTTTTGTATGGAAGGAAGTGCCGTACTCCCCCTGAATTGGTCGCAAGTAGGAGAGAGTCAGATATTCGAACCATACATCCTACGAGAAGCCGAACAGAAGGTTCACAAGATCCGTGAGCACCTCAAGACGGCTCAATCCCGACATAAGAGTTATGCTGACAAGAGACGTCGAGACCTAGCCTTCAATATCGAAGACTTTGTTTATCTCAAAATATCACCCTTGAAAGGAATGTAGTGTTTCCAACTCAAAGGAAAGTTTACACCCAAATATATTGGACCCTTCAAGATTTTAAGTCGCCGAGGAGAAGTATCATATCACATAGAACAACCGGAAGAGATGTCAGCCATTCATGATGTGTTTCATATCTCATTACTTCGGAAATGCTTGGAAGTTCCAAAGAAGACGGAAGTGTTCAAGAACATCGATCACAGTGCAGTGGAGATCAACCCGGATTTAACCTATCGTGAAGTACCCGTTCGTATTTTGGAAGAAGCTTTCAGAACCACCCGGACCAGGAGTATCAAGTTTCTCAAAATTTAGTGAAGCAACCATACTGAAGAACAAGCCACCTAGGAACGAGAAGATTACATGATGACTGAGTTACCCAATTTCTTTAGTTCCTAGTTTGTCCTGAATCTCGGGACGAGATTCTGTTTAAGGGGGGAATGTTTGTAACATCTCAAAAATACTAATGAGGATATCAATTTCTAATCAACCAAAATTAGGGTTAACAAAAGCTTTTAATAATAAACACTATCTTAATGCATGTGTGTTATGAATGTGTATGAATGTTTACAATGCCATGTTTGTTTGTGGTAAATGATGAGAAATGGTTTAAAGATCAAAACCATATCATCTAGGCCAAATCCAAACCATATCAAAACAAAAGAAAATTAATATATGAAGCATATGACCTAATGGTAATTTTTGCAAAACTTAACACTTAGCTCACTTTGAGCATCTCTAGAAAATGATTTCAAATAGAAACAATTCCTTTTCTTTTCTCCCCTTGCTAGACCAAGTAACAGTAAACACAGTGGAGCTTTCAAATCTTGCAGAAACAATTTCAAATCCATTTGAGAGGCAATTCAAAACTGAATCTATCTTATGCATAGAGATAGTCATTTTTGGAAAACCATCAAAACCTTCACCACTTAGAAAACCTTTACACCCAGAGACTACCAAGATTATGACCAGCACACCCACCAAAAATAACTTGAAAATTTGAAAGTTTAGTTCTTGCGGCCATTTAATCAAACACTTGGTGATCACAATACAACCTTACCAACTATTCACTGTTTTAATCAACCTTGTGATCATCTTTGTGACCTCACCGAGCTTCCACGACGTGCCCTTAACTCTCCCAGTACCAGCCCATGCAATTGATCTCATATCACTCGCCATTGTGACCAGTAGAAATGGTACCCGAGCTCACCCATGTCACCCCTACTACGCGAACACACTACCACACACCATGCCGCCCTTGCCCATGATGTCTAGGAGGTAGCCGTGACCTCACCGTCCCTGCCTGTGCACGCCTTGACCAATAACCTCCCGCGGAGACGCCAGCGTAGTCGAGCCCATTTAACGCTCGACCAAGCCGATCTCTGCACCAGATCTCCGAGCAATCCCGTGCGACCATGCTACGCCTCGCTCTCTCCTTGCGCCAATAAGTTCTCCGTGACACCAGTGATATCCTAGACACGATCGTTTGACCCCGCGCGCACCGTGACCACCATACTCCGTGACGAACGCCAACGTGTACTGAAGCAGAGCACGGACGTTCTAGAACGATGGAGACCGTGCCTTGTCATTCCACTATGCATGATGACCGCCCTGAAGCCCTGCGTCGACCTACACCCCTGGCCATGCCGATAGCTTCATGTAACAATGTCATGGACGCGCCCGAGCCATGCCGTCGTACCCCCTTCGCCGCAGTATAAATGGAGCCCTCCCTTTCCTCAAAACGCACACCATTCCACTCCCCTCTCACCCAGCAATCTCTCTGACCCGTCCCTGGAGCAAGGAGAGCACCACACCGCCGGAATTTCACCGGAGCCCGCCGCTGCAGTGAAGAAGAGGAACTAGCGCTAGGAGCCGCCCCAGGAGCTTCCTCAACCACCAGTCGAACCGCCATCATCGACTCGCTCGTTCGCCCACCTCGCCGGACTTAGCTGGAGCCCTGGTAAGCCCCCGACGACCCCCGCCGTAGCACTAGGGTTAGCATCTCGCGCGCCCCGTGCGACAGAGACGACGACACAGAGCCGTCGATCGTGCTCTAATTGTGAAGTCTAGATTGAAGGATACCGCTCCGCGTTAGATGAGCCACTGATGTGTGGGACCAAACCTGGTGCCGCTCGCTACGATCGCACTTTGTAGTTGGGTCGGCCCGTTAGTTTTCCTACGCGTAGCCCACCGATTCAAACTTAGGTTTTTCTTTTATTTCAAAATCCTATACTGTAGGCAACTTTGAAAATCAATTCAGGAATATTCACTAGACCAAATTGAATGAAACAAATTTTTTTAGAAAGTATATGAAAATCCCTAAACACTCCCGTTGGATTCAAACAATTTGAATCTATAGATAACCCTCAGTAAAAATAACAAGACAGTAGCTTTTACCACTTCAAACATTTTTATAAAATCAACCATAATTTTTTTTAGTTGATTCCAACTCTCAAAAATCACATTGTCCATGATCTATATAAATATGTAAAAATATATAGATTTACATGCAGTAGTCTTGGACCAAAATTAAAGAATGGCTTTATAGTCATTTCTAGTCACACAAATATTATTAAATGGCATTGTTAAACTTTGCAATTTAGGCCAACCAAATTTAAATCACATTCCCAAGTATTGGAATATGTGGTGATGACATGTGTCAATAGGATCCCATATTTTAATTGGAGAATATTAAACCTTATTTAGTTTTTCAATGAGTAGAAATTACTTTTCTAAAATAAGCTAAATCAAATCTTGTCACTCTTTTCTTGTAATGATAGAGATGATGCTAGATCATCTAGTGTGGATCCTTGTGTGTTAACTAGAAGTGGTTAAGTATTGTTTGGTGATTGTGTATCTTGTATTTATTTATAGACGCTAGTATTGTTGGGGGGTGACCCCGGATAGGGTCAAGATAGGGGAAAGAAGAAAGTAGTCTCCCTTACCTTAAGCCGAATTACTGACTGTGTCGGCCGAATCATGCAAGATCCGGCCAAGATAAGTTGAGCCTTGGAAAATATAGAATGAGTAACACATTACTCGGCCAACGTATAATCTAAGTCGGCCGAATAAGGCTAGTCGACTTGTATGCAAGTGAAGGCCAAGACGAGTTATGCGAGATGAGGCCGAGTAACATGAGACTTGCAGGAGAAGGAGGAGCCTATAGTCAAACCCTAGTTGCGAGCTAGGAGGAATCTAGACAGATCCAAGCGCTAGGGACAAAGAGCAGAGCTGTAGAGGGGCAGACAAGCGTCACAGAGGTGACACTGTGGAAGACCGAGGCGCACATGTGAGGGCCTCTAGAACCTTGCCACCGATAGAAGGGGGACACGGAAAGGAGCCAGTCAAGTTACCACTTTGGGACAAGCATATTCCAAGAATATGCTTGCCACGTCAGCCCTAGAAGGAGTCAAGGAATCCCTTTATAAGGAGGGGTACGGGATCCAGAGAGAGGGATCGATTCATTCCACACCGAAGGGCTCGTGTAGTAGTCCTCTTCTTCTCTTTGATACAACTCGAGGAGCATTTGTAGTTCTTGAGAGGAGGAATAACGATCTACTTGTTAGTTGTTTCAGTGTTGAAATCACTACATCTTCCCTCTCCGGGTCCCTCTAGCATCCATTGGCCACATACTTTAGCCTACCCATGGCATCTGCCATGCCACCACCACGACAGTTGGCGCCCACCGTGGGGCCAGCAGCGGTGCTAGCTGGAGTCAAGATCCGGACGGAAAACTTCATCCACACCGGCGAGCAGGTTGTCTCTGTCTTAGTCCAGAGATTTGATATCTGGGACTATGTCAGCGATAACGCTGGCAGCTTTAGGAGGAAAGCACCCCCGCGCAACGGCATATTCATCAACCTGGGCGCTCACAAGGTCCACGTCGGCGTCGACACTTCCTGCGTCTACCCGCGTCAAGTCATCGAGGCGGGAGAACCTCCCCTCTGTGCAGCTAGCGATCCGCGTGGAGTTTGCCCCGCAGGCAGCGTCGAGGTGATGATGACGGCCCCGGCACCAGCAGCAGGAGCAGGCGCTGGACCAAGCAAGGACCCGGTGATAGGAGGACAGGTAGCCACGAAGCAAGTAGCTCCAAAGCCCACCGAGGTAGATCCACAGGTAACCAGGGCGGACGAGGTGCAGGATGTGACTCCAAAGGCAGCAAGGGTAAGATGGCCACCTCTAGAGAGACCAGAGAATATCCTTCAGGTAACTATAGATAACCTAACTACGCCTCTGGCGCCGATACTTGACCCGGCAAACGCACAGGCGGAGTTAGAAGAAACTAGACAAAAAGTGCTAGTGGAGGCAAAAAAGGTGTCGGCCTTACGGGAATCCTTCAACAGGACTCTGCGAGAATACGCTAGGGAAAACAAGCTAGAAGTGGCTCCTGACCGAGTAGATGAGTTAAGATTAAGAGGAAAGAACCTCATGAATGATATCAACAAGGAGCACGAGGCTCGTCCAGATGAGTCAGTCGATCTAGGCTTGCCGAGGTACAGTACCCGGCAAAGAACCTCAGGGTAGCCAATGCCACAGCCCTGAGTTGGAAGGGTTAAGCGGGGAAGCCCGGCAAAAACAACAAGAAAGAGTAAATGAGCTGGTATGCATTGCGAACCAACAGAATGAGGAAATGCTTAGGTCTGACCCGGCAAAGCCAGGAGCTTCTCGCATGGTTCATTCGGCAGGAGCTGCCCCCACACTATCTGCAGCAGCATCCTCACCTGGAAACAATGCGCGAAAAGACAGAGCGGTGACTTCGGGAAAAAGAAATAAGCAAATTGTCCCGTATGATCCGGCGGTGGCCGGGAAGGTTAATGAGAATAGAGGCAATGTGAGCCGAGGTAACAGGGATGATAGAAACCTCGGCCGTGCAAACAGAGAGCATGGAAACCTCGGAAGGGGAAACCATGAGAACAATAACCCAGCAGAAGGGAGGAGGTACCCCCCGCAGGAGCCCCAGCCGAGGTATGAGCCTCGGCCAGAGCGAGAAGCAAGACCAGCTCCACAAAATCAGGCGAATGATAGATACAATGATGGCTACTCGGACATGGATTATGCAGAGCATGGTGGACAAAATCACTATGGGGTACATGAGAGAATTATCTATAGAAACTTGGCGTCAACTGACGCAAGATTGAAGTTGGACAGATTATATCGGTCCGAGCTGTTAGAAGAACAGGGTCCGCCTGGTCCGGCGTGTTTTGGACCTTGGATCATGGGCGAACCACCCGTGTCGAACTTCCAGTTGGCGAGGGGCACGAAGACATACAATGGAAGTACGAAACCACAAGATTGGTTAATTTACTATGCCAAGGCAGTAAAAATAGCAGGCGGAAATTTAAGATGGGCGTTAAGATACGTCCCACAGACGCTGGAAGGACCGGCCGAAGTATGGCTAAAAAATTTTCCAACAGGAAGTATCAACTGTTGGTTGAATTTTGAAGAAATGTTTGTCAGCAATTTCACCAGTACCTATAAGAGGCCAAACATGCCACAACAACTCTCAATGTGCAAGCAGAAGCCGAATGAAATAGATAGAGAATTCTTGACTCGGTGGTGCAACCTAAGAAACTCATGCGAAGGGGTCATAGAATCTCAAGCGCTAGCCTGGTTTTCTCAGGGCTGAAGATATGCAAGCGTGTTATGGCAGAGGTTGCAAAGAGATATGCCAACCACATTGGCAGAAACCATCAGGATAACAGATTCATACGCCCTAGGTGATCCGACTCAACCAGAGTTAATGTCAGCGGAGCATTGGGAGCAGCAGGGTCATTATGCTAGAGATGGAGCCGGATCATCGTGGCGCAATGAGTACCGAGACAGAAGAAGGGACGAGAGGCCGGATTACAAATATGCTTCCAATCAGGTGGCAACAGTTGTGCAGGATTAGCCGAGTCATGGGAACAATCAGTGATAGAAGAATGGTCCTCAGTAGTGGACTCCGAGGAATGAAGGGAAAATGCAGTGGATGCCAGAAACAGAAGAAGCAATGGCAAGAAAGTCCAAGGTACACATTTGAATCCATGTTGGATCAACCGTGTAAGTTCCACACGCCTAACCCGGCCAAACCAGCCAATCACACTACTCGCCAGTGCGCTTGGATGAAAAATGCAATGGGAAACCCGGCGAGCATACAAGCACCTCCTCATCAAGTACATCAACAGCAGCAGCCACAGCTAACCGGGGCAAATGCGTAGCAGCTAATGTTACCACCACCCCCTCCGAGGTACGATAACTCGGACCGGAGGGATGTAGTACACCAAGTGGTAAATCAAAATCAAGACGGAAGGGGGAACCCTGGGAACAATGGACGTAATGATTATAGGGAACATCACCAATCCTATTGTGTGTTCACAACAGAACAACAAGATAGACAGAGCGTACAACATCGACATATGGAAGTGAATGCAGTTATGCCGGCAGTACCAAGGTACATGCCATGGTCCGATCAAGAGATAACATGGAGCATAAAGGATCACCCGAAGATAATGCCAAACCCAGGATCGTATGCATTGGTACTGGATCCGACGTTTGTAGGGCCTAGCATCAATGTGAAGTTCTCAAAGGTACTCATTGATAATGGAAGTAGTATCAACATCATGTACAATGATACAATGCATAAGCTCGGAATAACGCAGAATATGCTGCAGCCCACAAGGACCACATTCCATGGGATAGTGCTGGGGCTCTCCTGCGAACCCATTGGGAAGGTCCGAGTAGATGTGTTATTCGGCACAAGAGAGAATTGCAGAGCTGAGAATCTAGAGTTTGAGGTGGTAGACCTAGAAAGTTGCTATCATGCTTTACTCGGACGGCCATCATTCGCTAAATTTATGAGCAGCTGCCACATTACCTACTTGAAAATGAAGATGCCAGGGCCTCAGGGGGTAATAACAGTGGCTGGTGATTACAGGAAATCGATGGAATGTGCTTCGGCCGGGTCAAACCTGGCCGAGTCATTGGTAATTGCAAGAGAGAAAAGAAGGATTCAGGAAGTGTCAGCTCTGGCTCAGTCAGCATAGCTTAATATGCCGGCATTAGCCAATCCGCATGGGAGCGTGTCTTTCTAGCCGACTAAGGAGACGAAGAAGATCTAGATTGATGACCAATTCCTAGAGCGCACCATCACGATTGGTGCTGGCCTAGATGCTAAATAGGAAAGCGAGCTCACCAACTTCCTCCGTGAGAATCGGGATATCTTCGCATATTCAACTCAGGACTTGCAAGGTGTTTTGAGGGAGTTGGCTAAGCACTCTTTGCATTTGAGGCCAAGAGCAAGGCCGATGAAGCAACCTCTCCACCGCTTCGCCGAAGACAGGAGAAAGATAACAGGGGATGAGATAGCTTGGCTCCTTGCAGCTGGGTTTATCATGGAAGTGCTTCACCCGGATTGGCTATCAAATCCGGTGTTGGTAGAAAAGAAAAAGGATGACACAAATGTAGCCGTCGTATGGCGAATGTGCATCGATTACACGAACCTCAATAAGGCGTGTCCCAAAGATCCTTTTCGTTTACCTAGGATAGACCAAGTCATTGATTCGACCGCAGGTTGTGAGCTATTATCATTTGTAGACGCGTATTCTGGTTTCCACCAGATACCGTTAAACCCGGCTGATCAAATAAAGACTGCGTTTATCACCCCGTACGGGGCTTATTACTATCGCACCATGCCATTCGACCTGCGTAATGCAGGAGCAACATACCAAAGATGCATGCAAAAGTATCTGCATGACTAGATAGGAAAAAATGTGCAAGTATATGTAGACGATGTGGTTATAAAAACCAAAGAGAGCAAAACGCTCCTTGAAGATATTCGACAGACATTCGCAAACTTAGAAGGTTCCGAATGAAACTTAACCCGGAAAAATGTACCTTTGGTGTGCCGGCTGGAAAATTACTCGGTTTCCTCGTGTCCAGCCGAGGTATAGAGGCAAATCCAACTAAGATCCGAGCAGTTGAAAGAATGAAACTGCCGAGGTGCCTGAACGATGTACAAAAATTTACAGGATGCCTTGCTTCTCTGAGTCGATTCGTATGTCGGCTAGGGGAAAAAGCATTACCTCTATACCAACTGATGAAAAAATCCGACAAGTTCATCTGGACGCCGCAAGCCGATAATGCATTTCATGAGTTAAAAAAGATGTTGGTCACATCACCGATTTTGGCTTCTCCATTGTCAAAAGAGCCTATGCTACTCTATGTGGTAGCTACTAACAGAGTGGTAAGTGCGGTAGTTATTGTGGAACAGAATGAAGAGGATAAATCGTTACAAAGGCCGGTATATTACCTAAGTGAGGTATTATCGGCCTCAAAGAAAAACTACCCGCACTACCAAAAGATGGCTTACGGAGTATACATGTCGGTGAAAAAGCTCAAACACTACTTCGAAGAACATCCTATAAAAGTGATTTGCGAAGCACCCATAGCCGAGATATTAAGCAACAAAGATGCAAGTGGCTAAATAGCAAAATAGGAAATTGAGTTATCGCCTTATGCTTCGCAGTTTGATAGGCGAGATGCAATTAAGTCTCAGGAAGTGGCCAACATCTTTGTGGATTGGGCCGAGGTACAGTATGAGCCCCCATTACCAGATCCGAATTATTGGACAATGCATTTTGATGGGTCCAAGCTAAAAAATGGACTAGGAGCAGGAATAGTACTAACTTCGCCGAAAAAAGATCAGCTAAAATACGTGCTTCAGATACATTTCGCTGCATCAAATAATGTTGCCGATTATGAAGCACTGGTCCATGGCCTGAAGATGGCAAAAGAGATTGGCATACGACGGATCCTATGTTACGGGGATTCAGACCTCGTAGTACAGCAAGTATCAGGAAATTGGGACGCACTAGATGCGAATATGGCCCTGCATAGGTTTCATGTGCAAAAGATCAGTGGTTATTCTGACGGGTGTGAGTTCCATCACATACCTCGGGCGGAAAATGACGCTGCGGATACACTATCAAAACTTGGATCGACCAGGCAGTCTATTCCCCCAGGCATAGCTCTGGAGAACCTGAGAAAACCATCGATTACACCTTCGCCAGAATCCGAGTCAACTCGTATCTTGGCAGAACAGTTAGAAGGAAATGTCCCAATGGAAATTGACAAATAATATGGCCCGAATTATTTAAGGATTACTTCGGCCGACCCATGGGTAAACAGGGAAAGGCCCAAAGATGTTATGTCGGCGGAAATTATGGAAATTGACAACATAGTTTTCCCGGAGAAAGTCACGCCGACATGGGCACAACCCATATTCTCATTCCTTAAAGAGGAAATCTTGCCGGGTGATGATGTCCTGGCTAGGCAGATAGTGAGAAGAGCAAAAGCCTACACGATCATAAACAATGAGCTATATAAGAGAAGTGTCACAAACGTACTGCAACGATGCGTTGACTCGGCAGAAGGGGAGGAAATCCTTTTGGATATACATCAGGAAGAATGTGGGCATCACACCTCGTCCAGAGCTCTAGTGGCCAAAGCATTTAGGCATCGATTTTATTGGCCAACTGCGCTAAAGGAAACAAAGGAATTGGTAGATAGGTCTAATGGTTGCCAGAGATATGCCAGCAAGATAAGTCTGCCGAGTTAAAAACAATACCATCACTTGGCCCTTTTCTGTATGGTGTTTGGATATGGTAGGTCCATTCAAGCCTGCCCGAGGCGGAATGACTCATATTATGGTCATGGTGGACAAATTCACAAAGTTGATAGAAGTGAAACCGATAAGAAAATTCGACGGACCCACAGCGGTGAAATTCCTCAAAGATATTATCTTGAGATATGGATACCCACACAGTATTATCACGGATAATGGCACAAACTTCGCTGAAGGAGCTTTTTCTAGATTCTGCCAAGAGAAACACATAAGACTAGATGTTGCCTCGGTGGCTCACCCAACATCGAATGGGCAAGTAGAAAGATCAAATGGACTAGTATTATCAGGAATGAAACCTCGGCTAATCAAACCGCTGCAAAGGTCGGCAGGATGCTGGATTGAGGAACTTCCAGCAATGCTGTGGAGCCTCAGGACCACCCCCAAATAGATCGACAGGGTATACCCCGCTCTTTCTCGTATACGGGGCAGAAGCTGTATTTCCAGCCGACATAATACATGACTCGCCAAGAGTGGTCCAATACACAAGTGCAGAGGTAAATGAAATATCGCGGAAAGATGATGTGGATTTGCTGGAGGAAGCAAGGGAATTGGCACTATCAAGATCAGCTATTTATCAGCAAGAGCTCAGACGATATCATAGCAAAAAGGTCAGTCCAAGAGTTTTTAAAGAAGGAGATCTGGTTCTTCGGCTAGTGCAACGCACAGCCGGCATGCACAAGCTCTAACCCCCATGGGAAGGACCATTTATCGTGAGTAAAGCATTACACAATGATGCATGTTACCTGATCAACACTCATCCACCAGAAAAGAACAAGGCAAACAAGGCTGGAGATGAATCAAAAAGACCATGGAACATAGCCTTACTTCGCCCATTCTACACTTAGAAGCCCTATATTGCATATTGTGACGTGATGCACCAAATCAGAATATCAAGCATGTATCAAACTTCGGCACCCCGAGCAATGACTCGGGTACTGCCCATATTATTTCTTATTTTGAACTATGTATCAAACCTCGGCACCCCGAGCAGGGACTCGGGGACTGCCCCATGTTATTTCTTATTTTGAACTATGTATTAAACTTCGGCACCCCAAGCAGTAACTCGGGGACTTCCCATGATATTATTTGTTTTGAATTATGTATTACATTCTGACAACCCGAGTAATAACTCGGGGACTGTCTCATGTTGTTTGATATTTTTTGAGCATGTGTGAAACTTCGGCAACCCGAGCAATAACTCGGGGACTGCCTCATATTGCCTGCTGGTTTTTGTCATACATATAAGAGTTCGGTAACTCAAGCAATAACTCGGGGACTGCCCCGACTAATTAGTCGTAAATCGCAAGATGCGATATAAGCTTGCCTCGGCCATCGGAGGAATAACACAGAGGAAACAACTAACGATTTCTAAAATCATAGTAACAAGAAAGACAACGTCAGCAAGTTGAGGTATAATGAGATAAGAACCCTATCTATATCATTTTACCAATGAATACCTCGGGCAGGGTAGCAAGTCAATCTATGGGCTTAGAACATAGTACTTCAAGGAGAAATTGCGAAAACGACAACTCTACAATCAAGTTTACATAAGAGACACAAGATGGATGCCGAACGAAAAACAGTCATATGAGAAAAATATGATCCGGATTTATGAA
The DNA here is from genome assembly GCA_910589765.1 of Avena atlantica. NCBI lineage: Eukaryota > Viridiplantae > Streptophyta > Magnoliopsida > Poales > Poaceae > Avena > Avena atlantica. Next base: position 125,130,747 of record OU342739.1, read on the forward strand.
GTTAAAGTTTGGCAAAGCAAAGATACGATTCTCTTAAACTCAATTAGATAGACTAACAACAATTACCAGGGCGTTAGCGGCCAAATGCGAAATGGTTCACATTATACCAAAAGGCGGATAATTGTTTCAAAGACAGCATACACCCGGCATACCGGGGACTTAAACGACTAAGAGTTTTTAACCTAAACACCAGCAGAGGCCGAATCACCCGTAGGAGGGTCAGTAGCAGCATCAGGAGCTTCGGACATGGGTGTCCCGGACACAGGCGGAATGACCTCGGTTTCCTTCAGAGGGGTATCTTTAGGAGCTGGGCGCTCCGAGGTTGTTTGGGCCTCTGCAGAGGTTACCTCGGCATCGACAAAGGCCGTAGTAACCTCTGGGGCAAGCTTTGGCTGCTAGGAGACACCAATTTGGGCTCGAGAAGTTTTGGTTCCTTTTGAACACGATCGAGCGTCGCCATCCCCATCTGAGTTGTCATTGGAATCAATGGCATCATCCGAACCATCATCTGATTCATCTTGATCAGCCGAGTCACCACCAGATGCATCTTCAGCTTCGCCATCATCAGCCGGGTTTGGAAGAAAACTCGGCCCTTCGATCCAATGATGCACGTCAGCATACTCGATAAGCTGGAAGGAACAGGCTTGACAGTGAGTAACGAACTCCGGATTATCAACCCAAGGAGAGCCAGTGCACAAATTCATAGGAATATCGAGGGAGATATCCTCGTACCAGGACAAAGCAGTTGTAAGCGCCATATCAGCACCATCCCTTCCAGCAGATTCCCTCTAGAGATTAAGTTGAGTCTGAGATTCCATCAGCCTCGCCACAAGCACTTCCACTTCATCGATATCCGGCGCATTCGGCCAGAGAACATGGTAGGCTCGAATGGCTGCTTGCACCAGATCTCTTCCCATAATCTTCATTGGTCCAATAGTAGCGCCAACGGCAATCAAGAAATCTTCTATGGAATATTCTTGACTCGGAGCAACGGGAACACCTCGGCGCTCGCGAGCAGAAATCACAGCCTTGGAGCTCACAGGTTTAGCTTCTGGAAAGTGATCTACACGAAAGGACGTCATATGAATTAAAATAAGAAAAGAAAGAGAATAACTTAATGAGAGACAAAAACTTACGGTGAATGTAACTAGGCCTTTTCTGGAGATCCCGGGACCAGTCGGTCCTACTCTTCTCAAAACGAGTGATTTCCTCGTTCATCGCCCGGTTTTTTAATTCGGCGGCATCAAGAAGTTCCTTGTCCTTCTGCAGCTGCAGACTTAGTTGGTTCTTTTCTTCAGAGAACTCTTGATCAACTTTATCTAACTCAGACTTCTGAGAAATCTTAAGAGATTCAACCTCAGCGCGCAACCGGGATATCTCGTCATCTTTTTCCTTGAGTTATGCCGAATGAGCGACAACTTGTTCTAAAAAATGCAGCATCATATCAGGCATAGATATGCATTCTTGATGCGACGCTGCAAGTGTTCGTAACTCCGCTATACCAAAGCCATAAGGTCATAAGAAACCCAAGATTTACCTCGAACAAAAAGTCGACAAATTAAAAGGCAAAAGGAGTAACTAACATTCAACAATGCCAACTTTCTTCGTAAGTCGAGTATTCAGGTTGTTGATACTAGCTGCGTACCAGCAAGATACAAGTTAGCACGAAAAACTAAATCTTTTACAATGGCAAGATAAACTAAACGGATTAGATGGTTTACCAGTTTTCTTCACAACAGGGACAATTTGATCATATTTATCTTGAAGTTTCTTGTGCGCAAAAAGCAACCTTTGAAATTCGGCAGTCCGCCGATCATGGGCAACCTGAAAATGACAACAAGTTACACAAAGATAAGACAGATCCGAATCAAGTAAAACTTGACACGGATCTGGATGGCTGGATATTAAAAAATAAGACAGATTCGAATCAAGTAAAGCTTGACTCGGATCTTGATGGCTGGATATTCAAAAGTAAGACAGATCCGAATCAAGTAAAACTTGACTCGGATCTAGATGGCTGGATATTCAAAAATAAGACAGATATGAATCAAGTAAAACTTAACTCAGATCTAGATGGTTGGATATTCAAAGTAAGACAGATCCGAATCAAGTAAAACCTGACTCGAATCTAGGTGGCTGGATATTCAAAAGAAAAACAGACCCGAATCAAGTAAAACTTGACTCGGATCTAGATGGTTTGATATTCTAAAACACGGTTAATCTGAATCACGAAGCAAATTGACTTAGCATGTAATGCATTTAAAACAGGTGAAGCTTCCAAACGAACAACAAATTATCCAGTTGCAAGCTTCGGGGACTAGTGTATATATAGTATCATCTGAATGATAGACAAAGTATCGACGAAGGTGCGTACCTTGTTCATATTATCACTCTCAAGGACAGAAGCCATATGCAAACGACTGCTGATGTCGGAAAGCTGAAATGGTTGGCTACTTGGATTGCCCTCAAGTTGATCGGCGGCATTCCAGTTGTTCGCATACTCCACCAGTGAGCCGAGGCTATGCCTGCTCTCAGTATGGGTCAGCACTTAACCTCGGGCCTGCTGGGTAACTGCAGCCGCCGCCGGACTCTTATGAAGAATAAGCCGAGTATCGGCAGCAAGGGCAACACCGGGTTTAGCGGTGGAAGCTCCTTTACGAAGTACATCAGCAATGTTGGGCCGAGAAGAACTTATTGGACCCTTCTGAGATGCTGAGGGTTTAGTAACTACGACTTTCTTGCTCTTAGTAGAGACTTTGGCAGGGGCAACGACTTTAGCACTAGGGATCACGTCCTTAGCTGTAGGAGGAACTATAGTTTCCAAAGGGGCCGAGGTAGTGGTATCCTCGGTAGGAATTGGAGCAAGAACTGGAGCTGCGGGGATCAAAGGATCATTGGGGGAAAACTCGGGGGTCTTAAGAGGGACAGCAGGGTCGGCCGGGTGATCCGGCGTAGGGGTTTCGTTGGCAACAACAGTGGGAGCAAGGCGCTCATCTTGTCGAGGCGATACATTAGCCGGCACTGAAGGAGAATCGAGTGAGAGGGACTGAGAACTCGAGTATCCTCCGGAGGTGGGGGGGAAGAGGGCCGATTAGTATGAGTTGTCATACTCGGACCGCTTGGCTTTGCGGAAAGAGAGCTCTGCAAGAGAGTAAAAGCTGAATCAGAAATAGAAAGAGATAAACAAGAAATACAAATGAAAATAAACTCACCCAGTAACCCCAGGCATCGTCTTACGCCTTGGGATATGCTGAGCGGATTTCTTGACTCTCTTCTTGGGGGCAGCACCAGAAGGATCCGTCGAAGCAGGGCGCTTCTTCGAAGCAACAGGAGCCTCGGAAGCAAGAGGTTCGATGTCGTGCACCTGGCCAGCTTGGTTAGTTGGGAAAGAAGAAGCCGTAAATGCGTAAGAGATAGGCACCGCGGCAACTACCTCGAGAATTTGGACGTCGTCTGAATCACCTTCATCGGCGAGGGCCGAGGTCTTGCTCCGGGCACGAACAAGAGCAGCATCCGACTTAGGAACGAATTCCTCCGGATCGGGTTCTCCATTGCGGTCAGCAGGCCAAGGAAGAGCCAGAACCTTGGCATCTTCTGCGGTCTGCTCAGGAAACCTCTGCGAGAAAAGTGAATAAGAGTTAGCAAAAGAGAAATGGAAAAACAACTCGGAAGAATACACCTGTGTTTAACTTACCTGAGGAGGAGGGTTCCCGCGAGAAAATGGCCTCAATCCCCACGTCCATTCCTCGGGCATTTCAGTCTTAAAAATAGCTCGGACACGTTTATAGATTTGATAAATATCAAGCTCGACCATAGAAACTCGATTGGGATCCAGAGGACCACTCATATAGCAGATCTTGTGAGAGCGAAGCTGGAAGGGGCAGATTCGGCTGTTAACGAACGTAGTCAGCAAGTCTTCACCTCGGAGCCCAGCACGAGTCAGTTCCTTGAGCCAGAGCTCAAATGCCTCGACAAGAGCATGGCTCTTCCTCGGGTTGTAGATCCAGTTCTCCTTTGAGGGAGGACTGATAGAGAAAGCGGGGAGCCTAATATTATCTTCTTTCCCAGTATTCTTGACATAGAAAAATGATTTATGCCACTTCTTACAAGATTCGAGGCCGGATACCCAGGGAAACATGGAGTTTTTCCAAGTTGTAATGGATGCAGCCCCGCATTGGGTGAGAGATTTTTCAGAAGGATGTAGAGATTTATCCGGCACTACATTAGCTCGGATCTGAAAGAATTTGGACCAAACGTCTACGGAAGGCCAGAGGCCGAAATACCCCTCCGAAGCCGAGATAAAGGCCGACAAAGAAGCTACGGTGTTAGCCGACAGATGATGCGGCTGAAGGTCGAAGTAATCTATGAAGCTCCTAGCGAAGTCACTTAGAGGGAGGCCGAATCCACGAGCAAAGTGGTACATAAAAACTATGTACTCACCCTCATTGAGTACATGGGAGGATTCTTTGCCGGGTAAGCGATAGCTTACCTCGGCAGGAATTCAGCGTGTTTTGATTAGCCATTCTATCTCTCGGCGAGTAACCGTGGAACCCTGCCAGGAACTACGCTCTGGACCGACCGCAAGGTCATCTTCCCCGACGAGAACGCCGCTAGCGGAGCTAGACATGGGCTCGTCGGAGGAATCGACCGAAGAAAAACTGGTGGCGGGGAGAGGCCTAGAGGTGCAGGACCCCGTCGCGACGGTGACAAACGCGGCGGCGGAATAGAGAAAGAACCGCCGCGGGGAATCTAAGAAAATTGGAAAAATTCCTAACGCTGGGACCTAAGCGCGGCGCTACAGAAAAACTCACTGGCGAGAACGCCAACGAGGGGGCGTTGCGGCGAGGTCGCAGGAGCCAGAAAGCCGCGGCGTTGGCTCGGCCACTGGAGCACGAACGGCGGCGGCATGAGGAAGAAGAAGAAGGGAATTGAAAGGGGGAAGTGAATCATCCTACCCTCTTTATAACCGCATAGGGTAAACCGTAGTGTGATCGTGGCTGTGCCACGCTAACCGCGTAATCGCGTGTATCGCTTAACCGCTCGCAGTTAGTGGAGCCACAGCGAAGGCCACATGGCACAGGAGGGGATCAGGCCTTCTGACTGCTGCGGTACTCGAGGCATCACTGCACTGACGCGACGGGCGCAGTAATCACTGTAGCGTGTCAGTAAACACTGTAGAGGAACAAAAAACTAGAAAACAATGATGATTGGTACACGTAGGACGAGGCTTACCCGGGAAGCCAAGAAAATACCTCGAACGAAAGGAGATAACCCGAAACGTAGTCCACAGCGGGAAAAGGATGAGATGAGGAAGAGGATAATGGAAAAATAACGTCGGCTAAGAAATACCTCGGAAAGAAAGAAAGAAGATAAATGTCTAGAAACTGATGTGGCCTAGCCGAAATTTCTGGCAGGACCGCACCAGCTTCGGGGACTAATGTTGGGGGGGGGTGGGGGTGACCCTGGATAGGGTCAAGATAGGGGAAAGAAGAAAGGAGTCTCCCTTACCTTAAGCTGAATTACTGTTTGTGTTGGCCGAATCATGCAAGACCCGACCGAGATAAGTCGAGCCTTGGAAAATATAGAATGAGTAACACATTACTCGGCCGACGTATAAGCTAAGTCGGCCGAATAAGGCTAATCGACTTGTATGCAGGTGAAGTCCAAGCTGAGTTATGCGAGATGAGGTCGAGTAACGTGAGATTTGCAGGAGAAGGAGGAGCCTATAGTCAAACCCTAGTTGCGAGCTAGGAGGAATCTAGACAGACCCAAGCGCTAGGGACAAAGAGCAGAGCTACAGAGGGGAAGACAAGCGTCATGGAGGTGACAGTGAGGAAGCCCGAGGCGCACATGTGAGGGCCTATGGAACCTTGCCACCGATAGAAGGGGACACGGAAAGGAGCCGGGAGAGTTGCCACTTTGGGACAAGCATATTCCAAGAATATGCTTGCCACGTCAGCCCTAGAAGGAGTCAAGGAATCCCTTTATAAGTAGGGGTACGGGCTCCAGAGATAGGGATCGATTTATTCCACACCAAAGGGCTCGTGTAGTAGTCCTCTTCTTCTCTTTGATCCAGCTCAAGTAGCATTTGTAGTTCTTTAGAGGAGGAATAAAGATCTAGTTGTTAGTTGTTTGAGTGTAGAAATCACTACATCTTCCCTCCCCGGATCCCTCTAGCATCCATTGACCCCATATTTTATCCTACCCATGGCATCTCCGTGCCACCACCACGACAAGTATCAATCCGGGCTACGAGGAGGAAGAATTCTATGAAGAAGAGGAAGAGAATTACAACCACTGTACCAACCAAGGCAAGCTATACTGTGCATGCTTTTGTGATACCACCTACCAATCCCAAGTTTTACTTGCAAGCTTTATCTTTTCTCCCTTTTATCAAGGTTGCTCAATTAGTTAATTAATTTTTGATTAGTGAAAAAATAGGAAAGATGCTCTCAAGTGCATAAAACTAGGTGTAGGCAGTTACACTTGAGTAGTACCCCTCAAATAGTGACACCCTCATTGATAGATGCTAGGGCTAAACCAATATTGAACACTATAGATGGGAACAAATGATTATGAAAACCTTGGAATGATGAGTCATTCTATTGAAATGTTTTGACATGTGTTATGGACACAATGAGTTGAAGATGATATTGACTTTGATATAAACTGATGGTTGGGTTCGGATGCGATACCATTCCAATTTTACCAAAACAACCACAATAACCATGTTTGGGTAGGGCTTAACTAGAATGTGTCTTAGTATGGGTTCCCTCGCGGAATGAGGTGCTCTGAGGCTACCTTGTGAAAATGAATGTCCACCTGTGCAGTATCCAGGATGACAGATGGTCATGGCTGGGAGGCCAAACTCATAGGGGAGCTGCCTATACTAGGGTGTGTAATTGAAAGGTTAGGATTGATTATCCGCATACCAAGTATGATGATTTAGGGTTATCCCTGACGGATGTATCGAATGTTGTGGTGAAAGTGTACCACCTATGCAGAGTGTCAAACTATTCGAATAGCCGCGTCCGCGGTCATGGACAATTGGATGGCCATACTGTTCCGTTGTCAGATGTTTTCAAAATGGCTTGTCACTTGAAGTATGACTTTGACTTGATCCCACAAGGTTGTGGATATGAAACTAGGTTCCCACTTGAGTAATCTAGACAACTAAAGTTAGGTCTTCACTACTAAGTACCTCTGAAATAAAATTGGCTTATTGCAAACAAACCTAAAGCTTAGGATTCCTACTAGAATGGTCTTACTGCTTTAGTGATAGTTTGCGAGTACTTTAAAAGTACTCATGGCTTTGTCCCTGGATATTTCCATGGCCAGACTACGAAGGAGAGTACGAGGAGGATGGACATCAGGATGCCTTGATAACTAGGATCATCTCCCTGATGAGCTCAGATCACTGTAGAGCTTCGTTGGGAAACCCCAAGAGGAAGGTGTGATGAGCACAACAGTAAGTTTTCCCTCAGTTATGAAACCAAGGTTATCAAACTAGTAGGAGTAAGGAAACAACTCCAAGGTTTTTCTAGCAACTTGGAATCCTGCACAACACAAACTCAAGACTTTGCCCCAACTTACAGTGAGGTTGTCAATCTCACTGGTTTGCTGGAAACAAAGGATTAAACGTATAGTGTGGAAGGTAATGGTTACTTGCAGAAAGTAAATGGTAACAGTAGATGATGTAACAATGGTAAACATTGGACCGGGGTACATAGTTCACTAGAGGTGTTCTCCTTAAGAAAGATAACAAAACATGCTGGGTGAACAAATTACAGCGGGGCAATTGACAGGACTGAGCAAGGCATAACAATGCAAATACTAGACATCAAGATTCCTATGAGATTTGATTGGGCATTACAAAAATATACATAGATCTCCATCCAACTGCATCTATGACTAATAATCCACCATCAGGTTATCATCCGAACCCCCTCCAGTATTAAGTTGCAAGCAACGGATAATTGCATTAAGCAATGTGTGTAAAGTAAACAATATATTGTTCCATGAACAAAAGATTGTTGTTTTCTCCCTAGTAGCAACAACACATCTACAACCTTAGAGATTCATGTCACTTCCCCAGATTACTAGAGGCATGAACCCACTATCGAGCATAAATACTCCCTCTTGGAGTCACTAGCATCTACTTGGCCAAGATAGCTACTAGAAACGGAGAGCATGCAAGATCACAAACAACACAGTCATGGTAGAATCAATAATCATTCTAACATAGTATCTCAATATCCATCGGATCCCCGCAAACACAACATGCATGATTACAAATAGATGATCTCGATCATGAACGGAGCTCATGACATCTAAACATGATAGCACAAAGGAGGAGAAACAACCATCTAGCTACTGTATGGACCCATAGTCCAAGGGTGAACTACTCACACATCATACCGGAGGCTGGCATGGTGATGAAGAAGGCCTCCGAGATGATCTCTCCCCTCCAGCAGAGTGCTGGGAAGAGCTTCATATCCCCCCGATCTAGGGACGAGGGTGGCAACGGCTATGGTCTGTTTCGGGGAGATCTGATCGGGTCCTTAGGGTTTTGGCATCGGGGGCTTTTATAGGCGAAGAGGCGAGGAAAGAGGGTGGCCAGGGGGGGCACACCCTGCACTGCCATGGCCTAGGGTGGTCCCGCGCCTAGAGGGTGCGGCCGCCCTATGGCGCCCCTCCGTCTCTCCTCTAGACTCCGTGTTCTCCTCGGTGAAATATTTGTTGGAGATATGCCCTAGAGGCAATAATAAATGTAGTTATTATTATATCTTTGTGTTTATGATAAATGTTTACATTCATGCTATAATAGTATTAACAAGGAAACATTGATACTTGTGTGATTTGTAAACTTAATTTGAAGTCCCTAGTATAGCCTCTATACTTCACTAGCTTGTTGGTTGATTAATGATTGTGGTTTCCCTATCATGAACATTGAGATGTTATCAACAACAAGATCATATCGTTAGGAGAATGATATGGTGGACATACTCCTATAGATAAGCGTAGCATAAAGATCAAGTCATTTCAATAGTTCAATTGCTATATGCTTTCTGATACATAGTAACCTAATTCCTTCGACCATGAGATCATGCATATCACCTTTACCGGATGGATGCTTTGATGACATCAAACACCACACCGTAACTGGGTGGTTATAAAGGTGGCATTGAGTGTTCGGAAAGTATTGGTTGAGACACATGGATCAAGAGTGGGATTTGTCCATCCACATGACGGATAGATATACTCTGGGCCCTCTCGGTGGAATGTCATCCAATTAGCTTGTAAGCATGTGACTTGTTCACAAGGGATCACATATCACGGGAACGAGAAAAGAGTACTTATCAGTAACGAGGTTGAACTAGGTATGCAGAGATACCGACGATCATAACCTCGGATAAGTAACATATCGTGAGACAAAGGGAAATTGGTATCGTATGTAAGTGGTTCATTCGATCGCAAAGTAATCGTAGAAATATGTGGGAGCCATATGAATTTCCAGATTCCTCTATTGGTTATTGTTCGCAGAAGTGTCTCGATCATGTCCGCATAATTCACGAACCGTAGGGAGACACACTTAAGGATTCGACGTTGTTTGAGTAGTTATGGTATTATGAGAAAGAGACCGAATGTTGTTCGGAGTCTCGGATGGGATCCGGGATATCACGAGGTGATCCGGAATGGTCCGGAGAATAAGATTCATATAAGGAAAGTCCCGTTTCGGAGTTCGGGAATGATTCCGGTGTTTTCATCGGGAATGTTCTAGAAGGTTCCGGATTGTCCGGCACTCCGGGGGGGGGGAGGGGTACATGAATGTGTCATTACATATTGGAATGATTGCATCATGTACTAAGTGTTCTTGCTGTCCCAAATAAAGGATTAAATTGAATCCTAAAACAGAAAAGTCAAATGTCCAGTTTGAAAGTCAAACGGCTAAAACAAGAAACTGTGGGAAACAAGCAAGAGGAGTTGGGAACCGACTTGAGGGAGGAGTCTCCTCCCCAAGCCGGCGCTCCACCCAAGGCCGACTTGGGGAGGGACTCCCCTCCCCTGGCCGCGCCTCCCCACCTATAAAAGGAGGGGCAAGGCCCCCTCCTCTAGACACACAAGTTTCCACCTCTAAATCTCCGGTTTAGAGCCGTTTTGGTTTAGAGCTTCTAATTGCTTTAGCCAGCGGTTTAGAGCCTTCTAATTGGTGTGTCTAATCTCTAGACGACTAATTGCCCTCTCTCATAATCCACCATACTCGCTCCGGCTTAAGGCAAAGCCCTGCGGGATTTCCCCTCTACTTCCGGTACCACGCCGTTGTGCTGCCGGAATCGCGAGGAGAGTGCTACAACCTCCGCTGCCTGCTGGAACAAGGGAGAGGAAGGTCTTCGTCGAGTACCGAACGTGTGACCGACTGCGGGAGTGCTGCCGGAACGCAGCGCCGGAAGGATCGTCTACACGATCTTGAGATCGGAAAGAGTACGACTACATCACCCACGAGAATCCGCTCTCGTTAAACGCTTTGGAATCTTCGAGGGTAAGTTATTCCATCGACTCGTTGCTACAATCTAGTAGATAGATCTTGGCTTGTTTGTTTGTATGCGATAGAAATTTTTTGTTTTCCATGCTACGAACCCCTACAGTGGTATCAGAGCCGTGTCTATATGTAGATCTGTTGCACGAGTAGAACACAATGGTCATTGTGGGCGTTGATGCTTTTATTGTCGATTGCTTCTTGTGTACTTTGCATCTTGCGGTATGTTGGGATGAAGCGGCCCGGGCTAACCTTACATGACATCGTTCATGAGAATTGCTCCACGCTTGACATGCAACTTGTATTGCATAAGTGGCTTTGCGGGTGCCTGTTTCTCCTAGCATAGTTAAGATCCAATTTACAACGGGTGATTAACAATACTAGTATCAATGTTGTGGTTCTTGTTCGTAAGTTAGAACGACACTTATCGAAAGCCCCAAACCACGTAAAATATGCAAAGAAAGTAGAGGCGTCTAACTTTGTTTTGCAGGGGTGTGCAGTGATGTGATATGGCCATGATTGTGATTATATTTGATGTATGCAATGTTCCTTATTGTAAGTCGGCAACCGGCAGGAGCCATATGGTTGTCTTTAATTTATGTTAAGACCCGTGTGTCTATTCAAAGTAGTTGTAATAGTTGAAGCTGGTGGACGACAACCATGGAGTAGCGTCATTGACCTTGATGCAATGCCGGTGATGATGGAGATCATGTTCGTGCTTGAAGATGGAGATCGGAAGCACAAAGAAGAAAGGCCATATCATATCACATATATATTGAATTGCATGTGATGTTAATCCTTTATGCATCTTGTATTGCTTAGTAGACGACGGTAGCATTATAAGATGATCCCTCATGAACATGAATTTCAAGCCATAAAGTGTTCACCCTTAGTCAGCACCGTTGCTAAAGCTTGTTGTTTCGAAGCACCACGTGATGATCGGGTGTGTTAGATTCCGCAAGTGTATACAACGTGAGCAAGCCAGATTTGCTCATGCGGAAACTAAGGTTTGATCTTGACGAGCCTAGCATGTACAGACATGGTCTCGGAACACGGATCACCGAAAGGTAAAGCATGAATCATATAGTAGATATGATGAACATGACGATTGTTCGCCATTGAAACTATATCAACTCTCGTGATGATCGGTGTTGATGTAGTGGATTTGGTTCGTGTGATCACTAAAACAATGTGAGGGATATTGTTTTGAGTGGGAGTTCACCTAGTTTAATTACATTAATTAATTTGAACTCAATTTGTCATAAACGTAGTCTAAACTATTGCAAATATGTTGTAGATCAATGGCAGCCCCTACCATCAATTTTAATGCATTCCTAGAGAAAGAAAAGTTGAAAAACAATGGAAGCAACTTCGCGGATTGGTTCCGCAATTTGAGGATTGTCCTCACAGCTGGTAATTTGACCTATGTGCTGGATGCACCGCTGGGTGACCCACCTGCAGCTGATGCTCCCGATGAAGTAAAGAATGTTTACCTCGCTCGGAAGAATCAGTACTCCATAGTTTAATGTGCTATCTTGTATGGTTTGGAATCGGAGCTTCAGAAAAGGTTTGAGCATTCAGACCCATATGATATTGTCGAGGATCTCAAATTGATTTTTGAGACTCATGCGGCAATTGAAAGCTATGAGGCTTCTGAAAAGTTCTTTAACTGCAAGATGGAAGAGGGCAGCTCCGTCAGTGAGCATGTGCTTAAGATGTATGGGCACGCAAACAAACTTCAAAGCTTGGGTATAGTGATTCCTAATGCTTTGGGGATTTACCGTGTCCTCCAATCACTACCACCAAGTTACAAGAACTTTGTGATGAACTACAACATGCAGAACATGAACAAGACGTTGCCAGAACTCTTTGCCATGTTGAAATCTGCAGAAGTGGAGATCAAGAAAGAGCACCAAGTGTTGTTGGTCAATAAGACCACCAAATTCAAGAAAGGAAAGTCTAAGCAAAAGGGACACTTCAAGAAGGGTGGTAAGAAAGTTACCACGCCGGCGAAGAAGACCAAGGCTGGACCCAAGCCTGATACTGAGTGTTTTTACTGCAAGGGAGAAGGTCACTGGAAGCGGAATTGCCCAAAGTACTTGGCGGATTTGAAGAACGGCAACATCAAGAAGAAAGGTATATCTGATATACATGTTATTGATGTGTATCTCACTAGTACTCGTAGTAGTGCCTGGGTATTTGATACTGGTTCGGTTGCTCATATTTGTAACTCGAAACAGGTGCTGCAGAATAAACGGAAGCTAGCGAAGAACGAGGTGACGATGCGCGTGGGAAACGGATCAAAGGTTGATGTGATCGTGGTCGGCACGCTACCCCTTCATCTACCATCGGGATTAGTTTTATACTTAAATAATTGTTATTTGGTGCCTGCGTTGAGCATGAACATTATATCGGGATCTTGTTTATTGCGAGACGGTTACTTGTTTAAATCCGAGAATAATGGTTGTTCTATTTATATGAGTAATATGTTTTATGCATATGCACCTTTGATAGATGGTCTATTCTTATTGAATCTCGATAGTGGAAATACACATATCAACAACATTGAGGCTAAACGTTTGAAATCAAGCGATAATTCGACCTATATGTGGCACTGTCGTCTTGGTCACATCGGAGTGAAACGTATGAATAAACTCCATTCCGATGGACTTCTTGGATCACTTGATTTTGAATCACTTGAAAGATGCGAAGCATGTCTGATGGGTAAAATGACTAAGACTCCATTTTCTGGTATGATGGAGCGAGCTACGGACTTATTGGAAATCATACATACCGATATGTGTGGTCCAATGAGTGTAGCATCGTGCGGTGGTTATCGTTATGTTCTTACCTTCACGGATGACTTGAGTAGATATGGGTATATCTATTTCATGAAACATAAGTCCGAAACTTTCGAGAAGTTTAAGGAGTTTCAAAGTGAGGTAGAGAATCAACGTAACAAGAAGATTAAATTTCTACGTTCTGATCGTGGAGGTGAATATCTAAGTTACGAGTTTGGCGAGCATTTGAAGAAATGCGGAATACTTTCACAATTGACACCGCCGGGAACACCACTGCATAATGGTGTGTCCGAACGTCGTAATCGAACTCTCTTAGATATGGTTCGTTATATGATGTCACTTACAGATTTACCGCTATCATTTTGGGGTTATGCATTAGAAACAGCCGCATTCACTTTAAATAGGGCACCATCTAAATCCGTTGAAACGACACCGTATGAATTATGGTTTGGGTAGAAACCTAAATTGCCGTTCCTTAAAGTTTGGGGATGCGAAGCCTATGTAAAGAAGTTACAGCCGGACAAGCTTGAACCCAAAGTGGAAAAATGCGTCTTCATAGGATACCCGAAGGAAACTATTGGGTATACCTTCTATCATAGATCCGAAGGCAAAATCTTCGTTGCCAAGAATGGATCCTTTCTAGAGAAGGAATTTCTCTCGAAAGAATTGACTGGAAGGAAAGTAGAACTCGACGAGGTTGTCGAACCTTCTCTCGAAATTGTGAGTAGCGCAGCACCGGAAGAAGTTCCTGTGGTGCCTGCACCAATAAGAGAGGAAGCTAATGATGGTGATCATGAAACTTCGGTTGAAGTTGCTACAGAGCCTCGGAGGTCAACGAGAACTCGTACCACTCCAGATTGGTATGATTCCGTTATGAATGTCATGTTGGTGGACAACACTAATGACCCCGAGACATATGAGGAAGCGATGATGAGCCCAGATTCCAATAAATGGCAAGAAGCCATGAAATCCGAGATTGGATCCATGTACGAAAACCAAGTATGGACTTTGGTGGACTTACCGGATGGCCGAAAGGCTGTCGAGAACAAATGGATTTTCAAGAAAACAGATGCTGATGGTAATGTTACTGTCTATAAAGCTCGACTTGTCGCAAAAGGGTTTCGACATATTCAAGGAGTTGACTACGATGAGACTTTCTCACCGGTAGCGAAGCTAAAGTCTGTGAGGATTATGTTAGCAATCGCTGCATATTATGATTATGAGATATGGCAGATGGATGTCAAAACAGCATTCCTCAATGGAGACATTGATGAAGAGTTGTATATGATGCAACCCAAAGGTTTTGTCGATCCTAAAGATGCTAACAAGGTATGCAAACTTCAACGGTCCATCTATGGATTGAAGCAAGCATCCCGAAGTTGGAATCAACGTTTTGATAAGGTAATCAAAAGTTTTGGTTTTATACAAACTTATGGAGAAGCTTGTATTTACAAGAAAGTGAGTGGGAGCTCTGTAGCATTCTTAATACTATATGTGGATGACATATTGTTGATTGGGAATGCTGTAGACCTTCTTAATAGTGTCAAGGAATATTTGAATAATAGTTTTTCAATGAAGGATCTTGGCGAAGCAGCTTACATATTAGGCATAAAGATTTATAGAGATAGATCGAAACGCCAAATATCATTGTCACAGAGTACATATTTGGACAAAGTTCTAAAGAGGTTTGGAATGGAAGAAAGCAAGAAAGGGTTCTTGCCCATGTTGCCCAATACGACCTTGAGTAAAACTCAAAGTCCGACATCGGCAGAAGATAGAGAAAGGATGAGTAAGACTCCCTATGCCTCAGCCATAGGATCTCTAATGTATGCCATGCTATGTACTAGACCCGACATTGCATATGCTGTTAGTTTAACTAGCAGATATCAAAGTGATCCAGGAGTGGATCATTGGACAGCGGTCAAAAACATCCTTAAGTACTTGAGAAGAACTAAGGATATGGTTCTTTCTTATGGAGGTGATGAACAACTCGTTGTTAATGGTTACACCGATGCTAGTTGGAACACAGATCCGGATGATTCTAAATCACAATCCGGATACGTATTTATTTTGAATGGTGCAGCAGTTAGCTGGAGGAGTGCAAAGCACAGCGTTGTGGCGAGATCTTCAACTGAATCGGAATACATGGCTGCTTCGGAGGCTTCACAAGAAGCGATATGGATGAAAGAGTTCATTACAGAGCTGGGTGTGGTTCCTAGTGCGCTGGACCCAATGTCTATATACTGTGATAACATGGGCGCCATAGCCAATGCGCAAGAACCAAGGTCACACAAGAAGCTGAAGCATATCAAGCTACGTTTTCACGCTATTCGAGAACATATCCAGGATGGGGATATAAAGATTTGCAAAGTACACACAGATCTGAATGTGGCGGATCCGTTGACAAAACCTCTCCCGAGGGCAAAACATGAACAACACCAAACTGCCATGGGTGTTCGGTATATTACCATGTAATCTAGATTAGATGACTCTAGTGCAAGTGGGAGACTGTTGGAGATATTCCCTAGAGGCAATAATAAATGTAGTTATTATAATATCTTTGTGTTTATGATAAATGTTTACATTCATGCTATAATAGTATTAACAAGGAAACATTGATACTTGTGTGATTTGTAAACTTAATTTGAAGTCCCTAGTATAGCCTCTATACTTCACTATCTTGTTGGTTGATTAATGATTGTGGTTTCCCTATCATGAATATTGAGATGTTATCAACAACAAGATCATATCGTTAGGAGAATGATATGGTGGACATACTCCTATAGATAAGCGTAGCATAAAGATCAAGTCATTTCAATAGTTCAATTGCTATATGCTTTCTGATACATAGTAACCTAATTCCTTCGACCATGAGATCATGCATATCACCTTTACCGGATGGATGCTTTGATGACATCAAACACCACACCGTAACTGGGTGGTTATAAAGGTGGCATTGAGTGTTCGGAAAGTATTGGTTGAGACACATGGATCAAGAGTGGGATTTGTCCATCCACATGACGGATAGATATACTCTGGGCCCTCTCGGTGGAATGTCATCCAATTAGCTTGCAAGCATGTGACTTGGTCACAAGGGATCACATATCACGGGAACGAGAAAAGAGTACTTATCAGTAACGAGGTTGAACTAGGTATGCAGAGATACCGACGATCATAACCTCGGATAAGTAACATATCGTGAGACAAAGGGAAATTGGTATCGTATGTAAGTGGTTCATTCGATCGCAAAGTAATCGTAGAAATATGTGGGAGCCATATGAATTTCCAGATTCCTCTATTGGTTATTGTTCGGAGAAGTGTCTCGATCATGTCCGCATAATTCACGAACCGTAGGGAGACACACTTAAGGATTCGACGTTGTTTGAGTAGTTATGGTATTATGAGAAAGAGACCGAATGTTGTTCGGAGTCTCGGATGGGATCCGGGATATCACGAGGTGATCCGGAATGGTCCGGAGAATAAGATTCATATAAGGAAAGTCCCGTTTCGGAGTTCAGGAATGATTCCGGTGTTTTCATCGGGAATGTTCTAGAAGGTTCCGGATTGTCCGGCACTCCGGGGGGGAGGGGTACATGAATGTGTCATTACATATTGGAATGATTGCATCATGTACTAAGTGTTCTTGCTGTCCCAAATAAAGGATTAAATTGAATCCTAAAACAGAAAAGTCAAATGTCCAGTTTGAAAGTCAAACGGCTAAAACAAGAAACTATGGGAAACAAGCAAGAGGAGTTGGGAACCGACTTGAGGGAGGAGTCTCCTCCCCAAGCCGGCGCGCCACCCAAGGCCGACTTGGGGAGGGACTCCCCTCCCCTGGCCGCGCCTCCCCACCTATAAAAGGAGGGGCAAGGCCCCCTCCTCTAGACACACAAGTTTCCACCTCTAAATCTCCGGTTTAGAGCCGTTTTGGTTTAGAGCTTCTAATTGCTTTAGCCAGCGGTTTAGAGCCTTCTAATTGGTGTGTCTAATCTCTATACCACTAATTGACCTCTCTCATAATCCACCATACTCGCTCCGGCTTAAGGCGAAGCCCTGCGGGATTTCCCCTCTACTTCCGGTACCACGCCGTTGTGCTGCCGGAATCGCGAGGAGAGTGCTACAACCTCCGCTGCCTGCTGGAACAAGGGAGAGGAAGGTCTTCGTCGAGTACCGAACGTGTGACCGACTGCGGGAGCGCTGCCGGAACGCAGCGCCGGAAGGATCGTCTACACTATCTTGAGATCGGAAAGAGTACGACTACATCACCCACGAGAATCCGCTCTCGTTAAACGCTTTGGAATCTTCGAGGGTAAGTTATTCCATCGACTCGTTGCTACAATCTAGTAGATAGATCTTGGCTTGTTTGTTTGTATGCGATAGAAAATTTTTGTTTTCCATGCTACGAACCCCTACAATATTGACTTTGGCTTTCGTCCCGTCCAATTCCAAGAATATTTCCTTACTAGTTTTTCTGAAACCAAAAACAGCAGAAAATAGGCAAATCGCACTGTAGCATCATGTTAATAGGTTAGTCCCAGAAAATGTATAAAAATACCTCAAAGTGTAGACAAAGCATAGAAAAGTAGATACTAAACAAGCATGGGACATCAAAAATTATAGATACGTTTACGACGTATCAAGCATCCCCAAGATTAACTCCTGCTCATCCTCGAGTAGGTAAGTGATAAAAAGAATATTTTTTTAGGTGACATGCACCATCACAATCTTGATCAAACCATTTGCAAAGCATTGAAAGCTGAGATCAAAGTACTCTAAACATGAGCATGAAAGATGAAGTTCTAACAATAAGACATAGCAACTATGTTGCAACATGAAAGGATACAAACAAAGGTCATGAATAACAATACATTGTAAGACGTTTGTTTGTTTCACATATAGAAAACATAGCATAGTGGCATTCAGCTTGTCCCTCATGGAGTAGCAAAACATAAATGCATAGGACACCTTCAAAGTTCATAAGGGTGACTAGATACAAATAGTTCAAGAACACGCAATAACAACATTATGAATCAATCAATAAGTTTTGGGACAATGCACATAAAACTAAGAATGACAACTATGCTCTCTTAATTGGTGCCTAAGGATAGAAGGTGGAGACTCAATATAAAAGTGGAAGAAAGGCCCTTCAAAGGGAAGCAGGGATTTCAAGTTTCATAAAGAGCTTCCAAAAATTATGGTACTTGTTAGCTTTCAGCTCTCATTGCCCCTATCATAAGTTTCTTGCAGTGATTAAGGTTAAAGTGAAGAAAGTATGGAGTATATGCTTGATAAATCATAAGTTGGCAATATCATGTCCCTTGAGTACGAGGGCCGTTCCTCATGCTACTCAACTTTAGTTATCAGTAAGTTCTTGTCATTGTAAATATATGTGTGTCATAGAGAACCGCCAACGGGGTACCCCTTGCCCCATGACACAGGAGCTATACCATATCAAAATGACAAGGTGATACGTCCAAAATGTATCTACTTTCCCAAACAGTTTTGCTATTGTTTCTCCTCTAATTCATGTGATTTGGATACAACTAACACGGACTAATGCTGTTTTCATCAGAATTGCTTTGGTGTCTAGTTTTTGTGCAGAAAATGAACTTTCCGGAAAAATCTCGGAAAATATGCCAAAACTCCTATTTTACCAGAAGACTCATGGAGCCAGAAGATGGGACGGAGGAGGGCCACGAATGGCCCACACCCCTGGCCACGCGGGTCAGCCCATGACGCGCCTGGGAGGGGTGTGGCCACCTTGGGCACCCCCTCGGCCTCCCTCTTTGCCTACATAAAGCCTTTTGACCTAAAAACACGGGGGGTTCAACGTTTTTCCAGATAGAGTTCTGCTGTGCCGCCACCACCAGAAATCGTGATTCGGAACCAGAAACTCCGTTCTGGCACCCTGCCGGGACAGGGAATTGGAGGAGATCATCGCCATCATCATCACCGACGCCTCTCCATCAACCATCCATGTTTCCCCCATCCATGAGTGCGTAATCTCCTGCTGTAGGCTATGGGGATGGTAGGGGTTGGATGAGGTCTATCATGTAATCGAATAAGATTGTAATGGCATGGTGCCTATTATCTTTATTAGTGCTATTTGAATTTGTTGCAACTTGTTGTGCTTAATGCTTGTCACTAGGGCCCGAGTTCCATGATCTCAGATCTGAACATGCTATTGATTCATGATCATAGTATTGTTTGTGATCTTATCTACAAGTTGTGTACACATATCATTGTCCAGAACCAAAGGCCCTAAAGTGACAGAAATTGGGACATCCGGAGGGGATGGCTATGATATGAGGATCACATGTGTTCACGGAGTGTTAATGCTTTGCTCTGGTACTCTATTAAAAGGAGTACCTTAATTGCCAGTAGATTCCCCTGAGGCCCCACTGCAACGGGCTGGCAAGACAAAAGATGTTGTGCAAGTTCTCATTGTGAGAACGTATGACTATATATGGAACACATGCCTATGATTGTTTAGTACTTGGATGCTTTTATCTTATTTATCTGCAAATGCCCTAGCTTGAAGTTACATGAATAGTCTCGTCCATGCAACAACCGTCCATCCATCCCTATGCCTACCGCACTCAAATCCTACTGTTTGCTACTATTGTTACTACTGCCTTTGTTTTATTGTTGTTGTTACTTTGCTATTGCCACTACAAAACTATTGCTACTAATAAACTACTATGAGCAAGACTATTTCTAGGTGCAGCTGAATTGACAACTCAATTGTTAAGGCTTATAAGTATTCTTTGGCTCCCCTTGTGTCGAATCAATAAATTGGGTTATACTACCCTCGAAGACTGTTGCGATCCCTTATACTTGTGGGTCATCAAGACTATTTTCTGGCGCCGTTGCCAGGGAGCATAGCTTTATTTGTAAGTTCACTTGGATCTATTATTGTTCGCTTCTATCCTTTTCATCATGGGAAAAACTCGTGATGGAAAATTTCCTATATTACCATCCACTACAAGAAGAGGTACAGTTCTAGACACCTCTGCTTCTCTTGATTCACCATCTGTTATAAGTAAGCTTGTCACACCACCACCACATACACCTGCTACATAAACTTCTACTACTGCTGAATCTAAAATTGCTTCTGATGCTCATGATGTTACTTCTACTATGCTTGATGAGAGTGGTTCATTAGGTACTTTCCTAGATGCTACTATTGCTAGAACTATATTGGGAAACACTAAATGTAAGATCCCACCTTCATAAAGGTAAAGATCCCTGTGATTGCAATGCTAGTCTCTGGATCAATTTCTAGCATCCACAGTTTAAGATGAAGTACATAGAAACAAAGGTCATTATTACATCGTCATTCCAGAGATAACATAGTATTTTACAACTCCATAGCCATAGGCTAGTACAAGAGTTTAACTTAACAATAAAAATAAAAGTCTTCATCTTCATGTGACACAGGCAAGCATGTTGAGTGTAGACTCATAACCCCTAATCATCATCAGAGTAACCTGCAACATCACAAGTTACAGCCACAGTGGGTCAATACATTGGAATAGTATTGGCAAGTGATACCTTAGTAGAGTATTAGCATCTAGTTACTACATGGATATGGCTAAGTTTAGCTTAGGCTTGCTTTGCTCAAAATAGGTTTTACCTATCAGTTGCAAACACTAAGTTTTTGTTTGGCAAAAACATTCCCAAGGAACCACCAATAGAAATTGGTGAACCTTCACCCTTGTTCAACCATAAGTTTTTACTTAGAAAATTGGGATGAGTAGATTCTTGATAGCTTCCATGCTTTGATGCTCAAATTGTCCAATACCAGGGACATGGCTAAGTACTTAGTTTCTTCCATCTGCAGAGGTTGTGCACTTTCCCCACAAGACTTGATTTTCACCAAGACAGGACCTTTCAGAAGCCTTCCCTTAGACCAAAATGGACGTGCTCCAAACCTATCATTCCCCTACCACCAACTATCCATTTGGCTAAGTTATTGCAACCTATATGATCCAGGCAGAGCCCATAATGCCATGTGGCTGCACTAGAAGCTTCTTAACATTTGGCATCTCAAATCCCTTTGTTCCTGGGTGGCAATCCACAAGTGAGATACACAAGGTAAACCATAGAAATGGGCCTTGTGTAACCACTCAACACAAACAATTCTTTCCATTCCACCTAGGTGTTTCATTCACTTAGTTGTTTTGTTAAGCAAAACATAAGACAAAGACTTATAAATATTTCTCATAGCATGTATATATAATCAACCCTTGGTTACTACTAGCTAGGCTAAGCATGGCAATAGCAAGTATCTTAACTTAGAGGAAATTCTAACAATTCTACCACTACTAGAATTTCCCAAGCATATCATATATATACTTAGCAAAATTAGTCATGCAAGCCCTATACAAAATATTTCTAATGCATATTAAAAATATTGGGATAAAAATATGAATCACCACTTTCCTTGGTAGTTGGGGGAGTAGCAACATTCCTCACAATCACAATCACCACTAGCACCAAAATCTACACATAAAATGATAGCACCAAATTCACATATCAAAATAAATAATCAAAAATATATGAATGCATGAAAATGCCATGTGATGATTTTCTAAATCAAACAAGACAAGTGGAACAGTACTGAAACATAAACAAAACAAATATACACTAAATAAAATTAATTTGGCCCTTAGAACATTTTCCATATAATTTTTATATACAAAATAAGCTTATAAAAGTCTCTGCAAAAACAACCCATTTTACAGAGGCAAATTATTAAACAAAGTGCATAGATGGATAGAATTATTTCTCCGGATTCCAATGATATAAAATTTACAAAATTTGAATGTGTGGATCAAAAGTTATGGATTTTGCAAGTTTGAACAACTAATAGATCTAATTTCAGATTTTAACACAAAACACAGGCCACGCGGCAGCTCCTGATTGGAGGGTACCGGTTCGCGTGGATCAGGCTCTCTGGATCGTTAGATTAAAAGTGCATCGCACGGCTCAGATCTAAACATACCGCTTCACTTAAGTTATCAATCAGATGCGTTGGATCTAGATCTAACGATGCACAATTGTTTGGCCAAAGATGGGCGGCGCGCGACGGTGGCTGTCACATCCCAAGATTTTTCAAATCTTGTAATGTGAAAAACAAATGAATAAAATAAAACTTTGTTGATTTTCAGGGTGAGAAGAAACTTTTTGATTTCAAATGGGAACCTTCAAACTTATTTTGATCAAAATAAAATCCTAAAGGGATTTAAAAAGATAAACATTTAATAAAGGAAAATAAAAATATTTGGAATTACTATTTTGAATATTTTTATATAAAGATTTGGTTTTCAAATGAAAAGGAAGAAATTCAAATAAGGATTATTTTAATAGCCAAAATTAAAACTTTGGCCAAGCCTTTGAAATAAAATATTTCCATTAAAAAAATAGTAAAAGGTTGATTTAAAGGATTTAATATCCAAGTTTATTGAAAATAAAAGTTTTACTATTTTAATTAAACATCAAAACTTATTTATTTGTTTTAAACAATTTTTCCAAGTATTCTTTAATTCCAACTAAAACCTACTGATTTGGTTTGAAAATAATTAAATTTCAAATAGAGTTTTGAATAAAACAAATTCTATTTTGATTTAATAAACAAGGTCTATTTATTTAATTAATAATGGACCCTAAAATAAAAATATTATTTTGTATTTGGGATTTGGGTTATGTTGTTAAACAGAACCAAATTCAATTACAATGTTTGGTGAATGTTTGAATTGATTTGAATGTTGATTTGTTGTTTGAAATTCAAAACAGAAAATAGAACCAGAAAAGGAAAAAGCATTCAGAAGGAAAAATATATAGAATTGGACTCAGCCCAACTGAGCTAGCCCAACAGCCCAGTCCAGCCCACTCCCTCTCTCCCGAAAGAAAACGATTCACACTCATTTTTGAACCCGCGCAGACACTGACTGGTGGCCCTTTCCCCCTGTCTCTCTCTCTCGCTGACGCACATGCCCCACAGCAGTGTTCCTTCTCTTCTTCCTCGCGCAGACGACGCCTGCCGTTGCAGCCATTACTCCGGCGATCAATACGCGTTGATTCCGCGACCGTTACTCGCCGTGACTGTGCCCATTTAACCGCCTGTGTCTTCTCTCCATTTCCCCTCAGACTCCACGCCCTGAGCGCCACCAGGCTGCCCTGAATCGAGCTCGCACTCCCACTGCTCCGACCACCGTCCCCAGCCAATTCCGACCGAACCCTGTCGCCCCCTGCCTTCCTGAGCACGCCGTCGAGATCCCCACTCCCAGGCGCTTCTTGCTGTGCCATCCGTTCAACCGCGGGCGCCCTAGAACCTCGGCTTCGACGACCTCTGAGCGCCGCCGCGTCTGCCTCTCTCTCCGGCGACATCCCCTGGTAAGCACAGACCTCCCCACGCCCTCTCGTTCATGCTCTTGCACTCGCCGCACTCGACTGCATCTTACCGCGCCTTTGTTTTCCCTCGGGGCAAACCACAGCACCGCCCTCGATAACAACCAGAGCCGCCCGACACCGATCCCCACTCCGACGAGCAATTCTGCTGGAACCAGAGCGCCCCTCGCAAGACAAACACCACCTCGAGCTTCACCGTGACCTCCTGAACCCGGTGAGCACCTCCCATTCCCTTCTTGCTTCCTAGAACCGCCGCTAGCACACCGTCTGAGCGTCGCCGCCGCCGGCCGCCGCACAGCGCCGCCCGTTGTTGACCAAGTAGTGATGTCCGTAGGATCTAGATCGGACGCACACGATAGAAG
Organism: Avena atlantica; assembly: GCA_910589765.1. NCBI lineage: Eukaryota > Viridiplantae > Streptophyta > Magnoliopsida > Poales > Poaceae > Avena > Avena atlantica. Next base: position 125,154,860 of record OU342739.1, read on the forward strand.
CTAGGCGAAGCGGTAAGTAGAGTCTCAGAGCCGCGTGATGTGTTTAGATCCAACGGCTGTGGTTGCGCGATCCGTGCGAACCGGTATCGACCAGTAGCATCGCGACGCGTGGCCAGGCTTCGTTTTAAAACAGATTTGAATCTGTTAGAGATTCAATTTTGAAACCTTTGTAACTTTTGAGCCACACGTCCACAATTTTCAAACTTTATATCATTGGAATCAGTGGAACAAGCCCTCGCGAACCATGCAATGTGTTTAGTAAAAAAGTATTTGTTAGATTGTTTGTTTTTGCAGAAACATTTGTATGCTTGTTTAGATTAGAAAAATTATTCCAAATTGATTTTGAGGTAGAAACCTTTGCAAATTGGTTTATTGTGAACCTACTGACCCTAGGAACCAACCCATGGTTTTAAAAATGGATTTTGTGAAGTTTAGGAATAAAAACTTGATTTAGCCCATTTCTAGCCAAATAAAAACATTGTTTTTGCTATGAAATTTTTTTTGGAGTAAAAACTTTGGAAAAATGATTGGATCAAACCTACTGACCCTAAACACCAAGTTTTGAGAAAACAACAACTTATTTGGTGAACAACATAAAGTTGTTGCTTTGATAAAAATATTTTCCACCACATAAAATAATGTTGGATTTAAAAATAGTTTATCGATAAAACCCTTTTGCAAATGACTTTGCCACTTTGAAAAATGACCACTTTGAACCTTACAAAGTTTAGAATCCTAGTGGAGACCACCTTTGCAAATAAAACTATTTTTGCATGCTTGCATGCATGACTTAGTTTCTCTTATTTTATGTGTGATGATTTGATTGATTGATTATTGGTTGGAATGCAAGTTGATATTGTGTTTGCTTGATTGAATTGTAGTGAAGTTAAAAAAGTGTGAAACTAGCAAGATCAAGAAGTGAACCATCATTCCCTACCAAAAAGGCAAGTGACACTATCATCTAAAGTCCTACTATTTTCATTATACTTAGTGGATTTTGAAACATGCATGAAAAGAATTTCTATACTTATGCTATGCTAAATCCTAATAGGATACCCTATACATTCCTTAGTGGAAAAAATGTAGTTGTTACATGCTTAGCCCTGCTATATTTTGAAAAGAGTTACATGTGGAGATTTTATGAAGTTGAGAAAAGGACTTGTGATTTTATATAATAAAACAAGGTCTCAATGAACCACCTAGGTGGACAAGGATACTTTGAATTTTGGAGAAGGTGGCAACAAAAGGAACCATGTCTATGGCAATCTCTTTGTGTTGTGCTCCAAAAGAAAACCACCCAGGAAACTTAGAGATTGAACATGTTTCTCCAATTGTGGCTTTCGTGTACAACCACATGCTACTTATGGCTCTGGCTTAGTCAACTATATTGGGAAGACCCATGCATTGTCTTCAGGTTACTAAAAATGAGGGACCTGGAATCCTACATGGGTACTAAATACAAGCTAGCAATGGTGTATGGGAGGACCCTCTGGAAAGACTTCGTCACATTCTCAATCTGCCTGTACTCTATCTTGGTGAGTACCAATCCAGCGGCCACTGGTGGCAACAAGATGAGAGTGTGACATGTGGGTAAAGTGTACAACTTCTGCAGAAGATAATAAAATCTAAGTACCCGTGTCCCCGGTTATGGACAATACTGAGCAACTAAAGCTTGAAGCTATGGGAAATCTCGACATTCCAATTTCTAAAAGAAAAACTTTTAAGTGACAACAAAAGGCTTGATGCACTTGGGGGTACCAAGGAGCTCAAGATACTTTGATAAAAACTTGCAGCACTTGGGGTTACCAAGGAGCTCAAGAGATTTGATAAAAACTTGAAGTACTTGGGGGTACCAAGGATCTCAAGAGATTTTGACAAAGACACTTGGTGGATTCCAAGGAGTTCAGAAAATAATTGACAAAGGAACAAAACCATTTTGAAAAGATAGGATAAATTATTGCTTTCTGCAAATGAGCCTTAAAACCCTACTTTGCCAAAAATGCATGTAATGATAGGATCCACTTATATACAACATAGTAGTGAAACTTGCCAATACAATTCAAATGTATTAACCCTTGTGGCTGTAACTTGTAATGTTGCAGGTTTGATTGATTTTAGTGAAGATTGATTGATTAGGATTACAAAGTCTACAACCAACATGTTTGCCTGTGGCACTTTGAAGATGAAGGACCCCATGCTTATAGTTATTCCGCTGCAATGTAATGTAATAGCCAAATGAGCTATGTAAGATGTAATAAAATTATGTTATTTCTGGTTATAAACTTATATTATGACCTTTGTTTCTTGATATTACATCTTAACTGTGTATGCTAGCTATTTATCCAGGGACTAGCATTGTAAACACAGGGGACTCTACCTTATTTAAAGGTTGGGACCCTAACAGTGGCTGGCGGCAGCGCGGTCAGACGAGGACGGTGCCGACGATACAGGACATGCGGGAGAGGGAGGGATAGATCACCGAGGTCGCCGTTCGTTGCTGATGCTCAAGGTGTGCTTGGTTAGCGAAGGGGCGCTCGGAGTCGTCAGGGATTGCTCGCCGGAGTTCATGAAGGCGTCGGGTACGGCTGTTCGTCGACGTTGCCGAGGTTGTAGATCACGCCAGAGAGAAAAAAGCAGTGCGTTAGATGCGGGGAGTGACGCTGGTCATGCGAGTCTCAAAGAGAGGGCAAGGCGCGCTCGGGACTAACCAGAACAGTTCGCCGAAGTTGGGTGCTTCGTCGGGCTCGCGCAGTCGTCGATGTTGCCGACGTTCGGGGTTGTCCAAGCACACACCAAAGGTGTTAAAAGATGGGCAAGGATGTAGGGAATGCGCTAGCAAGACCAGCAGGCAAGGGGCAGGGAGTTCTCACCGGAATTCGCTGCCGGAGTTCGTCAGTACAGCGGCGGAGTGAGCTCGATTACGGGCAGCCTGGCGGCGTTCAGAGGGAATTGAGTGGGGGGAAATGGAGCGGGGATTGCGGGGTTTAAGTATCCGGAGCTGGGAAAGGAGTTACTTGGTGAATCAACGGCAATAACTCGCGCAATCAACGGCAGTGACGCGAGGGAGGAAACGGCAGAGGGCTCGGTCGTGGGAAGGGTTTGGGGACGACGATGACGGGGCAGGTGGGTCCGGGGCGTCAGTGAGAGGGGGGTGCTCGCGGGGGTGAGAATCAGAGGGAGAGGGGAACCCTGGGTGGGCTGGTTGTTGGGCTTGTTCTGTTGCTGGGCCGAAAGGCTAGCGCAGGCCCTTTTCCTTTTCTTTATTCCTTTTTTATTTCTATTTTGATTTTCTGAAATCATTTTCAAATGCTTTTCAAATGAGTTTGAATTCAAATTTATTTTGGATTTTTGCAGTGAAAACTTTGTACTCAAATGAGTGTAAAACCTTACTGTTTAGTCCAAAGCACTTTGACATAAAGGAAAATAAAATAAAACCATGCCTTAATATGGTTATAGACAATAGGCATAAAGTGGTTTTGCATTTGAATTTTGTTTTGAGAATTTTTGTGCAAGCATTGCATTCATATTTGAAATATTTCTGATCATAACAAGGTATTCTCATACTTTGGGAGTAAAATAGAACCATTGCCTTTCTAGCATAAAATAATAGGCATAAAAATGGTTTCTCATTTTTGTAATTTTGTTTGAAAATAACTAAATGCTTATGAATGCATGTATGATATGCAAAATTTTCAATTTATGATTTTTGGGATGTTACAAATCTAACCCCCTTAAATTGAATCTCTCCCTCGAGATTCGGATTGGCTAGCAAATAGGTGAGGGTGGTCTTTCCGAAGGTCATCTTCTCTTTCCCATGTTGCTTCTTCTTCGGAATGATGATTCCACTGAACTTTGCAGAATTTGATAGTCTTTGTCCGAGTTACTCTTTCTGCAGTCTTAAGAATCTTGATGGGTTTTTCTTCATAAGTAAGATCACTTTCCAATTGGACCTCCTCCAACAGTATTGTATCCTTCAAAGATGTCTCTTCCATCTTCGGATGGCATTTCTTTAGCTGACTCACATGAAACACATTATGAACGGCAGACAATGATTCAGGCAATTCAATCTCATAAGCTACTTCTCCTTTACAGCTCAGAATTTTGAATGGTCCAACATATCTTGGGGCCAATTTTCCTTTGACTCCAAATCTCTTCACTCCACGAAGTGGTGATACTCTAAGATATGATCTATCACCCACCTCATAGGTGACTTCTCCATGCTTTGGATCTGCGTAGCTCTTCTGTCGAGACTGTGCTATCTCCAATCTGTCCTTTACTAACTTGACTTTCTCTTCAGCCTCTTTGATTAGTTCTGGCCCGAACAAGTTTCTTTCTCCCACACCATTCCATAGTAATAGGGTAGTACACTTACTCCCATAGAGATACTCAAACGGTGCCATCTCAATACTGGCTTGATAGTTGTTGTTGTAAGAAAATTCTGCATAAGGCAGACTTTCATCCCAACTAGCTCCATAGTCTAGGGAACATACCCTCAACATATCCTGCATAATCTGGTTGGTCCTTTCTGTCTGTCCATCAGTCCGGGGATGAAAAGCAGTGCTGAATTCCAATCTTGTTCCCAATGACTCATGTAGTTGCCTCCAAAAATGAGAAGTGAACTGAGTTCCCCTATTAGACACAATACTCTTGGGTACTCCATGCAGACACACAATCCTATTCATATAGATCTTGGCCAACTTAGCACTCGTGTAGGTTGTCTTCACGGGTATGAAATGAGCAACTTTAGTTAGGCGATCCACTACAACCCAAATGGAATCATATCCTGACCTGATCCTTGGAAATCCGGTGATGAAATCCATGCCAATCTTGACCCACTTCCAATCAAGAATAGGTAGTGGTTGTAGCAATCCTGCTGGTTTCTGATGTTCCGCTTTCACTCTACTACATACATCACACAAAGCAATATGTTCGGCGATGTCTTTCTTGAGATTATTCCACCAAAATCTTTCCTTCATATCCATGTACATTTTGGTGTTACCCGGATGAATGGAATATGGTGAGTTGTCTGCTTCTTGTAAAATCAGTTTCCGAAGCTCCGGATCTTGCGGAACGCAGATACGTTTTCCATACCATAAAGTACCCTATTCGTCTTCATGGAATCCTTTGGCTTTTCCTTTGCCAATCTTTTCCTTAATATCTTCAATTTCCTTGTCTGTCTTTTGGGCTTCCTTGATTTTTTCCAACAAGGTGGGTTGAACGTCTAATGACATGAGATGTCCCTCAGGCACAATCTCCAACCTAAGGTCTCTAAATTGGGCACACAGATCATCTGGCAACTCTCCATTAGTAAGGCCATTCACAAATACCTTACGGCTTAGAGCATCTGCTACAACATTTGCTTTACCGAGGTGGTATTGCAAACTCAAGTCATAGTCCTTGATGATTTCTAGCCATCTCCTTTGTCTCATGTTGATTTCTTTCTGAGTGAAGATATACTTCAAACTTTTGTGATCTGTTAACACTTCACATCACTTTCCCAAAAGGTAATGTCTCCATGTTTTGAGTGCATGGACAACAGAGGCTAACTCTAAATCATGAGTAGGATAATTTACCTCATGAGTTTTGAGTTGTCTCGAGGCATAAGCTACAACTTTCCCTTCTTGCATCAGAACTGCACCTAATCCATGATGAGATGCATCACCATAAACTTGGAAATCCTTATCCAAATCTGGCAGACATAGGACTGGTGTTGTCACTAGTCTCTTCTTCAATTCTTGGAAACTGAGTTCACATCCTTCAGACCAAGCAAATTTCTTGTCTTTCTTTAGTAACTCCGCCATTGGCTTAGCTACCTTGGAGAAATTTTCAATGAATCTTCTATAGTATCCTGCCAAGCCAAGGAAACTACGAACTTATTTCACTGACTTAGGAGATTCCCATTCAGTTATAGCTAACACTTTTGCGGGATCAACTGCTACACCATCTCCTGACACAATGTGTCCAAGAAATCCAACTTCATTCAACCAGAATTCACACTTTCTGAATTTGGCATACAGCTTATGTTCCCTAAGCTTCTCAAGTATCAAACGCAAATGTCCTTCATGTTCTTCTTTGCTCTTGGAGTAGATCAAAATGTCATCGATGAAAACGACAACAAACTTGTCAAGGAACTCCATGAACACCTTATTCATCATATTCATGAAGTAAGCTGTCTTAGGTATGTCTTGTTCCCTTATCTTAAGCTGAAAATAACCTGACCGGAGATCTATCTTTGAGAACACACAGTCTCCTTCTAACTGATCAAACAAGTCATTGATTCTGGGCAAAGGATATTTGTTCTTGATAGTCACCTCATTGAGTGAATGATAATCGATGCATAACCTTTGACTCCTATCTTTCTTTTCCACAAACAAGACTGGTGCTCCCCAAGATGAAGAACTTGGTTGAATAAATCCTTTCTGCAACTGTTCTCCAAGCTGTTTCTTGAGTTCTTTCAACTCATCAACTGACATCTTGTAAGGTCTCTTTGCTATTGGTCCTGATCCTGGCAACAAGTCAATCAAAAATTCCACATCTCGATCTGGTGGCATTCCCGGCAATTCTTCCGGAAACACATCCGGATATTCACACACAATTGGTACACTGTCTATGCTAACCCCCTTAAGAGAATTTAGCTTACTCCCTTTTGATTCAAAGTTCGACTTGAATCTTATCCGTTTATTTTCCGGGGTTGTGAGTGCGACAGTACGATTGGCACAATCTAGTACTCCTTCATACTTGGTCATCCAGTCCATTCCCAAAATTACATCCAGTCCTTGGGAATCTAGGATTATCAGACTCACTGGAAACTTATGCTTTCCAAATTCTATCACTAGATCACGACATCCAAGACTTACTATCATATCTCCACCGGGAGAACTTACTTTTATTGGACACCCAATATTTTCTGTTGGAAACCCATTTCTATCAACAAATGCTTTTGATATGAATGAATGTGATGCACCAGTATAAAAAAGAGCAAGTGCTGGAATAGAATTGAGTTTGAACTTACCAGCCACAGCATCGGACTCCTCATAAATTTCTTCCACATTGATGTGGTTCACTTGTCCCTTCTGGAAAGGGTTGGGCTTGCTGGCACCTTCAACTTTATTTTTTGGACACTCATTAGCATAAGTGCCCCATCTTCTTACACTTGAAGCATTCAACCTGACTGAGATCTTTCTTGATAGGCTGACTTCCACTACCACTTCCATTTCCATTGTGGTGGCTCTTGTATCCACTCTTGTGGTTCTTATACTTGTCATTATCATGACTACGGTGATGCTTGTTGTCATGATGGCGGTTGTGGCCGTGGTGGTTGTTGTACTTTCCATGTTTGTGGGATCCAGAACCCCCACTATCATCATGATGGGAACGCTTGTGAGACGATCCCGAACTGTGCTTGTCAAAACTGTGCTTCCTCTTTCTGCTTTCAACCTATTTCATCTTGTTCTCCAAGATGGTAGCCTTGTCACAAAGTGATTGGTAGGTGGGGACATAGGCCACAGATAACTGCAGATTCAGTTCATCATTCAGTCCTTCGAGGAATTTCTCCTTCCTCTTGGCATTAGTATCAACTTTATCCGGTGCATATCGCGCCACATTGTTGAACTCCTCAATATATTCAGCCACACTACGGTGACGCTGTTTCAGGTTATGGAACTCTTTCTTCTTACAATTCATCACCCCGGATGAGATGTGAGCTGTGCGGAATCCATCCTCAAAGATAGCCCAACTTACACCCTCAATGGGTGTGGTGATCTAGAAGTTATCCCACCAAGTAGCTGCTGGTCCTTCCAACAGATGTGCTGCAAACCTGACCTTCTCCTCGTCGGTGCAGCCTACAGTTACCAAATCCTTGTTCACCGAACATAGCCAATCATTGTCCACCATTGGATCAGTGGTTCCTGAGAACTTTGCAGGCCTCAGTCTTAGGAATCTGGTGAGCATGTCAAATCCTTGCGGATTATTCTGGTTGTTGTTGTTGTTGTTATTCTGATTCTGATTCTGATTCTAAATAAAGGTGGTCATCATCTGCATCAGTTGAGTTTGTGCCGTCATCAACTGCTGCATCTCGGGAGTGACATTGTTGTTGTTTGGGTTGGGGTTGGCACGTCGAGGAGGCATCTGTGGTTTTCATAAGGATAAGAATGAGATACCCATAGATGCTTATTATGCACAAAACATCACATAGTCAACCACAATAATCAAGCATCAAAATGACATAGAGTTTGAACGACAAAAACAACAAGTTTGAAAATGCAAACACACCATAGCAAGCCATCCACATGTTGGATGGTCATTGCGACTCAAATAATCAAAAGCATGGTAGATGAAAGTAAATCGAGTAGTCTACCCTAGTCCTCCACATCAACCTCCTCGTCAACAAGTGTAAGACCTGCACTCTCCATGGCGGTCTTGTACTCATCAACACTAGTAGTCAAGGCCTCTATATTGGCCCTAAGAGCCCTCTTCTGTGAGCGAAGCCTCTTGATCACTCCCTGTTAATGCTCAAGCTCGAAGTCCTTGGCCTCTAGCTCTTCATTCATCTCTCGGATCCTCTTGTTCCTGTCTTGGACTCTTTTCTCTTGGCTCTTGAACTTCCTGTCCTGGCTCTCAAACTTGGCCTCCATTTCCTTGACTATCTCGTCTTGCTCCGCGAAGAGCTTGTCCTTCTCACGAAGCTGAACTTGGAGCTCGTCATTGCTAAGCATAACGTTGGTCCTATCAGTATCTAGGTGTCTAATAAGAACCTCTAACGTTAGGCATCTATTTTATAAGATAGAGAGAAGTTAGAATCAACATCAATAGAGAAAAATCACAATACAAAATATCACAAGCATATCTTTTGCAACAATCACACAAGTCATGGCATACAAAAGTCCCATACAAGCATCAAAGTTTCAACATAACTTAGACAATTTTTTGGAAATAAAAACGATAAGTGTGGTGGTCCAACTAACGAAGTACGTTACAACTCACTCACTAGACAAAATAGCTATCAGGGCATCTTTAGTAGCCATATGTCTATCTTGTTCACAAGACTCCCAAATTAAGTCTATGATGTCTCCCCTTAGTTGTTGGTTGGTAGTTTCTAATTCTTGGGTATGCTTCTTTTCTTCTCTAAAGTCATTTTGAGTGTTGAGCATTCTGCACTTGAGTCTATCACCAAGTTCCTTGATAGCATTCCATGCTGCATTTCTTGTAGAGTCAAAGAATGTGGTGTGCATTTCTGAGTTGGTAACCATGCAGAATCCTGACTCCTTGTGGTTGTCTTACTTGTTTTTGTACAAGTGAAGTTGCACCCACCAATACTCCTCTCCTTCATCCATCACGGGGAATCCTTTGTACACAGCTGCACCATGTATCCCCATGGTAACCATGAGGTTCTTGAGGGCCTTGGGGAATTCTGTTTCACACTCCAAGGTCATGGTCATGAGTGGTCCCTTCCTCATGGCTTCGTTGATGGAGTTCATCTACAAATAGAGATGAGAAAGGAGATTAGAAAAGTTTATGAGAAGGAAAAGACAAGTGTGGAAGTTGTTGAAATTTTTTCCTTAGTGGTTTCTAATCCAATTCTAGGGTCATAATCCTACAGGCAACATAGTGCTCTGATACCATCTATAAGATCCCACCTTCATAAAGGTAAAGATCCCTGTGATTGCAATGCTAGTCTCTGGATCAATTGCTAGCATCCACAGATTAAGATGAAGTACACAGAAACAAAGGTCATTATTACATCGTCATTCTAGAGATAACATAGTCTTTTACAACTCCATAGCCATAGGCTAGTACAAGAGTTTAACTTAACAATAAAAATAAAAGTCTTCATCTTCATGTGCCACAGGCAAGCATGTTGAGTGTAGACTCATAACCCCTAATCATCATCAGAGTAACCTGCAACATCACAAGTTACAACCACAGTGGGTTAATACATTGGAATAGTATTGGCAAGTGATACCTTAGTAGAGTATTAGCATCTAGTTACTACATGAATTTGGCTAAGTTTAGCTTAGGATTGCTTTGCTCAAAATAGGTTTTACCTATCAGTTGCAAACACTAAGTTTTTGTTTGGCAAAAACATTCCCAAGGAACCACCAATAGAAATTGGTGAACCTTCCCCCTTGTTCAACCACAAGTTTTTACTTAGAAAATTGGGATGAGGAGATTCTTGATAGCTTCCATGCCTTGATGCTCAAATTGTCCAATACCAGGGACATGGCTAAGTACTTAGTTTCTTCCATCTGCAGAGGTTATGCACTTTCCCTACAAGACTTGATTTTCACTAAGACGGGACCTTTCAGAAGCCTTCCCTTAGACCAAAATGGACGCGCTCCAAACCTATCATTCCCCTACCACCAACTGTCCATTTGGCTAAGTTATTGCAACCTATATGATCCAGGCAGAGCCCATAATGCCATGTGGCTGCACTAGAAGCTTCTTAACATTTGGCATCTCAAATCCCTTTGTTCCTGGGTGGCAATACACAAGTGAGATACACAAGGTAAACCATAGAAATGGGCCTTGTGTAACCACTCAACACAAACCATTCTTTCCATTCCACCCAGGTGTTTCATTCACTTAGTTGTTTTATTAAGCAAAACATAAGACAAAGACTTAGAAATATTTCTCATAGCATGTATATATAATCCACCCTTGGTTACTACTAGCTAGGCTAATCATGGCAATAGCAAGTATCTTAAGTTAGAGGAAATTCTAACAATTCTACCACTACTAGGATTTCCCAAGCATAGCATATAGATGCTTAGTAAAATTAGTCATGCAAGCCCTATACAAAATATTTCTAATGCATAGTAAAAATATTGGGATAAAAATATGAAGCACCACTTTCCTTGGTAGTTGGGGGAGTAGCAACAATCCTCACAATCACAATCACCACTAGCACCAAAATCAACACATAAAATGATAGCACCAAATTCACATATCAAATAAACAATCAAAAATATATGAATGCATGCAAATGCCATGTGATGATTTTCTAAATCAAACAAGACAAGTGGAACAGTACTGAAACATAAACAAAACAAATATACACTAAATAAAATTAATTTGTCCCTTAGAACATTTTCCATATAATTTTTATATACAAAATAAGCTTATAAAAGTCTTACAAAGGCAATTTATTAAACAAACAACCCATTTTACAAAGGCAATTTATTAAACAAAGTGCATGGATGGATAGAATTATTTCTCCTGATTCCAATGATATAAAATTTACAAAATTTGAACGTGTGGATCAAAAGTTATGAATTTTGCAATTTTGAACAACTAATAGATCTAATTTCAGATTTTAAAATAAAACACAGGCCACGCGGCAGCTCCTGATTGGACGGTACCGGTTCGCGTGGATCAGGATCTCTAGATCGTAAGATTAAAAGTGCATCGCACGGCTCAGATCTAAACATACCGCTTCACTTAAGTTATCAATCAGATGCGTTAGATCTAGATCTAACCGTGCACAGTCGTTTGGCCAAAGATGGGCGGCGCGCGACGATGGCTGGCGGCGGAGCGGTCAGGCGAGGACGGTGCCGACGTTACAGGACGCGCGGGAGAAGGAGGGATAGCTCATCGAGTATGCCGTGCATTGCTGATGCTCAAGGTGTGCTTGGTTGGCGAAGGGGCGCTCAGAGTCGTCAGGGGTTGCTCGCCGGAGTTCGTGAAGGCGTCGGGTATGGCTGTTCGTCGACGTTGTCGAGGTTGTAGATCATGCCAAAGAGAAACAAGCAGTCTGTTATATGCGGGGAGTGACGCTGGTCATGCGAGTATCAAAGAGAGGGCAAGGCGCGCTCGGGACTAACCAGAACAGTTCGCCGGAGTTGGGTGCTTCGTCGGGCTCACGCAGTCGTCGACGTTGCCAACGTTCGGGGTTGTCCTAGCACGCAGCAAAGGTGTTAAACGATGCGCAAGGATGCAGGGAATGCGCTAGCAAGACCAGGAGACAAGGGGAGGGGAGTTATCACCGGAATTTGCTGTCGGAGTTCACCAGTACAGCGGCGGAGTGAGCTCGATTGCGGGCAGCCTGGCAGCGTTCAGAGGGAATTGAGTGGGGGAAATGGAGCGGGGATTGTGGGGTTTAAGTAGCCGGAGCTGGGCGAGGAGTTACTCGGGGAATCAATGGCAATAACTCGCGCAATCAACAGCAGTGACGCGGGGGAGGAAACGGCCGAGGTCTCGGTCATGGGCGGGGTTTGGGGAAGACGATGACAGGGCAGGTGGGTGCGGGGCATCAGTGAGAGGGGGGTGCTCGCGCGGGTGAGAATCAGAGGGAGAGGGGAACCCCAGGTGGGATGGTTCTGTTGTTGGCCGAAAGGCTGGCGCAGGCACTTTTCCTTTTCTTTATTCCTTTTCTATTTCTGTTTTGATTCTCTGAAATCATTTTCAAATGCTTTTCAAATGAGTTTGAATTCAAATTTCTTTTGGATTTTTGCAGTGAAAAATTTCTACTCAAATGAGTGTAAAATCTTACTGTTTAGTCCAAATAACTTTGACATAAAGGAAAATAAAATAAAACCATGCCTTAATATGGTTATAGACAATAGGCATAAAGTTGTTTTGCATTTGAATTTTGTTTTGACAATTTTTGTGCAAGCTTTGCATTCATATTTGAAATATTTCTGATCATAACAAGGTATTCTCATACTTTGAGAGTAAAATAGAACCATTGCCTTTCTAGCATAAAATAATAGGCATAAAAATGGTTTCTCATTTTGTAATTTTGTTTGAAAATAACTAAATGCTTATGAATTCATGCATGATATGGGATGTTACACAAAAACTCCTAGTGAAGACACTATTACACATGTTATCTCACCTGAGTCTAGAGAGAGTTATCATATTAATGATGGTTACATTTAAATGACTAACAAATTTATTGAAGAGTATCGAAAGACACGAGGTGCTAGTGCTATTAAGAGTCTGCTTGAGAAACGTACTATTATACCTAAACTTTTTCCTGATGCTAAGTTTGTCACTTCTCCCATAGACATTAAAGATAAAGATTATGATTTCTCTCTTGATTTATCTTATATAAACATTGTTGAGAAAGAACCTTTTTGTGGGACTGAGAATGAAAAGGCTGTGGCACATATGAATGAGCTTTCTATTTTGAGTCCCTTATTTTCTGATAATGTTAAGATGCGCACCTACTTTGTTGCTAAAATTTTCCCTTATTCACTAAAAGGGGAAGCTAAAGCTTGGTTTAATAGTTTACCTCCTGGATCCATTGATAGCCCTGATTGCTTGATTGCTACTTTCTTTCAGAAATATTTCCCTCCTAGTGCTAGACATGATGTTTTGCAGAAACTTTTTGATTTTAAACAGGGAGAAGAGGAGAAATTGCTTGAGTCATGGACAAGGTTCTGTGCCTTGATTCATGAACATCCTGGATGTCCATTACCTAAAAATGAGCTTCTTGATATCTATTATAATGGACTAACTGATGAATCTAGGACTATCACATCCCAAGATTTTCCAAATCTTGTAATGTGAAAATAAATGAATAAAATAAAACCTTGTTTGATTTTCAGGGCCAGAAGAAACTTTTTGAATCCAATTGGAAATCTTCAAACCAATTTGAATTAAATAAATCCTAAAGGAATTTAAAAAGATAAACATTTAATAAAAGGAAAATAAAATATTTTGGAAATGCTAATTTTGATCTTTTAAATAAAAGGATTTGGATTTCAAATGAAATAGAAGTTTTATAAATAGGGATTATTTTAGAGCCAAATTAAACCTTGGCCAAGCTTTTGAAATAAAACATTTTGTTTTTGATAAAAATAGTAAAGGTTATTTAAAATAAATTAATAAGGATTTAATATCCAAGTTTTATTAATAAAGGTTTTACTATTTCCAAAATAACAAAACTTATTTATTTATTTAAAAATAAGTTTTCCAAGTATTTTATATTCACAAATAAAACCTACTGATTTGGTTTTGAAAATAATTAAATTTCAAAATGGAGTTTTAAAATAAACATCAAATTCTATTTTTAATAACAAGGGTCTATTTCTTTAATTAATAATGGACCTAAAATAAAATTATTATTTTGGTTTTGGAATTTGGTTTATGCTACTAAACAGAACCAAATTCTTAGTGCAAGGTTTGGTGATTGTTTGATTTGATTTGGACATTGTTTGGTTGTTTGAAATTCCGAAACAGAATTGGAAAATAGAAAAAGAAAAAGCCAGCAGACAGAAAAAAAAAATAGAGTTTGGACCAGCCCAGTCGACAAAGCCCAATAAGCCCAGGAATGCCCAGCTTCCCTCCCTGAAAGAAAACGGTTCGCACCAACTTGTCAACCCACAGAGAAACTGACCAGTGGACCCTTCGCTCACTCCTTTTTCTCACTGACGACTGGACCCCACCTCCCTGTTCATCCTCCTCACCCGCGCGACCCCTTCTCCCCCAAACCGCGCTGCCGTTCTCTGTCATTCAACCGCGCGTTCAATTCACGAATAATGGCTGCGTTAATCTTGCCCCGACCATGCGTACATAAGCACCCCTCCTCCCTCTGTCATTTCCCTCAAACGCGAACGCCACATTGCCACCAGGCTGCTCGCATTGCTTGCGACAACCCCTGTCTCCGACCACCTTCCACCTTTGATTCCGGCCAAGCCACACCACCTCCTGCCTCCCCGAGCACACGAACACCTTCCCCACTTCCAGGCGCATCCACCTGTGCCCTTCGTACGACCGCGGGCGCCCTAGAGCAACGTCTGCAACAAGCTCTGAACGACACCGCCGTCCGCTCCAACTCCGACGAGCCTCACAGGTAGATTCTGGCTGCCCCTCTTCTTCTCGTTCACGCACACAGCATCTCCGCGATCCCCTGCATCTAACCATGCTTCTGGTTTGCCTTCTAGTGACTCGTAGCATCGTCTTCGACCTCGACCAGAGCCAACCGTCGCCAGAACAAACTCCGGCGAGGAATTCCTCCTGCCCTCGCGCGCCCCTTGCCCCGCCGACCACACGTTGAGCTTCCCCAGCCTCCTGCGATCTCGGTGAGCCTACTCCCTCTCTCTCGGTTCCGGTTTCGCCAGCGCCGCCACTAACTGACCGTCGCCGCCGCTAGCTACCGCCGGCGCCGCTTGCAAATGGTCGAGCACGGTAGCACCGTAGGATCTCGATCCAACGCCTGCGATAGATCACTTAAGCCACGAAGGGGTACATTTTCTGAACCACACGATATGCTTAGATCCAACGCACCGCGTTACCGATCCGGCCGAACCGGTACCGTCCAATGAGATTGCGACGCGTGGCCAAGTCTGTTTAAAACAGAATTTGGAAATCATATTTAAGCTGCAATTTCAAACCTTTGTAACTTTCGATCCACACGTCCAAAATTTAAAAATTTGATACCGTTGGAATCAGTGGAGCAAACCCTAGCCAACCATGCCTTTGGTTTAGCAAATAGTATCTGTTAGCTTGTTGGTTTTTGCAGAAACTTTTGAATGCTTGTTAAGACTAGAAAAATGATTCAAAAATGCTTTTGAGTTTGAAACCTTGGCAAAATAGTTTATGGTGAACTTAATTCCCCTAGGAACCAACCCATAGTTTGGAAAATGAATTTGATAATGTCTAGAATGGATTAATTGATTTAGCCCATTTCTAGCCAAATAAAAGAATGGTTTTTGTTATGAAAATGTTTATGGAAAGAAAACTTTGAGAAAATGGTTTGGATCAAACCTACTGACCTAAAACACCAAGTTTTGAGAAACAACAACTTATTTGGTGAACCACATAGGGTTGTTGCTGTTATAAAAATGTTTTCCACCACATAAAATAATGAAGGAATTTAAAAATGGTTCATGTATAAAACCCTTTTGCAAATGACTTTTCCACTTTGGAAAATGACCAATTTGGAACTTACAAAGTTTAGAAGCCTAGTGGAGACCATCCTTACAAATAGAACCATCTCTTGCATGCTTACATGCATGACTTAGATCCCATAGTTTTATGTGTGAATTGTTGTTTGGTAGATTATTTGGAATACTAGTTGATTTGGTGTTTGCTTGATTGATTGTAGTGAAATTAGCAAAGTGTGAGACTAGCAAGATCAAGGAGTGAACCATCATTCCCTACCCAAAAAGGCAAGTTACACTATCATCTAAAGTCCTACTATTTTCATTATACTTAGTGGATTTTGAAAAACATGCATGAAAAGATATTTTATACTTATGCTATGCTAAATCCTAATAGGATTCCCTATACACTCCTTAGTGAAAATATTGTAGTTGAAACATGCTTAGCCATGCTATATTTAGAAAAGAGATACATGTTGAGATTTTACAAAGTTGAGAAAAGGACTTGTGTTTTGTATAATAAAACAAGGACTCAATGAATCACCTGGGTGGCCAAGGATACTTTAAGTTTTGGAGAAGGTGGCAACAAAGGGAACCATGTCTATGGCAATCACTTGTGTTGTGCTCCGAAGGAAACCACCCAGGAAACTTAGAGATTGAACATGTTTCTCCAATTGTGGCTTTCGTGTGCAACCACATGCTATTATGGCTCTGGCTTAGTCAACTACATTGGGAAGACCCATACATTGTATTCAGTTTACTGGACATGGGGATCTGGAATGCTTCATGGGTGCTGAAGACAAGCTAGCAATGGTGTATGGGAGGACCCTTTGGAAAGACTTCGTCACATTCTCAATCTGCCAGTACTCCATCTTGGTGAGTGCTAATCCAGTGGCCACTGGTGGCAAAAGGATGGGATTGTGACATGTGGGTAAAGTGTACTCCTTCTGCAGAAGATAATAAAATCTAAGTACTTAGCCGTGTCCCCAGTTATGGACAATACCGAGCAACTAAAGTTTGAAGCTATGGGAGATCTCGACATTCTAATTTCTAAAAGAAAAACTTTTATGTACTTGATGTACTTGGGGTTACCAAGGAACTCATGAGATTTTGATAAAACTTGTTGCACTTGGGGTTACCAAGTAGCTCAAGGGATTTTTGACAAGGACTTGAACACTTGAGTTTCTACCAAGGAGTTCAAGGAACTTGGAAAAGGAGATTTGACAAAGGACCAAAACCATTTTGAAAAGATAGGATACATTATTGCTTTATGCAAATGAGCCTAAAACTCCACCTAGCCAAATATGCATGGAATGATAGGATCCACTTATATTCCACTTAGTAGTGAAACTTGCCAATAAAATTCAAATGTATTGACCCTTGTGGCTGTAACTTGTAATGTTGCAGGTTTGATTGATTTTTAGTGAAGATTGATTGATTAGGATTACAAAGTCTACAACCAACATCTGCCTGTGGCACTTTGAAGATGAAGGACCCCATGACTATAGTTATTCCGCTGCAATGTAATGTAATAGCCAAATGAGCTATGTATGATGTAATAAAATTATGTTATTCCTGGTTATAAAGTTATATTATGACCTTTGTTTCTTGATATTACATCTTAAATGTGGATGCTAGCTATTGATCCAGGGACTAGTATTGTAAACACAGGGGACTCTACCTTATAGTTAAAAGGTTGGGACACTCCTTCTACAAGGACATACTTGGATAGTTTTGCTGATTGTGTTTTCAGGAAAAAAACTCCTGCAGAAGCTGAAGAATTAATGGCTAGAACAAGCAAGAATTATGATGATTGGACTACACCTGAGCCAACTACACCTGAACCAATTGTGCCTGAACCAATTCCAACACGAATACCAAAGAAGAGGGGAGTGATTGAATTAAATGATGAAGTGATGAAAGAAGCTAAGAAATGTCTTAAGGAGAAAGGTATTAGATCTGAAGATGTGAAGAATTTACCTCCTATAGAAGAATTATGTAAGCCAATATCCCACTCATCCACTATTGAGGTACACTCTCTGCAACACTTTGATGAAGGTGATATTCCTTATGGTAAACCTCCTGATCAATGCCTAGAGGAACTTGACATTTTTATTGTTAAACAAGGTAATTTTAATAAACAAGTTCAGAATCATTTATTGGAAAACTCTAGAGCTATTAATGAGTTGAAAGATATTGTGGAAAGAACTGCTAATGATGTTAAAATGATTTTTAAACACTTCCAAATGGTTCAAACTCAAATTGATCAACTTGCTAAGGTACAGAAAGATATGCTAGTCAATGCTTCTGGAGATAAACATGCTTATGAAATTAGAACTAGGAGTGGTGCTTCCACTCAGGATCCCTTATATCCTGAGGGACATCCTAAAAGAATTGAGCAGGATTCTCAACAAGCTGAAAATAGTGGTAGTCCCCGTAAGAGAAAGAAAAAGAAACATAAGATAGTTGATGAACCACTTGAACCTGTTGTAGATCCTAATAGTATATATGTCTCTGATGCTGAAACTCAAAGTGGTAATGATAAAAATGATGCTCCGGATAAGGAAGAAATTGAAGAAGAACATGAGAAGCACACTAAGAACACTAAGTACACTAAGGAAGATTTTATTGTTAATAAACATGGTAGTGAAAGAGAACCTTGGGTGCAAAAATCGATGCCTTTTCCTAATAAGAAGCACAAGTCAAAGGAAGAAGAACACTATAACAAGTTTTGTGAGTGGATGAAACCTTTATTTTTGCAAATTCCTTTGACTGATGCTATTAAGTTGCCTCCTTATTCAAAGTATATGAAGGATATTGTCTCTAATAAAAGGAAGATTCCTAATGAGGAAATTTATACTTTGCTTGCTAATTATTCCTTCAATGGTAAGGTTCCAAATAAACTTGGTGATCCAGGTATTCCAACTATTCCTTGCTCTATTAAAAATAATTATGTTAGAACTGCTTTGTGTGATTTGGGAGCTGGAGTTACTGTTATGCCTTTTTCTCTATACAAGAGACTTCAACTAGAGAAATTAATACCAACTGATATCTATTTGCAAATGGTTGATAACTCAACTACTATTCCTGTTGGTATATGTGAGGATGTTCATGTTCAAGTGGCTCATAATTTCTTGGTTTTAACTGATTTTGTTGTACTTGAGATGCCTGGAGATGATAATATGTCTATTATTCTTGGGAGACCTTTTTTTTAATACTGCAGGTGCTGTCATCAATTGTAATCAAGGAAAAGTAACTTTTAATATTAATGACAAAGAGCATACTGTCTATTTCCCCAAGAAGATTGATAAGAGATATGGCCTAAATTCAATTGAAAACATTTAGGGCATCAAAGTTGGAGAAATATATTGTCCCATTCCACAAAAACGTTTTGAAACTATTATGATTGGGACTATTTCTATCAAGATTGAGGTATCATAATCATTTTGTGAAATGCAAAGTTTTGTTTCATATAAATTTTTTTTGGTAACAAGACTTGATCAACCTTGTTAACAAAGGGATTTTAATGAACAAAACAATGCTTTCACCATGGTTATACTTGCTCACTTTTATTTTTCTCCTTTCCAATCTTTGCTTTTCCTCTTGTTAGTCCTAGTTTTGCTAGTTGCTTGCTTTTTAGAGTGTCTTAGAACTTCTGTAGTTTTGGTTTTGGTTTTCTTTTGTGTCTTTCAAAAAACTCTTCAGCGAGAAAATCAATTTTCATAACCTAGAAATTGGCCAAAAATAAAGTTTCCCGAAAAATTCCAGAAAATTCATATTAAATGTTTTCATGAAAAAAGGGGGCAGAGAGGCACCTGGATTTACCCAGGGGGACCCACCAGGCCAGCACACCCCCTGGTGGCGCGGCTAGCCCTAGGTGGCGCCTGGCCCAGGTGTGGTCCACCTCTGTCCCTCCAACTTGCCTCCTTCCAGCCACTTCTTTCTCTCTCTCGAAAAACCCCGGAAAATTTCTCAAAGCTTGAGTTCCTGCTGTTCTTGCTCCCGATTTTCGATCTCCTTGCTCAGCCCATCTTTGCTGCTGATTTTTGGAGGGATTGCTCTCCGGTATGTTCCTCCTCCGCTTGTCCAATTATATTTTTGATTGGTGGATTATATCTAAAGTATTTTGCTACTGTAGGTGACTGGTTGTGTGGTCTTGCATGATTGTTCTATGCTTACAGATTTAATTTTGATGCATGTTTATCCCTCTAGCAAGTTCCTATAGTAGTTCCTCATCATTTATCAACTTGGAAATCACTTGGTTTGATGTTTGTCTAAAAATTTCAGAAAAGAAGATGAGTGAGTACCAACTGAATCAACATGAATAAAAGGTACCTGAACCAATAAAAGTCCATCATGAGGAGGAGGTTTTCTCTTCCATATATCCATGCCCTGAATTTATGACAGCTGCGAGGATTTTTTAGGATTTCCAAACTATGATTTCTAATGCAGGGTTGGAGCATTTTGTTGGAGAAGAACCTTACCAATATGTGAAACTAACTATGTCTGTGGTGCAGGACTTTCGATTTAGATGGTCCTTGCCTAACCCCATGGTTCACTACAAAATTTACAATATAGCTGCCAACGTCCCTTTTGATGATTTTTGTGCGGCTATCAGAGTGCCACAGTGGGGTTCATGTGAGAAGATTAGAGAGAGGCCTATGCCACTCATGGACTTATATGCGAAGATTTGCCAAGGATGCAGCTTTTCAAAGGAGAGTGGTAAAATTCGGAATATTCATTACCCATCCATTCGTTATTTTTCCTATTTCATTGCCAAGTGTGTTCTTGCTAGGAAGACTGCTATAAAATTATCTTCATATGATCTAGCCTTCATCTCAGACGCCTTGAAATGAGATAGGACTTATAACTTAGGTGCTTTGATAGCTTTTGGTCTAGCTGCTAACCGCGAGAAGGGTGGAATTTGTGGAGGTCTTATAGCATCACGTTTGCTAGTGTTTCATGGTTTAGAGCCTCATCATTCAGATTTTCAGTTCCCCATAGAGAGACTTGATCTCAATTCCATGGTATAGCATAAGTTTGTTTCTTCTTGGGCTAGTTCAAGCGAGTTACCTTATGAAATAACCTTTATCAAGAGTGGTTGGAGAGGGGGTAAGACTGAGAAAGTAGTCCCTTTGCCTGCACCTGCTTTGTTTAACTTTGATAACAGGCAAGGATGGTCACTTACGGAGGAAGAACTTGACACATATATGGCAGAGCTCTTCCAGCAAGAGGAGAATGTTGGAGAGGATGCCGAAGATAATTCGGTTCAGCCCTCCAACATGGGGGAGTCTTCAAACCAGTAGCCCTTTTATGATTGGGGCGCTTCTTCTTCATCGCGAGGGCCTGATTATGATCATTCCTATGATGATCCACCGGCTTGGAGCTACTACCCGCATTTCGATTGATCCCCACTTAGGCCAAAAGCCTAAGCTTGGGGGGAGGTATACCAACATTACACTCATCTACATATCATGCTTCGTCGGTACTTTGTATATCCATGTTTCGCTTTCTTTTTAGTTTTTGTTTCCGCTTTCCAAAACACAAAAAGACCAAAAATATTTTCGTTGTTTCTCTTGGCTTGTTTCTTTGCTTTTTAGCTTTGGTTTGATTTAAGATAAATCCAAAAAGATTTTTCTTTGTTTTTTTTGCTTTGAGTGCTTGCTTTAAAAATCGAAAACCCAAAAATATTTGTTGTTCTTCTTTGGTTTTGTGAAGTTCGTTGCAGGGTTCAGCGGTCCTTAGTGGAGTTTGGTTTCATGTTATTATTCAAGCCACACGAGTGAAAAGGCAATAATGATGATTTATGACAACTCGAGGTGTGGTAAGAGGCTGGTAATGAACTCTATTTGCCTTCATTTTTGCACATATACTCATCATTGTGGGAATGCTTAGTCTGTTCATGTAAGGTGTATGTATTTATTGGATGCTTAGTAGTTCTTGCTCTCTTATGATTAGCTCCAGCTTGCTAATATTTTGTAGCGTGTCATATGAAGGTTTGCCTGCATTATTCTATTCATAACTTGGTATGACATTGTGGTATCCTCCTCTAAATGTTTCATTTGAATTGACTTGGCACATGCTCACGCATGCATATGACTGAACAAAGTCTGTTAAGCCTCGATGATTTATTTTGCCTCAGAGTTCCGGTATCACTTTTATGACATAATTAATTCTGTTTTGTTGCAAGCATGATTATGATAGGTATTGCTCTCTTGTTTGTTGCTCCCTCTCTATTGCTAGCCTTCACTTGCACCGAGTATGAGCTCTACTTGTGCATCCAACTCCCCAAAACCAAAATTGTCCAAAAGTGTCCACCATACCTACCTATTAGCATCATTGATATTCCGTGCATATCTATTATGCCTCGTTTTCTTCCAAATAAAATGTTTGCTTGTTATGGGAAAGTTAGTTAGTAAAGCTCTCACGAACTTGATGGCACACTTTATTTTCTTGCACTTAATAAACCTGAACCATTGTGACTATCCATGAAAGTTATATGCTTGCAAATTATAGGCCGGGAATTAACAGAACCATGCTGTCACGGGGAACGCTTTCAACACCTGTAAATATCTACCCAGTTGATATCATGCTATTTTGTTTATGGATGTCGTCGGTGTGAAATAAAAGGGGAGCTTCTAAGTCCATGGAGTTATATATACGTGTTAGAGAAACACCTGGGCCGCTAGCCTAAGTCATGCCCAATCATGGTGGAAACTTGCAGCATCACCATAGTGAGCAATCTATGAAGCATTCTTCTTATATAAAAAAGAGAGATAGAAAAAAGAGATTGAGAAAAAGAAAAAAAATATATGAGAAAAGAGGAAAGAGAGGAAAAGGCACCATTTTCCCATGGTAAAAGATTGCTGAGATGCTTGATAGGTCGGAAATGTATCTATAATTTTTGATGCTCCATGCTTGTTTAGTATCTATTTTGCTTTACTTTCTACACTTTGAGGTGATTTTTATATGTTTTCTGGTACTAACCTATTAACAAGTTGCAACAGTGCTAGATGCCTGTTTTCTGATGTTTTTGGTTTCAGAAAAGTTAGTAAAGAAATATTCTCAGAATTGGACGGGACAAACGCCAAAGTCAATTACTTTCCGTGGGGAACAAGAAGTCCAGAGGAGAGCCGGAGGGGCCAGCCAGGGGGTCCAGACCCACCCTAGGCACGGGTGGTCCCAACCCCGCGCCTGGCTAGGGTTTGCCACCCCTGGCCGCCTCCTCAGTCTCCCCCTTCGCGTATAAAAATCCCCCGATGCAGAAACCCTAAGCACCCAATCAAATCTCCACGAAACCGTCTGTAGCCGCCGTCACCATCGTCCCTAGATCAGGGGGATCTGAAGTTCTTCCCGGCACCCGGCCGGAGGGGAGATCATCCCGGAGGCCTTCTCTCCAGTATGATGCATGAGTAGTTCCACCTTGGACTATGGGTCCATGTAGTAGCTAGATGGTTGTATCTCCTCCTTTGTGCTTTCATGTATAGATATTGTGAGCTCCGTTCATGATCAAGATCTAATCTATTTGTAATCATGCATGTTGTGATTGCGGGGATCCGATGGATATTGAGATTATTATGTTGGTTTGATTAATGGTTTTGTCTTTATGATTCTATCATGTATGTGTTGTTTATGATCTTGCATGCTCTCCGTTGTTAGTAGCTATCTTGGCCAAGTAGTTGCTAGTGAATCCAAGAGGGGGTATTTATGCTCGATAGTGGGTTCATGCCTCTAGTTTCCAAGGGAAGTGACAATAATCTCTTCGGTTGTAGATGTGCTGTTGCTACTAGGTAGAAAACAATGGTCTCTTGTTCATGGAACATGTGGACTGTTTACCTTACACACTTTGCTTAAAGCAGTTGTGTGTTGCTTGCAACTTAATACTGGAGGGGGCTCAGATGATAACATGAAGGTGGACTTCTAGTCATAGATGCAGTTGGATGGCGGTCTATGTATCTTGTTGTATTGCCCAAACGAATCTCATAGGGTCTTTCTGAATAGTAATTGTATTGTTATGCCTTGCTCAGGTCCTGTCAATTGCCCTGCTATAATTTGTTTACCCTTCATGCCATGTTGTTTATCTAAGGAGAGCACCTCTAGTGAACTATGTACCCCGATCCAATCTTTACCATTGATACATCTTCCACTGTTACTTGTTTACTTGCTGCAAACCATTACCTTCCACACCATACATTTAATCCTTTTTTACAGCAAACCAGAGAGCTTGACAACCTCACTGATTCGTTGTGGGAAAAGTCTTGATTTTGTGTTGCGCAGGTCTCTGCGTTGCTTGCAACACCTGTGTGACGTTTCCTTCCTCCTTCTGGTTCGATAACCTCGGTCTCAACTGAGGGAAAACTTGCTGCTTGCTGCTTCACACCTTGCTCTTGGGGTTTCCAATGAAGCATTCCACGACAAGTGCTGGCCGCCATCAAGCTTTCTGGCACCGTTGCCGGGGAGGCTAAGGACGTCTTCACAAGGGGAGTCCTTCACTTCCTTTCTCTTTACTTTTTTTAGTTTGCTTTGTTTCTTTTGCTTGGTTTTGTTTGCCTCTTTTCAAAAAAAAAACCCAACAAATTAGTCTAGTTTGGTTTGCTTCTTTATTCAAAAACACAAAAAAATTCCTTGCTCTACATCACCATGTTGCTCCCCGAGTTCGCCCTGAAAGATCTTGCAATAGGTAGCGGCTCCATAATTGGGAAAGATAATATTGAAGAATTCTTTAATTATGTTAGCAAGCATGAAGATATTGAGAATAAATCTATAGCAGAGCTTGCTCCTAATTATGAGATTGTTGCAGATTCTTTAGTTCATATGTTGGAGGCTAGATTTGTTAACCTTAACCCCTTCATACAATTCCTGTTCCTAAAACTAAAAGAAGAAAAGAATGTTGAAAAGAGAGAATTCATCCTTGAAACTTTATCAAAATAATTTCATGATGTTGCTAGGGAGACCAAAAAGGTTTTTGAGCGTTACAATATGCTAGGATCAAGTGTAGATGTTGTGGGTATTTTTGATAAAACTAAGCCTAGATAATAATTTAAGATACCCATACCCTTTAAGCTTGTTGGAATGCATGAAGCCTTTGAAAAGAATTTTTATTGGATTGCTCCTAAAAATATTTTTGATGAAAGTAGTAGACCAAAAAGAGATAAGAAGGGATCCTCCAAAACCCATTTGGATAAGATACCTTTCATAGTTGAAGATTTTGCAAGTATGAGTGTTAATGCTTCTTCATTTGAAAATACTCTATTCTTCTTGCTTCTTGTGCCTAACTTAAAGGCGTTAAAGAAAAGTACTTATTGGGAGATAACCCAAGAGTTTCCTTGAGTCTTGGAAATTATTACTTATGTAATGACCTCTCCTTATCCTTTTTGTTTGCTTTTTGTGTCAATAATGACCTCTAATGAGAGGGAAGTAAGATTTGGGGAGTTGTTGTCCCGAAACAGATTTCTGTCCTCCACCAAAAATATTCGTAATGAGTCTCTGTAACTCGGATTGAGCTGAACATTTACGAATAAATCCCCCAGTATGTTAGCTAACTTTCGTTAGTTCAACACTTTTTGATTTGAGCAACAGAAGATGTTCGAACAAATCGATTTCTACCTGCTGGTATGTTTTGACCGATTTCTGCCATTATTTGCATTTGCTTCTTATTGATTCCTTTTTGAGTTATCTTTAGGTGAATTGAGATTTTTGAAGGAGTTACTACAGTAGCTTGTGTTTTTAGTTAAAAGCCTTGCTGTTTCAAAGCTTTGCCACAGGTCTAATATCTTTTGAATAAGCTAATGTTGCTAATGAAGATTGTGTGAAGGGAAATTTCAGGTGTAGAGAAAGAATGATGCAATGAGATGAAGAATGGACAAAAGCTCAAGCTTGGGGATGCCACCATGGTGTCACCCCAAGAAATATCCAAGAGGTACAAGCGTCAAAGCTTGGGGATACCCAATGCATCCCCTTCTTCATCAATAAAAAGCTCAGGTCTGTCTAGACACTTCATTTTTATTGTTTCATGCACAGTTGTGTTGTTCTTGGAGCGTCTTAGTTTTTGTTTTCTTTGCTTAGTTTGTTTAGTTTTCTTAAGTAGTTTGGACCCCTGTTATCGTTGTGTTGTTTTGCAAATAAGTTTGCTTGGTGTTTGGAAAGGAGTAGTAAGTTCTTGCTTGAAGTGCAAGAGGAGCTCGCATTGACTGTGACTTAGAATTTAGCATGACATGCTAGGTGTTGTTTTGAAATTAAGCTTAGTGATTATTGTTGTAGCATGTCTTATTCCAAACAATTGGGATTGATTAGTGTTCCTTGAAGAAATTATGCGTTGTTTTAGCATGCAAAAGCATAGTATTGTGGTATTCTCCTTTGATGCATTGCTTGGGTTGACTTGGGACATGCTCACACCATGTTATGACTATGACAAGTCACCATTAGCCTCTATGATCATTTAGTCCTTGACTTGCAGTACCACTCTTTTCTTTGATTAGTATGCTTTGTTGCACTGCATGATTATGGCCATTATGCTCTCTTAGTTGGTTGCCCCCAGTCTTTTGCTAGCCTCCACTTGTATGAGTAAGTTCTACTCATGCTTCCAACCCCCAAGAAACCAAGTTCTACTCCACTTGTTTTCAACTATCTTCCAATTAAAAACTATTTTGTTATGTGAAAACTTAGTGATTAAAGCACTCACAAACTTGATGGCACACTTTATATTCTTTGCCCCTAATAAACTTGAACCATTGTGACAACTTTGTTTTATATGCTTGCACTTATAAGTTGGAATTAGCAGAACTGTGCTGTCACGGGGAACATTTTCAAGATTGCACTTGTACTTTGTACTCAGTTGATATCATGTTCTTTTTTCTATGGATGTCACCGGTGTGAAATAAAGAGGGAACTTGTAAGTCCATGGAGTGTGTATCCTGTGTTAGAGAAATGCCTGGGCCGCTAGCCTAAGCCATGCCTAATCATGGTGGAAACTTGCAGCATCACCATAGTGAGCTATCTATGAAGCATCCTCAATAAAAAGCTATGCATATGGTAAATAAAATGATTGCTGAGATTCTCATTGTCTTCTTGCCTTGTCATTTTGGTTATGGGAAAGCTCCTGTACCATGTGCAAGGGGTACCCTATTGGCGGTTCTCAATGATATGCAAATACTTACAGTGACAAGAACTTACCTGGACCCAAAGTTGAGTATGCATGAGGTGTGGCCCTCGTATTCAAGGGACTGGAGATTTCCAACTTATAATCCGTCAAGCATATACTCCATCTTTGACACTTTAACCTTAACCACTTCAAGATGCTTATGATAGGGGTAATGAGGGTTGAAATCTAACAAGTACCATAATTTTTGGAAGCTCTTTTTGAAACTTGTAATCACTGCTTCCTTTACAAATAAAAGGCCTTTCTTCCACCATTATTGAGTCTCCACCTTCTACCTTTAGGCACCACTAAGAGAGCATAGTTGTCATTTTGTGTGCAGTGTTCCAAAGCTTATTAATTGATGCATATTGTGATATTACTTGTTCTTGTGATATTTGTTTCTAGTCACCCTTGTGAACTTTGAAGGTGTCCTATGCATCTATATTGCTACTCCATGAGGGACAAGCTGATTGCCATTATGCTAAGTTTTCTGTATGTGAAACAAACAAACGTTTTTCAATGCATGTTATTCATGATCGT
Organism: Avena atlantica; assembly: GCA_910589765.1. Lineage (NCBI taxonomy): Eukaryota > Viridiplantae > Streptophyta > Magnoliopsida > Poales > Poaceae > Avena > Avena atlantica. The sequence continues at coordinate 125,182,361 of OU342739.1, forward strand.
TGTTTGTAGCTTGCCATGTTGCATGCATAGTTACTATGTCCTTTTGTTAGAACTCCATCTGTCATTCACATGTTTAGAGTTCTTTGATCCCAGCTTTCAATGCTTGCAAATGGTTGGATCTTTATTGTAAGGGTGCATGTCGCCTCAAAACAATATTCTTTTTATCACTTACCTAATTGAGGACGAGCAGGAGTTAAGCTTGAGGATGCTTGATATGTCGGAAACGTATCTATGCTCATTGTGTGCTTGCCTTGTCATTTTGATATGGGATAGCTCTTGTATCATGGGGCAAGGGGTACCCCATTGGCAGTTCTCTATGATAAACATGTACTTACTATGACAAGAACTTACCGGCAACTAAGGTTGAGTAGCATGATGAGCAGCCCTCGTACTCAAGGGACATGAGATTTCCAGTTTATGGTCTATCAAGCCTATAACTCATATTGGACCTTACTTTCAACTTAACCATTTAAAGATGCTTGTGATAGGGGCAATGAGAGCTCAAAGCTAATGAGTACCATACTTTCAGCATTTGGAAGACTTTCAAACTTTTCAAAACCTTTTTCACTTCTTTGTTGAGTCACCACTTATTCTATGAGCACCTTCTTGAGAGCACCGTTGTCATTCTTAGTGTAATGTGCTTGTCTCAAAACTTGGTTAATTATGTCATGACTTTGATGCTTGTATCTTTGATATCTTTACTTCTAGTCTTAACTTGAACTTCAGAGGTGCCTTGGCATTTATGTTTTGCTCCACAATCAAAGGAAAGCGAGATACCACTCTATCATACCATCTTATGAGCATTAAAATGTTGCTTATGTTTATGTTTCATGCTACTTATTATTATTGTGTTCGAATCTCTTCATAATTTGCAATGACTATTGAGCAGACTTAGTTGCATACTCCTTATTATGAATTGTCTAAGTACAGATCATATGTTGAGAATATTTACATCATATGAAGCAAATGTGTTCGTGAAAGTTTCTTTTATTGCACTCAGTTTTCAACTGAATTACTTGAGGACAAGCAATAAGCTAAGCTTAGGGGGAGTTGATACGTCCAAAACGTATGCACTTTCCCGAACACTTTTGCTATTGTTTCTTCTCTAATTTGTGTGATTTGGATACAACTAACACGGAATGACGCTGTTTTCAGAAGAATTGCTTTGGTGTCTAGTTTTTGTGCAGAAAATCAACTTTCAGAAAAAAACCTGGAAAATATGCCAAAACTCCTATTTTACCAGAAGACTCACGGAGCGAGAAGATGGCATGGAGGAGGGCCACGAAGGGAACACACCCCTGGCCACGCGGGCCAGCCCAGGCCGCGCCTGGGAGGGTGTGGCCACCTCGGGCACCCCCCTCGGCCTCCCTCTTTGCCTACATAAAGCCTTCTGACCTAAAAACGACGAGGGGTTCGATGTTTTTGTAGATAGAGTTCCGCTGCACCGCCGTCACCCTTGTGAACTTTGAAGGTGTCCTATGCATCTATATTGCTACTCCATGAGGGACAAGCTGATTGCCACTATGCTAAGTTTTCTGTATGTGAAACAAACAAACGTTTTTCAATGCATGTTATTCATGATCGTTGTTTGTAGCTTGCCATGTTGCATGCATAGTTACTATGTCCTTTTGTTAGAACTCCATCTGTCATTCACATGTTTAGAGTTCTTTGATCCCAGCTTTCAATGCTTGCAAATGGTTGGATCTTTATTGTGAGGGTGCATGTCGCCTCAAAAAAATATTCTTTTTATCACTTACCTAATTGAGGACGAGCAGGAGTTAAGCTTGGGGATGCTTGATATGTCGGAAACGTATCTATGCTCATTGTGTGCTTGCCTTGTCATTTTGATATGGGATAGCTCTTGTATCATGGGGCAAGGGGTACCCCATTGGCAGTTCTCTATGATAAACATGTACTTACTATGACAAGAACTTATCGGCAACTAAGGTTGAGTAGCATGATGAGCGGCCCTCGTACTCAAGGGACATGAGATTTCCAGTTTATGGTCTATCAAGCCTATAACTCATATTGGACCTTACTTTCAACTTAACCATTTAAAGATGCTTGTGATAGGGGCAATGAGAGCTCAAAGCTAATGAGTACCATACTTTCAGCATTTGGAAGCCTTTCAAACTTTTCAAAACCTTTTTCACTTCTATGTTGAGTCACCACTTATTCTATGAGCACCTTCTTGAGAGCACCGTTGTCATTCTTAGTGTAATGTGCTTGTCTCAAAACTTGGTTAATTATGTCATGACTTTGATGCTTGTATCTTTGATATCTTTACTTCTAGTCTTAACTTGAACTTCAGAGGTGCCTTGGCATTTATGTTTTGCTCCACAATCAAAGGAAAGCGAGATACCACTCTATCATACCATCTTATGGGCATTAAAATGTTGCTTATGTTTATGTTTCATGCTAATTATTATTATTGTGTTCGAATCTCTTCATAGCTTGCAATGACTATTGAGCAGACTTAGTTGCATACTCCTTATTATGAATTGTCTAAGTACAGATCATATGTTGAGAATATTTACATCATATGAAGCAAATGTGTTCGTGAAAGTTTCTTTTATTGCACTCAGTTTTCAACTGAATTACTTGAGGACAAGCAATAAGCTAAGCTTAGGGGGAGTTGATACGTCCAAAACGTATGCACTTTCCCGAACACTTTTGCTATTGTTTCTTCTCTAATTTGTGTGATTTGGATACAACTAACACGGAATGACGCTGTTTTCAGCAGAATTGCTTTGGTGTCTAGTTTTTGTGCAGAAAATCAACTTTCAGAAAAAAACCTGGAAAATATGCCAAAACTCCTATTTTACCAGAAGACTCACGGAGCAAGAAGATGGCATGGAGGAGGGCCACGAAGGGTCCACACCCCTGGCCACGCGGGCCAGCCCAGGCCGCGCCTGGGAGGGTGTGGCCACCTCGGGCACCCCCCTCGGCCTCCCTCTTTGCCTACATAAAGCCTTCTGACCTAAAAACGACGGGGGGTTCGACGTTTTTCTAGATAGAGTTCCGCTGCACCGCCGTCACCCTTGTGAATTTTGAAGGTGTCCTATGCATCTATATTGCTACTCCATGAGGGACAAGCTGATTGACACTATGCTAAGTTTTCTGTATGTGAAACAAACAAACGTTTTTCGATGCATGTTATTCATGATCGTTGTTTGTAGCTTGCCATGTTGCATGCATAGTTACTATGTCCTTTTGTTAGAACTCCATATGTCATTCACATGTTTAGAGTTCTTTGATCCCAGCTTTCAATGCTTGCAAATGGTTGGATCTTTATTGTGAGGGTGCATGTCGCCTCAAAAAAATATTCTTTTTATCACTTACCTAATTGAGGACGAGCAGGAGTTAAGCTTGGGGATGCTTGATATGTCGGAAACGTATCTATGCTCATTGTGTGCTTGCCTTGTCATTTTGATATGGGATAGCTCTTGTATCATGGGGCAAGGGGTACCCCATTGGCAGTTCTCTATGATAAACATGTACTTACTATGACAAGAACTTACCGGTAACTAAGGTTGAGTAGCATGATGAGCGGCCCTCGTACTCAAGGGACATGAGATTTCCAGTTTATGGTCTATCAAGCCTATAACTCATATTGGACCTTACTTTCAACTTAACCATTTAAAGATGCTTGTGATAGGGGCAATGAGAGCTCAAAGCTAATGAGTACCATCCTTTCAGCAAGCCTTTCAAACTTTTCAAAACCTTTTTCACTTCTTTGTTGAGTCACCACTTATTCTATGAGCACCTTCTTGAGAGCACCGTTGTCATTCTTAGTGTAATGTGCTTGTCTCAAAACTTGGTTAATTATGTCATGACTTTGATGCTTGTATCTTTGATATCTTTACTTCTAGTCTTAACTTGAACTTCAGAGGTGCATTGGCATTTATGTTTTGCTCCACAATCAAAGGAAAGCGAGATACCACTCTATCATACCATCTTATGAGCATTAAAATGTTGCTTATGTTTATGTTTCATGCTAATTATTATTATTGTGTTCGAATCTCTTCATAGCTTGCAATGACTATTGAGCAGACTTAGTTGCATACTCCTTATTATGAATTGTCTAAGTACAGATCATATGTTGAGAATATTTACATCATATGAAGCAAATGTGTTCGTGAAAGTTTCTTTTATTGCACTCAGTTTTCAACTGAATTACTTGAGGACAAGCAATAAGCTAAGCTTAGGGGGAGTTGATACGTCCAAAACGTATGCACTTTCCCGAACACTTTTGCTATTGTTTCTTCTCTAATTTGTGTGATTTGGATACAACTAACACGGACTGACGCTGTTTTCAGCAGAATTGCTTTGGTGTCTAGTTTTTGTGCAGAAAATCAACTTTCAGAAAAAAAAACCTGGAAAATATGCCTATAACATCCCAAAAATCATAGTTTCAAAACTCATCCATATTATCTTGTGCATCATTCATCCATTTAGGGTTTTCTCAAAAATCACTTAGAGATAGAATTTGAGCTATGATTTCATGTGATCAAACTATCCCAAATAGCTATCACCCTTTGAAATTTGAATGTTTAGGTACTTGTTTGCTTGCCTCCATTGATGGAAAGTTTAGGTGAAATGTTTAACCCAAGATTTCAAATTTAGAAATAATTTCAAAATCCCTTTCAAATATTTGCAAACTAGAACTAATCTCTGATTACTTTGAAAACCAAGCTTGACCAAGCCTTGCAAAGTAACCACTTAGTCATTATGACTGTTTTTGAATCCACAAAACCCTGCAAAAATTCCCAAGGCAGTTTGGTTTCAAAAGGATTTGAATTCATATCAAAATTCATACCAGAAAATGAATTTAGAAAAAAAAAGAGCACTTCAATAGAAAAAGGCCACGCGGCCAGAATCCGGCCCAGCAGAAAAACGAGCCCAGCAAGCCCACCCGGGATCTTCTTAATCTACTCCCACGCGCAAGCACACGCACTGAGCCGCTGACAGGCAGACCCCACCCAAACTCCGCGCACCTCGCTGACAAGTGGGCCATCTCCACGCCAGCGTCATCTCCACCCGCACGACCTGTTCGTCCCCAATCAACGCGGCCGTTTCCTGTGTGTTAATCGCGGCGTCAATTCGAATCAATGGCCGAGTGATTCTCGCGCTTGACCAGGCTATATAAACCCCCTCTGTCCCCTCTCTCTTTTCCCCCAAACCCCAAGCACAGAACGCCCCCAGGCTGCGCGCATTTCTCTCTGCAACCCCGCCATCTCCGACGACTGCGCCGGCGAATTCCGGTGAGTCTCGAGTTCCCCTCGGTCTCGCGTTCACGCTATCTTGTTCAGTGAACCTCTGTGCATCTTCTGACACTCTCCGTTTGCCTTCGCATGACCCATAGCTTCGGCAACATCGACGACTGGACCGCCACCGTCTTCTGCACAAACTCCGGCGAGTTCTAGTGGTAAGCCCCGACCGCCCCGCGTCTTCTAGTTCAAACACACGACTCTGCCTTGACTCTGTGAACCTAACCGTGTCCTCGTCTTGCCTTGGGGTGGTTCACAGCGACGTCCACGACGACCACCTGACGCACCCGACGCCGCCACGAACTCCGGTGAGCAATCGCAGCCGTGCCCGAGCGCCCCTTGACCAACCGTGTCTACGACGAGCTTCGCCGTGACCCCCTGAGCCCGGTGAGCTACTCCTCGATCTCTCCTACCCCCTGTAGCACCGCCTCCGTCATCGACTGACTGTTCCGCCGCCGGTAGCCACCGCTCCGTCGCCAGTTCTTGGTCAGATCGATAGCAGCCATTGGATCTGCATCGTAGGGTTAGGATAGAACATTAAACGAAAGGGTAAGCGCGCATCTGAGCCGCCAGATCCCACTTAGATCGTACGGTCCACATAACGCGATCCGCGCGAAGCGGTACGCACCAGTAAGGATGCGACGCGTGGCAAGGTTTAAACTAAAAACAGAATTTAAAACCTGATTTAGATTCAAACTTCAAATGCTTATAACTTTTGAATGCCACGTTAGATTTTTGCAAACTTTATATCGTTGGATTCAGTGAAACAAGGACTTTCAGAATATCCACTTTATTTAGCATATAGTAACAGTTAAAAATGATTTTATTTATAGAACATGTTTTAGGACCATTTTAAATGGAAATTATTTTGGTAAATTATGTGGATGCCAAATGAGTTTAGTTGGCAAAATTTTGTGTTATGTTAAGTTTCTGAACTCATGAGCATACTTGGTAGAATTTTCAAAAAAAATCACACTTGGTAAATTCTTGCATGCATGCATTCATATTATTTTTGTTTGTGTATAAATTGTGTGTAATTGTATGCTATGATTTCTTGTGTAGATTTTGCTAGTGATTGTGATTGTGAAGAGTGCTACTCTCCCCACTACCAAGGCAAGTGATATTTTCATCAACATTTATGTCCTATGTTTTGTACTAGCATTAGTTATTTTGCTAGAATTATTGCATGATATTTTGCCAAGTGCTAAGATGGGAAATCCTAAGTAGAATGGAATAGTAGAAATGCTAGGGAAATTATCCTATGGTAGGTTACCATATTCTGCTTAGTCTAGCTACTTAGTAAACAAGGGTGGTGAACATCTATATAGTTTATGATAAAATATTCTAAGTCAAGAGACTTATGTTTTCTTAATAAAACCACCAAGTCAAATGAACCTCCTGGGTGGAATGGAATGTTTGGGTTATGTTGAGTGGTTACACAAGGCCATGGACTTGGGTTGTGTATCTCACTTGTGGTGTGCCACCCAGGCACAAAGGGATTTGGAGGCCAAGTGTTGAGAAAGCTTACAGTGCAACCACTTGGCAAAATGGGCTCTGCCTTGATCATATAGGTTGCTAGAACTTAGTCTTTTGGACAGTTGGTGGTAGATGGGATAATAGGTTGGAACGCGTCCATTTGACTAAGGAAAAGCTTCTGAAAGGTCCTGTCTTGGGAAACCAAGTCTGGTGGGGAAAGTGCACAACCTCTGCAGATGGAAAACCTAAGTACTTAGCCTTGTCCAAGGAAATGGACACTTTTGAGCATCAAGACATGGAAGCTACAAGAATCTCATCACTCCAACTTCTACAATAAAAATTTGTGGGTGAACAAGGGTGAAGGACCTCAATGTCTATTGGTGGTTCCTTGGGGATGTGTTTGGACAAAGAAGAACTTAGAGTTTTCAACTAATAGGTAAAATCTATTTTCAAGCAAAGCAAGCCAAGCTACACTTAGCCAAAATGCATATAGTAATATAGTCCACTTAAAATATAATAAGGTATCACTTGCCAATACTATTCCAAAGTATTGACCCTCTGTGGCTGTAACTTGTGATGTTGCAAGTTACTCCGATGATGATTAGGAGTCATGAGTCTACACTCAACATGCTTGCCTATGGCACATGAAGATGAAGACTTGTGTTTATTTACTTATTCCATAAACTCTTGTATTAGGCCTTTGGACTTGAGTTGTAAAAGACTATGTTTTATCTCTGGAATGAATGTAATAAACGACCTTTGTATCTGTGTACTTCATCTAAAACTGTGGATGCTAGCTTTGATCCAGGGACTAGCATTGCAATCACAGGGATCCTTTCTTTTATAAAGGAGGGGTCTAACAGATGGTATCAGAGCACTGTGTTGCCTGTAGGATTATGACCCTAGGATTGGAAAACCACTAAGGAAAAAGTTTTTCAACTACTTCTACACTTGTCTATTCTTCTCGTAAAACTTTTCTAATCTCTTTCAACTTCCTTTGTAGATGAACTCCATCAACGAAGCCGTGAAGAAGGGACCACTCATGACCATGACCTTGGAGTGTGAGACTGAGTTTCCCAACATTATCAAGGACCTCATGGAGGCAATGGATGCACATGGTGAAGCCGTGTACAAGGGCTTTCTGGTGATGGATGAAGGAGTGGAGTATTGGTGGGTGCAACTTCACTTGTACAAAAACAAGGAAGACAACCACAAAGAAAGGGGATTCTGCATGTACACCAACACAAAAATGCACACCACATTCTTTGAGTCAGCCAGGGATGCAGCTTGGAGGACTATCAAGGAACTAAGTGCTAGATTCAAGTGCAGAATGCTCAACCTCCAAAAAGACTTAGAGAAAGAGAAGGAGCTTACTCAAGAATTGGAAGACACCAACCAAGAGATAAGGGGAGATGTTATAGACTTAGTGATAGAGTCAAGAGATCAAGATTGGTGGATTGCCTCTAGGAACATTGTGTTTAATAATAGATCCCATGAGATTGGATTGTAAGAAACTTCGTTAGTTGGACCACCACTTATCACCATATTTCCAAAATATATTCTAATTAGGTTTGGACCTTTGATTAATGTAATAGACTTATGTATGCATGATTTTGTGTGATGATTGTGTTCCATGGATATGAATGAATGTTTGTCTCGATTTACCTTGATTTGTGTTGTTCTAACTTTTCCATTCTTATAAATAGATGCCTATTGCCATCAGCACTGTTGAGGAGTTTCGGGTTACTCGTTTTGGTCCCCGTATCATTGAGCTTACCACTCTGCTTGATCTCCCTCTTCCTACCATTACGGTGTACCCACTCACCAAGTTCGAGAGGAAGGACCTCTGGGGCTTCAAAGTGAATCAGCCCGGACGCCAGACTGAGCCTACTACTGAGGCCATCGTCTTCAAGCTGATGCACGATGACAGGGAGAGAGGCATGGAGGTAGTCATGCAGGATCTGATAGGACGACTGTTAGGCCGTCATTCCCGTCAGGTTAGAGGCACTCACTTCCACGTCTTTGGAAGACGTGATGTTGACGGAGAGTCCATCGACTTTGAGGACGACTCGAGGAGCACTGCGGAGCCGATACGTCTTTATCTTCAGGACTTAGAGACTCTTCTCAGGCACGTAGATACGGACAGGACGAACGTTATGCTAGGTAATGACGAGCTTCAGGTGCAGCTTCGCGAGAAGGACAAGCTTTTTGCGCAGCAGGATGAATTGATCAAGGAAATGGAGACAAAGTTCGAGGCCCAGGACCGCAAGTTCAAGAGTCAAGAGAAACGCGTCCAGGATAGGAACAAGAAGATCCGGGACATGACCGAGGAACTGAAGTCCAAGGACTTCGAGCTTGAGCAGCAGCAGATGGTTATTGAGAGGCTTCGTTCCCAGAAGAGGGCTCTCAAGGCCAAGGTCGATTCCTTGACCACTACGATTGAGGAGAACAAGACCGCGATGGAGAACGCAGGTCTTACCTTCGTTGAGGAGGAGATTGACGCTGATGAGTAGACTTGACTACTTGTTTACCTTTCATATCCATACTTGTTATTATGAACTTATTATTGGACCATCCGACATGTGGATGGCTTGCCACTTGTGTGTTTTACTTCATGAGCTTATTATGTGGTTGTTGAACTTTTATTCTTATGTTGCTTGTTATGTGTTTTCTTATGTTGTATTGTGCATGAAACATCTATGGGAATCTCATTCTTATCTATTTGAACAAACCACAGATGCCTCCCCGTCGCGCAAACCCCAACCCCAACAACATCACCCCGGAAATGCAATAAATGATGAATGCGCAAACACAACTTATGCAAATGATGACGACATTCATCCAAAACCAGAATAACAACAACAACAACCCCAACAACAACAACAATAACAACAACAACAACAACAACAACAACAACAACAACAACCCACCGGGTTTCGATATGCTCACCAGATTTCTGCGTCTGAGGCCAGCAAAGTTTTCGGGAACAACTGATCCCATGGTAGCCGATGACTGGTTGCGTTCTGTGAACAAAGACTTAGTGACCGTGGGCTGCACGGATGCTGAAAAGGTCAGGTTTGCAGCACATCTGTTGGAAGGACCAGCCGCCACATGGTGGGACAACTTCCAAATCACCACTCCTATTGATGAGGTGACTTGGGCTATCTTTGAAGATGGTTTTCGCACGACTCATATCTCATCAGGGATAATGAGTCTGAAAAAGAAGGAGTTTCACAACCTGAAACAGCGCCACCGCAGCGTGGCAGAATACATAGAGGAGTTCAACAATCTGGCGCGCTATGCACCGGATGAGGTTGACACAGATGCCAAAAGAAAGGAAAAATTTCTGGAAGGCTTAAATGATGAGCTGAATCTGCAGTTGTCTGTGGCATATGTTCCAACCTATCAGTCATTGTGTGACAAGGCTGCTATTTTGGAGAGTAAAATGAAGCAAGTCGAGAGTAGGAAGAGGAAACACTCTGACAAGCACAGCTCGGGATCGTCTCACAAACGATCTCACTATGATGACAGTGGCAGCTCAGGATCCCATAAACATGGGAAATTCAGCAAGCACAACCATAACCGTCATGATAACAAGCATCACCGCAGTCATGACAAGGACAAGTACAAGAACCACAAGGGTGGACATAAGAACCACTATGGTGGAAATGGTAGTGGAAGTGGAGGCCAACCTCCTAAAAGGGACCTCAGTCAGGTTGAGTGCTTCAAATGCAAGAAGCTGGGGCATTATGCTAATGAGTGCCCTGAGAAGAAAGTTGAAGGACCTAACAAGCCAAATCCTTTTCAGAAAAGACAGGTTAACCACATCAATGTGGAGGAGGTCTATGAGGAGCCTGATGCCGTGGCTGGTAAGTTCAGACTCAATTCAATTTCAGCATTTGTACTCTTTGATACCGGTGCATCACATTCATTCATCTCAAAATCATTTGTTGAAAGAAATGAACTACCGGTGGAAACCATTGGGTGTCCTATAAGAGTAAGTTCTCCAGGGGGAGAAATGATAGTAAACTCAGGATGTCATGACTTAGTCATAGAGTTTGGAAAACATAAGTTTCCAGTGAACCTAATAATCCTGAATTCCCAAGGATTGGATGTGATTTTGGGAATGGATTGGATGGCTAAGTATGAAGGGATACTAGATTGTGCCAATCGTACAGTTACACTCACAACTCCCGAAGGAAAAAGAATAAAATTCAAGTCAAACTTTGAATCCAAAGGAAGTAGGCTGAATTCTCTTAAGGGGGTTAGCATGGACAGTGTACCAATAGTGTGTGAGTATCCGGATGTGTTTCCGGAAGAGCTACCAGGAATGCCCCCAGATAGAGATGTGGAGTTTCTGATAGATTTGGTGCCAGGATCAGGACCAATAGCTAAGAGACCGTACAAAATGTCAGTTGATGAATTGAAAGAGCTCAAGAAACATCTAGGAGAACAGTTACAGAAAGGGTTTATTCAACCAAGTTCTTCATCTTGGGGAGACCCAGTATTGTTCGTGGAGAAGAAGGATAGAACACAAAGGTTATGTATTGACTACCGTTCTCTCAACGAGGTTACTATCAAGAACAAATATCCTTTGCCAAGAATCAACGACTTATTTGATCAGCTAGAAGGAGCATGTGTATTCTCGAAGATTGATCTCCGATCAGGTTATTTTCAACTCAAGATACGAGAGCAAGACATACCAAAAACAGCATTCACCACAAGGTATGGATTATATGAGTATACCGTGATGCCTTTCGGTTTAACCAACGCTCCAGCATACTTCATGAATATGATGAACAAAGTGTTCATGGAATTTCTTGACAAGTTCGTTGTCGTTTTCATCGATGATATCTTGGTCTACTCCAAGAGCAAGGAAAAACATGAAATACACTTACGCTTGATACTTGAGAAACTGAGGGAACATAAACTTTATGCCAAATTCAGCAAGTGTGAGTTCTGGTTAGAGAAAGTTGGTTTTCTTGGTCATGTGATGACAAAAGATGGTGTGGCAGTTGATCCTGCTAAGGTTTCAGCTGTGACAGAATGGGAATCACCCAAGAATGTGAAAGAAGTTCGTAGTTTTCTCGGCTTAGCAGGTTATTACAGAAGGTTCATTGAAAATTTCTCGAAGGTTGCTAAGCCAATGACAGAATTGCTAAAGAAGGATAAGAAGTTTGCTTGGACTGAAGGTTGTGAAATCAGTTTCCAAGAATTAAAGAAGAGACTTGTGACAGCACCAGTACTTTGTTTGCCAGATTTGGAAAAGGATTTCCAGGTATATTGTGATGCTTCTCATCAAGGTTTGGGTGCCGTACTTATGCAAGATGGTAAAGTCGTAGCCTACGCTTCGAGACAACTCAAAACTCATGAAGTAAACTATCCTACTCATGATTTGGAGTTAGCCTCTGTCGTCCATGCACTCAAAACATGGAGACATTACCTTTTGGGAAAGAGGTGTGAAGTGTTCACAGATCATAAGAGCTTGAAGTACATCTTCACCCAGAAGGAAATCAACATGAGACAAAGAAGATGGCTAGAACTTATCAAGGATTACGACTTAAGTTTGCAATACCATCCCGGTAAAGCAAATGTAGTAGCCGATGCTCTAAGTCGTAAGACGTTTATAAATGGCCTTACCAAAGAAGAGTTGCCAGATGACTTGTGTAAGCAATTCAAAGAACTCAGATTGGAGATTGTACCAGAAGGATATCTCATGTCCTTAGATGTTCAACCCACTCTACTAGACAAAATCCGAGAAGCCCAGAAGACTGATGAGGAAATTGGAAAGATTAAGTAAAACATTAGTCTAGGGAAGGCTAAGAGTTTCCGTGTTGACGAACAGGGTACTTTATGGCACGGGAAACGTATATGCGTTCCACGAGACCCAGAGTTGCGGAAACTGATCTTACAAGAAGGACACAACTCTCCGTATTCTATTCACCCGGGAAATACTAAGATGTACATGGACATGAAGGAAAGGTTTTGGTGGAACAATCTCAAAAGGGACATCGCAAAACATATCGCTTTGTGTGATGTGTGTAGCAGAGTCAAAGCGGAACACCAAAAACCAGCAGGTTTGCTTCAACCACTGCCTATTCCTGAATGGAAGTGGGAAAATATTGGTATGGATTTCATTACAGGATTACCAAGGACCAGGTCAGGGTATGATTCCATATGGGTAGTGGTGGATCGCCTAACTAAAGTGGCTCATTTCATACCTGTGAAAACCACCTATACAAGTGCCAAGTTAGCAAAAATTTACATGAGCAGAATTGTATGCCTTCACGGTGTGCCTAAGAGTATTGTATCAGATAGAGGAACCCAGTTCACATCTCACTTCTGGAGACAGCTTCATGAATCCTTAGGAACGAGATTGGAATTCAGCACTGCTTTTCATCCACAAACGGATGGACAAACAGAAAGAACCAACCAAATTCTTGAAGACATGTTGAGAGCCTGTGCTCTAGACTATGGAGCAAGTTGGGATGAAAGTTTGTCGTACGCAGAGTTCTCTTACAATAACAGTCACCAATCTAGTATTGGAATGGCACCGTTTGAGTTACTCTACGGAAGGAAGTGTACCACCCCATTGTTATGGAATGGTGTGGGAGAAAGAAGCTTATTCGGACCAGATCTTATCAAGGACGCCGAAGAGAAAGTTAAATTGGTTAAGGACAGATTGAAGATAGCACAGTCCCGACAGAAAAGCTATGCGGATTCTAAGCGTAGAGAAGTCACCTACGAAGTTGGGGATAGAGCTTACCTCAGGGTATCACCACTCCGTGGAGTGAAAAGATTTGGAGTCAAAGGAAAGTTGGCACCAAGATATGTTGGGCCATTCAGGATTCTAAGTCGCAAAGGAGAAGTTGCATATGAAGTTGAATTGCCAGAATCTCTGTCAGCAGTCCATAACGTATTTCATGTGAGTCAGCTTAAGAAATGTCACCCAGAAATGGAAGAGTCTTCTTTGAAGGATACCATACCTTTGGAAGAAGTTCAGTTAGAAAGTGATCTCACTTATGAGGAAAAGCCTGTCAAGATACTAGAGACCGCAGAAAGAGTTACCAGGACCAAGACTATCAAGTTTTGTAAAGTGCAATGGAACCATCACACCGAAGAGGAAGCAACATGGGAAAGAGAAGATGATCTTCGGAAAGACCACCCTCACCTATTTGCTAGCCAACCCGAATCTCGAGGGCGAGATTCATCTTAAGGGGGTTAGATTTGTAACATCCCAAAAATCATAGTTTCAAAACTCATCCATATTATCTTGTGCATCATTCATCCATTTAGGGTTTTCTCAAAAATCACTTAGAGATAGAATTTGAGCTATGATTTCATGTGATCAAACTATCCCAAATAGCTATCACCCTTTGAAATTTGAATGTTTAGGTACTTGTTTGCTTGCCTCCATTGATGGAAAGTTTAGGTGAAATGTTTAACCCAAGATTTCAAATTTAGAAATAATTTCAAAATCCCTTTCAAATATTTGCAAACTAGAACTAATCTCTGATTACTTTGAAAACCAAGCTTGACCAAGCCTTGCAAAGTAACCACTTAGTCATTATGACTGTTTTTGAATCCACAAAACCCTACAAAAATTCCCAAGGCAGTTTGGTTTCAAAAGGATTTGAATTCATATCAAAATTCATACCAGAAAATGAATTTAGAAAAAAAAAGAGCACTTCAATAGAAAAAGGCCACGCGGCCAGAATCCGGCCCAGCAGAAAAACGAGCCCAGCAAGCCCACCCGGGATCTTCTTAATCTACTCCCACGCGCAAGCACACGCACTGAGCCGCTAACAGGCAGACCCCACCCAAACTCCGCGCACCTCGCTGACAAGCGGGCCATCTCCACGCCAGCGTCGTCTCCACCCGCACGACCTGTTCGTCCCCAATCAACGTGGCCGTTTCCTGTGTGTTAATCGCGGCGTCAATTCGAATCAATGGCCGAGTGATTCTCGCGCTTGACCAGGCTATATAAACCCCCTCTGTCCCCTCTCTCTTTTCCCCCAAACCGCAAGCACAGAACGCCCCCAGGTTGCGCGCATTTCTCTCTGCAACCCCGCCGTCTCCGACGACTGCGCCGGCGAATTCCGGTGAGTCTCGAGTTCCCCTCGGTCTCGCGTTCACGCTATCTTGTTCAGTGAACCTCTGTGCATCTTCTGACACTCTCCGTTTTCCTTCGCATGACCCATAGCTTCGGCAACGTCGACGACTGGACCGCCACCGTCTTCTGCACAAACTCCGGCGAGTTCTAGTGGTAAGCCCCGACCGCCCCGCGTCTTCTAGTTCAAACACACGACTCTGCCTTGACTCTGTGAACCTAACCGTGTCCTCGTCTTGCCTTGGGGTGGTTCACAGCGACGTCCACGACGACCACCTTACGCACCCGACGCCGCCACGAACTCCGGTGAGCAATCGCAGCCGTGCCCGAGCGCCCCTTGACCAACCGTGTCTACGACGAGCTTCCCCGTGACCCCCTGAGCCCGGTGAGCTACTCCTCGATCTCTCCTACCCCCTGTAGCGCCGCCTCCGTCGTCGACTGACTGTTCCGCCGCCGGTAGCCACCGCTCCGCCGCCAGTTCTTGGTCAGATCGATAGAAGCCATTGGATCTGCATCGTAGGGTTAGGATAGAACATTAAACGAAAGGGTAAGCGCGCATCTGAGCCGCCAGATCCCACTTAGATCGTACGGTCCACATAACGCGATCCGCGTGAAGCGGTACGCACCAGTAAGGATGCGACGCGTGGCAAGGTTTAAACTAAAAACAGAATTTAAAACCTGATTTAGATTCAAACTTCAAATGCTTATAACTTTTGAATGCCACGTTAGATTTTTGCAAACTTTATATCGTTGGATTCAGTGAAACAAGGCCTTTCAGAATATCCACTTTATTTAGCATATAGTAACAGTTAAAAATGATTTTATTTATAGAACATGTTTTAGGACCATTTTAAATGGAAATTATTTTGGTAAATTATGTGGATGCCAAATGAGTTTAGTTGGCAAAATTTTGTGTTATGTTAAGTTTCTGAACTCATGAGCATACTTGGTAGAATTTTCAAAAAAAATCACACTTGGTAAATTCTTGCATGCATGCATTCATATTATTTTTGTTTGTGTATAAATTGTGTGTAATTGTATGCTATGATTTCTTGTGTAGATTTTGCTAGTGATTGTGATTGTGAAGAGTGCTACTCTCCCTACTACCAAGGCAAGTGATATTTTCATCAACATTTATGTCCTATGTTTTGTACTAGCATTAGTTATTTTGCTAGAATTATTGCATGATATTTTGCCAAGTGCTAAGATGGGAAATCCTAAGTAGAATGGAATAGTAGAAATGCTAGGGAAATTATCCTATGGTAGGTTACCATATTCTGCTTAGTCTAGCTACATAGTAAACAAGGGTGGTGAACATCTATATAGTTTATGATAAAATATTCTAAGTCAAGAGACTTATGTTTTCTTAATAAAACCACCAAGTCAAATGAACCTCCTGGGTGGAATGGAATGTTTGGGTTATGTTGAGTGGTTACACAAGGCCATGGACTTGGGTTGTGTATCTCACTTGTGGTGTGCCACCCAGGCACAAAGGGATTTGGAGGCCAAGTGTTGAGAAAGCTTACAGTGCAACCACTTGGCAAAATGGGCTCTGCCTTGATCATATAGGTTGCTAGAACTTAGTCTTTTGGACAGTTGGTGGTAGATGGGATAATAGGTTGGAACGCGTCCATTTGACTAAGGAAAAGCTTCTGAAAGGTCCTGTCTTGGGAAACCAAGTCTGGTGGGGAAAGTGCACAACCTCTGCAGATGGAAAACCTAAGTACTTAGCCTTGTCCAAGGAAATGGACACTTTTGAGCATCAAGACATGGAAGCTACAAGAATCTCATCACTCCAACTTCTACAATAAAAATTTGTGGGTGAACAAGGGTGAAGGACCTCAATGTCTATTGGTGGTTCCTTGGGGATGTGTTTGGACAAAGAAGAACTTAGAGTTTTCAACTAATAGGTAAAATCTATTTTCAAGCAAAGCAAGCCAAGCTACACTTAGCCAAAATGCATATAGTAATATAGTCCACTTAAAATATAATAAGGTATCACTTGCCAATACTATTCCAAAGTATTGACCCTCTGTGGCTGTAACTTGTGATGTTGCAGGTTACTCCGATGATGATTAGGAGTCATGAGTCTACACTCAACATGCTTGCATGTGGCACATGAAGATGAAGACTTGTGTTTATTTACTTATTCCATAAACTCTTGTATTAGGCCTTTGGCCTTGAGTTGTAAAAGACTATGTTTTATCTCTGGAATGAATGTAATAAACGACCTTTGTATCTGTGTACTTCATCTAAAACTGTGGATGCTAGCTTTGATCCAGGGACTAGCATTGCAATCACAGGGATCCTTTCTTTTATAAAGGAGGGGTCTAACAATGCCAAAACTCCTATTTTACCAGAAGACTCACGGAGCGAGAAGATGAGATGGAGGAGGGCCACGAAGGGCCCACACCCCTGGCCACGCCGGCCAGCCCAGGCCGCGCCTGGGAGGGTGTGGCCACCTCGGGCACCCCCCCTCGGCCTCCCTCTTTGCCTACATAAAGCCTTCTGACCTAAAAACGACGGGGGGTTCGACGTTTTTCTAGATAGAGTTCCGCTGCACCGCCACCACCAGAAACCGCGATTCGGAACCAGAAACTCCATTCTGGCACCCTACCGGGACGGGGAATTGGAGGAGATCATCACCATCATCATCACCGACGCCTCTCCATCAACCATCCATGTTTCCCCCATCCATGAGTGAGTAATCCCCCGCTGTAGGCTATGGGGATGGTAGGGATTGGATGAGATCTATCATGTAATCGAATAAGATTATTAGGGCATGGTGCCTAGTATCTTTATTAGTGCTATTTGACTTTGTTGCAACTTGTTATGCTTAATGCTTGTCACTAGGGCCCGAGTGCCATGATCTTAGATCTGAATATATTATTGATTCATGATGATAGTATTGTTTGTGATCTTATCTGCAAGTTGTGTACACATATCATTGTCTGGAACCAAAGTCCCTGAAGTGACACAAATTGGGACAGCCGGAGGGGATGGCTGTGATATGAGGATCACATGTGTTCACGGAGTGTTAATTCTTTTCTCCGGTACTCTATTAAAAGGAGTACCTTAATTTCCATTAGATTCCCTTGAGGCCCAGCTGCAACGGGCTGGCAGGACAAAATATGTTGTGCAAGTTCTCATTGCAAGCATGTATGACTATATATGGAACACATGCCTATGATTGTTTAGTACTTGGATGCTTTATCTTATTTATCTGCAAATGCCATAGATCTTGAAGTTACATGAATAGTCTCGTCCATGCAATGCACGTCCATCCATCCCTATGCCACACTCAAATCCTACTGTTTGCTACTATTGTTACTACTGACATTGTTTTACTGTTGTTGTTACTTTTCTATTTCCACTACAAAACTATTGCTACTGATAAACTATTGTGAGCAAGACTATTTTCAGGTGCAACTGAATTGACAACTCAGTTGTGAAGGCTTATAAGTATTCTTTGGCTCCCCTTGTGTCGAATCAATAAATTGGTTATACTACCCTCCAAGACTGTTGTGATCCCCTATACTTGTGGGTCATCACAAGGCAACAGACAGTGAGCATCTCAGCAATCCTTTATTTACCATGAGCCTGGTGCATATTTTTTTTATTTTTCTCTCTTTTTTTCTGTATATTTTTTCTGAGGATGCTCCATGGATTTCTCACTATGGTGATGTTGCAAGTTCCACTTGATTAGGCATGGCTTAGGCTAGCGGTCTGATGACCCACAAGTGTAGAGGATCACAATAGTCTTTGCGGGTAGTATTACCCAATTTATTGATTCGACACAAGGGGAGCAAAAGAATACTTGCAAGCCTTAACAACTGAGTTGTCAGTTCAGAAGCACCTGGAAATAGTTCTTGCTCACAGAAGTTTATCAGTAGCAACAGTTTGTAGTAGTAACAGCAAAGCAACAACAGCAGCAAAACAGGAGCAATAGTAACAGTAATGGTAATAGTGGGATTCGAGTGCGGTAGGCATAGGGATGGATGGACGGGTGTTGCATGGACGAGTCTAAACATGTAACTTCAAGATCTAGGGAATTATAGATAAATAATAACAAGCATCCAAGTACTAAACAATCCTAGGCATGTGCTCCAAATATAGTCATACGTGCTCGCAATGAGAACTTGCACAACATCTTATGTCCATCCAGCCCGTGGCAGCGGGGCCTCTAGGGAACTACTGGCAATTAAGGTGCTCCTTTTAATAGAGCACCGGAGCAAAGCATTAACACTCCATGAACACATGTGATCCTCACACCACCGCCATCCCCTCCGGTTGTCCCAATTATTGTCACTTTGGGGCCTTTGGATCCGAACAATGATATGTGTACACAACTTGCAGATAAGATCACAAACAATACTATCATAATGATTCAATAATAAGTTTAGATCTGAGATCATGGCACTCTGTCCCTAGTGACAAGCATTAAGCACAACAAGTTGCAACAAAGTCAAATAGCACTAATAGAGATACTAGGCACTATGCCCTAACATATCTTATTCGATTACATGATATAACCTCATCCAATCCCTACCATCCCCAAGCCTACAGCGGGGGATTACTCACTCATGGATGTGGGAAACATCGGTGGTTGATGGAGATGCGTTGGTGATGACGATGGATATGATCCTCTCCAAATTCCTCGTCCTGGCAGGGTTCCAGAACGGAGTTTCTGGATCCAAATCTTGGTTTCTGGTGGCGGTGGCGGAGCGGAACTCTTTCTAGAAAACTATTGAACCCCCCCTCGTTTTTAGGTCGAAAGGCAACTTATAGGCGCAGAGGGAGGCCGAGGGGGTGCCTGGGGTGGCTGCACCCCCCTAGGAGCAGGGCAGGGCCCACCCGCGCCTAGAAGGGGTGTGGGCCCCCCAGGCCCCTTCTCCGTCTCATCTTCTGGCTCCGTGGGTCTTCTGGTGAAATATAATTTTTGTGTTCGGGAAAGTAGATACGTTTTGGACGTATCAACTCCCCCCAAGCTTAGCTTATTGCTTGTCCTCAAGCAATTCAGTTGAAAACTGAGTGCGATAAAAGAACTTTTACGAACACATTTGCTTCATATGATGTATATATTCTCAGCACAAGAGTAGATGCTTAAACCATTCATAATAATAAGCTTGAAACCAAGTCTACTCAATAATCATTGCAAGCTATGAAGAGAAACCAACTCAATAATAATAAGTAGCATGGAACATAAACATAAGCAACATTGCAATGCTCATAATAAGGTATGATAGAGTGGTATCTCGCTTGCCTTTGTTTGTAGAGCACAATATAAATGCCAAGGCACCTCTGAAGTTCAAGTGAAGACTAGAGGTAAAAATATCAGAGATACAAGCATCAAAGTCATGACATAATTAACCAAGTTTTGGAACAAACACAAGAATGACAACTATGCTCTCAAGAAGGTGCTCATAGAATAAGTGGTGACTCAACAAGGTTGTGAAAATGGTTTTGGAATTGAAAGGCTTCCTAATGCTGAAAGGAAGGTACTCATTAGCTTTGAGATCTCATTTCCCCTATCATAGGCATCTTCATGTGGTTAAGGTGAAAGTGAGGTCCACTCTGAATCATATGCTTGACAGACCATAGGCTGAAAATCCCAAGTCCCTTGAGTACGAGGGCCGCTCCGCATGCTCCTCAACTTTGGTTACCTGTAAGTTATTGTCATTGTAAATACATGCATATCATAGAGAACCGCCAATGGGGTACCCCTTGCACATGGTACAGGAGCTTTCCCATAACCAAAAGGACAAGGCAAGCAGACAATGAGTATCTCAGCAATCTTTTTATTTACCATATGAATAGCTTTTTATTGAGGATGCTTCATAGATGCTCATTACGGTGATAATGCAAGTTTCCACCATGATTAGGCATGGCTTAGGCTAGAGGCCCAGGCGTTTCTCTAACACAATGTATAGACTCCATGAACTCACAAGCTGGATAGGATTATCCAAAAAGTGTTGAAAGCGTTCCTCGTGGCAGCACGGTTCTGCTGACTCCCAGCATATAATTTGCAAGCATATAACTTTCATGGACAAGTCACAATGGTTCAGGATTATTAAGCGCAAGGAATAAAGTGTGCCATCAAGTTCGTGAGAGCTTTACCAACTAACTTTCTCAAAATAGACAAACATTTTATTTGGAAGAAAACAAGGCATATTGAATATGCACTGAAATAGCAAACGATGCTAATAGGTAGGTATGGTGGAAACAGCTGGCAATATTGGTTTTGGGGAGTTGGAAACACAGGTAGAGCTCATACTCAGTGCAAGTGAAGGCTAGCAATAGAGAGGGAGCGACAAACGAGAGAGCAATAACTTTCATAATCATGCTTGCAACAAAACATGACTAATTATGGAATGAAAGTGATACAAGAACTCTGAGGCAAAATAAATCATCGAGGCTTACTGACTATTGATTAGTCATATGCATGCTGAGCATGTGCCAAGTTGATTCACATGAACAGTCAGAGGAGGATACAACAATTTCATTCCAAAATATGAATAAAACAATGCAAGCAAACATTCATATGACATGCTACAAACTATTAGCAAGCTAGAGCTAATCATAGACAAGCAAGAACTACTAAGCATCCATCAGTAACACACTCCTTACCATGAACAGACTAAGCATGCTCACAATGATGAGTATATGTACAAAAATGAAACAAGTAGAGTTTGTTACCAGCCTCTTACCACTCCTCAAGTGTCGTGGTATTGCCGACGAGTACGCCATGGAGGGGTCCTCATGGTGCGTGTTTAGAGACGTGGGGGGAAGGCGGATGGTTGACGGGTACGAGGTAACACAGCTTACCCAGGTTCAGATCCCACAACGATGGCGGAATCCTACTCCTGGTATAAATCACTATAATGGCAATACGCCGAGTTACAGAGATAGGTTCGTTGTGCGAGGTGTATGTGAAGTTGTGCCCTAAAGGCTCCCATAGGCCCGACTTATATAGTCGCCAGGTCCTAGGGTTACAGGGAAAAGTCCTAGCCGGACAGGTTACAGAGTCCTACACTGACTATAACTAGTCTAGCTTGTCTTGTACTCCAAGGCTCCGGGTACGCTGGTGACTCCACCGTAGACTTCCTTTATACGGCATGGGCCTCCCTTCTGGATCCATCTAACTGGGCCGCCCAGCAGGCCATGGTCCATGCTACCAACTGGGGGCCACCCGGGTTATCCAGATAAGAGACATGCTATGAGGATACCCATATAGAATATCCCCAATAGTAGCCCCCGGAGAACTCCGAGATATTGCGCTGTTTTGCCTCTTCACGTTAAATTCTCCGTCTAGATGGATGTCGGCAAATCGTCAAGCAATATCTTGCAGTCCTCCCAAAGAACCCTGCAAAGCTTTTCTCCGTCTTCAATTTGTAAGTCGGAGAATTGCTGAATCTTCTATAGTACTCTTCCGTAGCCGGACTGGATCCGTCTATGCGGGAATCTTCCGATGTGATGGTTCATCTGCCCATGACAGCTCGGGTGACGTATACATAGGTCATCAACGCCTCGTAACTCACACATGCAGAGAACGCAATCATGTCCACTTTTCCCGCGCGAGCGATACGAACCGTTGGCGGCGACGGTTGGTAACGTGGCGAAATTTCTGCGCACGTCCCGCACACGTCGCCTACACGACAACCATTTGATCAAGCTGCATGAATCTTGATGCCGGAGACCATAAATGGTAACTGCAATAGAAAATTTACTTTTTCACCTCATTCTCCTCTGCATCATATTCTTCCTCTAGCGAGCGCCTCCTCGAGCTCTCCGCGCATCGTGCGAAAAACCCTAGCTCCCCAATCTCCCCCAGTCTCCACCGAACACAACCAATGGCCAGCAGTAGCTCGTCCCCTTCCATGGCGGCGTCAGGCAAAGCCGCGGCGAAGCCGGCGAGCACCGTCATCATGCCTCCAGAGGGGCTAGTTATTCCCAACTCCGCGGTGGTGGAAACCACCGGCGGCGGCCATAACTCAGCGGGACTGGAGCTGCTGGAGGAGGAGTATGACTCCCACAAGGGCGACTGGCGCAATTCGGATATCACGGACCGCGACATCAAAGAACTGATCGACGAGGGCTACCTCCCCGCGATGGAGGGGCTCGCCTGGCGGGCGGCGCCGGCCGGCGAACTCACTCCTTCTCCCCAAGTCGGAGAGAAGGTGTACCTCAAAGCGCAGATGGTACGCGGCGTCTCCCTGCCCATCTCTAACTTTTTCCTTGTTGTCCTGAATCATTACCGGGTACAGCCTCAGAACCTCTCCCCCAATAGCATCTTAGCGCTTAGCAATTACACAGTCCTTTGCGAGGGTTATCTAGCGATTAGGCCTAGGCTAGATCTCTTCATATATTTCTTTAACGTCAAGCGCGAAGCCGAAGCTGGCAAGGACGAGCTCAGAAATTGTGGCACCATTAGTTTTAAGATCCGGCCTGGCCGGCGGTTCCCCAACATCGTCGGCCACGAGTCCTGCAAGAACTGGCAGCGTACTTACTTCTACGGCCCAGATATCCCTCTGGCCAGCCAAGAAGTAACGTACCCGGACTTCGTCGATGGAGCTGCCGCTGAAGCCCCGACATGGAGATCCCAGGCCTCCCTTCCTTCCGACATCGACACTTCCCGCGCTATAAGGCGGATAGAGTGGTTCGTAGATACGGATTTGACCGGATTGGACCTAGCCATGTGCTGGTTCATCAGGTGGATCCAGCCTCTGTAGTACCGCTCAAAGTTGATGCACGAGTATTCCAACGATAGAAGGGATAGCCTCCGCATCTCCGAGGACAACTTCTCGAGCGAATCCATCAAGCTTCGCCTCAAGGACATCGTCAAGATGAAGGATAGGAAGCGTGGCTTCACCATCACCTACAACATGTTCGTAGAGAGCAAGTTCCCAAAGGTACCTATTTTATTTTCCTTGTATGACATATACTCCATTTCTTCTGTCTAGCCATTACCATCTCATCTAACACGGTGGCCTTTCTCTTAGCAGCTCAGCGATCTAGAGGAGGATAGCATGGCTGTCCAAATCTATGATCCAAAGATGAAGGAAGTCACGGTCTTGTCCGACGATGATGTTCCGTTGTCGCGAAAGAGGAAGAGCTCCACCTCTGACACTGGCGACAGAGGGAAGAAGAAGAAGGCGGAGGGTGGAGCCTCCAAGAATACTACCGCTGCCCTGGAGGCAGAGAAAAGAAAGGTTACCGGGATCCCCTTTGCCAAAGCACCTCCTCTTGTGTAAGCTTCTTTCTCTCCGACATTGTCCATTGTCTGTCTTATTCCCGTACTTATGCATTTTGCACATTTCAGGAAGAAAGCCACAACCAGCTTGAAGAAGACCTCCAAAATTTTGGGGGCTTCCAGAACCATAAAAGGATATGCTGCATCGTGACGCATCTCCCGTCATCGCCCCGGTCACTCCCATCGTCCAACCCTCATCTGCTCCGACAAGCTCTCAAGCTAAAGAAGCATCTGGCCCTTCCGCCATGGAAGTCAACTCAGGCGCCTCCACAGAGCTCCCTGTTGTCGGCAAACAGGAAACGCAGGATAGTGCCACAAACCAAATGGCTGAAGCTTCGGCTAAGGATGCCATGGGTAGCGGTAAGGCGGTGGTAGAAGGTGGTACATCTGCCGAAGGCGGCGTCCTCGCCCCCAGGAAGGCCATAGAGTTCCCGAAGATAGTCTATCCGGCACTTACGCCGGGTAGCACCTCTCTGGTTCCTGGTGCGGCACCGACATCTCCAACGTGCGGGCTCGAGGAGCTTCTCCGACAAGCATAAATCTTGCAAGGAAACAGTGTATCCTTCGGCAAGTTGCTGGCTGAGAGTACTACCAACCTCAAGATCATTGCACTTATAGGTTTTATTTGCCTTTTTCATTTCATATGAGTATCCCACTGTAGCCCTCGAGGATTTAGACGGAAAACCATAGGTCTTTGCGTCTAAATACTCTAAGAGTGACTAAGCTAGAAAACTTCTCACTGTAGCCCCCAAGCATATAGTTTGAATGAATTATTCCGACTAGATGCTTTAAGAGTAGCATACGCAGTGTTTATAATTTTTGATATTGTAGCCCCCAAGCTTCTAGTTGTAACTGAATCAGTGCCGACTAGATGCTTAAAGATAAGCTAAGCATATGTCTGAATTAGAAACTTTATACTGTAGCCCCCAAGCTTCTAATCGAAATTTGAATTAGTTTCGACTAGATGCTTATAGAAAGACTAAGCATATTGCTAAGTTAAAAAACTCTCACTGTAGCCCCCGAGCGTCTAGGTGGAAATTTTCCATCTAGATGCTCCAAGTAGACCAAACAACGTTTAACTTTCTTCTATCCACAGAATGAGAATGCTCGGAGGGGCATGGCCAACGAAAAGTACCAGAAGATGCGAGCTGAGTTGCAAGCTGAAAAGGGTAAAACTGCCTTCTTGAGGGAACAAATAACCAAGAGCAAGCATCTATTTTTTTTTTCTTTTTTGCATTCTGACTTGGTTTTGTGCCAACATTCTCCGAGTACTCACTGTGTACTGGTCTTTTCTCCGACTTGCAGAAACCATTTCCAAGGCGAAGGATATTGTTGAGCAATCCAAGCATATTCAACAGCTGGATAGCGAAAACAAGATCCTCAAGCAGGAGAGAAAGGATATGCTGAAGATGCATGAAGACTCAATGAAAGTTCGGCAGGACTCCGCCAATGAGTAGATGAACCGCTTGAAGGAGGAAATCGCTATCTTGAAATAGCAGAAGAAAGATGCTGATGAGCAAAATCAAAACCATCATGAAGCATACATGCTCCTCCAACAAGAACAGGACTCCATGGAGGAGACTCTCCAGCAGGCTAAGATCAGCATCTTCAGTAAGTGATTCTCTGTCTTGGACTTTCTGTAGTATAGATACTCTGAATTTGTTGTATTTTTGAACTCATGCGCTCCTTTGTCGGAAATTTGCAGCTCCTATGGGTTTAACCCGATCGCCTCCTCTGCCAAAGGAATGCATGGTCGTTGCTACCAACTTTATCAACACCGTCATCGTGCAGACCAAAGATATTGCCAAACCCCTCCAGATTAACATCAAGGCAGTGGACTCTGTGACGAAGTTCTCGGAGATCCTGCGTCGAGCCCCCGAGCGTATCTCAAGATGGAAAGCTTCATGTGCACGGTCCGGCGCCAGGAAGGCATTGTCAATGGTGAAGGCACACAACGAGAATGCCGACATCAACACTGTAACCTCCGGTATTCCCGACGTAGATGACGAAGGCCAAAAGATAAACCATGAATCTATCTTGATGTCGCTCGCGGGTTATGATACCAGAGTCGCCAAGATGGTCGAAGTTAACGTCTTTGTGCCCATGAAAACCATTGAAGACAAAAGCCAAATCTCCTCCGAGTCCCTCAACACTGCCGACTTCGAGGGTGGTGACTCTCCTGCTGTCGACGATGTTGCTTCCAAGTCGCCCGCACCAGAGGAATAAAAAACAACTTGTAATATTTGTTTCCTTTGTAATGTGTTATGCGGAAAAAACTATGTGTTAACTTAAGGAGGAAAACAATGGTGTATGCCCTGCAACTTAAGAACTAATTCCAGCATGTATATTTTTTTAAGCAAGTGCTGGCTTATCCATTACTTTGGTTTTTATGCTTGACCTTTCGTGAGTCGGAAGACTCGTTTTCGGAACCATGCGCTCAGGTGATGATGCCCAATGGCACCGTCAATAACCTAATCACAAAATCGCCGACAATAAGTGCCAAAAGTCACTACTCTAGAATCCACATAAAAACAACAAAGAACGTGTAGACCAGAAAACTTAAGCTAACGCCCGTAGGCGGAATTTTCACAAGTGCAATCGCAAAGCTTGTGCATAAAGGTTTTATATGATCCAAAAATGAACACTAAAGGAGGTAAAAGACTCACAAAATATGAGTGAACCAAAGAGCTTTATTTCATTGATCATATAAGAAATACACAATAGATAAAAAATATGCTAAGTGTAGAAAGTACGTAGCTGTGCTATGTTCCATGGCCGATCAAGCTCCGGGTAGTCATCATCCGGGTCACGTCGCTTACGCTTATGATCCTCGTTGGGTCTATCCTTCAGTTCACGATTGTCAACGAGGTAGAAAGACCCATTGAGTAGCGCCTTGCTTATGACGAAAGGTCCTTCCCATGGTGGGGATAATTTGTGTGACTTCTTCTACTTAAATCGGAGCACCAGATCCCCTTCTTTAAACGACCGATGCCTAACGTGGCGACTATGGTAGCTGTGTAGCTTCTACTGGTAGATGGCGGATCTTTGGCATGCCAAAACGTGCTCCTCCTTGAGAAGGTCCACATCTAGGCATCTGGATCTTGTAACATCCCAAAAATATAAAACAAGGATCATCAAAACTCTAATCACTAAAATTATGGTTAACAAAAACTTGGATTAAATTTAAATCATATGAATGCATGTGTGAATGAAATGATTTGACAAATGCATGAATGAACTTGTGTGATTAACCTAAATAGCAAGAAATGGTTTAAAGATGAAAATAACATCATATAAAACATTTCCATGCAGAAACAAAACAAGAGAAAATCAAAAACAAATAAAATAAAGCAAATGGTCATTTTTGCCAACCTTGCTCACTAGGTCACTTTGAGTGTTTCTAGTCCAAGATTTCAAATAGAAACTTTTCCAAATCTTTGCACCCCTTTCTAGAACTAGTAAAAGTGAATCAAGGCCCACCTTTAAAACTTACAGAAACATTTGACAACCTCATTCAAATCACAATTCAAAATTGAATGTTATTCATATGTGAAGATCACCCATTTTCAAAACCCAACCAAACCAATGCCCCTTGACTAATCCAACTAACCAGATACTCCCTAGCATGTGTCTAGCAAACCCACAAAGTTTGAAATCAAAATTCAAATTTAAAGTTCTTGCGGCCATTTCATCAAACACCTTGCAGATACAAATCAAACAAACATCAAACACTATGGTCTGCAGTAAAATTGGCCTAACTTGTTCCCTCTCTGGTTGCAACCAGCCCTTAGTAGCTCATCTAGCCCCTTTAACTATATTTAGCACCATTGTGAGCAAGCCTAGCCATCAATGGTGAGCATGCCGAGAGCAAACTTGCCACCCCCATCTCGCCAGCAAGCTAGAGGCCGCACTAGCCTCGCCAACCTTGTCTGGGACATGTAGCACCATCCACCGCCACCCACTGTCCCATCCCCGAGCAATGCCAGCCCCTGGACCACACGCCCAGGCCATGACAAACCTCTCTGCGACCATGCCGAGAGAGCACCAGTGCGCCACGCTCGACCAGCACCCATAGACCGTGCGCCGCCCTCGCCGCTTGCAGGGATGATCACCAACACCCCAGCACCCTGCCAGACATGCTCGTTCGCCGCCGCGGGGACCACGCGCGTCATGCGCTATCAAAACCTCCGCCGGACCCGCCCAGAGCGTCGAAGCGTTCCGACCGATCAGCACCGCCCCACGCCTCGCCACCACGCCGTTGATCTTCGCCAGGGAGCACAGCACCGCCCCCTACCGTTGCCCATGCCGATAGCCCTCTGTGCTGTCGACCACGACGAGCTCATCCCGCGCCCGTCGGTCCCCTTCCGCCAGTATAAATAGAGGCCTCCACCGCTTGTTTTTGCCACACCAGTTCACTCCCCTCCACCTCAGAACCACCCCACCTCACTCCCGGAGCAAGGAGAGCAGCTCATCACTGGAATTTGGCCGGAGCCCGCCGCTGCTGGAGAAGAAGGGAGTCGTCGATTGGAGCCGCCCCAGGAGGAGCTGCCGGTACCAGGAGAACTGCCATTGTCGATTTCGTCGTTCGCCCCCATCGCCGACCCTCGCCTGAGCCGTGGTGAGCCTACCACGACCCCCACCTTCCGCGTTAGGGTTCTGTCTCGCCGGCGCTGCCCAACATGGACGATGAACCGTAGCCCTTCGATTAGAGTTAGATCGTACGGTTCACGTTGCCCCGTACCGCTTCGCCCCTTCCCGTCTCACTGACGCGTAGGGACAGCCACTTAACCAGCCCGCGTACGCGCTGTGTGTAGTGGGCCGGCCCAGTTAGCCGTCCCGCACGATCCATCAATTCAAATTAAGCTTTATTCATTTAATTTCAAACATAGTTCTGTACCTATATTCAAAAATCAACCCAGATCGATTCACTAAACCAAAATGCATGAAACCAATTTTGTTAGAAAGGTACTGGAATGCTTAATCCAAGCCCGTTGGATTCAAATCATTTGGATTTGTGGATCAACCATGGTAAAAATAACAAGGCAGAAGCTTTTCTGCATTCAAACATTTTTCAAAATTCAATCATAAAAGCTTTTGAGTTGATTCCAACTCTCAAAAATCACATTTGATCATACCCTTCAGAATATATAAAAATATATGGGTTTACTTACAGAAATAATGTTCGAGCAATAAAAGAATGCTACATAGGCATTTCTAGTCACTTTATTTAATTAAAATAAAAAGGTTAAACCTTATTAAATTGTGACACCACTTTAAATCACATTCCCATGTACTGAAATATGTGGTGATGACATGTGTCAACATGATCCAATGTTTGAGTTGGAGAATATTAAATCTTTAGTAGTTTTTCAATGAGTAGAAATTACTTTTCTCAAATAAAATAAATAAGCCAAGTGCTTTAATCTTGTAATATTAGTGATGATGCTAGATCATCTAGTGTGAAATTTTGTGTGATGATTAGAAATAGTTAAGTATTGTTTGGTGATGGTGTACCTCGTATTTATTTATAGACGCTAGTACCGACCAAGGATACTGCGGTGACCCAGCATACCACTGCATGATGTAGTAACTATACCGTTCACTAGTATTACATCCCTCAGAGTGGTACAACAGAAACACAACAGGTCCAAGACATGACTATAGGTTACAACTCAACTCTTTACATAAGATCCAGAGAACACTATAGGTTAAAGAGAGAGAAAGAAACTTCTTACAAAGAAGAATCATAAATAAGCAAATCAAAAACTATCATACTATTAAGACTAGTATTTAAACTAATGGTCTGGCATTGCTGTTATTGCAATACACTACATAAATAGGTTCTATGGCTAGAGATTATATTCCTATCTAATCAGTAACTTCGTCTTCACTTGAGTTTATGTATATGTTGACTTTCTTGACTTCATTGAAGAGCTTTAACTTTCGCTGAGTATTCCTGGAGCATAAATTGATGTAGACATCGTCTATACTGGCTTTAGAAACTAGCAAGGGTTAAGAAGATACTTTGAGTACGAGCGTACTCAACAAGTTCACTAGAAAAGGAGTGTTTGATGCACTATATCTACCGCCACAGACTATAGGTCGTAGGCAATGCAAGTTTTTGTAAACATTTCTTCAAAGGTTGCTTTTATTCTGAAAAGCTATGTCCGTCAGCCTTCACGGGTTTACCAGAAATTTCATGGAGTTCCTTTCCCACCGCGTTCGCAGCTCCTTCCCGGAACAGGGAGTAACAAGTTACAGTTCTTACACTCTGCAGAGGTGCGTTACTTTACCCATGAGAGATCTTAGCTTTATTGCACATCCGGGCCGCGAACCCGTTAACACTTCCTTGGTGTGAGGCCCAGACTAAGACCCAAGCCAATCACTGCCTTCTCCGCGACCCCACATGTATCCTTGGTGTACGCCAGCCCACCTATTGAATTATGGCAATTGGCAGTACAGACCATTCAGATGCCGGAACTATCATGGGACGCTGAGGGCTCCCACCCATATGCTGAGTATCCTCTACGAATTACCATTTAATATGCACGCTATGAGTGATAACAGCCACAGACCGCACATCCAGCTCCATGCGAGAGGGAAAAGATACAGCTAACTTCTTCGTCCCATTCCAAATCTCATGGTCAACGCGTAATATACGGCTCAAGAATCACTGGCGACATTGGTTGTTAAGTCCTAGATAATATGTTCCTTTACCACCGGAACTCTTATAGCAGGTTATTACCTCATGGTAAATAACCTATAACCATATTATTATGAAAATAGTGTTTTCTGGCCTTTTTCAAATGGATGTGATGACAACACTGGATTTGTAAAATACTTTACAGAAAATAACCAAAGGACATGAGCAAGTGTGAACTTGCCTTTTGTGATTGCAAGATTATGCACTCACGGTCTTCAAGACAATATAAGATCCAATATCTGAAATCAGCATCATTGGTCCGATAAGGACTAATGTTTAAAAAAGCAAGATGATATTATGCATAAGTAATGTAATGCAATTTTGTAAACTCGAATCCCGGGAATAACGTTGATCTAGGGTTTGGAAACTGAAATGGTTACTTTAGAATGTGTGGCCCTTTTAGATTAAGTTTCACACATGTGCTTCTTATTAAGGCTTGTGAGTGTGTGTGAAACAACATGTAAACATACAACAATAAGATACACACATATGGAATGCTACTCAAGTTTGCTTACATTTTAATTGTTTATCTTCAAGTTTTACTTTACAAGTAATGTCACTTATAAAGAACTTAAGTGTTATCGATACTAAGTATATAAGTAGACTATAAAGTAATGTGATTATGATTAATTGTCATATGTTGATTTAAGTGGCAAAACGAATAACTTTTGAAGAAAAGATTTCCTTGTTAAGGTTTGAACAATCCTGATAGCTGTTAGAATACGGTTGATAGAATGTGATTGAATTGTTTATGCTTGCTTGAATAGTATGGACTTGAGATGCTTTGTAACTTAATTATAACATACCAAAGTTAACTATAAAGCATATAATAAAGTCTTTAGCATTATATTTAAAGTCTTATAGACTAAAGTTAACTTTAAAGACATAGATGGTTTGAAAATGTAATGCTTATGATATTATATTTGCTCATCTTATAATATTACCTTAAAGTTATTTAAGAATGGCATTTCCTCTATTTGAGTAGTGGTTTCCTAATTGTTTAGTGGAATAGAATCATTTTCCTTTTTATGGATGAGTGGTTATAGTTTGTAAACAAGGAAATAATATTACTTAACTACTTGTGGATTCAATATAGTGTTTTGGTTTGTTTATAACTTGTAGTTGAAATATTGGAGTAGGTTTTGTTTCACTACAAGGTTATTCTTAGAGATTTTATAATAGATAAGGATCCTTTTATAAAATAATCTACATTTATGGTTGAAGGATAATTCAATAAAATTTTATTTAAAATGTGTTAAACCATTTTGACTTCACACTAACAATATTTAAGACTAATACTATTTATTAGACTCTATTGGCTAATTTTTAGAATTATTAGCAAATTTATTTATCTTTATAAGAATTATTAGTTAAAGAAATAGGTTTAAATTCAAGTGATTGAAGTGTTTAACTCTTTATTTAACTCAAAAGTGGAATATTATATTTTTAACATATAGGTATTATTTTTGTGATCATTTTGGTATATTACACTTATTTTTGTGATTTAAAAATAATAAGATATGATTTTTATAAGGTTTATTACTTTTATAAATACTTAATAAATAATAAATATTTAATTAAATGAAATAATAATGCATGATTATAGTTTTAAATTATAGTTCTTATTTTTCTAAGATTATCGGTATTTTATTTATATTTTTAACATTTACCATTATTAAAATATAATTTATCAAAGTATTAAAATTTATAAAATCTTTATTAAATAATTATTATTTAAATTATTAACATAATAATGTTTGATAATAGTTTTAAGTTATATATTTTATTTTTCTACAAATTTTCATATATTATACACATTTTTCTGATTTATAAAACAAAAGTTATTAAATTTCTAAGATTGAATCATTTTCTAATTAAATTTTAAACAGTATTACAAACAGGGGAATACTTTTCTTACCCAGACTAGGTCTACCCTAAGTCACAGACAGGTGGGGCTCAGGGCCACGCTGGCGTGGACCAGTCAACAGGATGGACCAGGTCAAGATGACGCAAGCATGACCTCATCATGACGTCACACGAACTGCTACTCTCAGATCGACATTCAATCGATCGATTGGGAGAATGCTTGCACGCGGGAATGGTTTCATTGGACGCGGGCAAGCACGCTGAGTTCAATGGTGGCGACGCCGCTCAGTTTTGGTCACCGGAGCTACTCTGGTGACCAGTAACTATGGTGGCCAACGGCGGTGTTCGACCATATCCTAAACCAGGAAGCAAACGAGAAAAAGGAAAGCACTATCATGCTCAGAGCATTACCAGGAAGCTTGTGGAGTAATTTTCGAGACGGGAGGTGGTCAGAATCAACGAGAACCACGGTGGCCGGACTTCGGGAAGATGACCTCGCGTCATCGATTTCCGCCGCCTCGCCTCGATTCCTTTAACTAGGAGGCTCAGAAGGACAAGGCGAGGATGATGGCTTGATCAACGGAGCACGAGAGAGCTCGGAACAGCGGAAATCGCTAGCAACATGGAGCTAGGGTTTCGGTTCAGAAGAGGAACTCGAGAGAGAGAGAGGCTTCAGAAGGAGAAATGGGGATGAGGACGAGTGGGAACGCCGCGGTGGCAATATTATCCCCACCCCGAGTGTCGACGGCGAGCATCGCAGCGCACGGCAGTGACGGACGGCATCATCCACTGCCACCGAGCATCTTACAGTAGACAGGGAAGACAACGAAGGTCGATTTGCGGATAACCCCCTGTCATGTGTCAAGATTCAACCCGTAGTCCTCTGTTGGCCCACTTGTCAGCCAGCGAGATTTAACTTGAACTGCCCCTTGCTAGGCCATTACTAGGCTGTTATGAATTGCTCGTGAGCAGCGAATAAAGAGAAAAGAAATGGGCCACGGCCAGAAACACTTTCCTTTTGTTTTTTTCCATGTTCCTTTTCTTTGTCTATTTTCTGTTTTCTTTTCTTTCAAGCTTTTGTATTTGAATACTTGTTTTGAATTTTTCTTTATGGAATTTTATTTGCTGAATACTTGCAGCAATAATGAATGTATTTTAAAGTCATTTTGTGGGATTTTATTATATATTGATTAGAGTTTATTTATTTTATTTAAACAAGTACTTTTCCTATTATTCCTTGTAAGGGATTTTGATATGCATTTAATTGAGCTAATATCCATAAACTTATTATAGAATGCATTACTATTAACTCATGAGATTTGGTTCTCACTAACTCATAATGTTAAGGAAATTTTTATATGGTGATCCTTTATTATTATTTGATGCATAATATCCTAATGATTTAATATAGTTAATATTACTCCCATGAATCTAGGGAATAACAAGGTATATAAATTTTATTATAACTATCAAAAGAGTTAGGGTTTGAATTGTAAATGCTTAACCTAGGGTTTAGGGTTCTTAATATACTTATATTCTTCTATTGATGTGAATAAAGATTAATGGCTAAGACAGATTATTTTTATGTTTGTGATCTTGAATGGTATCACTATTTCAATTAAAATAGTGGGATTGTTTTCTAGGCTAACTTATGAAACAGAATTGATAAAGATAGTTTTTCAGCATCTAGGATAATGATGGTTGATAATGACAAAGATGTGCTTAAGTGATTTGCTATAGGAAAATATTCCTATAAACCATTGTGGAAACAAGATGATAGATCAGTCAGATGAAATGGATTTTATGTTTGGTTAAAGATTTAGGGTTTAGTGTTTTATCCAGAATTCCTATCTTCTATACTTCATAATTCTTGACTTCTAATTAAGTAATTCCTTTCCTAGATATATTACTTCTTCCTATCCTTCATCATGTGTTAACATGATGAGCTTTACTTTACTAGAATCTTCTTATTCACCTTTAATTCTTCTAAATCCATTTATAAATGCAATGCGCTTGACATTAAAGCTTTTCATAATCATCTCATATCCATACTTGGTGATATCAACTACTCTTCTGTTGATAACCTTCAATACAACAAGTAGTTATTTCTACTCCCTTCATACACTTCCTTAATTATCCACCACTAATATTAATTCAGTAGATGTATTTATAATTAGATATACATCAAATCCTACTTCACCTCAAGTGTTTATTATTTTCCAAGAGGAAAATACTAACTCTATAATTCAATGTTACTCTAACATCATCCTAATCATACTACCTTACCTCTACTTGACTCCAATAGCTTATACTAGGGTTCAATCATGTTTTACCCACCAATGACACTTATACATGATATAAGCATTCAATCTTGGTGAATAAGGCATGGTCATCATAATCCTTTGATCATATATGGTTTAGGTTTCCAGTTGGCTACTCAAAGTTTCATCAATACAACATTATTGTTGTATTGAAATTATCTTCTTAGTATCTCTATTGGATTAAGAGATGTTATTCATTTACTATGCCTACTTAATCCAATAGGATTACTCCTTGGTAACTATCTTCAACATTCATCCTTATAATCCTCATTGTTACTCCATTTATCTTTATTTCAAATAACTCTTCTATCCATTCAGCAGTGAGTTAACTCCATCAATTATCATATTGATTTAATTCTCTTCCAACACTCCCATCATATAGATGATATTTAAATCTAACATTACCACCTATATCTTTTTACTTCTTTCTCTAAAGGTTTTAGAGTGGATGCTATGATAAGCACAAGAATTGATAGACCAAAAATTGATATTTTAAGAATTTGTGAATCAATAGTTGATTACTCAACATTGATGAACAACAGATATTAAGATAAAGTTCATTAGAGATGATAAAGATTGATATGGAATGAAAGATATATGGTGAATGAACTTGACTTGGTTTCTTTCCTACTCAATCTCACTAAAGAGTTAAGGTTAGGTATTACCATGATACTCATGGTATAAGTAGATGAGATTAAGATAGATCAAGATTTAGTTGTTCCATTCCTATTACTTAAGTTATGTTTGTAACTTGGTATTCATGAGTGTGTAATGAATACAAGGATATGATTACTTAAGGATAAAATATTAACTATTAAATAATGTATTAGGGTTTAACCTTAATTACATTTGATCTACCCTTAGATCAAATCTCCCTTACCCAAAATAAGGTTTTAGCAAAGGTCATATTGAAACTTATCGCAGTCAACTTGATGATCTACTTCAATTCCATCAAGTTGAGAGAAGATTCAATCACTTTGACAAGTTTTGGTCAAAAGCACGAAAATTATTCATATTTTCTATGCATGAATGCAATGCACACATCTGGGTTCATCTTAATTCTAAGCTCTAATGCTGGGATGTTACAAATACGAGGATGAAGGAGGATACTACGAGGAAGAATCCGAGGAGAACTTCAACCACTGCTCTACACAAGGCAAGCTAATCCTTGAAACTTAGCAAGCTTATACTTGCAATTATGCAAGCTAACACTTGCAAGATACCTTAATTATGCAAGCCTTACTACACAAGTTGACCTATCCAAGCTATTAACTTAGCAAGCTAACCCTTGCAAATTATGCAAGCCAACACTTGCTTGTTACTATGCCAACTATATTCCTTAAGCATATGTGATCATACCCACTTGATAACCCAATCCTAGTTTTACTTGCAAGCTTAATACTTTATTTTCTTTATCAAAGCTTTCTCTTAGAGTTTACATGGTGACTTGTAGATTCTAGAAAGATAACTAAAGGTAGCATAAAGAGCATAAAATTTGGCCTAAGTTAGAAAATCTTGATGTCATCCTAATGCATGAGATTGAACTTAGCAAATCCCCACTTGTTTACCACCCCTCATTAGTAGTTACCCCTACTTGTAGATGCTAGTGCTAAACAAAAAACTTGATCAACTTTAGATGGGAATACTTGGTGAAAATGGTTATGAAAACCTTAGAATGATGAGTCATTCTACTGAAATCTTTGAACATGTGTTTCCGAACACCAGATGATTTTGATGATGAAAATGTTGAGGCATGAGCCTTAGCCCTTTATAAAACTGATGGTTGTCTGGATGCGATACCACTCCAATTTTACCGTACAACCACAATACCTGAAAATTGGGTAGGGTTGACTGGATATTTATATACCTTAGTATGGGTTCCCTCACGACCAAGGTCTGAGATGAGGCTACCTTGTGAAGATTGTCCACCTGTGCAGTATCGAAGATGACAGTTGGTCATGGTTGGGAGGCCAAACTCACAGGAGAGGTGCCTATACTAGGGCGTGTAATTGAAAGGTTAGGATTGATTATCCGCATACTGAGTATGGTGAATTCAGGATTGTTCCTGACGGATGTATCGAATGTTGTGGTGAAAGTGTACAATCTCTGCAAAGTGTTAAACTATTCGAATAGCTGCGTCCGTAGTTATGGACAGTTAGAGTGGCCATACTGTTCCCCCATCAGATGTTTTCAAAATGACTTGTGAAATGAATTATGACTTTGACTTGACCACAATAGAGTTGTGGTATGAAATTCAAGTTCCCACTTAGGCGTTATAAAACTTTCAACTAGTTTTCTTTGCTTCTAAACTGAGTAGAGGTAAATCTGGATTTTTGCAAAACAACCTTAGAGACTAGTGTCCTACTACAAAAACCCCCTTAACTTGTTAGTATTATTTTGCGAGTACTTAAAGAGTACTCATGGCTTTGTCCCTGGCTATTCCCGTGGCCAGACTATGAAGAGGAGTATCAGGATGACGGACCGCAGGAAGGTTACGACAACTAGGATCATCTCCCATCGTTAGCATTGCCTATGACCCTGAAGATGGAGCTTCGCCTACGCTATCGTTACTATTACGTTATTCCGTTGCTTGAATTGTATTAAGAAATGGATCATGAGATCCTTATTTGTGTAAGACCTTATGTATGGTTTGTAATGGATGATGTACTTGATATCCAAATATGTTATGTCTCGCAAAAATGGTAATCCTGAGATTACGATGTATGGCATAACAGGCATCTGGGATTAAAAATCTGGGTGTTGACAAGTTGGTATTAGAGCCATCCTGACCATAGGAGACCCTAGTTAGAACGGACGCCTGAATCAAAAACTTAGTTTCAAAACCAAAGGAAGTGAGTATTTACAAAAAAATTATTCCCATTCTTATCACTTTGATTCTTTCATGAAAATTCATGTTCCTCAAAAATTCTTGCAAAATACATAAAATTTGACACACTTGATCACTCTACTAACTTACTCCTCCTATATTATTATAGATGGACGTGAAGGACAACAAGTTTTATTAGTTGGGGAATGGAGGAGACCTCATCTTTGAGCGTGACTTGGACCAGCTTTCGGAACTTCTGGAGTGTCCGCACCCCGAGTTCTTCGGAGCTCAGCTCAATGATCGGGAAGGAGAGGACCTGGAGTAGCTAGTTATTGCGAGTCTCCGAGGAAAGATTGAACCTCCCACTGCAGAGGGAATTCAGTTCACCTTAAGAGAGAACAACTGGCTCGACGGATTGGCCAGGGCAATGCAGGAAGCTCTTGCCCGTCTATGTGGGCAGAGTATCAATCAGATCAAGGGTACCCGCTTTGAGTTCTACCCAAGGCGTGATGTTATGGGACAGCCACTAGAGGCCCCATATCATCCTGAGCTGAAGAATCAGTTGGACCACCTCATCTTCATGATGTATGACCGTCAGAAGGAGTTGGACAATGCCCGTGCCTATGCCAACCACAAGTCCGCCACCGCCAAGAAGAAGGATCAGACTCTCGCCATGTTAGTGAAGGATCGCAAGTCTAATCGCCGTCAGATGGACAATAAGGAGCGCATCATTGCCCGTCTTCGCCACCGTATCACGGATTTGGAGGAGACCATCCACGAGAGAGACATGCAGTTGGAGGAGAGGGAGAATGCAGGGGAAGACCTTCGTGGAGACCCCTACTCCTATCTCAGCAATGATGATGACTTTCTGGAGGATCAGGCCATGGACTTCTTCACCGATGAGGATGATTTCATCTTCATTAATGATGATGATGAGGATGATGAGGACACTGACTCCGAGGAGGAGTAGCACTTGAGCACTAGAGTTAGTGAATTGTAGTCGGTCCCACTATATCGTAGTTTCTAGAATGGTTCTTAAAACCATCTGTTTTCCTTTGCTATGGTGTGTGTTTTTATCGTGTGCTATGAATGAATGAATGAAAAGCAAGTTGCAAAAAAAATCCGAGTCAAACTTTAAAAACTGTTCAAGTCCCTAAACCTTAGAAATTTCCCTCTTTTCTCATGATCTACCTCAATCGTTAGATGCCTCGTGGAGGAAGTGGTTCATCCCTGGACCCGATGTTGCAGATCCTACAAATGTTGGTTTCTGACCGCGAAGCTGAAAGAGCAGAATGTCAAGCCAACTTAGCCACCCTTCAGCAGATAGCTCAGATGGCCAACAAAAATCAAGGCCAAGGAAATCAGGACAACCATGGATCTAAGCTCAAGAATTTCCAGAACACTAATCCACCTATTTTCACTAAGTCCGAAGAGCCCTTAGATGTAGATGATTGGCTGCAAACCATGGAGAACAATCTGGAAGTCGCAGGAGTGGAAGCTAACAAGAAAGTTTTGTTCACCACCCACTATCTAGCCGGAGATGCAAGAGCATGGTGGAACAGCGTTCGTGCAATGACCGGAGGTCAGATGATGACTTGGGATGAATTCAAGGTCAAGTTCAGCAGAACCCATGTGCCACCGGGTTTAATCAAGAGGATGAGGGATGAATTCAGAGAACTGAAGCAAGGAAGGATGACCGTAGTGGAATACCATGACAAATTTTTGTTATTAGCTAGGTATGCCTCGGATGAGATCGAAACTGAGGCCAAGAAGAAAGAGAGATTCCTGAATGGTATACACAATGAAATGCAGACAGTGTTAGTCAATATCCCCTTTGCTGATATTGAAGCCCTAGTCAACTCTGCCATTTAGATGGAAGGAAAGATCAACCAAGCCAATGAGAACCGCAAGCGCCGCATGATGCATCAACCAGGAACCCACCAGACACCAAAGTATCTCCCCAACCCATCTCCAGGATTTGCCCCAAGAACCAACAGACCTCCAATGAACCGTCCGACCTATCCCAACCGTGGAAACCCAAGGACCGGAGGAAATCACAACAACCCCGGCAACTCTAGCAATTTCAACCGTGCCCCTCCCAAGTTCAACAACAACAATGCCGCCACCAACACCAACACTGCCACAAGGACCGGAAGCAATGTTGTGCCTGTTGCAGCGAAGGACAAGTCGCAAGTGACTTGTTATGAATGTGGAACCAAGGGTCACTATTCCAATGAGTGCCCCAAGAAGAATGCCACAGCCCCCAATGCAAATGCCCTAGCTCAGCAGCAGCGTCGTGTTCAGCCCGGAAGAAGGTTTGCCCCAGGGAATTCGCTCAACCGCAACGGCCATCTTTTTGTCATGCATGCCGAGGAAGCCCAAGAAGTGCCAGATGTCGTGCTGGGTATGTTTTCTGTTAACTCAATACTTGCAAGAGTGTTGTTTGATTCTATAGCATCGCACTCATTTGTCACTGAAGAATTTGCATGCACTAGTAAGATTCAACCCACCAAATTGAAGCATGTTATGATTGTTCAAATACCTGGTTCAACCACCAAAGGTAGACAAATTTGCAAAGCCGTCCCTGTCTGAATCCATGGCATAGATTTTTATGCTAATCTAATAGTACTCGGAACTAAAGGTTTGGAAGTAGTACTAGAAATGGATTTGATGTCCAAACACAAAGGATTAATTGACTGTGCCAAGAAAGCCATAACCATGACCAGTACAGCCGGAATATCAGTCGAGAATGTATCTGAAACCTTGCCCCGTCAATTCAAGTGGAACAAGAGTATAGCCCAACCTACCATTGACTAAGTCCGGACATTCTGTGAATACCCCGATGTATTTCCAGATGTTTTGCCCGGTATGCCCCCAGATCGGGATATCGAGTTTATCATTGAACTAATCCCTGGAACTGGACCCATAGCCTAGAGACCATATAGTATGAACCCGTCTAAACTAGCAGAACTGAAGAAGCAACTGGACGCCATGCTGGAAATTGGATTGATTCAACCAAGTGCGTCACCATGGAGATGACCTGTTTTGTTTGTGGACAAGAAGGATGGAGCTAACCGTTTGTGTACGGATTATCGGAAGTTGAATGATGTCACTATCAAAAACAAGTACCCGTTGCCGAAGATCGAAGATTTGTTTGACCAGTTGACTGGTGCCAAAGTG
This sequence comes from Avena atlantica, assembly GCA_910589765.1. Lineage (NCBI taxonomy): Eukaryota > Viridiplantae > Streptophyta > Magnoliopsida > Poales > Poaceae > Avena > Avena atlantica. The sequence continues at coordinate 125,223,364 of OU342739.1, forward strand.
TTTTCTAAGATTGATCTTAGAACTGACTATCGTCAACTCAAGATTCGCACAGAGGATATTCCAAAGAATGCCTTTACCACCAGATATGGATTATACGAGTATACCGTCATGTCTTTTGGATTAACCAATGCCCCCGCTTATTTCATGAATCTCATGAATAAGATTTTTATGGACTTACTGGATAAGTTTTTCGTTGTTTTCATCGATGACATTCTGATTTATTCCGAATCAGAAGAAGAACATGAGCTACACCTAAGGACCATTCTTGGAACCCTTAGAGAGCATCAGCTATATGCCAAGTTTAGAAAATGTGAATTCTGGTTATAGGAGGTAGGATTCCTCAGACATATTGTATCAGCCGGAGGAATTACCGTTGACCCTACGAAGGTGAAGGATGTCGAGGATTGGCAAGCCCCAACCACTCAAACCCAAGTTCGTGAATTTCTCGGATTAGCGGGATACTACCGCAAGTTCGTAGAAGGATTCTCGAGTATCGCCAGACCCATGACCCAATTGCTGAAGAAGGACAAGAAGTTTGAATGGACAGACAAATGTGAAGCGAGTTTTCAGGAACTCAAGAGGAGATTTATTTCAGCCACCATCTTGATCATGCCGGATATCATGAAGCCCTTTGACGTATATTTCTACGCATCCAAGATCGGCCTAGAATGTGTGCTAATGCAAGAAGGCAAAGTTATATCTGATCTATCCCGACAACTGAAGCAGCATGAACAGAACTACCCAACCCATGACCTCGAAATTGCAGCCGTAGTTCTAGCCCTAAAGACATGGAGGCATTACCTGATGGGAAACCGTTGTGAGATTTATTTGGATCACAAGAGCCTGAAGTATATATTCACTCAGAAGGAGCTGAATATGAGGCAGAGTAGATGGATTGAGCTAATTAAGGATTATGATCTGGACATTCACTATCACCCCGGTAAAGCCAATGTGGTAGCAGATACCCTTAGCAGATTGCCGTGCCGCTTGAACTCCATGATTTTGAAGGAGCAACCAAGTTTGCACAAAGAGATGGAAGATTTCCGAATGGAATTAGTGAGTGAAGGATTTTTGGCTAGCATAGAACTTCAACCCACTTTGATCAGCCAGATCAAAGAGGCGCAGAAAGGAAATACTAGTATCGACGGAATCAAGCTTCGTATCGGTACAAGCAAAGTACCCGGATTCACGGAAGATGAAGAACGAGTTTTGTGGTACAAAGGACGCCTTTGTGTACCAGCAGATTCGGAATTGAAAGAAGTGATTTTGAAAGAGGCCCATGATACTCTTTATCCTATCCACCCCAGAGAAATGAAGATGTATCAGGATTTGAAGGAACAATTTTGGTGGCATAAGATGAAGAGAGAAATCGGAAGCTATATCGCCAAGTGTGATATATGTCAGAGAGTCAAGGCGGGACATCAAAGACCCGTTGGACTGTTGCAACCTCTACAGATTCCGGAGTGGAAATGGGATTCAGTGGGAATGGACTTTATCACCGGATTGCCTACTTCTAGTAGGGGAAATGACTCTATCTGGGTCATAGTTGACCGATTGTCCAAAGTAGCCCATTTCTTACCAGTCAAGACCACATACCAGAGTTTGAAGCTAGCGGAGTTATACATCGCTAGAATCGTCAGTTTGCACGGAGTCCCCAAGAACATTGTATCGGACCGAGGAACTCAGTTTACCTCGAGATTCTGGAAGAAAGTCCAAGAAGGTTTAGGAACCCGAATAGATTTTAGCATAGCGTATCACCCTCAGACCGATGGACAAATGGAGCGAGTAAACCAAATACTCGAAGATATGTTGAGAGCATGTGTGCTAGAGTATGGATCTAAATGGGAGGACTGTTTGCCTTTCGCAGAATTTTCTTACAACAACAGTTATCAAGCTAGTCTACAAATGGCCCCATTTGAGTTTATATATGGAAGGAAGTGTCGCACCCCTTTGAACTGGTCGGAAGTAGGAGAGAGTCAGATTTTTGGACCCGACATCCTACGAGAAGCAGAAGAGAAAGTTCACAAGATTCGTGAGCACCTCAAGACCGCCCAGTCAAGACAGAAGAGTTACGCCGACAAGAGACGTTGAGACCTCGCTTTCAATATCGGAGATTTCGTGTATCTTAAAGTGTCGCCTTTGAAAGGAATGCAACATTTCCAGCTGAAAGGAAAGTTAGCCCCAGATATATCGGACCCTTCAAGATTCTGAATCCTCGAGGAGAAGTATCATATCAATTGGAACTGCCCGAGGAGATGTCAGCAGTGCACAATGTGTTCCATATATCGTTACTTCGCAAATCCCTTGAAGTCCCTGAGAAGACTGAAGTTTTCAAGAACATCGATCACCGGACCTGACCTACCCCGAAGTACCCATCTGTATTTTGGAAGAAGCTTTTAGAACCACCAGGACCCGAAGCATCAAGTTTCTCAAGATTTAGTGGAGCAACCACACTGAAGAATAAGCTACCTGGGAGCGTGAAGATCACATCAGGACGGAGTTTCCCGATCTCTTTAAATCCTAGGTAATCTTTTTCATCCTTTTTCAAATCTCGGGAAGAGATTTCGTTTAAGGGGGGAAGATTTGTAACATCCCAAAAATATAAAACAAGGATCATCAAAACTCTAATCACTAAAATTAGGGTTAACAAAAACTTGGATTATATTTAAATCATATGAATGCATGTGTGAATGAAATGATTTGACAAATGCATGAATGAACTTGTGTGATTAATCTAAATAGCAAGAAATGGTTTAAAGATGAAAATAACATCATATAAAACATTTCCATGCAGAAACAAAACAAGAGAAAATCAAAAACAAATAAAATAAAGCAAATGGTCATTTTTCCCAATCTTGCTCACTAGGTCACTTTGAGTGTTTCTAGTCCAAGATTTCAAAGAGAAACTTTTCCAAATCTTTGCACCCCTTGCTAGAACTAGTAAAATTGAATTAGGGCCCACCTTTAAAACTTGCAGAAACATTTGGCAACCTCATTCAAATCACAATTCAAAATTGAATGTTATTCCTATGTGAAGATCACCCATTTTCAAAACGCAACCAAACCAATGCCCCTTGACTAATCCAACTAACCAAATACTCCCTAGCATGTGTCTAGCAAACCCACAAAGTTTGAATTCAAAATTCAAATTTAAAGTTCTTGTGGCCATTTCAACAAACACCTTGCAGATACAAATCAAACAAACATCAAACACTATGGTGTGCAGTAAAATTGGCCTAACTTGTTCCCTCTCTGGTTGCAACCAGCCCTTAGTAGCTCATCTATCCCCTTTAACTATCTTTAGCACCACTGTGAGCAAGCCTAGCCATCAATGGTGAGCATGCCGAGAGCAAACTTGCCACCCCCATGTCGCCAGCAAGCTAGAGGCCGCACTAGCCTCGCCAACCTTGTCTGGGACATGCAGCACCATCCACCACCACCCACTGTCCCATCCCCGAGCAATGCCAGCCCCTGGACCACACGCCTAGGCCATGCCAAACCTCTCTGCGACCATGCCGAGAGCGCACCAGTGCGCCACGCTCGACCAGCACCCATAGACCATGCGCCGCCCTCGCCGCTTGCAGGGATGATCACCAACACCCCAGCACCCTGCCAGACATGCTCGTTAGCCGCTGCGCGGACCACGCGCGTTGTGCGCCATCAAAACCTCCGCCGGACCCGCCCAGAGCGTCGAAGCGTTCCGACCGATCAGCACCGCCCCACGCCTCGCCACCACGCCGTTGAGCTTCGCCAGGGAGCACAGCACCGCCCCCTACCGCCGTCCATGCCGATAGCCCTCTGTGCCGTCGACCACAACGAGCTCAGCCTGCGCCCGTCGGTCCCCTTCCGCAACTATAAATAGAGGCCTCCACCGCTCGTTTCGCCACACCAGTTCACTCCCCTCCACCTCAGAATCACCCCACCTTACTCCTGGAGCAAGGCAAGCAGCGCATCGCCAGAATTTGGACGGAGCCCGCCGCTGCTGGAGAAGAAGGGAGCCGTCGATTGGAGCCGCCCCAGGAGGAGCTGCCGGTACCAGGAGAACCGCTGTCGTCGACTTCGTTGTCCGCCCCTGTCACCGACCCTCGCCTGAGCCCCGGTGAGCCACCCACGACCCCCACCTGCTGCGTTAGGGTTCTGTCTCGCCGGCGCTTCCCAACATGGACGATGAACCGTAGTCGTTCGATTAGAGTTAGATCATGCGGTTCACGTTGCCCCATACCGCTTCGCCCCTCCCCGTCTCACTGACGCATAGGGACAGCCACTTAACCAGCCCGCGTACGCGCTGTGTGTAGTGGGTCGGCCCAGTTAACCGTCCCTCGCGACCCAACAATTCAAATTAAGCTTTATTCATTTAATTTCAGACATAGTTATGTACCTATATTCAAAAATCAAGCCAGCTCGATTCACTGAACCAAAATGCATGAAAACAATTTTGTTAGAAAGGTATTGGAATGCTTAATCCAAGCCCGTTGGATTGAAATCATTTGGATTTGTGGATCAACCATGGTAAAAATAACAAGGCAGAAGCTTTTCTGCATTCAAACATTTTTCAAAATTCAACCACAAAAGCTTTTGAGTTGATTCCAACTCTCAAAAATCACATTTGATCATACCTTTCAGAATATATGGGTTTACTTACAGAAATAATGTTCAAGCAATAAAAGAATGCTGCATAGGCATTTCTAGTCACTTTATTCAATTAAAATAAAAAAGGTTAAACCTTATTAAATTGTGACACCACTTTAAATCACATTCTCATGTACTGAAATATGTGGTGATGACATGTGTCAACATGATCCCATGTTTGAGTTAGAGAATATTAAATCTTTAGTAGTTTTTCAATGAGTAGAAATTACTTTTCTCAAATAAAATAAATAATGATGCTAAATCATCAAGTGCTTTAATCTTGTAATATTAGTGATGATGCTAAATCATCAAGTGTGAACTTTTGTGTGATGATTAGAAATAGTTAAGTATTGTTTGGTGATTGTGTACCTCGTATTTATTTATAGATGCTAGTATCGACCAAGGATACGAGGAGGAAGGAGGATACTGCGAGGAAGAAGCCGAGGAGAACTTCAACCACTGCTCTGCACAAGGCAAGATAATCCTTGCAACTTAGCAAGCTTATACTTGCAATTATGCAAGATAACACTTGCCAGATACCTTACTTATGCAAGCCTTACTACACAAGTTGACCTATGCAAGCTATTAACTTAGCAAGCTAACCCTTGCAAATTATGCAAGCCAACACTTGCTTGTTACTATGCCAACTATATGCCTTAAGCATATGTGATCATACCCACTTGATAACCCAATCCTAGTTTTACTTGCAAGCTTAATACTTTATTTTCTTTATCAAAGCTTTCTCTTAGAGTTTACATGGTGACTTGTAGATTCTAGAAAGATAACTAAAGGTAGCATAAAGAGCAAAAAATTTGGCCTAAGTTAGAAAATCTTGAAGTCATCCTAAGGCATGAGATTGAACTTACCAAATCTCCACTTGTTTACCACCCCTCATTAGTAGTTACCCCCACTTGGAGATGCTAGTGCTAAACATAAAACTTGATCAACTTTAGATGGGAATACTTGGTGAAAATGGTTATGAAAACCTTAGAATGATGAGTCATTCTACTGAAATGTTTGAACATGTGTTTCCGAACACAAGATGATTTTGATGATGAAAATGTTGAGGCATGAGCCTTAGCCCTTTATAAAACTGATGGTTATCTAGATGTGATACCATTCCAATTTTACCGTACAACCACAATACCTGAAAATTGGGTAGGGCTTGACTGGAAATTTATATACCTTAGTATGCGCTCCCTCACGGCCAAGGTCTGAGCTGAGGCTACCTTGTGAAGATTGTCCACCTTTGCAGTACCCAAGATGACAGTTCGTCATGGTTGGGAGGCCAAACTCACAGGAGAGGTGCCTATACTAGGGCGTGTAATTGAAAGGTTAGGATTGATTATTTGCATACTGAGTATGGTGAATTCAGGATTGTTCCTGATGGATGTATCGAATGTTGTGGTGAAAGTGTACAATCTCTGCAGAGTGTCAAACTATTCGAATAGCCGTGTCCACGGTTATGGATAGTTGGAGTGGCCATACTGTTCCCTCGTCAGATGTTTTCAAAATGACTTGTGAAATGAATTATGACTTTGACTTGACCACAAAAGAGTTGTGGTATGAAATTCAAGTTCCCACTTAGGCGTTATAAAACTTTCAACTAGTTTTCTTTGCTTATAAACTGAGTAGAGGTAAATCTGGCTTTTTGCAAAACAACCTTAGAGCCTAGTGTCCTACTACAAAAACCCCCTTAACTTGTTAGTATTATTTTGCGAGTACTTAAAGAGTACTCATGGCTTTGTCCCTGGCTATTCCCGTGGCCAGACTATGAAGAGGAGTATCAGGATGACGGACCGCAGGAAGGTTACGACAACTAGGATCATCTCCCATTGTCAGTATTGCATATGACCCTGAAGATGGAGCTTCGCCTACACTATCATTACTATTACGTTATTCCGCTGCTTGAATTGTATTAAGAACTGGATCATGAGATCCTTATTTGTGTAAGACCTTATGTATGGTTTGTAATGGATGATGTACTGTGATATCCAAATCTGTTATGTCTTGCAAAAATGGTAATCCTAGGATTGCGATGTATGGCATAACAGGCATCTGGGATTAAAAATCTGGGTGTTGACAATTCTTCAGTGTCATATTCATTATAGGCGGCAACCCTTGGTGCATCGTGAAGTATGTCGGAAGGTAGGATGGCTTCTGCTCCATATACCATGAAGTAAGGGTGTAGCCGGTGGATCTATTGGGTGTAGTTCGTAAACTCCACAGCGCAGATGGCAATTCTTCCGCCCAGGCTCCAGCTGCTCTATGTAGTGGTGCCTCAAGACGTGGCTTGATTCCCTACAGAATTAATCCATTGGCTCGCTCAACCTGACCATTGGACTGTGGGTGTGCCACAGATGCAAGGTCAAGTCGGATGCCTTTGTCCCAACAATAAGCCTTCACTTCTTCGAGTGACCAGTTGTTGCCGTTGTCGGTGATAATGCTATGTGGGAGACCAAATCTCATAACTAGATCTCGGACAAACCTAAGGGCAGTTGCCCCATCGAGCTTTCTATTGGGTTTAGCTTCTATCCGTTTTGTAAATTTATCAACTGCTACTAGCAGATGCGTAAATCCACATGGCGTCGTTTTGTAACGGACCCACCATGTCTAGCCCCCAGACTGCAAACGGACAAGTTATTGGTATTGTTCATAATTCTTCAGCAGGAACATGTGGTTATTGGGCATAATACTGGCATCCCATGCATGTCTCAACCAGCTTGTTGTAACACCCCGGTTCTGAAAAGACCGTGGCCTCTATGTGACATGCCAATCCCTGGATCGGTTCATTGGCCCACAATAGAGTAAGATAGATAACATAGCATAATATCCGTGTATCATGAATAACGATGATCCAGAGTACCATTATTACAATAAAAGCTTAGCATAAAGCTAGCTCAAATTATTCAGGTAGCAACATAAACAAGTAAATCCTCCATTCTTCAAATTACCCACAAGTGAACAAGTGCCGAGTGGAGTACCGTGGCCTATAACGATCAATCAGAATCGGAATAACCTGCAACATGAAACGTAGAAGCCCCGAAGGGTCAATACATGGAATGTATGGCAAGTAGAGATAGTAAAGGAGACAATAGTACTAACATCTACATGCATATTTGGCAAGTGGAGCTGTGTCTGGCTTGCATTTGCAAAATACATTTGTCCTACTTTCATAAACAGTTTTTGATTTTATTTGAAAAGATCCCAATTAAGTTAACCCAACAATGTTAAAGCAATTATGAAATTAGAATGAGCGAGAAACATGTCATGGAATCTATATCTAGCAACTCAGTTGTCCATAACCGGGGACACGGCTAATCGATTAGATTATACACTCTGCAGAGGTTAGTACACTTTACCCATGTGACTTGGCTAGCCCAGCTCGTACCATCACTCTCATTTTGGGTGATAATAGGGAGAAGTCCAAGAAGAGACTGTTCGGGAAGTAGCACCCCAATCCCGACGCGCACCGGTCCAACCTACCAAAATTCTACATCTCTGAATACGCGGGTTCGAGTTACCACAACCTACTAAGTCCAACCAACCGCCCATTTCATTATTGGCACATGGTTGTACACGTAAGCTACACAATAAAGAAGCCAATCATTCTCTCTTGATACATGGGTGCCTTTCCGCAATGAAAACACCAAAAATTATCAATACCATCACACCCAGGGGGTTCATTGATTAAGTTGTTTTTACTTTTCGCAAACCAATACTTTTAGAAACAAGTCTCAATGATGTAACCCAGCCCTCGTTCGACATAGCATGGCTAAGCACATCTACCAACGGTGGTTCATCTACAAAGAGGGTCCTACCACATAATAGGACATAGCATAGCGATAGTATCATCCTACACATGCATCTACAAAATACACGACAATGCATTGAAAATAGTAGGACGATATCATGAACAAAGTAGCATCTACTTTCCTTGGTTGTAGCGGTCGGGAGCACAATCCTCACACGAGCAAGCGTTGCACTCGACACAATCTACACGATACAATTGCATTCATAAACAAACAATCCACAAGCATATGCGACAAATATGATGCATGAATACAAGAACGACAAGTGAATTGGTGCTAAAGCTGCACCACATCATCCTATAACATAACACTACCGATTGCATGGATGGAAAAATAGTTTTAGCGCTAGGAAAACTATTAAGTAAAAGTAATGCTCAAAACTAGAGCTAGAACTTAAATAATTCACTACCGGTAGTATACTGTTTGTAAAATCTTGGAAAAATCTACAGTATGGGCATCGCTGATTAGAAACAGTACCAGTTGGAATTACTCAAAAAGGAATTATAAAACTCCCCGAGTAATTAAAACACTGCAAAAAGCCACTAGACAATTTCTGCTGAAGTTTTTACTGTAAGCCTACCTTTTTAATTCACGATGAGATTCCCCTCGTTCCACTGAATCCAGGGACATATCATACGCGATTTTTGGAGCTACGGATATTTTTTTATGAATTTATTACTCCGAAAAGGCCACTAACTAGTTTGATTAAACTGTAATAAACCTTGCAGCAAAATCCTAAACCAAAGGTACAGCGAGATTCTATACGACTCACTGAATCTACACATATTTTATTTGCAATTTTTGGCCAAGCGGTTTAATTTCTACGCAATTTACAAGATTCTATCGAAATCTGCCAACTAAAAGGATTAACGAAATTAACCCAGTCAACTGTGTCTGTTGACTGGTCAACTCGTCTGCTGACTGGGCACTGACTGGGCGTCTGACTAGTCAACGCCTGAGTCTGACCAGTCAACTAACGATCTAAGCCGCTGATCTAAGATCTGACGGTGGCTGCTGTCTTACCGGAAACAACGACGAAACGGACTCCGGAAGGTGCGGCGAGTTCCGGACGGCGGTGTCGATCACTTCCGGCGACGAGGTCCTTCCTGCGCGGGTACACACGGTCAACTAACGGGTCGAGTAAAATACATCACGCGAGCAAAACGGCGCGTACGTGCATGTATGCGTGCATGCAATAACGCGCGCGTGCGCGTGCGTGTACGTGTGTGCATGTGAGGCGGCGCAGCGGCACGCGCAGCGAGGCGACAGCGAGGCGGCGCAGCGCGGCGGCGGGGGTCGCTGCGAGCGGGAACGGTGCGGGCGGCGGCCGAGGGCGCGGTGCGCGCGCGCGGCAGCGGGGTGGCGGCGATGGCGGCGGCTGCCGCGGCGGGTGCGGGGCGGCGCGTGGTGGAGGGCCTGGCGGCGGCGACGGCCAAGGGCAGCGGCGGCGCAGATGGCGGAGGGCGGCGGCGGCGATCGGGGCGCTGGGTGGCGGGAACGGAGAGAGGGCGGGGCGGCGCACCTGGCGGCGAGGTCGGCGGTGGCCGGCGGCGACGGAGGCGGAGCCTGGCGGCGGCGACGGCTGCTCCTCGGGATGCGCGCGCGGGTGGGGTACCGAGGCGGGGCAGGCGGGGTGTGCGGGTGCGGGAATCGAGGCCGGGTGGGTCCCCTTTTGTGGCCCTGCGCGCGAGTCCAACTCAGATTCGGTCCGGAGTTCGTTTAGAACTCGGAAATCGGTCCGGATTTTCGGACCGTTTTCCGGCGGTTTACTAAAACGTCCGAAACTTTTCCGTACGAACTCCGATTCGAGCGATTCTCGAGCCTACGGGTTCGTATCGTCGAGGGGAACAACCTAGCGTCAAGGTTTGAGCGAAACCTCGAACCTACAGGGCTGGTCCGTGCTAGTCCTACTAAAGCTTCCCGTAGGAACCTCGTAGCGAAGTAAGATAGGGTTTTGCAAATAGCGCTTCGCCGAACCTTTTCACTCGACGGTTTTGCATGGAAAAGCATGATGAAATGGTATGAATGATATGCAAGACCAAATCTAAAATTTGGGATGTGACAAGACTAACCCCCTTAAGATGAATCTCGTCCTCGAGATTCGGCGCGGCTAGCAAATAGGTGTGGGTAGCCCTCTCGGATGTCATCTTCACGCTCCCAAGTGGCCTCCACTTCCGTGTGGTGGCTCCACTGCACCTTGCAAAACCTGATCGTCTTGGTACGGGTAATCCTCTCTGCTGTCTCCAGAATCTTGACCGGTTTCTCCTCATAGGTCAAGTCATTCTCCAGCTGAACCTCCTCTAGCGGTACGGTGTGTCTCGATGGTGTATCCACCATCTCCAGATGGCACTTCTTCAACTAGGACACGTGGAACACGTTGTGAACAGCGGACAGAGCCTCTGGCAACTCCAACTAATAAGCAACTTCTCCTTTGCGTGCTAAGACCCGATACGGTCCAATAAATCCAGGTGCCAGCTTACCCTTAATTCCAAATCTCTTGATTCTACGAAGTGGCGATACTCTGAGGTATGCTCTATCACCTATCTCATACACCACTTCCTTGCGCTTGGCGTCAGCGTAGCTCTTCTGCCTCGATTGTGCTACCTTCAGCCTGTCCCTAATCAAGGCGACCTTCTCTTCAGCGTCCTTGATCAAATCAGGCCCAAACAACTGACGTTCTCCTACTCCATCCCATAGCAATGGTGTTCGGCACCGTTTCCCATATAGCACATCGAACGGTGACGTCTTGATGCTGGTTTGATAGATGTTGTTGTAGGAAAACTCCGCATACGGTAAATTCTCACCCCAACTAGAACCATGAGCCAAGGCGCAAGCTCTCAGCATGTCCTCCAAAATCTGATTCACCCTCTCGGTCTGTCCATCAGTCTGTGGGTGAAACGCTGTGCTAAACTCCAATCTAGTACCAAGTGACTCGTGCAGCTGGCGCCAGAAGTGTGAGGTAAATTGGGTGCCTCTATCAGATACGATACTCTTGGGAACTCCGTGTAGGCACACAATCCTGTCCATGTAAATCTTGGCTAACTTTGCACTCGTATAGGTCGTCTTTACCGATATGAAGTGGGCTACCTTGGTCAAATGGTAGACCACTACCCAAATAGAGTCATATCCTGACCTGGTCCTGGGCAATCTTGTGATAAAGTCCATTCCCACTCTATCCCACTTCCATTCCGGCACAGGCAATGGCTGTAGCAGTCCTGCTGGCTTCTGGTGTTCTGCCTTTACTCGGCTACATACATCACATAGGGCAATATGCTCTGCGATGTCTCCCTTCATGTTGTTCCACCAGAATCTGTCCTTTAGGTCCATATACATCTTCGTATTGCCCGGATGTATGGAATATGGCGAGTCATGAACTTCCTGCAGAATCAACTTCCTTATCTCGGGATCGTTGGGAACGCACAAACTATCTCCGTACCACAGGGTTCCTTGCTCATCCTCGCGGAATTCCCTTGCTCGACCTTCCCTCATCTTTTCCTTAACTTCATCTATCTCTTTGTCTCCTATCTGAGCCTTTATGATCCTGTCCTGTAGCGTTGGTTGGACTTCCATTGTTGCCAAGTATCCTTCTGATACTACTTCCAGTCTAAGGTCCTTAAATTGCTTGCACAAGTCCTCAGGCAATTCACCAATTTTCAATCCATTGGCATAAACCTTCCGGCTCAGAGCATCTGCTACTACATTGGCCTTTCCTGGGTGGTATTCTAGATTCATATCATAATCCTTGGTAAGCTCCAACCATCTCCTTTGCCTCATGTTCAGTTCCTTCTGTGTAAATATGTATTTCAGGCTCTTGTGGTCGGTGTACACATCACAGTGTTTTCCCATTAAGTAATGCCTCCATACCTTGAGCGCATGAACCACTGACGCTAACTCCAAGTCGTGTGTGGGGTAATTCCGCTCATGGTGCTTGAGTTGTCGCGAGGCATATGACACTACTCTCCCATCTTGCATTAGCACACTCCCAAGTCCCTGTCGTGAAGCATCACAGTACACTTGGAAATCCTTCTGAAGATCTCGTAAACATAGAACAGGCGCGGTCACTAGTCGACGCTTCAGTTCTTGAAAGCTGGCTTCACATACGTCTGACCATTCAAACTTCCTCTCCTTCTTCAGAAGTTCAGTCATCGGCTTAGCAATCTTGGAAAAGTTTTCAATGAACCTCCTATAATATCCAGCAAGTCCCAAAAAGCTTCGAATCTCTCCTGCATTCTTGGGCGCTTCCCACCCAGTTACTGCAGTCACTTTGCTTGGATCAACAGCAATTCCTTCTCCTGACACTACGTGTCCAAGAAACCCCACGGTGTTAAGCCAGAATTCACACTTGCTGAATTTGGCATACAGCTTGTGTTCCCTCGGCTTCTCCATAATCACCCTCAGATGTTTCTCATGCTCAGCATCATCCTTGGAATATATCAGTATGTCATCAATAAACATCACCACGAACTTGTCCAAGTACTCCATAAATACCTTGTTCATCATGGTCATGAAGTATGCCGGGGCATTCGTTAGTCCAAAAGACATAACTGTATACTCATATAAACCATACCTAGTGGTGAAGGCGGGTTTTGGTACATCCTCCTCTCGGATCTTCAATTGGAAGTAGCCTGATCGCAGATCAATCTTGCTGAACACCTTCGCTCCTTCCAGTTGATCAAACAAATCATTTATGTTCGACAGAGGGTACTTGTTCTTGATGGTTACTTCATTAAGCGAGCGATAGTCTACCACTAATCTCTTGCTGCTATCTTTCTTCTCCACAAACAGAATAGGAGCTCCCCATGACGACGAACTAGGCTGAATGAATCCCTTTTCCAACTGCTCCTTCAACTGCTTCTTCAATTCCTTCAGCTCATCCACATCCATCTTATATGGTTTCTTTGCTATAGGTCCTGTTCCCGGCATCAGGTCGATAAGAAACTCTAAATCCCTGTCAGGTGGCATCCCTGGCAGTTCTTCCGGAAACACGTCGGGGTAATTCCTAATCACTGGCAAAGTATCCATGCTAACCCCCTTAAGAGAATTCAAATTACACCTTCTCGGTCGTGCATCCGACTTGAATCTAATCCTCTTACCATCCGGGGTTTTGAGTGAAACAGCTCGCTGTGCACAATCTATGTGTCCCCCATGCATAGACATCCAATCCATACCCAGAATAACGTCTAATCCCTGTGAATCCAACACTACTAGATGTGCAATGAAGTTGTGTGTTCCAATCCTCACAGTCAAGTCGCGGCATCCCGCGCTAGCTATCATATCTCCTCCAGGTGAACTCACTCTAATAGACCTTTTCATAGACTCAGTAGGTAACTTATACTTATCCACAAATGCCCTTGATATGAATGAATGCGATGCACCAGTATCGAAAAGTATAAGTGCAGGGTAAGTGTTGATTGGGAACTTACCAATCACAAGGTCAGGCTCATCTGGAATCTCCTCCACATTCATGTGGTTCATTGTGGCCTTCTCGCCGTTGGTTGGCTTCAGTCCTTTCCTCTCCGGACAGTTGTCAGCATAGTGTCCCTTCTGCTTGCACTTGAAGCACGTCACCTCACTCAGATCCTTCTTCACGAAGTTGCGATCACGGTTGCGGTCATGTCCACCGTGTCCTCTAGAGTGGTGAGAGTGTCCTCCCTTGTGGCTGTGGTGGTTGCTCCTATGGTTGTCATGACGATGCCCATCGCGGTGGTCATGGCTCCCATGGTCACTTCCTCCATGCTTGGAGTACCCATCATATGAAGTGCAAGGCTTGTGGTGTGAACCAGAGTGATGAGTATTGCTCTTTCTCTTGCGGTTCTCCACCTGCTTGTGCTTCCCCTCCAAGATCCTAGCCTTGTCCATAAGCTCCTGGAAAGTGGGGCAATAAACCACAAGTAGCTGTACTGAAAGCTCATCACTGAGGCCATCTAGGAATCTCTACCTCCTTTTGGCATCAGTGTCAACATCCTCAGGTGCATAACGGGACAGGTTGTTGAACTCCTCAATGTACTCGGCCACGGTGCGATTGGTTTGGCGCAAGTTGCGGAACTCCTTCCTCTTCAGGCTTAGAACTCCTGAAGACACGTGGTTGGTCCTGAAACCTTCCTCAAACATTGCCCAAGTCATGATATCCAGCGGGTGGGTGATCTAAAATGTGTCCCACCAAGAAGCGGCCGGTCCCTCCAGTAGGTGAGCGGCAAACCTCACCTTCTCAGCATCAGTGCATCCGACAGTTACTAGATCCTTGTTGACTGAACGCAACCAGTCGAGAGCAACCATTGGTTCCGTTGCAGTGGAGAACTTAGCTGGCCTTAACCTCAGAAATCTGGTGAGAGCATCTCCCTGAGGCTGATTGTTTCCATTGTTGTTGTTCTGATTTGCCATGAACTGAGTCATTACTTGGGTCAGCTGTGCCTGAGCTACCATGAGCTGTTCCATCTCAGTGGGTTGGCGACGGGGAGGCATCTGCGGTTCAGCATAGGTAAGTTTAGAAAGAATCAACTACGATAATAGGATTCTACCCATGCATATGATCAAACAACAACAAGCAATAGCAGACAATCACAAGCAAGCAACACATCCACAAACAAGCGATCCAGCAACATCCCAGGTGTTATCCTAGCAGTATACAACTACTGAATAGTTTTGCAAGAGTTGGCAATGGTTAACCCAACAGTTGATCAACTAAGCAGCAAAAACAGCAATCTGCCAGAACAGTCCAGCAGCGTTCATGAATTTTTCCGCCTGACTTAAACTCGTCAGAAAATTTAGCTGATTTTTTTACATATAGTACAGAGAGTTTCGCATCAGCCCAATTTGTTTCAGAATTTTCCGAGTTACCAGAAAAATATGAAAAATCGCGCAGTACTGCTGTATCAGCAGAAAAACTGCAGCGAAAATAACAAAGATGATAACCAAATTGCCATAACTCTTTCATTAAAATTCGCACAAATAATTCCTGGGATATTGGAGTACACAAATAAGCAACTAAACACTTTTAAACTAACATGAACTAAGCTTCACAACGATCGAGACTAATCCTAACGAGTTTGCCTAACATGGACTAATTGGTGGACTTCTATCTACTTCTTGAAGAGATTGAGGTAGGTCCTTGCGGTCATGCGTTGGCGCTTCGGCTCGCGGTACAACCATGGCGGCGGAGTGTACACCTCTCCGGAACCATCAGTTGAGACCTCAAACTCCACCTCTTCTGGATCCTCCTCTTCTTCTTCATTCTCAGCTGCAACAGCAACAGCTTCATCTCCTCCACCATCATCGTCTCCATCATCATCATCCTCGTCCTCATCATCATCATCGTCTCCACTGTCATCATCATCCCCATTGTTACCATCATATCCATTGTCTTCAGCAGAGGGTGGATTCAACTGTGCTTGGAGAGCGGCAATCTGGGCTGTCATAGCTTCAATGGTTTGGTCCCTTTCCTGGACGGTCCCTTGCAACTGTTGTATGTTCTGGGTATTCTCCTGCACCGTACCATGAAGATGTGCTATGGTTGCATCTCTGGCTATCAGGGCATTCTACAGAACTCCCACAGCTTCATGCAAAGTGTCAATCTCCTGTTTTTGGACCACCATATCATTGCTTGTAAAATCTGCAATCTCCTTTATCATCCTCACCTTCTCTGCTAGAGCTCCATTCTCCCTCTCCATGTCCTCTATGTGCCTCCGGCGGGGCGGCATGTTGTTCCTGTCGCCCGGGGTAACCACAATGTTCCCATCTTCATCACGCCTTCCATAGTCACGGTAGGGTGAATCTGCAGGCAGTAGGTGTCGGACATAGTGGCACTGGCGAGACAGGGCTTCATGTATGGCCAAGTTGATTCCAAGTCCCCAGTTGCAGTATGTCTTGGTGTAGACCAAGTGCGCGGGGTTTGGCAAGGCGGCATCTCTGAATATGAAGGAAGTGATCTCCCATGCATCCTCTCCCTATCCATAGGTGTACAGCCTTCTTCCCTTGAACATAGGCAGTGGCAATCCCAATGACTGTGAGAGCTGAGCTAACTGCCTTGCAAAGGGCCTTGGTGACTCCATGGTGACATACTTAGTCCTGACGTCTCCCATCTATCAAGTAAAAGAGGAAAGTGTGAGAATAGCATATGGTAAGAATTTACGAGGGTGAAAGGCATAAGAGGGAAGACAGAGTTAACATAGGCTTTAATAATTTCTATGGCTTCCTAATCCAATCCTAGGTCACGATCCTACAGTCGACACACGGGCTCTGATACCATCCTGTAACACCCCGGTTCTGAAAAGATCGTGGCCTCTATGTGACATGCCAATCCCTGGATCGGTTCATTGGCCCACAATAGAGTAAGATAGATAACATAGCATAATATCCGTGTATCATGAATAACGATGATCCAGAGTACCATTATTACAATAAATGCTTAGCATAAAGCTAGCTCAAATTATTCAGGTAGCAACATAAACAAGTAAATCCTCCATTCTTCAAATTGCCCACAAGTGAACAAGTGCCGAGTGGAGTACCGTGGCCTATAACGATCAATCAGAATCGAAATAACCTGCAACATGAAACGTAGCAGCCCCGAAGGGTCAATACATGGAATGTATGGCAAGTAGAGCTAGTAAAGGAGACAATAGTACTAACATCTACATGCATATTTGGCAAGTGGAGCTGTGTCTGGCTTGCATTTGCAAAATACATTTGTCCTACTTTCATAAACAGTTTTTGATTTTCTTTGAAAAGATCCCAATTAAGTTAACCCAACAATGTTAAAGCAATTATGAAATTAGAATGAGCGAGAAACATGTCATGGAATCTATATCTAGCAACTCAGTTGTCCATAACCGGGGACACGGCTAATCGATTAGATTATACACTCTGCAGAGGTTAGTACACTTTACCCATGTGACTTGGCCAGCCCAGCTCGTACCATCACTCTCATTTTGGGTGATGATAGGGAGAAGTCCAAGAAGAGACTGTTTGGGAAGTAGCACCCCAATCCCGACGCGCACCGGTCCAACCTACCAAAATTCTACATCTCTGGATACGCGGGTTCGAGTTACCACAACCTACTAAGTCCAACCAACCGCCCATTTCATTATTGGCACATGGTTGTACATGTAAGCTACACAATAAAGAAGCCAATCATTCTCTCTTGATACCTGGGTGCCTTTCCGCAATGAAACCACCAAAAATTATCAATACCATCACACCCAAGGGGTTCATTGATTAAGTTGTTTTTACTTTTCGCAAACCAATACTTCTAGAAACAAGTCTCAATGATGTAACCCAGCCCTCGTTCGACATAGCATGGCTAAGCACATCTACCAACGGTGGTTCATCTACAAAGAGGGTCCTACCACATAATAGGGCATAGCATAGCGATAGTATCATCCTACACATGCATCTACAAAATACACGACAATGCATTGAAAATAGTAGGACGATATCATGAACAAAGTAGCATCTACTTGCCTTGGTTGTAGCGGTCGGGAGCACAATCCTCACACGAGCAAGCGTTGCACTCGACACAATCTACACGATACAATTGCATTCATAAACAAACAATCCACAAGCATATGCGAAAAATATGATGCATGAATGCAAGAACGACAAGTGAATTGGTGCTAAAGCTGCATCACATCATCCTATAACATAACACTACCGATTGCATGCATGGAAAAATAGTTTTAGCGCTAGGGAAACTATTAAGTAAAAGTAATGCTCAAAACTAGAGTTAGAACTTAAATAATTCACTACCGGTAGTATACTGTTTGTAAAATCTTGGAAAAATCTACAGTATGGGCATCGCTGATTAGAAACAGTACCAATTGGAATTATTCAAAAAGGAATTATAAAACTCCCCGAGTAATTAAAACACTGCAGAAAGCCACTAGACAATTTCTGCAGAAGTTTTTACTGTAAGCCTACCTTTTTAATTCACGATGAGATTCCCCTCGTTCCATTGAATCCAGGGACATATCATACGCAATTTTTGGAGCTACGGATCTTTTTCTATGAATTTATTACTCCGAAAAGGCCACTAACTAGTTTGATTAAACTGTACTAAACCTTGCAGCAAAAGCCTGAACCAAAGGTACAGCGAGATTCTACACGACTCACTGAATCTACACATATTTTATTTGCAATTTTTGGCCAAGCGGTTTAATTTCTACGCAATTTACAAGATTCTACCGAAATCTGCCAACTAAAAGGATTAACGAAATTAACCCAGTCAACTGTGTCTGTTGACTGGTCAACTCGTCTGCTGACTGGGCGCTGACTGGGCGTCTGACTAGTCAACGCCTGAGTCTGACCGGTCAACTAACGATCTAAGCCGCTGATCTGAGATCTGACGGTGGCTGCTGTCTTACCGGAAACAACGACGAAACGGACTCCGGAAGGTGCGGCGAGTTCCGGACGGCGGTGTCGATCACTTCCGGCGACGAGGTCCTTCCTGCGTGGGTACACACGGTCAACGAACGGGTCGAGTAAAATACATCACGCGAGCAAAACAGCGCGTACGTGCATGTATGCGTGCATGCAATAACGCGCTTGTGCGCGTGCGTGTACGTGTGTGCATGCGAGGCGGCGCAGCGAGGCGACAGCGAGGCGGTGCAGCGCGGCGGCGAGGGTCGCTGCGAGCGGGAGCGGCGCGGGTGGCGGCCGAGGGCACGGTGCGCGCGCGCGGCAGCGGGGTGGCGGCGATGGCGGCGGCTGCCGCGACGGGTGCGGGGCGGCGCGTGGTGGAGGGCCTGGCGGCGGCGACGGCCAAGGGCAGCGGCGGCGCAGATGGCGGAGGGAGGCAGCGGCGATCGGGGCGCTGGGTGGCGGGAACGGAGAAAGGGCGGGGCGGCGCACCTGGCGGCGAGGTCGGCGGTGGCCGGCGGCGACGGAGGCGGAGCCTGGCAGCGGCGACGGCTGCTCCTCGGGATGCGCGCGCGGGTGGGGTACCGAGGCGGGGCAGGTGGGGTGTGCGGGTGCGGGAATCGAGGCCGGGTGGGTCCCCTTTTGTGGCCCTGCGCGCGAGTCCAACTCAGATTCGGTCCGGAGTTCGTTTAGAACTCGGAAATCGGTCTGGATTTTCGGACCGTTTTCCGGCGGTTTACTAAAACGTCCGAAGATTTTCCGTACGAACTCCGATTCGAGCGATTATCGTGCCTACGGGTTCGTATCGTCGAGGGGAACAACCTAGCGTCAAGTTTTGAGCGAAACCTCGAACCTAAAGGGGTGGTCCGCGCTAGTCCTACTAAAGCTTCCCGCAGGAACCTCGTAGCGAAGTAAGATAGGGTTTTGCAAATTGCGCTTCGCCGAACCTTTTCACTCGACGGTTTTGCATGGAAAAGCATGATGCAATGGTATGAATGATATGCAAGACCAAATCTAAAATTTGGGATGTGACACTTGTCGGCGTCCGCCTTCGCGGTCAGCCAGTAGAATCCTTGCCGGAAGGCTTTCGCGACCAAAGATCGGGGAGCAGCGTGATCCCCGCAATCTCCGAGATGGATTTCGCGTAGGATTTCAATATCTTCTTGTTGGAAAACACACTTAAGGTATACACCAGTAGTGCTTCTTTTGTAGAGATGTCCATTGCTTATGGTATAGCCCTTTGCTTGTCGTACTATTTTCCATCTATCGACTTCGTCGTCGGGCAGTTCCGTGTTCAAGATACTCCATGAACGGTTTTGTCCAAGCCGGAGGGACCTTTGCCACTATGTGGACGAAAGAGTCAACTCTATCGGGGTTGTGGATGTCTGCTCCCTTCACGGATGGTGTCCGTAGATGCTCCAGGAAAACTCCAGGAGGAATTTGTTTGCGCCCTGATCCAAGCTTAGACAGCAGATCAGCCGCCTCGTTTTGCTCCCTAGGTACATACTTGACCTCGTAGCCCAAGAAGCTCTTGGCTATCTCGTCCACTTCGTCTCGATATGCCGCCATCATAGGGTTCCGCACATTCCAGGTGCTAGCCACCTGCTGGGCAATCAAGTCGGAATATCCACAGCAAACTATGCGCTTGATGCCAATATCCTTGGCTACGCGTAATCCGTGAATGAGTGCTTCATACTCCGCCATGTTGTTCGTAGCCTCGAAGTGGATCTGCAGAACGTAGTGTAGCTTGTCCCCAATTGGTGACTGTAGCAGTACACCAGCCCCAGAGCCGTTGAGCAGCTTTGATCCGTCAAAGTGCATCACCCAGTATTCTGGCTCCGACAATGGGGTAGCATCTGGCATCTTCGTCCAATATGCGATAAAATCCGCCAAGGATTGTGATTTGATAGCATCGCGTCTCTTGTAGGTGATCTCGAAGGCAACAAGTTCAATGCCCCACTTCGTGACCCTTCCTGTAGCGTCGCTGTTGTTGATAATGTCGGACAGTCGAGTCTTGCTCACCACTATGATTGGGTGCTCCTGAAAGTAGTGCATCAGCTTCCGAGAAGCAAGGAATACTCCATAAGCTATATTTTGGTAGTGTGGGTAATGCTGCTTGGACTCCATCAAGACCTCGCTTACGTAGTAACCTGGTCGTTGAACTCCGTGCTCATAGCCTGGTTCCTTCCGCTCTACCACGACGACGGCGCTGATTACCCGGTTGGTGGCCGCCATGTAAATTAACATGGGCTCTCTAGGCTCGGGTGCTGCAAGGATAGGCGCTGAGGAAAGTGTCTCCTTGATCTGCTTCAATGCTGCATCTGCTTCGTCCATCCACGTGAATTTGTCCGCCTTCTTCAGCAACTTGTACAGCGACAGAGCCTTTTATCCAAGTCGGTTGACAAACCGACTAACTGCTGCAACACAACCTGTTAGTCGTTGTATGTCCTTTAGGCATGTCGGACGGTTTATGTTTAAGATGGCCTTGATTTTCTCTGGGTTGACCTCGATTCCACGCTGGGAAACGATGAATCCCAACAATTTGTCGGCTGGAACCCCGAAAACACACTTCTGTGGGTTAAGCATCATGTTGTATTTCCGGAGATTATCAAAGGTTTATTTTAAGTCAGAGATTAAGTCATTTGACTTTTTAGACATCACCGCTATATCATCCACATAGGCGTGAAAGTTTCGACCAATTTGATCGTGTAGGCAATGCTTCATTGTCCGCTGGTATGTAGCACCTGCGTTTTTTAGCCCAAAGGGCATCATGACATAGCAAAACGTGTCGTAGGGTGTAGTGAACAAAGTGGCCAATTGGTCCGACTTCCTCATTTTGATCTGGTGGTATCCTAAGTATGCGTCGAGAAAACACAAAAGTTCCGAGCCAGCCGTCAAATCAATGACTTGGTCAATGCGAGGCAAAGCAAACGGATCTTTGGGACATGATTTGTTCAAGCCGATGTAATCAACGCACATTCTTAATTCTTTGGTTCCCTTTTTGGGGACAAGTACAGGATTGGTCACCCATTGGGTGTGAAGGAATTCTCGAATAAAACTATCCTTAAGTAACCTAGCTATATCCTTGCCTATGGCGCGTCTATTCTCATCTCCAAAGCATCGTAGAGGTTGATTCACTGGTTTGCATTTTAGATCAATGTTCAAGCTGTGCTCGGCAAGTTCCCTAGGTACACCTTTCATGTTGGCAGGTTTCTAGGCAAAGATGTCCCTATTATCACGGAGGAACTCGACGAGCGCACTTTCTTATTTGGGATCCAGGTTCGTCCCAATGGTGGTGGTTTTGGAGTCATCGCCTACCACAAGTTCCACCGACTTGGTTTCGATGGCGGCCTTGAATGCTGGGGCGGAGTCAGAAATCTGTTTCTTCGACATGGGCATCTCTGAGGCATCGAACTTGCTCTGGATCTAATTGAATTCGTCGCTGTAGAGGACAGCTTCCGCGTAGGCTGCTTCTCCAATCTCGCAGTCCCTAGCTTTTGCAAAGTTTCCGGATACGGTGATGACACCGTTTGGTCCGGGTATCTTGAGTTTGTTGTAGACGAAGCATGGCTTGGCCATGAAGGTGTGGAATATGTCGCGGCCAAATATGATGTGGTACACGCTCTTGAAGGGGACCACCTCAAAGGTCATGCGCTCTTGGCGGTAATTATTAACATCACCAAAGGCGACCTGAAGTGTGATGCACCCAAGGGACCGAGCCTCCCGACCAGGAACTACGCTGTGGAACATGGTGTTGGTCCTCCTTAGGTTTTCCTACGTCAAGTTCATCTTCTGCAGTGTATCCAGGTACATGATGTTGATGCTGCTTCCACTATCCACCATACACTTGGTGAACTCATTGCTGTCGATCAGGGGGTTGATAACCATGGCGTGTTGGTTCTCCGTAGGGATGAGGTCTGGGTGATCCTTCCTATTCCAAGTAATTGGAATCTACGACCAGCGAAGGTACTGGGGAACTAGGGGTAAAGTAGTCATCAGGATCCTCATAGAGGTCTTCTTTTGTCGGACGGTGGGGGTGCCAAGGAAAGTGTGGAAAACTGCCGCCTTCTTTTCAAAGAGGTTCTTGCCTTTGCTGTCGCTCTTGGCGGCGTGCTTGGGGTCAACATCCTCGTCCATGTCACTTGAATCCTTGGACTCCTCCTCCTTCTTTTTCCCCTTGCCCTTGCCTCGCGGTCTGTTCTTCCGACTTCGCTTGTAGCCGGACTCAGGGTCCTCCTTGAGGTCGTTGACGAACTTGCAACGGCGGTTGGTGTGGGTGGCCTTGCCGTTGGCATCGAGGTGTATGAGGCACGGCATATCGCGGTACTCTTTGTAGGTTTGGGGAACGCAGAGCGCTGTCGAGGTAGTTTCACTTCCTCGCTGCTGCCTATGACCAGCTCCCCGAATACGTTGTCCGCCATCACCTCTTCCTGTAAAGGTCATGGAGACCATGCCGGGAGTTTGCTTTTCTTCTGGTGCGGTTTTCCGCTTGGTGTTGCTGTTCCTTCGAGCTTGAGTTGGAACGGTCGTTGCCGGCAGGGAGCCACGAGCATCGTCGTCGGCAGCTGCGAACTCACTAGCCAACTTAATCATCTGGTTCAAGTCAAGCTAGTGATTTTCCTTCAAGCGCTTCATATTATGTCGGAGCAACGTTCCCCTTTCCAACCCATCAATGAAGGCGTCCATGGTGGTCTGAGCATGCACTCCTACGCAGGAATTCTTCATATCCAGCCAACGGGAGAGGTAGGCACGAGATGTCTCGTCTTTCTCTTGCACGCACCATTGTAGATCACCCATAGTGCAGGGACGCTTATACGTACCCTCAAAATTCTTGTTGAACGCTTCTTGCATGTCCAACCAATTGCAGATGGATTTCTCCGGCAAGTCATCAATCCATTGACGGTCTGTGCCCGCCAACATTAATGGGAGGTACTTGACGGCAACGTTGGGGCTACCCCCGGCGATTTCCACTGTGTTGCCGTAGTCCTGCAACCAAGTAGTTGGCTTGGTGGTGCCATCATAGGGCTTGATGGTCTTGTCAATCCGGAAACCTTTGGGGTAAGTTGCAGACTGTATCATAGGTACAAAGCAACGTGGTCCCAGGTATAGTCCTTCCCGGGCCTCGTGGATCTTATCTATCCGCGAACGTGCATCGTATGGCTCCGGGCTTCTTTTCTTCTTGTCAACAGGGGATGGGTTGCGTGAACGACGTGGGCCTCCTCCGCCATGGTGGCTACTAGGTGGCGATGGAGGTGGAGGTGGCGGTGGGTTAGCCTTATTGTTGTTACCCTCCTGCGACACCTCACGCTTGTCACGGTTGCTTGTCGAACGTGGAGGGTCATGGCATGACCTGCTCTTGTGTCCTTGGTTGCGTTCTTCGTCATGACGGGTCTGCTCTGTGTTGTCGCGGATGACGATGCCGCTCTGCCTTGGTGGGGCATATCCGTAAAATGATGAGCCTTGGTTTCTTCGCAATGTCGGGGTGAGCGGGGCGGTGGCGATGGGCGACGAGGTTGAGCCTTACCCCCATTGTTGGAGGATATGGGGATAGCATACTTCCTATTGCGCACATCCCTCCATCTTTGTTCTGACGAAGCCATCTAAGACCCGACATCAAGAGGAGATCTGTCCCTTGGCGGCTTATACTGGCTAGACTGGAAAAACGCTGGGTCAGACTCAAGCCTCTGAGAGGTGGCCTTTTCGTGCTGCTTCACCGCCTTGGCCACTAGGTCATAGACCTGGTCCACCGCCTCAGGCGATCTATCCTGCTCCAGAAGGGTCTTGGCGATGGCGAGGTTAAGGAGAGGAGTGGGCATCACCTGCCTGCCTTCACTGTCAATGTATGGCTTGGCATGTGCCGGATGCGGGGGAGCCCATCTTAGGTTACGCCGTACACCACGATCGTTGATGACGTGAGTCGGAGCTTTCTTGTCCTTCTGCTGCTGCAGCAGAGTCTTGTACTCGGCCTCCATTGCTCTAGCTTTCTCTATGGACTCCTGCGCGTTGACCAGATCTCGATCTAGTTTAGCGCCTTGCTCCGCGATGGCCTGTGCCTCCTCCAGCAGCTGCTGGCGCTTCTTGTCAAGCCGTGTCACGTTCCGGATATGAGCTACGGTTAATGGCTCTACGAGGAGATTGCCGTACATCACTCTATCAGCTGGAGTGATTTGGGCAGCGGCAGACGTATATGCTGGAGGCGGCAAGTTTGTGGTGTTGTTGTTGCTCGGGCCGGTGCCTAGTTCCTGCGGCTGTTGCACTGGGTTAGGCGGACGGGGCATGTCCTTTGCGCGATCATTGTCGATAGCAAGAGGTGGTCCCTTCCCCTTGTCTAGCGTTGTAGGCGGAGCTCTTCTGGGTTGATCTTCATCCATCGCCGTCCCAATGGTGACGAACACTTCCCGGGACGTGACGGTGTTGTTGGCCTGCTCGTCGCGCTGGTAATCCTCCTCCATCTCCTGCATAGCAGAGTCTAGCTCCTCCGGGCTGAAATCTATCTCCTCTGAATCTGCACTAAAGTCGGCGTAAAGCACGTCAATCATAGAGTCGGAGGGTGCCGGGGCTTCCTCTATGACGGGGGTGGAGGTGCAACGGGTGCGACGATGACTGGAGGTGGTGGCGCTGCTGCGGCGATGGCGGCTGGAGGTGGTGGTGGCTGAGCCGGTGGCGCTTTGTCAATGAGCGCCTGAGCCATTCCCTCAGCCTCCGCATAGTTGTTGACGGTGTTCACCATGCTTTCGAAGGTGAGGCGCCCTAAATCCTGTTGCCGCCTTAGAGAATGTCGGAGAAGCGTTCCCTAGTCTAGTCCTTCCACAAAGTGATACATAGCATCATCATTGGGGTAGTGTGCGAGATCGTCTCGTATACGGAGCCACCTGGCAAGGTAATCGCGGGGGGTTTTGCCCTCTCTCTGAATGCAACGCGCCATATTGAAGATGGTAACCACGCCGACAAACTTGTATCTCTGTTGTCCAGACGCACGGACGAAGCCGGCGGACATGCAGTGATCTTCCACCGTTATATCCTGCACAGGGGCGGTTTGGGTGGGCCTTGAATTTTTCCAATCTTTGCCGGCAAACTCCGAGGAGAGATCCGACATCGATCCTTCCACAAAAGTATGCCCGTAGGCGGTCCGTGCGGGTCTTGATGCTCCTCCGACTCCCAGGGAACTAGTGCCCGAGTCGGTTTCGCCGATGAAGAGATGGATGTCTTCGATGGGGACGATCGAGCACCGCGTAGGGTTTGTCTTCGCCGGGATCCAGAACTCGTCGGGAGGGACGATCAGAATGTTGTCGGAGAAGAGAACTTGACCGATGGCTACGGTTTCGCTGATTCCCGCGAAGACCTTGGTCCTCGCCCGCTGAAGAGCCTGAAGCGCCTCTTGCCCCACGGTGGGCGCCAACTATCGTGGTATTGCCGACGAGTATGCCATGGAGGGGTCCTCACAGTGCGTGTTTAGATACGTGGGGGAAGGCGGACGGTTGACGGGTATGAGGTAACACATCTTACCCAGGTTCAGATCCCACAACGGTGGCGGAATCCTACTCCTGCTATAAATCACTATAATGGCAATACGCCGAGTTACAGAGATAGGTTTGTTGTGCGAGGTGTATGTGAAGTTGTGCCCTAAAGGCTCCCATAGGCCTGACTTATGTAGTCGCCAGGTCCTAGCCGGACAGGTTACAGAGTCCTACACTGACTATAACTAGTCTAGCTTGTCTTGTACTCCAAGGCTCCGGGTACGCTGGTGACTCCACCGTAGCCTTCCTTTATCCGGCATGGGCCTCCCTTCTGGATCCATCTAACTGGGCCGCCCAGCTGGCCATGGGCCATGCTACCAACTATGGGTCACCCGGGTTATCCGGATAAGAGACATGCTATGAGGATACCCATATAGCATATCCCCAACATCAAGTTGTCTTAATCTTCATTACTGCCCTTCACTTGTGTGACTTGAATAATAACTTAAAACCAAAATCCACTAAGGACGTCTGAACCCTGCAAAGAACTCACAAAACCAAAGAAGAACAACAAATATTTTTGGTGTTTTTGATTTTTTTAAGAAGCCAACAAAGAAAAAACAAGCAAAGCAAAAACAAACCAAGCAAAGAAAAATCTTTTTGGATTTTTCTTTTAAGGCAAACCAAAGCAAAGAAAAAAAGAAACCAACCAAGAGAAACAACGAAAATATTTTTGGTATTTTTGTGTTTTTGAGAAAGAAGCAACAAGAACCAAAAAGAAAGTGAAACAATGGATATACAAAGAACCGACCGAACATGATATATCAATGAGTGTGATGTCGGTATACCTCCCCCAAGCTTAGGCTTTTGGCCTAATTGGGGCTCAATCCCATGGTGCCCAAGTAGGTGCACCTCCATAGTATGACGAGGAGGCTCCATCATCCTGGTACGAGCTCGAGGAATCCCCTGTGTAGTGTACCGTGGGGTCATATGAGGGCACTTCCTCTTGATAGTGCCCATGGAAGTTAAGGGAGCGGAGCAACTCATCCATCTCCTCCTTGGAGCGTGACAAAGGTCCCTGAGAAATACTGAACAAAGTGGTTTGGGGAAGAGGGATATCTCTCTCTTCCCTGTCAATAAACAACATTTTATAGACCAAGTTCTCAAGGGTAGAGCCATTAGTGACAAAATGGTGCGCCTTCATGGCAGAAAGATCAAGCCTCTAAGGAGCCAAAATTGTATCATTTGGATCAACAACAATGTCCAAGGAAGCAGCAACACGCATAGCAATAACTCCACCATAAATGGGTCCCTTGGCTATCAAGCGACAAGCAATGAGAGAACCAAAAATTATACTTGGTCTCATTGTTGAGCGCAGCAGCTAAGAAAGCCAAATGATAACTGAAATTATTACTAGTGTTCTCCCTACCAAGAACACTAGTGGCGAGATAGTAAGTGAAGTACCTGATGGCTGGAAGCTGAATGTTTCTTAGCTTTCCCCGTTGAGCTCTATGGTTATCATCGTTGGTTATTCCACGATAGAGCTCCAACATATCAGCGGGTTGGGCTGGAATCTTCTTTGCAGACCCAGCTGTACCAAGTCCAGGATCCCCACAAAATTTCTTCAATGTCATATGATAAGACTTGCCATAAACTTTGTAGGAAACATATGGATGGAATACATTGTTAGTGAAGGAAAAACTCCACAAATGTTTTGGTGAGAATAGCATACTGCACGCTCTCATCCTGCATAAGACTTGTTAGACCAGCCCTCCGCACCAAGGTCATAAAATCATCAAGGATCCCAGCATCCTGCAAGAAGGTTTGGCAAGGAAAGGCGGAGGGATGCGCATCCCCCTCATCACCCTCGTCACCAAATCGTAGAGTGATGAGATCCTCATTGTATGAGGGCCTAACACTGGTGGATGATCTTGGAAGCCTTGCCCTTCTAGGTGCATCACCCTCAAATATCTCTCCAAATGTGTGGTTATCCATGACCATTATATTCTGAAATTTTTAGACAACCATCAAACCAAGTGATTTCCAAGTTGATAAATGATGAGCAACTACTATAGGAACTTGCTAGAGGAGTACACATGCATCAAAATAAAGTTTCTAAGCATAGAACAAGCATGCAAGCTCAAACAACCTGTCACCTATAGCAGCAAAATACTCAAGATACAATCTACCAATCACAAATCTAATTAGACAAGTGGAGGAGGCACATACCAAGGAACAATCTCTCCAAAAATTAGCAGCAAAGATGGGCTGAGCAAGAAGATCAAAAATTGCGAGCAAGAACAGAAAAAACTCGAGCTTGAGCAAGTTTTCCGGTGTTTTTCGGGAGAGAGAAAGAAGATGGCTTTAAGGAGGCAACTTGGAGGGGCCCAGGTGGGCCAGAGCCCCTAGGCGCCGCCACCTGGTAGGCCACGCCCACCATGGGTGTGGTGGCCTGGGGTGGCCCCCTGAGTCACTTCAGGTGCCTCTCTGCCCCTTTTTTCGAGGAAAAATTATTTCAATTTTCTGGAATTTTTCGGGAAACTTTGTTTTTGGCCAATTTTCAGGGTATGAAAATTGATTTTCTCACAGAAACAGTTTTTTAGAAGAAGCAAAAGCAAACCAAAATCCAAACTACAGAATTTCTAAGACACTCTAACAAGCCAACAACTAGCAAAATCAAATCTGGCAAAAGAAAGGCAATGACTAGTTAGGAGAAAAGTAAAAGAAAGTAAGAATAACCACAGTGAAAACATTATTTTTTTCATAAAAATCCTTTTGTTAACAAGGTTGATCAAGTCTTGTTACCAAAACAATCTTATATGAAACAAAACTTTGCATTCCACAACGTGATTATGCTACATCATACTTGATAGCAATGGTTCCAATCATAATAGTTTCAAAATTTTCTTGTGGAATGGGACAATATATTTCTCCAACCTTGATGCTCTCAACATTTTCAATGGAATTCAGGCAATAGGTTCTAACAACCTTCTTGGGGAAATAAACAGTATGATCTTTGTCATCAATATTGAATGTTACTTTTCCTTGATTACAATTAATGACAGCACTTGTAGTATTAAGAAAAGGTCTCCCAAGAATAATAGACATATTATCATCTTCAGGCATTTCAAGCACAACAAAATCAGTCAAAACCAAGCAATTATGAGCCACTTGAACATGAACATCCTCACATATACCAACAGGAATAGTAGTTGACTTATCAGCCATTTGCAAAGATATATCAGTTGGTATCAACTTTTCTAGCTGGAGTCTCTTGTAGAGAGAAAAAGGCATAACACTAACTCTAGCTCCCAAATCACATAAAGCAGTTCTAACATAATTGTTCTTAATAGAGCAAGGAATAGTTGGTATACCTGGATCACCAAGTTTCTTTGGAACCTTACCATTGAAGGAGTACTTAGCAAGCAAAGTAGAAATCTCCTCATTAGGAATCTTCCTTTTATTAGAGACAATATCCTTCATATACTTTGAGTAAGGAGGCAATTTAATAGCATCAGTCAAAGGAATTTGCAAAAATAAAGGTTTCATCCACTCACAAAACTTGTTGTAGTGTTCTTCCTCCTTTGACTTGTGTTTCTTACCTGGAAAAGGCATAGGTTTCTGCACCTAAGGTTCTCTCTCACTACCATGTTTCTTAGCAATAAAATCTTCCTTAGTGTACCTAGTGTTCTTAGTGTGCTTCTCAGGTTCTTCCTCAACTTCCTCCTTATCAGGAGCATCATTATTATTACCACTTTCAGTTTCAGCATCACAGACAGATATACTATTAGGATCTACAGCAGGTTCAAGTGATTCCTCAACTATCTTATGTTTCTTTTTCTTTCTCTTACGAGGACTACCACTACTCTCACCTTGCTGAGAGTCCTGCTCAATTCTTTTAGGGTGTCCTTCAGGATATAAGGGATCTTGAGTAGCTATACCACTCCTAGTTCTAATTCCATAAGCATGTTTATTTCCTGAGGCATTAACTAGCATATCCTTTTGTACCTTAGAAATTTGATCAAGTTGGGTTTGAACCATTTGAAAGTGTTTACAAAGCATTTTAATATCATTAGAAGTTCCTTCCACGATATCTTTCAACTCATGGATAGCTCTAGAGTTTTCCAATAAATGATTCTGAACTTGTTTATTAAAATTACCTTGTTTAACAATAAATGTGTCAAGTTCCTCTAAGCATTGATCAGGAGGCTTACCATAAGGAATATCACCTTCATTAAAGTGGATAGAGTGTACCTTAATAGTAGATGAGTGGGGAATTGGCTTACATAATTCTTCTATAGGAGGTAGATTCTTCACATCTTCAGCTCTAATACCTTTCTCCTTTAGACACTTCTTAGCTTCCTTCATCACTTCATCATTTAATGCAATAATTTCCCTCTTCTTTGGTGTTGGTGTTGGAACTGGTTCAGGCACAATTGGTTCCGGAGTAATAGGCTCAGGTGTATTTAGCTCAGTTGAAGTCCAATCATCATAATTCTTGCTTATCTTAGCCATTAATTATTCAGCATCTGTAGGAGTTCTTTTCCTGAAAACACAATCAGCAAAGCTATCTAGGTATGTCCTAGAATCATCAGTTAGTCCATTATAATAAATATCAAGAATCTCATTCTTAGGCAATGGACATCCAGGATGTGCATGAATCAAGTCACAGAACCTTGTCCATGACTCAGGCAATTTCTCTTCTTCTCCCTGTTTAAAATCAAAAAGTCTCTGCAAAGCAGCATGTCTAGCACTGGGAGGAAAATATTTCTAGAAGAAAGAAGCAATCAAGCAATCAGGGCTATCAATGGAACTAGGAGGTAATATATTAAACCAAGCTTTAGCTTCTCCTTTTAGTGAAAAAGGGAAGATCTTAGTAACAAAGTACGTGCACATCTTAAAATCATCAAAGAATAAAGCACTCATAGTAGAAAGCTCATTCATATGAGCCACATCACTCTCATTTTCAGTCCCACAAAAAGGTTCTTTCCCAACAATATATAAATAAGAGAAATCAAGAGAGAAATCATAATCTTTATCTTTAATATCTATGGGAGAGGTGGCAAACTTAGGATCAGAGGAAAGTTTAGGCATAATGGTGCGTCTACCAAGGAGACTCTTAATAGCACTAGTACCATGTGTGTTTCGGAACTCTTCAACAAATTCATCAGTGAACTCAATGTAACCATCATTAATATCATAACTCTCACTAGACTCAGGTGAGCTAACAGGTGTAATAGTGTATTCACTAGGAGTTCCGGTATTTCCTAGACTAGCCATAGTAGCAACTAGAAAAGGACCTAGTGAACCACTCGCATCAAGCACAGTAGAAGTAACATCATGAGCATCAAAAGCAGTTTCAGATTCAGCAGTAGTAGCAGTGTGTGTAGCATGAGTATGTGGTGGTGGTGTAACAAGCTTACTTATCACAGACGGTGAATCAAGAGCAACAGAGGTGTTTAGGACTGTATCTCTTCTTGTAGTGGATGGTAAAATAGGGAACTTTCCATCACGAGACTTACCCATGATGAACAGAGAAGAAGTGAACAATAATAGATCCAAGTGAACTTACAAATAAAGCTATGCTCCCTGGCAACGGCGCCAGAAAATAGTCTTGATGACCCACAAGTGTAGGGGATCGCAACAGTCTTTGTGGGTAGTATTACCCAATTTATTGATTCAACACAAGGGGATCCAAAGAATACTTGCAAGCCTTAACAACTGAGTTGTCAGTTCAGCTGCACCTGGAAATAGTTCTTGCTCACAGAAGTTTATCACTAGCAACAGTTTGTAGTAGTAACAGCAAAGCAATAGGAGCAATAGTAACAGTAACGGTAACAGTGGGATTCGAGTGCGGTAGGCATAGGGATGGATGGACGGGCGTTGCATGGACGAGTCTAAACATGTAACTTCAAGATCTAGGGCATTGCGGATAAATAATAACAAGCATCCAAGTACTAAACAATCCTAGGCATGTGCTCCAAATATAGTCATACGTGCTCGCAATGAGAACTTGCACAACATCTTCTGTCCAGCCATCCCGTGGCAGCGGGCCTCTAGGGAACTACTGGCAATTAAGGTGCTCCTTTCAATAGAGCACCGGAGCAAGGCATTAACAGTCTGTGAACACATGTGATTCTCACAGCACAGCCATCCCCTCCGGTTGTCCCAATTTTTTTCACTTTGGGGCCTTTGATTCCGGACAATGATATGTGTACACAACATGCAAATAAGATCACAAACAATAATATCATAATGATTCAATAATAAGTTCAGATCTGAGATCATGGCACTCGGGCCCTAGTGACAAGCATTAAGCACAACAAGTTGCAACAAAGTCAAATAACACTAATAGAGATACTAGGCACTATGCCCTAACAGATCTTATTCGATTACATGATAGAACTCATCCAATCCCTACCATCCCCAAGCCTACAGCGGGGGATTACTCACTCATGGATGTGGGAAACATCGGTGGTTGATGGAGATGCGTTGGTGATGACGATAGAGATGATCCTCTCCAAATTCCATGTCCTGGCAGGGTGCAAGAACGGAGTTTCTGGATCCGAATCTTGGTGGCGGTGGAGCGGAACTCTTTCTAGAAAACTATCGACCCCCCCCCCTCGGTTTTTAGGTCAAAAGGCAACTTATAGGCGCAGAGGGAGGCCGAGGGGGTGCCTAGGGTGGCTACACCCCCTAGGCGCGGGGCAAGGCCCACCCGCGACTGGCACGTGTGTGGGCCCCCCAGGCCCCTTCTCCGGCTCATCTTCTGGCTCTGTGGGTCGTCTGGTGAAATATAATTTTTGGCATATTTTCTGAGATTTTTCCTGATAGTTGATTTTCTGCACAAAAACAAGACACCAAGGTAATTCTGCTGAAAACAGCGTCAGTCTGCGTTAGTTGTATCCAAATAACACAAGTTTAGAGGAGAAACAATAGCAAAAGTGTTCGGGAAAGTAGATACGTTTTGGACGTATCACGGCCCGGGCGTTTCTCTAACACATATACATAACTCCATGGACTTACAAGCTCCCCTTCTATTTCACACCGCCGACATCCATAAACAAAAGAGCATGATATCAACTGGGTAGATATTTACAGGTGTTGAAAGTGTTCCACGTGACAAGACGGTTCTGCTAATTCCCAACTTATAAGTGCAAGCATATACAACATAGATGACACAATGGTTCAAGTTTATTAGGGGCAAGAAAAATAAAGTGTACCATCAAGTTTGTGAGAGCTTTAATCACTAATTTTCACATAACAAGTTTAATTTGGAAGATAGATAAAACAAGAATATACTTGGAATGGTGTAACACACCATGCATAGGAATTTATAGTGGAATCTTTGGAATAACTTGGTTTCTTGGGAGTTGGATGCATGAGTAGAGCTTACTCAATACAAGTGGAGGCTAGCAAAATACTAGGAGTGACCAACTAAGAGAGCAATAATGGCCATAATCATACAGAGCGACAAAACATTATCAACTAAAGCATAATGTGGAATCACAAGTCAAAACTAAATGATCATAGAGGCTAAGGTGACTGGTTCATAGTCAAAACACGGTGTGAGCATATGCCAAGTCAACCCAAACAAAGCATCAAAGGAGAATACCACAATATTATGCCTTTGTATGCTAAAACAACGCATGATTCTTTCAATGCACATTAAGCAATCTTAATTGTTTGGGACAAGTCATTCTACAACAATAATCACTAATCATAAGGTTCAAAAAACATCTATCATGACATGATAAAGTCTAAGCCACAGTCAAAACAAGCTCCCTTTTGTACCACTATAAGCATGAAACTTTCTACTCTTTTCCAACACTAATCAACTTATTTGAAACAACACAGTGAAAGAGGGGGTAAAACTACTTTATTCAAGAAAACTAAGCAAACGAAAACCAAAAACAAAAACTAAGACGCTCCAAGAACAACACAATAGTGCATGAAACAATAAAAATGAAGTGTCTAGAAAGAGACCTGAGATTTTTATTGATAAAGAAGGGGATACTTGGGCATCCCCAAGCTTTGACGCTTGTAGCTGTTGAATATTTCTTGGGGTGACACGGGGTGGAATCCCCAAGCTTGAGCTTTTGTCCATTCTTCATCTCATTATATCATTCTTCCCCTACACTTGAAAATTTCCTTCATACAAGATTTCACACAATCTTCATTAGCAACATTAGTGCATTCAAAAATAATAAACCTTTGGGTTTAGTTTCCACACACCAAAACTTTCATTAAAAACACAAGATACTATAGCAATTCCTTTAAAAATCTCAATTTACAAAGAGAACTAAAAAACAAATCGATAAAGAGGCAAATGCAAATAATGGCAGAAATCTGTCAAAATAGACAAGCAGGTAAAAACCGATTTTTTCTCAGACCTTCTGTTGCTCAAATCGAAAAGTGTTGAACGAATGGAAGTTAGATAACAACCTGGGCATTTACTCAGAAAATTACATCTCAATCCGACATACATAGATTTTTCAAGAATTTTTAAAGTGAAGCACAAAATCTGTTTCGGGACAGCAACTTCCCCAAATCTTACTTCTCTCTCATTAGAGGTTATTCTTGGCACAAAAATCAAACAAAAAGGATAAGGAGAGGCTATTACAGAAGTAATAACTTCCAAGACTCAAGAAAACTATTGGGTTATCTCCCAAGAAGTACTTTTCTTTAACGCCTTTTAGCTAGGCTTGATAGTTTGAGAAGATGCTCACATAAGAAATATGAATTGAAGTAAAAGAGAGCATCAAGAAGAAAATTCAAAACACATTTAAGTCTAACCCACTTCCTATGCATAGTAATATTGTACTCAAATAAATTCACAAAGAACAAAGTGACAGGCATAGGAAGATAAAACAAGAGTAACTTCAAAACTTTCAACACATAGAGAGGTGTTTCAGTACCATGAAAACTTCTACAACCATATTTTCCTCTATCATAATAATTTTCAGTGGCCTCATGAATAAACTCAACAATATAACTATCACATAAAGTATGCTTTTCATGATCTACAAACACATAATTTTTATCAAGCTCAAAAATAATGGGATTAAAACTTCCAAATCCACTTTTAACAATTTTATAACAAGATAACTGATCATTCTCAAAGGGTATGGGGTTCCAAGATAAAGTCAAGACCCCTCCAATCTAATTTTCAATAGTAGTACAATTAATATTATCAACATATATAGGACCATCATCTAGAGCTTTATCATAAATATTTTCTAAGCAAAACCCTTTAGTACCATGCATTTCGAAGTTAGGCACAAATAAAGGATTATCATAGGATTTATAAAAATAGCATGGATTATCATAGATAACATGAGCATAATTATTATCACAAGTTTTACCCATAGTAGATATTTCAAAATAATCCACAGGAACATAACATTCATCCTCCTTTGGTAAGCATGGGGGACAATCAAATAATATAAGGGATAAAGAGTTACTCTCATTAGAAGGTAGGCATGGGTAGCTAATCAATTCTTCCTCCTTTTGTTCATCACTCTCCTCCTCTTTTTCATCTAATGAGCTTCCCGTTTCAGCAATTTCTTCTTCCATAAGCTCATGCAAGGCATTATTCTCTTATGTTTGTGGAAAGAATCTATTAATATATTCAAGAATATATCCATTTTCTTCCTTGTAATTATCAAAGCAAAATTTAAGTATATCATAAACCTCATATTTTTCAGGTGAATCATTAGTATTTTCAAGCAAACTAGCAAGTTCAAATGCACCCTTCCAAGCAATAAATTTTCAATTTGTTCCACATCATAAAAGTCATACTTTCTTTAACATAAGAAGATATGGTAACATTATCATTATACTCACATTAAAAAGGGAGTTTTTTATACCTCCTACAGCAACAAGATTTATCAAAGCAATAAGTAACATTATAAGTAGAGCACACGTTTCTAGCAATGGTATTCAATTTATCAAG
The DNA here is from genome assembly GCA_910589765.1 of Avena atlantica. Lineage (NCBI taxonomy): Eukaryota > Viridiplantae > Streptophyta > Magnoliopsida > Poales > Poaceae > Avena > Avena atlantica. The sequence goes on from OU342739.1 coordinate 125,259,567, forward strand.
TTGTTACCATAAGTGTTTCCCTTTTTGTGACAAGCGGTGTTCCTTGTAATAATATTGTTGTTCTTCTGTGAACCCACCATGCCAATAAGAACTAGTTTCAAAGAAACCAACCATTGATAGAAAGCATGACAAAGCAAGGCAATAATAGACCAACAACTATAGTAGGAACTAAATTTTTTGTGTGCTTTTTATAAGAAAAGGAAAACCAAATGAAACTATTTTTTTTGTAATTTTTGATAAAAAAGAAGCAAGCAAAACAAATCAAAAGGAACTAAGTAAAGAGAATGGTTGTGAAAGACTCCCCTTGTGAAGTTGTCCTTAACTCCCTGGCAACGGCGCCAGAAAAAGTCTTGGTGAGCTCAGATCACTGTAGAGCTTCGTTGGGAAACCGCAAGAGGAAGGTGTGATGAGCGCAGTAGTAAGTTTTCCCTCATTTATGAAACCAATGTTATCTAACCAGTAGAAGGAAGGAAACAACTCCAAGGTGTTGCTAGCAACTTGGAATCCTGCATAACACAAACTCAAGACTTCGCCCCCAACTTGAAGTGAGGTTGTAAATCTCACTAGTTTGCTGAAAACAAAGGATTAAACGTATAGTGTGGAAGGTAATGGTTGCTTGCAGAAAGTAAACGGTAACATTAGATGATGTAACAATGGTAAATATTGAACCGAGGTCCATAGTTCACTAGAGGTGTTCTCCTTAAGAAAGATAACAAAACATGCTGGGTGGACAAATTACAGTGGGAAAATTGACAGGACTGAGCAAGGCAAAACAATGCAAATATTAGACATCAAGATTCATATGAGATTTGATTGGGCATTACAACAATATACATAGACCGCCATCCAACTACATCTATGACTAATAATCCACCTTCAGGTTATCATCCGAACCCCATCCAGTATTAAGTTGCAAGCAACGGATAATTGCATTAAGCAATGTGTGTAAAGTAAACAATACAATTGTTCCATGAACAAAATATTGTTGTTTCTCCCTAGTGGCAACATCACATCTACAATCTTAGAGATTCCTGTCACTTCCCCAAATTACTAGAGGCATGAACCCACTATCGAGCATAAATACTCCCTCTTGGAGTCACTAGAATCTACTTGGCCAAGATAGCTACTAGACACGGAGAGCATGCAAGATCACAAACAACACAGACATGATAGAATCAATAATCATAAGACATGATAGAATCAATAATCAATCTGGCATAGTATCTCAATATCCATCGGATCCCCGCAAACACAACATGCATGATTACAAATAGATGATCTTGATGATGAACGGAGATCACAAGATCTAAACATGATAGCACAAAGGAGGAGAAACAACCATATAGATACTGAAAGGACCCATAGTCCAAGGATGAACTACTCACACATCATACCGGAGGCCGGCATGGTGATGAAGAAGGCCTCTAGAATGATATCTCCCCTCCAGCAGAGTGCCGGGAAGAGCTTCAGATCCCCCCTATCTAGGGATGAGGGTGGCGGTGGCTGCAGACTGTTTCGTGGAGATCTAATCGGGTCCTTAGGGTTTTGGCATCGGGGGGCTTTTATAGGCGAAGACGCGAGGCAGGAGGGCATCCAGGGGGGCCACAACCTGCCTTGGTGCGGCCTAGGGTGGGCCCGCGCTTGGGGGTGCGGCCGCCCTATGGCGGCCCTCCGTCTCTCCTGTGGACTCCGTGTTCTCCTCAGTGAAATATTGACTTTGGTTTTTGTCCTGTCCAATTCCGAGAATATTTCCTTTCTAGCTTTTCTGAAACCAAAAATAGCAGAAAACAGGAAACTGCACTGCGGCATCCTGTTAATAGGTTAGTCCCAGAAAATGTATAAAAATATCTCAAAGTGTAGACAAAGCATAGCAAAGTAGATACTGATCAAGCATGTAATGTTTACGACATATCACTCCCATCGTCAGCATTGCCTGTGACCATGAAGATGGAGCCTCTACTACGCTATTGTTCCGCTGCTATGATTTGTATTCAGACTTGATCTTATGATTAATTATTTGTAAGACTATTATGGTTTGTAATGGATGATGTACTATGCTACCAATTCTGTTATGTCTTGCAAAATGGTAATCCTGGGATTGGGATGTACGGCATAACAGGCATCTGGGATTAAAAATCCGGGTGTTGACAAGATCTAGAGGGGATTGAACCAATTGTACATTAGATTGAAGCAATGCATTTGACATGGTTATACCCTACGGGTACGTGACTTCAGCATACCTGGTCCAGCACAAGGAGGGCCCACAGCAGACATACGCTGGCCCATGAAGATTTTCGGGTGGCCAAGGCCCATGACGCCTTCGGATCCTTGGAGAGCAAGACTAGCATAGATAGGAAATTCAAAAGGGGTAAAACCCTAGAACTTGTAACCGACTAGGACTATGCCCGGGACCTGCCTAAGTCTATATAAAGGCCAGGAGGGCACGTCCTAGATCCCTCGACTCATACTTCCGCACACGCACCTTCACGCCAGATCGAATCTGCGCACCCTGTAACCTTCGGTTCCGCCGTAATCAAGAGAAGACAAGCAGGAGTAGGGTTTTCCCTCTAGGGGCCTGAACCTGGGTAAATCTCATGTCCCCTGGTTGCTTGTCTGTTAACGGTTCCACGTTCTCCAACATCCCCATCTTCTCCAAAACCCAAGTCCATAACAATGGGCATTGACAACATTAAACCTCGTCAATTGGCGCCGTCTGTGGGAATCGGGGCTGCTGATTGTGCGATCGTGATGGTCCCGACCCGATCGATCTACAACTCCGCAGCGACGGAGAATCACCTCCTCTTCGGCGCTTTCGACTTCACCGCCCACTCGCCGGCCACCATGAAGGATTTCGAGCCCGTAGGCGACGGACTCGAAATTTTGTTCGGGAGCTTCTGCTTCCAGGTGGGACAAACTGGCACCCTCCGCCTTCCTGAGCAGGTGCCCGTGCCATCAATCAGGCCCGCCTCGTGGGCTCCACACCCCGTGCTGCGCACATCACCATCAATAGATGAGTTCTACGACAGCAACAGCTGCAACTCCGATCTGTGCGATCCACCTTCGGATGAAGGGACCTACGGTTCCGGATCCGAAAGCTGCGGCAGCAGCAGACCGATCTACGAGCGCTACCAATGCGCCGCAGTCATCCAGGAGCAGCAAATGCCTAACCCGCCGCCCAACACGAACCCCAACCCGCAGGACAGAAACGGCGAAAACGGTGGGAACAGAAGAATCCAGTCCCCCCACCCAACGGGGAAAACAACGGCCACCTCATCCAACTTAGCAAAGAAGGATGGGTCCAGGCACGCCATGCCGTCGCAGGCGACATAGTCCTGCCTGTGGACTCCCCACGTGATCTACTGATGGCATACCACTACCTCCTCATCGAGGAGCACAAGAAGCAAGTCAAGATGCAGGAGATGCTCGACAAACGCAAGCAAGCAGCCTCTGAGTCCAGTGCGCGACGAGCTGCGCTCTCCGCCATGGCACCCGGTTCTAGCACAAACGGAAACCAGGGAAACAAACACCGCTCTCGGGTGGAGAACATGGATCCCAGGGAATGCCGTGATGTGACCCGAACTCTCCACACATCGTTCATGGATATGGATGCCGACGGCAACATCATCTCGAAGACACCGCCAGCTGCGATCATGGCAGCCACTGCGTATCTCGTGGCCCACCCACCTCCGGAGGGGGACCCGAAAAGAGCCATGCATAAGTCCACACTCACCGGACTCGGACTCGTCGGAGCTGCGCTCCACGAAGACGCTCCTGCGGAGCCGAAGAAGAAAGCTCTGGCCAGACGCGACCGGAGCCCCACCCCTTCACCCGAAGAGGAAGAGGAACACGACCTTCCTCGAAGGAAGAAGAGCTCGCATCGCCATAAACGCGACTACGACGCCAGTGACGCGCTTACACAGCGCAAAATCGATAAAGCACGCGCCAAACACGCATGCTCGTCCGAGTCCGAGATGGATGAAGATGAAGGAGAACTCTGCGGAGCTCGATGCTTCAGCAGATCTGTTCGGCGAACACAGATGCCACGCAATTTCAAGCTTCCTTCGGATACTCCGAAGTTCAACGGCACGCAAGATCCAAAATCTTGGCTCAGCGACCATCTGTCATCCGTCAAGCTGCACGGCGGTAACAAAGAAACCGCCATGCAACGCCTCCAGCTGCAGCTGACAGGCGCGGCGCGGGTCTGGCTCAGCAGCCTATCATCAGGATCCATCCGAAGTTGGGAGGAGCTAGCTTACAGCTTCATCCGAAATTTCAAGGGTTGCGAGCCTGCACTCAGAGAATGGGGGAATCTATTCGCTCGTACATATTACGCTGGTCTACCACCAAGAACTCCACAGCACATATCTCCGAAGAGAGGGCCATCGACGCCTTCAGAGATGGCGTCAAACGCCAAGATTTCAAGGAGGAACTTGGGCGCGTCAAGCCCAAGACACTCGACCACCTCATGGACATTGCCAACAGGTGGGTGGACGGCGAAGATTGCATTCACCGAGCGCAATCAGATGAAGAGGACGACTACTGCCGAAGGCGAGAACGCCGCAGCAAGAGGAGATCGCGCGTCTATGAGGACCGCGACGGACCCGACATGGTCGTGGCCGGCTACGCCGACCGTCGCAACGACAACAGCCGCAACAGCGGAGGATACCGCGGCGGAAACTTCCGCGACAACGGACGCCCAGCACAATCGTGGCAATGCCGCAACCGCGACAACGGACCCTCAGCATTCGACAAAATTTCGGGTCCATGCACCATCCACTTCTACATCAACAAACAGGATGGCAAAAAGAAAGCCAGCCACATGCTCAAGGACTGCCGCGAGTTCCAGAAACTCAGCGAAAGCATGGTACAGATGAGGCAACAAGCCCCAATCCTTGCGTTCGGAAACGCACCTGCGCCAGGTGAAGTAGCACATGGAGCTCCTCCACCGCCGCCTATTGGAGGCCCAAACCAACCAGTCGCACCAGCACAGAACAACGCCGGGATCGGGTACCCCCCACCAAAAGGAGCACTAAATATGATACAGAAGGGACGCCCCACAAATAGGGTGCAGAAGAAAATCACCCGACAAATCAACTTGGCCGTGGAAACTCCGCCTGCAATCCCTGAGTACCTCAGCGGATCGGAGTCCTGCATCACATTCACTCGCGCGGATCACCCTTGCCAGATCCCTCGCCCAGATCATGCTGCCCTAGTGCTGGAGGCACAGATCGGAGGCTTCGAGATGAGTCGCGTCTTCATGGACGGCGGCAGCGGCATCAACCTAATGTTCGCAAGCACTCTAGCAGCAACGCGGATCCCGCAATGCAGCCTGGAACAATCAGACACAACGTTCCACGGCATTGTCCCAGGGAAGGGCATATTCCCCCTGGGAAAAATAGGGCTCGACGTCATCTTCGGGAAGCCGGACAACTTTCGGCAGGAGCGACTCGAATTCGAAGTGGTGGACTGGTCGTCGCAATACCACGCCATCCTGGGGCGTGTAGCATTCGCAAGGTTCCTGGACGTCCCACACTATGCATACCTACTACTCAAGATGCCAGGACCAAGGGGCGTCATCACAGTCCACGGGAGCTTCACCCGATCGGACCAATGCGACAGGGATTTCAACAAAATCTCCCAGTCTTTCGGCATGCAAGACGAGCTTGTAAGGCTCCGTGAGGTGACGGACAATGGGGCACCCCCAGTCACAAGGCAGAACGCACCTGACATGTCCTTCGACTCCACCGTCAACACCAAGAAAGTACAGGTCCATCCGACGGATGCCTCCAAGACGGCCTTGATCGCCAACGACCTCAGCTCCGCATAGGAAGGAGCGCTCGTCGAATTCCTCCATGAGCGCTGGGAAATCTTCGCCTGGTGTCCTGCGGACATGCCAGGAGTTCCCAGGGAATTCGCCGAACACGCACTCAATGTCTTTCCAGACACCAAGCCAGTCAAGCAGTCCATCCGGAGACTATCGGAGCCACGAGCCAAAGCTATCGGCAAGGAAATCAATAGACTACTCGCTGCAGACTTCATCAGGGAAATCAAGGAAAGCGAGTGGCTTGCAAACACAGTGATGGTCCCAAAGAAGGACACGGACATCCTGTGGATGTGCGTGGACTTCACGTCACTAAACAATCATTGCCCAAAGGACCATTTCCCTCTTCCCCGGATCGACCAGATCATCGATTCGACTGCAGGTTGCGAGAAACTCTCCTTCCTCGACGCCTACTCAGGCTATAACCAGATTCGACTCAAGGTCGAAGATCAGGAGAAAACGGCGTTTATCACACCGTTCGGAGTATTCTGTTACAACACAATGCCCTTCGGGCTAAAGAACGCGGGTGCCACGTACCAACGATGCATGCAGGCCTGCCTCAAGGACCAGATCGGTCGCAACGTCCAAGTCCATGTCGACGACATAGTAATAAAATCCAAGGAGGCAAGGACACTTATCGACGATCTCCGCGAGACGTTCGACAACCTTGATCGCTACAGGATCAAGCTCAATCCCTAAAAGTGCGCCTTCGGCGTCCCATCGGGTCAGCTGCTCGGGTACTTCATCTCTCAACGAGGGATCGAGGCGAACCCGAAGAAAATCAGAGCCATCATGACGATGGAGAAGCCGAAAAACCTCAAAGGCGTCCAGCAGCTCGCAGGACGAGTAGCGGCGCTAAGCAGGTTCATCAGCCGCATCGGCGAGAAGGCCCTACCATTCTACCAGCTGCTACGCAAAGCAGACAAATTCGAGTGGACGCCGGAAGCCAACGACGCATTCGAAAGCCTCAAGCGGCTTCTCTCCACCTCGCCTGTCCTGGTCACGCCAAAGGAGCGCGAGCCTCTGCTGCTGTACATAGCAGCCACACACCAGGTGGTCAGCATCGTACTCGTTGTCGAACGACCCGAAGAAGGCAAGACCCACGGGGTCCAGCGCCCAAGTTACTAACTCAGCGAGGTACTGACACCAACAAAGCAGAGGTACCCTCACTACCAGAATCTAGCCTACGGCGTGTTCATGACGGCTCGACGGCTGAGCCATTACTTCCAGGAGCACCAAGTGATGGTCGTCAACGAGGCACCCCTGAATAGCATCCTGAATAATCCAGAGGCCACAGGACGGGTGGCCCTGTGGGGCATCGAGCTATCACCCTTGGACATCGTCTACGAGAAGCGACTTGCAATCAAATCTCAAGTCCTTCCGGACTTCCTGGTACATTGGATGGAGCTGCAGCTGCCAGACACCCCAGATATGTCGCAGTCCTGGACGATGCACTTCGATGGCTCCAAGAGAGAAGCTGGAGCGGGAGCAGGGGTCATACTGACCTCCCCGCAAGGCGACAAGATGAAGTACGTCCTCCGGATGAAATTCTGAGCCTCCAACAACGAGGCCGAATACTAAGCCCTCATCCATGGCATGAAGATGGCAAAGATATGCGGCGCAACGCGCCTGGTCATCTACGGTGACTCCAACCTCGTCGTCCAGCAGACGATGAATGAGTGCGACGCACACGCCGAAAACATGATCGTGTACCGCGCGCTCTACAACGCACTCGAAGGAGAATTCGACGGCTGTGAGCTTCGACACATTGGAAGAGAAAGCAACGAGGAAGCCGACAGACTCGCCAACATCGGCTCCACTTGCGCAAAGGTGCCACCAGGTGTGTTCCTCGAACAGATCTGCGTGCCATCTATCAAGCGAAAATTCCCCAAGGGATCACCCGAAGAAGCAGAACACTCGGGAGCTACGCTACCCGAAGGACACGAAGGACCCGAAAAACTGGACACAGAGGTAGCCATAGTCAACCTAATGCAGGTCATGGCAGTCGAAGAAACCTGGACGCGCCCATACCTCCAGTTCTTGTTAAATGGAGAACTACCTGACAACCCGACAGATGCCCGGCGCATATCTCGTCGGTCAAAAGCCTTCACCATCATCAACGGCGTGTTGTACAAGCGCAGTATTACCGGTGTACTACAAAGGTGCGTCACCATCGGTGATGGGAAAGCAATCCTCCAAGACATCCACGAGGGCATCTGCGGGCATCACGCAGGCAGCCGCTCCCTTGTCGCAAAAGCTCTAAGAGCAGGATTCTACTGGCCAACGGCCATGAGCGACGCAAAGTACATCGTCCGAAGATGCAACGGATGCCAACGGTTCGCCGACAAACCGCACGCACCTAGATCCGAGCTCAGACCCATACCCATAGCCTGGCCTTTTGCTCAATGGGGCCTCGACATGATCGGCAAACTGCCAAAATTCTCGAAAGGGGGACACGTCTTCCTCCTGGTTGCAGTCGAAAAATTCACCAAGTGGATCGAGGCCATGCCGGTCACCAACCAGAAAGGCAAAACTGCCGTCAAGTTCTTCGAGTCCATTGTCTACAGGTTCGGCGTACCGCACAGCATCATCACCGACAACGGATCGAACTTCATCTCCGAGGAATTCCAGGACTTCTGCGAAGGCCTTGGGATCAACATCACGTACGCCTCAGTGGCACACCCGCAAACGAACGGGCAAGTGGAAAAGGCCAACGGCCTAATCGGCGTCGGCATTAAGAAGCGCCTCATGAGTTCACTCGAACAAAAAGCTGGAGCCTGGACGAAAGATCTACCATCCGTCCTGTGGAGCTTACGGACTATGCCAAACAGCTCCACCGGCTACACACAGTTCTTCATGGTACACGGAGCCGAGGCCGTGCTACCAGCCGAAGTACGCCACCAGGCCCCACGGGTCGTCGCTTACAGCAAAGCCGAATCCACAATTGCACTCGAAGACGCTGTCGACACACTCGACGAAGCACGGGATATAGCAGCAGCTCGATCAGCGGTGTACCAGCAGAGTCTCCGCAACTATCACAGCCGCCGGCTGCGCCCAAGGTCCTTCGTCGAAGGAGACCTCGTCTTTCGACTCAAGCAAAAGCGACCGAATAAATTCGAGTCACCATGGGAAGGACCCTACGTCATCACCGAAGTCATCCCAGGTAGTGCCTATCGCCTCAAGCACGTGGAGTCTGGAGTCGCATACTCCAACCCATGGAACATCGCGCACCTGCGACGATTCTATCCGTAGCAACCTACCCCCTTTACTTTCAATAAGGCTTTCAGCCAAGGCTATTTAGCTGAACAATGTACCTCCTCCATTACAATATAAATAGAGCTAAGTGTCTCGCCCCAAAACTTCAGTTCGCTATTTTTGCAACTTTACTATATGCTACAAACGCACTCGGGGGCTCCCCCCACCTCACGATTTCATCGACTGAGGATCAAACGTGTACACCTGAGTAGCTGACAACGTCAGGCAAACGAAAAGGACACGTACTCAATCAAAGCACTGCGTGCTCACAACAAAGGGCACAACACGCCCAGCCGAAATATACAAATTTTACATCTATCTCTTTTTTTCAGGTTCTACCTATTCCGAAGAATAACCTGAGCACGCTGCTCAAACAAATCTACGACCTGTTCGGCATACTGCCTTACAGCTGCGTAATACGGACGCATGTCCCACTCACCACCATCAGGGCGAAGAGGTGGCCCAGCGGCCACAACAGCCAAATCCACGTCAGGCCGATGCAGCCTCACAAGAGACAAAGCAGCCTTCACTCCTGCGACAAGCTGTTGCCGCGCCAACTCCTTGACATTGCTCACGTTCCGAAACTTCGACAGAAGACCCGCAAGGCTTGTCGGTACGGCATCCAAAGGGAACATGACGTGCAGCACCGAGGCAAGCGACGTTTGCACTTGGCGAAGCACTCGAGAAACCTGGTGCACACGATCCTGCACCGTCGCCAGAGCTACGACACGGTCACGATCCATCCAGAAGAAGCCGCCAGCCTCCATGTCCTGTTGAGTCAAGCAATTGACCCGAACAGCAACACGCTCTTTTTCTTCCCTCGGAGCAAGGTTGGCACCTGCGATAATCGCACAAAATAAGAGTAAGGCCAGCAGGCCCATCCGAAGAACTGAGCTACAGCTCGAACCAAAGAACAACTTACATTGCAGCTCCTCGGACAGCCGAACCAGCTCTGCCATCAAGTACTCCTCTCTGGCTGCACCACGATCCGCCTTGGACTTCCAAACATCAGCATGACCGCGTAACCCGAGCAACTCCCTCTCCAGACTACGCACACGATCCCGAAGAAAAGTGAGTTGCGAGGAATCATCCAAAGATGGTCGCAGTGGCATTACGGACGGGGTGTCAACAGGGTCAGCACCCGAAGGAACCTATAGCAGCAGAAAAAGAAAGGAACACAGACATTCAGACAATGATAGAGCACAACTCAGAAGAATTCATTAAACATATAAGGCCACTACGTGGCACAAGGACGGTGTTCTTCAAGATATTTACAACAAAAGCAGACTGCAAACTACCCTACGTCTACAACGCCTAAGATGCGGCACCCTGAGTCGCCTCGGAGCCGGACTGTCTAGCTTTGGCCCCGCCATGCTGCGCAGGGCATACTCAGACAGCAAATCAATGAGCTTGGGCTCATATCGCTTGCAGCGAGCAGAGTAGGCAGCAAAGGCTACCTCGGATCCATCCGCAGTCGTCGGCATCCGAGAGGTGATCTGGGGCAGATCCAGCTCCGCTCCAGCCGCCAAGGCCATCGCCAGCCCGACGGACGCGTCGTTGCCCTTCTGCTTGCGCTTGTACGCCGCAGGCGCTTCGGCTGACAAAGCCTCCGCCAGAGCATCCACATCATCGAGGGCTGCGCCCTTAGGGACAAGCTCCTTGTAGAAGCGACCAAGGACCTCTTTCGCCTTGGCAAGGAAGCTGGCGACGGTACTGCAGCGGTCTTCGACCGCCATAGTAGCATCATCTAGAGCACTCCCGTGCTCTAGAGCACCGCGGTCAAACTCGATGTCTGCGGCATCTGAGACAAAAAATAAGAAGGAAGACATGAAGAAAAGCAGCACAGAAGAAGACACGAGGCATGAAGAAACAAGCACAAATCTAGCACTTACCCGAAATAGCCTTGGCAGCAGCCATGAGCTTCGCCGCCACCTCTCTCTCGCGCGCAACCGCAACAGTGGCCAGCTGCTCCTCACGGTCTGCGGCCTCCTGCTGCAGACGCTCTTTCGCTTCGGCTGCCTTAGTCAGCTCTAGCTCAAGGCGTTCCTTCGCACCAACGGCGGCCTCAGCCTTCTGCTCCGATTGACCAAGGCTCTTCTTGAGAGCGTCGACCTCACGGAGAGAAGTGTTATGCTCCTCTGCATTCAAAACAAGCAAGTGTCAAAGAACAGGACCAGGATAAATAAGAGAGGCACTAAAAGGCAGATAGGTACCTTGAAGCTGCCGAAGGTTCGCTTCCAGCGCCAAGCGCTCCTGCACCAGCTGCTTGGCCTCCTGCACAAAAGGCTGAAGAAAAAGAAATAGCAGTAAGAAAAGGACTTGGGGGCTACGCCCAACACAAAGGAGTAAAAACAACATTCGCACACGAAGACACTCGGGGGCTCCCCCCGTGACATGAAGCAGAAAAACTTACATGCTCTGATGGCGACTCCGAAGGACCGCCTGCGAAATTCTGAGGCGCAACCACCTGCACCTCCTGCAACGGAGGATCCGGAGCCGCGCCACCCGAAGTCGCCACCGTCTGAGGCGGAGGAGACGCAATTTTCGACTCCCCCATCATCTCCCGCGCACCATCACTGGAGGAATCGTGGGAAGAATGCCTGCATACGAACAAATCAGCACAAGTGCAAAAAATCATGAAGGAAAAAGGATAATAGTACAACAAGAAACTTACGAGCCCAGTGAGCTCAGGTCGAAGACAGGAGGAGTCCTTCGGGCTCTCTTCTCCTCCTTCTTCTCTTCCTTCTTCTCCTCCTTCTTTTCTTCCTTATTCCGCTTTGCTGGCGGGTGCGGCGCTACAACCCGCACAGGAATGGCAGGAATGGGAGAGGAAGAACCTCCATGATCGTCACTATGACGCTCAAGGCCCAGAGGGTTTCTGGGAGTCGGAGGAGTCGAGGCATCCGAAGACTCGCTGGAGCTCCGTGATCGCTTGCGCGTATGGTCCTCACTCGACTCGTCGGCATCCTCCGCCGGAGATCGCGCCGACGGCAGCTCGGACACAGACTCAACCACTTCATTATCCGGGGCATTCGGATACTTTTCGGGCAATGGCGGTACCATCTCCGACACTTTGAAGCTCTGCAAAATCAGAAGGAACTTTGTTAGCAAACAAAGGAAATAAATACACAGCCGACAAAAAAGCACTACGTGCACAAATCTACACCTGCGGTACGGCCAATGTCGAAGAAAATGGAGGAGTTAGCGATTTCCCCGGGATTTCTTCTCCGGCCTTGAACTTCAGCAGCGCGCGAAGGGCCCTGTCAAGATCCCCCTCGGAGATTTTCTCAGTCAAAACCCTCGCCGGATCACGGCGCCCAGAATAAAGAAACATCGGGTGCGCCCTCGCTTGGAGAGGTTGCACCCGACGCTCAAGAAACGTCCGGATGATGTCCACACCGTTCACCTCATTCTCCGGAATCAGCTGGAGATCCTCCACCAGACGGTAAAGGGCCTCTATCTCCGCCACCTCACCATCCAAGATTTGGTTTTTCCAAGACCTTTTCTTCTCAATCATTTGGGAGGGGTCAAAGGGAACAAGACCAAAATCTTGCCCGGGCACTACGGAGTCGCGGATATAAAACCATCGCCTCCGCCAGTACTGGACAGATTCGGACATGAAAAAAGAAATGAAGAGAAGATTGGGACTAAGGGAGATGATGCAACCCCCAATGGGATACACACCATCCGAACCAGATTGCCTCTTCACGGAATAGAGCTTCCGGAAGAGGCCAAAGTGCGGCTCAATGCCAAGCCAGCACTCGCAAAAAGTGATAAAACAAGCAATGTGGAGAAGAGAATTGGGAGACAGATGATGAAGCTGAATCCCATAGAAGAAGAGCAGTCCACGGAGGAAGTTGTGGACTGGAAAAGAAAACCCACGCATAACGAAGGCGAGAAACATAACCCGATACCCAGATGGGGACGGGGGATTACCTCATTGCCGGGGAGTTTGACGGCCTCCCTATCTTGCGGGATCAGGCCCCGCTCGTGAAGCTTGCGGAGATCGCTCTCCCGCGTCTCTGATCGCCGCCAGCCACCATCGGTGACACGAGTAGCGGTGGTGCCCTTCTTTCCTCCGGCGGCTCTGGTCCCAACCGCAGATGACGATTTCTTTGGTTTCCCCATGGCGCTACGGCGGCGCCGGCGGTGAAAACGCAGAAACAACGACGGAAATGTGGAAGGAAATCCCAGTGCGCAGCAAGAATCGCTAGAGCACAAGGAGGCAGTGAAAACAAGAACTGATGCGGTGAAAACAAACCGCGGCTTTCCCCAATGATTATAACAGCGAAGACGACGCACGGCAGCCGTCCATCCAGAAGACCTAACGCCAACGGCAGATCTGACCGTACATGTGTCAACATCACAACGAACCGTCGTTACCACGCCGTCCACTACGCGCGGAAATCGAGGAGACGCCGTAATTATCTCCACGCCGCGCGTGACCGGTCAATTCAAAGTCAGCAAGTGGGACCCACGTTCGTCCAGTCAAGTCATCTCTGGCGTAGCAGACGCTTGAGGTCATTGATCGTCAGCACTGATGTCATCAAAAGCTATACTAGCACCAACTACAATTATTCGGCTCCACAGCTAAGAGTACTCACTCGAATCTTCGATTCGACTAAATACTCGGGGGCTATTCCTATCAGGAGCGCTGGCCGCTCACCCGGAAGATGAATAACGACAAAGTATTTCTTCGAGTCCTACGTCGAGTCTACGACTCCACTACGGACTCGGGGGCTACTCCCATAGGGAGGATGGATTTAAGCATCCGAATTTTTTTGAGTCCTACGGACTTAACAACTGAACAATGCTTGAACTAAAGTCTCTGCTCGAGTCTATGACTCGAACAGACACTCGGGGGCTACTCCCATAGGGAGCGCTGGTCGCGCACCCTATGAAATCTTCGACTGCGATCTTTCGGATCAGCACGTAAAAACTTTTTGGCAACTCTGCCCCAACAAAACGCTGAGGGAGCGACAATCTCCTTGGCCACCCGAAACACCTCTGCGGTGACAAATGTTCGGATGTTGCGTCTGTGACGCAAAGATAAGACCTACATATATCATCTGGTGGCCTGGCAACGCACCCGACTGCGCTATGCTAGTATGAATCCGTGCCAGCAGGTGCGATAAAAAATCCCAACGGACGCGTTGGGTACATAAATTAAAATCACTGGAATTCCACTCCTGTAAGTCCTCCGCGGCCTGAGTCGAATTACGCCAGCATATGTTCCAGGTCCGAGTTGAGGGACTCGAACCTGAAGAAGATCGTGTTGTTTCGTCCTAAGACAGTTAACTAGCCCTGATCCGTCGGGTGAGTTAGGCACACGCATCAACAATCCCTACACACATATACTATTAATACATAGTTGCACCCGAAGTATGGAAGAGTCCTCAGCCGAATCTACGATTCGACTGATCACTCGGGGGCTACTGACATGGTTATACCCTATGGGTACGTGACTTCAGCATACCTGGTCCAGCCCAAGGAGGGCCCACAGCAGACATACGCTGGCCCATGAAGATTTTCGGGTGGCCAAGGCCCATGACGCCTTTGGATCCTTGGAGAGCAAGACTAGCATAGATAGGAAATTCAAAAGGGGTAAAACCCTAGAACTTGTAACCAACTAGGACTATGCCCGGGACCTGCCTAAGTCTATATAAAGGCCAGGAGGGCACGTCCTAGATCCCTCGACTCATACTTCCGCACACGCACCTTCACGCCAGATCGAATCTGCGCACCCTGTAACCTTCTGTTCCGCCGTAATCAAGAGCAAACAAGCAGGAGTAGGGTTTTCCCTCCGGGGGTCTGAACCTGGGTAAATCTCGTGTCCCCTGGTTGCTTGTCTGTTAACCGTTCCATGATCTCCAGCATCCCCATCTTCTCCAAAACCCAAGTCCATAACAATGGGCATTGACGAGATTAAACCTCGTCAGCATTCATTCCAGATTGAACCAATGGATCAAGAGGAGATTGAACCAAATAAAGAGGAGATTGATTATGAAGCAAAAGAAGAGGCTCTGTTCGAAAAGTATTTGTCGATCCTTCACAAGAAGAAGGGGTATGTATTGAAGCAAAAGCAGAGGCTATGCCAACAAGAGGAAGAATATATGGAAAAAAAGAAAGAAGCTGATGGTGGACTCCGAGAATATTCCATCTAGGATCATCCGGAGCAAGGTGGTGAACCCAGCAAAAAAACACTAGGAGCAAGAAAATTGAATTTGAATTTGTATGATGAATGTTAACTACTGTAAATGTTTGTATTAAATTCGAACTAGTCTATATGTTGAATAATCTCATAATATATGTGTTATTATAGTTTTCATCCACCTCTTAGTTTTCCCCTCGACAGGTGGTCAACGGATGGGGTTTAGCTAGTTCATGGCTTAAACCATAACAAACGTTGATCAATCGATCCAAAATTTAGCACACACGTGTATCTTGGATTGATCCACCATATTATATTGGAAATTTTGGATTTACTTGTAATCAAACACATTTTTTATTTTCTAAGTGACTAAATCCAAAAAATAGTTTTAGGGTTAGTTTTATTCAAAAAATCAAAACATAGTGGAACCTTCGCATGGAGTCTTGTTATGTTACCTACAACCTATCATAAATAAGATGGAAAATGGAAATATAGAGAAATGGAGTTTTTCCCAACACCACTTTTCAGTCCCTTCTTATAATGAGCTACTAGCTATGAAGATGCATGGCTTTCTACTCAACTCATCTCCCAAATAATCCATCCCAAAACATACTTTGTCTAAATGAGGCCAAATTTGGAACACTTGTGTATCTTTGAGTCCAAACAATATAATGTATGACAAGATTGATTTTTTTTCAAATAACACATTTTCCAATTTTTATGTCAAAATCTTGAACTTTCCTTACTCATTTTTTTATCTTGGTGCCCTTGTTTTACTCAGCTCTACTTAGTTTTTCCCTTTCGCTAAACTTTTCCTCACTTTTTACCTGTCTCCTTTCTCAAACCCTCAGAATAGCTCAACCTGCGCTCAGGTTGGCTGTGCTCTGATTGGTCAAGATGCATGTCATATGAATCTTGGCCAACCACTGTTGGATCATGATTCAACGGGCTGGACATCTCTCGCTCCCCCGATGGACGCACCTACTCTATACGGAGAGGAGAGCCCGACGGGATAGATGTCTCTCCCTCCCTTTCCTAGTCGCACGTACACCTACCAACCCTGCCAGCCGCATATTCCTCCCCTCCTATCAACGTGTGGCGGCACGGATCTAATCGTGGCGGTCCAAACAGCGTGTGGCGGCGCGGATCTAAGCGTGCCGGTCCGAACAGCGTGCGGCGACGTGGATCTAAGAGTGGCGGTCCGAACGGCGTGCAGCGATGTGGATCTAAGTGTGGCGGTCCGAACGGTGTGCGGCGGCA
This sequence comes from Avena atlantica, assembly GCA_910589765.1. NCBI lineage: Eukaryota > Viridiplantae > Streptophyta > Magnoliopsida > Poales > Poaceae > Avena > Avena atlantica. Next base: position 125,276,054 of record OU342739.1, read on the forward strand.
CAAATTTAGGCATGGCGGTCCGAACGACGTGCGGCGGCACGGATCTAGACGTGGTGGTCCGAATGGCATGCGTAGGGGCGCAGATCTAGACGTGGCGGTCAGAACGGAGTGCGGCGGTGAGGATCTAAGCGTCTAAAATTTCTGTAACACCTTTGTATGTCTCACTTTCATTCACCTCCTCAGATCCGTTGTTGATGAAAGACACCAAGACGATGGCGGTGCCGATAGTGGTCATCGATGCGACGATGATTGAAGTCATCATCCACAATATCGCTACAACGACGCAGATCCAGCCCTCTAAGCTCGCACATGTGATACAAGACCAGCATGTGGACACGGTCGTGGAAGATCAGAGTCACCATCAGCAGCCTTGCCGATCCTCTCCGGCTTTGAGTCCTCCGTCCCCATTCATGAAGTTAGTAAGATGTACATATTTTTTTTCTTAAATATTTGGTCAAAGTTAGAAAGATTTGACGTTTGACCAGTCCTTATGTTGTGGATATACCAAATGGGTATACCTACGGCATAGTCTCATATCGGCAAGCCCGGGTGGCCCACAATTGGTGGTTAGGCCTATGGCATAACCGGGTGGCCCAGTTGCTGATAGGAAGCCGAAGGTCCAGCAGGGATAAAGGAAGGCAACGTGCCACGCCTCAAATGGAAGCCGGAGCATTGGAGGACACGAAGACTAGTTAGTGTTAGTCTAGGACTCTGTAACCGTATTCGGCTGGGACTCTCCATTTAACCCTAGGTCCTGGCGTCCTTATAAGCCGGCCTACGGGAGCCTTTAGGGCAGAATACCAATTGCATAGCACAACTCACACACAGGGAACCCCCAAATCCTGTAACTCAACGTATTGCCATTATAGTGATTTATAGCAGGAGTAGGATCTCGCCACCGTCGTGGGATCTGAACCTAGGTAAGCTGTGTCATGCCGACCCGGACGCTCTCCGTCTTTCCCCCACGTCTCTAAACTCGCCGTTGGGATACCCCTATGGCGTATGTGTCGACAAAACCACGACAGTTGGTGCCACCATGAGGCAAGAGGCGCTTATAGCACGGATCCGGACGGGATTCCTCACCGCGCCTTCATCGGCGTCAAGATCATCATCGACGTATTCAACAACTTTGCTGCGCTTCATCTGCGATTGCGTCAATAGGCTGCGACTTAAGATCCGTCTTGATTATCCATTGGATCGGACCACGCCGTGGCAGGCTGGCAGTGGACGGATTCGATTCTCATCTCCGTCACCAGCCATGTCGGACACTTGGCCGGTCTGTTTCATGGGATCTCGAAATCGGACGGCAAGTCGCGGAGTCGCACCTATTGGGCTACGTGCCGCTTACCCCATGGGCGCGTGCAAATTATGTGCCCTTTGCCCACTGCTCCCTCACGCCCTGCTAGATAGCACGTGCATCATAAGATCACGTTGCCTTCTAGTTTGCTGGCTACGTATGTGTACAAATTGCATGTGAGGTCCAAATTATGCATGGATTTTGCGGCAAGAACAAGAGCATGCATGGGTCCTTTGATTATAAGATCACGTTGGATTATGATGGATCGCTTCAAGCTTTGACTGCTCCACTTTCTGAAAGAGAAAACTCAGTGTCTGCCACGTCCGGCCTTGCCGTTGATGTGGTAGACTTCGCAACCGGTTTCGTTGTCACGACCGACTTCATCTTCGCCTCCGCCACGGCTGATGGCTTCCGTGATGGCCGGCTTTATCTTCACCATGGATTGCTTCATCTCCATCGTGGGGTATCTCGCTGCCGCATGTTGTAGTCTCAATTTCACTGTGGCCAGATTTGTCTTCACCACGACAACGCCGACTTCGTTCAAACAGCTAGGTATCATATTTATATTTATTTATTATTTTAATTGTTTATGATCATGAGATTAAGATTGGTTTACTCATGTTCTAAATCTTTTACCGCTTTCGTTTTTGGTCATATATTTTCCACGATTTGCCACGCCCTCGTGAGTATAACTTTTTAATGGCTTGCCGTTTAAGGCCCCAGTACCATGAACAACCCCGTCTTCGGGCGTTAGCTTAAGTTTTCTGGATACATGTTTTCTGTTGTTTTAATGTGATTTTTAGAGTAGTGACTTTTCGACACTTAAAGCCGGCGTTTTGGCTTTAGGTTCTGGATGGTGCCATTAGGCATCATCACCTAGGACATGGTTCTGTGCTGCGAGTCTTCCTTCTCACGAAAGGTTAAGCATAAAAAACAGAATAACGGATAAGCCAGCAGTTGCTTAAACAAAATTTTACATAAACTGTTCAAATTAGTTGAGTTGTTTCCTCCTAAATAGTTTTATGTGTCCATCTGCTGCATTGTTTCAGCTTTAAAGTATTTGTTTAAAGGTCATGTTTGTTTCGCCTTACATTTGTTTGTTGAACACGATTAAAGGAACAATTTAATACATTTGTATTTTTATGTTTATGTTTCAGGTACTTAACGCTTGAACATTGCCGCGTTCCTTGGATTAAGGTGTTTTAAGTCGGATTTCACTAGGCTTGACACCTCGGGGGCTGCAATTGCAATTGTTGACCAAGACTTAAGCCGCCTTTGGTCGGATCGACGCTCGGGGCTTGACATCTCTAATTTAAGAGTTTTGTCCTGCCTTTCGTCCAAGCCAGATCAATCCTCGGTGGCTACAGTACGATGACATCCAAGATATGGTGCAGTTCTCTTTGAGCATCAAGCCGAAATATTCAAGTGAATTCCACCTTGACGCTCGGGGGCTGCTCGGGGGCTACATTGATGCTAAATTTTTGTGAAGTTCTCTCTGGAGCATCAAGCCAAAATAATTCCGACTTGACGCTCGGGGGCTACACCATTGACATTTTTGCTAAAGCTACTCTGAGAGCACCAAGAAGAGTTTCTTTTGAAACTCCGACTTGGCGCTCGGGGGCTACAATCGTTTGATGTACAATTATGCATGTTCTTTTGAGCATCAAGCCGTCTTCGACGAAGCCGACTTGATGCTCGGGGGCTACATATGGTTATGTCAACAAAACTTTCAAGACGGTAAAAATCCGGCTAGCGAAATTTGGGGGCTCAAAATCAACTTTGCCTTCACGAAAGTATCACTGGGTTACACAGTTTGATGGCCTAAACGTCCGTGATATGAAAGGCTCTAAGACCTTAATTCGGCAAGCTCTTATATCTGTGACTTTGCTGGACCTTAGTCGACAGTTTGACAACATTTACGATCGTGGTCCGGTAGCCGTGATTTTTCCGGCTTACATATCGTCCTACATGGATGATGATATTGAAGACGTTCCTAGAGCTTGGAAGAATCACTAACGATTCGTTAGAGAATTCTCCGCCTTGGATTCGTTCGCAGAAGCATACAAGAAACTCTCTGGCTAGGCTTAGTCGGATGAGAATATGATATGGGAGCTCTCCAAGATTCTTCGCGAAGCATGCCTACAAGTTGAAGACGACGTGATACTTATGCTCAAAGCTAGACGGAGGAACACAAGGATCTTGAAGAACTCCGGGGGCTACTGTTGTGGATATACCAAATGGGTATACCTACGGCATAGTCTCATATCGGCAAGCCCGGGTGGCCCACAATTGGTAGTTAGGCCTATGGCATAACCGGGTGGCCCAATTGCTGATAGAAAGCCAGAGGTCTAGCAGGGATAAAGGAAGGCGACGTGCCACCGCCTTAGATGGAAGCAGGCGCCTTGGAGGACACGAAGACTAGTTAGTGTTAGTTTAGGACTCTCTAACTGTATCTGGCTGGGACTCTCCATGTAACCCTAGGTCCTGGTGTCCTTATAAGCCGGCCTACGGGAGCCTTTAGGGCAGAACACCAAGTGCATAGCACAACTCGCACACAGCGAACCCCCAAATTCTGTAACTCGGCGTATTGCCATTATAGTGATTTATAGTAGGAGTAGGATCTCGCCACCGTCGTGAGATCTGAACCTGGGTAAGCTGTGTCACGCCGACCCAGACTCTCTCCGTCTTCCCCCCACGTCTCTAAATTCGCCGTTGGGATAACCCTATGGCGTACGTGTCAACAAAACCACGACACCTTATGCACCTTATATTTTGGGACGGAGGGAATATGTACATATCGTAGAAATAAATCACAATCTTTGAACTTTTAAGTGCCAATTCTGATAGTTTTCAAATAAAAAATGAGCTCCCTTTGGCTCGGGTTCCAAGACGCCTGCTCCATCTAAAGACATTTGTATCATATTTCATGTGTGTAAATTTTAAAAGAACCCTTTTTTGGAAAGGAGCATATATTAATATCAAATGATACCAATTACATTCAGCCTCCGCAACAACGCATTGCCTAGCGGCCACACGGATGCACACAGCCAAAAAAAAGAATTACAAAAAAGAAAAGTCCCGCTACAATGCCTCATTCATTGAAACAGCACTACTACCACCACCAAGACAGCACCAGAAGTCCAGCTTCTCCAAAAAAACGACACCTTCAAGAAGGGAACAGTGCACAAACATCGTCATTGTCCGATCAAAGATTTAGGTTTTCACCCTGAAGAAAGTTCGCGCTCTCAAACAATACCTTCAACAAGGCCATTGTCGGGCACAACCAATTAAGGCCAGACCTTGGGTTTTCACCCTGAGAGGTAGGACCATGAACCTCTCATGTGCAGTCGTCCCCACTTGCATGCCACTGCTCCAATTCACAAGTCACCTAGCCAATTTCTCATCACCACCCAGACTCGAACCACCATTGTCTGTCCTCAGATGTTGGTCTCCATGACTTTCTCCCTCGGCACCAGGAACGAGAACATGCCCATGATAATAACAGCCAACAAAGCTTCGAAGCACACCCTCTGAAACCAAACGGTCAGTGTAAAATATGGGTGCGTATGATCGAATTTAATCCTTCCAGCAAACTCACGGCATGATAGCACTTATGGAGTTCGTCGGCGGAGATTTCCGGAACACGACACAGAAACTAGATCAATGAAGACCAACATCCGGCAGATCATCGTCTTGGCTTGAGAGGGATCCAGGACCACCTCCTTTATTGAAACCGAGCCAACAGCCCCCATGCCACCCGCCGGAAACTAGCAGGATCCGTCGCAAGACGGCAAGACCACCCGGCTGACCATTCCGACGGAGAAGGAGGCCACCACCACCATGCCGGGGGCAGATGTCCCAAACGCTCTAGTGTCAGGGACAAGGCCTAGGTCGCCTGGACGCCAGCGTCGAGGCCAACGTATGAGACAAATCGCGGCTAGGCCCAGATCCCCGCCTCCGCCTGCCGCCATCTGGGTCGAGGATCACCGGCTGCCGCTCGCCGCAGCAGCACCGCCAAACTAGCCGGGACGGACGCCGCCGCCTACCTGCCAGATTGCGATCAGGGATGCCGCCGCCGCCGCCACGCCCCCAGGTCTTTGCCTGACGACGATCCGGACGGCGGCGGCGGCGGGAAGGAGAGACCGCGGGAGGAAGGGCTCGGCGGGGAGGGGAGGCGGCGTGGCGCGAAGCCGCCGCGCGGGTGCGGGAGGAGGAGGGGTCGGGAGCTTTCTTCTTGACATGTACCCGTTCCGCTCGTCAAGCACTATTTGGTTTGATGTGCCACCCCTCTTTAAAAGAACCCTAGGTGTATTGTAAAATACCATGTTTATTACCTAAAACTGGAAACAAAATGAACTTTTCTCCATTTTCTTGTGCTCGTTTTCTTTTGAGTTTTTTTTTTTTTTTTGATACTTGTGCAATCATTTGAATCGGCATAAAACCCGGTGTTTGTACGGCTGGACTGACTGAACATATGGCTCGGTCACGTGGGCCGTACTTCATTCTCAGCCAACGAAGAAACTTGGGCTGCTGTTACGTACTGTGCAAATTAGTCCTGCAAAATTCACTAAAAGAGGGAAGTTAATCTTGCGAAACGGCGACGCGTCTTCTCCCTAACAAGCCTCGACGATACGTTAGGTGATCATTCCTACAAAATGGTGCGCGTGCTCATTGTTTTCTTCGGGGATCGCATGAATTTTCGCGATCACAGCTAGCTGGTTGTACTGATCAAATGGGCATTCCTCTTCCATGCCTATCGACCTATCCATCCATGGTGTCCACCGGTTCCTCCTCGTCACCTCACTCTCATTAACCATGTAGTGCTCCTGTGCACGTTATACTAGTCCTTCCTTCGTCCACAAGAGCCAAGATGCGGCATGTCTTATTGAGAAATTGAACATTGTCAAGTCTCCGTCAATTGGAGAGGAAAAGAGAGGGAGAAACTCAATCTCTCGGATGTAATTTGACGAACGTTTTAACAGACCAGTACTAACTACGGTGTATAAAACGCCAATACCGTTGCACTCCTTGGTGCATATATACCCAGCAAGTCCGGATCTTGGTTTGCACCGACCGGCAATGGATCAGGCGGCCTCGTACTACTCCACCTCCGCCACGCCCCTGCTCCTCCTCGGCTCCCTCCTCACGCTCGCGGTCTCGCTGCTCCTGCTGATCGGGCGCAGCAGCCATGGACGTGGGCTTCCGCCCGGCCCGCCGGCGCTGCTCTTCCTGGCCAAGTTCCTGGCGCTCCGTCGGTCGGTGTTTGATCTGGGACCGCTCCTCGTCGACCTCCACGCGCGCCACGGCCCCGTCGTCTCCGTCCGACTCTTCCGCACGTTCGTCTTCGTAGCCGACCGCAAGGTGGCCCACCGCGCGCTCGTCCAGGGCGGCGCCACCTTCTCTGACAGACTGCCGCCGATCGAGCCCAGCCGCATGCTCTCGTCCGGGGGACGCATGATTGGCTTTTCTCCTTACGGGCCCTACTGGCGTCTCCTCCGCCGTAACCTCGCCACGGAGGCGCTCAGCCCGGCCCGCGTCGCGGACTTCGCGGCGGCGAGAAGGTCGGCGTGCGACGGCCTCGTCTCCAGCCTACTCGGAGAGCAGGGGCGGCAGGGGCAGGAGGCCCTGACGCCGACGGTGAGGCCGTTGCTGCGGCGCGCCATGTTCGAGCTGCTCGTGTTCATGTGTTTCGGCGCCCGGCTCGGGCGCGAGGCGATGGACGAGGTGGAGGAGCTGCAGCACCGGGGGCTCCTCTCCATCACAGCCTTTCCGGTCTTCGCCTTCTTCCCGGCGGTGACCAAGAGGCTCTTCCGCAGGAGCTGGGCGGCGTACCTCGAGGTGCGCCGGAGGCAGGACGAGGTGTTCGTACCGCTCATCCACGCGGAGCGCGCCGACTCGGACCCGCCGTGCTACGCCCAGTCCCTCCTCGCCGTCCGCCTGGACGAAGACGAGGGCGGCCGCCGGCTCACGGACGCCGAGATGGTCAGCCTCTGCTCTGAGTTCCTCAGCGGCGGGACGGACACAACGGTGACCCTGGTGGAGTGGATCATGGCGGAGCTCGTGAACCGTCCCGACGTCCAGGCCAAGGTCTACGAGGAGGTGAAAGCCAACCCGGAGCTCAACGACCTGCAGGCGATGCCGTACCTGAATGCCGCCGTGCTCGAGGGCCTGCGGCTGCACCCGCCCGGCCACCTCCTCCTCCCGCACGGCCTGCGGAGCGCCGACGCTGAGATCGGGGGCTACACAGTGCCCAAGGGCGCGGAGGTCAACTTCTTAGTGGCTGAGATGGGGCGCGACGAGACGGTGTGGACGGCGGCGCGAGAGTACCGGCCGGAGAGGTTCCTGGAAGGCGCCGAGGGGCACGACATGGACATCACGGGCAGCAGGGAGATCAAGATGATGCCCTTCGGCGCGGGCCGCAGGATGTGCCCCGGGTACTTGTTGGGCATGCATCACGCCGAATACTTCGTGGGCAGGATGGTAAGGGACATCGAGTGGCGGCCACCGGTGGATGGGGAGGAGGTGGACATGACGGAGGTGCTGGATTTCACCCACGTCATGAAGTATCCGCTCCGTGGGCGTGTCATCCCCAGAACCTAGCAGTTTCATCCCACACACGTCACTCCTAACGCCTACTCCACCGACCTTAAGACTAGTCACGATGAAACGACGTATCCTGAGTATGAAACTAGTTTATGATATTATCTCTACAATACATTGTATCATATATAGTATTATAGTCTTGTTATATTTATTAGTTTGTAAAATATTAATATAAAATTATGTACAAGACTTTTTTTTTTGAGGTTTACTTGATAATCATACGGTATCTACATGTTATATTACTACCATCTTTCTCATTATTAATTGTAATAACACGTCTTTTTTTTTTGCATAAATGAAATGTATGATATTACCTATGATATCTCTACTCTGACTAGTCTAACGTATTTGCAAGTTATCTATTGTTAATTTATAACCAGCTTGTACAATAGTTACCTTTAATAATTTACTAATTTATGTGCAAATGACACACATTACATATGCACAAAGTACCTAGGAGACACGTTATAGCTGACTCTTGCATAAGAGTCCACCTCTCTTCTCTATGCTCTTCTCACTCATCCAACTAAACAAAACAATAATAATTTATTTTTTATAGCGAACCGACTAGGATTTATTATATTTTCTCTAATACAAAACCTTGAATGACTCATTTGTCGTGTAAAGAGTCAAAAAAACACATATCCCACGTAGATATATGAAGCCTTTTTCCTAAAGTTGTGGCCAGTTGTCAATTGTATCAGTTTCCTTAAGGATTTCAAGTTATTAGTTTGGAATGTTAGGAGCGTGAACTACCGTGTTAGCCGTCTAGTTATTTGTAATTGGAAAATCTCTATTTTAAACCCTAAACTAGGGAGTTTAGCGGTTTGAACCCTAAAATTGAATCCCTATTGTTTTCACTCTAAACTATTGGACAAGCGTGAATTATTGGCCAACTTGGTGACGCTGGATGGATCACGGATACGTTAAAGAGTGATTTGCAAAGAGAACCTCTAAAAAATCTATTTGGATATGGTAAAAAAGTCCACTCCTTTCAACTTGTAGTTTGTGGGGCAAACCGCAACTGACTTTTTCTCTGCCATATGTAAGGACATATACAATACTAGTCTTCTCTTAGCCTTCCACGTCATCATCAAAAGAAGACAAAAATAATAAGTCGTGCAATGTGTCATCTCTTATCGTCATCCTAATAATTAATAAAAAATAATTAATTTTAACATATCGTGTTAAATAAGAAAAGGTATATGATATAATAGAGATAATAGTCTTCTCTTGTTTCTCAAGGGATTATCCCTTGGATAAAGGAAGGCAATCTTCTCTTTCTATATCATCTCTCCTCAACTGAGCAAATATCTGACATGGCAACTCTAAGAGAAGACTGACATCATCCCATTGTGCATGCCCTAATAACTTTCCCCTCAAGTCTCGCTTCTTTGCTTGGATGATGATCCAAGGAAAATCCCAAATTGTAGATAACCTCGCAAAAAAGGATGGCCCTACTGCTCCACTTTCTAAGATAATTCTGCTTTAGTTGGCTTGAATCTACACCACACTTGCTTGTTTCCTATTGTTTCACCATTGGTGTTTGGAAGAAGTTGGTGGTTCATGCGAAGCTTCTGCTTGAGGTGGCGTAATCAGTGACAACTGCCTCTCTATCTGATTGGTGCACTTGTAACTCCACTTGTTCCCCGTGCAAAGTCCATATGAATTGGAAGACTCTTGCCATCCTCATATGGTGGTCGCTTTGGAAGGCATGTAATGAGTGCATCTTCAACAACTGCTTCTGCTCGGTGCAACATATTTGTCTCAAGAGTATCGATGAAGCCAGCGCGAGGACTAACAAGAGCGCCTGAGATGGCAGACACCGAAGATCCAGACTGGGCAAATCAGTGTCTTAGTTTTCACCGTGTGTGTACGTGTGCGCACTTCAATTAGTTAGCTTTAGTTATCCTTTCCTTATTGGTTTGTGATACTACAAGATCCTTGAGTCTTCACTCCTATCTTAATGTATGAAATGGAACACTATTGCATTCATCGTTTCTTGCAAGGACATGCTTCATATGTACAAATAGATGACGCCATCCCACATTAAGTGTTGATTCTAAATATTAAATATGATTTTTGTCTTGTACTTTTAATTCGATTAGATATTTGTTTTTATGGTTGAGTTCATCTTGACGAGAACTTCAAAATTAAATCTCACTTATCATGTTGGAGGCACCATGGCCTCCAAGAAATTGGTGATAATGTCTTTGAACTATGAACATAAATAAGGACAATAATTTTTGTTGCCCAATGTGAAGAATAGTGTCAAAAGGTGTAGGACCATTACACATCATCCACCCTCATTTTAGAAAGGTACTCCCTCAGGTTTGGTTTATAAGGCGTGTTACAGAAATCATGCAATTCGAAAACAAGCAAGGCGCGACTTTATTACTCTGGTCGCTTGAGGAGTAGTTACTTTTTGCAAGTGGTTAGTGATTGGCAGTTGCTCATCTAGTCAAACACTCCGGTCGCTTGAGGTTGTTAATTAGATGATGCTTTGCCTCCTGCATTAATAATCCAATTTAAGGAGAGATTGTGTGCCATATTTATGGGCTAATTGGCTAAATAATGGGTTTGAAAAAATTATCCACCAATCCTCACCAGCCTTGGTAAGTCTGCAAGGTCTAATATAACATGTAAACTAAAACAGAGGAAGTAGCAATGGTTAAAAAGAGAGACGTAACGACATATCTTTTTTCATATCATGAGGTACTACACTACGGTAGCTTAAACTGTAAAATATTTTTCTTCTTGATTCCCTTTTAAGTGATTATTAAAGAATATAATGTTGAAAGGTGTAGCCCTATCACTCATCACGCCTAGCTAAAAAATGGTTAGAGATAAGAGGTGCAGCACACGAACTGTAGAGAAAAAATTACACCAAAATAAACAAATGATACGGAAATGTTGGTGATCACCTGTTCAAAACTATGGTAGCTCAAACTGTAAAACAATTATTCTGCTTTTAGTTGATTATATAATAATATAATATTGAAAGGTGTGGTCCCATTACTCAACACCTGCCCTCGGCTATAAAAATGGTTAAAAAATGGGAGATGCAGCCTAAACTATACCTCAAAAAAAATACTCCAAAATAAACCAACGATATGAAAAATGTAATGTTGAATGGTGTGGTCCCATTGTTCATCACCTTTTTTTTAGAAATTACATTACTCATTCCCTGTACTCGGCAATAAAAATAGTTAAAAAATGAGAGATGCAGTCCAAACTGTACCCAAAAAAAATACTCCGAAGTAATCCAACAATACGAAAATGTTGCTCATCACATCTCCAAAATTATATTGCAAACAGGTCAAAAAAAATTATATTGCAGATCATGCAACAACAAAAAAGCGACCACGCTGGGACTCGAACCCAGAATCTCCCGCTCCGGAGGCGAGCGCCTTATCCATTAGGCCACGCGGTCGTTGTTGTTTGGTCTGACCTATCAGTATGTATTACTAATAGCACTGTTTTCCGTTTAGGTTTGCTGCAACTGTCAGTATAACTTATCGCAAGATCTACCCTTTGTTAATTTTGCTGGCATTTCTCGGTGATGATTCTAAATCTGGAATACTCAGTTATGTGCAAGGTAAAGATAGAATGTGAGCTGCTTTTTTTTTTTTGCGGTGAAGAATGTTGAGTCATTGGTCTAATCTATCAACTCAAACATCCGATACAACTCTGCGTGGGAAAAGGTCCCATACAATGGATTGTCAGTTATTCGTCTCGAACAAGAAATCTCGAGGGTCACGTTTGTCAGCTTTTATTTTTATTTTTTGAGAAATTTTCCAAAGTATGCACCATGGATGTATATGCCCGTTTTCACTAATGGCCCAGTTTTTATGTCGGTATTGAATTGGTTTCTCGGAAAAGGAGACCCAATTAAATTTATCGATTTTTTTTTTTGAAAATGGGCTTACGAATCTCCGTGTACTCTATATCCTATTTTAGGCTTCCCTCAAAAATAATAATCTGCTTTTAGGCTGGTTTTGTATTTAAATGGGAAGCTCTTTTCTTCTACACGGAAATACATGAAAAATAACCCAACAAAAAGAAGTGTCGAAACAAGGTAGACCTGCGTGGTTCTAGACATTAGGAGATTTGATCTCAAGTATAGAAAAATTCTATATAACCATATGACGTTACGCAGTTCTTACTTCACATACTTGCAATAAAGATTTGTTTCTATGTGAAAAAACACTCAGATAACCAAAGAAACAATAGAATACACTTCGAAAAAAGTCAATGTCCCTGACCATCTTCTTCCTCCTAAACGACCGATGTGCCAGGATGTCATTGTTGACTGTAAGAGGGAAGTCATCAAACGATCGCCCTATAGAAGAAGCCACATTGCTAGAACAACTGCAGATCCAACGCCTTCTTGGCCTCTGCGGCTTCCCGCCTGCCTGCCGCTGGCCGGTCAAGGAGGGAGGAGGCGAGCAGCCATCACTGAGGCCGTTGCACCCGTCCTTGCCACTGGCCTTGGGTTGGTAGTGCGTTGGCCCGCACCAAGTTTTATCGTCCCCAACATCTCCCTGGCGCGGGCAGAGGTACGCAGGTCGATTTCGGCAGAGTCAAGTTGTCAGGGGTATTCGACGTGGTTGTTGAAGCGTCTTCCAATTTCATTCCAGTCGGAGTCGAGGGCATCAGTGACCGCGGCAATGACATTGGGCGGGAAGGCAGGAAGGGTTGATGCCTCGGGTCGGGGGCGGGGGAGGGGGTTGGCCAAAAATTATCCTTTGCAAGCACCTTGGTGGAGTATATTTGAGAGAATTGGCCTCCTTTTAGGTGGCAACTCTTACATATATTTTTCCTCCAGCGATTTGGGAGATTGACTAGCGTGTTCGGCAACTCACCGGCTCCGAGCTTTTCAAAAATTCATCGTGGAACAGCACCGAACACCCAAACTCCACGGAGCCAGATCCGAGAAGCTAGACCAATTTCCTTCAGAAAACTCAGAGAACCACGTGTAGAAATTCTCGGATCGGCAAAACCTGGAGCAGCGATTATTTACATGAATTTGCCAACGTTTTGCTTCCGCAATTTCCCAGTGACCACGACCCACTTTTTGGTCCCTTCCGCCTGTGACCCCAGCCGCCGCCTCCACCCGAGCTGACCCGCGTTGCCGCCGTAGGCCTCACCGGTTTCGGTTGCCGCTGCCGCCCCACCCCACTTCCGGCGGACGCATCCCTTCCCCACTCCCGGCCGCCGCCCTTCCCAACTCCCTCAGTGATCTTCCCCACTTCAGGCCGCCTGCAGCTCCGCACGCCAAGCAGCAGCATGATGCTCGCTGGCGGTTCCCCTGCCTCCGAACTCGTCCTCCTCCAGATTCTGAAGGTGAACTGAAACATGGTACAATACCATCGGCGTTTGACTGAAATTGGTGCCAACTGTCACTGAAATTGGTACTGTGTATGTCAACTGAAATTGGTACTGTACATGTCAACTGAAACTAGAGTACACGCCTACTCCCTCCGTTTCAAAATATAAGATGTTTTAGGTTTTTGAAGAGAATGTATCTAGACTTGATTTAGTGTGTAGATTCACTCCAAGCATGAGTGAACCTATATACTAAAAGTAGTCTAGATACATTTGCTTCACAAAGCTAAAACATCTTATATTTTAAAACGGAGGGAGTAGATTGGTATTGTACATGTCAACCGAGATTGCAACCTAGAGGCTAGAGTACACGTCCAAGCAATACATGTCCAGATTTTTTACTTCAGCCAAAATCGGTGGAAAAAAAAAGACCAAACGGTTAAGCTATGCAAATACACTGTACATTGTCTGGAAAGAGCAACGTTGGAGCAGGCCAGCCCAGCTACCAACGGCCGCAGCCCAGCCTAACGTCTTTCGAGCGCTGCCGAACGTTCTCCACTCCGCATGGGGAGCTGGTGTGGGGCTGTGAAGCTGGATTTGAGAATTTCTGGGAAGCTTGTGAGTTACCGAACATGGCCTAAGGCACGGTTAGCTTCTCAAAGTGATATATGAATTTTAAGAATTTTAAGGTAGGGGTTCGAGGGTCTCTTAGCATTCTGATAGTTTTGATATTGTTTTGCACCTTCGATTCATATAAGTGTTGCTGATTTAATATAAAGTTACATCTAAGTATACTAGCTAAATGCCCACGTGTTGCCGTGGCATAATAAAAATATGTGTTGTTCTCCGCCATCTAGATGTAAAATCTTGGCATACATCTTCCTACATGTAATACTCTTTCTCCATCACTTGTAGTTACATGCACGATTGCTACGAGACCTTCGTCTGAAAGTGTAAGTCTTATATTTTTTAAAAAGTCTAACTATATAAAGTTTGACTAAGGTTTTAGAGAAAAATATTAATATTTATAATATGAAATTCATACTTTTTGATACATTATGAAACATATTTTCATATGGTATCTCTATAATGTCATAGTTCTTGATAGTTTTTCTAAAAGTTTGGTTCCACGCAGCTTAAGTCAGGTTCCAAGAGCGTGACATTGTGGTGTGGGGTGGAGGGATGACTGTTCGGTAATTCCACCGCAGCCAAGTCAACAGAGGTAAGCCACCGACAACAGCGAGGAAACTTGGGTTGCGAGAGTACGGAGTGCGGCACCGATGGGCGTAAGGTTAAATAGCCCCTTCGCCCGCGAACGCACGCAACTTCCCACTCCTTCGCCATCAATACCGGCGCGAGAACGCAGGTGACGTCGAGTGAGTCAGCGTGTCGTCTCGTCGTCATTGATGGCGCAGGCTGCCGCCGGTCAGCCTTCCGCCAGCGCCTCTGAACCGCTGCCGTAGTTGTGTCTAAATCGGTGCCGCTGGCCCGTCTGAATCAATGCCGCGGGCCGCGGTGGCTGATGGGTGGGCTAGTGGCACGCGCGGGCAAAACACTCAGCGCTGTTCGCGCACGTCCGGGCCGACGTAACCAAGTACCATATTAGATACATGGATGGATCGAGCCGGACACATTTACCCGGATGGGACGAGTTCGTACACGCGCGCACGGGATGGGTCAAGCCGGTGGAAATACCCTAAGAGAGTCGTAGAACGCCAACGCTGACGCCGCAGCGGCCTGGGCGGGGCTCGGTATGACTCTCTCCTTGCCACCGGTGTCGTGCTCGAGATGGGCGGTCTGCACGTCCCGCTGGGAGAGGACGAAGCCGGACTGTGCTCGTCGCTACACTCTGCGCTCCGGCCTGCCTCGCCAAGACACTGTCGGCCTGCTGCTGGTGCGACATCCGCCCCTCTGCCCTTCCCCATCCATGTGCGGCATCCAGCCCTTCTGACTGTCCCCATATTCCAAGTGCAGCGCTGACGCCGTGGTGGCGTATTCGGCAAAAAGTGGGACGGTGTCACCACCTATCGTCTCGTCGTATTGCAGTAGGGGAAAGTCACCCCCATTAGTTTTGATGGAGATCCTTGTAGGATTAGTATCTTATTAATTGATTACTCAAGCTGTCAAGCACCAGCACACAAGCGTGTACCTATAACAAATAAACTAACATGCTAAGAGAAGAAGCTTCTATTGATTCGTCCAACAGCTTCGTCGGTGAAGCCTACTTAGATGAATCTGGTAATTTCACTTTAGATCGGATGTAATTCTGGCGATATAGCAAAATTTTATAGTACCTGCTGGGATGGGACGGGATCACGGGAACCACACCAGCAACCGCGAGGCCAATTGCAGGCCAGTGGCGCGCTGTCTGATAAAGCTGTTGTGGTCTTCGTCGGTCCAATTCCAGGTTCGTTCCTCTCTTCAACGCCTCCGTCCTAGCTACCGTGTACATAATTGGAAGGGAAAAGAGACGACCTAGAGTCGACATCGATCTGGGACTGCGGGAATCAGGCGGCCATGGTGGGCTGCCGCTTGGGAGCTCGGCTTTAGCGCCCCTTTCCTGGAGTCGACATCGATCTGGGACTACGGGAACCCGGCGGCCATGGTGGACCACCGCTTAAGAGCTCAGCTTCATCGCCCCTTTCCTGGGCGGGTTCACCGGGGAACGACGCACATTGGAGATCACATCTGGATTCTGGAGGTTGGGATCCAGCCACAGTGCGGGTTGGGGCTCGAGCAGGGGACGGCATGTGTACTGTCCGCGAGAACAAAAGTAAACGAAACGATATTATGGCATTTGTTTGTAATAAGTGATTCCGTGTTTTTTTTCTCGTACGTTTTGGATCGGTCCTTTCCACTTATAGGTGGCAGAGATGTGTAATTAGCTGAGCCAAGTTCTATAGAGGCTCACTGCACCATTGGATGGAGATCCGACAGTCCAAATAGTCCTAATGTTTGATGTTTGAGAACGACCTACGATCACTAACTTCCTTTTAATAGTAAAGAGTATGGGAGTGTAAGTAGTATTCATTTTCCCGTCAACCAGAGGCGATGAGTATGGGACGTGCCCGAGACCAGCTGGTCGATGCAATGTGATCATGTGCAGAGATTACTCGAAAAAAAAAAGTGCAGAGATTACCCGCAAAAAAAAAGTGCAGAGATGACGTCACTCACATGCATGTTCACGGCAGCGTGCGTGCCTGCGCCCGTGCTCTGTCGCTTCACGTATCGAAACACTTAGGGCACATATCTAGGATCGGCCTAATTGCCACGATACATCCCCGACCTGACCGGACGTACTCGGTGGAAGAAGAAGATCGGCCGGAGATACCACTACAGATTTAATTGTGGGCACGAGCGCGCAGTGTGCTGTTGTTGGCGTCAGACAAGCTGATTATTAATGGATTATAGATGACGCGTGCCTTCCTGTGTGCTCAATCTCTGCTTTTCGATTGTCGATGCTCTCTTGTATTATCTATAGGCTTAAGCGTGAGCAATAGCTAGCCTCCTCAGGCATCTGCCGTCCGCGGTGTTCTTTGCCCGGTATATGCGGAACCCGGAACACAGACACACATCCACCCTCCCTATTTCACTCCATCTCTCTGATCTCCACGCTAGGGTTTCCTGCCGCCGTCCGATCAACTCGAGACGAGGCGCTGCGGGATGCATCGGTTCAGGAGGGGATGGTGGAGTGATTCTGTGGAGAGGAGGCATGGGGACGGACTGCTCTGGGGCAGTCCACGCTGTCGCCAACCCCGATCCGGACCTGTCTCCTCGCCCCATCGACTACCATCTCACCACGCCCCTCCCCAAATCTTCACGAACCTTCTGCTCTCGTGGGAGAAGACCGGCGCTGCTCGGAGGCTTGGAAGTGATGGAGGACTGGCCAGAGAGCTCGGCTCCTTCGCTGCCGGATTTGGGTAGGGAGCCCCCTGGCTCGCTTCTTGTCTTCTCGTGGCTCGGGCGAGGCTGCGCAGGAGGACGATCCCGGCACCCCAAGTCCAAGCGGGAGTGTAGCGCAGTCGCGGCGTCGCAGGAGTGGAGCAAGGTTGTGTGGATGGAGTGGAGGCGCCGCATCAGGACAACACCCGTAGGAGGTGCCGATCCGCGGCCCGTCGACCTACACGTCGCTCTACAGGAAGAGCACGACCACACTCCCTCTCTTGGCCCTAGCGGTTGTGCACACGACCATATATGGATAGTACTCCATCATCTCTCTGTGATGCAGCAATGACTTAGGATCCAAGGTTGGGGTATTTGCGGATGCCCACGTTCAGGATCTGTGCAGAGTTGTGCATCACGAAGGAAGCGCGGAAGGTGTTCAATTGTATGCTATTGAGAAATATGATGTCACGAAATATACCCTGGACTGAGACTACGGTATCCATCGCTTCTGTCCATTCGTCTCTTTAAATAGTTCATAATTATTAGGTGCAGGATTTTACAGCCAAGAGACTTGGTATTTGTTTTGTGGCTCGGTGATTAATACAAACATGATCCTATAGATGATGTATGTTTTTCCTTTAACTGATTTGTTTTGTACTTGCAAGTTTTGTTGAAAAAGGAACCACCTATTTATTGGCATTAGATTATTGTAAAACAATTATATTCCTAAGACCAAAGAATCCTTGCAACTTGAGTGCATATTGTCACGGGGGTCCTGGTTGTAGGCTGCGGGCTACCATGGAGCTATTTGTCAGGCTATTGGTTAGCAAGTTCTTCTCTTAAATGATTCTCCATTTGCAATCTTGATCAGGCAAAATAGATTGTTTATATGACCATGATTATTGGGAAAAACCATTTGATGTTGTCATGTGCACTTGGTGTGTCTTTGCTCGATTTTTATACAAAACTAATTCATCTGAATTATGGGTAGTTCTCTTTTCATGTAGATCTGTTTTTATGTACTATATTTTGTCTATTCTAAATTTTACTGATTGGTAGTTCTTTCTTTTCTGCCTCAAGCATAGGTAAAGCAGATGTGGCTACTATCGTGTACTGCTCGTGATCTTGCATACTCCATGTAGGCGCCCAGCTGAGTAGTGGAGCATATATTGTTGAAGGGCATGCCATTGAACTCTTATAAATGGGAAGTTCTTGTGCGGCTAGCTGTGATCTGGGAATTAGTAGGTCGGATTCAGAGGTCCTTTTCAAGTTTGGCTTTATTTTCTTTGACCGCCAGGTTAGTAACACAAAGTAATATACATCAGTATTATTGATGTACATCAATTAAGAACCACATGGTACACAATGTGATCTTTAAGTTGCAGCAATATAAATCTCCATGGTTATGTAGAGTGTTTTATAGTTTATGTAATGGTCCGATGATATTCCCAACAATCGATATTTAAAAAATATATCATAGTAGATATATTATTGGTTGCTGCTGAAGATTTTTAGTGCTTTATGGTCCGCGTTATGTCCACTAAAATTTGATCCTACTAAATCCAGGTTTGATATGGTATATTTAATGTTTCAGTTGTAGAGCATGGTTGCCCATACTACAATGGCTAGCTTCTCTTGCTTCATTCGACGGTTAACATGTTTTATATTTCTTCCCTTTATGTGTTGTGCCTATGTAGCAGAGATGGTAAGTTGTACAAAAGTTCACATGGCCGTATACTCTGTTATTTTTTGCATGCTTATTATTTTTTTATTTTTTAGAACAACGACTGATTATGGCCGACCTTCTAATATTGGTTGATTCCTTCTACTGTATATTTTTTTGTCAAAACTTATGTTCAATTCATTTCTTCATCCATTTTTAATCAACGAGACCACCTAGGAGGTTGTAGATACAACGCAGGCTTACATGGATAGACATTGCTTTTATTTGCTAAGAATATTACGTGTCTTTTTTTAGATCACCTGATTTTGTATATGTTGATGGCAACAGAGTGACAGAATGGAACAGTTTATTCTTGGTTACTAGGTGGATCTATTCAAGCAAGCACCGGCTAAAGGAGGGCACCATCTACACAATAGAGCTTTTTAACCCCTGTGACGTGAAGAAAACATACATATTGGTCGATCACCCCTTAAAGATATATATTCCACCAAAAGAAATTCAGTAAATGAACTGTGAGAACTTCTATGTTTGTCTATATTGTTCCCCATTCACAAAGTGAGCAAATCGAATGGATTGAAACATTATAGTTTCAGGTTAGGAAATAAATCATTAGTTTAGGCATGATAACCTCACATGCATAGCACCAAACATTATATGAATTGGAGAATTATGGTTTGGTTCCTGGAGTCACTGATGTTACGGCTTCTCCGGGGCAGCGAAATAGGGAAAATGGCACATTTATGTCACTTATGAGAGGTATGTCATTTTGGCAGTTCGGGTCATTAGATCATCTCAAAGAGCCTTCCTATATTTGCCAAGGATTGCTAAAAACTGAAAATATAGCAAATTGAACCAAAAGTGTTGCTCCAACAGCCTTTGTGTAAGTGGTCTCCCACATTTTTTTAGGAAGGTGAGTATATTGGCACCTCCAGTTTGTATATTTGCAAAGTCTGTGGTCACTTGCGATAATTCCCAAACGCCCTTGTCCACTACGCGGGAGCGACCAAACCACTGCCCAGGAAGTTTCCGCCCCCGTCCCCGCCCTCGCCGCCGGCGACTCTGGCCACCGCCAAGCCACCGTTTTCCCATGGCACCACCCCGCCCTACTCCCTGAGCTTCCTTGTGGCCACGCCCCTCCTTTCCCGCCGAATCACAAGCCCCTGCGGCTGAATCGAGCGCCGCCCTGCCGCGAGCTCATGGTGGCCGATTCTGAAAGGCCGGCGTAAGTGGGGCATGGTGCGAGTGAGCTCCGACACGCACCCTGGCCTGTGACCCATCACCTCCACGCGCCTTGCAGCATGGCGGCGACCCGCGCCACGTCGCCGCCTTGCCCTCAAGCGTGCTGGCGGTTCGGCCCCACGCGCTGCCTCTCCCTCACGCACGCTGCCATCCCCAGCCACTCCCATGCGCTGCCGTCCCCAGCCACCCCGTGCGCGTCTTCGATTTAGCTCTGTATTTGGCATCGGGAAGAAAAAATGGGGAAGAAGAGGAGAGAAAAGAAAAGAGAAAAGAGAGACCCATTGACAGGTGGGTCCCACATTTTTTGGCAATTGCTATTATAGGAAGGCTAGGAAAGCATCTTTGTGTTTGGATTGCTAAACCTCCTCCCTCCTCTTACTATACCCGATTTTTAGCAATCCAATATAAAATGCTCTTGGAGATGCTCTTACTGGTTTTTAAAACATGCCATGGTAAGATATTTATCAAGCACGATGCTTTATGCAGGAAAATACAAAATAACCATTTTTACTTTCTAGGGTGAACATGCCCTTGCATTTGATGTTGTTGGCCTACATGCGACCCATATTTAAAAAATAAACCATAGTTGATGTACGTTTTTCTTACTCTATAAGTAATTTATAGTGTTCATCCATGGAAGTGAATATTTTGTATCGACTTAATCTATGCATCCCTGGTTTATGCTCAGAATTGCATTTCTATTTCTAGATTAAGGCTGTACTTCCCATAAGCACAACCCATGGCCTCTTGATCGACCTCTGGACGTCAGCTGCAACCAACACCCTTCTGGTTTCCTGCTCCCACATTTTTATTTGAGTGATCCAGTTAATGTCTTGAGAAATTTGAGTCTAGGGAGATACAATGGTTATTTAGAGATAATTATGAAATTGGTTTTTGCTAGACTGATTATTTCACCATATTTATCATCTTCCATCCACGGTTTTAAGTGCCTTTGGATCAGATTATGCAAAAATAGTGGAACATGCATGGTATGAAAATCCTCCTGTTAGCATGATACCGATATTGCATTGACCTTGAGAGTTTTGTCTTGTGATATTTGTGTAGGCCACTGGACGAAATCATTGCCTATGGAAAGGCAGACTGTAACATATCTGAAGTTCTAAAAACCTTCGTCACGAGGCTTGGTGAGTTGGAAAGCTTTTTGCCAAGGTATGGTGTTTCATTTACAAATTGGAAACAAAACTTCTGTATATAATCCAAACTCCCAAATAGATTTTTGGTTGAGGCACAACATGATGCTTTACCTATCAGTATAGTAAACCATTTGACATATTTCTTCTTCATGTCCCTGATTTGTATTTCAGAGACAAACAATTGAAGATGAAGGGGCCAGGATTGGGGAGGCTAGGAAACGGACATACAACATAGCAGAAGCGGCCACTAACTTTGTGTTTGTTGCAGTATAATCCACTTAGGAAAATAGGTAGATGTTGTGTTAGAATAGGGACGTTCCTTACAATTGCGTCCCCATTTCGTGTTTCTCATGATTGCAGCTTGCAAGTTGAGCAGAATGTGAATGTCCGTTAAATCATAACTTTGCAATCTGAAACTAAAATCCCTTATTGTTCTTTTTTTTGGGTTTACACCATGTAGACTCTAATGTGGCTTCTAAATTTCCATAAACAATTGCCAAATTACATATTGTTGTATTTATCAGCATCGATTCTATATGTAATTATGATGGTTATTTAACTTTCTGATTGGTGATACCAATGCATATTATTGTCGCTCTGCATGGTATATTCCTCTTGATCCACCTTCTTTATAATTTTAATATTTGAAAAAGTTACAAAGTACGAATACACGATCTTTGTGTTTCGGTTGAGTTTAGAGGGGATCTGTGCAGCATATGTACTTTCTGAACCCCATATGTTCTGAACTAAAGCCTGTAACCTCCCAGACTTATAGGTCCTTAATTTAATTTCTTGTAGGCAATTTGTACTGAATATACTAAATAGCTTCAGAACATAAAAATGGTATTCAATGAACGAGGAAGCTGGATTAATAATATTGTACATAATGAAGTACATCTTATGTATACCATGAGTAACCCTTATATGTGGTTATTCATATTCGCTGCCTCATTCGATTTTTTCCACACAAATCATTTGTATCATTTTGGTCAAGGGTCGAAATGTCAGACAATGTATATCAGGTGTGCATGAATCATGGTGTCAAAACAAAACTTTGGGGCACAACTATATTTGTTTTCAAGTGACACGATGTATATTTTTTGTGTTGTGGTGAAGGATTTTTTGCATTATTTACTAATGTTTTGCAGAGATATCCATCAGATTATATATGCTAGCGTAAATTAATGTAGTATCTCTACACAATTTTTATTTCTGAATGCATACCCCAACACTAGCCATGCAGTCTCCTGTATTTTTTATGTTACTATCATAGTCCTCTTATTACTGGTTTGATTCATTAATTTACATAAATATTGCATGCTATAGGAATGGACACGTGAAGCAAGAAGCTTCTACTGATGTTAGTTTGATGCAAAAGCTTAAGGTAAAAAGACAGAAGGTTATATTCCCATCTGTTTATGTGGCCTTTAGTATGTAATTAGTTGTCCTATATGATATCTTTCTTAGTTTCTTTCACCTGAGTTCCAACAAAGATCGTCAGATAAATGTGCTTGTGATGCACTAAGTAAATAGGAGATTTTTCCTAAATGCAGAATCTTTGATATGTCTGTTTGGTACTCACCCTAACCATATACTTATTCATTTATAGATTTTGTTATCACATGATGAATATATTTGATGTTATTTCATACAATTTAGTATTTTATTGTACAAATTAAAATTACTTCCCTAGACCATTAAATGTCCAGCAACCAAGCAATTTGCATGTTTCTAATTATAGGTCTAACATGGATCTATTTTATAACTATAAGAACTCATTTGCAATGTACTTGGATGTTTTTTGCGAGCTATTATAGATCTTTTGAGACAATATCTTTGGTGCTCTAATAGCTGCATTATGTCTTACCTATGTCTGTCTGTATTTATGTGGCAAATTTTCCATACATATCTTAGCTTTGTCTTTCGATCTCATGTATATAGATGCAAAAGGTAGTGTAGGAGAGCTCCAGGTGTAGATAGACCTATGTCTCCACATTCTTTTTACATGCACCCGAACCCCTAAAGCTTAGATTCAACACAAAATCATACAGATGTAGATAGACCTGAACCTTATATCTCTCAGTTGCATGCAGATAGAATACTGTACACTTTATCGAGGAAACCAATAGATACAATAAACACAAAATTGTACAGATGCAGATTGAGCTATCTAAACTGTAAGCATTTTGTAGCTGTTTACACTGAATAGATCATTGACATGTGACCTAGGTGTCAGAACCATGGATGTTGATAATAGGACATTTGGAGGCACACACTCCACATGGTGTGAAAATTATGTGCATATGAAAAAGGTGAGAGTTTAGTGGAGCTGGCGAAGTTCTATTGGAGTAGAGCTGAGATGCAACATTTTTTTATGTCTTGTTGCATTATTCAATTATGGCATTCCATTAGTTCCTTGATTCATCAATATTATTTTTCCTCGATCAGTGTATCACTTATACCCTTGGTGGAAAAATGAATTTAAGACCATTTGCCGATGTATATATCAGATAAATGGTTCATAAAAATTGCACGAAGTATTATCAGAGGTTTTTAAGTGAGGACTAAGTTTGGTTCTCCAGGAGGTTATGTAATGGATGACCCGTATTGTAGGCGGCGAGGAGGTTATATAATGGATGACCCGTATTGTAGGTGGCGAGGCGAAGCTCGCCTATCCACCTAGTCTGCTGAATTCCTGATTCAGAGAATGCCTTCTGGCTAACGTCTCTAGCTACTTCATGCAAGGACACCAATAATCGGTGGTCAGTGGAGAGGATCAGATCATCATCAGGGGAATAAGATGTAGAAGCAACCGTCAACCGACCGTTCATATTATGTTGTACATCCGGCGGCCACATGTTGGTTTCCTGCCGCACGAAGCAATCGACGATCGACGGTGTGTGTTGCTGGCCAAGCCGCACACTAGCTTGGCAACCGCCCATGTACAAATGTGGATAGATTTCCATTTCCCTGACTTGGTTAGTAATTGCCCGAGATAGATTGATGGACAGATATATATCTTGTGTATGCTTGCAAGCTTCCCATGCATAATCCCATTGCTTGGCAGTTTCACCCTCTCGCGAAACCACACGCTCACGCAATCATCTGCTATCAGTTGTCCCATCTACCTTTTGGGTTAGATTAGATCCTCTCTTTTCCCATGTCACTTACAGAAATTAGATGCATTACTAGTTAGATCGGATGTCTGAAATCTTGGTGCCTGGAGTTTAATTTATGCCAAATAAATCGATGTTAAATTTATGCCAAAGTGTGGTTCTTAACCAGAAATTTATGTGCATTTTAAGCTTGACTAGTACTGTTCATCTAAAGAGTAAACACTCGGTTTATTCTTTTGCCCAAGTGTTGTTCATAACCAGAAACTGCACTGATATATACTGTATATCCAAGTTGTGACAAATCAGCTGGTTGTTACATAAGTTTAGGTGTAACACCCATGTGAGAGTGCGCAGCGTGCGCGCGTCCCTCTATCAGGCGCGGGAAAATATGTGTGCTGTAAATTTTGCCATGTGTGGGCCGCTGCGCTATCTCTATGCCAAATTTGCTGTACCGCTTGCAGCGTGCGGGCCGGTGAAACTTTCTATCCATATCCACCGACAACACTTTTCGCCCACCGCACACCCGATTCACCGCCTAGAGCATGCATGCGCTGCCGCTCAAGCTCCGGATACCACGGCGTGCCCTTGCGCCCGACGGGCAATTACTGCTCCGAGATACCAACCGGCGACGAGCGCATTGACCTCAGCATGTTTGAGACGACGCACGAGGCGGCGCGCGTACGACACGATGGCCTGGTGGCTCAGGCGTCTATGCCAAGCTCCATGAATTTCCACGACATGTGGAAGTGCGAGCAAGTTGAGGCACTCGCGCCGCCGCCTCGCATCGTCACATAGGGGGAGCAGAGCCGCTAGCACGCGCTGGAGCACCACCTCCTCATCGCCGAGCGGGACGAGCCGTCCGTATCGAGTGGGCGCAACGATTCCTGAAAGACGTTGCCGCCAAGGGCAAGTTCTATACCGACAAGAAGCAAGAGCGGAAGGATGCGAAAAAGCAGGAACGGCTCGCGCGGAGGACCGACAAGGCGGCGACGCGGGTCTTCATCGAAGCGCAGATGGCCGATCAATCGACCATTGCCGAGGATGACCCTTGTTGGGATGATTACTAGTGGTTGACTCCGGTGCCGTCCACAAACACCAGACTTCTTCGATTTCGAGTTCTACATAGTTTAGTTCTATCTACACTAGTTTTAGTAAAGGTGTTCTATATAATATATGCACTATATTTTCAATTATATGTATATATTTAACTCTATTTTAGCCTATTTTTTAGATATTTTTGGTGCATTTTTTGCTAGTTTACGTGTGCACGATATTATAGCACTTCCGGTGGAAGTCGCCCCGGCGCACGCGCTAATAATTACCCTGCATTCTAGGTTTAGTCAAAGTCAAACTTTGTAATGTTTGATAAAATATATAGAAAAACTATAGACATCTATAACACCTAATATATATAATTGTTAGCTTTGTATTGCTTTAGATATAATCGGTAGGACTTGACTATGGGATTTGATCTCGCAGAGAGAGAGAGAGAGAGAGAGAGAGAGAGAGACATGCCATCGGCCTTAGGCGTCGAGGATGAGCTCGCCATCGAGCTTGTCGGAGTGGTGGCGGCGAAGAGGGGGTGATTCCCGCCGCTACATCGCAAGCCGATCAGTGGCTAGGGTTTGGGGTTTTCGGTGGGGTGAGTGGGCACGACGAACCTTGGCGTTCGTGCCCCCGGTGCCCACCTCTATTTATTGCGCTGCACGACGAGGGCCCACCAAGGATTGTGACGTTGGGCGCCCCCGGCACGAGTCCAAGGTTTGTTCGGGCCGTTGGGTCCGAACGGGAGATCAATCTAACATTCTCCCCCTTGATCTCATCTTTCACTTAACTTATACTTTAAACTTATACTTTGGTACCCATTTCATCACAGATCAACATATAGAGCATGTCTCGTCATAATGGTCAGTTACGCACCATAGATTCAATAGCCACTATACACCTCTAAAGATTCTTGTTCTAGGCCCTTAATATCCAGGTATCATAGGCTTTCCCTTAAACCCATGCCGGCTAGGTGTTCTCTGAACACACTGGGTGGTAAGCCTTTTGTGAGCGGATCCGCGAGCATTTCTTTTGTACTTATATGCTCTAAACTTATGGTATGATCCTGGATTCTTTCTTTCACAACATAAAACTTAATGTTAATGTGTTTGGCAGCAACACTTGACTTATTGTTGTGAGCATAGAATACTGTTGGCTCATTGTCGCAGTACATCTTGAGTGGTCTTTGAATGCTATCTACCACTCTCAACCCGGGTATAAACTTCTTTAACCAGTTTGCCTGCCCCTATAGGGGTTCGTAGCATGGAAAACAAAAAAATCTACCGCATGCAAACAAACAAGCCAAGATCTATCTACTAGATTGTAGCAACGAGTCGATAGAGGAACTCACCCTCGAAGATTCCAAAGCGGTTAACGAGAGCAGATTCTCGTGGGTGATGTAGTCGTACTCTTGCCGATCTCAAGATCGTGTAGACGATCCTTCCGGCGCTGCGTTCCGACAGCGCTTCCGCAGTCGGTCACACATTCGGTACTCGATGAAGACCTTCCTCTCCCTTGTTCCAGCAGGCAGCGGAGGTTGTAGCACTCTTCTCGCGATTCCGGCAGCACGACGGTGTGGTGTCGGAAGTAGAGGGGAGATCTCGCAGGGCTTCGCCTTAAGCCGGAGCGAGTATGGTGGACTATGAGAGAGGCCTTGGTGATCTAGGGTTTAGAGGGCACCAAGGGAGGGCTTGGCCGGCGGCTAGGGCTTGGGGAAGCCCCAACTCGGCGAGTTGGAGGAACCCTAGAAGGCGGCGGCGACTTGGAGGAGGCCGGCGGCTAGTGCTAGGGTTTTGGGTGTGAGGGGTACGAGGCTCCCTACCTGTAACACCCTCAGAATCGGCCCTATGCAAGTTTTAGCGAAACTCGCCAAACCCGCATAGAAACGATTCGAAGGTGCCCACCAGGCACTTTCGTGCGGGTGGAAAACGAAGTAATAACATTACACAACAGTCCTCGATGGGACCCACAGAACAGATATATATACAACACGACTCCATGAGTCAAGAATACAGATATACAGTACAAAGATCCAAATCACCTTGAAAACGATAGAGCGTCCAGCTACGGAAAAGATGCAAATGGGGCTAAGAGCCCTGAAGAATAACCAATGGCGTCCATAACCCTGCCCAGGCCAAGCCGGAAGGGTAACCCTGCTAACGACGTCGATCTCAAAACCTGCTTAAACAAAAGGGGTGCCGACAAAGGGCAAAGGAAAAAGAGGAGCGTCAGTACTGAGGCCAGTACACGGCGAGGCTAGAATTCGGCGGTCCTCGCCTACATAGGTATGGTGGACTGAAGCGGCAGCGACAGCATGCACTAAACAACCTATAGAGACTCGATACAACTGGCGGCTATCAGAGAGAGGGGGGGTAAGAGAGACCTATTCGGACCCAACCTGGTGCTACCATCAAACAAACCCATCCTAGTGTTTCCCGCTCGAGACCAAACGAGGAAGTCAACCGAGGAACTCACACAGTTGGCAGTTTTATTTATTCGGTTATCGTTGCAGTAATTACTAGTCAGGTATAGATAATCATCCTGATGAAATAAGCAGTGGGAAATTTTAGTTAACCATTCCGTGATAGTTGCAACACTTACTAGTCAGATACCATTAGCATGAGATAACCCCAAAACCCAGCAGTTGTTGGTACTTTTATTTAGCCATTCCGTTGCAGTGAAGCTGATTACTAGTCATATCGGATACAAGTCAAATTAGAACAGTAAACTTTAGTGATAGTTGTCTATGATCAAGCACTGTGCTCCAAGTCGTCCATAACCGCGGACACGGCTTCTCGAAAAGATTTAACCCTGCAGGGGTGCACCAAAGTATCCACAAGCACTTCGACCCTTTTTGCCAGATCAGTTAACATACACCCATCGGTATGTCGGCGGGGCCTAAGTCACGACGTTCCCAGACCCAAAGCAAGCACGGGGGGCCACCCCACTAATTACACCCGCAACAAAGTCGGCCGGTCTCCGAGACGGACTCAGGGTTTGCGACAGTGGCTGTAAACGACAGCAAATCCCAAAACTGGGACTGTCGATACCGCGAAAACACTCCGCTTCCTAAACAGTACAGTGTGCTCCTCGCACAATCGTAAATAAAGCAGTAAAGCATGGCATAAGTACAGGATAGTAAATAAAACCTCAAACTAGTTGTGGCCCCCAGTACAATACTTTGAAATCAGGTACTAATCAATGGGGGGCTCATATCTCCCCACCTGTGGTTAGCGCGCTCGATCTCGGAATAGGTGTCAAGAACTCGGGGTCCTACGGGACACGAGTGGGCGATCGGAAACCAGATATTATCTATCACCCACCGGTGCCTCTGCTTACCTACTTCAATTTTAGTTGTTAAATAGTAATTAAAGTGAACAATAAGTAAAGCCATGATCATCTCCAACATCAACATGCGGCAATACTCCAACAACTGTGGGACTTGATGACACGCAACAGCACTTGAGCGAGCGACTACGGCGCGCGGGTCCAACTATCTACCAAACAACAGGTAATAGGAGGTGTCCAAGGCAATATAAGGCTGCAAGGAATAACACGGGTACGGAAACTAGAGCAACGCAACACACATAGCAAGAGATCAACAGGAGGGAATAAATACTATAAAAGTAAGATAGGTAGAAAGGGGGAGATGCTCGCCTGAAAGCATTGCCGAAGGTTCAACCGAAGATCGGGGTGAAGCTCACATCAACTCAACGGCCTTATCCGCGAAGAAGCAAAACACTAGAATAAACATCGGATGCACTATTTAAGATTACGGCAGAAGATCGGGCATGATGCATGTATGATGCATGGCATGGCAAAGGTGCGATGCGATTGGGCAATATTAAGTGGAACCGGGGTCCCGACATTTAATTAGACGGTTCAAGTTATTTATCTACCCCGCAAATTAAATGTTGCATTAGCAAGACAAAAGATGGCACCGGTTCGCTACACAAGTTTAAATGAGGCCAATATAAGGCTAGATTTGCCCGCATTTGGGCCCCATATTTAATTATGAGGTGAATCGGCATAAGGCCCCCAAACCAATGATATGCATGCGAGGATGTCAATTTAATATGCGACAAGTTTATTATATTATAAAATAGGGTTTCGGGAAGGGGTTCACACATTAGGGGTCTCGACGAACTTGGGGTTCCGGGGTTCGGGGCCGGTCTCAGGGTTCGGATCTGGGGTTCGGTCCTGGCGGAAGCGTTCTCGGATAACTGAGGTAGATCTTGTCGCATCCGGGAAGCAGGACTGGGTTCGGCACCGGGGGCGCATCGGACTCGCCCTGGTCGGTGTCGATCTTGTCGTCGATGGCGAACTCGAGTGGATCGGGTACCGGGGTCTTCAGATCCGTGAAGTAGATCTTGTCGCACGGTGTCCGGGAAGACGAACTTGGCGTATTCGCGTCGGCGATGTGGGCGTGTCGAGGGCTCGGCCTTTGGATCCATGTCGGAGGTCTTGGGGTTCCGCGGTCTTCGGGTTCCGAGAGTGTCCATGTTGGAGGTCTTCGAATCCGAGGATGGGGCTCCAAAAATCCATTTGGAAGATCTTGTTGGTCTGGCATCATCGCGTCCGGTCACTATGATGAAGTACTTGGGGTTCCCACTTCGATTGCAGATGTCGGACTCGGGTTGCATGTCAACGAGGAGGCCTTGTCGCATCCAACTTGCGTCGGTCTTTGACAACAAAAATGCCTCAACATAATCACATCAGCAGATTGGGGCCGAGACAGAATGTCACCAAGCGACAGCGGCAGGGGGTGGCCGGGCGTGGGTGCCTGGCTGCAGACGACGGAGGGCGGGGGTCGCGGGCAGGATGACGGCGACGGCTGCGCCGGAGGCGGCTGCAGCGAGGCGGCCGCTGGAGGGGGACCGAGGCCGAGCGGGGGCGGTGAGCCTGGCGAGGCCGGCGGCGAAGCGGTGGGGACGAGCGGGGAGGAGGCGGTTGGTCGCCGGCGGGCTCAGGCGGAGGTCGGGGAGGGGCGCCTGGGCGACGGTGGCTCGGGGACGGCTGAGCCGGCGTCGGGCGAACGGTGGCGGGGCGGCAGGGACGCGGCGAGGGGGTTCCCAGGGGCGGCGCGACTCAGGGGTAACGGGGCCGATGCGGGGATGCGCGGAGGAGGCCGGAGGCGGGGAGCTCGGGCTCGGGCGGCGGCGCCGGATGCGGGGGAGGCGGGCGGTCGGCGGCGCGTCGGCCGGAGAGGAGGCGGGGCTCGCGGGTACGGCGCGCCGAAGGGCGAGGCGGGCCGGCGAGGCAGACGCGGCGGCCGGAGAGGGGTCGAGCGGGGCGGGGGCACCGGCGACGGGGACGGGGAGCCCGGGGCGAGGCAGGCGGAGGGGGTCGCGGCGGTGCTGGCCTGCGGTGGCGGCACGCGCGCTGCGAGGGGAGGAGGCGGCGGGGAGCGGTGGTGAGGGCGAGGCGGAGCCGGCGGGAGGTGAGGTGAGGCGGCCGGCGGCTGGTGGCGGGGTGCCGGTGAGGCGCTTGCAGAGGGGAGGCGCGACGAGGCGTGCGGGAGAAGGGAGATGGGGTCGGGGCCGGGGCGCGTGGGTGGGGCAGGTGGGGACGCGGGCAGGTGGGCACGCGGTGGGGCCCGGGTGTCAGGGAGTGGAGTGGGGTGGGTGCGTGCTCTGCGTGTGTGCTGTGTGGGGTGGGGTTGTGTGCTGAGAGAGAGAGGGGGAAGGGAGAGAGGTTGTTTGGGGGTGAGATGGCAGCATGTGAGTGGTGGAGGGAGGGAGAGACGTGAGGTGGCGAGAGCGGATTGGGTGGGGTGAGGTGGCTGGAGGGGTGGGTAGATTAGGTTGGGTAGCTTAGGGATTTCGGGCGAACCGTTTATTTTTTTGGGGGTGGTCGTTCGGGTCGAATCGGCCCGTTCGACTGCCCCACTAAAATAATTAGATATTTATTTAATTTGCAATATTTTTTTATAAATAGATTTTAGACAAACAAAATATCCGGAAGCTTCCGGGGTTTAATTTGAAATAGAAGGAGGGCTAGTTTCAGAAAATAGTAGACTTTCGCGACATAGTTACAAGTACAATAATATGCATGATGATGACGATGCTCAAATGCAATGTGGCATGATGACATGAGCATGCGGTCATGATGATGCTGTTGCCTGTCAAAACCCACCGACGAGCAGCGACGAGCAACACGAAGAGCCGGGAGGCTCCCAGAACTGCTGGTGGGCCCTGGTCCCTCGGGCAACGGGCCGCAAAACTCCGGCACACGTCCTGGAGGATGCGAGGGCGTGCCACCTGACCTATACCTGGTCAGGAAGGTGATGGGTTGCTTCGAGTGGTTTCCTGCATGGCAAACAAACACACGTAAAATTCAAGCCGCAACCGGCTCCCAGGTTTCCCTGTGAATCGGCTCCTAGAGCCGATTATCCCATGGTTCTGCATTAAATCTACGATAACATGGGGTTTTGCTTCATCAATACAAGTTAAATCGATCTACGACGGTTTAACGTTTTCACCACATAATTGGAACATCCTACACGTAATTGAGCCTGGTAGATACAAAAGATGATAGAAAACTAACCCTAGAGAAGGCCTAAAAACCAACGTAAAGTCAATTCCCGGAACAACTCCTCTCGGACTGGCAAACCATATCTTATATACTACTGGATCGTTCAACCCGTTTGCAAGGCCTGATCATGTAGATATCAAACTAAACCTTGGAGAACAAGGCGAAACTATAACGGATCAAATCGACTGAATAAAGATCAAGCAAGATGCCACCCTTACACCCGGGAAAAGGTGCAAAGGCGGCGAGATAACTAGAGGCAGCATAACTAAGCAATCATAACAAAAAAGTACCGATGCTAGCCTAAACAAATCTATGATAATAGTGTTACTCGCCATTAACAAGGCTTCAGTACGAGTAACACCAAATAACGCATAAGTAGATACTGCCTAGATCGCAAGATGCGATCTAGGCAGCATGGTACTTACCCGAGAAAAACCCTAGAAACAAGGGGTGGCGATGCGCCGAGATTGTGTTTGTTGTGAACGTGATCGTCCTCCTTTCTCAATAACCTTAGGTACATATTTATAGTCCGGAGACTTTCTATCTTTGGAATAACTCTAACAACTCTATCTCTTACCTAAACCGAAACGGAACCTATTACAATATAAGATACACGGGCAATTTAGCCCAAATCAACGCACAAGGCCGATTCAATAATACGTTGCATATACGTATCTTCTAAGCCCATCTTGATTACGGCCCATCTCCTCCTTTGGCCAAAATGTGGCGATAACACATGCCCCCCTGGTTTTGGCAATAATAATTCCAAAACCACTCTGTTTTTTCCCTCTCCTCTTTTTTTCTGTATCGGGTTACGCGTTGCCAGAATGCGTTGCAGAGCAGAATCGTCACGCCACCCCCTCATCATGATGCCCTGTCTTCTCCACTTCTCCGCAGTGCATGATTTGACAATTTCGGCAGCACATTCTGGGAAGCCGCTATAGCATTGAACCACCTCCCACTATTCCCCTTATTTAAATTCATCTGAGCAGTTTGCAGCCCCATCTTCCTCCAGCAGCCAAAAAACCCTCTTCCTCCGCCGAAAAAACCCTCTTCCTCCGCCATGGCCTCCTCTTCTTCCGCCCTTTCCTCCCAATCTTCCAACACGATTAGCGACCGGGAGCCGACGCCGGAGCACCCGCCAACGGCGGCGTACGAGACTCTCGCCCCACAATGGTGGGACGAGAGGGATTGGAACTTCGCCGCCTGGTCGGAGGACGACGAGTCCTTGACCGATGGCGAGGAGGGCCTGCAGTTCCTTGTCGACGGGGAACTGGAGGTGGAGAGCACCGACGACGCCTGGTCCTGGGATGGCGTCGAATCCTCCGACGAGGAGGAGGAAGCGGAGGAGGACACCTCCTCCGACGAGTACCCGCCGGTGAAGCGCTTCCGCGCCGGGTCTAGCGAGGACACCGAAGACGACGACGAGGACGAGGAGGCCCCTGCTGGCATCTTCATCAGCAGCAGCGAAGACAACGCCGGCAGCAGCGCTGATGACAGCGAACAAGACGACGGCGACGACACCAGCCTCTAGATTAGGAACTAGTAGTAGTAGTACTAGTAGTAGATTCCCTTTTGTAAGCAATCAGCTCCATTGTAAACAATCGTCTTTTGAATGAACAAAGATTGCCTTTTTCAACTCGAAGATTGCCTTTCCAACTTAATTTTGCCGATAGTCAAAATAGGTCGATGTTCCAGAAGCCGATAATAATGTATCGGCTTTCACCATGCTACGCTCATACAGTCAACCAAGTCACAGCCCAAAGAGCCGATGGTAAAACATCGGCTTTCCCAAAAACGTTGACAAGGTCAAATTTGGTCGCATACTTAGACAAATCTGAGCGGCCACTTCCCAGTTTCAAACGGTAGCCTGCGACCCTCTTCAAAAAGGGGCGACCCAGATCTCCAATTGCTCACCGACCAGATCGAGCTCACAGCGCCAAGAACCCTCGATCCCCAATTGCATAGATCCATCTCCGCCGGCAAACTAGATGGCGGAATCGTCCAACACCAACCCAGCGGTCTCTGGTCTGAAGGTACGCCTACTCCTCGCAGTCTGAATATGATGCTAGAATTAATGGCAAACACCTGAATTAATGCCTTATTCCACCATTAAATTTTTTTTAGGTTTCAGACATTCTGCTGCCGCACCCTTCTCTCCCAAATTCTCTCTGTCTTGGCCCCCGTACAGATTCTAGTCCTGCCCATCTGATCTCTTGTGAAGCAAACAGAATCCCCTTCGTAAGCCAAGACCTAGATATGAACTCTTGGGCCGACTGCTTGCGAGCCTGGCCTAATCCCCCTGAACATTGGGTCTCTTGGTTCAGCAGGGTAGCTAGAGCTTACCAATCCCAATGGGAAACCACGGGAATAGCCGATGCCTTGCATTTGTCATTGTCTCCCCTTTAAAAACACGAAAATCTTCTAAAAACCATCGGCTATTTCTGGTCCGATGCTCTGAACTGCTTCATGTTTGGTCATGGCCCCATGACACCAACTCTGTTAGACGTGGTGATGATTACTGGCCTGGACGTTACATCAGCCAGCCCCTCTGCTTTCAAGCTGACTAAGGTCCCCTACAAGCTGTCTTCCAAAACAGACTGCACGAACTGGGGTGCCTACCTCCAACGCCATATGAAAACTAAAGGCCCTGTCACAGAGAAAGAACACACAGCTTTTCTCAACTTCTGGCTGGAACATTTCATATTCTGTGGCCCTTCCCTTGCTCCAACCAAGAATTATCTCTCCTTAGCCTACGAGCTTGCCAAAGGCACTCAACTTGGCATCGGCAAACTGTTCCTTGGAGAGGTCTATCGATATCTCCAGTTGATGTCTGTCAAACTATTCTCTGGCATAGCAGTCAAAACAGGAGGTCCTTGGTGGTTCATTCAGCTATGGGCTCAGCTGTATTTTCAAAACCACGTCCCAAACTTCCCCCTTTTGGCGAGTTGCACCTTTCCAGATGTTAAAGGGAAGCAGATCCGATGCACCAGCTACGGCCAAGCTTTGTATAGACTGCCAGGTAGTAAACTGATCCCTCAGGAAGCATCCAAGTGGTTCAGCACTTTCTTTCAAGGCCTGGACAATCCTATCTTCTTTCCTTATATGGAAGAATCGGAACATTTTGAAAATCCAATCTCCTTCAGGCTAGACAACTTTGCCGATGACACCAGCACTCGGCAACTATTTTCCACTGTGATCCGTCCCTGTTTCCTTCCAGTTGGCATGAGCACATCCAACAGAATAATCAAGCCTGGATATAAATTCTACCAGCCGGTCCTAGTGGCTCGGCAATTTGGCCTTGGACAAGTACCTCCCCATTTCTTTCTCCACCATCTTACAGAGAGCAGAGCCGACCTGCCCGATCCTCTCACCAGTCAAAGGTGTTATTCCTTCTTCGATGCTCTGACCATCCCAATTCCTAACGACCTCACCTTCGCTTCATCAACCGATGGCTTTGAAAACTGGTGGTCGATGTGGAAGACTCATGCCTTCAGGAGAGCTCTGGGACCGTTGCTGAAACAGCTCGATGCTGAATATGATATCCCCGTAGAACAGGTACTATTACTTGCAAATTTTCTTGATGCAGCTCATAAATGACTCTTCTAATAACCCGCTCTGTCTCCTTGCAGCAACACGATGGTCCTGAACCTACACACGATGATGGCTCCCGCTTCGAATTCTTCCCACCAGCTCCAGTGGTCCTTTTCTGCAAAAACTCGCCACCTTTGAAAAAGGTCGTGATGCAGAACCAGCCGATATCACCACAATCGGCTTCTAAGAACCAAGTAACTTCAAGGTCAGCTGCCCCTCGAGTTCCAACTAAAACAAGAACGGTGGTGAGGAAGGTAGCTGCCAGGAAGACTTCGAGGCACCGGAGCCCTTCTCCAGGAAGTTCGCATGTACGCTGATCCATGCCTTGGTTGATCTCTCTCATTCTTTCATTCTTGCAGACATGCTCGTGTTTACTAGCTCTCCTTCTCTTGCAGGCTTCCGTCGAAGACACCTCCCATGAGGACACACAACCCAATCGAGGAGAATTGAGCCCAACAGACTCTAAGAGGACTGCCACACCAAACCAGCCAGATTTGCCACCATCGGCTCCCAGGAAAAGGCCGGTTCCTAAACCTACTGCCCCCCGAGCATCAGTCGAGGCGGGGCCACTTGTGAGCCCCAAACGGGCTCGCAAGGGACTGCAAACTTCTTCGTCGAGCCAAGAGGTTTCGAAAGTCATCACCCTTCATGCTCTTACTACTTTTTTCTTCATCTGCCAATTCATCACCATTCGCATCGGCTAAGCACCTTTCATGCAGACGACCGATGCTTCTAGTGGGAAGGCCGGGGCCGTGCCGATGCCTTTAGCCAAGCCGGACCTAGCAATCCCCGAAGGTGCAGATGAAACAGCTACCACCTTGGCCAAGTCCCCAGCAACCACACACAAGCCGATTGTCTCGTCATCTGCTATCCCCTCGATCTTAGGAGAGGTACGTTAGCTTCTTTCGGCTCATCCTTCCATGTTGGACGCACACTGACGCTTTTTCGGGCTGCCAGGGTTGTGATATTTCAGGCTTGCTGACGTTCGATCCTGATTCCATCGAACCAACTCCCTTTGTCGCCAACGATGAACCACGAGCCAAGGCCGTTCTACCCCAATTCCAGCGTCTTAAAGCCTTGCTGTCCTCCCCGATCGAGGAGTTGATCGAGGGTTCTGAGGAGGTGAAGAGCGTTCTTGCCGAAATCAAGGACCAACTCCCAGTAGCATTGCAGGTGAAGCTTTGGCCAGTTGTAACTCTGTCTTTCTATGGGTCAAGGGTGAAGTTAGCTCGTGAAAGGATCAATCTGCGCCGCGCCCAACTTCCGCTGAAGGCCAATATTGCAGACAGATGTCAGCAGCTCAACGAGAAAAAGGCATCTTTGGATGCCAAAACTGACACCTCTGTCAGTACCGCCGAGCTCGCATCCTTAAAAAGGGAGTTGGAAGATCTTGAAGAGAAGGTCCGGGCGACTAAACAGCTCATTCGTGACAAGGAAGCATCCATCGCCCGCTCCCAAGACGAAGCAGAAAGCCTCAAAGCTCAACTGAAGACCGATCTGGCAGAAATACGTGCCCTGAACAAGCAGCTAGTGACGGGCAAGGACGAAGATGACGAAGCCGAGATCGCCGAGGTGGATCGTGTCCGTGCTGACGCCCTCCACGCCTTCGAGGCATTCCTTGAGTAGCTCGTTCATGTAAACTGGCACCTGCTTGTAACAGTTTGAACCTCTAGAGTCGATGGCTGTGCATCGGCTGTATATTTTTTTTATTGGCCGATTTCATGTATTGGCCCCCATATCTCACTGTCTATCATCCCACATGTTTGGGAAATATTTCTTTATTGGCCGATTTCATGTATCGGCCCCCATATCTCACTGTCCATCATCCCACATGCTTGGGAAATATTTCTTTATTGGCCGATTTCATGTATCGCCCCCCATATCTCACTGTCCATCATCCCACATGCTTGGGAAATATTTCTTTATTGGCCGATTTCATGTATCGGCTCCCATATCTCACTGTCCATCATCCCACATGCTTGGGAAATATTTCTTGAGATGCTGACCGTTGACAGCCACTGGGAATTCACGCCATCCAGCTCCTCCAGCATGTACGCGTTCCCCCTTAAAACCTGATCGACCCTGTATGGCCCGTGCCAATTTGGAGACCATTTACCGTATGCTGCATCCTTGGTTCCTAATGGCAATATAGCTTCCCATACGAGATCGCCAACGTGGAACTCCTTTGGTCTCACTTTCTTATTATATGCACGAGCTACCTTGGCCTTGTTCTCTTTGATTTTCTCAAGCGACCACAGCCTAAGCTCAGTCAAATCCTCAACACTGTCACTCATCAGGGCCGCATATTCTTCAGTTGTTAGATCGTTCTGAAAAGTGACACGTCTCGATCCAGCCGTAATTTCTCAGGGCAATACGGCTTCTTGTCCATAGACTAGATGGTATGGCGAGGTTTTTATCGCTCCATGACATGACATGCGGTAAGCCCATAAAGCCTCTGACAAAACCTCGTGCCAACGCCTAGGGTGCTCGTTGACCTTCCTCTTGATCAGCTTGATAAGGCTCTGGTTGGACGCTTCAGCTTGCCCATTTGCTTGAGCATAGTATGGAGATGATCGAATCAGCTTAATCCCTGTGTCCTCACAGAACTTTCCAAACTCGTGAGAAATGAAGACCGAACCTCCATCGGTCGTGATAGTTTGGGGAATCCCGAATCTATGAATGACATGTTCTTTCACAAAATCGATAACATCCTTCGAGTTCACTGACTTCATAGGGACGGCTTCCACCCATTTAGTGAAATAATCCGTAATGGCCAAAATCCACATGTGGCCTTTGCTTGATGGAGGATTGATCTTGCCGATCATATCCATGCCCCAACCTCGGAATGGCCACGGCTTGATGATGGTGTTCATTGCTGACGCGGGTACCATCTGAATTTTTCCAAATTTCTGACATGCTTGACACCCTTTGTAGTACTTAAAACAGTCCTCAAGCATGGTAGGCCAATAAAACCCTGATCGCCTGATCAACCACTTCATCTTGTGAGCCGATTGGTGAGTTCCACAGGCGCCTTCGTGTACCTCGTGTAGGAGCCGATTGGCCTCGGTTGGCCCCAGACATTTGAGCAGTAACCCTTCCAGAGTCCTGTAGAACATGTCGTCCCCAATAAGCACATATTTCATGGCCTTGTACCTTATCCGTTTAGGTTCCCCCCGAGCCGAATCCTTCAAGTAATTGAAGATATCGGCTCTCCAGTCGTCCGCCTCCAGGAACTGTACCTGAACATCAGCTCCATCTGCTACGTCCTTGTATCCTGAAGCCATTTGTGCGAGGTCATTCGCCTCGATATTCTGCGATCGCGGGATCCAGTGCAAGTTTATGTACCGGAACTGTGCCATCAGCTCACGGCATTGCCACCATAATGGGAAGAGCGACTCGCTCTCGCACTTGTATTCCTCCGTGAGTTGGGAAATCACCAATTTGGAGTCTCCAAAAATTTCCACTGCTTCTGCTCTAGCTTCGATGAGCAACTCCATTCCCTTGCGTATCGCCTCATACTCAGTGACGTTGTTGGTGCAAGGGGTAGATAGCCTGATGGAGAAGGAATATGTTGCCCCCCGGGGCGACACGAGTAGAATGCCGATGCCGCAACCATCATCACAAACCGATCCATCGAAAAACATAGCCCACGCTCGTATAGACAGTGCTGCTATATTGGTGTTGGTTCTTTCAGCAATAAGGTCGGCCAACGCCTGACCCTTAACCGCTTTCGCGGGTTGATACCGGATGTCAAATTCCGATAATGCAAACATCCATTTGCCGAGTCGGCCTTTCAACATAGGAGCCGATAGCATGTGCTTTATGACATCTGATTTGCATATAATGATAATCTCTGCTGAGAGCAAGATGTGGCGCAGCTTGGTGCAGGTGAAAAACAGGCAGAGGCACAACTTATCAACCTCAGGATACCTTGTCTCTGCATCCAGCATCCTTCTGCTGATGTAAAACACAACTCGCTCCAGGCCATCGTAAACTTGCACCACCACCGAGGCGATGGACGTGTCAGCTACTGACAAGTAAATGTAGAATGGCCTATCTGGCTGGGGTGGAACCAATACTGGCGGCTTCGTTAAATATTCTTTAATTTCGTCGAAGGCTCGTTGTTGTTCTGTTCCCCAGCGGAACTACTCATCAGATTTAATTTTTACCAGTCCCATGAACGTCTCTATTCTTCCTGACAGATTGGAGATGAATCTTCTGACGAAGTTGATCTTGCCGATGAGAGACTGCAGTTCTTTCTTCGTTGTAGGTGGCTTCATTGTTCGCACTGCCTCTTGACTTTTCAGGCCGATCTCAATTCCGCGTTCATGGACCAAGAAGCCCAAGAACTGACCGGCCGTTACACCGAAGGCACACTTCTTTGGATTCATCCGTAGGCCGAATTTTCTTGTTCGGTCCAGGACGCGCTGCAGATCGCCCAAGTGTCCTTCTACTGAGGCAGACTTGACCACTACGTCATCGATATAAATTTCCACCAGCTTGCCGATCAGATCATGGAAAATGTAATTCATGGCTCTTTGGTACGTGGCGCCGGCATTCTTCAGTCCAAACGTCATGACTACGTCTTCAAACAACCCCACCGAGCCTGGGACTCTGAATGCAGTCTTGTGTATATCTTCCGGAGCCATAAAAATTTGGTTGTAACCGGCATTGCCATCCATGAAGCTCAAGACTTTATGCCCAGAAGCTGCGTTGATTAATGTCTCTGCCACCGGCATCGGATACTCATCCTTTGGAGTGGCTCTATTGAGATCCCGAAAATCTATGGCAACACGCCAGCGGCCATCTTTTTTCTCTACAGGTACGATACTAGAAATCCACTCCGCATACCTGCATGGCCTGATCAACTTAGCTGTCAACATTTTCTCGATCTCTTTCTTGACTTCTTCCAAAATTTCGGCCTTCATCTGTCGTGCTTGCTGCTGGAACGGCCGAAACCCCTTTTTAAGCGGGAGTCTATGCTCGATGATGCTCCTGTCTAGCCCGGGCATTTCTGTATAGTCCCAGGCAAAGCAATCTGGATATTCTTTCAACAAAGCTATCATCGGACCCCGCAGATTCGGATCTAACTTCTTGCTGATAAATGTCGGTCGTGGCTTATCCCCAGGACCGATGTCAATTTCTTCTAGCTCATCAGCGGAGGTGAACCCATACCCTAGCTTTCCGTCACCCGTTAAATCGATGCTAAAGACGGGGCAAACAGTTGGTGAGGGTAACAAAAATAATTTGGGCCGATTGCCTGAATTGGCCCCCTTTCTGATTGCATTAGTCAAGGAAGGTTTACAACTTATCTGTGCTCCACAATGGCAGGGCATCTCCCTACTACGACTGCATGGCCTGCTTGTCGCAAGACTACTGCTTTTTATTTTTTGCAGCCGATCGCGGGGATCGGCCATACCACGCACGATCGTGGACTTTGCTACTCTGTCAGGCTAGTGGATAAGACCAGCCTCACCCCGTTTTTTTGTAACTTCAATGCGCTCACAGCCGTCTAGACTGATTCCAGAGATCAGCTCTTGGTCGTCTGCTTCCCAGACGTTCATGCCAGCTATGGAGATCTCGATCGAATCATCTGCATGGATGACCTCCACTTCATCTCCATCCCACTGTATTAGGCACTGGTGCATCGTGGATGGAATGCAGCAGTTGGCGTGAATCCAATCTCTCCCCAGCAAGACAGCGTAGGTGCTTTTGCTGTCTACGACGAAGAATGACATAGGGATGATTTTTCTGCCCACGGTCAGATCCACGTTCAGTACGCCTTGCGTTTCTGAAGTTTGGCCGTTGAAGTCGTTTAACATGACGTTGGTTTTGATCAGATCTGCAGTGGAGCGTCCCAAACGTCGTAGCATGGAGTACGGCATTATATTGACTGCCGCTCCGGTGTCAACCAGCATCTTGCTGACAGGCTGCCCATTGATATAACCTCGCAGGTACAGGGCTTTCAGATGTTTGTAGCTCTTTTCTCGTGGCTTTTCAAAGATAACCGGCCGTGGGCCGCAGTCAAACTGTGCCACTGGTAGCTCGTTGGTTCTTGGAGCGCAAAACTCTGGCGGAAGTGTGAACACCATGTTTGTGCCAGCCGATGTCTTTGCGTCGGCTTTTACTGGTTTGGGGCGCCACTCCTTCCTTTTCGGACGAGCCTCCGTTTCCAAGGTTTGCCGAACTTTCACGGCCAGATCGGGCCGTGCTTTCCTTAAAGCGTGGAGGTACTGCGCCTCGGCTTCCTCCAAGCTACGCAGTCGCTGAACTCTACGCTTTTGGGTGTGTCTGAGCCCATCGGGACACCACCTT
Organism: Avena atlantica; assembly: GCA_910589765.1. Taxonomy (NCBI): domain Eukaryota; kingdom Viridiplantae; phylum Streptophyta; class Magnoliopsida; order Poales; family Poaceae; genus Avena; species Avena atlantica. The sequence goes on from OU342739.1 coordinate 125,317,847, forward strand.
GGCCGGTGATATCTGTCTTCTTATTTTTCACCCTTTAGCTCCTTGAGACCTTGTGCTCGAGATGACTCCTCTCGCCTGTTCTGAGGTGGGAGGGGTCCTAGACGCTTGAACACTGAGACTGGATCTATGTCGCCCTTCTGCTGTCCACACTCCGGGCAGTTGTCGATCGTAGGCAATCGGCTCATTCCCGCGTCCCAGCAATACTTAAAGAAAGGACAATCCCAATGTTTATCCACGCCTTCTTTTTCCTTCGACTTTTTCCTAGCGAGGTGCTCATATCCTTCATTTTCCCTATCGTGCCGACGACGTCGGTCATACTGACGCTCATATTAAGGAGATGCGTGGAGTGTGGCTTCTGATATCGCACGCTTCTCACTTGCTCCTCGGTTAAATACCGCCTGTCATCATAACGGGGCCGGTCACGTGGACCAGCCTCCTCTCTTTCTCTTCCCCGAGAGCAAGCGCCTTCATCCTTATATGTGTCACGGTGGTACACAGGTCCTGCCATGTTAACATCGAACGAGAAATCCAACTGGCGCCTCGTGGAGTGGCTGTGTTCTACCATGTTGACGCTGGGAAATGGGTTTGTGTCTACTTTCATGGCGAATTGCCCAAGGATCAGACGGCCCTGTTCTATGGCCGTTTGGATCTGGCGACGTAGCTCTTTGCAATCATTGGTGGTGTGGGTGAACGAGTGATGCCACTTGCAGTATGGTCTCCCGTTCATCTCTTGAGCCGTAGGGATTTTATGGCCTTCGGGTAACTTCAGCTGCTTTTCTTTCAGCAGTAAATCGAATATCTGCTCAGCTTTGCTCACATCTAAGTCGAACCCTTTTGCAGGCCCTTGCTGCTTTACCCATTTGCAGGACACAGGATCTGCCCCCCGAGCCCATTCAGCCACGGCCACCTCCTGGTCTTGTACAGGATCCTCTTCTTCTGTATCGACCAGGCCTATCAGACGTTTGAACTTGTCTTGGTACAACTCAGGGTGGCGCTGTTCGTACATTGTCAGTTTCTGGGCCATGTGCGCCAATGAATTGTACTCTACTTGGAAAGCCAGATCCTTGATAGGTGCTGAGAGACCCAATACTGCCAGCTCGACTGATTCTTTCTCAGTTAAACGAGCCTAATAACATCGGTTCTTGACAGTCCTGAAACGCTGGATGTACTCGACTACCGTCTCTCCCCGCTTTTGCCGCACCTGCACCAGATCTGCGATGCCAGCCTCGGTAGCTTCTGAATGATACTGAATGTGGAACTGCTCTTCCAGTTGCTTCCAGGTCTGGATCGAATCAGGTGGCAGCGAGGTGTACCACCCAAAAGCTGGTCCTGTCAGAGATTGCGCAAAGAACCTTACGCGTAACTGATCCGATGCTGAAATCATGCCTAACTGTGCCAGGTATCGGCTCACATGCTCGATCGAGCTAGACCCTTCTGATCCGCTAAACCTTGAGAACTCAGGAAGCCGATACTTGGGTGGCAGCGGAATCAGATCAAACTCTTTGGGGTATGGCTTGGAATAGCCGATTGTCCTTCTCTTCGGCACGAAGCCGAACTGGTCTCTCAGGATAGTACGGATTTGCTCCACCGTTTGAGCTGCAGGGGCTAAACTCTCATGACTCGTTCCGGTGGCATACTTGGCTAGCCATGCCTGTTTATCAGCGTCCATCCCAGAGATCCCTGCTCCAGAAACACCTGCTCCCGAAGCCCCTGCTCCAGAAACTCCTGCCCCAGCAATCCCGGCGGTTGCAATCTGGTTCGTGCGCGTCAAGCTGTTGCAGTCCGGCACGTAGGTGCACACATATCCATGTGGGATTTCTTTAGGTGGTTCACACAGGAATTGGCAATCGCCAGGGTCACCTCCGACCTTGTAGACGACGTACGCCGGTGCCCCTGGTGGCTCCGGAGCTGCAAGCGTGAATGGCAGTTGTGTCCTGGTCTGGAGCGGTCTTTCTCCCTGGTGAGACCCTAGGGTAGGCCCCGACGGAGAGTACTGATGTTTCATGATCTCCTGAACTACGCGAACCGCGACACGCTCGAAAGCGTTCACTAAGCTCTCTGAATGGCGGTGAAGAGAATGAGCTACCATGTAATTGACTTCCTGTCGCAGAGCTCTGGTGCGCTCCTCTGAAGGAACGGACAGATCCACCTCATCAAGAGCACCTTCGGGTGAGAACCCTTTCCACTTGATGCCATGTTTACGAGTCCTCTCAAAAGAGCCGATGAGATCGGCTTCGAAGAGAGCTTTGATATCATCGTACTTTGCCTTGTGCTCATCAGGCAAATCGTCGTACGTGACCGGTCTGCCCTCCATCGCAGCGTCAGATGTTGATGCAGATGTTGTTGAATGTCCCACCGGGCGTGCCAGAATGTGTTGCCTGTCAAAACCCACCGGCGAGCAGCGACGAGCAACACGAAGAGCCGGGAGGCTCCCAGAACTGCTGGTGGGCCCTGGTCCCTCGGGCAACGGCCCGCAAAACTCCGACACACGTCCTGGCGGATGCGAGGGCGTGCCACCTGACCTATACCTGGTCAGGAAGGTGATGGGTTGCTTCGAGTGGTTTCCTGCATGGAAAACAAACACACGTAAAATTCAAGCCGCAACCGGCTCCCAGGTTTCCCTGTGAATCGGCTCCTAGAGCCGATTATCCCATGGTTCTGCATTAAATCTACGATAACATGGGGTTTTGCTTCATCAATACAAGTTAAATCGATCTACGACGGTTTAACGTTTTCACCACATAATTGGAACATCCTACACGTAATTGAGCCTGGTAGATACAAAAGATGATAGAAAACTAACCCTAGAGAAGGCCTAAAAACCAACGTAAAGTCAATTCCCGGAACAACTCCTCTCGGACTGGCAAACCATATCTTATAAACTACTGGATCGTTCAACCCGTTTGCAAGGACTGATCATGTAGATATCAAACTAAACCTTGGAGAACAAGGCGAAACTATAACGGATCAAATCGACTGAATAAAGATCAAGCAAGATGCCACCCTTACACCCGGGAAAAGGTGCAAAGGCGGCGAGATAACTAGAGGCAGCATAACTAAGCAATCATAACAAAAAAAGTACCGATGCTAGCCTAAACAAATCTATGATAATAGTGTTACTCGCCATCAACAAGGCTTCAGTACGAGTAACACCAAATAACGCATAAGTAGATACTGCCTAGATCGCAAGATGCGATCTAGGCAGCATGGCACTTACCCGAGAAAAACTCTAGAAACAAGGGGTGGCGATGCGCCAAGATTGTGTTTGTTGTGAACGTGATCGTCCTCCTTTCTCAATAACCTTAGGTACATATTTATAGTCCGGAGACTTTCTATCTTTGGAATAACTCTAACAACTCTATCTCTTACCTAAACCGAAACGGAACCTATTACAATATAAGATACACGGGCAATTTAGCCCAAATCAACGCACAAGGCCGATTCAATAATACGTTGCATATACGTATCTTCTAAGCCCATCTTGATTACGGCCCATCTCCTCCTTTGGCCAAAATGTGGCGATAACAGATGCAATGCACAAAAACAACGCGATTTTCTAGTAGTGGTTTTGCTGGATGCCACAATTCGACACCACTAACAATGGATCTCGCCCTCGAGATCCGCCTCATGGTACCGGAAAGAAGGTCGGCGATCTGAATCTTCTCGCATCGTGTAGATCCTCGCGACACCACTAAAAAGAGGTCGTTGTCCGTGATCGTCGAGAGAACACTCCGGGAACAAAAGGTCGAAGGTAGAGGTATCCACAATAAAGCCACCTCTAGCTTCCGGGGACGGAGTAAAATTGCTGGATCCACTGATTCGATGTACAAGAGCGAATGATAAGAGTAGTGGTATGGTAGCTACTCCATCCCGCACTCAAACCATTACTCTGCACACGAACAGGCGGATTATGCAACCAACTCTCGGAATTAGACTGAAGATCTCGACAATCGAGGTTCGGGAACAAATGAGTGATGCAGACTCTGCATCGGATCTGGCGTAGATGATGCCGTCGCGTCGGAAAACACCGGAAGGCACAAACAAAGAACAAAGAATGGTACCGCAGTAGACGGATTCCTCAGGCAGCACGAACAACGGATGGTAGAACACCGTTATCAAAGAAGGAAGCGAAACCCTAAAGGTACGACGGAACCCAACCACGAGAAATCCTGGACTCGAAGAGAGAGAAGAGAGCGGATTCAAAACACGCAGAGGTGAGAGGAGAATAGAAGAGGGGTAAGGAGTAAAATCAGACCTAATCAGAACTATCCAACCGATTTTGCAAAATAGTTTTGACACTCTACTTCGGCCGTTAGCTAGGTTATCCTACATGCTGGACTTGTGGGGTATCGCAACTGCTGAGCTCTGATACCACTCTGTAACACCCTCAGAATCGGCCCTATGCAAGTTTTAGCGAAACTCGCCAAACCCGCATAGAAACGATTCGAAGGTGCCCACCAGGCACTTTCGTGAGGGTGGAAAACGAAGTAATAACATTACACAACAGTCCTCGATGGGACCCACAGAACAGATATATATACAACACGACTCCATGAGTCAAGAATACAGATATACAGTACAAAGATCCAAATCACCTTGAAAACGATAGAGCGTCCAGCTACGGACAAGATGCAAATGGGGCTAAGAGCCCTGAAGAATAACCAATGGCGTCCATAACCCTGCCCAGGCCAAGCCGGAAGGGTAACCCTGCTAACGACGTCGATCTCAAAACCTGCTTAAACAAAAGGGGTGCCGACAAAGGGCAAAGGAAAAAGAGGAGCGTCAGTACTGAGGCCAGTACACGGCGAGGCTAGAATTCGGCGGTCCTCGCCTACATAGGTATGGTGGACTGAAGCGGCAGCGGCAGCATGCACTAAACAACCTATAGAGACTCGATACAACTGGCGGCTATCAGAGAGAGGGGGGGGGGGGGGTAAGAGAGACCTATTCGGACCCAACCTGGTGCTACCATCAAACAAACCCATCCTGGTGTTTCCCCCTCGAGACCAAACGAGGAAGTCAACCGAGGAACTCACACAGTTGGCAGTTTTATTTATTCGGTTATCGTTGCAGTAATTACTAGTCAGGTATAGATAATCATCCTGATGAAATAAGCAGTGGGCAATTTTAGTTAACCATTCCGTGATAGTTGCAACACTTACTAGTCAGATACCATTAGCATGAGATAACCCCAAAACCCAGCAGTTGTTGGTACTTTTATTTAGCCATTCCGTTGCAGTGAAGCTGATTACTAGTCATATCGGATACAAGTCAAATTAGAACAGTAAACTTTAGTGATAGTTGTCTATGATCAAGCACTGTGCTCCAAGTCGTCCATAACCGCGGACATGGCTTCTCGAAAAGATTTAACCCTGCAGGGGTGCACCAAAGTATCCACAAGCACTTCGACCCTTTTTGCCAGATCAGTTAACATACACCCATCGGTATGTCGGCGGGGCCTAAGTCACGACGTTCCCAGACCCAAAGCAAGCACGGGGGGCCACCCCACTAAGTACACCCGCAACGAAGTCGGCCGGTCTCCGAGACGGACTCAGGGTTTGCGACAGTGGCTGTAAACGACAGCAAATCCCAAAACTGGGACTGTCGATACCGCGAAAACACTCCGCTTCCTAAACAGTATAGTGTGCTCCTCGCACAATCGTAAATAAAGCAGTAAAGCATGGCATAAGTACAGGATAGTAAATAAAACCTCAAACTAGTTGTGGCCCCCAGTACAATACTTTGAAATCAGGTACTAATCAATGGGGGGCTCATATCTCCCCACCTGTGGTTAGCGCGCTCGATCTCGGAACAAGTGTCAAGAACTCGGGGTCCTACGGGACACGAGTGGGCGGTCGGAAACCAGATATTATCTATCACCCACCGGTGCCTCTGCTTACCTACTTCAATTTTAGTTGTTAAACAGTAATTAAAGTGAACAATAAGTAAAGCCATGATCATCTCCAACATCAACATGCGGCAATACTCCAACAACTGTGGGACTTGATGACATGCAACAGCACTTGAGCGAGCGACTACGACGCGCGGGTCCAACTATCTACCAAACAACAGGTAATAGGAGGTGTCCAAGGCAATATAAGGCTGCAAGGAATAACACGGGTACGGAAACTAGAGCAACGCAACACAGATAGCAAGAGATCAACAGGAGGGAATAAATACTATAAAAGTAAGATAGGTAGAAAGGGGGAGATGCTCGCCTGAAAGCATTGCCGAAGGTTCAACCGAAGATCGGGGGGAAGCTCACATCAACTCAACGGCCTTATCCGCGAAGAAGCAAAACACTAGAATAAACACCGGATGCACTATTTAAGATTACGGCAGAAGATCGGGCATGATGCATGTATGATGCATGGCATGGCAAAGATGCGATGCGATTGGGCAATATTAAGTGGAACCGGGGTCCCGACATTTAATTAGACGGTTCAAGTTATTTATCTACCCCGCAAATTAAATGTTGCATTAGCAAGACAAAAGATGGCACCGGTTCGCTACACAAGTTTAAATGAGGCCAATATAAGGCTAGATTTGCCCGCATTTGGGCCCCATATTTAATTATGAGGTGAATCGGCATAAGGCCCCCAAACCAATGATATGCATGCGAGGATGACAATTTAATATGCGACAAGTTTATTATATTACAAAATAGGGTTTCGGGAAGGGGTTCACACATTAGGGGTCTCGACGAACTTGGGGTTCCGGGGTTCGGGGCCGGTCTCAGGGTTCGGATCTGGGGTTCGGTCCTGGCGGAAGCGTTCTCGGATAACTGAGGTAGATCTTGTCGCATCCGGGAAGCAGGACTGGGTTCGGCACCGGGGGCGCATCGGACTCGCCCTGGTCGGTGTCGATCTTGTCGTCGATGGCGAACTCGAGTGGATCGGGTACCGGGGTCTTCAGATCCGTGAAGTATATCTTGTCGCACGGTGTCCGGGAAGACGAACTTGGCGTATTCGCGTCGGCGATCTGGGCGTGTCGAGGGCTCGGCCTTTGGATCCATGTCGGAAGTCTTGGGGTTCTGCGGTCTTCGGGTTCCGAGAGTGTCCATGTTGGAGGTCTTCGAATCCGAGGATGGGGCTCCAAAAATCCATGAGGAAGATCTTGTTGGTCTGGCATCATCGCGTCCGGTCACTATGACGAAGTACTTGGGGTTCCCACTTCGATTGCCGATGTCGGACTCGGGTTGCATGTCAACGAGGAGGCCTTGTCGCATCCAACTTGCGTCGGTCTTTGACAACAAAAATGCCTCAACATCATCACATCAGCAGATTGGGGCCGAGACAGAATGTCACCAAGCGACAGCGGCAGGGGGTGGCCGGGCGTGGGTGCCTGGCTGCAGACGACGGAGGGCGGGGGTCGCGGGCAGGATGACGGCGACGGCTGCGCCGGAGGCGGCTGCAGCGAGGCGGCCGCTGGAGGGGGACCGAGGCCGAGCGGGGGCGGTGAGCCTGGCGAGGCCGGCGGCGAAGCGGTGGGGACGAGCGGGGAGGAGGCGGTTGGTCGCCGGCGGGCTCAGGCGGAGGTCGGGGAGGGGCGCCTGGGCGACGGTGGCTCGGGGACGGCTGAGCCGGCGTCGGGCGGACGGTGGCGGGGCGGCAGGGACGCGGCGAGGGGGTTCCCAGGGGCGGCGCGGCTCAGGGGTAACGGGGCCGATGCGGGGATGCGCGGAGGAGGCCGGAGGCGGGGAGCTCGGGCACGGGCAGCGGCGCCGGATGCAGGGGAGGCGGGCGGTGGGCGGCGCGTCGGCCGGAGAGGAGGCGGGGCTCGCGGGGACGGCGCGCCGAAGGGCGAGGCGGGCCGGCGAGGCAGACGCGGAGACCGGAGAGGGGTCGAGCGGGGCGGGGGCACCGGCGACGGGGACGGGGAGCCCAGGGCGAGGCAGGCGGAGGGGGTCGCGGCGGTGCTGGCCTGCGGCGGCGGCGCGCGCTGCGAGGGGAGGAGGCGGCGGGGAGCGGTGGTGAGGGCGAGGCGGAGCCGGCGGGAGGTGAGGTGAGGCGGCCGGCGGCTGGTGGCGGGGTGCCGGTGAGGCGCTTGCAGAGGGGAGGCGCGACGAGGCGTGCGGGAGAAGGGAGATGGGGTCGGGGCCGGGGCGCGTGGGTGGGGCAGGTGGGGATGCGGGCAGGTGGGCACGCGGTGGGGCCCGGGTGTCAGGGAGTGGAGTGGGGTGGGCGCATGCTCTGCGTGTGTGCTGTGTGGGGTGGGGTTGTGTGCTGAGAGAGAGAGAGGGAAGGGAGAGAGGCTGTTTAGGGGTGAGATGGCAGCATGTGAGTGGTGGAGGGAGGGAGAGAGGTGAGGTGGCGAGAGCGGATTGGGTGGGGTGAGGTGGCTGGAGGGGTGGGTAGATTAGGTTGGGTAGCTTAGGGATTTCGGGCGAACCGTTTATTTTTTTGGGGGTGGTCGTTCGGGTCGAATCGGCCCGTTCGACTGCCCCACTAAAATAATTAGATATTTATTTAATTTGCAATAATTTTTTATAAATAGATTTTAGACAAACAAAATATCCGGAAGCTTCCGGGGTTTAATTTGAAATAGAAGGAGGGCTGGTTTCAGAAAATAGTAGACTTTCGCGACATAGTTTCAAGTACAATAATATGCATGATGATGACGATGCTCAAATGCAATGTGGCATGATGACATGAGCATGCGGTCATGATGATGCAATGCACAAAAACAACGCGATTTTCTAGTAGTGATTTTGCGGGATGCCACACTACCCCTCCTTATATAGGTGGAGGGTGGCCGGTTGGGAGGAGGGATTCCTTCCCCAACTCGGCCTCCTTGGCCGTCGGGTGGAGGGAGGGGACTTCCTCCCCAAGTAGGTTTCCTACTCTCCCTCCACCAAGCAAACTTGTTGTTTGACTTTTTCAAATTGGCGTTTGACTTTCAAACTAGGATTTGATTTATCTCTTTATTTTGCCCAGCCAAGTGACCTAGTACATGATGCAACCATTCCATATTGTCATGATACATTCATGTACCTTTCCCCTCCGGAGTGCCGGACCCTTCTAGAACATTCCTGGTGAAAACACCGGAATCATTCCCGAACTCCAAAACAGGACTTTCCTTATATGAATCTTATTCTCCGGACCATTCCGGATCTCCTCGTGATATCCCAGATCCCATCCGAGACTCCGAACAACATTCAGTCTCTTACTCATCATTCCATAACTACTCAACAACATTGAATCCTTAAGTGTGTCTCCCTACGGTTCGTGAATTATGCGGACATGATCGAGACACTTCTCTGATCAATAACCAATAGAGGACTCTGGAAATTCATATGGCTCCCACATATTTCTACGATTACTTTGCGATCTAATGAACCACTTACATACGATACCAATTTCCCTTTGTCTCACGATAGTTTACTTATCCGAGGTTTTGATCTTCGGTATCTCTGCATACCTAGTTCAACCTCGTTACTGATAAGTACTCTTTTCTCAGTCCCGTGATATGTGATCCCTTGTGAGCCAGTCACATGCTTGCAAGCTAATTGGATGACATTCCATCGAGAGGGCCCAGAGTATATCTATCCGTCATATGGATGGACAAATCCCACTCTTGATTCATGTGTCTCAACCCATACTTTCCGAATACTCAATGCCACCTTTATAGCCACCCAGTTACGGTGTGGTGTTTGATGTCATCAAAGCATCCTTCCGGTGATGGTGATAAGCATGATCTCATGGTCGAAGGAATTAGGTTACTATGTATCAGAAAGCTTATAGCAATTGAACTATTAAAATGACTTGATCTTTATGATACGCTTATCTATAGGAGTATGTCCATCATACCATTCTCCTAATGATATGATCTCGTTGTCAACAACATATCAATGTTCATGATCAGGAAACCATGATCATCTATTAACCAACAAGCTAGTATTATAAATAGGCTTTACTAGGGACTCTAATTTAGTTTACAAATCACACAAGTATTAATGTTTCTAGTTAATACTGTTATAGCATGAATTTAAACATTTATCATAAACACAAAGATATAATAATAACTAAATTTATTATTGCCTCTAGGACATATCTCCAATAGCCCCGTGGCCTCATAACATGCTACATACTCAGCTACCATCGTAGACGATGCCGTGATGGTTTGCTTGGAGCTTTTCCATGATATAGCTCCACCTGCGAGAGTAAATACATATCCTGACGTGGATTTTCTTTCATCTACATCTCCCGCATAGTCTGCATCTGAATACCCTTCTATCTCAAGAGAATCAGTTCTTTTATATGTTAGCATGAGGACTTTTGTGCCTTTTGCATAACGCAATGCCTTGTTCACCATTTTCCAGTGATCTAACCCTGGATTACTTTGGAATCTGCCAAGTACCCCGGTAACAAAAGCTAAGTCAGGGCGTGTACACACTTGAGCATACATCAAACTTCCGACAATAGAAGCATATGGGACCGCTTTCATTTGATCGATCTCATATTGGTTCGTGGGACACTGAAAGTTCCCAAATCTACCTCCCTTGACTATAGGAGCAGGCGTGGGATTACTCACATGCAAAATGTACTTCTTCAGAATATTTTCTAAGTATGCCATCTGCGATAACCCTAAAACCCCCTTTTGTCTATCTCGGTGAATTTCAATTCCTAGAACGAATGAAGCTTCACCAAGATCTTTCATATCAAAGTTCGAGGACAAGAACTTCTTCATCTCCAATATTATACTAACATCACTGCTAGCGAGTAGAATGTCATCCACATACATGATAAGGAAAATGAATTTCCCATTTTTGAACTTTGCATATACGCAATTGTCCTCCTCATTTTCATCAAACCCAAACTTCCTTATTGTTTCATGGAACTTTAAGTACCATTGCCTGGAGGCCTATTTTAATCCATAAATGTACTTTCTCATACGACATCCCATACGCTCTTTTCCTTCCACAACAAACCCTTGGGTTGTGCCATGTAAACATTTCCTTCCAAGTCTCCATTTAGGAATGTCGTCTTTACATCCATCTGATGCAATTCTAAATTGTAGTGTGCCACTAAAGCCATTATGATTCTAGAAGAATCCTTACTTGAGACTAGAGAAACTGTCTCATTGTAATCTATTCCTTCTCTTTGGGTGAAGCCCTTAGCAACAAGTCATGCCTTATATCTTTCAATATTCCCTCTGGAGTCACATTTGGTTTTGTAGACCCATTTACAGCCTACCGCTTTGGCTTCTTTAGGAATTTCTTCTAAATCCCAGACTTTGTTGCTACTCATAGATCTCATTTCATCTTCCATGGCTTCAAGCCACTTCGACGAATGAGGACCTTTAATGGCTTCTTCAAATGTGGTGGGATCACCCTCCGTTTGAACTTCTTCACTAACATAGATCTCAAAATCGAGGGAATAGCTGGCTTTCTAGTTCTTTGAGACCTTCTTAGGGTCTCGCCTTCTGGCACATTCTCTGTGTGGGGCTGTTGCGGCTCTCCCTCATCTGTGGTAACAGGGTCTTCGTTTTCATTCATTGTTACCACAGGAGAACCAACAGCAGGTGTCACATCGACATTGTCCGGTGTCGGTGCAACAACAGGTATCGAGAAAAATGGTTCCTGAATCATCGTAGTGGGTGCATGCACCCGCTTCTCCTCAAGGTTTATTTCTCGGGATACCGTGCTCCCCCTGATCATCTGATCCTCCAGAAACACAGCGTGTCTCGTTTCTACAAACTTAGTAATTCTATCTGGACAATAGAAACGATAACCTTTTGACTTGTCTGGATAGCCAATGAAATGGAAACTTACTGTCTTGGGATCTAACTTCCCAAGGCTTGGATTGAAGAGCTTTGCCTCAGCTGGACAACCCCACACTCGTAAATAATTGAGTGAAGGTTCGCGACTAGTCCATAACTCATATGGTGTTTTAGACACCGATTTACTTGGAACTCGATTAAGTATATGAATGGCGGTTTTTAACGCCTCCATACACAAACCAATCGGTAAGGTAGAGTAACTTAACATGCTTTTGACCATATCCATCAAGGTATGGTTTCTTCTTTCAGCTACTCCATTCTGCTGAGGCTCGCCCGGTGTTGAATACTGGGCGACTATACCATGTTCCTGTAGAAACCTTGCAAAGGGTCCCGGAACTTGGCCATATGGGGTATGCCGGACGTAGTATTCGCCTCCATGGTCGGACCTTACTACTTTAATCTTTAAACTATGCTGATTTTCAACTTCAGCCTTAAATATCTTGAATTTATCCAATGCTTCTGAACGTTCTTTAATGGGATAAATGTAACCATAACACGAATAATCATCCGTGAATGTTATGAAAGAGTCATAGACATCCACAGATGTCACAGGAAATGGACCGCATATATCGTATGAATTATTTCTAATACTCATGTGCTTCTTTTGGCGCCTATCTTAATGTTCTTTACAAACTTTCCTTTAATGCAATCGATGCATTGCTCTAAATTTGAAAATTATAGAGGTGGAAGAATTGATTCTTTTACTAAGCGTTCTATTCTCCCCCTCGAAATTGGCCTAAACGACAGTGCCATAATTTCGATGAGACATCATAAATTCTTTTCCTCTTACTCTTTCCATTCAGGGATGAGGAGGCATTCTCATTTTCAGCGCTTATTTCATTCACATTCTCACAGAGTGATAATAAATAAAGCTTGTCTTGTCTGAAGGCAATACCAACAATCTTATTATTCAACTTGATTTTACATTGACCATCGCCAAAATGGCAATCAAAACCACAATCATCTAAGCGCGACACGCTTATCTAGTTTCAATGCAAAGAGGGTACATAAAGCACATGAAAGAACATGTGAGGCCCCCATGTGTGGTTTTGGTAATTAATGACAATATTTATGGACTAATGTGTGTATTAAGTTATATTTGTAGGATTTGTCCATTGGCATCGCTTGGAGCATGTGTTGGCTTCAAGGTCGATGAAATGCAAAGAAGATATGTTGTGCATGCTCAATATGCGGGGTCGATGATGAGGAATTAAGAAAGGCGTTCCATCTTGAGAAGGGCAAGACCGTCTACATCGAGCTCAAGTGGAATGCTCAAGGCAAAGGTATAATCTTGATAGGTTTTCCCTTTTGCCGGTCTCTTATTGTGTGTAGGAAACCGGGTTTATGATAGATAACTGTAAAGGGAGTGTCCCAAACTTTACACAATATAAGGTGGTATCCCCTGTGTTTACAATGCTAGTCCCTGGATCAATAGCTAGCATCCACAGTTAAGATGTAATATCAAGAAACAAAGGTCATAATATAACTTTATAACCAGGAATAACATAGTTTTATTACATCTTACATAGCTCATTTGGCTATTGCATCACATTGCAGCGGAATAACTATAATCATGGGGTCCTTCATCTTCAAAGTGCCACAGGCAGATGTTGGTTGTAGACTTTGTAATCCTAATCAATCAATCTTCACTAAAATCAATCAAACCTGCAACATTACAAGTTACAGCCACAAGGGTCAATACTTTGGAATAGTATTGGCAAGTGATACTATGGTAGTATAGTGGAGTCTAACATCTATATGCATTTGGCTAAGTGGAGTTGAGGCTTGCATTGCTCAAAATAGATTTTTCCTTAACATTTGAAAATACTAAGTTTTGCTTGGCAAAATCATTTTTCTCAATCAAAGATTTGAAGATCCTTTAACCAAGGCATCTCTCAATCCAAGATTGAAGATTTCAAACAACCCTTGTTCAAACCACAATATTTTAACTTACAAATTTGAATGATGAGATTTTTGATTGCTTCCATGTCTTGATGCTCAAATTGTCCTTTACCAGGGACATGGCTAAGTACTTAGATTTTTCACTCTGCAGAGGTGGTGCACTTTCCCCACAAGACTTGGTTTCCCAAGACAAGATCTTTCAGAACCTTTCCCTTAGACCAAAATGGACGCGCTCCAACCTATCAAACACTAACACCCTCTGTCCATATGGCTAAGTTCTTGCAACCTATATGATCATGGCAGAGCCCATATTTCCAAGTGGTTGCACTTGAAGCTTCTCAACATTTGACATCTCAAATCTCTTTGTTCCTGGGTGGCCATCCACAAGTGAGATACACAAGGTAAACCATAAACATGGGCCTTGTGAACCACTCAACCAAAAACCACCAAGCAAGTCCCATTCCACCCAGGTGATTCATTAACTTAGTTGTTTTATTAAACAAAACTCAAGTCCTCAGACTTAGAATATTTTCCATAGTGTGAATATATATTCCACCCATGTTTTCTATTAGCTAGGCTAAGCTTGATAGTAGTAGGAATCTTAACTTAGGAAGATTTCCACTAAGGTTTCATCTACTAGGTTTTCCTATAGTAAGGTTTATACTTAGCATAAATTCCATGCAAGTTTTACTTAGCAAAATCACTAATGCATAGCGAAAGTAATGGGACAAAAAGTATGAAGCATCACTTGCCTTTTTGGTAGAGTATGGGTTCACTCCTTGTCCTTGCAACAATCACACTCTTCAAGTCACTACAATTTAATCAAGCAAGGCACAAGTTCAATCTACCAATCAAGCAAAACAACACATAAAATGACAAAGTCAAAGTAATGCATGCAAGCATGCCAAGCTTTGTTTTGTTTTGAAAAGTGGTTCCTAATGGGTCATAAACTTTTGAAAACACCTAATGGTCATTTTGTAAAGTGGCAAAGTCATTTGTAAAAGGTTTCACTACAAAAACCATTTTCAAAACAAATATCATTTTATGTGGTGTAGAAATATTTTTTTACCAAGGCATTAATCTCCAAGGTTCAACAAATATGTTTTCAAACCATAAAACTTGTTGTTTAGGGTCAGAGAGTTTAAAACAAAACATTTCCCAAAAGTTTTCCTTCAAAATCATTTTTAATAAATAAACCACATTTCTATTTGACTAGAAATGGTTTTAAATCAAAGAATCTTTATTTTGTTTCACCAAATACATTTTTGAGTCCACAAAGTGTTTCCTATGGTCAGTAGGTTCAAATAAAACCAATTGCCAAAGATTTTAACCCCAAATTCATTTTTAAACAATTTTTACATTCTTAACAAGCATACAAAAGTTTCTGCAAAAACATCCATTCTAACAGATACTATTTGCTAAACCAAGGGCATGGTTGGATAGGTTTTGTTCTACTGATTCCAACGATATAAAGTTTGTAATTTTTGAACGTGTGGATCCAAAGTTACAAAGGTTTGAAAATTGAATCTATAACAGATTCAAATCTATTTTTAAAACTAAACCTGGCCACGTGTCTGACTCTGATTGGACGAAAACGGTTCGTGTGGATCGAGCGACACAGACCACAGGATTAAAAGGGGCATGTGTGGCTCAGATCAATGCTTACCCTTTCGTTTAAGTGAACTTTCCTATCGCTCTGATCTAGATCTAACGGCTCTCGATGCCCCGACCATAAGCTGGCGGCGCTGGACTCTGACGCGCGGCGGCGGCGGCTTGTCAGTGGCGTCGCCGGTGTTACAGGAAGCGATAAGGAGGGAGAGGGTGTTCACCTGGTTCGCTGAACGATGCTGATGCTCAACGTGGTACTGGTTGGTGAAGGGGCGCACGGGTTCGTCTTCAATTGCTCGCCGGAGTCAGGGGCGGCGTCGGTCTCGCTCAGACGTCGACGGGGGCGACACTACGGTGCACAAGAAGACAAGGCAAGAACGGATTTAGATGCGCGAGAGGTTGTCGATCAAGCGTGCGTCATCGAGAGGAAGAAGGGAGGTCAGTACTCACCGGAAAAGACTGACGGAGTGGAGGCAAACGGTGGCGGCGATGGTCGTCGTCGTTGCTGAAGTTATAGGGCGCGCGGGGACGAGCTGGAGTTATGGAGAGGTGCGCCTGGGTTTGGGGAGTTTGCGAGTGTGGTCAAGGAGGCGAGGGGCGATGCGGTGCCGACGGATTTGGTCGAGAACCTCGTCGGAGACGGCGGTGGTGCAGAAGGAATTTGCGACAGCCTGGTGGCTCTCGAGGCGTGGTGTTTGGGGGAAATGGAAGAGGAGTAAGGGGGGTTTTATCACGCGTGATCACTGCGGGTTTTAATCGCGGCATTAAGGCGAATTAAGCCCGAGGAATCAATGGCAGGAGCTAGGAAGAACAGGTCGCTGCGGTGGCGACGATGAACAAGAGAGGGTGGGGTCCGCTTGGCAGTGAAAGAAAGGGAGAGGGAACGGGGTCCACCAGTCGGTGTCTCTGTGGGTGTGGCTTTAAGTGAGAAACGTTTCGTGGAGGGGAGAAAGACTGGGCTTAGTTGGGCTGCTGGGTTGGGTCGGCCAGTTTCTATTTTTTTTCTTCCTGTTGGCTTTTTCTTTTTCCAAATCAAATTTCTGTTTTGAATTTCAATCAACTATTCAAACATTCAAACAATCACCACACTTTTAATGAGTTTTTGGTTCTGTTTATCAACATAAACCAAAATTCAAAATCAAATAATATTTTTATTTTAGAGTCCATTTATAATTAAAGAAAATGGACACTAGTTAATAAATTAGATGGGTTTTAATTTATTTAAAAACTCCATTTGAAATCCAAATATTTTCAAAACCAAATCAGTAGGTTTTATTTGAAAATAAAAGATATTTGGAAAACTTGTTTAAAATAAAATAACATTTTATTTTAGGTGCCATTATTGATTAAATAAAATTGACCTTGGTTATTAAATCAAATAGGATTTGTTTTATTAATATCTTTATTTTTAAATCTAAAATAAAACTAAAAACACTTCAGTAGGTTTTATTTGAGAATATAAAATACTTGGAAAACTTATTTAAAACAAAATAAATAAGTTTTCGTGTTTATTTAAAATGGGAAAAGCCTTTACTTAAATAAAAATTGGATATTAAATCCTTATTATTTTATTTAAATAAACTCTACTCTTTTAATCAAAACAAAACATTTTATTTCAAAAACTTGGCCAAGGTTTAATTTGGCTCTATAAAATAATCTTTATTTATAAATCCACCTTTTATTTTGAAAACCAAATCTTTTATTAAAAGATCCAAAATAGTAATTCCAAATATTTTTATTTTTCCTTTTTCAAATGTTTACCTTTTTAAATCTCTTTTAGGATTTTATTTGATCCAATTTGGTTTGAAGATTTCCAATTGGATTCAAAAAGTTTCTTCTGGCCCTGAAAAACAAACAAAGTTTTATTTTATTCATTTATTTTTCACATTACAAGATTTGGAAAATCTTGGGATGTGACAGGCTACCACCCTTAAAATAAATCTTGTCCCGAGATTTGGGAAGGCTAGGGTTACAAATAGGCTCAAAACAACTAGGGTACTACCACCCTTAAAAATTCTCAAACAAATATTACATATTGGCCTCCTTGGGATCCTGGGGAAACTTCTCTAAGTAAACTTTTGCATTGCGTCCTTTGTTTCCATACTTGACTCATGGGCCAAGGTTGAGATCCTTCATAGACTTGTTTAACTTGTTCTTCATCTTTTCTGGACAATTGCTTGCATAGTGGCCTAGTTCCTTGCATTTGAAACACATCACTTGGCTGATATCTTTCTTTTCCTTTGGTATCATTGCCTCTTGTTTGTTTCTTTGGTTCTTCTTCTTTTCTGGGCATTCATTGGCATAGTGTCCCATCTCTTTGCAATTGTAACACTGCAACTGGCTTATGTCCTTCTTCTTCTTTTTGGGTCTCTCCAAAGCTAGGAGTTCTTCTAGTTCATGTTCTTCATAGGTGGGAGATCTTTCTCTCTTCTTGAGGCTTTGATCTTCATGCTCCTTGGATGTATGATCCTTGTCTCTAAAAATATTGCTAGCTTGGGTTCCTTCTAGAATAGCATCTTTGTCATCCTTGTTGTCATTAGCTCTTTGGGAAAAGTTTTCTCCCATGTTGATCATTTGATTAACGAATCCTTGCAACAATTGGGATTGAAGTTTCAAAATCCTTTGTATGGCTGGGTCTAGTCCATTGTTGTTGGCTAAAAGCTGAGTTGTCTCTTGGTTCAACTGGTTTTGGGTTGCTATGAGTTCTCTCATATTGTCCTCTTGGTTGTTGTTGTTGTCACCATCCTTGATGTTGGAGTCTCTTGGAGAAGTCATCTGTTTGGGTTGGATTGGGATTAGAATAGGCAAAATATTTCTAAGGGAATAATTCTATTCACACACATCAGAATTCACACAAGCAATCACAAGCAACTTTTCACTCAAACAACCAAGTTCAAGCACATTTTTAGGCAACCAAAAATATTTTTGTTACACCACATAAGTTGGTGTGTTTGACTTAACTATAATATGGTGGTCCATCTATATGGTTCACTTGTGATTTCTCCTTCCTTTATGATTCTTCTTGTATAAGATCATGGTTTCCTTGAGAAAAACTCTTGGTTACAATACTTCAAGTGATGTAGGCTCCTTCTAACTTTTGCATTCCCTCAGTCTCTAAATCTTGAGCAAGATTTCCTTGTTTCACTTGTAGTCCTTAGTGGCATCCAAGTTGGAAGTCCTTGGTGAATATGCTGGAGATGTTGAAGTCATTAGAGTTGAAGAAGTTGAAGAAGTCCTTTGCACATGGTGTAGTCTTTGGTCATGGGGTAGGCTTTTC
Source organism: Avena atlantica (assembly GCA_910589765.1). Lineage (NCBI taxonomy): Eukaryota > Viridiplantae > Streptophyta > Magnoliopsida > Poales > Poaceae > Avena > Avena atlantica. The sequence goes on from OU342739.1 coordinate 125,336,415, forward strand.
CATCAAGTTGAAGTAGAAGAGATGTAGAGTTGAAACCAAAATGGTTGAGGAAAGAGTTTACAAGATTTTGTAAATAAGTTTTTGGAACAAGTATAACTCCTATTTTTCTAAGGGGTTTTGTCCAATCCTAGGTTTACAAATCCTACAGGCAACACAATGCTCTGATACCATCTGTAAAGGGAGTGTCCCAACCTTTACACAATATAAGGTGGTATCCCCTGTGTTTACAATGCTAGTCCCTGGATCAATAGCTAGCATCCACAGTTAAGATGTAATATCAAGAAACAAAGGTCATAATATAACTTTATAACCAGGAATAACATAGTTTTATTACATCTTACATAGCTCATTTGGCTATTACATCACATTGCAGCGGAATAACTATAATCGTGGGGTCCTTCATCTTCAAAGTGCCACAGGCAGATGTTGGTTGTAGACTTTGTAATCCTAATCAATAAATCTTCACTAAAATCAATCAAACCTGCAACATTACAAGTTACAGCCACAAGGGTCAATACTTTGGAATAGTATTGGCAAGTGATACTATGGTAGTATAGTGGAGTCTAACATCTATATGCATTTGGCTAAGTGGAGTTGAGGCTTGCATTGCTCAAAATAGATTTTTCCTTAACATTTGAAAATACTAAGTTTTGCTTGGCAAAATCATTTTTCTCAATCAAAGATTTGAAGATCCTTTAACCAAGGCATCTCTCAATCCAAGATTGAAGATTTCAAACAACCCTTGTTCAAACCACAATATTTTAACTTAGAAATTTGAATGATGAGATTTTTGATTGCTTCCATGTCTTGATGCTCAAATTGTCCTTTACCAGGGACATGGCTAAGTACTTAGATTTTTCACTCTGCAGAGGTGGTGCACTTTCCCCACAAGACTTGGTTTCCCAAGACAAGATCTTTCAGAACCTTTCCCTTAGACCAAAATGGACGCGCTCCAACCTATCAAACACTACCACCCTCTGTCCATATGGCTAAGTTCTTGCAACCTATATGATCATGGCAGAGCCCATATTGCCAAGTGGTTGCACTTGAAGCTTCTGAACATTTGAAATCTCAAATCTCTTTGTTCCTGGGTGGCCATCCACAAGTGATATACACAAGGTAAACCATAAACATGGGCCTTGTGAACCACTCAACCAAAAACCACCAAGCAAGTCCCATTCCACCCAGGTGATTCATTAACTTAGTTGATTTATTAAACAAAACTCAAGTCCTCAGACTTAGAATATTTTCCATAGTGTGAATATATATTCCACCCATGTTTTCTATTAGCTAGGCTAAGCTTGATAGTAGTAGGAATCTTAACTTAGGAAGATTTCCACTAAGGTTTCATCTACTAGGTTTTCCTATAGGAAGGTTTATACTTAGCATAAATTCCATGCAAGTTTTACTTAGCAAAATCACTAATGCATAGCGAAAGTAATGGGACAAAAAGTATGAAGCATCACTTGCCTTTTTGGTAGAGTATGTGTTCACTCCTTGTCCTTGCAACAATCACACTCTTCAAGTCACTACAATTTAATCAAGCAAGGCACAAGTTCAATCTACCAATCAAGCAAAACAACACATAAAATGACAAAGTCAAAGTAATGCATGCAAGCATGCCAAGCTTTGTTTTGTTTTGAAAAGTGGTTACTAATGAGTCATAAACTTTTGAAAACACCTAATGGTCATTTTGTAAAGTGGCAAAGTCATTTGTAAAAGGTTTCACTACAAAAACCATTTTCAAAACAAAGTATCATTTTATGTGGTGTAGAAATATTTTTTACCAAGGCATTAATCTCCAAGGTTCAAAAAATATGTTTTCAAACCATAAAACTTGTTGTTTAGGGTTAGAGAGTTTAAAACAAAACATTTCCCAAAAGTTTTCCTTCAAAATCATTTTTAATAAATAAACCACATTTCTATTTGACTAGAAATGGTTTTAAATCAAAGAATCTTTATTTTGTTTCACCAAATACATTTTTGAGTCCACAAAGTGTTTCCTATGGTCAGTAGGTTCAAATAAATCCAATTGCCAAAGATTTTAACCCCAAATTCATTTTTAAACAATTTTTACATTCTTAACAAGCATACAAAAGTTTCTGCAAAAACATCCATTCTAACAGATACTATTTGCTAAACCAAGGGCATGGTTGGATAGGGTTTGTTCTACTGATTCCAACGATATAAAGTTTGTAATTTTTGGACGTGTGGATCCAAAGTTACAAAGGTTTGAAAATTGAATCTATAACAGATTCAAATCTGTTTTTAAAACTAAACCTGGCCACGTGTCTGACTCTGATTGGACGAAAACGGTTCGTGTGGATCGAGCGACACAGACCACAGGATTAAAAGGGGCATGTGCGGCTCAAATCAATGCTTACCCTTTCGTTTAAGTGAACTTTCCTATCGCTCCGATCTAGATCTAACGGCTCTCAGTGCCCCGACCATAAGCTGGCGGCACTGGACTCTGACGCGCGGCGGCGGCGGATTGTCAGTGGCGTCGCCGGCGTTACAGGAAGCGAGAAGGAGGGAGAGGGTGTTCACCTGGTTCGCTGAACGATGTTGATGCTCAACGTGGTACTGGTTGGTGAAGGGGCGCATGGGTTCGTCTTCAATTGCTCGCCGGAGTCAGGGGTGGCGTCGGTCTCGCCCAGACGTCGACGGGGGCGACACTACGGTGCACAAGAAGACAAGGCAAGAACGGATTTAGCTACGCGAGAGGTTGTCGATCAAGCGTGCGTCATCGAGAGGAAGAAGGGAGTTCAGTACTCACCGGAAAAGACTGACGGAGTGGAGGCAGACGGTGGCGGCGATGGTCGTCGTCGTTGCTGAAGTTATAGGGCACGCGGGGACGAGCTGGAGTTATGGAGAGGTGCGCCTGGGTTTGGGGAGTTTGCGAGTGTGGTCAAGGATGCGAGGGGCGATGCGGTGCTGACGGATTTGGTCGAGAACCTCGTCGGAGACGGCGGCGGTGCAGAAGGAATTTGCGACAGCCTGGTGGCTCTCGAGGCGTGGTGTTTGGGGGAAATGGAAGAGGAGTAAGGGGGGTTTTATCACGCGTGATCACTGCGGGTTTTAATCGCGGCATTAAGGCGAATTAAGCCCGAGGAATCAATGGCAGGAGCTGGGAAGAACAGGTCGCTGCGGTGGAGACGATGAACAAGAGAGGGTGGGGTCCGCTTGGCAGTGAAAGAAAGGGAGACGGAACGGGGTCCACCAGTCGGTGTCTCTGTGGGTGTGGCTTTAAGTGAGAAACGTTTCGTGGAGGGGAGAAAGACTGGGCTGGTACTGGGCTTAGTTGGGCTGCTGGGTTGGGTCGGCCAGTTTCTATTTTTTTTCTTCCTGTTGGCTTTTTCTCTTTCCAAATCAAATTTCTGTTTTGAATTTCAATCAACTATTCAAACATTCAAACAATTTCAAACAATCACCACACTTTTAATGAGTTTTTGGTTCTTTTTATCAACATAAACCAAAATTCAAAATCAAATAATATTTTTATTTTAGAGTCCATTTATAATTAAATAAAATGGACACTAGTTAATAAATTAGATGGGTTTTAATTTATTTAAAAACTCCATTTGAAATCCAAATATTTTCAAAACCAAATCAGTAGGTTTTATTTGAAAATAAAAGATATTTGGAAAACTTGTTTAAATAAAATAACATTTTATTTTAGGTGCCATTATTGATTAAATAAAATTGACCTTGGTTATTAAATCAAATAGGATTTGTTTTATTAATATCTTTATTTTTAAATCTAAAATAAAACTAAAAACACTTCAGTAGGTTTTATTTGAGAATATAAAATACTTGGAAAACTTATTTAAAACAAAATAAATAAGTTTTCGTGTTTATTTAAAATGGGAAAAGCCTTTACTTAAATAAAAATTGGATATTAAATCCTTATTATTTTATTTAAATAAACTCTACTCTTTTAATCAAAACAAAACATTTTATTTCAAAAACTTGGCCAAGGTTTAATTTGGCTCTATAAAATAATCTTTATTTATAAATCCACCTTTTCTTTTGAAAACCAAATCTTTTATTAAAAGATCCAAAATAGTAATTCCAAATATTTTTATTTTTCCTTTTTCAAATGTTTACCTTTTTAAATCTCTTTTAGGATTTTATTTGATCCAATTTGGTTTGAAGATTTCCAATTGGATTATAAAAGTTTCTTCCGGCCCTGAAAAACAAACAAAGTTTTATTTTATTCATTTATTTTTCACATTACAAGATTTGGAAAATCTTGGGATGTGACAATAACCGTACTATCAAGAGGGGCTCTCGTATGAGTAATTCGGTCACATCGTTCAGAGAGAGCTCAAACCTTTGCATACTTGCATCATCGTATTTGGTTGTTATTTGGTCTTATCCATGTGAGGATATAGATCTTGTGGTAATCTCCATAACAAGCTCTTGTTCATCAAAATCGGATCCCTCTTTTATATCTTATTGCGATTTTGATCTATGCGGTTTTTCGGTTTCTCACCAAGTGAGGTATCTCATGTTATTATACTTGATACATTCTCACTTGGTGATAACCAATATTTTCACCTTTTATAGGTAAGCTCATGTCGTCCTCTTTCCAACGCAATTGGAATCGGGTCGATCGGAGTTACCAATCAAAAGTTATAGCCGTTTGAATATCTGTTGGTCTCCTAGGTACCAAAATGCGGTAGTACCACATTTTAGTACATAGCAAGGCAGAAGGTTTTGGAAAGTTGCCAAAATCCACTGCCGGGCTAGGTACCAAAAAGCGGTAGTACCGCATTTTAGTACCTAGCACGGCAGAAGGTTTTTTACTTCGTCATTTGGATCAATCTATTGGAGATATGCCCTAGAGGCAATAATAAATATAGTTATTATTATATCTTTGTGTTTATGATAAATGTTTACATTCATGCTATAATAGTATTAACAAGGAAACATTAATACTTGTGTGATTTGTAAACTAAAATAGAGTCCCTAGTAAAGCCTCTTTATAATACTAGCTTGTTGGTTAATAAATGATTGTGGTTTCCCTATCATGAAAATTGAGATGTTATTAACAACAAGATCATATCGTTAGGAGAATGATATGGTGGACATACTCCTATAGATAAGCGTAGCATAAAGATCAAGTCATTTTAATAATTCAATTGCTATATGCTTTCTGATACATAGTGACCTAATTCCTTCGACCATGAGATCATGCATATCACCTTCACCGGAAGGATGCTTTGATGACATCAAACACCACACCGTAACTGGGTGGCTATAAAGGTGGCATCGAGTGTTCGGAAAGTATTGGTTGAGACACATGGATCAAGAGTGGGATTTGTCCATCCATATGACGGATAGATATACTCTGGGCCCTCTCGGTGGAATGTCATCCAATTAGCTTGCAAGCATGTGACTGGCTCACAAGGTATCACATATCACGGGAACGATAAAAGAGTACTTATCAGTAACGAGGTTGAACTAGGTATGTAGAGATACCGACGATCATAACCTCGGATAAGTAAACTATCGTGAGACAAAGGTAAATTGGTATCGTATGTAAGTGGTTCATTCAATCGCAAAGTAATCGTAGAAATATGTGGGAGCCATATGAATTTCCAGATTCCTCTATTGGTTATTGTTCGGAGAAGTGTCTCGATCATGTCCGCATAATTCACGAACCGTAGGGAGACACACTTAAGGATTCGACGTTGTTTGAGTAGTTATGGAATGATGAGTAAGAGACCGAATGTTGTTCGGAGTCTCTGATGGGATCCGGGATATCATGAGGATATCCGGAATGGTCCGGAGAATAAGATTCATATACGGAAAGTCCTGTTTCGGGGTTGGAGAATGGTTCCGGTGTTTTCATCGGGAATGTTCTAGAAGGTTCCGGAATGTCCGGCACTCCAGAAGGGAAGGGTACATGAATGTGCCATATCAAGTTGGAATGATTGCATCATGTACTAGGTGTCATCGCTGAACAAAATAAAGGGTTTAATCAAATCCTAGTTTGAAAAGTCAAACGCCAATTTGAAAAGTCAAACGGCTATTTTGTGAGGTGGAGGGGAAGTAGGAAACCTACTTGGGGAGGAGTTCCTCCCCTCCACCGCCGGCCCACTTGGGAAACTGAGTTAGGGAGGGACTCCCCTCCCCTGGCGCGCCCCCTCCACCTATATAAGGAGGGGCAGGGCTGCCCCTCCAAGCACACAACACCTCCACCCAAAACCCTAGCTCCCAGCCGCCAGCGCCGCCACCTCCTGCTGCCGCCGCCGCCTAGGGAAACCCTAGCCGCCGACTTGGGCAGCCCCAAGCCCTAGCCGCCGGCCCTAGACCCTCCTCCTTGGTGCGTCTAAACCCTAGATCGCCGAGGATCTCTCTCATAGTCCACCATACTCGCTCCGGCTTAAGGCGAAGCCCTGCGAGATCTCCCCTCTACTTCCGGTACCACGCCGTTGTGCTGCCGGAATCGCGAGGAGAGTGCTACAACCTCCGCTGCCTGCTGGAACAAGGGATAGGAAGGTCTTCGTCGAGTACCGAACGTGTGACCGACTGCAGAAGCGCTGTCGGAACGCAGCGCCGGAAGGATCGTCTATGCGATCTTCAGATCGGCAAGAGTATGACTACATCACCCACGAGAATCCGCTCTCGTTAAACACTTTGGAATCTTCGAGGGTGAGTTATTCCATTGACTCGTTGCTACAATCTAGTAGATAGATCTTGGATTATTTGTTTGTATGCGGTAGAAATTTTTTGTTTTCCATGCTACGAAACCCTATAGTGGTATCAGAGCCGTGTCAATATGTAGATCTATTGCACGAGTAGAACACAATGGTCATTGTGGGCGTTGATGTTTTTGTTGTCGATTGCTTCTTGTGTACTTTGCATCTTGCGGGATGGTGGGATGAAGCGGCCCGGGCTAACCTTACATGACATCGTTCATGAGACTTGCTCCACGCTTGACATGCAACTTGTATTGCATAAGTGGCTTTGCGGGTGCCTGTTTCTCCCAACATAGTTAAGATTCAATTTACAACGGGTGATTGACAATACTAGTATCAATGTTGTGGTTCTTGTTTGTAAGTTTGAATGACACTTATTTAAAGCCCCAAACCACGTAAAACATGCAAAGAAAGTAGAGGCGTCTAACTTTGTTTTGCAGGGGTGTGCTGTGATGTCATATGGCCATGATTGTGATTATATTTGATGTATGCAATGTTTCTTATTGTAGGTTGGCAACCGACAGGAGCCATATGGTTGTATTTAAATTCTGTTAAGACCCGCGTGTCTATTCAAAGTAGTTGTAATAGTTGAAGCCGGTGGACGACAACCATGGAGCAGCGTCATTGACCTTGATGCAATGCCGGTGATGATGGAGATCAAGTTCGTGCTTGAAGATGGAGATCGGAAGCACAAAGAAGAAAGGCCATATCATATCACATATTATGAATTGCATGTGATGTTAATCCTTTATGCATCTTGTATTGCTTAGTTAACGACGGTAGCATTATAAGATTATCCCTCATGCACATGAATTTCAAGTTCTAAAGTGTTCATCCTTAGTGAGCACCGTTGCTAAAGCTTGTTGTTTCGAAACACCACGTGATGATCGGGTGTGTTAGATACCGCAAGTGTATACAACGTGAGCAAGCTAGATTTGCTCATGCCGAAGCTAAGGTTTGATCTTGACGAGCCTAGCATGTACAGACATGGTCTCGGAACATGGATCACCGAAAGGTAAAGCATGAATCATATAGTAGATATGATGAACATGTCAATTGTTCGCCATTGAAACTACATCAACTCTCATGATGATCGGTGTTGATGTGGTGGATTTGGTTCGTGTGATCACTAAAACAATGTGAGGGATGTTGTTTTGAGTGGGAGTTCACCTAGATTAATTTAACTATTAATTAGAACTCAATTTGTCATAAACTTAGTCTAAACTATTGCAAATATGTTGTAGATCAATGGCGGCCCCTACCATCAATTTTAATGCGTTCCTAGAGAAAGAAAAGTTGAAAAACAATGGAAGCAACGTCGCGGATTGGTTCCGCAATTTGTGGATTGTCCTCATAGCTGGTAATTTGACCTATGTGCTGGATGAACCGCTGGGTGACCCACCTGCAGCTACTGCCACCGATGAAGTAAAGAATGTTTACCTCGCTCGGAAGACTCAGTACTCCACACTTCAGTGTGCTATATTGTATGGTTTAGAATTGGAGCTTCAGAAAAGGTTTGAGAATTCAAACCCACATGATATTGTCTGCAATCTCAAATTGATCTTTGAGACTCATGCGGCAATTGAGAGCTATGAGGCTTCTGAAAAGTTCTTTAACTGCAAGATGAAAGAGGGCAGCTCCGTCAGTGAGCATTTGCTTAAGATGTCTGGGCACGCAAACAAACTTCAAAGATTGGGTATAGTGATTCCTAATGCTTTGGGGATTTATCGTGTCCTCCAATCACTACCACCAAGTTATAAGAACTTTGTGATGAACTACAATATGCAAAACATGAACAAGCAGTTGCCAGAACTCTTTGCCATGTTAAAATCTGCAGAAGTGGAGATCAAGAAAGAGAACCAAGTGTTGTTGGTCAATAAGACCACCAAATTCAAGAAAGGCAAGTCTAAGAAAAAGGGACACTTCAAGAAGGGTGGTAAGAAAGTTACCGCGCCGATGAAGAAGCCCAAGGCTGGACCTAAGCCTGATACTGAGTGATTTTACTGCATGGGAGAAGGTCACTGGAAGCGGAATTGCCCAAAGTACTTGGCGGATTTGAAGAACGGCAACATCAAGAAGAAAGGTATATCCGATATACATGTTATTGATGTGTATCTCACTAGTACTCGTAGTAGTGCCTGGGTATTTGATACTGGTTTGGTTGCTCATATTTGTATCTCGAAACAGGTGCTGCAGAATAAACGGAAGCTAGCGAAGAACGAGGTGACGATGCGCGTGGGAAACGGATCAAAGGTTGATGTGATCGCGGTCGGCACGCTACCCCTTCATATACCATCGGGATTAGTTTTATACTTAAATAATTGTTATTTGGTGCCTGCGTTAAGCATGAACATTATATCAGGATCTTGTTTATTGCGAGACGGTTACTTGTTTAAGTCCGAGAATAATGGTTGTTCGATTTTTATGAGTAATATGTTTTATGCACATGCACCTTTGATAGATGGTCTATTCTTATTGAATCTCGATAGTGGAAATACACATATTAATAACATTGAGGCTAAACGTTTGAAATCGAGCAATAACTCGACCTATATGTGGCACTGTCATCTTGGTCACATTGGAGTGAAGCGTATGAAGAAACTACATTCCGATGGACTTCTTGAATCACTTGATTTCGAATCACTTGAAAGATGCGAAGAATGTCTGATGGGTAAAATGACTAAGACTCCATTTTCTGGTATGATGGAGCGAGCTACGGACTTATTGGAAATCATACATACCGATGTGTGTGGTCCAATGAGTGTAGCATCGCGTGGTGGTTATCGTTATGTTCTTACCTGCACGGATGACTTGAGTAGATATGGGTAAGAAGTTTAAGGAATTTCAAAGTGAGGTGGAGAATCAGCGTAACAAGAAGATTAAATTTCTACGTTCTGATCATGGAGGTGAATATCTAAGTTACGAGTTTGGCGAGCATTTGAATAAATGCGGAATACTTTCACAATTGACACCACCGGGAACACCACAGCGTAATGGTGTGTCCGAACGTCGTAATCGAACTCTCTTAGATATGGTTCTTTCTATGATGTCACTTACAGATTTACCACTATCATTTTGGGGTTATGCATTAGAAACAGCCGCATTCACTTTAAATAGGGCACCATCTAAATCCGTTGAAACGACACCGTATGAATTATGGTTTGGAAAGAAACCTAAATTGTCGTTCCTTAAAATTTGGGGTTGCGAAGCCTATGTAAAGAAGTTACAGCCGGACAAGCTTGAACCCAAAGCGGAAAAATGCGTCTTCATAGGATACCCGAAGGAAACTATTGGGTATACCTTCTATCATAGATCCGAAGGCAAAATCTTCGTTGCCAAGAATGGATCCTTTCTAGAGAAGGAATTTCTCTCGAAAGAAGTGACAGGAAGGAAAGTAGAACTTGACGAGGTTGTCGAACCTTCTCTCGAACTTGCGAGTAGCGCAGCACCCGAAGAAGTTCATGTGGTGCCTGCACCAATAAGAGAGGAAGCTAATGATGATGATCATGAAACTTCGGTTGTAGTTGCTACAGAGCCTCGCAGGTCAACGAGAACTCGTACCACTCCTGATTGGTATGATCCCGTTATGAATGTCATGTTGGTGGACAACACCGATGACCCTGCGACATATGAGGAAGCGATGATGAGCCCAGATTCCAATAAATGGCAAGAAGCCATGAAATCCGAGATTGGATCCATGTACGAAAACCAAGTATGGACTTTGGTGGACTTACCGGATGGCCGGAAGGCTGTCGAGAACAAATGGATTTTCAAGAAGAAAACAGATGCTGATGGTAATGTTACTGTCCATAAAGCTCGACTTGTCGCAAAAGGGTTTCGACAAATTCAAGGAGTTGACTACGATGAGACTTTCTCACCGGTAGCAAAGCTAAAGTCTGTGAGGATTATGTTAGCAATCGCTGCATATTATGATTATGAGATATGGCAGATGGATGTCAAAACAGCGTTCCTCAATGGAGACATTGATGAAGAGTTGTATATGATGCAACCCAAAGGTTTTTTCGATCCTAAAGATGCTAACAAGGTATGCAAACTTCAACGGTCCCTCTATGGATTGAAGCAAGCATCCCGAAGTTGGAATCAACGTTTTGATAAGGTAATCAAAAGTTTTGGTTTTATACAAACTTATGGAGAAGCTTGTATTTACAAGAAAGTGAGTGGGAGCTCTGTAGCATTCTTAATACTATATGTAGATGACATATTGTTGATTGGGAATGATGTAGACCTTCTTAATAGTGTCAAGGAATATTTTAATAATAGTTTTTCAATGAAAGATCTTGGCGAAGCAGCTTACATATTAGGCATAAAGATTTATAGAGATGATCGAGACGCCTAATATCATTGTCACAAAGTACATATTTGGACAAAGTTCTAAAAAGGTTTGGAATGGAAGATAGCAAGAAAGGGTTCTTGCCCATGTTGCCCAATACGACCTTGAGTAAAACTCAAAGTCCGACAACGACAGAAGATAGAGAAAGGATGAGTAAGACTCCCTATGCCTCAGCCATAGGATCTCTAATGTATGCCATGCTATGTACTAGACCCGACATTGCATATGCTGTTAGTTTAACTAGCAGATATCAAAGTGATCCAGGAGTGGATCATTGGACAGCGGTCAAAAACATCCTTAAGTACTTGAGAAGAACTAAGGATATGGTTCTTTCTTATGGAGGTGATGAACAACTCGTTGTTAATGGTTACACCGATGCTAGTTGGAACACCGATCCGGATGATTCTAAATCACAATCTGGATACGTATTTACTTTGAATGGTGCAGCAGTTAGCTGGAGGAGTGCAAAGCAAAGCGTTGTGGCGAGATCTTCAACTGAATCGGAATACATGGCTGCTTCGGAGGCTTCACAAGAAGCGATATGGATGAAAGAGTTCATTACAGAGCTGGGTATGGTTCCAAGTGCGCTGGACCCAATGTCTATCTACTGTGATAACATGGGCGCCATAGCCAATGCGCAAGAACCAAGGTCACACAAGAAGCTGAAGCACATCAAGCTACGTTTTCACGCTATTCGAGAACATGTCCAAGATGGGGACATAAAGATTTGCAAAGTACACACAGATCTGAATGTGGCGGATCCGTTGACTAAACCTCTCCCGAGGGCAAAACATGACCAACACCAAACTGCCATGGGTGTTCGGTATATTACCATGTAATCTAGATTAGATGACTCTAGTGCAAGTGGGAGACTGTTGGAGATATGCCCTAGAGGCAATAATAAATATAGTTATTATTATATCTTTGTGTTTATGATAAATGTTTACATTCATGCTATAATAGTATTAACAAGGAAACATTAATACTTGTGTGATTTGTAAACTAAAATAGAGTCCCTAGTAAAGCCTCTTTATAATACTAGCTTGTTGGTTAATAAATGATTGTGGTTTCCCTATCATGAACATTGAGATGTTATTAACAACAAGATCATATCGTTAGGAGAATGATATGGTGGACATACTCCTATAGATAAGCGTAGCATAAAGATCAAGTCATTTTAATAGTTCAATTGCTATATGCTTTCTGATACATAGTGACCTAATTCCTTCGACCATGAGATCATGCATATCACCTTCACCGGAAGGATGCTTTGATGACATCAAACACCACACCGTAACTGGGTGGCTATAAAGTTGGCATTGAGTGTTCGAAAAGTATTGGTTGAGACACATGGATCAAGAGTGGGATTTGTCCATCCATATGACGGATAGATATACTCTGGGCCTCTCGGTGGAATGTCATCCAATTAGCTTGCAAGCATGTGACTGGCTCACAAGGTATCACATATCAGGGGAACGAGAAAAGAGTACTTATCAGTAACGAGGTTGAACTAGGTATGTAGAGATACCGACGATCATAACCTCGGATAAGTAAACTATCGTGAGACAAAGGTAAATTGGTATCGTATGTAAGTGGTTCATTCAATCGCAAAGTAATCGTAGAAATATGTGGGAGCCATATGAATTTCCAGATTCCTCTATTGGTTATTGTTCGGAGAAGTGTCTCGATCATGTCCGCATAATTCACGAACCGTAGGGAGACACACTTAAGGATTCGACGTTGTGTGAGTACTTCTGGAATGATGAGTAAGAGACCGAATGTTTTTCGGAGTCTCGGATGGGATCCGGGATATCACGAGGATATTCGGAATGGTCCGGAGAATAAGATTCATATAAGGAAAGTCCTGTTTCGGGGTTGGAGAATGGTTCCGGTATTTTCATCGGGAATGTTCTAGAAGGTTCCGGAATGTCCGGCACTCCGGAGGGGAAGGGTACATGAATGTTTCGTATCAAGTTGGAATGATTGCATCATGTACTAGGTGTCATCGCTGAACAAAATAAAGGGTTTAATCAAAACCTAGTTTGAAAAGTCAAACGCCAATTTGAAAAGTCAAACGGCTATTTTGTGAGGTGGAGGGGAAGTAGGAAACCTACTTGGGGAAGAGTTCCTGCCCTCCACCGCCGGCCCACTTGGGAAACCTAGTTGGGGAGAGACTCCCCTCCCCTGGCGCGCCCCCTCCACCTATATAAGGAGGGGCAGGGCTGCCCCTCCAAGCACACAACACCTCCACCCAAAACCCTAGCTCCCATCCGCCGGCGCCGCCACCTCCTGCTGCTGTCGCCGCCTAGGGAAACCCTAGCCGCCGACTTGGGCAGCCCCAAGCCCTAGCCGCCGGCCCTAGACCCTCCTCCTTGGTGCGTCTAAACCCTAGATCGCCGATGATCTCTCTCATAGTCCACTATACTCGCTTAGGCTTAAGGAGAAGCCCTGCGAGATCTCCCCTCTACTTCCGGTACCATGCCGTTGTGCTGCCGGAATCGCGAGGAGAGTGCTACAACCTCCGCTGCCTGCTGGAACAAGGGAGAGGAAGGTCTTCGTCGAGTACCGAACGCGTGACCGACTGCGGAAGCGCTGCCGGAACGCAGCGCCGGAAGGATCGTCTATGCGATCTTGAGATCGGCAAGAGTACGAATACATCACCCACGAGAATCCGCTCTCGTTAAACACTTTGGAATCTTCGAGGGTGAGTTATTCCATCGACTCGTTGCTACAATCTAGTAGATAGATCTTGGCTTGTTTGTTTGTATGCGGTAGAATTTTTTTGTTTTCCATGCTACGAAACCCTACACTATCCTCCTTTGATGTACTATGATTTTTCTTTGCATGATCTTGTAGAGGTTGTTGTCCTCTTCGAAACGAGACCAAGATCATCAAAATCGGAGTCCGGATGCAAAAGTTATGGTTGTTTTCGTTCTGTGATGACCGGTAGTACCGGACCAGGATCCGGTAGTACCGGGGTCCGGTAGTACCGCATTTTGGTACCGGGGAGCGCAGAGAAAAAATGCGTTTGGAGCCCCAGGAACCCCAGGAAATGTCCGGTAGTGCCAGGAAAGTCCGGTAGTACCGGGAAAAAGTCCGATAGTACCGAGAATCGCGTTTTTAGGCTGCAACGGTTGGATTTTGGAGGGACCTATATAAGGGGCCTTCTTCCCCAATGGTTCCTCAACCATTCTTGCAAGTTTTCCCCTCCATTGTTGACCTTCTTGAGCTTGCCTTCTCTCAATCCCTCCGATGATTCTTGCATATTCTTGAGGGATTTGAAAGAGGAGATCTAGATCTACAATCCCACCAATCAATCTCTCCTCTAAGTGAGGGGAACATATTGGGATCTAGATCTTGGAGTCTTTTGTGGATTTCCTCCATTGTTCTACCTCTCTTATTCCCCCATAAGCTTTTGTAGCTTTGGTGGAATTTGGGAGAGAAGGATTTGAACACCTTTGTGGTGTTCTTGCCATTTGCATTTGGTGCATCGATTTGAGTTCTCCTCGGAGGATTTGGTTTGAGTTGCTCATTGGAGCTTGTCCCTCTTGGGTTCTTGGAACCCTAGACGGTTTTGTGGCCTTGGTGGCATTTGTTGAGGACTTTTGTGGCATTTGTTGGGAGCCTCCAATTAAGTTGTGGAGAAGTGCCCCAACCTTGTGAGAGGTTCCGGTTGCCACCGACAACTGCATCGATAGTGGAAGCGTGGATCGATCCCGTTGGGGTGAGATTCACCGGAGAATAAGGGAGGCCTTTTGTGGAGTTGGTGGTTTGAAACCACCCCCTCTCCAAACGAGACGTACTCCATGTTGGGAGAAACTCGGTAAAATATCGGTGTCCCCGCGTGCCTCGGTTATCTCTATACCCGAGCTCTTTACTTATGCACTTTACATTGTGATAGCCTTTGTGCTTGAAGTAATATATATCTTGCTATCACTTTGTTGCTTGTATTGCTTAGCATAAGTTGTTGGTGCACATAGGTGAACCTTAGTTGTTGTAGGTTGTGCTTAACAAAGTAAACACTAGTTTTATTCCGCCTTTGTTTGGCCACTCTAGGAAAAGTTTTAATCGCCTATTCACCCCCCCTCTAGGCGACATCCATATCCTTTCAGCACATCTATTAATAAAAGTACAAAGCCATTCGACAACTCTAAAGGAAGATCTCCAATGGCTTTGACTTCAGCTTGAACGCCGTTTGCTACTTTAATACTTCTTTCTCCTCTTTGCAGGGTCCATCTCATACGGAATCCCTGTAATGAATTGGAAACATGAACAGTCGCACCTGAGTCAATCCACCAAGTAGATTTTGCATAGCTTAAAAATAAGGATTCATCAACAGAAGTAATTAAATCCTCACCATTCTTGCACAGATACTTCAGGAAAGCCACACAGTTACTCATGTAGTGGCCCTTCTCCTTGCACCACTTGCAGGTGTCCTTGTCCACTTCGTGTGCCTGGTGTTCAGGAACCTTTCCATGTGGCCTAGAAGAAGAGGGATGCCCCTGAGGTTTCCCTTGGGGATTGGAACCCTGAAAGTTCCTCTTCTTGGTTGGGCTTAGGTAGTTCACAAAATCACTGGACTACCCCTTCAGACTCTCTTCTTCCTGGACGCACATGGCCATCATCTTCTCGATGCCCCACTTTTCTGGCTGTGTATTGTAGTTCACAGCAAAATCTTCAAACTGGTTTGGCAGTGAGGCAAAGATAAGATGAATGATGAACTCATCTGGAAGCTCCATGCCCATAGGCTTAAGCTTGGAAGACATGTTGCTCATTCGCAAGATGTGGTCCCTAACACCACCACCGGTGTATCTTGTAGTAACAAGTTTCTTGATGAGTGAGCTTGCATAGGCCTTGGAGGACCCAGTAAACTGACTCTCTACCTTTTTCAGGTAATCACTGGCTGTGGTGCACTCTGGGATTGCCCCCCTTATAGCTTCCATGATGGATCTCTTAATCACCATTAGGCACTTCCTATTGAAAGAGTCCCACTTTGCACGCTCAAGGTCGCACTTCATTCTTATCGGTGCATGGTCACTGACCCTTTTCTTAAAGTCCTCTTCACTTTGTTTTTCGCCCCTGACGGGGTCGACAGGTTCTTTAGGACAAGCTTCAATCAGTGTGTGGCATCCCGCAAAAACCACTACCAGAAAATCGCGTTGTTTTTGTGCATTGCATCATCATGACCGCAAGCTCATGTCATAATGTCACATTGCATTTGAGCATCGTCATCATCATGCACTTGTTTGTCTGAAACTATTTCCGAAAAGCCTATTTTGTTTTCCACTAGCCCTTCTTATTTCAAAGTATCAAGTCGGTTTGTCCGGATCTTTGTTTTGACTAAAAACTATTCATAAATCTTTTACAATTGAAAAATAGTAAAAACTATTTTTGTCGGGGGAGGCAGCCACCAGCCAGGCCCAAAAGGCCCAACCGGCAGCCACCTACCGCCCCACAAACCCTAGAATCCCCATCTGCCCCACCACCTACTTCCTCCACTGTGGCATCCCGCAAAACCACTACTAGAAAATCGCGTTGTTTTTGTGCATTGCATCATCATGACCGCATGCTCATGTCATCATGCCACATTGCATTTGAGCATCGTCATCATCATGCATATTAATTTGCCTAAAAACTATTTGCGAAAGACAATCGTTTTCTAAAATTTACCCTCCTTCTATTTCAAATTAAACCCCCGGACGCTTCCGGATATTTTGTTTGTCTAAAATCTGTCTATACAAGCTTATTGCAAAAGTTAAATAAAAATTATATTATTTTAGTGGGGCAGTCGAACGGGCCGAATGACCCGAACGACCACCCCAGAAAATACAAACGGCCCACCCATAATCCTACAGCTACCAACCTATCTACCCACACACCCCCTCCACCTCACCCCCTCCTATCACGAGACGCCACCTCACCTCACCCTTCCCCCCTAGCCTATCCCCATCTGCCACCTGCCCCCCTCTCTCTCCTCTCTCTCCCTCCAGCCACTTTCCGCCACACACACGCGCGCAACGCCTGCCACCCGGCCCCCTCCTGCAGCCGCCCCACCCGCAGTGCACACACCCCACGCCCTGGCCCCACCCCCACTCACGCACGCCCCCGCGCGGCCCCAGCCCCCCTCTCTCCTCGCCTTCTTCCTCTCCCGCAAGCCCCGCTCCACCTACCCCGCCGCCTGCGCGCGCCTGCTTCCCCGGAGCCCCTCTCCGGCGCGCCGCCTCCAGCGCCGCTCGCCGGCTCTCCCCCATGCGTCCGCGCCCGTCGTGCCCTTCCTCATCTCCGGCCCGAGCCGCCGCGCCCCCCACGTCCCGCGCCTCCACCCTCCTTCCTCCGGCCGGCGCCGGCTCCCTCCTCGCCCACCCAGGAACACCGCCCTGCCGTCGACCGGCCGCCCCTCCGTGGTCCCTCTCGTCGCTCTCCCGCGGCCCGCCTCTGCGCCCCCCTCGCCGCCTCCACGACGCCCGCGTCCGCCTCTCTGCTCCCCCCTCGCCGCCAGTACCTCGTCCGCCTCGCGCCGCCGGCGAGCTCGCCCTCGCCTCGCCTCCCTCCCGCGCGGCGCGCTCGAGCTCCGGCCCTCACGCCACCGCCCCCTCGTCCTCGACCTCACCAAGCGCCGCCTCTGGTCGGGCCAGCCCCGGCCCCCAACGTTGGTCGCCGCCCGACGCCACGTCTCCGCCACCGTCAGGCCGCCGCCGCGTCCTCGGTCCGCTGCCGCTCTCCCCTCGCAGCACGCGCCCGCCGCCTGCGAGCCCACGCCGGTCCCTCTCCTCCGCTCGCCTCGTCGCCGGCCGCCCTGCCCGGGCCGTCTCGCCTCGGAGCCGCCTCTCCGCCGCCCCCCTCAAGCGCGGCGAGCCCGCCCCCTCACACCGTCGCCTCTCCACCAGGTCCCCTCTCCGCCCGCGGGCCGTACGAGCCACTCGTGCTCTCGCCGCCCGGAGAGCATCCCGTCGTTCAGGTGCCCCATCAGATATTTGCAGGCTACGTACACATCAGAGGGATGGTGTGAGGTTCTTATACAACTGTATAGAAACAACCATGGTGGTGTGCTTGGAGATGACATGAAAACGACACCCCGTGCCGGTTTCAAGTCCACACCGACAAGTGAAGTTGAAACGCCAAGATCGTTTTCCCGAAGACTGAACCCTCGACGCACCTAGCTCGCCTTCCCGGACGCCATGACCTCCTTCACGGAATCCGAAGGCTGTTGCACCGAAGACCGAACCCGAACCCCCGGAACCATCAAGACCTGCGTCACGGACACACCAAGTTCGCCATCGAGGAAACCAAGGTCGTTGACATGGAACCAAGGGACGCCAAGTACTACCCTCAGACGCCAAACCCGCACCGGAAGGACGCCAAGATCGCCACAAGAACGACAAGTTCTACTTCTGAACGACAAGACCGGCCGATCCATGGACCGACAAGATCGACCGCTTGGAACTAAGATATCCGGCACGTCACGACAAGTTCTCCTCTTGTATCTGAACCTCGCCGAGCCCGTCGAACCCTGAGACCGACCCCGAACCCCGAACCAAGATCGTCGAACCCTAATGTGTGAACCCAAACCCGAGACCTTATTTTATTAAATGATATTACTTGTTGCATTAAATCATTCATCTCGCATGCATACTTGTCTGTGGTTTGGGGGCCTTATGCCGTTTCACCTATAATTAAATATGGGGCCCATATGCGGGCAAATCTAGCCTTATATTGGCCTCATTTAAATTTGTGTAGCGAACCGGTGCTATCTTTTGTCTTGATAACGCAACATTTAAATTGCGGGGTAGTTAAACAACTCGAACCGTTTAATTAATTGTCGGGACCCCGGTTCCGCTTAATATTGACCTAATTGCATCGCACCTTTGCCATGCCATACATCATACATGCATCATGCCGATCTTCTGCCGTTGTATTAAATATTGCATCCGGCGTTTATTCTAGTGTTTTGCTTCTTCGCGGATAAGGCCGTTGAGTTGATGCGAGTGCCGACCCGATCTTCGGTTGAACCTTCGGCAATGTTTTCAGGCGAGCATCTCCCCCTTTCTACCCATCTTACTTTTATAGTATTTATTCCCTCCTGTTGATCTATTGCCATCTGTGTTGCGATGCTCTAGTTTCCGTACCCGTGATATCCCCTTGCAGCCATATATTGCCTTGGACACCTCCTATTACCTGTTGTGTGGTAGTTAGTTGGACCTGCGCGACGTAGTCGCTTGCTCAAGTGCTGTTGCGTGTTGTCAAGTGCCACAGTTGTTGGAGTATTGCCGCCTGTTTGATGTTGGAGATGATCTCGGCTTAATTTATTGTTCACTTTAATTCCTGTTTAACAACTAAAATTGAAGTAAGTAAGCAGAGGCATCGGTGGGTGATAGATAACATTTGGTTTCCGACCGCCCACTTGTGTCCCGTAGGACCCCGAGTACTTGATACCTGTTCCTTGATTTATCGTGCTATCCACATACGGGGAATTATGGGACCCCCCTTAGCCAGAGCTTGATTCCGTCTTATTTCTTGGGGCCACAAACTAGTTTGAGGTTTTATTTACTATCTTGTACTTATGCCATGCTACTACTGTATTTACAATTGTGCGACAGATAGCACATGTACTGTTTAGGATCGGGACACGATTCCGCGGTGTCGACAAGCCCAGTTTTGGGTTCCCAGTCGTTCACAGCCGTCTACCCAAACCTTGAGTCCGTCTCGGAGCTTGCTTACTTTGTTGCGGGTCTACTCAATGGGGTGGCCCCCTGAAATATTTCTGAATTCTGTGATTGCTTTGTCGTGAAAGCCTCGTTGGGTTTTGATTTGGTTTTTCCGAGGTTGATCGAGTGTGTGTTGCTATTGGTGCACCCCGGCCGGGTAAAAACTTTCTGAAAGCCGTGTCCGCGGTTATGGACGACTTGGAGCACAGTATCTCGACCATAGACAAGCATAACTAAAGTTTATTGCTATAAATTTGACTTTAGAATGACTAGTAATCAGCTTCACTATAATGGAATGGCTAAATAATACTGCCCACAATTGCTTGTTTTGAGTGTCGCTTGCGACCATTGTACCTGACTAGTAATTATCGCAACTACAACGGAATGGCTAAAACAAAGTACCAACAACTGCTGGGTTTTTGGGCCATCTCATGTTAAATGTATCTGACTAGTAAGTATTGCAACTACAATGGAATGGTTAAATAAAGGTGCCCACTGCTTACTTTATCAAGATGATTATCTAAACCTGACTAGTAATTGCTGCAATGAAAACTGAATAAATAAAACTGCCAACCGTGTGAGTTCCTCGGTTGACTTCCTCGTTTGGTCTCGAGGGGGAAACACCAGGATGGGTTTGTTTGGTGTTAGTTTCAGGTTAGATCCGGATAGGTCATTCTTATCCCTCTTCTGATAACCGCCAGTTGTATCGAGTCTCTATAGGTTATTTCGTGCATGCTGCCGCTGCCGCTCAGTCCACCATACCTATGTAGGCGAGGACCGCCGAATTCTAGTCTCGCCGTGTACTGGCCTCAGTACTGACGCTCCTCTTTTTCCTTTGCCCTTTGTCGGCACCCCTTTTGTTTAAGCAGGTTTTGAGATCGACGTCGTTAGCAGGGTTACCCTTCCGGCTTGGCCTGGGCAGGGTTATGGACGCCATTGGTTATTCTTCAGGGCTCTTAGCCCCATTTGCATCTTGTCCGTAGTCGGACGCTCTATCATTTTCAAGGTGATTTGGATCTTTGTATATTATATCTGTATTCTTGACTCTTTGAGTCGCTGTTATATATATATCTGTTCTGTGGGTCCCATCGAGGACTGTTGTGTAATGTTATTACTTCGTTTTCCACCCGCACGAAAGTGCCTGGTGGGCACCTTTGAATCGTTTCTATGCGGGTTTGGCGGGAATCGCTGAAACTTGCATAGGTCCGATTCTGAGGGTGTTACAGAGTGGTATCAGAGCTCAGCAGTTGCGATACCCCACAAGTCCAGCCTGTAGGATAACCTAGCTAACGGCCGAAGTAGAGTGTCAAAACTATTTTTGAAAAATCGGTTGGATGGTTCTGATTAGGTCTGATTTTACTCCTTACCCCTCTGCTGCTCTCCTCTCACCTCCGCGTGTTTTGAATCCGCTCTCTTCTTCCTCTTCGAGTCCAGGATTTCTCGAGGTTGGGTTCCGTCGTACCTTTAGGGTTTCGCTTCCTCCTCTGATAACGGTGTTCTACCATCCGGTGTTCAAGCTGCCTGAGGAATCCGTCTACTGTGGTACCATCCTTTGTTCCTTGTTTGTGCCTTTCGGTGTTTTCCGACGCGACGACATCATCCACGCCAGATCCGATGCAGAGTCTACATCACCCCTTTGTTTCCAAACCTCGCTTGTCGAGATCTTCAGTCTGATTCCGAGAATGGTTGCACTCTTTTCTACTGATTGTGCAGAGTAATAGTTTGGGTGCGTGATGGATTGGCCCCCATGCCGACTACCCCTTCTATTCGCTTTTGTACATTGAAGTGGATGATAATGCATCGGTTCCCTCTTTCCATCGAAGCTAGAGGTAGCTTTATTTGTTGATACCTCTACCTTCGACCTTCTGTTCCCGGCGTGCTCTCTCGACGATCACGGACAACGACCTCTTGTTAGTGGTGTCGCGAGAATCTACACGAAGCGAGGAGACGCAGATCGCCGACCTTCCTTCCGGAACCATGAGGCGGATCTCGAGGGCGAGATCCATTGTTAGTGGTGTCGAATTGTGGCATCCCGCAAAACCACTACTAGAAAATCGCGTTGTTTTTGTGCATTGCATCATCATGACCGCATGCTCATGTCATCATGCCACATTGCATTTGAGAATCGTCATCATCATGCATATTAATTTGCCTAAAAACTATTTGCGAAAGACAATCGTTTTCTAAAATTTACCCTCCTTCTATTTCAAATTAAACCCCCGGACGCTTCCGGATATTTTGTTTGTCTAAAATCTGTCTATACAAGCTTATTGCAAAAGTTAAATAAAAATTATATTATTTTAGTGGGGCAGTCGAACGGGCCGAATGACCCGAACGACCACCCCAGAAAATACAAACGGCCCACCCATAATCCTACAGCTACCACCCTATCTACCCACACCCCCCCTCCACCTCACCCCCTCCTATCACGAGATGCTACCTCACCTCACCCTTCCCCCCTAGCCTATCCCCATCTGCCACCTGCCCCCCTCTCTCTCCTCTCTCTCCCTCCAGCCACTTTCCGCCACACACACGCGCGCAACGCCTGCCACCCGGCCCACCTCCTGCAGCCGGCCCCACCCGCAGTGCACACACCCCACGCCCTGGCCCCACCCCCACTCACGCACGCCCCCGCGCGGCCCCAGCCCGCTCTCTCCCTCGCCTTCTTCCTCTCCCGCAAGCCCCGCTCCACCTACCCCGCCGCCTGCGCGCGCCTGCTTCCCCGGAGCCCCTCTCTGGCGCGCCGCCTCCAGCGCCGCTCGCCGGCTCTCCCCCCATGCGTCCGCGCCCGCTGTGCCCTTCCTCATCTACGGCCCGAGCCGCCGCGCCCCCCCACGTCCCGCGCCTCCACCCTCCTTCCTCCGGCCGGCGCCGGCTCCCTCCTCGCCTACCCAGGACCGCCGCCCTGCCGTCGACCGGCCGCCCCTCCGCGGTCCCTCTCGTCGCTCTCCCGCGGCCCGCCTCTGCGCCCCCCTCGCCGCCTCCACGACGCCCGCGTCCGCCTCTCTGCTCCCCCCTCGCCGCCAGTACCTCGTCCGCCTCGCGCCGCCGGCGAGCTCGCCCTCGCCTCGCCTCCCTCCCGCGCGGCCGCGCTCGAGCTCCGGCCCTCACGCCACCGTCCCCTCGTCCTCGACCTCCCCAAGCGCCGCCTCTGGCCGGGCCAGCCCCGCCCCCCAACGCCGGTCGCCGCCCGACACCACCGTCTCCGCCACCGTCAGGCCGCCGCCGCGTCCTCGGTCCGCTGCCGCCCCTCCCCTCGCAGCACGCGCCGCCGGCCGCCTGCGAGCCCACCGCCGGTCCCTCTCCTCCGCTCGCCTCGTCGCCGGCCGCCCTGCCCCGGGCCGTCCTCGCCTCGGAGCCGCCTCTCTCCGCCGCCCCTCAAGCGCCGGCGAGCCCGCCCCCTCACACCATCGCCTCTCCGCCAGGTCCCCTCTCCGCCCGCGGGCCGTACGAGCCACTCCTGCTCTCGCCGCCCGGAGAGCATCCCGTCATTCAGGTGCCCCATCAGATATTTGCAGGCTACGTACACATCAGAGGGATGGTGTGAGGTTCTTATACAACTGTATAGAAACAACCATGGTGGTGTGCTTGGAGATGACATGAAAACGACACCCCGTGCCGGTTTCAAGTCCACACCGACAAGTGAAGTTGAAATGCCAAGATCGTTTCCCGAAGACTGAACCCTCGACGCACCTATCTCGCCTTCCCGGACGCCATGACCTCCTTCACGGAATCCGAAGGCCGTTGCACCGAAGACCGAACCCGAACCCTCGGAACCATCAAGACCTGCGTCACGGACACACTGAGTTCGCCATCGAGGAAACCAAGGTCGTCGACATGGAACCAAGGGACGCCAAGTACTACCCTCAGACGCCAAACCCGCACCGGAAGGACGCCAAGATCGCCACAAGAACGACAAGTTCTACTTCCGAACAACAAGACCGGCCGATCCGTGGACCGACAAGATCGACCGCTTGGAACCAAGATATCCGGCACGTCACGACAAGTTCTCCTCTTGTATCTGAACCTCGCCGAGCCCGTCGAACCCTGAGACCGACCCCGAACCCCGAACCAAGATCGTCGAACCCTAATGTGTGAACCCACACCCGAGACCTTATTTTATTAAATGATATTACTTGTTGCATTAAATCATTCATCTCGCATGCATACTTGTCTGTGGTTTGGGGGCCCATATGCGGGCAAATCTAGCCTTATATTGGCCTCATTTAAATTTGTGTAGCGAACCGGTGCTATCTTTTGTCTTGATAACGCAACATTTAAATTGCGGGGTAGTTAAACAACTCGAACCGTTTAATTAATTGTCGGGACCCCGGTTCCGCTTAATATTGACCTAATTGCATCGCACCTTTGCCATGCCATACATCATACATGCATCATGCCGATCTTCTGCCGTTGTATTAAATATTGCATCCGGCGTTTATTCTAGTGTTTTGCTTCTTCGCGGATAAGGCCGTTGAGTTGATGCGAGTGCCGACCCGATCTTCGGTTGAACCTTCGGCAATGTTTTCAGGCGAGCATCTCCCCCTTTCTACCCATCTTACTTTTATAGTATTTATTCCCTCCTGTTGATCTATTGCCATTTGTGTTGCGATGCTCTAGTTTCCGTACCCGTGATATCCCCTTGCAGCCATATATTGCCTTGGATACCTCCTATTACCTGTTGTGTGGTAGTTAGTTGGACCTGCGCGTCGTAGTCGCTTGCTCAAGTGATGTTGCGTGTCGTCAAGTGCCACAGTGGTTGGAGTATTGCCGCCTGTTTGATGTTGGAGATGATCTCGGCTTTATTTATCGCTCACTTTAATTCCTGTTTAACAACTAAAATTGAAGTAAGTAAGCAGAGGCATCGGTGGGTGATAGATAACATTTGGTTTCCGACCGCCCACTTGTGTCCCGTAGGACCCCGAGTACTTGATACCTGTTCCTTGATTTATCGCGCTATCCACATACGGGGAATTATGGGACCTCCCTTAGCCAGAGCTTGATTTTCGTCTTATTTCTTGGGGCCACAAACTAGTTTGAGGTTTTATTTACTGTCCTGTACTTATGCCATGCTACTACTGTATTTATAATTGTGCGACAGATAGCACCTGTACTGTTTAGGATAGGGACACGATTCCGCGGTGTCGACAAGCCCAGTTTTGGGTTCCCAGTCGTTCACAGCCGTCTACCCAAACCTTGAGTCCGTCTCGGAGCTTGCTTACTTCGTTGCGGGTCTACTCAATGGGGTGGCCCCCTGAAATATTTCTGAATCCTGTGATTGCTTTGTCGTGAAAGCCTCGTTGGGTTTTGATTTGGTTTTTCCGAGGTTGATCGAGTGTGTGTTGCTATTGGTGCACCCCGGCCGGGTAAAAACTTTCTGAAAGCCGTGTCCGCGGTTATGGACGACTTGGAGCACAGTATCTCGACCATAGACAAGCATAACTAAAGTTTATTGCTATAAATTTGACTATATAATGACTAGTAATCAGCTTCACTATAATGGAATGGCTAAATAATACTGCCCACAATTGCTTGTTTTGAGTGTCGCTTGCGACCATTGTACCTGACTAGTAATTATCGCAACTACAACGGAATGGCTAAAACAAAGTACCAACAACTGCTGGGTTTTTGGGCCATCTCATGTTAAATGTATCTGACTAGTAAGTGTTGCAACTACAATGGAATGGTTAAATAAAGGTGCCCACTTCTTACTTTATCAGGATGATTATCTAAACCTGACTAGTAATTGCTGCAACGAAAACTGAATAAATAAAACTGCCAACTGTGTGAGTTCCTCGGTTGACTTTCTCGTTTGGTCTCGAGGGGGAAACACCAGGATGGGTTTGTTTGGTGTTAGTTTCAGGTTAGATCCGGATAAGTCATTCTTATCCCTCTCTGATAACCGCCAGTTGTATCGAGTCTCTATAGGTTGTTTCGTGCATGCTGCCGCTGCCGCTCAGTCCACCATACCTATGTAGGCGAGGACCGCCGAATTCTAGTCTCGCCGTGTACTGGCCTCAGTACTGACGC
Organism: Avena atlantica; assembly: GCA_910589765.1. NCBI lineage: Eukaryota > Viridiplantae > Streptophyta > Magnoliopsida > Poales > Poaceae > Avena > Avena atlantica. The sequence continues at coordinate 125,362,208 of OU342739.1, forward strand.
TCCTCTTTTTAATTTGCCCTTTGTCGGCACCCCTTTTGTTTAAGCAGGTTTTGAGATCGACGTTGTTAGCAGGGTTACCCTTCCGGCTTGGCCTGGGCAGGGTTATGGACGCCATTGGTTATTCTTCAGGGCTCTTAGCCCCATTTGCATCTTGTCCGTAGTCGGACGCTCTATCATTTTCAAGGTGATTTGGATCTTTGTATATTATATATGTATTCTTGACTCTTTGAGTCGCTGTTATATATATCTGTTTAGTGGGTCCCATCGAGGACTGTTGTGTAATGTTATTACTTCGTTTTCCACCCGCACGAAAGTGCCTGGTGGGCACCTTTGAATCGTTTCTATGCGGGTTTGGCGGGAATCGCTGAAACTTGCATAGGTCCGATTCTGAGGGTGTTACATCCACCCCGCCGCCACAGCCCCTCCCGGTCAAACCCCTCGGCCCTACCTCCTCTGCACGCGCGCAACCCACCCCTCCCTGGCCCCAGCAACACACCCACACCGCACACACACAGAGCACGCACACCACGCACGCGGTACACGCCTTGGCCCCACCCGCGTGGCCCTCTCTCCCTCGTGACCCCGCTCCTACCTGCCGCGATCCCCACCCCTTCCCCGTCGTCGCCATCTCCCCCTTCCCCGATTCTCCCCCACCTCGTGCCGCCTTCCCCTTGACCACGAATCAACCGCCCGCCGGCGCCCCTCTCCGGCCGCCCGTCGAACTCCCCGCGGCCCAGGCGCCTCCTCCGCCGCTTGACCTCCCCGTCCTCGTCGAGCCGCCGCCCACAGCACCCTCCGGCCGCCGGGCTCCTCTCTGCCCTCCGTCCCGCCTCTACGTCCTCGCTCCTCCTCCGTCGTCCTGTTCCCCACGTCAGGCTCCGGTCCCCACCGCGCGTCCTCGTCGCCTCATCTGCTCGTCGACGCCCTCCTACGCCTCCTCCTAGCCCCTCCGTCGTCGAGCTCGGCCCCGTGCGCTCTGGCCACGCCTGCCGTGCGTCGTCCCCGGTCGCGGCTTCCCTCGCTGCCGTCGCCAGGGGCGTTCAGCTCGTCCTCCTCGCGCCGCTCAAGCTGTCCTGACCCCGCTCGCCGGAGGCTGCCCCTGCAACCTCCCCGACGCTCGCTTCGTGGGCCACCTTCCGCGAGCCCCGAGCTCCTCGTCGCCCAGCGTCGCCTCTGTCGCCTCGTTCTGCCCCTGATGTTTCGGTTCTGCCCCTGTTGTTTTCGGTTCTGCCTCAAGGATGTGTTGCTTCAGACGACCGATCCAATGTCGAGTCCAGGGGTTCGACAAGTACTCGTGAGGCTTGTAAATCCAAGATTGTCTCCTATTTCGAAGAACGACACGTGAAGATGAGTCCAAGTTATTCCGAGAAGCCCGGTAGGAACTACATCACGGAACCAGAAGAATTACGACATTCGTTAAGTTCTCCATCGGCCACCACGATGTCAAGGTCGTCTACACAGAACGACAAGATCGCCCACACGGACTCGAGTACCCCGATGCCCCGATCCGAAGACCGAACCCGGCACGCCTAGTTCTTCCTCTCGGGTCCGAGGACGCCGAGACCCCGGTGCGACAAGTACTTCTTCCCGGATCCGATGCCCGAGAAACCGGACGCCCAGGTCGTCGACTCGGATACGCCAAGTACTTCCTCGAGGACGCCAAGTTCTTCACCCTGAATGCCAAGACCGACTCGATGGCGCGGACCCGACAAGATCTTCGCAACGGCAAGATCGACCGCTTGGACCCAAGTTCTCCATCTTGAATCTGTACCTCGATCCCTGTTGAACCCTGAGACCGAACCCCGGAACCCCTCCGAACCCCCAAGACCTTCGACCCCAGATGTGTGAACCTTTTCCCGAACCCCTACTTTATAAATGCTATATATAAACTTGTTGTATTAAATTATCATGCTTGCACGCATATCATGTGGGTTTGGGGGCATTATGCCGAGTCACCTCATAATTAAATATGGGGCCCATATGCGGACAAATCTAGTCGTATATTGGTCCCATTTAAATTTGTGTAGCGAACCGGTGCTATCTTTTGCCATGTTAAGACAACATTTAAAATGCGGGGTATCTAAACAACTTGAACCGCTTAAATATTTGCCGGGACTTCGATTCCACTTAACATTGCCTAATTGCATCGCATCTTTGCCATGTCATACATCATACATGCATCATGCCCGATCTTTTGCCGTAGTATTAAACAGTGCATCCGGTGTTTATTCTAGTGTTTTGCTTCTTCGCGGATAAGGCCGTTGAGTTGATGTGAGCTTCGCCCCGATCTTCGGATGAACCTTCGGCAATGTTTTCAGGCGAGCATCTCCCCCTTTCTACCTATCTTACTTTTATAGTATTTATTCCCTCCTGTTGATCTATTGATATCTGTGTTGCGATGCTCTAGCTTTCGTACCCGTGATATCCCTTGCAGCCTTATATTGCCTTGGACACCTCCTATTACCTGTTGTTTGGTAGATAGTTGGACCTGCGCGTCGTAGTCGCTTGCTCAAGTGCTGTTGCGTGTCGTCAAGTACCACAGTTGTTGGAGTATTGCCGTGTGTTTATTGTTGGAGATGATCAAGGCTTTAATTACTGTTTAACAACTAAAATTGAAGTAGGTAAATGCAGACGCACAGGTGGGCAATAGATGTTATTTGGTTGTTAACCGTCCACTTGTGTCCCGTAGGACCCCGAGTACTTGATACCTGTTCCTTGAATATTCACGCTATCCACATCCGGGAGGATTATGGGACCCCCCTGAGCCAGAGCTTGATTCATTCTTATTTCTTGGGGCCACAAACTAGTTTGAGGTTTAATTTACTATCCTGTACTTATGCCATGCTTTACTGCTTTATTACGATTGTGCGAGGAGCACCTGTACTGTTTAGGATCGGGACACGATTTCGCGGTATCGACAAGCCCAGTCACACTTTCGGGTTCCCAGTCTTTTACAGCCGTCCATCCAAACCTTGGGTCCATCTCGGAGTCAGCTAACTTCGTTGCGGGTGTACTCAATGGGGTGGCCCCCTGAAATATTTCTGAATCTGGTGATTGCTTTGTCATGACTGCCTCGTTGGGTTTTGATTTGGTTTTTCCGAGGTTGATCGAGTGTGTGTTGCTATTTGTGCACCCCTGCAGGGTAAAACTTTCTGAAAGCCGTGTCCGCGGTTATGGACGACTTGGAGCACAGTATCTCGATCATAGACAACTATAACTAAAGTAGTGCTATAAATTTGACTTTATAATGACTAGTAATCAGCTTTACTATAATGGAATGGCTAAATAAAACTGCCAACAATTGCTTGTTTGGGTTGTCGCTTGCTACCATTTTATCTGACTAGTAAGTATTGCAACTATAACGGAATGGCTAAATAAAAGTACCAACAACTGCTGGGTTTTGGGATATCTCATGCTAATTGTATTTGACTAGTAAGTGTCGCAATTACAATGGAATGGTTAACTAAAAGTGCCCACTGCTTATTATATCAGGATGACTATCTATACCTGACTAGTAATTGCTGCAACGATAACTGCATAAATAAAACTGCCAACGGTGTGAGTTCCTCGGTTGACTTCCTCGTCTGGTCTCGAGGGGGAAATACCAGGATGGGTTTGTTTGATGGTAGCATCAGGTTGGTTCCGAATAGGTCTTTCTTATCCCTCTCTGATAGCCGACAGTTGTATCGAGTCTCTATAGGTTGTTTAGTGCATGCTGCGCTGCCGCTTCAGTCCACCATACCTATGTAGGCGAGGACCGCCGAATTCTAGCCTCGCCGTGTACTGGCCTCAGTACTGACCGCTCTCTCTTTTTCCTTTGCCCTTTGCCGGCACCCCTTTTGTTTAAGCAGGTTTTGAGATCGACGTCGTTAGCAGGGTTACCCTTCCGGCTTGGCCTGGGCAGGGTTATGGACGCCATTGGTTATTCTTCAGGGCTCTTAGCCCCATTTGCATCTTGTCCGTAGCTGGACGCTCTATCGTTTTCAAGGTGATTTGGATCTTTGTTCTGTATATCTGTATTCTTGACTCATGGAGTCGTGTGGTATATATATCTTTTCTGTGGGTCCCATCGAGGACTGTTGTGTAATGTTATTACTTCGTTTTCCACCCGCACGCAAGTGCCTGGTGGGCACCTTTGAATCGTTTCTATGCGGGTTTCGCGGGAAGCGCTGAAACTTGCATAGGGCCGATTCTGAGGGTGTTACAGAGTGGTATCAGAGCTCAGCAGTTACGATACCACACAAGTCCAGCCTGTAGGATAACCTAGCTAACGGCCGAAGTAGAGTGTCAAAACTATTTTTGCAAAATCGGTTGGATAGTTCTGATTAGGTCTGATTTTACTCCTTACCTCTCTGCTGCTCTCCTCTCACCTCTGCGTGTTTTGAATCTGCTCTCTTCTCCCTCTTCGAGTCCAGGATTTCTCGTGGTTGGGTTCCATCGTACCTTCAGGGTTCACTTCCTCTTTTGGTAACGGTGTTGCTACATCTGGTCTTCATGCTATCCGAGGAATCCTTCGTCTGGTGGACTTCTCTTTGCTCCTCCTCATGCCTTACGGTGTTTTTCCACGCGACGACATCATCTACGCCAGATCCGATGCAGAGTCTGCATCACTCCTTTGTTTCCGAACCTCGCGTGTCGAGATCTTCAGTCTAATTCCGAGAGTTGGTTGCATAATTCGCCTATTCGTGTGCAGAGTAATGGTTTTGGTGCGCGATGGACTGATCACCATCCGACTACTCTTATCATTCGTTCTTGTACATCGAATCAGTGGATCCAGCAATTTTACTCCGTCCACGGAGGATAGAGGTGGCTTTATTTGTTGATACTTCTGCCTTCGCCTTTTGTTTCCGGAGTGTTCTCTCGACGATCATGGATAACGACCTCTTGTTAGTGGTGTCGCGAGGATCTACACGAAGCGAGACGATTCAGATCGCCGACCTTCTTCCTGGTACCATGAGGCGGATCTCGAGGGCGAGATCCATTGTTAGTGGTGTCGAATTGTGGCATCCCGCAAAAACCACTACCAGAAAATCGCGTTGTTTTTGTGCATTTCATCATCATGACCGCATGCTCATGTCATAATGTCACATTGCATTTGAGCATCGTCATCATCATGCACTTGTTTGTCTGAAACTATTTCCGAAAAGCCTATTTTGTTTTCCACTAGCCCTTCTTATTTCAAAGTATCAAGTCGGTTTGTCCGGATCTTTGTTTTGACTAAAAACTATTCATAAATCTTTTACAATTGAAAAATAGTAAAAACTATTTTTGTCGGGGAGGCAGCCACCGGCCAGGCCCAAAAGGCCCAACCGGCAGCCACCTACCACCCACAAACCCTAGAATCCCCATCTGCCCCACCACCTACTTCCTCCACCCCGCCGCCACAGCCCCTCCCGGTCAAACCCCTCGGCCCTACCTCCTCTGCACGCGCGCAACCCACCCCTCCCTGGCCCCAGCAACACACCCACACCGCACACACACAGAGCACGCACACCACGCACGCGGTACACGCCTTGGCCCCACCCGCGTGGCCCTCTCTCCCTCGTGACCCCGCTCCTACCTGCCGCGATCCCCACCCCTTCCCCGTCGTCGCCATCTCCCCCTTCCCCGATTCTCCCCCACCTCGTGCCGCCTTCCCCTTGACCACGAATCAACCGCCCGCCGGCGCCCCTCTCCAGCCGCCCGTCGAACTCCCCGCGGCCCAGGCGCCTCCTCCGCCGCTTGACCTCCCCGTCCTTGTCGAGCCGCCGCCCACAGCACCCTCCGGCCGCCGGGCTCCTCTCTGCCCTCCGTCCCGCCTCTACGTCCTCGCTCCTCCTCCGTCGTCCTATTCCCCACGTCAGGCTCCGGTCCCCACCGCGCGTCCTCGTCGCCTCATCTGCTCGTCGACGCCCTCCTCCGCCTCCGCCTAGCCCCTCCGTCGTCGATCTCGGCCCCATGCGCTCTGGCCACGCCTGCCGTGCGTCGTCCCCGGTAGCGGCTTCCCTCGCTGCCGTCGCCAGGGGCGTTCAGCTCGTCCTCCTCGTGCCGCTCAAGCTGTCCTGACCCCGCTCGCCGGAGGCCGCCCCTGCAACCTCCCCGACGCTCGCTTCGCGGGCCACCTTCCGCGAGCCCCGAGCTCCTCGTCGCCCAGCGTCGCCTCTGTCGCCTCGTTCTGCCCCTGATGTTTCGGTTCTGCCCCTGTTGTTTTCGGTTCTGCCTCAAGGATGTGTTGCTTCAGACGACCGATCCAATGTCGAGTCCAGGGGTTCGACAAGTACTCCTGAGGCTTGTAAATCCAAGATTGTCTCCTATTTCGAAGAACGACACATGAATATGAGTCCAAGTGATTCCGAGAAGCCCGGTAGGAACTACATCACGGAACCAGAAGAATTACGACATTCGTTAAGTTCTTCATCGGCCACCACGATGTCAAGGTCGTCTACACGGAACGACAAGATCGCCCACACGGACTCGAGTACCCCGATGCCCCGATCCGAAGACCGAACCCGGCACGCCTAGTTCTTCCTCTCGGGGCCGAGGACGCCGAGACCCAGGTGCGACAAGTACTTCTTCCCGGATCCGATGCCCGAGAAACCGGACGCCCAGGTCGTCGACTCGGATACGCCAAGTACTTCCTCGAGGACGCCAAGTTCTTCACCCTGAATGCCAAGACCGACTCGATGGCGCGGACCCGACAAGATCTTCGCAACGGCAAGATCGACCGCTTGGACCCAAGTTCTCCATCTTGAATCTGTACCTCGATCCCTGTTGAACCCTGAGACCGAACCCCGGAACCCCTCCGAACCCCCAAGACCTTCGACCCCAGATGTGTGAACCTTTTCCCGAACCCCTACTTTATAAATGCTATATATAAACTTGTTGTATTAAATTATCATGCTTGCACGCATATCATGTGGGTTTGGGGGCATTATGCCGAGTCACCTCATAATTAAATATGGGGCCCATATGCGGACAAATCTAGTCGTATATTGGTCCCATTTAAATTTGTGTAGCGAACCGGTGCTATCTTTTGCCATGTTAAGACAACATTTAAAATGCGGGGTATCTAAACAACTTGAACCGCTTAAATATTTGCCGGGACTTCGGTTCCACTTAACATTGCCTAATTGCATCGCATCTTTGCCATGTCATACATCATACATGCATCATGCCCGATATTTTGCCGTAGTATTAAATAGTGCATCCAGTGTTTATTCTAGTGTTTTGCTTCTTCGCGGATAAGGCCGTTGAGTTGATGTGAGCTTCGCCCCGATCTTCGGATGAACCTTCGGCAATGTTTTCAGGCGAGCATCTCCCCCTTTCTACCTATCTTACTTTTATAGTATTTATTCCCTCCTGTTGATCTATTGCTATCTGTGTTGTGATGCTCTAGCTTTCGTACCCTTGATATCCCTTGCAGCCTTATATTGCCTTGGACACCTCCTATTACATGTTGTTTGGTAGATAGTTGGACCTGCGCGTCGTAGTCGCTTGCTCAAGTGCTGTTGCGTGTCGTCAAGTACCACAGATGTTGGAGTATTTCCGTGTGTTTATTGTTGGAGATGATCAAGACTTTAATTACTGTTTAACAACTAAAATTGAAGTAGGTAAATGCAGACGCACAGGTGGGCAATAGATGTTATTTGGTTGTTAACCGTCCACTTGTGTCCCGTAGGACCCCGAGTACTTGATACCTGTTCCTTGAATATTCGCGCTATCCACATCCGGGAGGATTATGGGACCCCCCTGAGCCAGAGCTTGATTCATTCTTATTTCTTGGGGCCACAAACTAGTTTGAGGTTTTATTTACTATCCTGTACTTATGCCATGCTTTACTGCTTTATTACGATTGTGCGAGGAGCACCTGTACTGTTTAGGATCGGGACACGATTTCGCGGTATCGACAAGCCCAGTCACACTTTCGGGTTCCCAGTCGTTTACAGCCGTCCACCCAAACCTTGGGTCCGTCTCGGAGTCAGCTAACTTCGTTGCGGGTGTACTCAATGGGGTGGCCCCCTGAAATATTTTTGAATCTGGTGATTGCTTTGTCGTGATTGCCTCATTGGGTTTTGATTTGGTTTTTCCGAGGTTGATCGAGTGTGTGTTGCTATTTGTGCACCCCTGCAGGGTAAAAATTTCTGAAAGCCGTGTCCGCGGTTATGGACGACTTGGAGCACAGTATCTCGATCATAGACAACTATAACTAAAGTAGTGCTATAAATTTGACTTTATAATGACTAGTAATCAGCTTTACTATAATGGAATGGCTAAATAAAACTGCCAACAATTGCTTGTTTGGGTTGTCGCTTGCTACCATTGTATCTGACTAGTAAGTATTGCAACTATAACGGAATGGCTAAATAAAAGTACCAACAACTGCTGGGTTTTGGGATATCTCATGCTAATTGTATTTGACTAGCAAGTGTCGCAATTACAATGGAATGGTTAACTAAAAGTGCCCACTGCTTATTATATCAGGATGACTATCTATACCTGACTAGTAATTGCTGCAACGATAACTGCATAAATAAAACTGCCAACGATGTGAGTTCCTCGGTTGACTTCCTCGTCTGGTCTCGAGGGGGAAATACCAGGATGGGTTTGTTTGATGGTACCATCAGGTTGGTTCCGAATAGGTCTTTCTTATCCCTCTCTGATAGCCGACAGTTGTATCGAGTCTCTATAGGTTGTTTAGTGCATGCTGCGCTGCCGCTTCAGTCCACCATACCTATGTAGGCGAGGACCGCCGAATTCTAGCCTCGCCGTGTACTGGCCTCAGTACTGACCGCTCTCTCTTTTTCCTTTGCCCTTTGCCGGCACCCCTTTTGTTTAAGCAGGTTTTGAGATCGACGTCGTTAGCAGGGTTACCCTTCCGGCTTGGCCTAGGCAGGGTTATGGACGCCATTGGTTATTCTTCAGGGCTCTTAGCCCCATTTGCATCTTGTCCGTAGCTGGACGCTCTATCGTTTTCAAGGTGATTTGGATCTTTGTTCTGTATATTTGTATTCTTGACTCATGGAGTCGTGTGGTATATATATATTTTCTGTGGGTCCCATCGAGGACTGTTGTGTAATGTTATTACTTCGTTTTCCACCCGCACGCAAGTGCCTGGTGGGCACCTTTGAATCGTTTCTATGCGGGTTTCGCGGGAAGCGCTGAAACTTGCATAGGGCCGATTCGAGAGGAACGGCGCGGCCTCGCGATGGCGCTTCTAGAAACCCTAGCCTCTAACTTTTCCTATTTGCCTTTTGCAATTCTACACGAGTAGATCTACAGAGCATTGGCTCTGATACCATTGTTAGCTTTATATTGCTCTAGATCTAATCGGCAGAACTTGACTATGGGATTCGATCTTGCAGAGAGAGAGAGAGAGAGAGAGAGAGAGAGAGAGAGAGAGAGAGAGAGAGAGAGAGAGAGATGCATACCATCGGCCTTAGGCGTCGAGGATGAGCTCGCCATCGAGCTTGTCGGAGTGGTGGCGGCGGAGAGGGGGTGATTCCCGCCGCTACAGCGTAAGCCGATCGGTGGCTAGGGTTTGGGGTTTTCGGTGGGGTGAGTGGGCACGACGAACCTTGACGTTCGTGCCCCCGGCCCCCACCTCTATTTATTGCGATGCGCGACGGGGGCCCACCAACGATTGTGACGTTGGGCGTCCCCGATCAGGGCGCGATCCAAGGTTTGTTCGGGCCGTTGGGCCGAACGGGAGATCAATCTAACAATAATATGAAAATATATCTTATAATGATTCTATTGGTACATATGTTGTACTATAGATGCATATAAATTTTTCTATATGTTTAATCAAACTTTGTAAAATTTGACCTTAACAAAAACCCAAAATGCAGGATATTTTCAGAGAGAGAGTACATCTCATAATCAATGCGCAATGCGTAAAGTTTGGCACTGCACTCTACGGATTATTAAGGACCGCGAGACGACATGACGACACGTACGTTCGGTGAATGTAATGGAGTCCTAGCCAGTCGATCGATCGCCATCGGCTAATCAAGACCACGCGCGGACAACAACACGCTTGCTTGCACCGTTATGGTTACTTGTTTTTAATTATTATTATTACTACTGCTACTTGGGGTCACGTTCAATCACAAGAGATAAAAGCTCGATCGCAAAAGCTTGTTCTTTTTCTAATGGTGTAAAAAGAAAACCAAGGTCACATACACACTCCGTTGGATCTGCTGACGCTGACTGCTATGACACTGACATCTCTCTCTGCCTCGCCTCAGACTCCCCTGTGCGTGCTGGTACGTCATTCCAATCCAACACATTCCCAGACAGGACAGAAGGAAGATGCCATGCGTGCTCTCGCCGGCCGTATGATCATGCATACACGCCTGCGCAAGCAAAGAACTTGAGGGCGGGCGGTTCGATCCCAGCTACTAGCTGAGATCGTGTGCCGCACAGTTCCAGTTTCGCAATGTATCCTTCAATCTGTACATGGCCGTGGCGTAAACGCCTCGCCACTTCTTCATCCGGCCATCTGGATCGATCGTCCCACACGCACTCACCGTCTACGTCTATACGTACGCGCGCACTGGTGATAGTAGTACTCGGTTAGGATGGAGCATTGATGAATGAACCACCATTTTTGTGAACACGACGACCTGACCACTACCGACTGTACTGAGTACGTAGTACTCCGTACGTGGTAAGTTGTTGCCGGCAAGCAACGTGCACCCTCCAGTTGATCCTTGCATGCAACATCTAGCCAGCAAAGCGATCAATCAATCAATGCGATCGCTGCTCGTGCTTGCCAATGCCAGAGCTATATAAGAACCAGCTCAACGGCCGCCATGGTTGACACAACTCAATACAACAAGCATCATACATCCATCTCACAGCAAAAGATAAATCGCCATTGCCAAGGTTCCTCCGACCAACCAATCGTCGATCGATGGCGAGAGCGCTCGTGCTTCTCGCAGCCACCATGGCCCTTCTGGCCGCGGCGCCGGCGAGCGCCTTGGACTTCGGCGAGCACGATCTGGCGTCTGACGACTCGCTGTGGGCGCTGTACGAGCGCTGGCGCAGCACCCACACGGTGGCGCGCGACCTGGACGAGAAGGCGCGCCGCTTCAACGTCTTCCGGGAGAACGTGCGCCTCATCCACGACTTCAACAAAGGCGACGCGCCCTACAAGCTCCGCCTCAACCGCTTCGGCGACATGACCGCCGACGAGTTCCGCCGCGCATACGCATCCTCCCGCGTCGCGCACCACCGCATGTTCCGCGGACGCAAGGAGGGCGGCGCGGGCTTCATGCACGGCGCCGCAAAGGCCGTCCGGGACGTGCCGCCGTCGGTGGACTGGCGGCAGAAGGGGGCCGTGACCGACGTCAAGGACCAGGGACAGTGCGGGAGCTGCTGGGCCTTCTCCACCATCGCGGCCGTGGAAGGCATCAACGCAATCCGGACCAAGAACCTCACCTCGCTCTCCGAGCAGCAGCTAGTGGACTGCGACACCAAGTCCAACGCCGGGTGCAACGGCGGCCTCATGGACTACGCCTTCCAGTACATCGCCAAGCACGGCGGGATCGCCGCCGAGGACGCCTACCCCTACAGGGCCCGCCAAGGGTCCTCCTGCAACAAGAAGCCGGCGGCCGTGGTCACCATCGACGGGTACGAGGACGTGCCCGCCAACGACGAGACGGCGCTCAAGAAGGCCGTGGCGGCGCAGCCCGTGGCCGTGGCCATCGAGGCCAGCGGGTCGCACTTCCAGTTCTACTCGGAGGGGGTGTTCGCCGGAAAGTGCGGGACGGAGCTGGACCACGGCGTGGCCGCGGTCGGGTACGGTGCCACCGCCGACGGCACCAAGTACTGGATCGTCAAAAACTCGTGGGGCCCGGAGTGGGGGGAGAAGGGGTACATCCGCATGAAGCGCGACGTGGAGGACAAGGAGGGGCTCTGCGGCATCGCCATGGAGGCGTCCTACCCGCTCAAGACCTCGCCCAACCCAATGCACGCCGGGGACCTCCATGACGAGCTCTGAATGTCTGGTTTACTATCTATTTAATGGCGGAAGCCCTGAATCTGCATGATCAGGGGATTATCGTCGCAAGGAGAAAAATAAACAATCACTCGATATTTGTACTAGTTCATCACAACACATCACATACAGTGCAGTATGCACTTGCAATACTTGTAATGCATTTTTTTTCCATAGACAGGAGGTCACAATACTATGCATGTTTTGCATAGACAGTAGGTCATAACATTATGCATTATCTTTAAATTGCTATGAAAAATATTGCACGCGCCTGTATTCTCTACCATAACCACTTTAGTTTCACACGTAAAAAACAATAACCAGCCAGTCGAATAAATAACATGTGCTAGAAAATAAAAGTCAAGTGAGGGATCTTGCAATGCATGGCACAAGCTGTGAATTATAAGTTTCAGAACTGAAGAACCAACACCTGATATTGTAACATATATCAAGCATACAAGCAACAAAATGTTATTGCTCTTATGCACAAGAGTTTGCGTCAACCTTCACAAATAAACACGAGACGTCTAAATATTTATATGATTAAACTGAACCACAAAGAACTGACTGCCGGTTATGACAAAACTGAACCATCAATTTCCTTTATGCAAACGACCCATAGGTCCCACTTTCATCTAGTGTCCTAAATCTGAAAATGAACACTTTTTGTCACACTTCATATCAGCTGTATCCCAGTAAATGTCATGCCTATGAGCAGCCTAAAGTCGATGATGATAAGTCTAATGTGCAATCTTGGAGGACTGTCCAGTCCCTGTCCAGGATGCTCCTAGCGGACAATGCACACTAAAATCAAACTGTCAGGAGATACTAATAAAGGACAGTAAGGATTTCAGTATTATCCTATTTACTGGAGTGGCCAACTGAAAGAATTTATTCAGCATACCTATGGTCTACTGTAATACTATTTCCTAATTAAATTAGCAGGATGTAACCGTGTGCAACCACTTGAGCAAATGAACCGAACCTATAAATCATTACAAACTTATTGAATCTCTTCTACTACTACAGACTTATGTACCTCACTTGTGAAGCAAGGTCGCCGTGCCAAACCCTTAAAGCAAACTGGTAACAGATTAATAAAGGTTGGAGCTACATGTTGTCGAGAGACTAGTTTTGGGAGGAACGATGACTGCGCTACTACAGGAATGGTCAGATGCGTCGACGGCCAAACGTCGGGGCCGTCGGCGTAGGACCGAACCAGGCCAGCCCTCGGCGTAGTATACACTACGCCGACGGCCACCCTCGGCGTAGTGGAGGCCCTCGGCGAAGCCAGGGGACGCGTGGCACATACCGGCCAGCACGGATGGTGCCGTCCGTTAGGCCGACGGCGACCCTCGGCATACCCTACGCCGACGGCAACCCTCGGCGTACCCGCCACGTACGCCGACGGTCACCCTCGGCGTAGCCTTCTGCATTTTTCCTTTCCGCTTGCACACTTATTTTATATTTGTATCAATTATTTATATTCTTTTTTTATTAATTAGATGATTTCGTACCCTCTGAATAGCAGTCTCCACGCCCACATGAAATGTCGTTGCGAATCTTTTCACACCCCGAAAAATTTCTATATGTTTGTAAGTGTTATTATCGCATGTGGTTCTCAATAGCACTCACCATGCCCACATGAAGTGTGTGTGAATTTTATGTATCACACATTTTGGAGAAGCTGTTCAGAGATTGAATGCTTTTATCGCAAGTGGTTCTGTCAACCCTAATGAGAAGCGGACGATAGTTTCTCTTGTAGATATAGCATGTTCCGGACCCGTATAAGGGGGAATCTCCCCATGTAGGTGAAACCGAGTAGGATAGTGCCCCAACTTGTGAACCAACATGGTTTTACATCACCCTATGACCTAAACAAACACAAAACAAGAGAGAGCTACGCCGGGCTACCCCTGTGAGAGGAACGTCTAGGGGGGTAGACGATCCGAGTGTGCACAGATCAGGGTTTCGCCGGAGGAAGACCACGAGAACATCGGAATCAGATGAAAACTTGCATGTGTCCCTAGCATATGTGTGTGAGTGTGGTGAGAGGTTGGTATAGGTGCTTGCATGTGTCCCTCCTCGCATGCATGCGCTCTAACCTAGAAGCGAAGGTTCCGGATCGAGTATAAGGGGGAATCTCCCTGTGTAGGTGAAACCGGGTAGGATAGTGCCCCAACTTGTGAACCAACATGGTTTTACATCACCCTATGACCTAAACAAACACAAAACAAGAGAGAGCTACGCCGGGCTACCCCTGTGAGAGGAACGTCTAGGGGGGTAGACGATCCGAGTGTGCACAGATCAGGGTTTCGCCGGAAGAAGACCACGAGAACATCGGAATCAGATGAAAACTTGCATGTGTCCCTAGAATATGTGTGTGAGTGTGGTGAGAGGTTGGTATAGGTGCTTGCATGTGTCCCCCCTCGCATGCATGCGCTCTAACCTAGAAGCGAAGGTTCCGGACCCAGTATAAGGGGGAATCTCCCCGTGAAGGTCCCCCCTCGCATGCATGCGCTCTAAATAATTATTGTGTACTAATGTTTATTATTGTGCAGCAATTGGACATTTCCTCCGGGGACCAAGGCTCGCCTTCCTAACAGCCTCGTTGGAGCTCTGATTAGGAAGTTCTGGCCGGGCTATCACATTACCCACGAGGGTGACAGGAAGCTAGCTACTACTTGGGCGGACTACCAGACTACCCGTGTCCCGGGCTTTCCGACAGCTGCTGATGCTATCATCACCAAGTTTTGGGTAAGGCATATTTCTCGAGTTATGTTCATACTTGATGACCCCACCGTGCTAACTCATGACTCTTATGCATGATTGAAGTGCTTTTACCGTGTGGCCGAGGAGGACCAGAAGGCACAGAGGACTTTGCTTGGGGCTTGTGTGAAGTTGACCCCCCAGGTGTGGTACAACCAGAAGGTCACGGCCGCTAGCCACTTCTAGGCTGACAGGGGCGTGAGGGTCAGGAAGGAAGACATTGTCGGTAGGAACCCTAATCCTGAGTACTCCATGACGCCAGAAGAGTACATGTCGGTGAGTAAAATGTCAATGAGATTCTACATTGCTTCTAAGTTGCCATTGCATTGTCTGGAGTTGATTATTGCATTTTTCAGGTTATCCCCGATTAGGCCGAGCCGCATCGAATCGCATGGGAGGAGTTGGTTAGGACGAGGTGGCTCAGAGAAGACGAGGAGTTTGTAGCCTTGTCGAGGCGGAACGCGGAGAACCGAGGCGATGGTGGAACACACTGCGCGGTAAACCGCAACTTTGACCGCTTCAAGGGGGAGGTGGTACGTATATACATGGAACGACCTGCGTGTATTTCTCGTCATGTTCGTACTTCATATGCATAATATTTCTTTTCGCGATGCAGGTAGCCGAGGCACAACCCGGGGAGGTGATTCATGACGTCGTCGTCTATGAGATGATGCGGCTAAAGAAGCCCAATTACTCGGAGCCTCAACCCTCGTTGCCCGTGTACTTCGGCACTGCCCAGAATGACTTGGGGAACTACAGCACGATGGTGAAGGCTCGTCACCCCCATGTGGATGACCCCATTCACGCGATGATCGACGAGGAGTCGTTGGTCCTGTCGGGGCACGGATTGCAGCATGGACGCCTCAAGATTCTGAATAAGAAGGTCAAGCCTACCCTCAGCACGAGCTTCAGCCGTCTCAAGGCTACCTACCCCGCCGACGGCCCCCCTATCCCGCCTCGTGGCCAGCCTTATCGATCCAGAGAGGATGTAAGTTTTTCTCGTTTTCATCATCTTTATGACTTTTGTTCCTGCATGGCTAACCTCTGACGAGATTCCTTGTATTTGAATTTGTAGCCTGAGTTAGACGCGGCCTACGATGCCGCTCATGAGGAATATCAGGTGGCCTTTCGGCAGCATCAGGAGGCGAATGCGATCTACATGCAATACATAAATGTAAGTCCGAACCTTTATTTTTTGCAAAAGATACAAGTCCCACTTCCCCCCGTTTGTTGTACTACGGCCTGACATCTAAACTATCTTGCAGGCCATGTTGGTGAATATTCAAACTGGCCAGAATAGAGATTTAGGGCCCGGGCCTCCCATGCCAGGTCCGGCGCCATTTTTGCCATCGAAGGACAGCTTCGCTAGGACCTACTACGCATCGACACCGGTAAGTTCTTTGCTAAACCACTGGTTATCGCTTTACTTTGCCTCGCAAGTTGCTAACATGTAGGCAACATGTAGGTAACGGGAGCTTCTGGGAACCGACACTTTGGCCACGCCTCGCCGGATGGGCATCAGATCACACCGCTTCATGACAATGGTCCATCTCTTGGCCATTCTGCAGGTGGTTCTCCCGAGCTTCACACTTCTACTCCCTCGCCAGGTGGCTCTTCTGCTGCTTCTACTGGACGCAACCATCTCCAAAGGTCGCCACTTTTCACCAGGGGAGATCTCGGGTACACCCCCTCTCCTCCAGAGTTGTAGGCATGTGTGATGATGTCGATGATCTTGTATGACTAATGTATGGATGATCTTGTATGACTAATGTATGGATGATCTTCTATGACTGATGTATGGATGATGTTGATACATGTATGGCATATGTGATCTTGTATGACTGCTGTGATGCTGTGAGTGTTGCATGTGTGCTGCTGCTGTGAAAAAATTAAAAAAAAACTGTGCAGGAGCTACGCCGACGGCAATGCCCTCGGCGTAGCCCTCTGCCATGTGCCATATGGTCAGGGCTACACCGAGGGCACTGCCGTCGGCGTAGCACCTGCCCCTACGCCGAGGGCAGGCCGTCGGCGTATCTCCTTCCAGGGGGAGGCCACACGTCCACTTACGCCGAGGGCGAGGCCGTCGGCGTAGCTCCTTCCTGGGGGGAGGCCCAGCGGATGCCATGTGGCGACCCTACGCCGAGGGGCACGGCTGTCTGCGTATCCGGTGCGCTGTTAGCGGCCGTGTAACGGCAGCGCCGCCGTTCGCCGATGGCCGTTACGCCGACGGGCACGTACGCCGACGGCTGTTTTCGCTCTGCCGAGGGAGAGGTCCTGTAGCACCCCGGGTAAAACCACTACTAGAAATTGCGATTGTTTTTATTATGTGCATCATCATAACATCAGCATGCATTTGTTTGCCTAAAAGTATTTTGCTAAAAGCCTATATTTGTTTTCTAAAATATCCCCTCTCTATTTCAAATGTAAAACCCTTGGTCCGTCCGAATCTTTTGTTTGCCTAAACTATTTTACCAAAAAGATATTTAAAACTAAATAAATTAAATAAAACGTTTTTGTCCGGGGAAGCAGTCCGACCGATCAGGCCAGAGGCCCAACCGGCCCAGACCACCTACAACTCGGCCCATCTAAACCTAACCCTAACCCTAGACCTCTCCAAACCCTAACCCTACCCTCCCTACTCCCCCAACAGCCGCCGCCGCCACCTAGCCAGTTGCACCCCCACCGACCCGAGCCACTCTCGCACACCACACGCCCCACCCCTTCCCCTGTATCACCAATCGACACACAACATACCATGCTGCATGTTGTGCACACCCTGACCCCCACGCGACGCCACGCCCCTGTCCCCACCGCACGCGCCCTCGCTCGATTCCCCCTCGCCTGATACCCCTCCTCCTCCCGCAACTCCCCTCACCAAGCCGTCGGCGGCTGACAGGAATCCGCCGTTGCCTGCCAGAAATTCGTCACCGCCCTCCTCCCCTCTTCATCACTGACCGCCGTGCTACCTCCTTCGCACCCTCCTTCGCCTCCAGGGTCCCCTGCCGCCCGAGCCCGTCGCCCCTCCGCAACAGCTCTCCCGGCCGGCCTTCCTCTGCTCCTCCCCGTCCGACAGGGCAACGACCACCTCTGCAAGCGCCACACCCCTCTGCTTGCCTTCGCCCTGGTGTTGGTCCCGGCCTTGGCCTGGTTCATCTCCACCATCGCCGGTTGCGGCCCTCCTACTCGGCCTCCCCTTTGGTTCCCCGTCGTCGGCGCCCTGTCTCTGCCGCCATCTACAGCACCACCGGCTTTCGACGTCCGCCTCGAGCGCCTCCCCTCGCAACCTCATGTCCAACGTCCCCCAAGGCCGCCATCGTCCGTGTCTCCAACAAGGCCATATTCCGTGTTAGTGGAGACAGGGCACCTATCAATGTGTTGTGTGAGGCCCCCTGTTTGAGTCTGAAGTGTTGCGGTGACGCAAGGGGCATCAGTGCCTGTTGGAGTAGGGATGATTCCTTGGAGATGTCCGTGGTGTTGATCTAGCCCTCGATGTGGAGAAGTGCCAAGTTTTGGCAATGATATTGGTGATGCCCGGATGAACTTTTGATTCTACCCGCGCCGAGAACCGAGTCCAACATCGAAAATCTTAGTCGCAAGACCTCTAGTTCTCCTACTCGGACACGGTACAACAAGGTCGCCCTCCCGATACGCCATGATCGTCTACATGGATCCGATGTTCGGGACCTCGAAGACCGATCCCGGCGCGCCGAACCGAACCCCTCGGTGAACCCCAAGATCGTCGAGACCCCTCAATGTGTGATCCCAAATCCGAGCCCCTATTTTTATTAAATGCTATATACAATTGTAACATATTAAATTGCCATGCTTGCATACATATTGTGGTTTGGGGGATGTTGTCGACTCATCTAATAATTGAATATGGAGGCCATATACGGGCGATTCTAGTCTAATATTGGCCCTATTTAAATTTGTGTAGCGAACCGGTGACATATTTTTGCCTTGTTAATGCAACATTTAAATTGCGGGGTGTCTAAAACAACTATAACCATATACGTAATTGTCGGGGCCCCGGTTCCGCTTAATATTGCCTAATTGCATCGCACCTTTGCCATATCATACATCATACATGCATTATGCCCAGTTTTCTGTCGTAGTAATAAATAGGGCATTCGGTGTTTCTTTTAGTGATTTTCTTCTTCACGGATTAGGCCGATGAGTGGATGCGAGTGACGCCCATTCTTCGGATGAACCTTCGGCAATGTTTTCAGGCGAGCATTCTCCCCCTTTCCACCTATTTTACTTTTATAGTCTTTGTTTCCTCCTGTTGATCTATTGATATCTGTGATACGATGTTCTAGTTTTCGTACGCGTGATAACTCTTGCAGCCATTAAAATTGCCTTGGACACATCCTATTACCTGTGTTTGGTAGATAGTCAGCCTTGCGAGTCGTAGTTGCTTGCGCAGGTGTTGCATCGCGCCGTCGATGTTCCACAGTTGTTGAAGTAATGTCTCATGTTTAATGTTGGAGATGATCATGACTTTAATTATCGTTTAATAACAAAATTTGAAGTAAGTAAATAATGCAGAGGCACAGGTGGGCAATAGATATTATTTGGTTTTTAACCGTCCACTTGTGTCCCGTAGGACCCCGAGTTCTTGATACCTGTTCCTTGACTATTCGCACTATCCGTATGTGGGCCCATGAATCCCCTTAGCATGAGCTTGAGTCATATCATATTTCTTGGGGCCACAAAGTAGTTTGGGGCTTTATTACTATCATGTACTTATGTCATGATTATACCATGCTTTACTGCTTTATTTACTATTGCGCGTGGAGCGCCTGTACTGTTTTGAAACCCCGTGCCACGTTTTCGCGGTATCGACAAGCCCAGTCACACTTTCGGGTTCCCAGTTGTTTACAGCCATCGTCACAAACCTCTGGGTCCGTCTCGGAGCCGGCCAACTTCGTAGCGGGTAGCTTGGTGGGGTGGTCCCCTGAAATATTATATGAATCTTGCGATTTCTTTGTCGTGATGCCTCGTTGGGTTTTATTTGGTTTTTCTCGAGGTTGATCGTGAGTGTGTTGCTATTTGTGCCCCCCTGCAGGGTAAAACTTTCTGAAAGTCGTGTCCATGGTTATGGACGACTTAGAGCACAGTATCTCGATCATAGACAACTATAACTAAAATAGTGCTATAAATTTATGACTTTATAATGACTAGTAATCAGCTTCACTATAATGGAATGGCTAAATAAAAGTGCCAAAAATTGCTGGTTTGGGTTGTCACCTGTTACCATTGTATCTGACTAGTAAGTATTGCAACTACAACGGAATGACTAAATAAAAGTACCAACAACTGCTGGGTTTTGGGATGCCTCATGCTATATGTATCTGACTAGTAAGTACTACAACTACAACAGAATGGTTAACTAAAACTGCCCACTTCTTATTATATCAGGATGACTCATGCTATCTATATCTGACTAGTAATTGCCGCAACTATAACAGAATGAATAAAACTGTCAACTGTGTGAGTTCCTCGGTTGACTTCCTCGTTTGGTCTCGAGGGGGAAATACCAGGATGGGTATGCTTGGTGATAGTTTCAGGTTGGATCCGAATAGGTCTTTCTTAACCCTATCTGATAGCTGCCAGTTGTATCGAGTCTCTATAGGTTGTTTAGTGCATGCTGCGCTGCCGCTTCAGTCTACCATACCTATGTAGGCGTGGACCGCCGAATTCTAGTCTCGCCGTGTACTGGCCTCAGTACTGACCGCTCCTCTTTTTCCTTTGCCCTTTGACGGCACCCCTTTATTTTTGACAGGTTTTGAGATCGACGTCGTTAGCAGGGTTACCCTTCCGGCTTGGCCTGGGCAGGGTTATGGACGCCATTGGTTATTCTTCAGGGCTCTTAGCTCAATTTTCATCTTGTCCGTGCTCGGGCGCTGTATTGTTTTCAAGGTGATTTGGATCTTTGTACTGTATATCTGTATTCTTGACTCTTTGAGTCGCTGTTGTATATATATGTTTTGTGGGTTCGATCGAGGACTATTGTGTAATGATATTACTTCGTTTTCCACCCGCACGCAAGTTCCTGGTGGGCACCTTTGAATCATTTCTATGCGGGTTTGGCGGGAAGCGCTAAAACTTGCATAGGGCTGATTCCGAGGGTGTTACAGAGTGGTATCAGAGCTCAGCAGTTACGATACCCCACTGGTCCAGCCTGTAGGATAACCTAGCTAACGGACGTTGTAGAGTGTCAAAACTATTTTGGAAAATCGGTTGGATAGATCTGATTAGGTCTGCTTTTACTCCTTACCCCTCTACTATTATCCTCTTATCTCTTCGTGTTTTGAATCTGCCATCTTATCTTTTCTCCGAGTCCAGGAATTCTCGTGGTTGGGTTTCCTTCGTACCTTCAGGGTTTCACTTCCATCCTTTGCTAACGGTGCTTCGACAACTGGTCTTCATGCTATCTGATGGATCTTTCATCTGTTGTACCTTTTCGGTGGACCAAAGATTCACTAAAATTTTTTTCTTTCTATCCTCCGGTGTTTTTCGATACGACGAAGTCATCTACATCAGATCTGATGAGAATCTCCATCGCTCATTTGTTTCCAAACCTCGCTTGTCGAGATCTTTAGTCTGAATTCCGAGAGTTGGTTGCATAAGTCTTCTATTCATGTCCAGAGTAATGCTTTGAGTGCGGGATGGAGTCGCGACCATACCACTACTCTTATCATTCTCTTTTATACATTGAATGGTGGATCGATGCAATTCTTACTCCTTCCATGGAAGTTAGAGGTAGCCTTTACCTTTAACTTCGTCCATTGTTTATCCGGAGTTCCCTCGACGAACATGATCAACGACCGCTTGTTGGTGGTGTCGCTGCTTTCAATATGGAGAAATAATCTTTGTTAGTGGTGTCGCGAAAATCTACACGAAGCGAGAAGATTCATATCGTCGGTCTTCCCCATACCAGGAGGCGGATCTCGAGGGCGAGATCCATTGTTAGTGGTGTCGAATTGTAGCACCCCGGGTAAAACCACTACTAGAAATCGCTATTGTTTTTATTATGTGCATCATCATAACATCAGCATGCATTTGTTTGCCTAAAAGTATTTTGCTAAAAGCCTATATTTGTTTTCTAAAATATCCCCTCTCTATTTCAAATGTAAAACCCTTGGTCCGTCCGGATCTTTTGTTTGCCTAAACTATTTTACCAAAAAGATATCTAAAACTAAATAAATTAAATAAAACGTTTTTGTCCGGGGAGGCAGTCCGACCGATCAGGCCAGAGGCCCAACCGGCCCAGACCACCTACAACTCGGCCCATATAAACCTAACCCTAACCCTAGACCTCTCCAAACCCTAACCCTACCCTCCCTACTCCCCCAGCAGCCGCCGCCACCTAGCCAGTTGCACCCCCACCGACCCGAGCCACTCTCGCACACCACGCGCCCCACCCCTTCCCCTGTATCACCTTCGACACACAACACGAAACCCACACACGCACACCACGCTGCATGCTGTGCACACCCCGACCCCCACGCGACGCCACGCCCCTGGCCCCACCGCACGCGCCCCTCGCTCGATTCCCCCTTGCCTGATACCCCTCCTCCTCCCGCAACTCCCCTCACCAAGCCGCCGACGGCTGCCAGGAATCCGCCGTTGCCTGCCAGAAATCCGTCGCCGCCCTCCTCCCCTCTTCATCACCGACCGCCGTGCTACCTCCTTCGCACCCTCCTTCGCCTCCAGGGTCCCCTGCCGCCCGAGCCCATCGCCCCTCCGCTCCAGCTCTCCCGGCCGGCCTTCCTGATGCAGCCCGTCCTACGACCGCTACTACATCTACTCCCACGAGCTACCCAAGTGGACCCATGACTCGCGCCCGAGCCAAACTCCTTCAAACTAAGGTGAACTCACTCCTCTCCTTGTGTGACTTCGAGACACCCTTGGATGGCTTGCTACTTCACACACAAACTCTATGCATCATCAGGTACGAAGAAGCCACCAATCGCTGCCAGACGCAAGCGGTACTACCGGTTGGAACGACCGGTACTACCGCTCCAAGCGGTCCTACCGCCTCCTCCTACCGCTCGCCACAGGAAGAACCACTCCACGCCCCAGAAGCAAGCGGTACTACCGGTCCTGCAACCGGTACTACCGGTGGCCGGTACTACCGCCCCCTCCTACCGCTCGCCACAGGCGCCTCCGACGGAAGCTCCAGGCCTTCAAGCGGTACTACCGCTCCGGAAGTGGTACTACCGGTTACCACCGGTACTACCGTTTGCCGGACCGGTACTACCGGTCCTGCCAGACCCTGATCGCCTCAGTTCGGCCCTGTGCCTTGTAACCCAACCTATAATTTACCTTTTCATTCCGAAACTACCCCTGTTTTGTGGCTGGACTATATATAGCCCCCACCCTCTATTGTAAACCCTTAGACTTGGATAATAATATATATTAAGGAAACCCTTTGAGGACTTATATCTATTGGTCTCATGCTCCTAACAAGGAGCACCGGATTATCCACCCCCCTCTTGGATCTTGCCTAGTGCGTTCAAGTTGTACAAGGCCTTGGGTTCTCGGTTTCTCGCCCCCAAGTCGTGAAGGTCTCACCAAGCACCTCATCCCCCGTTGTTGGCATGGAGAGCGAGCTTCGCCCAACATCGATCCTAGAGATTATGTTGGACCGGTTGCCACCGGCGTGAGAAGTAGGCGTGTATCGTGTTTTGGTGTGTGTGTGTTCGTGGTTCTCATCGCCTTCCTCGATTTCATCCCCCGACCACCTCGTTCCCCTCGTTTCTTGTGGAATTCGTGAAAGATCGGGCCAACCCCAGGGTTACCCCCTAACATATTGGTATCAAGATCACGGTTGATCACGAATTTCCCCCCATTTTTTCTTTTATCTGCCTTAAAATCGAAAATCCTACCAAAAAGAGCCCCAAGTTGCCTTCGGATCGATCTCTAGATTTGGTGAGTTTTTCGTGGTTTTGGTCCATAGATCGGTTGCTTTGGGAGTCGATCTATAGCCCCTGTTGTTTCTAGCCTAGCCTTTCGGTCAGATTTCCCACGAATTTGAGGTTTTTGGCAAGATCATCTCGTTCCAGTCCTGTTCCAAGCGGTACTACCGGCCATGCAAGCGGTACTACCGCAAGTAACCGGTACTACCGGTAGTACAAGCGGTACTACCGCTCACCGGTACTACCGGTTGTCGCAAGCGGTACTACCGCTCGCCACTGGTCGTGTCTCCTGCCCTTTGATGCCTCGTTTTTGTTCTCTGACCTTTTGTCCACCTCGTTTGTTCGTGTTTCTCGTATTTGTCGCCATTTTCACAACAGCTTCCGCATCAAAGTCATCACGCGCTCAACGACACCACGACACTCGAACATCATTCCCTACCAACGGTTGCAAGTCGTCAACAATACCAAAGGTATAACTTGCACCACCTTGACAGCCCCATATCTTCCTTTGTGTGTATCTATCCTATGAGAGCAACTCATTTTGTGTTTGTCTAAGCATTGTGCACTTGCCTTCGGAAAAGTGAGAGTGTGAGGCCAAATACAAAAGCTAACATAGTAGCATAGCAAGGGAGAAAAAGA
This sequence comes from Avena atlantica, assembly GCA_910589765.1. Taxonomy (NCBI): domain Eukaryota; kingdom Viridiplantae; phylum Streptophyta; class Magnoliopsida; order Poales; family Poaceae; genus Avena; species Avena atlantica. Next base: position 125,386,520 of record OU342739.1, read on the forward strand.
AAAAGAATCAAAAAAAGAGTAAAAAGAAAAAGATAGAATAGAAAAATACATAGTCTCCCAATACAAAGAGAATACCAAGCTTGTAAGCCAACAAGAGAAAAGAAAGAGCGCACCGAGGCAAGTGCACAAATCTATTGCTTACCCTCTTTTGGCAAACGAGTTGTGGTCTCTCCTTGTGTTGGCACGACAACCGAGCGTAGTCTTCGTTAGGACCTTTTGTGCTCATTTTCATAGTCGTGCTAACCCCATTTTTCTCCACGTGTGTGTTTTCCGTGTTTTTGTAGATCGTATCCTTTTGCTTTTGATCTTTGGTTCTTTACCACGTAGGACAATAACCTTTTGCTTTGGTCGTTTCGTTTGGTGTTCCACAATCCTAACCTTCCACCAAAAGCCTTTGAGAGTTTCTTGCCATTTCACTTTGCATGCTTTTTTCACTCATTTGTGTGGCAATTGGTTTGATATAATCTCCAAGGTGAGGTAAAAGGCTAACTCTCCACACCCTTTATCTCCATATACAACCCTTGTTGGCTTTGCATTATGGACAGGCATGGAGAGCCATCCCAACCACCACCACCTCCGGAGGATGATAACCAATTCATGACAAGATGGGACCATTGGAAGGTCCGAGGAGAATTCAACTATCGTTGTGACGCTCTCGAGCGGCGCCAAGATGAACAATTTAGCGAGGCCCGTGTGGAATTCAAGAACATCGACAACCGCTTCGAAGAAGTCCGTGGCCAAATGCATGCCATGCAACACAACCTAGGGCATCAAAATGAAGCTCTTGGTCATGCACTCGCCTCAACGGATGAGAAGCTTCAACGCCTCGTTGATGGACTCGCAAGGCCACGCTCGCGCGAATCAAGCTCATCTCGGCACTCCTCAAGTGAATCAAGTGCACCTCGCCGTCACGCTTCAAGGCATCGGGATGGACCCGTTCTTCAATCCATGAGCTCTTCGCAAGCGGTACCATCTCCGCGTCACGCCGCAACGTCAAGCTATGATGGTGACCTTTCCGCAAGACCTCCAAGGCGCGAAGCGAACCGGCCACAACCAAGGGCACTTGTGATTCAACAAGAGCAACCTCGCATGGACCACCAAGGCCATCGACGTCGACAAGCTCCTTCAACAACAAGTGAAGCATCCGACCAGGACGAACAAGATCATCGTCGACGTGAAGCACTCGAAGATCCTCCAAGGTGTCATCATCAACATGAGCGTCCACGTCGCCAACATGATGGTCATGACGAGCCTTCTCTACACCAAGAAGAAGAAGAAGAGCAGCCCATTGCGCATGTGGCTCGACGTCCTCCTCGCCACAGGGCGCACGACAATGCTCCTCGACATCACCCACGACAAGAACAAGAGCAAGCTCCCCAAGCTCGTCGTGAGGACCATCAACCTCCTCCTCGTCCTAACCCGCGACAACAAAACGAGCAAGCTCCCCAAGCTCGTCGTCAACAACAAGTTCCACCACCAAACGCGGCACCTCAACAACCGCAAGAGCAACGCAACAATCACCAAGCAAGACATGAGAGCTCGGATGATGATGATGACCACCCAAATCATGGCAACCGACGCAACCGAAACCGCAATGGAGAAGAAACTTTCGGCAAGCTCAAATTCACCATGCCAAAGTTCACCGGTTCCAATGAGCCCGAGGAATATCTCGCTTGGGAACTCAAGGTCGACAAGATCTTCCGCATGCACAATTATAGCAATGAGAAGATGATGGCCATGGCATCCCTCGAGTTTGATGAGTATGCCAACCTTTGGTGGGAACAAGTCCAACTCGCTCGCGAAGCAAAAGAAGAGCCTCCAATTGCAACTTGGCAAGACATGAAGGCCCATATGAGATCCCGCTTTGTTCCTTCACACTACATGCGTGACCTCTTCAACAAGCTTCAAACGCTTAGTCAAGGAGCAAAGACCGTGGAAGAGTACTTCAAACAAATGGAGCTCAACATGATCCGTGCCAACATTGAAGAGCGAGATGAGCAAACAATGGCACGCTTCCTCAATGGTTTGAACCATCCTATCAAGCGCATTACCGAGTTCCAAAGGTACAACAACATGGTTGAGCTTGTGCACATTGCATCAAAGGCCGAACGTCAAGTGCAAGAGGACATCAAGTTCAACAAGCCAAAGACGTACTTCACATACAAGCATGCTCCAACCACTACTCCAATGACACCAAGTGGAAGCCCCTCAAGTACAACAAAGCTTCCCTTCAAGCCAACTCTCCCTCAAGGAAAACAGCCCCCAAGTGGCAAACACACAAGGGATGATCAACCATTCAATGGTGAATGCTACAAGTGTGGAGGCAAAGGACACAAGTCGAATGCATGTGGAAACAAGAAAGTTTTGTTCATCCATGACAACGGCGATGAAGAATACTTGAGTGAAGAAGAGTTTGATGCAAGGGTCAAGGAAGCCATGGCAAGGCAACACTTGGAAGAGGACCAAGAACTTCTTGTGTGTGAGCATGACGCAAGTCCATCGCTTGTGGTCACAAGGGTCTTGACTACCCAAGCCAATGAAAATGAAGACCAACGCTCGAACATCTTCCAAACTCGTGCCGGCATCAATGGGAAGTCCATCAAAGTTGTCATCGATGGTGGGAGTTGCCACAACCTTGCAAGCACGGAATTGTGTGAGAAACTCAACCTCACCCTCCTTCCACATAGACACCCCTACCATATCCAATGGCTAAGTGACCAAGGATCTGTCAAGATCAAGCACACCGTCTCGGTGACATTCTCAATTGGGCACTACAAGGACACGGTGGAATGTGATGTGGTTCCAATGACGGTTTGTCACATGTTGCTCGGAAGACCGTGGCAATATGACAAGCGTGCTTTTCATAATGGTCACTCAAACACTTACACCTTCAAATGGCTTGATAAAACTTATGTGTTGCAACCAATGACTCCTAGCCAAATAATTGCGGACAATGCAAAGGCTTTAGCGAGGGCGCAATACGCAAAAACACCTTGTGAGAAGAGTGGTGAGCGAGAGAACCACACCATAGTGAGTGAGAGCTACAAGCCAAACTCGAGTGGAAAAACTAAGAGTGTTCTTCTTGCCACCAAAAGTGAGATGAGAGAAGTGCGGAACAACCCATCCATCTTACACTACGTCCTTGTATGCAAGGGACTAGCGCAAGGAACTAACGACTTGACAAATGTTCCTCCTTCTTTGATGGCTGTTTTGCAGGAATTCCAAGATGTATTTCCCGAAGAGCTTCCTCATGGCCTTCCTCCTCTTCGTGGAATCGAGCACCGCATCAACCTCATACCCGGCGCTCCACTCCCAAACTGCGCCGCGTATCGCACGAACCCAGAAGAGACGAAGGAGATCGAGCGTCAAATCAACCAACTCGTCTCCAAAGGTTTGATCCAAGTAAGCACTAGCCCAAGCGCGGTTCCCGTGATCCTAGTCCCGAAAACGGATGATACGTTGCGGTTATGCATGGACTGCCGTCCAATCAATGCTATCACCGTGCGTTATCGACATCCTATATCGCGTCTTGATGACATGCTTGATGAGTTATGTGGAGCCACTATATTTTCGAAAATTGATCTTCGTAGTGGCTACCATCAAATTCGCATGGCTGAAGGTGATGAGTGGAAAACCGCCTTCAAGACCAAGCTTGGTCTCTATGAATGGTTGGTTATGCCTTTTGGCTTATCCAATGCCCCATCTACCTTCATGCGCCTCATGAACCATATTTTGCGATCTCTCATTGGAAAGAGTGTAGTTGTTTACTTTGATGACATTCTTGTCTATAGCAAGTCACTAGAGGAGCATGTTACTCATGTTAAGGAGGTCCTCCAAATCCTTCGTCATGAAAAGCTTTATGCTAATCTCCCCAAGTGCACTTTTGCAAGAGACAAGCTGATTTTCCTTGGTTTTGTTGTGTCTTCTAATGGCATAGAAGTGGACGTCTCCAAAGTCAAGGACATACGAGATTGGCCCACCCCTACAAATGTTAGTGACCTTCGTAGTTTTCATGGGTTGGCTGGCTTTTACCGTCGCTTTGTGAAAGATTTTTCTACAATTGCTTGCCCCCTCAACGAATTGACCAAGAAGAATATCACGTTCGTTTGGGGAAAAGCACAACAAAAGGCTTTTGATGAGCTCAAAAAGAGGCTCACCGAAGCACCACTTCTTGCATTGCCGGATTTCACAAAAACCTTTGAGATTGAATGTGACGCTAGTGGTATTGGCATTGGTGTTGGAATTATGCCCTAGAGGCAATAATAAAGATGTTATTATTATAATTCATGTTCATGATAAAGTTTATATTCCATGCTAGAATTGTATTAAGCGGAAACATTAATACGTGTGTGGTTTGTGAACAACACCGTGTCCCTGGTACGCCTCTAAGGACTAGCTCATTGATCAATGATGGTTAAGGTTTCCTAACCATTGTGGCATCCCGCAAAACCACTGCTAGAAAATCGCGTTGTTTTTGTGCATTGCATCATCACGACCGCATGCTCATGTCATCATGCCACATTGCATTTGAGCATCGTCATCATCATGCATATTAATTTGCCTAAAAACTATTTGCGAAAGACAATCGTTTTCTAAAATTAACCCTCCTTCTATTTCAAATTAAACCCCCGGACGCTTCCGGATATTTTTGTTTGTCTAAAATCTATTTATACAAGCTTATTGCAAAAGTTAAATAAAAATTATATTATTTTAGTGGGGCAGTCGAACGGGCCGAATGACCCGAACGACCACCCCAGGAAATACAAACGGCCCACCCATAATCCTACAGCTACCCAACCTAATCTACCCACACCCCCTCCACCTCACCCCACCCAATCGGCTCTCGCCACGTCACTCTGCCCTTCCCCTTAACCTATCCTAGCCCTCCACCTAGCCACTCTCTCTCACCCCACTCCACACTCAGCCAGCAAACAGCCCCACCCCAATCAGCCAACCCCCCACCCGCGCCTGGGACCCACCCCACCTGCCCTGTTCCCCCGCGCCCACCTCTCCCTGGAACCTCCCCCGAGCAGCCCCGTCCCAGGGTCCACCGCCCCGCTCGCGTGACCACCCCACCCCGCTCTCCCTTCTCCCTCCCCTGCTCTCTGCGCCCGCGCGCCGGCGAGCATCTCCCACCCCCGCCGCTCCTCCTGGCCTCGCGCCGCCGGCCGCCTGCGAGCCCTCCGCCAGGTCCCCTCTCCGCCCGCGGGCCGTACGAGCCACTCGTGCTCTCGCCGCCCGGAGAGCATGCCGTCGTTCAGGTGCCCGCATCAGTTAATTGCAGGCTACGTACACATCAGAGGGATGGTGTGAGGTTCTTCTACAAACTGTGTAGAAACAACCATGGTGGTGTGCTTGGAGATGACATGAAAATGACACCCCGTGCCGGTTTCAAGTCCACACCGACAAGTGAAGTTGAAACGCCAAGATCGCTTTCCCGAAGGCTGAACCCTCGACGCACCTAGCTCGCCTTCCCGGACGCCATGACCTCCTTCACGGAATTCGAAGGCCGTTGCGCCGAAGACCGATCCCGCCCGAGCGACAAGATCTTCTTCACGGATTCCGAAGACCGGACCCGATAACCGCCAAGGCCGCCGACACGGATACACCGGGTTCTCCATCAAGTACACCAATACCGTCGATATGGAACCCAATGACGCCGAGCACTTCACCGCGGAACGCCAAGTTCTGCATCCCGAACGCCAGGCGGACCCGATGCGCCCCTGACACCGAACCAAGTCATGCTTCCTGGATGCCGAGGTCACCGACACCGAACAACACGATCTACCCCAGTAATCCGAGAACGCTCCCGGCGAGACCGAACCCCAGATCCGAACCCTGAGACCGACCCCGAACCCCAGAACCCAAGATCTGCCGAACCCTAATGTGTGAACCCCTTCCCGAAACCCTATTTTATAATATAATACAACTTGTCGCATATTAATTGGTCATGCATGCATACTTGTCTGTGGTTTGGGGGCCTTTTGCCGATTCACTTAATAATTAAATATGGGGCCCATATGCGGACAAACCTAGTCTTATATTGGCCTCATTTAAATTTATGTAGCGAACCGGTGCTATCTTTTGTCTTGATAATGCAACATTAAATTGCGGGGTATCTAAACAACATGAACCACCTAAATATTGTCGGGACCCCGGTTCCACTTAACATTGCCTAATTGCATCGCATCTTTGCCATGTCATACATCATACATGCATCATGCCCGATCTTTTGCCGTAGTATTAAACAGTGCATCCGGTGTTTATTCTAGTGTTTTGCTTCTTCGCGGATAAGGCCATTGAGTTGATGTGAGATTCGCCCCGATCTTCGAATGAACCCTCGGCAATGTTTTCAGGCGAGCATCTCCCCCTTTCTACCTATCTTACTTTATAGTATTTATTCCCTCCTGTTGATCTATTGCTATCTGTGTTGCGATGCTCTAGCTTCGTTCCCTGGATATTCCCTGCAGCCTCATATTGCCTTGGACACATCCTATTACCTGTTGTTTGGTAGATAGTTGGACTTGCGCGTCGTAGTCGTAGTCGCTTGCTCAAGTGTTGTTGCGTGTCGTCCAGTGCCACAGTTGTTGGAGCCTTGCCGCATGTTTGATGTTGGAGATGATCATGGTTTTACTTATCGTTCACTTTAATTCCTGTTTAAGAACTAAAATTGAAGTAAGCAGAGGCATCGGTGGGTGATAGAAAATAGTTGGTTTCCGAACGCCCACTTGTGTCCCGTAGGACCCCGAGTACTTGATACCTGTTCCTTGATTTATCGCGCTATCCACATCCGGGAGGTATATGGGACCCCCCTGAGCCAGAGCTTGATTCAGTCTTATTTCTTGGGGCCACAAACTAGTTTGAGGTTTTATTTACGATCCTGTACTTATGCCATGCTTTACTGCTTTATTTAAATTGTGCGACAGATAGCACCTATACTGTTTAGGATCGGGACACGATTCCGCGGTGTCGACAAGCCCAGTTTTGGGTTCCCAGTCGTTCACAGCCATATACCCAAACCTTGAGTCTGTTTCGGAGTCAGCTAACTTCGTGGCGGGTAGCTTAATGGGGTGGCCCCCTGAAATATTTCTGAATCCTGTGATTGCTTTGTCGTGAAGGCCTCGTTGGGTTTTGATTTGGTTTTTCCGAGGTTGATCGAGTGTGTGTTGCTATTGGTGCACCCCGGCCGGGTTAAAACTTTCTGAAAGCCGTGTCCGCGGTTATGGACGACTTGGAGCACAGTATCTCGATCATAGACAACTATAACTAAAGTTTACTGTTATAAATTGACTTGTACCGACATGATTAGTAATCAGCTTCAACTACAACGGAATGGCTAAATAAAACTGCCAATAATTGCTTGTTTGGTTTGTCGCTTGCGACAATTGTATCTGACTAGTAAATATTGCAACTACAACAGAATGGCTAAATAAAAGTACCAACAACTGCTGGGTTTTGGGTTATCTCATGCTAATTGTATCTGATTAGTAAGTGTCGCAACTACAATGGATTGGTTAACTAAAAGTTCCCACTGCTTAATTTATCAGGATGATTATCTACACTTGACTAGTAATTGCTGCAACGATAACCGAATAAATAAAAATGCCAACCGTGTGAGTTCCTCGGTTGACTTCCTCGATCGGTGTCGAGGGGGAAACACCAGGATGGGTTTGTTTGATGGTAGCATCAGGTTGGTTCCGAATAGGTCTTTCTCACCCCTCTCTGATTGCCTCCAGTTGTATCGAGTCTCTATAAGTTGTTTAGTGCATGCTGCCGCTGCCGCTTCAGTCCACCATACCTATGTAGGCGAGGACCGCCGAATTCTAGCCTCGCCGTGTACTGGCCTCAGTACTGACGCTCCTCTTTTTCCTTTGCCCTTTGTCGGCACCCCTTTTGTTTAAGCAGGTTTTGAGATCGACGTCGTTAGCAGGGTTACCCTTCCGGCTTGGCCTGGGCAGGGTTATGGACGCCATTGGTTATTCTACAGGGCTCTTAGCCCCATTTGCATCTTGTCCGTAGCTGGACGCTATATCGTTTTCAAGGTGATTTGGATCTTTGTATATTATACCTGTATTCTTGACTCTTTGAGTCGCCGTTGTATATATATCTGTTCTGTGGGTCCCATCGAGGACTGTTGTGTAATGTTATTACTTCGTTTTCCACCCGCACGAAAGTGCCTGGTGGGCACCTTTGAATCGTTTCTATGCGGGTTTGGCGGGTTTCGCTAAAACTTGCATAGGGCCGATTCTGAGGGTGTTACAGAGTGGTATCAGAGCTCAGCAGTTACGATACCCCACAAGTCCAGCCTGTAGGATAACCTAGCTAACGGCCGAAGTAGAGTGTCAAAACTATTTTGCAAAATCGGTTGGATCGTTCTGATTAGGTCTGCTTTTACTCCTTACCCCTCTGCTATTCTCCTCTTACCTCTACGTGTTTTGAACCTGTTCTCTTATCTTTTCTTCGAGTCCAGGAATTCTCGCGGTTGGGTTTCCGTCGTATCTTCAGGGTTTCGCTTCCTCCTCTGTTAACGGTGTTCTACCGTCCGGTGTTCAAGCTGCCTGATGAATCCGTCTACGGTGTTGCCATTCTTTATTCCTTGTTTGTGCATTCCGGTGTTTTCCAAAGCGACGACATCCTCTACGCCAGATCCGATGCAGAGTCTGCATCACTCCTTTGTTTCCGAACCTCGCTTGTCGAGATCTTCAGTCTGATTTCGAGAGTTGGTTGCATAATCCGCCTATTCGTGTGAGTAATGGTTTGAGTGCGGGATGGAGTAGCTACCATACCACTACCCTTATCATTCGCTCTTGTACATCGAATCAGTGGATCCAGCAGTTTTACTCCATCCACGGAAGTTAGGGGTGGCTTTATTTGTTGATGCCTTTACCTTCGACCTTTTGTTACCGGAGTGTTCTCTCGACGATCACGGACAACGACCTCTTGTTAGTGGTGTCGCGAGGATCTACACGAAGCGAGAAGACGCAGAGCGCCAACCTTTCTTCCCGGTACCATGAGGCGGATCTCGAGGGCGAGATCCATTGTTAGTGGTGTCGAATTGTGGCATCCCGCAAAACCACTGCTAGAAAATCGCGTTGTTTTTGTGCATTGCATCATCACGACCGCATGCTCATGTCATCATGCCACATTGCATTTGAGCATCGTCATCATCATGCATATTAATTTGCCTAAAAACTATTTGCGAAAGACAATCGTTTTCTAAAATTAACCCTCCTTCTATTTCAAATTAAACCCCCGGACGCTTCCGGATATTTTTGTTTGTCTAAAATCTATTTATACAAGCTTATTGCAAAAGTTAAATAAAAATTATATTATTTTAGTGGGGCAGTCGAACGGGCCGAATGACCCGAACGACCACCCCAGGAAATACAAACGGCCCACCCATAATCCTACAGCTACCCAACCTAATCTACCCACACCCCCTCCACCTCACCCCACCCAATCGGCTCTCGCCACGTCACTCTGCCCTTCCCCTTAACCTATCCTAGCCCTCCACCTAGCCACTCTCTCTCACCCCACTCCACACTCAGCCAGCAAACAGCCCCACCCCAATCAGCCAACCCCCCACCCGCGCCTGGGACCCACCCCCACCTGCCCTGTTCCCCCGCGCCCACCTCTCCCTGGAACCTCCCCCGAGCAGCCCCGTCCCAGGGTCCACCGCCCCGCTCGCGTGACCACCCCCACCCCGCTCTCCCTTCTCCCTCCCCTGCTCTCTGCGCCCGCGCGCCGGCGAGCATCTCCCACCCCCGCCGCTCCTCCCGGCCTCGCGCCGCCGGCCGCCTGCGAGCCCTCCGCCAGGTCCCCTCTCCGCCCGCGGGCCGTACGAGCCACTCGTGCTCTCGCCGCCCGGAGAGCATCCCGTCGTTCAGGTGCCCCCATCAGTTAATTGCAGGCTACGTACACATCAGAGGGATGGTGTGAGGTTCTTCTACAAACTGTGTAGAAACAACCATGATGGTGTGCTTGGAGATGACATGAAAACGACACCCCGTGCCGGTTTCAAGTCCACACCGACAAGTGAAGTTGAAACGCCAAGATCGCTTTCCTGAAGGCTGAACCCTCGACGCACCTAGCTCGCCTTCCCGGACGCCATGACCTCCTTCACGGAATCCGAAGGCCGTTGCGCCGAAGACCGATCCCGCCCGAGCGACAAGATCTTCTTCACGGATTTCGAAGACCGGACCCGATAACCGCCAAGGCCGCCGACACGGATACACCGGGTTCTCCATCAAGTACACCAATACCGTCGATATGGAACCCAATGACGCCGAGCACTTCACCGCGGAACGCCAAGTTCTGCATCCCGAACGCCAGGCGGACCCGATGCGCCCCTGACACCGAACCAAGTCCTGCTTCCCGGATGCCGAGGTCACCGACACAGAACAACAAGATCTACCCCAGTAATCCGAGAACGCTCCCGGCGAGACCGAACCCCAGATCCGAACCCTGAGACCGACCCCGAACCCTGGAACCCAAGATCTGCCGAACCCTAATGTGTGAACCCCTTCCCGAAACCCTATTTTATAATATAATACAACTTGTCGCATATTAATTGGTCATGCATGCATACTTGTCTGTGGTTTGGGGGCCTTTTGCCGATTCACCTAATAATTAAATATGGGGCCCATATGCGGACAAACCTAGTCTTATATTGGCCTCATTTAAATTTGTGTAGCGAACCGGTGCTATCTTTTGTCTTGATAATGCAACATTAAATTGCGGGGTATCTAAACAACATGAACCACCTAAATATTGTCGGGACCCTGGTTCCACTTAACATTGACCTAATTGCATTGCATCTTTGCCATGCCATACATTATACATGCATCATGCCGATCTTCTGCCGTTGTATTAAATAGTGCATCCGGTGTTTATTCTAGTGTTTTGCTTCTTCGCGGATAAGGCCGTTGAGTTGATGTGAGCTTCGCCCCGATCTTCGGATGAACCCTCGGCAATGTTTTCAGGCGAGCATCTCCCCCTTTCTACCTATCTTACTTTATAGTATTTATTCCCTCCTGGTGATCTATTGCTATCTGTGTTGCGATGCTCTAGCTTCGTTCCCTGGATATTCCCTGCAGCCTCATATTGCCTTGGACACATCCTATTACCTGTTGTTTGGTAGATAGTTGGACTTGCGCGTCGTAGTCGCTTGCTCAAGTGCTGTTGCGTGTCGTCCAGTGCCACAGTTGTTGGAGCCTTGCCGCATGTTTGATGTTGGAGATGATCATGGTTTTACTTATCGTTCACTTTAATTCCTGTTTAAGAACTAAAATTGAAGTAAGCAGAGGCATCGGTGGGTGATAGAAAATAGTTGGTTTCCGAACGCCCACTTGTGTCCCGTAGGACCCCGAGTACTTGATACCTGTTCCTTGATTTATCGTGCTATCCACATCCGGGAGGTATATGGGACCCCCCCTGAGCCAGAGCTTGATTCAGTCTTATTTCTTGGGGCCACAAACTAGTTTGAGGTTTTATTCACGATCCTGTACTTATGCCATGCTTTACTGCCTTATTTAAATTGTGCGACAGATAGCACCTGTACTGTTTAGGATCGGGACACGATTCCGCGGTGTCGACAAGCCCAGTTTTGGGTTCCCAGTCGTTCACAGCCGTATACCCAAACCTTGAGTCCGTTTCGGAGTCAGCTAACTTCGTGGCGGGTAGCTTAATGGGGTGGCCCCCTGAAATATTTCTGAATCCTGTGATTGCTTTGTCGTGAAGGCCTCGTTGGGTTTTGATTTGGTTTTTCCGAGGTTGATCGAGTGTGTGTTGCTATTGGTGCACCCCGGCCGGGTTAAAACTTTCTGAAAGCCGTGTCCGCGGTTATGGACGACTTGGAGCACAGTATCTCGATCATAGACAACTATAACTAAAGTTTACTGTTATAAATTGACTTGTACCGACATGATTAGTAATCAGCTTCAACTACAACGGAATGGCTAAATAAAACTGCCAATAATTGCTTGTTTGGTTTGTCGCTTGCGACAATTGTATCTGACTAGTAAATATTGCAACTACAACGGAATGGCTAAATAAAAGTACCAACAACTGCTGGGTTTTGGGTTATCTCATGCTAATTGTATCTGATTAGTAAGTGTCGCAACTACAATGGATTGGTTAACTAAAAGTGCCCACTGCTTAATTTATCAGGATGATTATCTACACTTGACTAGTAATTGCTGCAACGATAACCGAATAAATAAAAATGCCAACTGTGTGAGTTCCTCGGTTGACTTCCTCGATCGGTGTCGAGGGGGAAACACCAGGATGGGTTTGTTTGATGGTAGCATCAGGTTGGTTCCGAATAGGTCTTTCTCACCCCTCTCTGATTGCCGCCAGTTGTATCGAGTCTCTATAGGTTGTTTAGTGCATGCTGCCGCTGCCGCTTCAGTCCACCATACCTATGTAGGCGAGGACCGCCGAATTCTAGCCTCGCCGTGTACTGGCCTCAGTACTGACGCTCCTCTTTTTCCTTTGCCCTTTGTCGGCACCCCTTTTGTTTAAGCAGGTTTTGAGATCGACGTCGTTAGCAAGGTTACCCTTCCGGCTTGGCCTGGGCAGGGTTATGGACGCCATTGGTTATTCTACAGGGCTCTTAGCCCCATTTGCATCTTGTCCGTAGATGGACGCTATATCGTTTTCAAGGTGATTTGGATCTTTGTATATTATACCTGTATTCTTGACTCTTTGAGTCGCTGTTGTATATATATCTGTTCTGTGGGTCCCATCGAGGACTGTTGTGTAATGTTATTACTTCGTTTTCCACCCGCACGAAAGTGCCTGGTGGGCACCTTTGAATCGTTTCTATGCGGGTTTGGCGGGTTTCGCTAAAACTTGCATAGGGCCGATTCTGAGGGTGTTACAACCATAGACATGAGTTGTCAATTGATAATGAGATCATTTCATTGGAGAATGATATGATGGACAGACCCAAACTAAGCAAAGCAATTAGATCGTCTCATCGTGTTCGTCTTTGCGAAGATTTTCTTATGTCAAATATTGTATTCCTTAGACCATGAGATAATACAACTCCCTGGTATCGGAAGAAAGATTTGAGGTCATCAAACTTCATCCTATGAGAGGGTGATCATAAAGGTGTCTCTCAGGTGATCGGAAAGTATATGTTGGGTTGTATGTATCGAGATGGAATTTGTCCCTCCCAAGTCGGAGAGATATACTTCGGGCCCACTCGGTAATCGATATCAACACCGCTTGCAAGCATGTGGTTAAGGAGTTAATCACAAAGTGATATCGGATTACGGAACGAGTAAAGTACTTGCTGTGAACGAGATTGAACTAGGTATGACGGTACCGACGATCGAATCTCGGGCAAGTAAAATATCGCGAGACGTAGGGAATATATATATATATATATGGGATTGATTGAATCCTGGCATCGTGGTTCATCCGATATGATCATCGATGAATGTGTGGGAGTCAATATGGGTGCCCAGACCCCGCTGTTGATTATTGATAGAAGATCATGTCTGCATATTCTCGAACCCGCAGGGTCACACACTTAACGTATCTCGACGCTAGGATAGATTGGATAACTGGTTTATGAATTTTTATTCAGAGTCTCGGATGGGATCCGGGATATCACGAGAGGTTCCGGAATGGTCCGGAGAATAAGATTCATATAAGGCAGTGCAGTTTTTGGAGTTCGGAATTGTTCCGGGTTAATCGGTATTGTACCGGAAGCTTCTAGAACCTTCCGGAAGGGGACCAACGTGGCCCCACCTTCCGGGAGGGGGCATGGGCCTATGAGGGAGTGTCCTGGCCGCATTGGGCCAGGGGCACAAGGCCCCATAGGGCCCAGCCGATCCTAGAGGGTTTAAATCGTTTAAACTAGAGATAGGGTCTCTAGAAGAGGGGAGAGTCCATGCCCCCCACTCCTTATCCTTTGGGCTTGGGGGAGGGGCTAGGGCTGCGCCCCCCCCCCTTTATATAAAGAGGGGTGGGGGCGCACCAACCCCCCACACCTCTCCTCCAAACCCTAGCCGCCTTGCTAGCTTTCCTCTCTCCCTCCCGAATGTTTGTAGGCGAAGCCCTGCTGCAGAAATTCTCCACCATATACACCACGCCGTCGTGTTGTAGATCCAATCTATCTCTCCACCATACTTGCTGGTCTGAGGAAGGAGGAGATGTCGAGGTGCTGCACGTGTGCATCTCACGGAGGCACCGCCACTTGTGGTGCTAGATCGGATCGGATCGCGAGGAGGAGAAGCGAGTACGACTACATCACCCACGTTCCGACGAACGTTCCGCTGTGCGAATCTTCAAGGGTATGAAGATCTAATCCAATCTCTCTCGTTGTTTGCATCTCCTAGATTAGATCTTGGCTTTCCCTCTATTCGCTCCGTAGAAAATTTTGATTTACTATGCCGCGAAACCCTTCAGTGGTATCAGAGCTAGATCTATGCGTAGATGTGTTTCACGAGTAGAACGCAACATGGTTGTTGCGGGCGTTGATGTTTTCTGTTGCAAGCCTCTTGTTTGTGTTCTTCTTATGACGCGGGATAGTGAGATTGAAGCGGTCCAGGCCAACCTTACGCGACATCGTTCGCGAGACCGGCTCCGCACTTGACGTGTGGCTTGTTCCACACATGCGGCTGGTGGATGTCAGTTTCTCTCACTATAGTTGTCATGGGATTAACACCGGAGTTTGGCAACCATAATATCACCGTTGTGTCTTTCCGTAGGTAAGAATCGTTCTTAGCATCTACTCCCATAAGCCACGTAAAACATGCAACAACAAAGTAGAGGCGTCTAACTTGTTTTTGCAGGGAGTGTTTTCTGTGATATGGTATGGCCCAAGATGTGATGTGTATATTGTATGCGATGATCATGTTTTGTAATGTTTCACGACTTGCATGTCGATGAGTACACAACCGGCAGGAGCCATATGGTTGTCTTTATAATTGTGTATGACCTGTGTGTCAACTTCTTATACGCCATGTAATAGTTTCACTTTGTCGCTAAGTGGTTAGCAATAGTTGTAGTTGCTATTCGTGGTGAAGGCAATCATGGTGGAGTGATGGAGATCATGCCGGAACGCACAAGATGGAGATCATTGCGCGAAGATTGGCTATACCATGTCACATAAAGTTATATGCATGTGATGTTTATCCTTTATGTATCTTATTATGCTTAGATCGCGACGGTAGCATTATAAGATGATTCCTCACTTAAAGATCAAGATAAAAACTGTGTTCTCCCCAAGTATGCACCGTTGCGAAAGTTCGTCGTGTCCAAGCATCACGTGATGATCGGGTGCTATAGACTCTACGCTCACATACAACGGGTGCAAGCCAGTTTTGCACACGCGGAAATACTTGGGTCTAGCTTGAAGAGCCTAGCATGTACAGACATGGCCTCGGAACACAAGAACCGAAAGGTTAAGCATGAGTCATATGAATGATATGATCGACACTTTGTTGTCCACCATTGAAACCACATCTCTTCTCGTGATGATCGGATTAGGTGTGGTGAATTTGGATCGTGTTCACTAAACAAGTTGAGGGATGTTGAATTTAGTGGGAGTTCATTTAGTAATTTGATTAAGTTGAACTATTTATCATGAACATAGTCTAAATTGTACTTCCAAATACTGTAGATCACATGGCCAAATCCAACTTCAACTTCAACGTTTTTGCTGAGAAGGAAAAGCTTAGAAACAATGGGTCTAACTTCACCAATTAGTTCCGCAATCTAAGAATCATTCTGTCTGGTGGACAAAAGGACTATGTCCTTGGGAAAGCGTTAGGTGACCCCCCTGCTGCAACTGCGCCGGCTGATGAGAAAGCTGTCTATCAGTCGCGCAAAGATGATTATGGTGTGATTAAGAGCACCATGTTGTTTGCTATGGAACTGGAACTTCAAAATCGTTTTGAAACCTATCCCGGGCCCTTTGAGATTCTCGAGGAGCTGAAAACCATGTTTCAGACTCAAGCCCGTTCTGAGAGATATGAGATCTCTGAGAAGTTCTTTAACTGCAAGATGGAGGAAGGGAGTTCCGTTAGTGAGCACGCCATAAAGATGTCGGGATACACTCAACGCCTTGAGCAACTGGAATGCATGATTCCAGAGGAGCTCAAGATTGACAGGGTTCTGCAATCACTCCCTCCCAGCTACAAAAGTTTTGTAGTGACTCATAATCAGATTGGCTCCACTGATACGATCACCAAGCTCTTCGCAAAGCTGAAGGCTGCGGAGGTGGACATCAAAAAGGATAATCATGTGTTGATGGTCAACAAGACCTCCTTTAAGAAAGGTAAGGGAGCAAAGAAGCCCTTCAAGAAGGGCGGCGGCAAGCGCAATGCTCCTGCTGAGAAGAAGCTCAAGTCTGGTCCTAAACCGGACACTGAGTGCTTCTATTGCAAGGACAAGGGTCACTGGAAGCGCAACTGTCCGAAGTACTTAGCGGACAAGAAGGCTGGCACCATCAAAGGTATATTTGATATACATGTTATTGATGTTTTCCTTACTAGCCCTCGTTGTAGTGCCTGGGTATTTGATACCGGTTCAGTTGCTAATATTTGTAACTCGAAACAGGAGCTACGGAATAGACGGCGGCTTGCGAGGGATGAGGTGACGATGCGCGTTGGCAACGGATCAAGAGTTGATGTGATGGCCGTCGGCACGCTCTCCTTAGTTTTACCTTCGGGATTAGTTTTAAACCTTAATAAATGTTATTATGTGCCTGCGTTGAGCATGAACATTATTTCTGGATCGTGTTTATTGCAAGACGGTTATTCATTTAAATCGGAGAATAATGGTTGTTCTATTTATATGAGTAACATCTTTTATGGTCATGCACCTCTTGTGAATGGTTTATTTCTTCTAAATCTCGAAAGGGATGAAACACACATCCATAACATTGAGGCTAAGAGATGCAAAGTAGATAGTGATAATACTACTTATTTGTGGCACTGTCGTCTAGGTCATATTGGTGTAAAGCGCATGAAGAAACTCCATTCTGATGGACTTTTGGAGTCTCTTGATTTTGAATCATTTGACACATGCGAACCATGCCTCATGGGCAAGATGATCAAAACCCCGTTCTCCGGAATGATGGAGCGAGCAACAGACTTGTTGGAAATCATACATACCGATGTATGCGGACCGATGAGTATTTCGACGCGCGGTGGATATCGCTATTTCCTTACTTTTACCGATGACTTAAGTAGATATGGGTATATCTATTTAATGAAACATAAATCTGAAACATTTGAAAAGTTCAAGGAATTTCAGAATGAAGTGGAGAACCATCGTAACAGAAAGATTAAGTTTTATGATCCGATCGTGGAGGTGAATATTTGAGTTATGATTTTCTCACGCATCTTAAAGCAAGTGGAATCGTTTCACAACTCACGCCACCCGGAACACCACAGCGCAATGGTGTGTCTGAACGCCGGAATCGAACCCTATTAGATATGGTCCGATCAATGATGTCTCTTACTGATTTGCCGTTATCATTTTGGGGTTATGCATTAGAAACCGCTGCATTCACTTTAAATAGGGCACCATCTAAATCCGTTGAGACGACACCGTATGAACTGTGGTTTGGTGCTAAACCTAAGTTGTCGTTTCTTAAAGTTTGGGGATGCGAAGCTTACGTCAAGAAGTTGATGCCGGACAAGCTCGAACCCAAAGCGGAGAAATGCGTCTTCATAGGATACCCTAAGGAAACAATTGGGTATACCTTCTATCACAGAACCGAAGGCAAAGTGTTTGTCGCAAAGAACGGTTCCTTTCTTGAGAAGGAGTTTCTCTCGAAAGAAGTGAGTGGGAGGAAAGTAGAGCTTAACGAGGTTATTGAACCTTCTCTTGAATTGGAGAGTAGCGCAGCACCAGAAATTGTTCCAGTGCCGCCTGCACCAACAATAGAGGAAGCTAATGACAAGGATCATGAAGCTTCGGACGATGCTGCTACTGAACGTCGCAGGTCGACAAGGTCGCGTGCCCCTCCTGAGTGGTACGGCAACCCTGTCTTGACTGTTTTGTTAGTAGAAGACAGTGAACCTACGAACTATGAGGAAGCGATGATGAGCCCAGACTCTGAGAAATGGCTAGAAGCCATGAAATCCGAATTGGGATCCATGAGCGAAAACCAAGTATGGACTTTGGTGGACCCTCCTAGCGACCGAAAGGCCGTTGAGTGCAAATGGATCTTCAAGAAGAAAACGGACGCGGATGGTAATGTTACCGTCTATATAGCACGGCTTGTCGCGAAAGGTTTTCGACAAGTTCAAGGTGTTGACTACGATGAGACTTTCTCTCCCGTAGCAATGTTTAAGTCCATTCGGATTTTATTAGCAATTGCTGCGTTTCATGATTATGAAATATGGCAGATGGATGTCAAGACTGCTTTCCTCAATGGCAACATTGATGAAGAGTTGTATATGATGCAACCCGAAGGTTTTGTCGATCCTAAGGATGCTAGTAAAGTATGCAAACTTCAGCGTTCCATTTATGGACTGAAGCAAGCATCTCGGAGTTGGAACCTTCGTATTGATCAAGTGATCAAGAGCTTTGGATTTGTTCCAAATTGCTACGAAGCTTGTATCTACAGGAAAGTGAGTGGGAGCTCGGTGACGTTTCTGGTACTATATGTGGATGACATATTGATTATCGGAAATGACATCAACATGCTTAACGATGTGAAGAGTTATTTGAACAAGTGTTTTTCAATGAAAGACCTAGGTGAAGCTGCTTATATATTGGGCATCAAGATCTATAGAGATAGACAAAGACGCCTGATAGCTTTAAGCCAGAGTACATACCTAGACAAAGTTCTGAAAAGGTTCAGAATGGATAAGGCAAAGAAAGGTTCAGTGCCTATGTTGTCAGGTAAGATATTGAGCAAGGCTCAGTGTCCAGCTATGGTAAATGATATGGAAGCTATGAGCAAAGTGCCTTATGCCTCGGCCATAGGTTCCATCATGTATGCCATGCTGTGTACTAGACCGGATGTGTCCAATGCTCTTAGTTTGACGAGCAGATATCAAAGTGATCCAGGAGTGGAACACTGGACAGCCGTGAAGAACATCCTAAAGTACCTAAATAGGACTAAAGAAATGTTCTTAGTCTATGGGGGTGATGAACAGCTTGTCGTAAAAGGTTACGTCGACGCTAGTTTTGACACCGACAAGGATGATTCCAAATCTCAGACAGGATACGTTTATATTTTGAATGGAGGAGCTGTGAGCTGGAGAAGCTGCAAGCAAAGTGTGATCGCGGGATCTACAGTGGAAGCGGAATACATGGCTGCTGCAGAAGCGTCAAGTGAAGGAGTTTGGATCAGAAACTTCATCACTGAGCTTGGCGTGGTTCCAAGTGCATTGGACCCACTGGAGATATTGTGTGACAACACTGGCGCCATAGCACTCGCTAAGGAACCAAGATATCATCCAAAGACCAAGCATATCAACCGCAAGTTTCATATAATCCGAGATTATATTGCAGATGGAGATCAGAAGATTAGCAAAGTACATACAGATCTGAATGTCGCAGATCCATTGACTAAACCTCTTCCACGTGTAAAACATGATCAACACCTCAGTGCCATGGGTGTGAGATTGTTACCAGATGTAAACTAGATTATTGACTCTAGTGCAAGTGGGAGACTGTTAGAATTATGCCCTAGAGGCAATAATAAAGATGTTATTATTATAATTCATGTTCATGATAAAGTTTATATTCCATGCTAGAATTGTATTAAGCGAAAACATTAATACGTGTGTGGTTTGTGAACAACACCGTGTCCCTGGTACGCCTCTAAGGACTAGCTCATTGATCAATGATGGTTAAGGTTTCCTAACCATAGACATGAGTTGTCAATTGATAATGAGATCATTTCATTGGAGAATGATATGATGGACAGACCCAAACTAAGCAAAGCAATTAGATCGTGTCATCGTGTTCGTCTTTGCGAAGCTTTTCTTATGTCAAATATTGTATTCCTTAGACCATGAGATAATACAACTCCCTGGTATCGGAAGAAAGCTTTGAGGTCATCAAACGTCATCCTATGAGAGGGTGATCATAAAGGTGTCTCTCAGGTGATCGGAAAGTATCTGTTGGGTTGTATGTATCGAGATGGAATTTGTCCCTCCCAAGTCGGAGAGATATACTTCGGGCCCACTCGGTAATCGATATCAACACCGCTTGCAAGCATGTGGTTAAGGAGTTAATCACAAAGTGATATCGGATTACGGAACGAGTAAAGTACTTGCTATGAACGAGATTGAACTAGGTATGACGGTACCGACGATCGAATCTCGGGCAAGTAAAATATCGCGAGACGAAGGGAATATATATATGGGATTGATTGAATCCTGGCATCGTGGTTCATCCGATATGATCATCGATGAATGTGTGGGAGTCAATATGGGTGCCCAGACCCCGCTGTTGATTATTGATAGAAGATCATGTCTGCATATTCTCGAACCCGCAGGGTCACACACTTAACGTATCTCGACGCTAGGATAGATTGGATAATTGGTTTATGAATTTTTGTTCGGAGTCTCGGATGGGATCCAGGATATCATGAGAGGTTCCGGAATGGTCCGGAGAATAAGATTCATATAAGGCAGTGCAGTTTTTGGAGTTCGGAATTGTTCCGGTTTAATCGGTATTGTACCGGAAGCTTCTAGAACCTTCTGGAAGGGGACCAACGTGGCCCCACCTTCCGGGAGGGGGCATGGGCCTATGAGGGAGTGTCCTGGCCACATTGGGCCAGGGGCACAAGGCCCCATAGGGCCCAGCCGATCCTAGAGAGTTTAAATCGTTTAAACTAGAGATAGGGTTTCTAGAAGAGGGGAGAGTCCATGCCCCCCACTCCTTATCCTTTGGGCTTGGGGGAGGGGCTAGGGCTGCGCCCCCCCTCTATATAAAGAGGGGTGGGGGCGCACCAACCCCCCACACCTCTCCTCCAAACCCTAGCCGCCTTGCTAGCTTTCCTCTCTCCCTCCCGACTGTTTGTAGGCGAAGCCCTGCTGCAGAAATTCTCCACCATATACACCACGCCGTCGTGTTGTCGATCCAATCTATCTCTCCACCATACTTGCTGGTCCGAGGAAGGAGGAGACGTCGAGGTGCTGCACGTGTGCATCTCACGGAGGCACCGCCACTTGTGGTGCTAGATCGGATCGGATCGCGAGGAGGAGAAGCGAGTACGACTACATCACCCACGTTCCGACGAACGTTCCGCTATGTGAATCTTCAGGGGTATGAAGATCTAATCCAATCTCTCTCGTTGTTTGCATCTCCTAGATTAGATCTTGGCTTTCCCTCTGTTCGCTCCGTAGAAAATTTTGATTTACTATGCCGCGAAATCCTTCAATTGGTGGCGTCCTTATGCAAACTGGGCGTCCTATTGCTTACCATAGTGAGAAACTTGATGGCGCACGCCTCAATTATCCCATTTATGACAAAGAACTTTTTGCCTTGGTTCGTGTTCTTCAAGTGTGGCAACACTATCTTTGGCCCAAAGAATTTATCATCCATTCCGAACATGAGTCGTTGAAGTATCTTAAGGGCCAAGCCAACTTGAGTAAAAGGCACGCAAAGTGGGTTGAGTTTATGGAGTCTTTTCCTTACATTGTCAAATACAAGAAGGGCAAAGAAAATGTGGTAGCGGACGCCTTGTCTCGCAAAAACAGAAGCCTTCTTACACGACTCGAAGTCAATGTCTTGGGTCTTGAGGACATCAAATCTTTGTACGCGTCCGACTCTTTCTTTGGACCAATATTTGCACAATGTTCAATGGACAAAGGGATTGATGATTTCTATTTGCATAAGGGTTTTCTTTTCAAACAAAACAAGCTTTGCATTCCGAAATCGTCTCTCCAACTTTTGCTTCTTCAAGAGTCCCATGGTGGAGGCCTTATGGGTCACTTTGGCCGTGACAAGACATATGACATGCTCTCCACTCACTACTTTTGGCCAAAGATGAAGCACGGCGTGGAGCGCCACGTTCAACGATGCACTACATGTATCCAAGCTAAGTCCAAGTCCAACCCCTTTGGTCTTTATATGCCATTGCCTATTCCTCATGCACCTTGGTCGGACATTAGCATGGACTTTGTGTTAGGCTTGCCTAGATCGAAACATGGTCATGATTCCATATTTGTAGTCGTGGATCGCTTTTCAAAAATGTCACATTTCATTCCGTGCCATAAGACCGATGATGCTTCACATGTAGCAAATTTGTTTTCCAGGGAAATAATTCGGCTACACGGCGTGCCAAGAACAATCGTCTCCGACCGCGACGTAAAATTCATGAGCTACTTCTGGAAGACCCTCATGGCCAAGCTCGGCATCAAGCTCCTCTTCTCGTCCGCCTCGCATCCTCAAACCGATGGACAAACCGAGGTCGTCAATCGAAGTCTTGGCACACTTCTCCGCGTGTTGATAAATAAGAACCTTAAAGACTGGGAGGAATGCATTCCACACGCCGAGTTCGCCTACAACCGCGCCAAGCACTCCACCACCATGAGGAGCCCGTTCATGATCGTCTATGGCTTTGAGCCTCTCACCGCGCTCGATATCCTTCCACTTCCACTTCATGAACGTGCCAATATGGACGTTGTCAAGCGTGCCCAAGCAATGATGAAACTCCATGACGACACACGAGCTACTATCGAGCAACAGGTCCTTCGCCAAGCATCAAGGCTAAACAAGACCAAGAAAGAGATGATCTTTGATGAGGGCGACCTTGTATGGATACACTTGAGTAAAGACCGCTTCCCCAAGGAACGCGACTCCAAGCTAAAGCCACGAGGCGATGGACCATTCAAGGTGCTAAAGAGGATCAACAACAATGCCTATGTGATCGATATACCAACATCGAAGTATCTTGTGAGCTCGACATTCAATGTCAAGGACCTCTCACCCTACCATGGCGAAGAGGAAGTTGTGACGGTTGAAGAGTCGAGGACGACTCTTTCCCAAGGGGGGGAGCTGATGCAGCCCGTCCTACGACCGCTACTACATCTACTCCCACGAGCTACCCAAGTGGACCCATGACTCGCGCCCGAGCCAAACTCCTTCAAACTAAGGTGAACACGCTCCTCTCCTTGTGTGACTTCGACACACCCTTGGATGGCTTGCTACTTCACACGCAAACTCTATGCATCATCAGGTACAAAGAAGCCACCAGTCGCTGCCAGACGCAAGCGGTACTACCGGTTGGAACGACCGGTACTACCGCTCCAAGCGGTCTACCGCCTCCTCCTACCGCTCGCCACAGGAAGCACCACTCCACGCCCCAGAAGCAAGCGGTACTACCGGTCCTGCAACCGGTACTACCGGTGGCCGGTACTACCGCCCCCTCCTACCGCTCGCCACAGGCGCCTCCGACGGAAGCTCCAGGCGCTCAAGCGGTACTATTGCTCCGGAAGCGGTACTACCGGTTACCACCGGCACTACCGGTTGCCGGACCGGTACTACCGGTCCTGCCAGACCCTGATCGCCTCAGTTCGGCCCTGTGCCTTGTAACCCAACCTATAATTTACCTTTTCATTCCGAAACTACCCCTATTTTGTGGCTGGACTATATATAGCCCCCACCCTCTATTGTAAACCCTTAGACTTGGATAATAATAGATATTAAGGAAACCCTTTGAGGACTTATATCTATTGGTCTCATGCTCCTAACAAGGAGCACCGGACTATCCACCCCCCTCTTGGATCTTGCCTAGTGCGTTCAAGTTGTACAAGGCCTTGGGTTCTCGGTTTCTCGCCCCCAAGTCGTCAAGGTCTCACCAAGCACCTCATCCCCCGTTGTTGGCGTGGAGAGCGAGCTTCGCCCAACACCGATCCTAGAGATTATGTTGGACTGGTTGCCACCGGCGTGAGAAGTAGGCGTTTATCGTGTTTTGGTGTGTGTGTGTTCGTGGTTCTCATCGCCTTCCTCGATTTCATCCCCCGACCACCTCGTTCCCCTCGTTTCTCGTGGAATTCGTGAAAGATCGGGCCAACCCCAGGGTTACCCCCTAACACTTCCTCTGCTCCTCCCCGTCCGACAGGCCGACGACCTCCTCGCCGACCACCTCTGCAAGCGCCACACCCCTCTGCTTGTTGTCGCCCTGGTGCTGGTCCCGGCCTCGGCCCGGTTCATCTCCACCATCGCCGGTCGCGGCCCTCCTGCTCGGCCTCCCCTTTGGTTCCCCGTCGCCGGCTCCCTGTCTCTGCCGCCATCTACAGCACCACCGGCTGTCGACGTCCGCCTCTAGCGCCTCCCCTCGCCACCTCATGTCCAACGCCGCCCAAGGCCGCCATCGTCCGTGTCTCCAACAAGGCCATATTCCCTGTTAGTAGAGACAGGGCACCTGTCGATGTGTTGTGTGAGGCCCCGGTGTTTGAGTCTGAAGTGTTGCGGTGACTCAAGGGGCATCAGTGCACTGTTGGAGTAGGGATGATGCCTTGGAGATGTCTGTGGTGTTGATCTAGCCCTCGATGTGGAGAAGTGCCAAGTTTTGGCAATGATATTGGTGATGCCCGGATGAACCTTTGATTCTACCCACGCCGAGAACCGAGTCCAGCATCGACAATCTTAGCCGCAAGACCTCTAGTTCTCCTACTCGGACACGGTACAACAAGGTCGCCCTCTCGATATGCCATGATGGTCTATATGGATCCGATGTTCGAGACCTCGAAGACCGATCCCGGCGCGCCGACCCGAACCCCTCGGTGAACCCCAAGATCGTCGAGACCCCTCAATATGTGATCCCAAATCCGAGCCCCTATTTTTATTAAATGCTATATACAATTGTTGCATATTAAATTGCCATGCTTGCATACATATTGTGGTTTGAGGGATGTTGTCGACTCATCTAATAATTGAATATGGAGGCCATATACGGGCGATTCTAGTCTAATATTGGACCCATTTAAATTTGTGTAGCGAACCGGTGACATATTTTTGCCTTGTTAATGCAACATTTAAATTGCGGGGTGTCTAAAACAACTATAACCATATACGTAATTGTCGGGGCCCCGGTTCCGCTTAATATTGCCTAATTGCATCGCACCTTTGCCATGTCATACATCATACATGCATTATGCCCAGTTTTCTGCCGTAGTAATAAATAGGGCATTCTGTGTTTCTTCTAGTGATTTGCTTCTTCACGGATTAGGCCGATGAGTGGATGCGAGTGACGCCCGTTCTTCGGATGAACCTTCGGCAATGTTTTCAGGCGAGCATTCTCCTCCTTTTCACCTATTTTACTTTTATAGTCTTTGTTTCCTCCTGTTGATCTATTGCTATCTGTGATACGATGCTCTAGTTTTCGTACCCGTGATATCTCTTGCAGCCATTAAAATTGCCTTGGACACATCCTAGTACCTGTGTTTGGTAGATAGTCAGCCTTGCGAGTCGTAGTTGCTTGCTCACGTGTTGCGTCGCGCCGTCGATGTTCCACAGTTGTTGAAGTAATGTCTCATGTTTAATATTGGAGATGATCATGACTTTAATTACCGTTTAATAACAAAAATTGAAGTAAGTAAATAATGCAGAGGCACATGTGGGCAATAGATGTTATTTGGTTTTTAACCGTCCACTTGTGTCCCGTAGGACCCCGAGTACTTGATACCTGTTCCTTGACTATTCGCAATATCTGTATGTGGGCCCATGAATCCCCTTAGCATGATTTGAGTCATATCATATTTCTTGGGGCCACAAAGTAGTTTGGGGCTTTATTACTATCATGTACTTATGCCATGATTATACCATGATTTACTGCTTTATTTACTATTGCGCGTGGAGCGCCTGTACTGTTTTGGAACCCCGTGCCACGTTTTCGCGGTATCGACAAGCCCAGTCATACTTTAGGGTTCCCAGTCGTTTACAGCCGTCGTCACAAACCTCTGGGTCCGTCTCGGAGCTGGCCAACTTCGTAGAGGGTAGCTTGGTGGGGTGGTCCCCTGAAATATTATATGAATCTTGCGATTTCTTTGTCGTGATGCCTCGTTGGGTTTTATTTGGTTTTTCTCGAGGTTGATCGTGCGTGTGTTGCTATTTGTGCCCCCCTGCAGGGTAAAACTTTCTGAAAGCCGTGTCCGCGGTTATGGATGACTTAGAGCACAGTATCTCGATCATAGACAACTATAACTAAAATAGTGCTATAAATTTTTGACTTTATAATGACTAGTAATCAGCTTCACTATAATGGAATGGCTAAATAAAAGTGCCAAAAATTGCTGGTTTGGGTTGTCACCCGTTACCATTGTATCTGACTAGTAAGTATTGCAACTACAACGGAATGGCTAAATAAACGTACCAACAACTGCTGGGTTTTGGGATGCCTCATGCTATATGTATCTGACTAGTAAGTACTACAACTACAACGGAATGGTTAACTAAAACTGCCCACTTCTTATTATATCAGGATGACTCATGCTATCTATATCTGACTAGTAATTGCCGCAACTATAACAGAATGAATAAAACTGTCAACTGTGTGAGTTCCTCGGTTGACTTCCTCGTTTGGTCTCGAGGAGGAAATACCAGGATGGGTATGCTTGGTGATAGTTTCAGGTTGGATCCGAATAGGTCTTTCTTAACCCTATCTGATAGCCGCCAGTTGTATCGAGTCTCTATAGGTTGTTTAGTGCATGCTGCGCTGCCGCTTCAGTCCACCATACCTATATAGGCGAGGACCGCCGAATTCTAATCTCGCCGTGTACTGCCTCAGTACTGACCGCTCCTCTTTTTCCTTTGCCCTTTGTCGGCACCCCTTTATTTTTGACAGGTTTTGAGATCGACGTCGTTAGCAGGGTTACCCTTCCGGCTTGGACTGGGTAGGGTTATGGACGCCATTGGTTATTCTTCAGGGCTCTTAGCTCAATTTGCATCTTGTCCATGCTCGGGCGCTGTATTGTTTTCAAGGTGATTTGGATCTTTGTATTGTATATCTGTATTCTTGACTCTTTGAGTCGCTGTTGTATATATATATATGTTTTGTGGGTTCCATCGAGGACTATTGTGTAATGATATTACTTCGTTTTCCACCCGCACGCAAGTGCCTGGTGGGCACCTTTGAATCGTTTCTATGCGGGTTTGGTGGGAAGCGCTAAAACTTGCATAGGACCAATTCCGAGGGTGTTACAGGTCCGCCGAGGAGGCTACGCCGACGGCTGCCCTCGGCGTAGCATACGCCGATGGCTATACTGGCTACGCCGAGGGCGTTTTGCCGTCGGCCTAGCCGTCGCCTCCTGTAGTGTAAGAGTATCGGCTGCGTGTTGATATAGTCCAGAAAAATCCTAGGCGTGACGATTACAACGGAGAAGATTACAAGTGCGATTGTTGAGATAGAGAGATAAAACACCTATCGTAATCTATCCTAGAAACCTCCTATCATACTTTATCTTAGAGATGGAATCGTGTTAAACCTGGAGTACTACTCCATAGTCTAAATCACATTACAGGCAGAGATTAAATATTACGTCTAACAGCCCCCTTAATCACAACCTTTAGAAAGTTTGAGATTACGCTTGAACTCATTTAAATCTTTGACTGTCAAGGCTTTGGTGAATCCATCTGCAATTTGATCTTTGCTTGATACGAACTTGATCTCAAGCATTTTGTTAGCTACTATTTCTCGAACAAAATGATAACCAATCTCAATATGCTTGGTTCTAGCATGAAAAAATAGAATTTGCAGACATATAGGTAGGTCCTAAATTATCACACCATAAACATGGCTTTACATTTAGTTGTACATTAAGTTCAACAAGCAAAGATTCAACCCATATTAATTCTGATGTGGCATTTGCAAGAGCTTTGTATTCTGCTTCAGTGTTGGACCTAGAAACTGTAGCTTGTTTCCTTGCACTCCATAAAACCAAATTTGGTCCAAGAAAAACAACAAAGCCTCTTGTAGATCGTCTATCATCTAAACAACCTGCCCAGTCAGCATCTGAGAAGGCACTTAGAAAACTAGATAAAGATTTCTGAAAAGTCAAACCAACATGTATAGTACCCTGAATATATCTCAAAATTCTTTTGACAGTTGTCCAATTAAAAGTTGTATGATCATGAAGATACTGACAAACTTTATTTACTAAGAAAGAAATATTAGGCTTGGTAAGTGTCAAGTACTATAAGGCTCCTACAATGCTTCTATACTCTGTACTATCATCAGAACCAAGAGGGGTTCCCTCGGTCAAGGATAATTTTCCAGTGGAGGATAGTGGTGTAGGAGAGGATGTGCATTTTGTCATACTCCCTCTGTTCCTTTCTATAGTGCCTATAATATTTTAAGAAAAATTCTAAAATATAAGATATAGTTACACCACTCATCTGGACAACTTTTTTAGGGAGTTTACATAAAGTACATAGCGTTTCATGTCTCCTGTAAACTCCTCTATTTTATCATGTCAATTGGCCACGATAAATCCCACCCAAAACTATTTTAATTTTCTCTCCACGTGCTTTTCTTAATTTCCGTGCCAAAAACTTTAGGCACTATAGAATGGAATGGAGGGAGTATTAACTTTTTCTAATAATTCATCTGCATATTTTTTCTAGGTAAGAAGCAAACCATTCTGACTTTTCTTTACCTCAATATCTAAGAAGAAATGTAGATCTCCCAAGTCCTTGAGATTTAAGTCATTGTTGAGATCTTGAAGAAGTGCAGAAATAGGATGATCTGATGAGTTGGTAACTATGATATCATCAATATATATGAGAACAAATATCATAAAATTAGCTTTGTGATAGATAAATAGTGAAGTATCTGCTTTGGAAGGAGCAAAACCAAGTTGTTGCAGTTTGCTACTAATAAGTCTAGAATACCATGCTCGAGGGGCTTGCTTGAACCCATAAAGAGCTTTGTCAAGTTTGCATATGTAATGTGGAGTAGAAGAAGACTTAAAACCTGGGGGGTTGTTTCGTATAGACCTCCTCTTCCAGAACGCCATGCAAAAACGCGTTCTTAACATCTAGTTGCCGCAGACTCCAGCCCCTGGAAACATCAACTGCTAGGACAATTCTTATTGTTCCTACTTTAATAACAGGACTGAAGGTATCCTCATAATCTATTCCATATCTCTGCTTGAAGCCTTTAGCAACCAAGCGTTCTATGTACCTATCAATTGTACCATCTGCATGTTTTTATACGATATACCCACTTACAATCAATAAGATTCTTGGTAAAATTTGGAGGAACAAGATGCCAAGTTTTATTTTGCATTAGTGCGGTATATTCTTCTTCCATCGCCTTGCGCCACCGATCATCGTTGAGAGCTTCAGAGAGTGTACTGGGTTCTCTTGTATATGTGAACAAGCCATAGGGAAGTGTGCCATCAGTGTATATTTTTGGGTCGTGTATACCTTTTTGTAAGCGTGTACGTGGTTCAGGTGGAGGCGGTGGAGGAGTCGGAGAGGATGATGCCGGTGGTGGTGTAGCAGTGCCCCCACAGAAGATCCACAAGGGCTGTTGTCGCTAGCGACATACCTAGGTGAATCTTGCTGCAGGGAACTGTTCTCACGCGGTGTGCGCGCGGGAGACTCTGGCGTGACGATGTCATCTGGCATGGGCACAAGGGAGCAGTTCGGGGCATCATTGTGCGTGCCCGGCTGATGTCAGGAGGGCGGGATTGTCATGTCCGCACGTGGAGGAGATCGCGCAGGAGAAGGCGTGTCACTTCGCGGTAAGAGCGACCGGGCGGGGTCCGGGGGACCGGTAGCGGGTTGCATCACGAGGCGGAGTCCGGGTCGATGACCGACCGCGATTGGCGCAGGGCGGGTCCACCTTCGGAGAAGCATGGATCGGATCCACCTTGGGGGTAGGGCGGATCGGATCGCCTACGGGATTGCTGCTACATGTGATTTTTTCCGTAGCTTTGTTTTCGTCATTGGTGTAGCTGTTTGAGCCAAAAAAAAAATATTATGTGTCTTGCTGCTGCTCGTGAGTATCAGCTGGAGCTTCCATGTTTGAAACATTATTAGCAACAACAGGCAAAGTCATATAGTCAGTAATAGATGCATCCCCATTATGTGGAAGAATAAGAATGTCATTCTTGATCCTAGAGCCAGCATTAGGATGTAGCTCGGAAAAAGGAAAAATATTTCCGTCAAACACAACGTATCTTGAGATATAAACACGACCAGTGGATACCTCAAGGCATTTTACACCATTGTGGCGAGGGCTGTAGCCTAGAAGACACACTGGGTAGAACAAAAGGCTAGTTTTCGTTTATTAAAAGGACGGAGATTCGGCCAACAGGCACAACCAAAAACCCAAAGAGACTCATAATTTGGTGTTGTATGAAGGAGACATTCAATGGGAGTGTCATGATTTATTACCTTGTTGGGGAGGATATTAATAAGAAACATGACAGTGAGGAATGCTTCATCCCAGAACTTGAGGGGCGTGGATGCATTAGTAAGTAAGGCAAGACCTACTTCGACAATGTGGCGATGTTTTCTTTCAGCAGAGCCATTTTTCTGATGCGCATGTGGGCAAGAAACATGGTGAGTAATACCAATCTTTTGAAAGAAACTATTTAGTTTTTCATATTCACATCCCCAATTAGTTTGCATGGTAATTATCTTTCTATTAAATTTTCTTTCTACAAGTTGCTGGAAGTTAAGAAAAACTTGATAAACCTCAAAGCATTTTTTGAGCAAATAAATCCAAGTAAATTTGCTAAAATCATCAATGAAGCCTACATAATATGAATGTTTTCCAGCAGAAACAGGTGCTGGTTCCCATATATCAGAAAAAACTTGTTTCAAAGGAAGAGTGGAAACACTAGTAGAGACAGGATATGAAAATCGATGACTCTTGGCTAGTTGAAAAGGATCATAGATGTATGGACTTATTTCAAGAGAATAAGAAATATTATTTTTCCTAAGTACTTGTTGAATCACAAACGATGACGGATGTCCTAAATGGCGATGCCATGTAGAGAAGGATGGCTTTATTGTGATGAGATCTTGCTTGTGAGATCCGATAGAGGAAGGAACTAGCTGGTAGAGGCCACCATGGCATGGTCCTTTAAACATAATTCTCCTTGTTGCCAGATCCTTAATCAAAAGAAGTATAGGTGAAACTCAAGAAAGACATTATTATCAAGGGTAAGCTTATGAACAGAAAGAAGGTTTTTCGAAGCACTTCGAACATTGTTGAGACGTAAAGAGTTTGTGGGGGTGCATAATGTTGAATGACTAATATGACTTATTTGCATACTGTTGCCGTTGGCCGTGTGGACGCGATCACGCCCGTTGTACTTGTCATGCGTGTAAAGTTTGCTCAACTCTGAAGTGACATGATGAGTGGCACTTGAATATGGGTACGAGTTGGTGTAGATGCCATAGGATGCAACATGTACACCCTTCTCATCTCCATCATCATTGGAGTCGTGCTGGTCTTGGTAGCGCCAACAGCAGGCGCTGGCGGGATGGCCATGAATCTTGCAGATCTGGCAGGTCACGTCGATGTAGGGTGTAGGGGAACAGCCACAGCGGCGCCCCCATCATCACGACGTCCTCCTCCATCGTCATGGCGGCGGGCACCGTCATCACGGCGACGTCCTCCATATTCTCCACGGTTGTCATGACCAATGTCACCATGACGCCAGTCACGACGTCTGTCGTGGTTGCCATCTCGTCCCTGATCATCACGGCAGTGTCAGCGTCCTCCATCATCACGACGATCCCCGTCCCTACGATCAGACGTGCGGGAGAGCATCCACGTTCACCACGTGGGAGGAGGTCGCGGTTGTCGTCGCGAGAAGGTCAGGTGGTGACGGTGGCGGAGGAGGTGAAGTCGGTGTCATGTCCTGTGTCAGAGAGCATCTCAGTGCGAAGATCATTAGCACATATTTGATCAAAAAGGTCATCAAGGGTGGTACCGGCATTTCCGTTGACGGAGGCGGCGACGGAGTTGTAGTTGGCGTCAAGACCGTTGAGGATGTACCCAACCATCTCGTCTTCATCAACCGGTTTTTCGGCCGCGGCGAGCTCAGAGGCAAAGCCCTTCATCGTCGCGAAGAACTGAGTAGCGTCCAGCTCATTCTTCTTGGTGTTGTTGAGCGCCCCACGGAGGTGGTTGATCTTCGCGCGGGAGTGGGAGGAGCATGTGGCGGTGATGACAGACCATGCCGCTGCAGATGTCTCTAGCCCCACAACATGGGGTATGATTTCCGGTGACAGCGAGTTCACAAGAAACCCGAGCACCGTCTGATCCCCCGAAAGCCATGTCGTGTAGGCAGGGTTAGGGATTGTGATCTTCTTTTGGTTGTCATCTTCAGCCTCCAATGTCTTCGCCGGCACGGCTTCAGTGCCATCGAGCAAGCCGAGGACTTGAGCGCCAAAAGGGGGGGGGTAGACGAGAGTCTTCCAATAAAGCCCGCGTCAACTTCTGGGAGGGAGGGGATCCAAGGGCAGCCGAGAGCGCCGTCGACGATGAAGAGGAAGACGTCATGGCCACCAGGGAGGATGTCTTGGTCGTTGTAGTTGCGGCGGCGGCAGAGATTGTTTTGTTTTTCTTGGCTTTGTATAGATTGATTTTGGCGGCTAGATCATGGAAGAGGTAGCTCTGATACCATGTCGAGAGATTCTCCATTAGAAGTATTGGCCGCGTGTTGATATGGCCTGAAAAAGCCCTAAGCGTGGCGATTACAATGGAGAAGATTAAAGGTGCGATTGTTGAGATAGAGAAATAAAACACCTATCATAATCTATCCTGAAAACCTCCTATCGTACTCCTCTATTTTAGAGAAGGAATCGTGTTCAACGTGGAGTACTACTCGATAGTCCAAATCATGTTACAAGGCCGAGAATAAATATTACGTCTTTTCTTTCAAACTCCAGGGACAAATAGTAACCAGAATTTTGATACGTTGTAAAACAAACGGGACTAACCAATTCGGAGCTGGTGTTCTGATTAGCGACAGTCGTGACATACGACTTGACAACGACCCGACAGCGGCCGCGCAGATCATGAGTCCACAACCACAACGCAGCGGCGGACTGGGTACCAGCGCTGGATAAGATTAGGACACAGAGGTGGCGACGACTCCCTCAACTACTCCTAGGCTTCTCCGCTACGGCGGCATCACAGCTCGCCTGCAGCAGCCTCCCCATCCTCGCCAGCTCCCACCTCACCCCCTTCGCGCACCTCACGGACCCACTTCCCCGCGGGGCGACCGAGCTCATGCCAGGAGCTTTGGCTATGGACGCAGTGCCGCCATAGACGACGCGCCCGGAGTCGTGGCTAGCGTCGGCTCCATGGGAGATACACATGCCAATAGAGTTAATCGGTTCTAAATCTGTCAAAAATCAGCCTTAATGAGGCTATTCGTTAAAGATTGGGAAAAAATTGAGCGAACTCGGTGCACGGTGATTGAAAATGCCTATTCCGGCGGCTCTCGTGCCGTTTCGATGACGATTGGTGAAATTTCCCTCCGCCAACGGCCTCCGCGGGTATACAGGCTGCGCTTGGTTTGGCCTTTGTAGCCTAAGAACAGGGCAAGAGTTTTTTGGAGCCCCTTAAAACTTTTACGATTTATGGACATTTATGGGCTCTGATCTACGCCATTGTTTTAGCGAAAACTAAAAACTAACAGTTATTTTACGATTTTGGGGTGTTTTATATGCACTGCTAGAGATGCTCTTACAAGGTTCTAGTCCGGAGATATGCTAACGATACAAGATACACTAAGAGGTAATTTCTACATAACCCCACACAAGTAGTCTACGGCTCGTCCCTCCCGACCGAGAGAGTGGAACCACACGAAGAAAAACGTCCCGTTCCCCTCGTCGCCCCCGCGAGGCGACAGGGGAACCTCTGCCTCCCGTCCGCCGCCGCCCCTCCTCAACCCCTTTCCCTTCCCTCGCTGTCGCCAGGAGGGCGCGCCCGGGCGAAGCCTGGCCGGCGGCGGCGGCGGCGGGGAGTTCTCGTCTACTTCCTCGAGGGGCTGGTCGCGGGGGCGTCCGCCCGGGGCGGTGCGTGGCGTTGGCGCCGGACGCCATGGCGACGCGGCTACGGCGGCGCGATGGGCGGCGGGGCAGGACCGTGGCTTGGGCTGGCCGGGGTGGCCTAGGCGGCATGTGCGGGTACTGAGGGCGGCGCTGGCCGCAGCCGGCTCTCTCTGCGGCAGTGGGGGCTTCCTACGGCGTCCGCGGTGGCGGGTGCTGCTGCTCCCAGTGGCGGCGGCGGGGGGGTCGGCTCGGCAGCACGGTGCTGTGGTGGTGGCGTGGTACTGGGTGGCGCCCGGCGGGTTGCATCTTCGGGCAGCTCCGGCTAGCCCAGATCTGGGCCCTTTTGGGCCCGATCTGGGTCTGAGGCGGGCCCTGCGCGATGCTGGCACCCTCTGGAGGCAGCGTGGCAGCATGGGGCGTGTGGGAGGGCGGCGGTGGTTGCGGCTACGCAGCAGCAGCGTGGCGGCGGGGACTTTACGAGCTCCTTTTTGGGGCCCGGCCGGGCCGAGACCTGGTGTGTCCCTGCTGCCGCGCCCCAGTCGGCAACCGCATATGGCGGGTGGAGGTCGGTCTCCTCCGCGCGTCCATGCCGCTGCTGCCATCCTATGCCAACCATTTCTCCCCTGCCTTGCAGGCCTCGTCATGTACCTGGCCCTATGGGTGCGAGTCCGTGGATGCCGGGGCGGCGGCCCCGGAAGGTGGTCTGCAAGTCGTCCCTTCAACGGAGGCGGCTTTGGGAGGTGACTTGCGATGGTGTTCCTCAGACCGGCGTAGGTCCGACTAGCTCGGGTGAGCTCGGTGGCGTTGGAGCTGTTACTTGACGGCTGGGACTTGCCGCGATGGCGATTCCCCCTAGTGGACGATGGAGTTGGACCTGGTGCTGGGGTTGGCATGTACGGTGGCACCCTTGCTGCAGTGGGGCGGCGAGACTTTACGAGCCTTCTCGGGCTCGGCCGGGCATGGAGGGCCTGGTCTGTCTTGCTGCTACATCCGATCGGTTACCGCCTTCTGGCGGTGGAGGTAGTTCCATCCCGCGTGCTGAGGTCATCCCGACCCTTGCCAATGGCCTCTCTCTCTGTCTTACTGGCCTCGCCTCATGGCTCATGGTGTGACGACGATGGTGACCTCAAGACCGTTCTGGCGCGTGCAGGTGGGCGGCGAGTTTGGTGGAACATTTCAAGGGGTCCGGGAGTGTGGCTAGTGAGAGGTCGGGAGAAATCCTTGTCTCTTTGACCCCGACGCGGTGACGCCCGTGGGTATCGCCTTCCTTCCTGAAGGGCGCCGGGTGTATCTCTCTCACACCTCCCGGGGCGTACCGGGGGAAACCCTAGGACCTGTCCGGGCAGCAGTGTCATTGTCGTCACTCCCCTTCTTGGAGGTGCTGCTTGGTACGCGGTGCTTTGGATTGTCAGGCCTGTGGTGGTACTTCTTCGGTAGGCGCAATGGTGGCCAGTTACCTTCGTTCTTATCGCACCGCCGATGTCGGCTTTATTTTCTCTTCCTTTCTTTTTATTTCCTTTTGGGCTTGGGTTTGTCTGCCCCAGCTGTGGTTCCGTTGTTGTTCGGTTTGTTTCTTGGGCGATGTGCTGTCTGACCCAGCAGCGGTCTCACCTGTGTGTTTTATTTATAAAGCGGGATGAAAGCCTGTTTCGAGGAGTAGTCTACGACTCAAGTACAAGCACACGATCTTGTTTTTATTTTTTTTAACTTCCCCGTTGTCGGACCAAAATTACGTGTCATCTTCAAATCATCTAATCTCCAAGAGATTAAATAAGTTCGAATACTTAACAAAAAAATTAGGGTATTACAGCTAGAGGAGGGGCCTGGAGGTGGCGGGCGTTAGGGTTCTCCGGTCGCCCCACGGGAGCGACGCGAGCGGAATGGTGTCAGGGAAAGGTGAGTGCTTATTACCTATCTAATTATTTTTTCTAAGTCTATAATAATTGTCTTAACTTTATTTAAATTAGTATGCATCTAGTTAAATATTTATTCTAGATGTATTTGTATCTAGATAAAATCAAGACCATTTATATTAACCAGAGAGAATATTTAGTGTGCTTTATTTTTTCTCACCTAAACGTCTGATTAAACGCGGATGCATTGTGATACTCTAAGCGCATTCTGAGAGTTTTCATTTTGTTTTGCCTCTTCACAAAGTTTTTTTTTCCGTGAACCAGGAGGTGATGAGTATCGGACGTGCCGGAGACCGGCCGGTCGATGCAACGTGATCACGTGATGAGATAACGCGTGTATACTCGCATACATGTTTACCGCAGGGTGCGTGCGCGCATGATCTGTCGCTTCTCGTATCGAAACACTTACGGCAGATATCTAGGATCCGCCTAATTGCCACGATACATCCCCGACCCGACCGGACGGAGGAAGAAGAAGATCGGCCGGATCGGAGATACAGATACAGATTTAATATGGGCACGAGCGCGCAGTGTGCCATTGTTCGTGTCAGACAAGCTGATTAATATAGATGACGCATTGACGCGTGCTTTCCAATTCCATGCTCGATCTCTGCTTTTCGAGTGGCGATGCTCTTGTGCTGAATTAATCTTTCCTGATTCAGAAAATGGCTCATGGTTAACGTCTCTACCTACGGCAGGTCGGCGGCTACTTCATGCAAGTACACGTACCAATTAATAATCGGTCAGTGGAGACTGGAGAGGATCAGATCGTCATCATCAGGGAATATGATATGTACTCCATCCGTTTAGAAGTATAAGATGTTTTAATTTTGTGAGTGACAGTACAGGAAACGGTAAATAGGCCGACGGCTTGGGCCCGTCGGCGTAAGCCTTGATCCCCATCGCCATATGCTGGCCCGACGGAGGCCGTCGGCGTATGCCCGTCGGTGTAGTACCCCGTAGGCGTATGGCAATAAACAGTCGGCGTATATATTTCCGTCGGCCTAGGCCCACCTGGAGCCTACCTGGAGCAGCTAACGGCCGTTAGCGCGGGGATTTATACGTCGACGGCTGTGCCGTCGGCCTAATGTGCCACGTGTCACTCAGCGGCTGTCTACGCTTTCGGATACGCCGACGGCTATGCCGTCGGCCTAAGAGGCCACGTGCCACTCTGTGGTTGTCTACAGGTTTGGATACTCTGCCAGCTGGGCTTCTCGCGTACTGACGCCGACGATGCTGCTGTCGGGCAAACTCTGTCTCTGCCATATGGTACTGTCTACGCCGACGGCATTGCCGTCGGCTTAGGCCCTGGTATTTTTTTTTGTTTTGTATTTTGTTTTATTTATTCCCTGCAAATTATATATTCCCGTATTCCCAGATTCCAGACACAACACATACACAAATATAAGATCATCATCGTCAAAAGAACATAACTAGATCATTCATACATAGAATCATCCATACATAGATACATCTTTATCCAAACAACATAGCTAGTACATCCACACATAGGTACATCTCTAACTGCATCCTAACACATGCGGCGGGAGCCTACTCCTACATGTCCAGCACACTTCTATAAGTGTTATCGCATGCAACATGGACGGTCACAACCGGGAGCTAGGTTTTCCATCTAGGGGCAATCCACCACCCTTGTGCATGTATGCTAGGGCCACACGCATGTTCCCGTGGCATTCCGGCACTCGGGCGGTCCTTTTCCGACGAAACCCTAATCCGAGGGCCCCGCGGGTCTATCCCCGTAGCATTCTCCGTACGAGGGTTGAACAATGCACTCTCTTGATGGTTTAGGTTTGTTTAGGTCATATCTACATGGAAAACCAAGGATACTCCCAAGGTTCCACCGGTCTAC
This sequence comes from Avena atlantica, assembly GCA_910589765.1. NCBI lineage: Eukaryota > Viridiplantae > Streptophyta > Magnoliopsida > Poales > Poaceae > Avena > Avena atlantica. The sequence goes on from OU342739.1 coordinate 125,424,254, forward strand.
CCTCGTTTGATCCGTGGCGGGAGCCTACTCCTACATGTCTAGCACACTTTTCTAAGTGTTATCGCATGCAACGTGGACGGTCACATCCGGGAGCTAGGTTTTCCATCTAGGGGCAATCCACCACCCTTGTGCATGTATGCTAGGGCCACACGCATGTTCCCGTGGCATCCCGGTGAAATGGATCGTATGGGCACCTAGAGGGGGGTGAATATGTGCTAACCAATTTTTAATACTTTTTCAATTTTAGGCTTGACACAAAGTAAATTCTCTAGATATGTAACTACGAGAATTTCCATATATGCAACCCTAGCTGCTAAGCACGTAAAGAGAGGAGCGAAGGAACCGTAATGGAGCACGCGGAGACACAGGGATTTGTTTTACCGCAGTTCCTTCCTTGTTAAGGGAAGTACATCTGCGTTGGAAGGGTGGGCGGTACTAAGACCACCACGCCACAATAGGCCTCACCCTATTCTCCGATGGATCTCGCCACGAGAGGCCTGATCCACCTTCTCCACTATTGGATCCCTTCGATGCGGGAACCGGTGCCTTTTGCAAGAAATACTAGATCGGTGATTCTCCAAATGAATGGAGAGAAGATGAAGCGCTTGATTGCTGATGATGAAGATCGAGTTCTCCTCCTTCGATTCCCCAAGGGACGGGGCCTTTGGGTGGATCTAGGTGGAGCTCTCTTGGATGAAGGTTGTAGATCAAATCTTGTCTTTTTCGAATAAATCAAGAGATCTGGCAGGAGGGGGAAGGCTAGCTTAAATACCCCCTCCCCAGATCTGGCCGTTGAGCAACTTTGGGGGCGGATTATCCGCCCCCCACTAGGGGTAGATTATCCGCCCCTGGGGAAACTCCGTCCCAAGGGCAGATTTTTCGGGAGAGATTCCGCCCCCTCTCTAGGGCTGGCGCCTGCGTGACTTGGTGAAGATCTTGGGCGGGGGGGGGGGGATAATCTGGCCCCCTCCTGGGGCGGATTATCCGGCCAAGCCGGAAAGTCCGTCCAACACTCCGCCCCCTCTCTGGGGCTTGCGCCTTGGCGGTGAGCAAGGGGGGCGAACTATCCGACCCTCCTGAGGGGCAGATTATCCGGCCAGGCCAGAAATCCGGCCAAAACTTCGCCCCCCTTCTAGGGCTTGCGCCTTATTGGGAAGAGGGAGGGGCGGATTATCCGCCCCCCAAAGGCAGATACTTTTCCCTTTTCCTTAGAGAGAGCTGTAGCACTTCAACACACATTAAATAATCCTTGATATTGTTATCTAACACACAAAACATTAGGGATTAAGAAATGTTCTTTCAATCTCCCCATTTTTGGTGTTAGATGACAATACTAGGATTTGCAATGAAACCGGCTAATGCCACCTTAAAATGAAAGATGCTCCCCCTAGATCTGTGCATATTTAAAATTTGCATTTGAATACAAATACACACACTAGAGAGAACACAACTTTCATAGCAAAGGCAATTGAAACAAGGTGGGTTGGGAAACAAGGTCATACCATCGGGATGTGATTATAGCCAAAGAAAATAATTAGCTTGATAGCCTCCAAGCACATCCCAACAATATTGATGCATACATTAGATAATCCCATGATTCCATATGCCATCAAATATGCTCCATAGATAAATCCAGAATTCCATGAATACCAAACATAGTACCAAACATAGTGGAGCACGACATAATCTTACATAATCCAAGCAGAAAATAGAAAATAAGTTCACGCTAAAAAGAGCACAAGCAAGCAAATAAAACAACGGAGAGAGACAAGTGCTTGCGCCCGACCTTTGCAAATCCACAAGACCTAATAGAACTACTTCTCCCCCTTTGGCATTGAAACGCCAAAAAGGAAGAAGAGCGATGCTAACGCCCCTGAAGATCACTCCTCCATAAGAACAAGAAATATGCAAGAAAATCCACAGAGAGCCATTAGAAACCAACTCTTCTCAAAGAAGAGTGCGGTGGCCGAAGCCACCATGTTGGAGCGCATGGCATGACACCGCGAAGATGTATCTTGAGTTCAAAACCAATGCTCATCGATGACCCACATATCACAAAATGATATTAAGGGAAATTATTTTTCTTGCTTTCGGCATTATGGGGGGAGGGTCATCCCAATCAATTAGGATCACACTCCCCTATGTCTATGCCCGCATCTAAACCAAATACATGAATAAGAGCAGGTGAGTGTGCAAGAGTAGTCAAGCCAAGCTCCTTGAATCTATAATATCTAGCTCATTCCTCAAAGAACAAAATCTTGCTTCATCAAGGGGCTTCGTGAAAATATCAGCAAGTTGGTGCTTCGTTCTCACAAAGGATAGGGCAATATCACCATGAGCAACATGATCCCGAATGAAGTGGTTGCGAATCTCTATATGTTTTGTTCTTGTATGCTGCACGGGATTGTAAGCAATTTTGATAGCACTTTCATTGTCACATAATAGAGGCACTTTGTCACAATTGACACCATATTCCTTTAAAGTTTGCCTCATCCATAACAATTGTGTACAAGCACTTGCAGCAGGAACATATTCAGCTTCGGCGGTTGATAGTGAAATACAATTCTGTTTCTTTGAAGACCAACACACTAGAGACCTGCCCAAGAATTGACATGCACCAGAGGTTGATTTCCTATCATCTTTGTCACCAGCCCAATCTAAATCAGTGTAACCACATAGAGAGAAACTTGAACCCTTGGGATACCATAACCCAAAATTTGGGGAATGAACCAAATATCTGAAAATTCGTTTGACCGCCACTAAGTGGATTTCTTTAGGAGCGGCTTGGTACCTTGCACACACTCCTACACTTAACACGATATCGGGCCTAGATGCGCAAAGGTAAAGGAGAGAGCCGATCATGGATCGGTATACCTTTTGATCCACGTCTTTACCCTTGGGATTGAGCTCAAGATGACACTTTGTTTGCATTGGAGTAGCAACGCCATTGAGATCCATCATCTTGAACCTTTTGAGCATGTCTTGGATGTACTTAGCTTGATTAATAAAGGTTCCCTCTCTAAGTTGTTTGATCTCGAATCCAAGAAAGAACCTCAACTCACCCATCATTGACATCTCAAACCTGTTAGTCATAAGCTTTGAAAATTAATCGTTAAAAGCTTGGTTAGTAGAGCCAAAAATAATGTCATATACATAGAGTTGGCAAACAAAAAGCTCCCCATTAACCTTCTTAGTAAAAAGAGTGGGATCGATTTTCCCAACTTCGAATCCATGGTCTAACAAAAGCTCTTTAAGGTGCTCATACCACGCACGTGGGGCTTGTTTAAGACCATAGAGCGCCTTATCGAGTTTGTAGACATGGTTCGGAAATTTGGGGTCCTCAAAACCCGGGGGCTGCTTGACGTATACTAACTCATGTAGAGGACCATTAAGAAACACACTCTTAACATCCATTTGTTGTAATTTAAAATTATGATGGGCTGCATAGGCAAGAAGGATATGAATGGACTCAAGACGAGCCACATGAGCATAAGTCTCGCCAAAATCAATTCCTTGCACTTGAGAGAATCCTTGAGCCACGAGTCTTGCTTTATTCCTCACAACAATGCCATTTTCATCTTGTTTGTCTTGAAGATCCACTTGGTGCCGATAACATTGCGGCAATCCTTGGGTTTCTCTACGAGCTTCCAAACTTTGTTGCGTTCGAAGTTATTTAATTCTTCATGCATTGCAACCACCCAATCGGGGTCTTCAAGAGCATCAAAGACTTTCTTCGGTTCAACCATGGAAATGTGAGCTTGATGATCACAGAAGCTTGCAAGTTATCTTCTAGTAGACACCCTTCTTCGTAGATCACCAACAACCTTGTCAAGAGTGTGACCCCTTAGTTCAAGGTTCCGATCAGCACGAGCCTTGCGACGAGCTTCAATGTCCTTATTGTTTCTAGAAGGAGTTGATTCAGTATTTGTATCCTTGTCTTGACCACTGCCTTGCCCTTGATCTTGATCTGAGTGAACACCAGGAGGTTGCTGCAGAGTTTGTTCTTCGGGGCCGGATAATCCGCCCCTTGGAGGGGCCGGACTATCCGGCCTGGGAGATGAAGCACCAGTGCCTTCTTCCTGAGAATGCCTGACAGGACTAGGAGAACCAGAGCCGGATAATCCGCCCTCGGGGGCCGGATAATCCGCCATGGGAGCTTCTTGCCTGTTGTCTTCTTCTTCGGATCCCCTGGAACAAGTTGGAGTGCCAGGGGCGGATTGTCCGCCCCTTGGAGGGGGCGGATAGTCCGGCCTGGGACTACCATCTTGTCTAGGAGACTAATGATCTTCAGCAGTTTGCGTGTTGGTGTAGAGTTTTCTCCAACAGTAGGAGCTTGTTGATCTTGTGTAGATGAGGGATCCACTTGAGTGGAGCATTGTCCTTCCCGATCCGCCACAAGGGGTTCCTCAATGGGGCGGAAAAATCCCACGCCCATTCTTCTTATGGCATCTTGGGGTATTTCAACATCTGCATCACAAACATCAACTTGCCCTACAAAGGAGCCGTTATTTTCATCGAACTCCACACTACAAGATTCTACAACAATCCCAGTGAGATTGTTGTAGACTCTGTAAGTGTGGGATTCGGCACCGTAACCAACAAAAATACCTTCTAAAGCCTTGGACTCAAATTTAGACAAGCGGACACCTTTAATAAGAAAGAAACACTTACACCCGAATACCCTGAAGTATGAGATGTTGGGCTTGTTACCGGTAAGTATTTCATATGGAGTCTTGTCCAAAATCTTTTGGAGGTAGAGCCGATTTGATGAGTGACAAGCAGTGGATATGGCTTCAGCCCAAAAATTGTAAGGAGACTTGAATTCAGCCAACATTGATCTTGCCATATCCATCAAAGTCCGATTCTTCCTCTCAGCTACACCATTTTGTTGAGGGGTGTACGCAGCGGAATATTGATGTCTAATCCCCTCTTCGCTTAGAAACTCATTCAAAGTGTAGTTCTTGAATTCGGAGCCGTTTTCACTTCTTATTTCCAATATATGGACATTGTGTTGACGTTGAAATTCGTTGGCAAAGTCAATGACTATTTGTTGAGTCTCACTCTTTAGTTTGAAGAAATAGACCCATGTATATCTTGAGTAATCATCGACAATGACCAAGCAATATTTCTTCCCAGCAAGACTTGCATGAGAAGGAGGACCAAATAAATCCACATGAAGTAATTCCAAGATCCTCTTTGATGACACAATAGTCCTCCTCTTGTGGGGAGAATCGTGCATTTTGCCTTCAACACAAGCCCTGCAAACACGATCTTTGGCAAAGGAGACATTGTGTTTTATTCCAAGGACGTGGCCACCCTTGTGGAGACTTTGCAAAGTTCTCATGTTGACATGGGCTAAATGGCGATGCCATAGCTAGGCCACGTCGGCCTTTCCGAATAGACACATCAGACCCGAAGTGGTTTTCCCCGAAAAGTCCACCACATACAGGTCATTTTCGACGTATCCAACGAAAGCGACCTTTAGATACTTGCTCCACAAGAGTACCACCAAATCATCATCGATAAAAACAGCAAAACCCATCTTGCCAAGGGCACGAACAGAAAGAAGATTGTAACCGAGGGTCTCAACAAGCATGACGTCCACGAGAGAGATATCGTGAGCAACCACAACTTTGCCAAGACCCAATACCTGAGATTTAGACTTATCACCATAGGAGACTATGATATTATCATGATTTGGACGCATCTCCGTGATGATCTCCTTGCTTCCGGTCATATGACTAGTGCATCCACTATCCAGCACCCATTTCGACCCACCGGAAGCATAGCCCTGCAAGAGAATTACTTCTTGGTTTTAGGTACCCATTTTTCAATGGGTCCTTTCATGTTAGTAACAAGGGTCTTTGGGACCCAAATATACCAAGCAATATATTCATCAAAGGGACCAACATAATAAGCATAACATCGCCATAATCATCACAAAAGAGTTCATAATTTGGATTGTGAGACCCTGCAAAACCAATATTGTTAGTCTTGTCTTCTGTGACATTCTTCTCAGCGGTGCTTGTCTTTGATTGCACATTCTTGGTCTTGTTCTTCTTGTTTTTCTTTTTCTTGGACTTGGTGACATACCCAAGTCCCTCTTTACCATGATTTGACCTTTGCTTGCTAAGGACTTCATCAAGCACACCCTTTTCCTTGGGAGTGATGTCCTTGATCACTTCTTTTTCCACACTAGCATTTTCCTTGTGACTATATGTTGAGTTGGATGAGCTAGGAACATCATATTTGGCCAATCGAATTTGAAGCTGATCATGTGACTCATTGAGAATGGAGAAATCGTTTTTCAATGCCTTGTGAGCATTGTCAAGTTTCTCCAATTCCTCGGAGAGTCTATCATGAGCAGCCCCAAAGTCAATCTATTCCTTCTTTAACTACTTTGCTTTGGTGACTACATTGTCACGTTCCTTAAAGAGTTTAGCTACAATTTCTTGATGTGACTCTTCAATGGACTCAAGACTCTCTTCAAGAGAGACCCGAGCTTCTCCTTCTTCCTCAAGAGCATTTTTTAAGGATGCAATTTCCATTGCATCATCTCTTTCAATTCTGCCCTTTTCTTCGAGAAGAGCTTCGTTTTGGGCCAGTTGATCCATAAGAGCTTCAAAACGAACTTTGTGCTCACCTTGCAAGTTAGATTAGAAGTAATCCAAAGCAATAATCTCTTGTTTAACCTTAAGACTAGTAGGATCATCCATGTCAATCATAGCCTTAGGAAAAGAAGAGTTAGAAGTCGTTACCTCGGAGCTTCTTGCCATGAGACAAGTAGCAATCTTGTTGATGATGTTTTCATTCGGAGAGTCGAAGAGAGATGTTGACGTAGATGTAGATGTGGTGGCTATAGTGTAGGGTTCGCAGCATAGAAAACAAAAATTTTCCTACGATGTGAACTATGTACCAAGATCTATCTATTAGATACAAACAACGGGCGGATGTATATCCGTAGAGAACATACCCTTGAAGACCGACAAAGCTTAACGAGTTCAACTCGTGGTTGATGTAGACGATCTCTTGCCGATCTCAAGATCGAGAGGAAGTCCTAGCGCCGCAAATCAGCAGCGCATCCGTGCTCGCACACACGTTCGAGGCACCGAGCAACCTCTGCCTCCTCGCACCAGCGATGCAGCAGAAGCATAACTCTTTCTTGCCGAATAGCCACCGGGAACATGTATCTCGCTAGTCCGAGACCATGGGGGATAAATTCTAGAGGGGGAGAGAGATCCTTCACGAGGAGGTGTGAGTGAGAAGTGAGAGGAGGGGATCCTTTTATAGGAGGAGGGGGGCACCCAAGGGGGTGGCCGCCGGCCATGGGGGCTGCCCCCTCCCCTCCTTCATTCATGTGGGTGGACACTCCACTCACAAAAATCCATTCATATCCCTCCACTCAAAATCCCACTCAAACTTGCCATTAAATTTCCACCAAATTTAATGCAAACTCTCATTAAATAAAACTCTTTTATTTTATTCAGAATTTTGTCAATTACTTTAATGACAAACATTCACAAATAACCCCTTGCTAGAATTCTATTTCACATGCATAACCACTTTATGCAATTTCACCCGAAAACCTGTTTCGGTATCTAGTGAAATAAATTCCTGCGCTTGTTCATTCTTTCGGCATGAAACTTTTGCTCCAATTGGATGTCGGTGTCTCTTAAGTGTGTCACCCTACGGTTCGTGAATAATGCAGACATGATCGAGACCCCTCTCGGAGCAATAATCAGATGCGGGATCTGGAGACCCATACTGACTCCCACACATTCAACAATGAATTTCTTGTGATCGTCGGAACCTTCTACGCTAGTATCTTAATCCCTTTGTTTCAAGATATATTACATGTCCGAGATTCGATCATCGGTATCTCCATACCTAGTTTTATCTCGTTACTGACATGCACTCTTTTCTCGTTCCCGTGATATAACATTCTAGTGATCAAATCACTTGCTTGCAAGCTAATCAATGTGATATCACCGAGAGGGCCCATAGTATATCTATCCGTCATCAGGATGAAAAAATTCCACTCTCGATCCATGAGCCTCAACATAACACTTTATTAGTTCTGAATCCATCTTTATAATCACCCTGTTACGGTGTGACATTTGATGTTATCAAGAAACTCTTCCGGTGTTAGTGATTGACATGATCTCATGGTCTAAGGATTAGGATCACTTCGTAAGTTGTTATAGCAATATAAACTCAATGACTTTGATCGTAATGCTATACTTCGGATGAATGTTCATCACACCATTACACTAATGTTGTGATCCCGTTATTAACAACATCCAATGTCCATGATCAGGAAACCTTGATCATCTTGTTAATAAACGAGCTAGTTTATGAGAGAGGCATAACTAGGAACTTTCTATTTGTTTATTAAACACACATGTATTAATGTTTCCGTATTAATACAATTATAGCATGCAAAATAAACATCTATCATATACTTAGAATACACATAATAAACACTTTATTATTGCCTCTCAGGGAATATTCCCTTCAGTCTCCCACTTGCACTAGAGACAATAATTTAGTTACATAGTGATAAATCTAACACCCATCGAGTTCTGGTGTTGATCATGTTTTGCTCTAGGGATCTGCTACATTGAGATCCGTATGTACTTTACAAATCTTTATATCTCCATCCTTGACATGCTCGCGGATGGAGTGAAACCGGCGCTTAATATGCTTGGAATGCTTGTGAGACCTTGGCTCTTTGGCATTGGCAATGGCACCATTGTTGTCACAATAGATCACCATTGGGTCCAACGCGTTTGCAACCACTCCTAGTTCGGATATGAACTCCTTCATCCAAACTGCTTCCTGAGCCGCCTCTGAAGCAGCAACATATTCGGCCTCCGTTGTTGATCCCGCCACCACAGGTTGTTTGGAGCTCCTCCAACTAACCGCTCCGCCATTCATGAGAAATACGTATCCGGATTGAGACTTAGAGTCATCCGGATCGGTGTCAAAGCTAGCGTCACATAACACTTAGCGACGAGCTCTTCTTCACCTCCGTATACAAGAAACATATCCTTAGTTCTTCGTAAGTACTTGAGGATATTCTTGACCGCTATCCAGTGTTCCGAACCTGGATCCGATTGGTACCTACTAGTCAAACTAATAGCATGTACCACATCCGGTCTTGTACATAGCATGGCGTACATTATAGAGCCTATGGCTGAAGCATAGGGGACTTTGTCCATTATCTCTCTTTCTTCCGCCAAAGCCGGACTTTGAGTCTTACTCAATGTCTTGCCTTGCAACATAGGTAAGAACCCCTTCTTACTTCCGTCCATTTTAAATTTCTTTAAAATCTTATCAAGGTATGTACTTTGCGATAGCCCTATTAGGCGTCTAGATCTATCTCTATAGATCTTTATGCCTAATATGTATGACGCTTCACCTAGGTCCTTCATTGAAAATTTGCTGTTTAGATAAATTTTAACACTGTTTAAAAGATCTATATCATTTCCGATCAATAATATGTCATCCACATATAATATCAGAAATGCCACATTACTCCCACTCACTTTCTTGCAAATACAAGCTTCTCCATAAGTTTGGACAAATCCAAACTCTTTGATCACCTCATCAAAGCGGAGATTCCAACTTCGTGATGCTTGCTTCAATCCATAGATGGACCGCTGAAGCTTGCACACCTTGTTAGCATCCTTAGGATCGACAAAACCCTATGGTTGTATCATATACAACTCTTCTTCAATATTACCATTGAGAAACGCGGTTTTGACATCCATCTGCCATATCTCATAATCGAAATATGCAGCAATTGCTAACATAATCCTAACTGACTTTAGCATCGCTACAGGAGAGAATGTCTCATCGTTGTCAAATCCTTGAATTTGTCGAAACCCCTTTGCGACAAGTCGAGCTTTATAGACGGTCACATTACCATCAGCATCATTTTGTCTTTTGAAAATCCATTTGTTCTCCACGGCCTTTCGGTCGTGAGGTAATTCCACCAAGTTTCAAACTTGATTTTCATACATGGATTCCATCTCGGATTTCATGGCTTCTAACCATTTGTTGGAATCCGGGCTCATCATCGCTTCTTCATACGTCGCGGGGTCATCATTTTCATCAACCATGAAATTCATGACAGGATTTCCGTACAGCTCGGGAGCTGCACGCGTCCTGCTAGACCTGCGCGGTTCGGTAGTACTCTCTTTCGGAGTTTCATGATCATTATCATTAGTTCCCTCTTCAACAGGTGAATCCAACTCCGGAGCAACTTCCGGCGCTGCGCTACTCGCCATACTTTGAAGAGAAGGTTTAATAACCTCTTCGAGTTCTACCTTCCGACTACTCACACCTTTCGCGAGAAACTCTTTCTCTAGAAAGGATCCATTCTTGGCAACAAAAACCTTGCCCTCGGATATGTGATAGAAGGAATACCCAATAGTTTCCTTAGGGTATCCTATGAAGACGCATTTTTCCGCTTTGGGTTCGAGTTTATCCGGTTGAAGTTTCTTCACATAAACATCGCATCCCCAAACTTTAAGAAATGACAGCTTAGGTTTGTTTCCAAACCACAATTCATACGGTGTCTTTTCAACAGATTTAGATGGTGCCCGATTTAAAGTGAATGTAGCAGTTTCTAGTGCATAACCCCAAAATGACAATGGCAAGTCCGTCAGAGACATCATAGATCGAACCATATCTAATAAAGTATGATTACGACATTCCGACACACCATTTCTCTCTGTTGTTCCGGCAGGTGTGAGTTGTGAAACAATTCCACACTCTTTCATGTGAGTGCTAAACTCGTAACTTAGATACTCACCTCCACGGTCGGACCATAGAAATTTGATCTTTCTATTACGATGATTTTCCACTTCATTCTGAAATTCCTTGAACTTTTCAAAGGTTTCAGACTTGTGTTTCATCAAGTAGATATAACCGTATCTACTCAAATCATCCGTGAAAGTAACAAAATAACGATATCCACCTCGCGCCGACACACTCATTGGACCACATATATCAGAATGTATGATTTCCAATAAATCTGTCGCCCGTTCCACTGAACCGGAAAACGGCGTTCTAGTCATCTTGCCCATAAGGCATGGCTCACATGTATCAAATGATTCAAAATCAAGTGATTCCAAAAGTCCATCTGAATGGAGCTTCTTCATGCGTTTAACGCTAATATGACCTAGACGGCAGTGCCACATATATGCGGATATATCATCATTAAGTTTAATCCTTTTAGCATCAACATTATGAATATGTGTAATATTATCATCGAGATCTAATAGAAATAAACCATTCATCATCGGTGCATGACCATAAAAGATTTCATTCATATAAATGGAACAACCATTGTTCTCGTATTTAAATGAATAACCACTTCGCATCAAACACGATCCAGATACAATGTTCATGCTCAGTGAAGGCACCAGATAACAATTATTCAAGTTTATAACTAATCCCGACGGCAAGTGGAGAGGTAGCGTTCCGATGGCAATCACATCAACGCTTGATCCATTGCCGACACGCATCTTGACCTCACCCCTTGCTAGCGGTCGCTTGTTCCGCAGCCCCTGATTCGAGTTACAAATATTAGCAACTAAACCGGTATCAAATACCCATGTGCTACTGCGAGCACTAGTCAAGTACACATCAATAACATGTATATCATATATACCTTTGTTTGCCTTGCCGGCCTTCTTGTCTGCCAAATACTTGGGGCAGTTGCGCTTCCAGTGGCTAGTCCCCTTACAATAGTAGCACTCGGTATCAGACTTAGGTCCAACTCGGGGTATCTTTTCAGGCACGGCAACAGGCTTGCCGCCCTTACTTCCCTTACATTTTCCCTTCTTGTCTTTCTTGAAACCAGTGTTCCTATTGATCATCAGCACATGATGTTCCTTTTTGATCTCCACTTCTGCAGTTTTAAGCATTGACAGAAGCTCGGGGAGAGACTTCTTCATGCCTTGCATATTATAGTTCATCACAGAGCTCTTATAGCTAGGTGGCAGAGACTGCAGAACACGATGGATGCCTAAATCAATGGGAATCGTTATTCCCAAGGACACAAGCTTATCGGCATAACCCGACATCTTGAGCACATACTCACTAACGGAGCTATGCTCTTCCATCATGCAGCTAAAGAAATTTTCTGAAGCGTTGTAGCTCTCTACAGCAGCATGTGTGTCGAAAGTCATTTTCAACTCACCCATTGTATCAAAAGCATTGCCGTTTTAGAAACGCTTTCGAAGTTCCGGCTCTAGCCCATACAATATGCCGCAATGAACTAAGTTGTGGTCCTCCTGACGAGTCTGATAGACATTCTTCTCCTCATCAGGGGCATCCTCAAAAGGTGGGGGGCCTAGTGGTGCTTCTAGCACGTATTGCTTTTGTGTAGCATAGAGGAGAATCCTCAAATTCATGGCCCATTCGGTAAAGTTGCTACCGTTCGTTGCTAGTTTCTCTTTCTCCATGAACACATTGAAATTAAAAGCAGGTGGTGCCATCTACAACAGAATTTGTAAAGTTTAGACTAAGTGTATGATAGATTGAGTTCAACTAATCCATATTACGAATGTACTCCCACTCAAAAACGACATCCCTCGTGCCTTTTTGGTGATTACATGAACCAAATCCACTATACCAAGTCCGATCATCACGTGAGTCGGTATAGCTTCAAAGGAGAGCATAAAATGGGCATCATATCTACTATATGACTCATGCTTAATCTTTCGGTCCGTGTTTCGAGGCCATGTCTGTACATTCTAGGCTCGCCAAGTTAGAACCTTAGTATTTGCGTGTGTAACTGTTTTACACCCGAAATATGGTCGTGGATCCAAGAACACCCGATCATCACGTGATGTCTTGGAGCGACGAAAACATAATCGGTGCATACTAAAGGAAGAACACATTCTTATATTGATATTTAAATGAGGGATCATCTTATTATGCTAACAAAGTGCTAAACAAGCAATATAAGATGCTATCAAACATCACATGTTTATTAGTGAAATGATATGGTTCCCGCATATGATCTCTATCATGTGCATCTTGGTATGATCACTATCATACCTATATGTGTAAGTCCAAGGTCTATGGAGATTACACATTATGTATGTTGTAAGAGTATCATCTCATACTTCTACTTACAACATCACCATATCATAACACTAGCCCAGTAACAATCTAAACTAGACACCTCTAATTTATCCATTGCAAGTTTTACGTGGCTTAGGGCTTTCGAGATAGAACCGTTCTTACCTATGAACATGAACCACAACGAGGATAACCAAATTGTTGACAACTAGTTGCAAAATAGATATTGACTATAGTAGGAGAGACAGACACCCGCTAGCCACTTATGCAAACTAGTTGCATGTCAAGCGTGGAACAAGTCTCATGAGCGAGGACATGTAAAGTTTGTCCGAGCCTCTTCATCCCACTATGCCACCAATATCCAAAATTACAACTAAGAAGCAACAACATGATCATTATCACCCACATATTCATATGTGTACTACCCGTATAAAGCATCTACGCATAGATCCGGCTTTGATACCACTGTAGGGTTCGCAGCATAGAAAACAAAAAATTTCCTACGATGTGAACTATGTACCAAGATCTATCTATTAGATACAAACAACGGGCGTATGTATATCCGTAGAGAACATACCCTTGAAGACCGATAAAGCTTAACGAGTTCAACTCGTGGTTGATGTAGACGATCTCTTGCCGATCTCAAGATCGAGAGGAAGTCCTAGCACCGCAAATCAGCAGCGCATCCGTGCTCGCACACACGTTCGAGGTACAGAGCAACCTCCGCCTCCTCGCTCCAGCGATGCAGCGGAAGCACAACTCTTTCTTGCCGAATAGCTACCGGGAACATGTATCTCGCTAGTCCGAGACCATGGGGGATAAATTCTAGAGGGGGAGAGAGATCCTTCACGAGGAGGTGTGAGTGAGAAGTGAGAGGAGGGGCTCCTTTTATAGGAGGAGGAGGGCACCCAAGGGGGTGGCCGCCGGCCATGGGGACTGCCCCCTCCCCTCCTTCATTCATGTGGATGGACACTCCACTCACAAAAATCCATTCATATCCCTCCACTCAAAATCCCACTCAAACTTGCCATTAAATTTCCACCAAATTTAATGCAAACTCTCATTAAATAAAACTCTTTTATTTTATTCAGAATTTTGTCAATTACTTTAATGACAAAAATTCACAAATAACCCCTTGCTAGAATTCTATTTCACATGCATAACCACTTTATGCAATTTCACCCGAAAACCTGTTTCGGTATCTAGTGAAATAAATTCCTGCGCTTGTTCATTCTTTCGGCATGAAACTTTTGCTCCAATTGGATGTCGGTGTCTCTTAAGTGTGTCACCCTACGGTTCGTGAATAATGCGGACATGATCGAGACCCCTCTCGGATCAATAATCAGAAGCGGGATCTGGAGACCCATACTGACTCCCACACATTCAACGATGATTTCCTTGTGATCGTCGGAACCTTTTACTCTAGTATATTAATCCCTTTGTTTCACGATATATTACATGTCCGAGATTCGATCATCGGTATATCCATACCTAGTTTGATCTCGTTACTGACATGCACTCTTTTCTCATTCCCGTGATATAACATTCTAGTGATCAAATCACTTGCTTGCAAGCTAATCAATGTGATATCACCGAGAGGGCCCAGAGTATATCTATCCGTCATCGGGATGAACAAATTCCACTCTCGATCCATGAGCCTCAACATAACACTTTATTAGTTCTGAATCCATCTTTATAATCACCCTATTACGGTGTGACGTTTGATGTTATCAAGAAACTGTTCCGGTGTTAGTGATTGACATGATCTCATGGTCTAAGGATTAGGATCACTTCGTAAGTTGTTATAGCAATATAAACTCAATGACTTTGGTCGTAATGCTATACTTTGAATGAATGTTCATCACACCATTACACTAATGTTTTGATCCCGTTATTAATAACATCCAATGTCCATGATTAGGAAACCTTGATCATCTTGTTAATCAATGAGCTAGTTTATGAGAGAGGCATAACTAGGAACTTTCTGTTTGTTTATTAAACACACATGTATTAATGTTTCCGTATTAATACAATTATAGCATGCAAAATAAACATCTATCATATACTTGGAATACACATAATAAACACTTTATTATTGCCTCTCAGGGCATATTACCTTCATATAGCAGCCACCTCTTGAGAGCTATTGTCCTCGTCGTCATCTTCACTTCCCGATGAATATTCTTCTTGATCCACTAGAACAATCTTTGGTTGCTTCTTGAAGGGAGCATTCTTCTTTACAAACTATTTCTTGCGTGGAGCCTTTGACTTGTCCTTGAAAATAAGTCTTCCTCCATTATCTTCCCTACTTTGATATGGACACTCAACTACAAAGTGCAGCCGGTCACCACAGTTGAAACATGTTCTCATCTTGGGACCATTTCTTTTCTTCCATAGCCTCCACTCTTGCGTTCTAGTTCAACTTTAGCCTTGGCTGGATCTTTCCAAAAGTTTCTAGCATAAAGAGCCAAGTATTGTCCGTGGATCCTTTTTATATCCTCGGGACAGTCCAGACCTTCTATGGCATATTCATCATGATCAATCACACTAGTCTTCAAGGCCACGTTGACCCCCTTTTGCATCCCCATAGCTCGAGCACGAGCATCTTCGGCATTCTTGGCAGCCACTTTTAAAGCGGACATTTCTTGCATTACCTCATTGGATGTCATGAGGTGATAGTTATGCCTACCTTGGAGACTTTTCAAATTTGTGGGCTCAAATGCCATAAGAGCACTAACGTACTTGCGCTTGATACAAGCATCATCAACATGAGATGCACCGTGGTTTCTGAAAGTTGTGGCTATTTCTTTGAGCCTCCTCCTCGTGGTCTTCACCATCCAACATATAGAATCCTTCAGCTTCGTTGCTCAAAGCATCATATCTATTTCTTCTCATACTTTCATTTCCGATGAAGAGCTCGGTGAGGGCATCCCAAGCTTCCTTAGCTGTGCTAAGATGCTAAATGTGTGGCATGTCTTTGTCACCCACACCAAGTTGTATCATGTGTAGAGCTATAGCGTTGAGTTGGCTATCGACAACTTCTCTTCTTGTGAGATTTTTGGGGTTTCCAACATGAAGACCTTTTTCTATGATTTTCCACAACTCAATGGAGGAACTGCACACGTGATATTTCATCAAAAATTGCCATTGAGTAAAAGTAGATGCAGAAAGTTTGGGTGGATCACCCCTATTATGTATATGTGGGTGAGGGATAGGTGGATCAGGGGAATACACATGAGAAACCTCATTGTATCCATCCTTACCACTATCCTTTTTCGAGGAGGAGCTCTTGCTAGTGTCATATGTTGGAGATATGCCCAAGAGGCAATAATAAAGTGGTTATTATCATATCTTCATACTTATGATAAATGTTTACATACCATGCTATAATTGTATTAATCGGAAACATTAATACTTGTGTGATTTGTAAACATAAAAGAGTCCCTAGTAAAGCCTCTTGTTAAACTAGCTTGTTGGTTAATATATGATCATGGTTTCCTGATCATGAACATAGAGATGTTATTAACAACAGGGTCATATCATTAGGAGAATGATGTGATGGACATAGTCCTATAGATAAGCGTAGCATAAAGATCAAGTCATTTAATATAGTTCATTTGCTATATGCTTTTTGATACATAGTAACCTAATTCCTTCGACCATGAGATCATGTTAATCACCATCACCGGAAGGATGCTTTGATGACATCAAACACCACACCATAATTGGGTGGCTATAAAGGTGGCATTGAGTGTTCAGAAAGTATGGGTTGAGGCACATGGATCAAGAGTGGGATTTGTCCATCCATATGACGGATAGATATACTCTAGGCCCTCTCGGTGGAATGTCATCCAATTAGCCTGCAAGCATGTGACTGGTTCACAAGGGATCACATACCGCGGGAACGAGAAAAGAGTACTTATCAGTAACAAGGTTGAACTAGGTATGCAGAGATACCGACGATCAAAACCTCGGATAAGTAAACTATCGTGAGACAAAGGGAAATTGGTATCGTATGTAAGTGGTTCATTCGATCGCAAAGTAATCGTAGAAATATGTGGGAGCCATATGAATTTCCAGATTCCTCTATTGGTTATTGATCGGAGAAGTGTCTCGGTCATGTCCGCATAATTCACGAACCGTAGGGAGACACACTTAAGGATTCGATGTTGTTGAGTAGTTATGGAATGATGAGTAAGAGACCGAATGTTGTTCGGAGTCTCGGATGGGATCTGGGATATCACGAGGAGATCCGGAATGGTCCGAAGAATAAGATTCATATAAGGAAAGTCCTGTTTCGGAGTTCGGGAATGATTCCGGTGTTTTCACTAGGAATGTTCTAGAAGGGTCTGGAAGGTCCGGCACTCCGGTGGGGAAGGGTACATGGATTTGTCATGACAATGTGGAAT
The DNA here is from genome assembly GCA_910589765.1 of Avena atlantica. NCBI lineage: Eukaryota > Viridiplantae > Streptophyta > Magnoliopsida > Poales > Poaceae > Avena > Avena atlantica. The sequence continues at coordinate 125,441,761 of OU342739.1, forward strand.
GGTTGTATCATGTACTAGGTCACTTGGCTGGGCAAAATAAAGAGAAGAAATCAAATCGAAGTTTGAAAGTCAAACGCCAATTTGAAAAAGTCAAATCTCAAGTTTGCTTGGTGGAGGGAGAGTAGGAAACCTACTTGGGGAGGAAGTCCCACTCCCTCCCACCCACCGGCCATGAGGAGGAGTTGGAGGAGGACTCCCTCCTCCCCAAACCGCCTCTCCCCTCCTATATAAGGAGGGGTAGGGCGCCCCCCTCTCCCTACACCTCCAAACCCTAGCCTAAGGCGCCACCACCACCACCAAGTGCTGCTGCCGCCACCACCTAGGGATCTTGTCCCAAGTCGCCAAGTTGGGGTATCCCAAACCCTAGCCGCCAGACACACCTCTCCCCTTGGTGGTTCTAAACCCTAGATCGCCAAGGCCCTCTCTCATACTCCACCATACTCGCTCCGGCTTAAGGCGAAGCCCTGCGGGATCTCCCCTCTACTTCCGACACCACACCGTCGTGCTGCCGGAATCACGAGGAGAGTGCTACAACCTCCGCTGCCTACTGGAACAAGGGAGAGGAAGGTATTCATCGAGTACCGAATGTGTGACCGACTACGGAAGCTCTGTCGGAACGCAGCGCCGGAAGGATCGTCTACGCAATCTTGAGATCGGAAGTGTACGACTACATCACCCACGTGAATCTGCTCTCGTTAACCGCTTTGGATCTTCGAGGGTTAGTATTCTATCGAATCGTTGCTACAATCTAGTAGATAGATCTTGGCTTGATCATAGATTAGATCTTGATTGTGTGTTCATGCGGTAGAATCTTTTTTGTTTTCCATGCTACGAACCCCTACAGTGGTATCAGAGCCGTGTCTATATGTAGATCTGTTGCACAAGTAGAACACAATGGTCATTGTGGACGGTGGTGCTTTTATTATCAATTGCTTCTTGTGTACTTTGCATCTTGCGGTATGGTGGGATGAAGCGGCTCGGGCTAACCTTACATGACATCATTCATGAGACTTGCTCCACGCTCAACATGCAACTTGTATTGCATAAGTGGCTTTGCGGGTGTCTATCTCTCCTATCATAGTAAAGATTCAATTCACAACGGGCACTTGATAGTTCAAGCATCAACGTTGTGGTTCTTGTTCGTAAGTTAGAACGACACTTATTGAAAGCCCCAAACCACGTAAAATATGCAAAGAAAATTAAAGGCGTCTAACTTTGTTTTGCAGGGGTGTTCTGTGATGTGATATGGCCATGATTGTCATTATATATGATGTATGCAATGTTCCTTATTGTAAGTTGGCAACCGGCTGGAGCCATATGGTTGTCTTTTAAATTCCGTTAAGACCCGCGTGTATATTATTCAAAGTAGTTGTAATAGTTGATGCTGGTGGATGACAACCATGAAGCGGTGCCATTAACCTTGACGCCATACCGGTGATGATGGAGATCATGTTCGTGCTTGAAGATGGAGATGGGAAGCACAAGGAGAAAGGCCATATCATATCACATATTATGAATTGCATGTGATGTTAATCCTTTTATGCATCTTGTATTGCTTAGTTCACGACGGTAGCATTATAAGATGATCCCTCAAGAACACAATTTCAAGTTTTAAAGTGTTCGTCCTTAGTAAGCACCATTGCTAAATCTCGTTGTTTCGAAGCATCACGTGATGATCGGGTGTGTTAGATTCTGCGAGTGTATACAACATGAGCAAGCCAGATTTGCTCATGGAGAAGCTAAGGTTTGATCTTGACGAGCCTAGCATGTACAGACATGGTCTCGGAACACAGATCACCGAAAGGTAAAGCATGAGTCATATAGTAGATATGATGAACATGTTGATTGTTCGCCATTGAAGCTACATCAACTCTCGTGATGATCGGTTTTGATGTGGTGGATTTGGTTCGTGTGATCACTAAAACAATGTGAGGGATATTGTTTTGAGTGGGAGTTCAACAGCAATATGATTAAAAGTTGAACACTATTTATCATAAATTAAATCAAAGTGAATTTGCATAGTTGTTGTAGTCATTGGCATCCGTTTACCACCTTGCGCTTAGTTTTAATTGAGATGATAGAACTATAGAATTCTAGTTAGTTACTTTACGAACTGGTATCGTAATGTTTTGAAGTGTTAATCTAAAGTTTAAAAGTCCCATTGCAAACTTTCAGTAAGTTTTGATTACTCTGTGTAGTTTAATAGTTGGTATTAAATCAAGAGTAACAATTCCAGTGTTAGTATATAAGTATCATGTTTATCTCCATGATTCTTGATATTCGAAAGATAGTTTCAATATCAAGGTAATCTAGGAGTTGAAAGAGTTGTTTCAGAAACCATCATGTATGGAAGATATTACGATATCTGAAATGATGTTTTGGTTACAACTTGATAGAGTATAATATGACAAAGTTAATGTTCTCATATTTGATGAGAATTTACAAAAGGTTAGAGACACTAGTTGTCCTAATCCTCCAAAAGGTTTTGGAGAGCAACATTATACTCGCGATTCACCATTATAAGCTAAAAGTAGCTTGATCATGGATAATTCCATGATAAGGGTGAATATCTGATGTAGGTAAAATGTTTACTACACCAAGAGATTACTAAAGAAAGGAATTTGAAAGAACACCAAACATTTGATGATGGTGATCTACTTCAAAGTGCAAGTCCAAAGACATTGGTATTTAACTATACATGCTTTGGACTATGTGTCATGTATATGGCCCCACTATTGATGTTGATAGATTCTTTCAAACAGAAAAAGAAATACTGAAAGAGAATCTCATAAATATATGGCAGAAAAGAAAAGACTAGAATTGTTCAGCTTAGGTATATAGAGGATATACGCGTTATGGCTGTATTCTTTGCTTGTTACATAATGTGGTTCTTAAGTATTGGATACTGAATTTGTTGGTATGAATCATCATACAAAACAATAGAATTCATGAACTACAATGGCCTAAGTAACTAGCAAAAGAATATGTGATGATGTTCATCGAGAACAAATAAAGGGTTATTGTGTTGCTCGTTAAACATCAAAGCTTGCCTTCAAGATTTGTTTTATCAAGTATTATGATAACAAAAGGGTTGTTCAAATAATTGCTGTAATCCATAAAAGATGGATGATTCACAAATCTAGTTGGAGAAATCACATCCATAAAACTAGTGCTAAAAATGTCGAAATAAAAATTGATTGAAAGATCACTAAGGAAGTGACATCGTCGTTTAAATTATATTGAAAAGAAAACATGAAACTCCATGTGGATAGAATTTTGGAGCCTTTTTGATTTTGATCAAATGATTCTTATGAAACTTTCCTAGAGATAATTAAAACTTCGTTCATAGGCCAAAAGGGAACGAATGACTGGATTATTGGAACTTGTACATATTGTTGTATGAAGTCCATTATGTGTAGTCAAGAGCGATGGATTTCAACTTCATATGCTTTCTCCGAAAATTTGAGTGAATATATGAATATTTACTTAATAAGGATGAAGTATGAAATATTTGAAAAGTTCAAAGACTTTCAAGATGAAGTGCAAAATCATTGTAACAAGAATATAAATAGTTTATGATAAGATCATAAAGGAAGATATTTGAGTTACAAGTTTAGCATAATACCTAAGATTTAAGGAATCGTTCCGTGGATTTGCATTTCCCGAAACACCATAAGAGTATGGAGCGTTCGAGATATGTAATTAAACCTTGTTTGAAATGGTAAGATCAAAGGTGTAATTCATAAAACTGCCATTATATTTTAAAGATTAAAAGATTTAGAGACTACCGTTTTTCCACTGAAAAGAGATCCATCATAATCCGTTGAAATGACACCATATAAAGTTATGGTTTGGGATAAAACCCAAGTTGTCCTTTCTTAATCATTGGTATGCTATGCATAAGAAAGATGTTTGCAACCAAAGTCGGATGAACCTGTCTTTGTATGTTATTTTGAATAACTATTAAGTATTCCTCCATAACATCGGAGACAAAAGTGTTTGTCACTTAGAACGTCAAGTTTCTTTGAGAAGGAATTTTTCGTGAAAAGATAAGTGGGAGGACCATAGAACTTTGATAACGTTAAAAGAACCTTAGCTATATGTGCAAAGTTGCGCAGAGCCGAAAAGTGTTCCGGAGGCAGCAACAATGCTCATGGCTCACATGCCTCAAAGGTTGTGGTTACGGAGGTCAAAGTTTCTATTGAACCAAGTAGGTCGAGTAAACAATCAAATACCAAGATTTGAGGGTTGAATCATTATTTGAGAATAATGAACGGACTACATACAAAGAAGCGATGATGGGCCCTAACTCCATGAAATGGCTTGAAGCCATAAAATCCGTGATAGTTCCATACACGAGAAATCAAGTTTTGAACTTGAAGGACCCTCGAGAAAGGTGTAAGACCTTACAGTTGTGTTTGGATCTATAAAGAAATAGACATGGATGTTTCACATCTATGAAATAGTCGACATGTTGGGAAAGAGTTCACAACAATGTTCAAAGGTTGACTATGACAAGATTTGATCTTTCATAGCGATATTTAGTCTAGACGGATTAATGTAGCAACCACTACATATAATTTTATTATGTGGTAGTTGAATAAGCAAAACAAGTTCTTCTAATAGAATTGTTACCTAGGACATGTGCATAACACGGTCCATAGGCTTTTGATTAATTCAAAGAATGCTAAAAGCATATGCAAACTTCAATGGTTGAAGTAAGCATAGCGGAGTTGGAATCTTCACTATGATGAAACTGTTAAAGGAGTTTAAATTCGTCGGAAACGATGAAGATGCTTGCATTTGCAAGAAATTAAGTGGGAGCGCTAAGACATGTTTCTAATACATTATGTGGAAGACATATTGTTGATTGGAAATGATATATCTTTTATTAACACATATTAAGAATTTCATCCTGATGAAAGACTTAGGCAAAACCCAAATATTCGGCATCAATAGACGCTAATATGGTTGTGCCGAAAGTACATAGATGATATATTGAATGAGTTCAATATAGAAACTACAAGAAAGGTTCTTGTCACACATAAAGGATTGAATGAGTTCAATATTGATGATATATTCAAGTGTATTGATGCATGAAATCACAAAGAGTATTTCATCAATCATGCTGTGATGTGTACAAATCCAGATATGTCCTATGCTCTAAATGTTATGAGCATATACCAGAATGATTCATAAGATGATTATTGGACGATAGTAAAGATATTCTTATGATCTTGTAAAAGAACTAAGAATATATTATTTTGTAGAAGTGACAAATAGATGGTTCGTTCATTGTAAATGAATTACATTGATACTAGTTTTGTCACGAAGTACAAATTAAGTTTATCTCAATCTAAACTAAGGGTGGCACAATATGATGGAATGTGAGTTCCATAATGAATTTGGATGAGTTCCAAAGTTAAGACATTGTGACAGATACTACAACAAAAGGCTAAGTATATAACTGCTATTATAGCAGCAAAAGATGGCATTTGTGTCAAGTAGTTTGTTATCAAACTAGGTGTAGTTCACAACAGGGATAATATTATGAAGATATATTGTACGACAATATTATCAACATGTTTTAACCCCAAAGAACTAAAGGTCACACCAAAGGACATAATTTGTACAAAGCCATCTCATTAAAGAATGAGTATTGCGTAGAGACGCAAAGACATACAATTACACACGGACCTCGAAGTGTCAGATCCGGAGATCAATTAACCACTAGCAATCGTGTACATACGACACCAGAAAGCCATAGGTGTTGAATACACAAAGGTTTGAAACTATATTATTGACTCTAGTGCAAGTGGGAGACTGTTGGAGATATGCCCAAGAGGCAATAATAAAGTGGTTATTATCATATCTTCATACTTATGATAAATGTTTACATACCATGCTATAATTATATTAACCGGAAACATTAATACTTGTGTGATTTGTAAACATAAAAGAGTCCCTAGTAAAGCCTCTTGTTAAACTAGCTTGTTGGTTAATATATGATCATGGTTTCCTGATCATGAACATAGAGATGTTATTAACAACAGGGTCATATTATTAGGGGAATGATGTGATGGACATACTCCTATAGATAAGCGTAGCATAAAGATCAAGTCATTTAATATAGTTCATTTGCTATATGCTTTCTGATACATAGTAACCTAATTCCTTCGACCATGAGATCATGTTAATCACCATCACCAAAAGGATGCTTTGATGACATCAAACACCACACCGTATCTGGGTGGCTATAAAGGTGGCATTGAGTGTTCGGAAAGTATGGGTTGAGGCACATGGATCAAGAGTGGGACTTGTCCATCCATATGACGGATAGATATACAATTAGCTTGCAATCTATCGTGAGACAAATTAGCTTGCAATCATGTGACTGGTTCACAAGGGATCACATACCACGGGAACAAGAAAAGAGTACTTATCAGTAACGAGGTTGAACTAGGTATGCAAAGATACCGACGATCAAAACCTCGGATAATTAAACTATCGTGAGACAAATGGAAATTGGTATCGTATGTAAGTGGTTCATTCGATCGCAAAGTAATCGTAGAAATATGTGGGAGCCATATGAATTTCCAGATTCCTCTACTGGTTATTGATCGGAGAAGTGTCTCGGTCAAGTCCGCATAATTCACGAACCGTAGGGAGACACACTTAAGGATTCGCTGTTGTTGAGTAGTTATGGAATGATGAGTAAGAGACTGAATGTTGTTCGGAGTCTCAGATAGGATCCGGGATATCACGAGGAGATCCGGAATGGTCCAGAGAATAAGATTCATATAAGGAAAGTCCTGTTTCGGAGTTCGGGAATGATTCCGGTGTTTTCACCAGGAATGTTCTAGAAGGGTCTGGAAGGTCCGGCACTCCAGTGGGGAAGGGTACATGGATGTGTCATGACAATGTGGAATGGTTGCATCATGTACTAGGTCACTTGGCTGGGCAAAATAAAGATAAGAAATCAAATCGAAATTTGAAAGTCAAACGCCAATTTGAAAAAGTCAAATCTCAAGTTTGCTTGGTGGAGAGAGAGTAGGAAACCTACTCGGGGAGGAAGTCCCACTCCCTCCCACCCGCCAGCCATGAGGATGAGTTGGAGGAGGACTCCCTCCTCCCCAAACCGCCTCTCCCCTTCTATATAAGGAAGGGTAGGGCGCCCCCCTCTCCCTACACCTCCAAACCCTAGCCTAAGGCGCCACCACCACCACCAAGTGCTGCTGCCGCCACCACCTAGGGATCTTCTCCCAAGTCGCCAAGTTGGGGTATCCCAAACCCTAGCCGCCGGCCACTCCTCTCCCCTTGGTGGTTCTAAACCCTAGATCGCCAAGGCCCTCTCTCATACTCCACCATACTCGCTCCGGCTTAAGGCGAAGCCCTGCGGGATCTCCCCTCTACTTCCGACACCACGCCGTCGTGCTACCGGAATCACGAGGAGAGTGATACAACCTCCGCCGCCTGCTGGAACAAGGGAGAGGAAGGTCTTCATCGAGTACCGAACGTGTGACCGACTGCGGAAGCGCTGCCGGAACGCAACGCCGGAAGGATTGTCTACGCGATCTTGAGATCGGAAGTGTACGACTACATCACCCACGAGAATATGCTCTCGTTAACCGCTTTGGATCTTCGAGGGTTAGTATTCTATCGACTCATTGCTACAATCTAGTAGATAGATCTTGGCTTGATCATAGATTAGATCTTGATTGTGTGTTCATGCGGTAGATTTTTTTTTGTTTTCCATGCTACGAACCCCTACATCATCACCAACCACTTCGTTCTCTTTGGAATCGGTTTTACCCGTTTCCTTGGATTGCGGAGTGGTAGCCTCAGAGTTAGATGGAGGTGATGCTGTGGATGTGGAGAGACGCATTATCAGTTGACGCATCTCTTCCATCTTAGCCTCCATTGAACTCACCAAGGTTGTTTCCAACGTCTTGAGATCGTTCATGGTGACTACATCTGGAGCATCACTCCCATCTACCTTGGAACCCATACTTCTCTTAGGCGGTTAAGCCCGAAATAAGAGTCGGGGCTCTGATACCAATTGAAATGGATCGTATGGGCACCTAGAGGGGGTGAATAGGTGCTAACCAATTTTTAATACTTTTTCAATTTTAGGCTTGACACAAAGTAAATTCTCTAGATATGTAACTACGAGAATTTCCCTATATGCAAACCTAGCTACTAAGCACGTAAAGAAAGGAGCGAAGGAACCGTAGTGGAGCACGCGAAGACACATGGATTTGTTTTACCGCAGTTCCTTCCTTGTTAAGGGAAGTACATCTGCGTTGGAGGGGTGGGCGGTACAGATACCACCACGCCACAATAGGCCTCACCCTATTCTCCGATGGATCTCGCCATGAGAGGCCTGATCCACCTTCTCCACTATTGGATCCCTTCGAGGTGGGAACCGGTGCCTTTTACAATGCTATCAGGGCACACACCCACAACCGAATTGGGGGCTCCCGAGATGACAACAAGCTGTCACAAGAACAAGGTTTATCAATATAAACAAAACAAGGATCTAGGTATTTGCAAGAAATACTAGATCGGTGATTCTCCAAATGAATGGAGAGGAGATGAAGCGCTTGATTGCTGATGATGAAGATCGAGTTCTCCTCCTTAGATTCCCCAAGGGACGGGGCCTTTGGGTGGATCTAGGTGGAGCTCTCTTGGATGAAGGTTGCAGATCAGATCTTGTCTTTTTCGAATGGATCAAGAGATCTGGCAGGAGGGGGAGGCTGGCTTAAATACCCCCTCCCCAGATCTGGCCGTGGAGCAACTTTGGGGGCGGATTATCCGCCCCTAGGGAAACTCCGCCCCAAGGGGCGGATTTTCCGGGAGAGATTCCGCCCCCTCTCTGGGGCTGGCGCCTGCGTGACTTGGTGAATATCTGGGGAGGGGGCAGATAATCCGGCCCCCTCCTGGGGTGGATTATCCGGCCAACACTCCGCCCCCTCTTTGGGGCTTGCGCCTTGGCGGTGAGCAAGGGGGGCGGACTATCCGGCCCCCTTGAGGGGCGGATTATCCGGCCAGGCCAGAAAATCCGGCCAAAACTCTGCCCCCCTTCTGGGGCTTGCGCCTGCTTGGGAAGAGGGAGGGACGGATTATCCGCCCCCATGGGGGCGGATTATCCGCCCCGCAAAGGCAGATACTTTTCCCTTTTTTCCTTAGAGAGAGTTGCAGCACTTCAACACACATTAAATAATCCTTGATATTGTTATCTAACACACAAAACATTAGGGATTAAGAAATGTTCTTTCACCCGGCACTCGGGCGGTCCTTTTCCGACGAAACCCTAATCCGAGGGCCCCGCGGGTCTACCCCGTAGCATTCTTCGTACGAGGGTTGAACAATGCACTCTCTTGGTGGTTTAGGTTTGTTTAGGTCATATCTACATGGAAAACCAAGGATAGGCCCAAGGTTCCACCGGTGTATCCTTGTTTGATCCGCGGTGGGAGCCTACCCGAGGGTCCCCAAAAGATAGGGGTTTCTAGGGTTTCCCCAAAAGAGAGGTTTCGGTTCTTCGGGGTTCGTACAAAATGAGACATATCTTCAATAATTATGTTGTAGTTGTGTATTATATGTTTATTTTGTTGTTCCTATTTTACATTTATATTTTCGCATCGGGTTCCGAAAGATTCGCGTCGTATTCTTTGCGGGTGTGGTGGGATACGCGAAGATTCGTGTGGTTAATTTACAAACATCAATTTATTTATAAATTACATCTACATTAAATTAGCGTGGAAAATAAATAAATAAATCAACTATAAGTATTTTAGACATTGGAGAAAAAATAAAAAAACCTAGGCCGACGGCTTTGCCGTCGGCGTATACTGTGTCCCCTGACTAGACCGACGGGCCGGCCGTCGGCGTAACTGTGCGTACAACGGCGTCACGGAGCCGTCAGGTGGGCGTTAACTAGGGCTTGACGCCTACGGCCGCAGATAGTCCGACGGTCACCGTCAGAACGCTTCCGGTTGACGCCGACGGTTGTGCTCCGCCGACGGCCGCCGTCGGCGCTTCTCTCCCTATGCCGACGGCAAGTGTACGCCGACGGCTAGCTAGCCCAGCTGACGAACCCAGGCGAGTGGGCCGATGGGCCCGACCTTTTCCCGTCGGTGTCTACCTTATTTCCTGTAGTGTGAGATGTATCTAGACACCTTTTAATGTATAGACATATTTTAGTGTATAGGTTCAAATGAATAATAGATACATCTCTTTCACAAACGTAAAACATCTTATATTTCCAAACGAAGGGAGTAATCCTATAAGCAACCCTCCTAGAAGCAACCGTCGTGACCCCACCGTTTATTTCATGTTGTACAGCCGCCGGCCGGCCACATGTTGGTTTCCTGTCGCACGAAGCAATCGACGATGTGTGTGTGTGTGCTGGCCAAGCCGCGCTAGCTTGGCAACCGCCCATGTACAAATGTGGATAGATTTCCATTTCCCTGACTTGGTTAGTAATTGCCCGAGATAGATTGATAGACAGATATATATCTTGTGTATGCTTGCAAGCTTCCCATAATCCCATTGCTTGACTGTCTCACCCTCTCGCTAAACCACGCGCACACGCACTCATCTGCTAGTATCAATTGTCCCATCTACTTTTTGGGTCTGATAGATTCCTCTCTTTTCCATGTCGCTGACACTATTATTATTATTATTATTATTATACAGAAATTAGATGCATTAGTTAGATCGAACGTATGAAATCTTGGTGCCATGAGATAAACGTAGGCCAAATAAATCGATGTTAAATTTATGCCAAAGTGTTGTTCATAACCAGAAATTTATGTGCATTACTCGTTTTATTCTTTGGTCCAAGTGTTGTTCGTAACCAGAAACTGCACGGCTATATACTGTATATCTGAGTTGTGAGAAATCAGCTGGTTAACTTTAGGTGTAACACCCTGTGATCCCAAAATCATGCGCGATCCATGCGTAAAGCGAGCCGCCGCCCACACCTCTCCTCTCCCCTCTCTCCTGTGAACAGTACACCGAAAGGAGCCCGGTAGTTCCAGGCCGATCCCGAGCCCCTCCGGCGGCGATGCCGTCCGGAGGTGGCGAAGGAGAGGCTCCGGTATAGTTTAAGGTTAGGTTGTAGGGTGTTTGCGGCGGCTTCGTCGCTTGTTTGGGCGCTTCTGCCCGGAATTGTCTCCAGATTGCCGGCCAGATCTGGAGCGGGCCGGGGTGGATCTTTCTCCTTCCAGAGCTCCGGTGGTCGGAGTCTATTGAGGTGAGTGGATCCTTCGTCGGCGACTCTAAATAAGGCCTAGGACCTGGCATCGGATTTGGGAGTTGAGGTTGCGGCCCTTTCTTGGCCGGCCGTGGTGGCGGGGGAGGAAGTTGCGGTGGTGATGATTGACGCGGTTGCTTCTTCTTCCCGGCCGGCCGTGGAGGCGAGGGAGATCTGCAGCGCTGCGTCGTCGTCTTCTTCTTCTTTGTTTGGATGCTGGGGCGGTACTTGTCGCGGCGGTGTTTCCCCTCCTTCCTATTCAATCCGCCATGGTGGTGGCTGTGTTGGTGGAAGGTTTGGGTGCCTGCGGCGGCGGTTCGTTCTTGGAGCTTCTCTCCGGCGTCTTCTGGCGGCAGTTGTTCCGTCAGCACGTCGGACCCAATGGCAGTAGGGCTGCTGCTTCTCATCACCGTGCGTTGTCCCCGGTGGATTGCTGGATCTCGCCGGAGTTCGCCGTCGTTCTGGAGGTGGAAGAGGATGAGGGACTTGATTGCTTTTTCAAGTTTTCTTCAAGGTCCTCGGTGCTTATTTCTGGTCCTCAATGTAATTTTTATTTTATTAGGTCTTTTTGTTCTCCAGTGTATCAAAGCAGAAATATATTCGGTGCTTTCGCATCCGTTCACCGTTCAAAAAAAAGATCCATGCGTAAAGCTTGGCACTGCACTCTATCTACGGACAGCTAGTGAGACGACATCACGACACGTACCTGCGGACTGCGGTGAATGTCACATAATCGACCGATCGCCATCACACGCGCCGGGGGCACAGGACAACACGCTTGCTGGCACCGTTATGGTTACTTGTTTCTTTTTTTTAATTATTAGAGTACCTCCACTCCTTAGACGTTTTGAGACCGAAATCCGGCATTATTTACGTTAGAATAGATAAAACTTTTGATCTAAGAACGGTCAGTTTCTCACTCGCTTTTTCAACCAAACTTAGAATTTGGCGATATGTTTGAAAGTTTCTTTCCACCGTCCAAAAACAACATGAGTTCGACACGCACTCGCCCAAAACAGTTCGGTGACCGCAAGCAGCCCAGGTTCGACTTTGAAATTATTCCTCGCCCGCCCGTGAGGAATGCCATGTCCATGTTCCTCTTCTTCACGATGAAGTTTGCCTTGAGCAGGTCGAGCTTCTTGCATTGGTTCTGCAGCAGCTGACTCCAACTTTCTTCGACCTTCTCCTCACTTTTGCCGACATGGGTCTTCGAATCTGCAATGCACTTCTCGATTGATGCATGAAGCCGTTCGGCAGGCAGGCTCATGGCCTTCCACGCCTTGGACTTCTTTTGGCCTTCCTTTGCGGACAGGTGGGGGTGGCGCTATGGGATTGTAGACGCCATCCTTGGAATTGGCGAGCGACACACGAGTGTCCAGCCACTTCTGGCGCTTCTCGATCATGTGAAACTTGAACTCGGTCTTGGTGTCGTCGCGGTACATGGCGATAGCACGAGATAGTTACAAGGCGAAGTGTCAGTCAAAAACAGCATGAACTCACCGGAGGCTCGGCGAATTGCATTACCTTGATGTCCATGCTAGCGCCACTTATTGGGCGATGCTCGATTTCCTCTTGGATCCCATGTCATTTGCAACACGCTTGTTGCACGACCCCCCAATGATTCGTCATGGCCTCCTCGTCGTGATCCTTGCGGACCTTGTTGAACTCTGAATCCATTAGGTTGCGCTCATCAAACGCATGCTTGACACACCTCCAATAATTCTTTGAGTTTTTCTTCGCGCCGATGATCGCATCGAGGCTCACCGACTTCCATGATTCGGCGAGGCACTCGTCCTCAAGGGCAGTCCACTTAATGCAGGGCTCGGTCGATGGTGCCGTCTTTGGATTCCTCTTCCTATTCCCCTTGCCCTTGATCATCATCGGGGTTTCCTCTTCGGCTTCCTCCTCCTCGCTATGGTCATCGCCGACATCCGTGTTGCTATTGGGAGATCCTGCGAGTCAAGGTCATGAAGGCGTCAACACGGGACTGCTCCTGCGTGAAGAACGAGCCCCCGACGACAGCAGAACCGGAAGGGGTCATCTCAGCCATGTAGGAATCACCCGACATTTCGCCGAACATGTTGCAGGCATCCATTTCGCTGTGCTAGATGGAAGACCCGTTGCTTTGGGCGAAAGCCAGAGGACCGTGGCGCAATGCCGATGACCCGCGTACGCGGGAGATCCGGCGTAGGGCACGTTGATGTCGACGCCGAAGTCGAGCGGACCGCGAGGTGCAGGGCATTGGCGGAAGACCATGTTGGGGTTGAATCCGCCCAGCTGGTCACCATCGAACTCAGGGGACAACGAGAACCTCGGGTGCGGAGTCGTTTGGCTCTCCTAGAACAGCGCCGACGAGATAGGCAAAAAGCCCACCGGAGACCCAACGCTGGCTTGACTTCCCCAAGGTATGCCGTACTGGCCGGCGTGGAGAGACGGGTGGCCCATGGCCGCTCAAGTAGACACCATGTTGCGCTATGATGCCGCTTTTTCCTCCTGCTCCTGCGCCTCCTCCTCGTCTTTTCCAGCTTCTTCAACTTCCCCTACCTCTCCCTTCGGCCATCTGATTCGATTTTTCTCCGCACATGCTACGTCGAACCAGCCGTTAGGCTTTGGCGGCGATGCTCTTGGCTTTGGCTATGCAGGATCGCCGAAGGTGGTGCGACAGTTGGCGAATTTCTTGGACAGCATGGCGGGCGGAGCTCGAAGAATTGGGCGGGAGCTGTGGTGGGGAACAAGGAGCAAATGTAGGAAGGGAGAAGAAAGGTGGGAAGCCGGCCTTCTTTCGCCGGCGGCTCTGGCCCATCCTTTTTTAGCTTCATCCGGCGTTTCCAAGCGACACTCAACGCGTGGGGATCGGCTTAGGAATAAAAGTTTTGCTAAATCCGATGAAAAAATGCGTGTTAAAAATGTGAGTGGACGAAATTTTACCATCCAGGTAAAAAAAATCCTGAAGATACCATCATGGAAATGCTACCGGAGAGATAGCTCTTATTACTACCCGGTGACGCTCAATCACAAGAGAAAATCTCGATCGCAAAAGGTTCTTCTTTTCCTAATGGTGAAAAAAGAAAACCAAGGTCCTATACACTCCGTTGGATCTGCTGACGCTGACGGCTATGACACTGACATCTCTCTGCCTCGCCTCGACTCCCCTGTGCTGGTACGTCATTCCATTGATTCCAACACAGTCCCAGCCAGGACAGAAGGAAGATGCCACGCGTGCTCTCGCCGGCCGTATCATGCATACACCGATACACGCCTGCGCAAAGCAAAGAACTTGAGGGCGGTTCGATCTCAGCTAGCTGGGACGACGACAGCGGTGATCTTGATCGTGTGCCGCACAGTTCCAGTTTTGGAGTGTATTTCTCAATTTGTACATGGCCGTGGCGTAAACGCCTCGCCACTTCTTCTCCTGATCTGGCCATCTCGACCGATCGTCCCACACGTACTCGCCGGTGTACGTCCTCTGCGTCTACGTACGCGCTCTCGCCCAACTAATTAAGACTGCTTGCGAATTAACTGAATCCACCACACGTATGGTACGCTATTAGCATGCGTATAAGCTTACCAAGCGCACTTAGAGTATTAGGCATATAAGGTTGTTTAGGATATGTTTACATATAATTTTAACTTGATTTGTATTTCAAGATCGGGTTTTCTCTCTACCAGTCGCTTGACCGTCTTTTTTTTGGTTTACTGATCATAGATCGGATTGAGTCGCCATCGCCGTCGTCACCGCCCCTCCTCTACTCCGACCATCGGCATCGACGATCTACCTCGGCCGGCTGCGCAGCCTTCTGTTGGAATTTGGTGTATATTGGGTTGTTAATTCTGAAATTCTCTTTGGCCCACTTGTATATGGCAGCATATGGCTGTGCTAGTGGTGCTAAAGTTTAGTCCCACATTGCTAGTTGAAGGGGAGTTGGACCACTTTATATAGTAGAGTGTTACACCACTCACTAAGGTGTGACAAGAAGAGTAGCCCTCGCCCACTCCTCCTCCGACGGCGCCAGCCTCGCCCCGCCTCGCCACACCTCGTCACGACGCGCGCGCGCCACGGGTTGCGGGAATCTCGCCGAGCCGAACTTTATTTTGCTTGTTGGGAAAACTGATTATGCGTCATTAACGGACGCGTTAATTACAGCCGTTTCCAGTTTTTATGGACGTGGTTGTTACCGACTCGGACGTGGGCTAAGCCCACGATCTTCCTAACCTGCACTATATAAGCGTCCGGGCTAAACCTAATCGGCACCTTATCAATACACACACGCACCTACCCTCCAGAACTTTGCGTCGCCACTTTCGTCTTCTCCATCCCGGCTTGCAGCGTGCACCGCAGATCGGGACAGTAGTCCTCCGGAACCCCGCCTCTCGTGAACCTGTACGGGTGAGGGGCGATCAGGTTTTTGGGGAGCGCTTAAACGCGACTACTGGCAACCACGACGTCGTCCGACAACGAGTTCCCTGACGACGACTTCTTCCCGGACGTCAGCGACCTTTTCGACAACCTCAACATGGGCGACGCTGCTGCGGCTGCTACTCAGCCTACATCGTATGTGATATCGATTTCTCTCTTTCGGATTATGCTAGAGTTATTTGTTCTAGCGTTTGGTGTAGATGTGATAGGTTTATCTTGTATAGATGTAATCTGTTCATCTACTTTGTTGATCTGCATGATTGGTTTTACTACTATCTGTATGATCATGATTTATCAGTTTATTATTCGGATTAAATCATATGGATTATTGCTTATATTTCCAACAATCCAAAAACCTGATTATAGGCAACTGAATTCCACTGGTGTAGCCGCGGCTACTAGGCCGCCTCCTTTTGATGGCATGCACTATAAGAGATGGCGCAAGAGAACTGTTCTCTGGTTTGAAAACCTAAACTGTTATAGCGCCACTCTTGGCAAGCCTGAAGGAGATCTTTCTGCTGAGCAGGAAGCTAACTTTAAGAAAGCCGATACCATGTTTATGGTGGCTTTGTTCAGTGTTCTTGGGAACAACATTGTTGACCCTTATATGTCATTTGATAATGGCAAGGACGCGTGGGAAGCGCTCGAGGCCAAGTTTGGGGTCTCGGACGCTGGCACTGAGCTGTATTTCATGGAGCTATTCTATGACTACAGGATGGTTGATGAGCGCTCCGTCGTTGAGCAAGCTCATGAGATACAATCACTTGCCAAAGAACTTGAGCAGTTCAAGTGTTCCTTACCGGACAAATTTGTGGCTGGTGGCATTATTGCCAAGCTTCCTTGTAGCATCCCATTTGTCTAACAATTGTAATGCTACTTGGTTTAGTAATATAATGGCTACTTTCTATATACAATTGTTGCATCATCATTATATCATGCTCATGTCATCATGCCACCTTGCATTTGAGCATCATATAAAACCCTTTTGTTTTGGTTCTTCTCTCATATGCATCATTAATTGTATTTGCCTCTTGATATTGTATTTGGTTCTTGATATATTGTTTAAATGCCCAAGTTGAGTTGGAGGCATATCTTTTATTGACTCCACCACCCTTCTTGTCATCACCCCATCATTCCACCATTCCACCATCTATGAGCATTGCAACTTATTTAGTTTTACCTCTAGCTCATGTGGGTTGGGATGGATCCAATTCTATCTCCACATGCTCCCATATATGCAGCATGTTGTTTTCACATTATTGGTATATGAGAGCCACATGGCCACCTTTGCATGCCTTGAGGGTGGAACCCTTTTCTAGCTTCCCTATGTGTGGTTTGGGGGTTATTATCATGTTGGGATATTATTGGGCTTACTAAATGCCTAGTGGCACATACACACTAGCATGCCCCATTTTATTCAATATGGTCATCTCCATCTACCCACATGGGGCATCCTCTCACTTCTTTTAGCTTGGCTTATTCCATATTTTTGGAATGCATATGTATGAATGCTATGGATATTTATTTTGTTTTGACAAGATGAAACCTAGCATTAAATATTTTGCATGGGCCATGCAACCATAACCATCTTTTGTCCTCTTTGAATTTTATTTGAATTTTGAGTGGATCACCTTCCTTTTTCCTTTACCCCTCTTTTGCTTGATCTAGTTGGTCTTGTTAACAACCACACTACATCTCCCTCTCCTTTCCTCACCTTCATCTCTTTTCACCCCCTCCATGCATGGTCATGTGGATCATGCCTAAAACCCTAAACCACCCTCTCTCTCTCTAATCCTTTCTCCAAATTTCTCTCATCTAAGCTAGACCCTAAATCTAACCCCTCATCTACCCTAGTACACCTACCACCACCATGATCTTTCCCTCTCTCCTCTCTCTATCATGCATGCCCCGCATGGCACCCCCTCTCCCTGGCCCCACACCCCATCTACTCCCTCTCTCTCTCTCTACCCCAACCCTAAACAAACCCTAACCCGAGTCATACCCCCTCTCTCCAAGCCTAGCTCCTACCCTAGCATCTACCCGAGCCCCCTCTCCCCTTTCTTGCTCTTCTCTCTGCCTTGCAGGTCCCACCCGAGCCTCCCCTTCTCCTCTCTCTGGTCCCACCTGCAGACCCTCCCCATGCGCCTGCCCTGCCCTAGCCTCACGCCGAGCACGTGAAGGAGGAGGGAAAAAGGTGGCCGAAGCCACCTTTATATTCACCACCTCCCCCACGCCATCTCCTCCCTCCCTCTCTGCTTATCCCCTTCCCCACGTCTCCTCTGGCCTCTCCAGATCTACCACAGACCGCCCCCTTCCTCTCCGTCTACCCCTACCACCGGCTACACCATCGCCGGCCACCGTCGGTGTCCACCACCGATCCCCCGAACCAGCAGGCGGGCGTGGCGTGGAGGTTGTCGAGGAAGCCAAGGAGGTCCCTCTGCGTCGCCCCGTACCCGCCAGCGAGGAGGAGAAGGCCCGTACCAGCTGCACCAGCGCCGTGCCGACGTGAAACCCTAGCTCCGGCCAGCGAGCCCCGCGCCAGATCGCGACCACCCCGAGCTCCGCCGACCACACCGACGAGTTCCTGGTGAGCACCTCGATCTCCTAGACATGCCCGTCATCCTCCTAGCGGCCCAGACGCGCCGGGCCTTCCGTCGAGCGAGCTTTGTGCGCCGCTGCGCGTCGCGCTCTGCAGACAGCAGCAGCCGCAGCATCCGTCCGCGTCTGTTCCTCACCCTGCCCCGCGCGTTGTAGACCTCCTCCGTGCTAGATCCCTGAACGAAAGTTGTAGGCCGTGGATCCATCTTCGTTTTTCGTTTTTGGTTCGTCGCGTTTCGTCCAGCGTACGCGTCGCCATCGTCGCCGGGAGACGGCCAGATTTTGTCGCCGGCAGCGCCGCGTCCGTCGGCAGACAGCAGCAGCCGCCGTCGTTTTGCAAAGAAACCCCTTCCCTTTTTCCCGCCTCAACCCGCAGCCCTTCTGGCCCACCTGCCAGCTCCTGCGGGAGTTTTGCAAAAAGGCTCCTCACTTTTTGACGTTCCAACCCGCGCAGTCCCCGGACCGCCCACGTGTCGCCTCCTCGCTGGACCATGTGTGTGCTGTGGCCCTGCTGTTCCCAGGCCCACCTGGCATCGGCTGAGGCTAGACTAACCCTGGGAGACAGAAGCGTTTCTGTGCGCGTGTTGCACAGTCAGCACTGTGGCCCACTTGTCAGCGACAGTGGCTAGCTCCCTCTGAGTGTAAAAAGGATTTCTGTTATCTGTTTTAGAATTCAAACTTTTCCAAATTAATTCAAATTCAAATTTCAAATCTGTTTAAATATGAATTAATTCATAACTTTCAAATGGTTTGGAATTCGAATTCAAACCTTATATGAAAAATGTTTTGTTTTTGAATGTCAATTCAAATCTTTAGTCAAATATTTTCAAAACTAATTCAAACTAGTCAAACCTTTGACTTTGACTCCATTTGACCAATTTTGACTTAAAAATAAATTTAAATTCATAAATCCAAATAATACAAATAATATATGTTTTCAAATCAGAAAAATGTGAGGAATTCAAATATTCCCTCCAAAATATATTTTGAACACTTTAAATTCCAAGTTGGCTAAAATTACAAGAAAATGCCCTTCTCCTTTAATCAATTAATAACTTTTGTTTTATAACTCCGAATTTAACAAATGATATGTCTAAAATGATCAGCTCGACGAGACCTTTCTGTTTATGCATTCCATGTTCTGAATTGCAGCATGCATCATATAAATATAAAGTATACAGCACTTATTTGAGTATAAAATGTGACCAAAACTCAATAAAATGCTTATTCTTGTATTCCACACCTCACCCATGCCATGCTACTTTATTGCCATGTAAATTGTGCATCATTCATCATGGCATGATTGTTTGCTTGTCGCATTTTATTCTTATGCTTGTGCACTTTATTTATGTTGGCCCTTGTTTGTTTGGTTCTTCTTCGAATAGACGCTGAGCAGGGGATATATCAAGAAACCCAGGAGCACTACCCAGATCCTTCTCTCGCTTCAACTGAGCTGCCAGGCAAGCACTACCACATGCTTGCATACATATAGTACCTATTGCCTCTATCTTATTCTTGCATCATTGAGTCACGATTGCATTAAACTGAATCCCAAGTATTGCATAGCCTTTACTTTTAAACCCCACCAAAGCTTGTTCCCCCATCCCATGAGCCATTACTACAGGAGTTGTGTGAGCCATGCGAGTCGTAGAACAGCATGTGTAGGGTATGTGAGTGTCTGATGGATAACGAGGTACCTAAACAATTTAACCTGAGTAGTAATGGGATAACTAATGAAAGTGGCACCGGTGAGCAATATCTGCTATTTGGTTTTTCCTGCTCACTTGTTGTCCCGTAGGACCCCGAGTTCTTGATTCCTGTTCCTTGATTATTCGCGCTATCCACATCCGGGAGGCTTATGGGACCCCCCTAAGCCAGAGCTTGATTCATTCTTATTTCTTGGGGCCACAAACTAGTTTGAGGTTTTATTTACTATCCTGTACTTATGCCATGCTTTACTGCTTTATTTAAATTGTGCGATGTACTGCACCTGTACTGTTTAGGATCGGGACACGTTTTCGCGGTATCGACAAGCGCAGTCACATTTTCGGGTTCCCAGTCATTTACAGCCGTCCACCCAAACCTTGAGTCCGTCTCGGAGTCATCTAACTTCGTCGCGGGTAGCTTAAAGGGGTGGCCCCCTGAAATATTTCTGAATCCTGTGATTGCTTTGTCGTGACTGCCTCGTTGGGTTTTGATTTGGTTTTTCCGAGGTTGATCGAGTGTGTGTTGCTATTTGTGCAACCCTGGAGGGTAAAACTTTCTGAAAGCCGTGTCCGCGGTTATGGACGACTTGGAGCACAGTTTCTCGATCATAGACAAGTATAACTAAAGTACCGCTTTTAATTTGACTAAGTAACTGACTAGTAAATAGTGCAATACTCATGGAATGGATAATAAAACTGCCAACGGATGGGGGTTGTTCGTCCGCTTCCTCGTTGGTAAGCGAGGAGGAGGATGGATCTGTTAACATTACTGTTATAACTGTTGTCATTAATTCACGGACATCCGTCTATCTTTGGTTAGGCGGATGGTTAGCGAGTATCTATAGAATTGCTAGGTATTATCTTTTGCTGCAATTGCGTCACCCCAGGTTGTGTCCCCTTTAGAGGCATAAAGACTTGCTGAGTACCCCTAGGGTCTCACACGATAAATTATTTGATTCATATGAACAGGTACACTCACGAGATGGATACTGGGTGGAGGAGACGGACGATGTGGGCAACGATCATTCGGTGTAGAGATTCCGGGAATGGGGATCCGTGAGATCTGTGGGCGGGATGTGTTTATTTATGAGGCATCTTATGCCGATTTGCTTCTTATCCGTACTCGGATCTTGTTGCCGCTTCCGCCTGATACTCTGATGTTTGATGTATGAGGAGATATCCTAAACTATTATATCTCTCTAGGACATTTGGATCTTGCCGTATGGCGTTGCAATATTTCTATTTCTTTTAGATGGAATGGCTCTGATGTACTGTTGTATGGTGGCTTGCATACATACTCATTTGTGTATGTAGTTGATCCCTTCGCCTGCCGATTACGCCGCCCGTTCTTGTCCCGATGTTTGGAAATGGTTGGGACGGCCGAAAGGTCTACCTGTGAGTGGCATTTGGGCCCCACCGTACTATTTCAACCATTTCCGCTCATCCAGGCTTGTAACTAGGAGCGTAATTCACCGAGGTAGTTACAATTGGTATCAGAGCCATCCCGCCCTTAGGGTCTCAGCCAAATGGTCGTTGTCAGTCTAGCAAATATTTTGGTAGCTATGTATACTAGGGAAAAACAAAACGCGAGAGTAGGACTGCTTCCACTTTTCTTCTTACCCAACCACCCACCTTTTCTGGTAAGGAAGTGTAACGTTTTCAATCCTTTTCTTAAAAATTCAAACTAGGTTTCACGTGTTCGGGGTTTCCGTAGTACCATAGGTTGTGTGTGTGTGTGTAATTCATTGTCTATCTGTTGCATCCAAGTTTTTATCACAGTTGGCCTTTTGGTTATCAACTGTTGGTACATTCCATACCGACAGGCTTTTGCAAACCGACGCGATCTATCTGATTCGTTGTGTACCGCCGCGATCTGTCTTACTCTTTGTTATCCAACGTTATCTTGTTTGGGGTGTTTGTTTCCGTAGTTACTAATCTTTAGGTTCATCGTGAGAAGAAGGGGTTAGGATATGTGTTCTACTTATTCATGTGCGGAGTAATGATTTGAGTGCGGGATGGAGTCGCGACCATACCACTACTCTTATCATTCGCTTTTGTATATTGAATTGGTAAAGTCACTAATCTTGATTCGTTAAGTGATTTTGCGCATCTACTGGTATTTTAATGCCGAAATTTGCGGAAAATTTTTCTTTGATATATCTGTGTACCACACTCCTTTTCAGTCGTGTGCGATATGCTTAATATCTTCTAGGTTCTTTGAACTTTTTTGATATTTTAATATCATCTTAGTAAATTGTATCCTTTAATCTTGGTTAATTCCATCTTGGTACTATTTTGGATTATTATTATTCTCCATTATAGTACTGACTTGTGTTTATATCAATCACAGGATGGCACCACCACGCCGTTCTGATGAGGACATACCACCTGAACTGGGGTCCGCGTTGTCAAACATTGCCAATGCCTTGGCAGCAATGCAGCAGAACCAGCAGCGTTTTGAAGAAAGTGTCAGGAGGAATGAGTTTGCTCCGCTACCTCCACCTCCCAAGCGAGGAGACATCAAAAGCTTCCTGAAGTTCAACCCACGCAATTTGATGTTTCTGATCAACCACTTGATGCTGACGATTGGTTGCGTGAGATGTCAAGGCTACTGGAGACTGCTGATGTTCCTGAGCAAGAATGGGTAAAATGTGCTACTCACCTTCTGAAGGGAGATGCAGCTCTCTGGTGGGAGAATTACCTGAAGGCAAACTGCATTGGTTTTCAGCCTACTTGGGAACAGTTCACTGGAGCCTTCAAAGAGCAGTATCTGTCAGAAATTGTCATGGAAAGGATGAAGGAAGTGTTTCTCAACCTCAAGCAGGGAAATGACAATGTCAATACCTACATCAGGAACTTCATGAATCTTTCTCGTTATGGTGGCGATGAGATCTCTGATGACAAGAAGAAGCAAAAGAGGTTCCGGCAAGGGCTCAATGCATCGATTAAATATGCAATCACACATGCAAGGCCCGCGTCTTTTCTGGAACTTCATCATACAGCTCTGTAGGAAGAAGCAAGTAAGCAAGTGTTTGAGGAGTCAAAGAAACACAACCGCGAGGCAGCAAGCTCTTCAGCTATGTCAACTCCTTCTAAGTGTCGTGTCTGGGTTCCTAACACCCCACCGTCGCTCCCGGCTCCACCAAGACCTTCAAGCTTCGTGGCAAGGCCAACAAACTTCCTCACTGCTGCTTCCAGGGGCTACAACCACCACTACCCTGGAGCGCCTGGCGGAGTCCCTGGCTATGTTGCTCCACGTCCACCTGGTGCTTGTTTCACGTGTGGAGACACTGGGCATCAGTACTGGAACTGTCCGATGAAAAACAAAGCTCTTCCTCCACCACCTCCAAGATCTGCGGCAAGCTCTCCTATGGTTCGTGCACCACCACCTCGGGCTCTCAACATCAACAACAAGCCCGGGTCTACTGTTGCTCATGCCAACTGTGTCAACGCCGCTCAAGCTGAGCATACACCTGGAGTTGTGATGGGTATGCTTCCCGTTAACTCAGTCCCTGCATGAGTTTTGTTTGATTCTGGTGCTTCGCATTCTTTTGTCTCGCATAAGTTTGCGCATGAGCATGATCTGGATATGGTTCCCTTATCACGTCGTCTGGTGGTACAATCTCCAGGTTCAAACATGAGGGATGTTCATATCAGCCATGGCAATCAAATTGAGATTGGTGGCTCTTCGTTCTCGGCGTCCTTAATTATTCTGGGCAATTCTGACATTGATGTCATCTTGGGCATGGATTGGTTGACAGCAAATGCAGCTGTGATTGATTGTGCTGAACGCTCGGTTTCTCTGAAGATTCCTGAAGGCCATATAGTCTATTATCCAAGTCTGACTCCTGCTATCCAGCTTTTCTCTTTGGCGGCTCTAAATGATGATGCTATGGAATCTATTCAGAGTGTTCCGGTGGTCTGTGAGTTCCCAGATGTCTTTCCTGAAGATTTGCCGGGTATGCCTCCGGATCGTGAGGTTGAGTTTGTAATTGAGCTTGAACCTGGAACGGCTCCTATCTCCAAGCGGCCTTATAAAATGGGTCCTGCTGAGTTGGCTGAACTCAAACGTCAGCTTGATGAACAAGAGAAGTTGGGTTTCATTCAACACAGTACCTCTTCTTGGGGTAGCCCAACCATCTTTGTGAAGAAGCGAGACAGGACTGATAGACTTTGTGTTGACTATCGGGCTCTCAATGCTAAAACCATCAAGAACAAATATCCCCTTCCGCGGATTAATGATCTCTTCGATCAGCTAGCTGGAGCTATGGTATTCTCTAAGCTAGACTTGAGAAGTGGTTATCACCAAATCAAGATTCGCAAGGAAGATGTTCCTAAAACAACTTTCACCACCCGCTATGGCCTGTATGAGTACACGGTCATGTCTTTCGGTCTCACCAACGCACCTGCCACCTTCTCGAGGCTCATGAACTCGGTTTTCATGGAGTATCTTGATAAGTTCGTTGTGGTCTATCTGGATGACATCCTAGTCTATTCTAAGTCAAAGGAAGAGCATGAAGAACACCTCCGGTGTGTCCTAAACAAGCTTCGTGAGAACCGCTTGTATGCAAAGTTCTCCAAGTGTGAGTTTTGGCTGCCTCAAGTAACCTATCTTGGTCACGTCATCTCTGCCAAGGGCATTGCAGTCAACCCGGAAACTGTGAAGACAATTGTTGAATGGCTTCCTCCTGTTAATGTCAAAGAAGTGCGGAGTTTCCTTGGTTTGTCTAGTTATTGCCGTCGCTTCGTTCAGAACTTTTCAAAGATAGCAAAGCCTCTTACCGATCTCCTCAAGAAAGGCAAGAAATACCTTTGGACTCCTGCATGTCAAGCAAGCTTTGAGACACTCAAAGAGAAGCTCACTTCCACACCAGTCTTGGTTCCTCCGGATACATCTAAGCCTTTCCAGATATTCTGTGACGCCTCTTTGCAAGGATTGGGTGCGGTCCTTATGCAAGAAAAACAAGTTGTTGCTTATGCCTCTCGACAGTTGAAGACGCATGAGATCAACTATCCCACACATGACCTCGAGCTCGCAGCAGTTGTCTTTGCTTTGAAACTATGGAGGCACTACTTGCTGGGCAACCGTTGTGAAATCTTTTCTGATCACAAGAGTCTGAAGTATATCTTCACTCAGCCTGATCTCAACCTTCGGCAGAGGAGATGGATTGAGGCAATCAATGATTTTGATTTGACCATCAACTACACTCCGGGCAAAGCTAATGTCATGGCCGATACTCTCAGCCGCAAAGCTTATGTCAACAACCTCATGATGGAAGAACAACAGCCTCTCTTGTGCGAGGAATTCCGTCAGCTCAACCTTGAAATTGTGAAACAAGGGTATCTCCTGAACCTTCTGGCTACTCCTCTCTTGGAAGAGAAGGTCCGCTCTCGTCAGCTTGGTGATCCGCACACCAGAAAGATCATCTCCAAACTTCAGCTTCCGAAGTATGAGTCCTTCCACGTCGATGATCAAGGCACGCTTTTCTTTGAACACCGGATGTTTGTTCCGAACTACCCGGGTTTGAGAGAGCAAGTTCTCAAGGAGGCGCATGAATCTGTTCTTTCTATCCACCCTGGCAGCACAAAGATGTACATGGACTTGAAAACACAATATTGGTGGCCGGGATTGAAACGATATTGTGCCAAGTATGTCTCGGAGTGCGATGTCTGCCGCAGAGTGAAAGCTGTCCATCAGAAACCTTTCGGTCTTCTACTGCCATTGAAACCTCTGGAATGGAAATGGGAGAAAGTAGAGATGGACTTCATCACTGGTTTTCCAAGGTCGCAAAAGGGCAACAATGCAATCTTTGTTGTCATTGACAGGATTTCTAAAGTGGCTCACTTCTTCCCCGTCAAGGAAACAATTTCTGGAATTCAGTTGGCTGAGCTCTATATCAACAGAATTGTCTCTCTGTATGGGGTTCCGCTTGAGATCAGTTCAGACCGTGGGAGCATCTTCACTTCCAAGTTCTGGGAAAGTTTCCAAAATGCTTTGGGAACAAAATTGAACTTCAGCACAGCTTACCACCTTCAGTCGCAAGGACAAGTTGAAAGGATCAATCAGATTCTGGAGGATATGCTTCGTGCTTGCGTCATCTCTTTTGGCATGAAGTGGGAGGAATGTCTTCCTTATGCTGAATTCTCTTACAACAACAGCTTCCAGAAAAGTCTAAAGATGGCACCATTTGAGGCTCTCTATGGCCGCAAATGCAGAACTCCGATTGGTTGGTCGGGTGCAGGAGAAAGAATTTGGTTTGGCCCTGACATTGTAACTCAAGCGGAGGAGAAGGTGCACATCATTCTTGAAAATCTGAAGATTGCTCAAAGTCGCCAGAAGACCAATTATGACAGAAAGCACACGGACATGGTGTATGTCCTTGGTGATCTCGTTTACCTTCGTGTCACTCCCATGAGAGGCACGCACCGTTTTGGTATCAAAGGAAAGCTGGCTCCTAGATACATCGGTCCTTTCAAAATTCGTGGAAGAAGAGGAGAAGTTGCTTATGCTCTTGAGCTCCCGGAAAAACTCAAGGTTCATGATGTTTTCCACATCTCTCAACTCAAGAAGTGCTTCAAGGATCCCGGCAGGACCGTGGATTATGAGCTAATCAATCTCCAAGAAGACCTGTCTTATCAAGAACACCCCACAAAAATCCTTGAGACCGCAGAAAGAAGGACTCGCAACAAGTCCATCAAGTTCTGCAAGGTGCAGTGGTCGCACCATTCCGTTGATGAAGCCACTTGGGAGCGCGAAGATGAACTCCGTGCCAACTATCCTACCCTATTTGAGTCTTCTTCTTCCTAGAATCTCGGGGCGAGATTCCTGTTTAGTGGGGGAGAGTTGTAGCATCCCATTTGTCTAACAATTGTAATGCTACTTGGTTTAGTAATATAATGGCTACTTCCTATATACAATTGTTGCATCATCATTATATCATGCTCATGTCATCATGCCACCTTGCATTTGAGCATCATATAAAACCCTTTTGTTTTGGTTCTTCTCTCATATGCATCATTAATTGTATTTGCCTCTTGATATTGTATTTGGTTCTTGATATATTGTTTAAATGCCCAAGTTGAGTTGGGGGCATATCTTTTATTGACTCCACCACCTTTCTTGTCATCACCCCATCATTCCACCATTCCACCATCTATGAGCATTGCAACTTATTTAGTTTTACCTCTAGCTCATGTGGGTTGGGATGGATCCAATTCTATCTCCACATGCTCCCATATATGCACCATGTTGTTTTCACATTATTGGTATATGAGAGCCACATGGCCACCTTTGCATGCCTTGAGGGTGGAACCCTTTTCTAGCTTCCCTATGTGTGGTTTGGGGGTTATTATCATGTTGGGATATTATTGGGCTTACTAAATGCCTAGTGGCACATACACACTAGCATGCCCCATTTTATTCAATATGGTCATCTCCATCTACCCACATGGGGCATCCTCTCACTTCTTTTAGCTTGGCTTATTCCATATTTTTGGAATGCATATGTATGAATGCTATGGATATTTATTTTGTTTTGACAAGATGAAACCTAGCATTAAATATTTTGCATGGGCCATGCAACCATAACCATCTTTTGTCCTCTTTGAATTTTATTTGAATTTTGAGTGGATCACCTTCCTTTTTCCTTTACCCCTCTTTTGCTTGATCTAGTTGGTCTTGTTAACAACCACACTACATCTCCCTCTCCTTTCCTCACCTTCATCTCTTTTCACCCCCTCCATGCATGGTCATGTGGATCATGCCTAAAACCCTAAACCACCCTCTCTCTCTAATCCTTTCTCCAAATTTCTCTCATCTAAGCTAGACCCTAAATCTAACCCCTCATCTACCCTAGTACACCTACCACCACCATGATCTTTCCCTCTCTCCTCTCTCTATCATGCATGCCCCGCATGGCACCCCCTCTCCTTGGCCCCACACCCCATCTACTCCCTCTCTCTCTACCCCAAGCCTAAACAAACCCTAACCCGAGTCATACCCCCTCTCTCCAAGCCTAGGTCCTACCCTAGCATCTACCCGAGCCCCCTCTCCCCTTTCTTGCTCTTCTCTCTGCCTTGCAGGTCCCACCCGAGCCTCCCCTTCTCCTCTCTCTGGTCCCACCTGCAGACCCTCCCCATGCGCCTGCCCTGCCCTAGCCTCACGCCGAGCACGTGAAGGAGGAGGGAAAAAGGTGGCCGAAGCCACCTTTATCTTCACCACCTCCCCCACGCCATCTCCTTCCTCCCTCTATGTTTATCCCCTTCCCCACGTCTCCTCTGGCCTCTCCAGATCTACCACAGACCGCCCCCTTCCTCTCCGTCTACCCCTACCACCGGCTACACCATCGCCGTCCACCGTCGGTGTCCACCACCGATCCCCCGAACCAGCAGGCGGGCGTGGCGTGGAGGTTGTCGAGGAAGCCGAGGAGGTCCCTCTGCGTCGCCCCGTACCCGCCAGCGAGGAGGAGAAGGCCCGTACCAGCTGCACCAGCGCCGCGCCGACGTGAAACCCTAGCTCCGGCCAGCGAGCCCCGCGCCAGATCGCGACCACCCCGAGCTCCGCCGACCACACCGACGAGTTCCTGGTGAGCACCTCGATCTCCTAGACATGCCCGCCATCCTCCTAGCGGCCCAGACGCGCCGGGCCTTCCGTCGAGCGAGCTCTGTGCGCCGCCGCGCGTCGCGCTCTGCAGACAGTAGCAGCCGCAGCATCCGTCCGCCTCTGTTCCTCACCCTGCCCCGCGCGCTGTAGACCTCCTCCGTGCTAGATCCCTGAACGAAAGTTGTAGGCCGTGGATCCATCTTCGTTTTTCGTTTTTGGGTCATCGCGTTTCATCCAGCATACGCGTCGCCATCGTCGCCGGGAGACGGCCAGATTTCGTCGCCGGCAGCGCCGCGTCCGTCGGCAGACAGCAGCAGCCGCCGTCGTTTTGCAAAGAAACCCCTCCCCTTTTTCCCGCCTCAACCCGCAGCCCTTCTGGCCCACCTGCCAGCTCCTGCGGGAGTTTTGCAAAAAGGCTCCTCACTTTTTGGCGTTCCAACCCGCGCAGTCCCCGGACCGCCCACGTGTCGCCTCCTCGCTGGACCATGCGTGTGCTGTGGCCCTGCTGTTCCCAGGCCCACCTGTCATCGGCTGAGGCTAGACTAACCCTGGGTGACAGAAGCGTTTCTGTGCGCGTGTTGCACAGTCAGCACTGTGGCCCACTTGTCAGCGACAGTGGCTAGCTCCCTCTGAGTGTAAAAAGGATTTCTGTTATCTGTTTTAGAATTCAAACTTTTCCAAATTAATTCAAATTCAAATTTTAAATCTGTTTAAATATGAATTAATTCATATCTTTCAAATGGTTTGGAATTTTAATTCAAACCTTATATGAAAAATGTTTTGTTTTTGAATGTCAATTCAAATCTTTAGTCAAATATTTTCAAAACTAATTCAAACTAGTCAAACCTTTGACTTTGACTCCATTTGACCAATTTTGACTTAATAATAAATTTAAATTCATAAATCCAAATAATATAAATAATATATGTTTTCAAATCAGAAAAATGTGAGGAATTAAAATATGCCCTCCAAAATATATTTTGAACACTTTAAATTCCAAGTTGGCTAAAATTACAAGAAAATGCCCTTCTCCTTTAATCAATTAATAACTTTTGTTTTATAACTCCGAATTTAACAAATGATATGTCTAAAATGATCAGCTCGACGAGACCTTTCTGTTTATGCATTCCATGTTCTGAATTGCAGCATGCATCATATAAATATAAAGTATACAGCAACTTATTTGAGTATAAAATGTGACCAAAGCTCAATAAAATGCTTATTCTTGTATTCCACACCTCACCCATGCCATGCTACTATATTGCCATGTAAATTGTGCATCATTCATCATGGCATGATTGTTTGCTTGTCGCATTTTATTCTTATGCTTGTGCACTTTATTTATGTTGGCCCTTGTTTGTTTGGTTCTTCTTCGAATAGACGCTGAGCAGGAGATATATCAAGAAACCCAGGAGCACTACCCAAATCCTTCTCTCGCTTCAACTGAGCTGCCAGGCAAGCACTACCACATGCTTGCATACATATAGTACCTATTGCCTCTATCTTATTCTTGCATCATGGAGTCGCGATTGCATTAAACTGAATCCCAAGTATTTCATAGCCTTTACTTTTAAACCCCACCAAAGCTTGTTCCCCCATCCCATGAGCCATTACTACAGGAGTTGTGTGAGCCATGCGAGTCGTAGAACATCATGTGTAGGGTATGTGAGTGTCTGATGGATAACGAGGTACCTAAACAACTTAACCTGAGTAGTAATGGGATAAATAATGAAAGTGGCACCGGTGAGCAATATCTGCTATTTGGTTTTTCCTGCTCACTTGTTGTCCCGTAGGACCCCGAGTACTTGATTCCTGTTCCTTGATTATTCGCGCTATCCACATCCGGGAGGCTTATGGGACCCCCTGAGCTAGAGCTTGATTCATTCTTATTTCTTGGGGCCACAAACTAGTTTGAGGTTTTATTTACTATCATGTACTTATGCCATGCTTTACTGCTTTATTTAAATTGTGCGATGTACTGCACCTGTACTGTTTAGGATCGGGACACGTTTTCGCGGTATCGACAAGCCCAGTCACATTTTCGGGTTCCCAGTCGTTTACAGCCGTCCACCCAAACCTTGAGTCCGTCTCGGAGTCAGCTAACTTCGTCGCGGATAGCTTAATGGGGTGGCCCCCTGAAATATTTCTGAATCCTGTGATTGCTTTGTCGTGACTGCCTCGTTGGGTTTTGATTTGGTTTTTCCGAGGTTGATCGAGTGTGTTTGCTATTTGTGCACCCCTGCAGGGTAAAACTTTCTGAAAGCCGTGTCCGCGGTTATGGACGACTTGGAGCACAGTTTCTCGATCATAGACAAGTATAACTAAAGTACCGCTTTTAATTTGACTAAGTAACTGACTAGTAAATAGTGCAATACTCATGGAATGGATAATAAAACTGCCAACGGATGGGGGTTGTTCATCCGCTTCCTCGTTGGTAAGTGAGGAGGAGGATGGATCTGTTAACATTACTGTTATAACTGTTGTCATTAATTCACGGACATCCGTCTATCTTTGGTTAGGCGGATGGTTAGCGAGTATCTATAGAATTGCTAGGTATTATCTTTTGCTGCAATTGCGTCACCCCAGGTTGTGTCCCGTTTAGAGGCATAAATACTTGCTGAGTACCCCTAGGGTCTCACACGATAAATTATTTGATTCAGATGAACAGGTACACTCACGAGATGGATACTGGGTGGAGGAGACGGACGATGTGGGCAACGATCATTCGGTGTAGAGATTCCGGGAACGGGGATCCGTGAGATCTGTGGGCGGGATGTGTTTATTTATGGGGCATCTTATGCCGATTTGCTTCTTATCCGTACTAGGATCTTGTTGCCGCTTCCGCCTGATACTCTGATGTTTGATGTATGAGGAGATATCCTAAACTATTATATCTCTCTAGGACATTTGGATCTTGCCGTATGGCGTTGCAATATTTCTATTTCTTTTAGATGGAATGGCTCTGATGTACTGTTGTATGGTGGCTTGCATACATACTCATTTGTGTATGTAGTTGATCCCTTCGCCTGCCGATTACGCCGCCAGTTCTTGTCCCGATGTTTGGAAATGGTTGGGACGGCCGAAAGGTCTACCTGTGAGTGGCATTTGGGCCCCACCGTACTATTTCAACCATTTCCGCTCATCTAGGCTTGTAACTAGGAGCGTAATTCACCGAGGTAGTTACATTCCTCCTTCGTGGAGGAACTTTGCTACTTCTCTGAAACATAAGAGACAAGAGTTTTCCGTTACGGATCTCATCGGGTCTCTTCAAGTGGAAGAGAAGGCGAGAGCAAAGGACAAAAAAGCTCGAGGACTTGAGGGAAGTTCTACTGCCAATTTAGTGCAGAGGAAAAACTACCAATCCCACAAGTTCAAGAATAAGAACAAAACTGAAGGAAAGGGGAAGTTTGATGGCAAGAACAAGGCCACACACTCAACCAACTTCAAGAAGAAAAATTGAAAGGATACGGATGTCGCCTAGAGGGGGGGGGTGAATAGGCGATTAAAACTTTTCCTAGAGTGGCTCAACAAAGGCGGAATTAAACTAGTGTTTACTTTGTAAAGCACAACCTAGAAACAACTAAGATTTACCTATGTGCACCAACAACTTATGCTAAGCAATACAAACAACAAAGTGATAGCAAGATATATATTACTTCAAGCACAAAGGCTATCACAATGTAAAGTGCACAAGTAAAGAGCTCGGGTATAGAGATAACCGAGGCACGCGGGGACACCGATATTTTACCGAGTTCCTCCCAACATGGAGTACGTCTCGTTTGGAGAGGGGGTGGTATCAAACCACCAACGCCACAAAAGGCCTCCCTTATTCTCCGGTGAATTTCACCCCAACGGGATCGATCCACGCTTCCACTATCGGTGCACTTGTCGGTGGCAACCGGAACCTCTCACAAGGTTGGGGCACAACTCCACAACTTAATTGGAGGCTCCCAACAAATGCCACCAAGGCCACAATGCCACCAAGGCCACAAACCGTCTAGGGTTCCAAGAACCCAAGAGGGACAAGCTTCAATGAGTAACTCAAATCAAATCCTCCAAAGAGAACTCAAACCGATGCACCAAATGCAAATGGCAAGAACACCACAAAGGTGCTCAAATCCCTCTCTACCAAATTCCACCAAAGCTACAAAAGCTTATGGGGGAATAAGAGAGGAAGAACAATGGAGGAAATCCACAAAAGACTCCAAGATCTAGATCCCAATATGTTCCCCTCACTTAGAGGAGAGATTGATTGGTGGGATTGTAGATCTAGATCTTCTCTTTCAAATCCCTCAAGAATATGCAAGAATCATTGGAGGGATTGAGAGAAAGCAAGCTCAAGAAGGTCAACAATGGAGGGGAAAACTTGCAAGAATGGTTTTCAACCATTGGGGAAGAAGGCCCCTTAAATAGGTTCCCCAAAAATCCAACCGTTGAAGCCAAAAAAGCGCAAATCCCGGTACTACCGGACATTCCCGGTACTACCGGACATTCCCGGTACTACCGGACAATCCCTGGGGATCCCAGGTCGCCAAACGCATTTTTTTCAGTACCGACCGGTACTACGGAGCGGTACTACCGGACCTCCGGTACTACCGGACCCTGGTCCGGTACTACCGGTCATCCCTGAACGAAAACGGCCATAACTTTTGCATCCGGACTCCGATTTTGATGATCTTGGGCTCGTTTCGAAGAGGACAACAAGCTCTAAAAGATAATGCAAAGAAACATTATAGTCCAGCAAGGGAGGATAGATCCAAATGACGAAAGGTTTAACCTCTATCAAAAAGATGAACCGATAAAACCTCCAACATCAAAAACGTAATAGAAAATGCATATGAAATCCGTTTTCGATGAACGAGAGCTTGGCATGGAGATTAACACAAGCTCTAAATCCTCACATGAGTAAGAACCAAATAATGGAAGGTTTTACCTATCTCTAAAATACAAACCGGTAAAACCTCCAAGATCAAAACGCAATAAGATATAAAAGGGAAATCCGTTTTTGATGAACTAGAGCTTGTTATGGAGATTACCACAAGCTCTATATCCTCACATGGATAAGACCAAATAACAACCAAATATGATGATGCAAGTATGCAAAGGTTTGATATCTCTCCGAACGATGTGACCGAATTACTCATTCGAGAGCCCCTCTTGATAGTACGGTTATCTATCCTAAACCCGGTCTCCCAACAAACATGAGACCGGCAAAAGGGAAAACCTATCAATATTATACCTTTGCCTTGAGCAATCCACTTGAGATCGATGTAGACGATCTTGTCCTTCTCAAGATGGACACCTTTCTTTATTC
Source organism: Avena atlantica (assembly GCA_910589765.1). Lineage (NCBI taxonomy): Eukaryota > Viridiplantae > Streptophyta > Magnoliopsida > Poales > Poaceae > Avena > Avena atlantica. Next base: position 125,475,655 of record OU342739.1, read on the forward strand.
CTCATCATCGATCCATGATCACCGAGGATGGCAAGCATCAAACATGAGATCTTCTATAGATGGCGCATTTTGAGCTTGCACAACACATCTTCTTCTCATTTCATCTATCTTGAAGTCAACACATGCTCCAAGCTATGCCAATGGAAAATTCCTACAAGTACAACTTAATACACACATTAGTACATAAAGATTGTCATTAATTACCAAAACCACACAAGGGGGCGCAACATGTTCTTTCAATCTTCCCCATTTTGGTAATTGATGACAATCCCTTTAAGAGGGTTTATATAAGGAATATTAATGAATAAAATGGTAATACCAATATCAAATACTACAAAAGAATGTGATATTGGTACCACCACCATATATAGAGCAAACTCCCCCACAATCTATGCATGTGTGATGAACTTGAATTTCATTGCATATATTGCCAATCATTATCATTGGTGGAGTTTCCTCTATATATACCACATGCTAAGTAACAACAAAGATGCAAGAGCATGAGAGGCAAATGCATAAGAACAAACTCAATGCATAAACCAACTTCCCTTAAACCCTCTAAAACTTCTCCCCCATTGGCATCGATTGCCGAAATGGGTGACAAGTTCTAGAAGGCAAATATAGTAATAATTCCTCCAAAGGTGTGCCTTTGCACATATCCAATGATGAATACTTGGGAGGGAGTAGAACTATATCGAGGACCCGAAGATTGCAAAAATAAAGTCAAATGATGCAAGCAACTACAAGGTCCGACAAACCAATTTGAAAACAACAAATGAGTCCAAATGGAAACAACAAGATATTATGATATGAGAAAAAGAGTGTTTTAAATAACAAATAGAGAAGCTCCCCAAGATTTGTGCACAATTCAAAATAAATGTATTGGGATACATAATGCACAAATATGGAATCCTTGCTCCCCCATAAGCATTTAAAACACAACAAATGAAAGATCAAATAAATGACTAAATAAAATAGAGAAGTTCCCCAAGATTTGTGCACACTTTAGAATCGTTGTATTTCAATACAAAAATGCACAAATATGGAATCCTCACTTCTCCATAAACATTCAAGGCACAATAAATGATAAAACAAGACAAATGAGCATTATTAAATGAATTAGATGAGCTCCCCAAAGATAATGCACCAATTATGATAATTGTATTCGGGAATAAGGTGCATAATCATGGAATCCTCACTCATACAAGTTTATTTAACAATGCAAGGCATGAGAGAACAAATATGAGTGTCCGAAGATGCAAACAAGAGGAACAAGCACTCATAGGAAAATAAATTTGGAAGCCACCGAAGAATCAAAAGGAATAGAAAGGTGGTCTCCAAGGATTAAAAATCAACTAAAATTATCTTCTTATATGTGTATATGTATCTAAGTGGAAAATATCACAAAGACATATTCCAAAGAAGAAAAATGCACACATCAAGAAGATTATACAGGAAAGCACATGAAAGGCAAAAATGAAGTCATAACATATATCAATAAGATTTTTGCTTCAAAGCATGGCCAAAGGCTCACATATATCTTATTGTACATAATGGACTTCAAACACAAACACACTACATATATTACAACTATCACCAAGGGAAAAGTTGAAAGTTGAAATATATGAAGAAAGGCAACAAGTATCATAAGAGAAAATAGACTAGCAAAATCTCACTATTGCATATGAGAGAAGTTGAGGAGATGATAGGCAATAAAATTGCTAGATTGATATATTTGGGATTGGAGGATCATATGCATGATTTTGTATAGTCCCAACTATATGTACTCATCTCAACTTATACACATTTACAATAGAGAGTTCTCTTAAAGCCATGGATAGAACTACAACAATTACAAATACATGAATTCATGCTAGAAGGCAACCGACAAACGGTTGGAAACAAGATATATGAGCATGAGAAAGAGATACTTATTACCGAGATATAATTGGTAGGATGTAGAGTATATGAATTCGTTGATCATCCTATAGCTTGACTCAACTTTTCATGTACGCACCACTTCTTCAAAATTGAAAGACAAGCATCCAATATATCTCCAATGTACCTAAAACACAATTAAGTACAAAATGGTCCCCAAACTTATTGGGTCCAAAGTAGTTAGAGAAACTACAATACATAGGAGAGACTCCACATAATTATGTGCACATTGATATGAAATTGAATTTCATGCACAACTTAGCCGATGGGAATTGGTGGAGTTTCCCCTATATATTGGATCAAAGAAAGCAAGCATGCCATAATATAATCATATAGTAAATATGCATGCATGAAGCTTTCAAGAACCAAAAAGGAGATACAATTTGAACAAAATACCAAGTAAATCGAGATTGCACACACAAGAGTGTGACATGACAAACGATGTCCAAATTGTATCAACGAACCAATTCAACACATGAAAGATCACAATTTCAACAAATGAACTAGGCATAATCCAAGGAGCAAAAGATAGATAGAAATAAAAATGCTCAAGGATTTATCTCATTCTAAAATGGTCAAATCAAGAAACAAGGAATGAGACAAAACCAACTCCCAAAAAGAGCAAGGTTCCAACAAGAAACCAATCTCCCCAAACTTCACATGATGGCACAAGTACCAAAATGAAAAGATTGAGGTTCCAAGCACATAAAACACGATATGGATCAAAACAAGGAAGCATAAATATGAGTGTTCTAAATAATATAGGATAGCTCCCCATGGATAGTGCATTTTGTAGGATTTTCCTTTTAAATGCAAAATGCACACAAATGGGATCATCACTAGTACCTATAATAAGTAAAACACAAGAGGATATCAATAAAATAAGAAGATCCACAAGAAGCAAGGAAGGCTTGGGAGACAACACAAAACATTTTCTTGGCCAAATATAGGATAAAATTAAGCAAGGGCCAAAGTGAATATGATCAATAAATTCTACCATAAGTTGGGTACTCATTGTCCAAGGACAAGAAATAGAATAATTTTCCCAAGGTAGCTTGAATGGATATCCAAGATCATAGTCACAACAAGAAGCATATAACTAAATATAAGAAATTGAGCATGATACTTCGAACAAGATTCTTGGTAGCTTCCCCAAGTCACACAATCACTAGTGAATAGAATAACTTGAAGCAAATATGAGGAAACGCATACCAAGAAACACTCATATACAAGATCCAAAATAAGATCAATAAAGCCATTCATGCAAATAGGAACTTGTATGAGCCAATGTGTCACATAGGCGCTAGATAATTATCAATATCAATTCTAAGTGACATAACCTCGAATATTCACATTTTCTAGGATTGTAATATGCACTAAGCATAAGACTCCCCCATAATGTGATACTACCATAAAAACAACACGAGGCAAAAGGATACAAATAGAGATAATTAATGGACATTATAAAACTTAAATTTCTCATGAGAATTATACCACATAGAGACTAGACAATAATCCAATATAAATACTAGGTGGTAATCCTCATGTACACATATTTTTAGGATTGTGGAATGCCTAAGCATAACACTCCCCCAAAATGGGATAGTCCATTAATCTCTCACAAGAGCCAAATAAGATACCAAATATAAACAAGTAAGGATCAAGCACAAGAAACACACATACATGTTGTGCCACTTAATCATACACAAATATGATTGATATCTCAAGATAATTAAGTGGAAAGCACAACATGTACAAAAACATGGAAGATACAAAACCAACACATGCACAAGGGGCGAGTAACTTTCAATGTAATGAGTTAAGCATATGTTACCGCAAGGAGGAACATTGGAAATATAATAAAATCATGATAATCCAAATGGCTTGGCTAGACAATAATAATTGATGAAGATCCCTCAATTCTTCATAATATAGCCAAGTCTCCAATGCCCTCCAAAACACACCTATTGATCAAGTTTTGACTTGTTGGTCCCCAACCAAGTTGGGTCCTAAGAAGTTAGTCACAATAGGCTTGGCAACCCAAATGGTTATTTTCTTGACACCACATTGAGCACCAACAAATTTGGCAAACACATTGCCAACCTCATCCTTACAAAGAGAATAAGAATCATCAATCAAGATAGGATGGGATGAGGATTTACCAATAGTGCATGCAGAAGAAATGTGCCCCTTCTCACGGCATATGTAGCAAGTTCTACTCTTGCTATCTTTCTTTTTGGATGAAGAAACAACTTGAGGAAGAGCTTGAGTCTTCTTGGGAGGAGGCCCATCTCTAACAAGATGTAGAGCTTGAGGCCGCTTCCCTTGTTGCTTCTTACCAAGGGACTTCTTCTTTAATGGGCAATGTTTGACATGATGCCCTTCTTCCTTGCACTTGAAGCAAACAATGTTGGCCGGATTCTTGACTTGATCTTGGCCATTCTTCTTGTTATCCTTGTGCTTCAACTTGATAGTGGACTTGTTCTTCGCATTGGAGTTGAATCCAAGCCCACTCTTGTCATTGGGGGATTTTTGCACACTCAAAATTTTGTTGAGTGTGACCTTCCCTTGTTGACCCTTTTTCAAGTCATTCTTCAACGAAGTGACTTGAGCCTTGAGCTCTTTGATTTCCTCTACATGGTTAGTTTCAATACAAGTACTATAGGAAGTAGATGCTACATTGTTAGAGCAACAAGGCACGGAATGTAATTCATCACGAGATATATTATGGTTGTGAGAGGATGAATTACAAGGACTAGCACATGGCAATATAACATTTGGAGTAGATATAGTGCTAATGTCCACATGAGGCCCACTAGATGTTACCTTTGACATGATGGCCTCATGAGCCAACTTTAGCCTACCATGGGAGACTAGGAGATCCTCATGCGAGCTTGAGAGCTTAACATGGCTTTCTTCTAATTTCCCATAGTTGCTAGTTAGCAACGCAAGTTGAGCCTTTAGCTCAACATTCTCCTCCAAAATAGATGCTTCACAAGAAATAGAGTTAGTAGCACAAGCATCATCATTATTAGCGAGAGGTGAGGGCAACTTGGCAAGCTCTTTTGAACATGAGGCTTTAAGTTGCTCATGTGACTCGGTGAGTTTGATGAGCTCCCTCTTAACGACCCGAGAGCCATTTTCGAGGTGCTTAAAATCCTCATCAAGTTTAGCATAAGCAACTTCAAGTTCATCATTTTTAATCTTGAAGGAGTTAGCCACCGCAAGTTCTCTATCATGGTATTCCTTTACTCTAGATAATTCTAGAGTAAAAGTCTCCTCGAGAGATTCTTTAATGGTTTGTTCTTCTTCAAGGGAGTCCTTTACTTGAGCAAGTTCATTAGCATATTCACGCTCAAGTGCAAACTTTTCATCAATTATGTTTTCTTGCTCCTCAATAAGATCATTGCCTTCTATAGCATAATTCAAGATTTCAAGAAGGTTGGAGGAAGCAAGTTTATTTTTGTAGAGAGCACTATAGACAACCTCTCCCATTTTCTTAATAGAGGTAATATCATACTTACCTCTATAATCATCATTATCATTCTCAACCTCATCATCATCATCATCATCATGAGATACAATGGGATTCAAAGAGGTTACCTTTGTTCCCTTAGCCATAAGGCACATGTGAGAACCGGAGGAAGGTGATGATGAGATTGCATTTGTGGCTTCATTCAAAACCATGTCTTGGCCCATAGAATCTTCGGTTTCCTCTACATGGTTAGCAACACAAGCACTAGAGGAAATGGAAGCATTTTTATCATGGCAACAAGACAACACAAGCATATCATCATGAGATCTATTCGAGTCATTTCTACATGATATGCAGGGACCATTAACACAAGCATGTAAGGAGTTTGTAGTGCTAGAAGTGTTAAAGTCCAAAGATAGATCATTGCAACTAGATAGAGATGAGGGATTACAAATAGTAAGCACAGTATCCAAATTGCAATTTCTATCACCACTCACCATATCATTACCTTGTGAAAAGTCACATGTTGGTGAAGTGGTAGAGGATGAGAACTCATCTCGACCGGAAGTGGAAGCAACACAATCGTCCTCAATAATGTTGGACACAACATATTTATCTTGAAGTTTTGTCCATAACTCATGAGCGCTCCAAAAAGGAATGATTGAAGAGGTAACTACATAGCTTAAAGCATTAACAAGCACATTAGAAGCTTGAGCATCAAGATATAAGTTTTTCTCATCCTCACAAGATAGATTTTTGAAATCCATAGGAGGAGAAAAACCTATATCTACAATACGCTCCAAATTTGGGTCCATGTCCCTAAAATGAATGAGCATGCGATTTTTCCATATATCATAATTTGTGCCATCGAATGTGAGCATGTCATTGTGCACTAATCCTCTAGCCGACATCTTTACTCTCAAGGCGGTGAAGCCTAAAATGAGAGACCGGGCTCTGATACCAATTGAAAGGATACGGATGTCGCCTAGAGGGGGGGGTGAATAGGCGATTAAAACTTTTCCTAGAGTGGCTCAACAAAGGCGGAATTAAACTAGTGTTTACTTTGTAAAGCACAACCTAGAAACAACTAAGATTTACCTATGTGCACCAACAACTTATGCTAAGCAATACAAACAACAAAGTGATAGCAAGATATATATTACTTCAAGCACAAAGGCTATCACAATGTAAAGTGCACAAGTAAAGAGCTCGGGTATAGAGATAACCGAGGCACGCGGGGACACCGATATTTTACCGAGTTCCTCCCAACATGGAGTACGTCTCGTTTGGAGAGGGGGTGGTATCAAACCACCAACGCCACAAAAGGCCTCCCTTATTCTCCGGTGAATTTCACCCCAACGGGATCGATCCACGCTTCCACTATCGGTGCACTTGTCGGTGGCAACCGGAACCTCTCACAAGGTTGGGGCACAACTCCACAACTTAATTGGAGGCTCCCAACAAATGCCACCAAGGCCACAATGCCACCAAGGCCACAAACCGTCTAGGGTTCCAAGAACCCAAGAGGGACAAGCTTCAATGAGTAACTCAAATCAAATCCTCCAAAGAGAACTCAAACCGATGCACCAAATGCAAATGGCAAGAACACCACAAAGGTGCTCAAATCCCTCTCTACCAAATTCCACCAAAGCTACAAAAGCTTATGGGGGAATAATAGAGGAAGAACAATGGAGGAAATCCACAAAAGACTCCAAGATCTAGATCCCAATATGTTCCCCTCACTTAGAGGAGAGATTGATTGGTGGGATTGTAGATCTAGATCTCCTCTTTCAAATCCCTCAAGAATATGCAAGAATCATTGGAGGGATTGAGAGAAAGCAAGCTCAAGAAGGTCAACAATGGAGGGGAAAACTTGCAAGAATGGTTTTCAACCATTGGGGAAGAAGGCCCCTTAAATAGGTTCCCCAAAAATCCAACCGTTGAAGCCAAAAAAGCGCAAATCCCGGTACTACCGGACAATCCCTGGGGATCCCAGGTCGCCAAACGCATTTTTTTCAGTACCGACCGGTACTACGGAGCAGTACTACCGGACCTCCGGTACTACCGGACCCTGGTCCGGTACTACCGGTCATCCCTGAACGAAAACGGCCATAACTTTTGCATCCGGACTCCGATTTTGATGATCTTGGGCTCGTTTCGAAGAGGACAACAAGCTCTAAAAGATAATGCAAAGAAACATTATAGTCCAGCAAGGGAGGATAGATCCAAATGACGAAAGGTTTAACCTCTATCAAAAAGATGAACCGATAAAACCTCCAACATCAAAAACGTAATAGAAAATGCATATGAAATCCGTTTTCGATGAACGAGAGCTTGTCATGGAGATTAACACAAGCTCTAAATCCTCACATGAGTAAGAACCAAATAATGGAAGGTTTTACCTATCTCTAAAATACAAACCGGTAAAACCTCCAAGATCAAAACGCAATAAGATATAAAAGGGAAATCCGTTTTTGATGAACTAGAGCTTGTTATGGAGATTACCACAAGCTCTATATCCTCACATGGATAAGACCAAATAACAACCAAATATGATGATGCAAGTATGCAAAGGTTTGATCTCTCTCCGAACGATGTGACCGAATTACTCATTCGAGAGCCCCTCTTGATAGTACGGTTATCTATCCTAAACCCGGTCTCCCAACAAACATGAGACCGGCAAAAGGGAAAACCTATCAATATTATACCTTTGCCTTGAGCAATCCACTTGAGATCGATGTAGACGATCTTGTCCTTCTCAAGATGGACACCTTTCTTTATTCCTCATCATCGATCCATGATCACCGAGGATGGCAAGCATCAAACATGAGATCTTCTATAGATGGCGCATTTTGAGCTTGCACAACACATCTTCTTCTCATTTCATCTATCTTGAAGTCAACACATGCTCCAAGCTATGCCAATGGAAAATTCCTACAAGTACAACTTAATACACACATTAGTACATAAAGACTGTCATTAATTACCAAAACCACACAAGGGGGCGCAACATGTTCTTTCAAAAATGATAAGAGGAAAGGCTCTTGCCACGTCTGTGGTGATCCTGGTCACTGGGCTCCTATCTTCCCTAATCACTTTGACAAGCGTCAACATGGGAACAACGGCAATGCCGCTAATGTTGTTATTAGCGATACTGAGATGAAGGATGTTGGGTACGGTATTTTACCTACTATCCTTTCAGTATGTCATTCTCCTGATTGGTGGATAGACACGGGTGCTAATACACATGTATGTTCTGATATTTCCATGTTCTCCTCTTATCAGGTCTTAAGGACTTCTTCCGTGCTGATGGGAAACGGCTCACGTGCTTCTGTTCATGGTGTTGGTACGGTAGATCTGAAGTTTACTTTGGGAAAGACCGTACAGCTGAAGAACGTGCAGCATGTTCCCTCCATCAATAAGAATCTCATCAGCGGATCGCTTTTATGTCGAGATGGCTTTAAGTTGGTTTTTGAGTCCAATAAAGTTGTAATTTCTAAGTATGTACAATTTGTTGGAAAAGTTTATGAGTGCGGAGGTCTGTTCCGCTTGTCTCTGTCAGACTCATGTACTAAAGTTATTAATCATGTTTGCAATGATAATGAGTCCAATGTTTGGCATTCACGACTCTGTCATATTAACTTTGGTTGCATGACGCGGCTAGCCAATATGAGTTTAATTCCGAAATTTTGTTGGAGATATGCCCTAGAGGCAATAATAAATGTAGTTATTATTATATCTTTGTGTTTATGATAAATGTTTACATTCATGCTATAATAGTATTAACAAGGAACATTGATACTTGTGTGATTTGTAAACTTAATTTGAAGTCCCTAGTATAGCCTCTATACTTCACTAGCTTGTTGGTTGATTAATGATTGTGGTTTCCCTATCATGAACATTGAGATGTTATCAACAACAAGATCATATCGTTAGGAGAATGATATGGTGGACATACTCCTATAGATAAGCGTAGCATAAAGATCAAGTCATTTCAATAGTTCGATTGCTATATGCTTTCTGATACATAGTAACCTAATTCCTTCGACCATGAGATCATGCATATCACCTTTACCGGATGGATGCTTTGATGACATCAAACACCACACCGTAACTGGGTGGTTATAAAGGTGGCATTGAGTGTTCAGAAAGTATTGGTTGAGACACATGGATGAAGAATGGGATTTGTCCATCCATATGACGGATAGATATACTCTGGGCCCTCTCGGTGGAATGTCATCCAATTAGCTTGCAAGCATGTGACTGGCTCACAAGGGATCACATATCACGGGAACGAGAAAAGAGTACTTATCAGTAACGAGGTTGAACTAGGTATGCAGAGATACCGACGATCATAACCTCGGATAAGTAACATATCGTGAGACAAAGGGAAATTGGTATCGTATGTAAGTGGTTCATTCGATCGCAAAGTAATCGTAGAAATATGTGGGAGCCATATGAATTTCCAGATTCCTCTATTGGTTATTGTTCGGAGAAGTGTCTCGATCATGTCCGCATAATTCACGAACCGTAGGGAGACACACTTAAGGATTCGACGTTGTTTGAGTAGTTATGGTATTATGAGAAAGAGACCGAATGTTGTTCGGAGTCTCGGATGGGATCCGGGATATCACGAGGTGATCCGGAATGGTCCGGAGAATAAGATTCATATAAGGAAAGTCCCGTTTCGGAGTTGCGGAATGATTCCGGTGTTTTCATCGGGAATGTTCTAGAAGGTTCCGGAATGTCCGGCACTCGGGGGGGAGGGTACATGAATGTGTTATATCAAAGTTGGTATGATTGCATCATGTACTAAGTGTCATCGCTGTCCGAAATAAAGGGTTAATTCAAATCCTAGTTTGAAAAGTCAAACGGCTAGTTTGAAAAGTCAAACTGCCAGTTTTCGGAAAGAGGAGAAGGAGGATTGGTGGAGGCCGACTTGGGGGAGGAGTCCCCTTGGCCGGCGCGCCTCCCAAGGCCGACTTGGGGAGGGACTCCTCCCCTTGGCCGCCGGCCCCTCCCATCTATATAAGGAGGGGCAGGGCTCCCCTCCTAGCACACACAAGTTCCTATCTTCTACCTCCGGTTTAGAGCCGTTTTGGTTTAGAGCTTCTAATTGCTTTAGCCTTCGGTTTAGAGCCTTCTAATTGGTGTGTCTAATTACTAGACCACTAATAGCCTCTCTCATACTCCACCATACTCGCACCGGCTTAAGGCGAAGCCCTGCGGGATTTCCCCTCTACTTCCGGTACCACGCCGTTGTGCTGCCGGAATCGCGAGGAGAGTGCTACAACCTCCGTTGCCTGCTGGAACAAGGGAGAGGAAGGTCTTCGTCGAGTACCGAACGTGTGACCGACTGCGGGAGCGCTGCCGGAACGCAGCGCCGGAAGGATCGTCTACACGATCTTGAGATCGGGAAGAGTACGACTACATCACCCACGAGAATCCGCTCTCGTTAAACGCTTTGGAATCTTCGAGGGTAAGTTATTCCATCGACTCGTTGCTACAATCTAGTAGATAGATCTTGGCTTGTTTGTTTGTATGCGATAGAAATTTTTTTTTCCATGCTACGAACCCCTACAGTGGTATCAGAGCCGTGTCTATATGTAGATCTGTTGCACGAGTAGAACACAATGGTTATTGTGGGCGTTGATGCTTTTATTGTCGATTGCTTCTTGTGCACTTTGCATCTTGCGGTATGTTGGGATGAAGCGGCCCGGGCTAACCTTACATGACATCGTTCATGAGACTTGCTCCACGCTTGACATGCAACTTGTATTGCATAAGTGGCTTTGCGGGTGCCTGTTTCTCCTAGCATAGTTAAGATCCAATTTACAACGGGTGATTAACAATACTAGTATCAATGTTGTGGTTCTTGTTCGTAAGTTAGAACGACACTTATTGAAAGCCCCAAACCACGTAAAATATGCAAAGAAAGTAGAGGCGTCTAACTTTGTTTTGCAGGGGTGTGCAGTGATGTGATATGGCCATGATTGTGATTATATTTGATGTATGCAATGTTCCTTATTGTAAGTTGGCAACCGGCAGGAGCCATATGGTTGTCTTTAATTTATGTTAAGACCCGCGTGTCTATTCAAAGTAGTTGTAATAGTTGAAGCCGGTGGACGACAACCATGGAGAGGCGTCATTGAGCTTGATGCAATGCCGGTGATGATGGAGATCATGTTCGTGCTTGAAGATGGAGATCGAAAGCACAAAGAACAAAGGCCATATCATATCACATATATATTGAATTGCATGTGATGTTAATCCTTTATGCATATTGTATTGCTTAGTAGACGACGGTAGCATTATAAGATGATCCCTCATGCACATGAATTTCAAGTCATAAAGTGTTCACCCTTAGTTAGCACCGTTGCTAAAGCTTGTTGTTTCGAAGCACCACGTGATGATCGGGTGTGTTAGATTCCGCAAGTGTATACAACGTGAGCAAGCCAGATTTGCTCATGCGGAAACTAAGGTTTGATCTTGACGAGCCTAGCATGTACAGACATGGTCTCGGAACACGGATCACCGAGAGGTAAAGCATGAATCATATAGTAGATATGATGAACATGACGATTGTTCGCCATTGAAACTATATCAACTCTCGTGATGATCGGTGTTGATGTAGTGGATTTGGTTCGTGTGATCACTAAAACAATGTGAGGGATATTGTTTTGAGTGGGAGTTCACCTAGTTTAATTACATTAATTAATTTGAACTCAATTTGTCATAAACTTAGTCTAAACTATTGCAAATATGTTGTAGATCAATGGCAGCCCCTACCATCAATTTTAATGCGTTCCTAGAGAAAGAAAAGTTGAAAAACAATGGAAGCAACTTCGCGGATTGGTTCCGCAATTTGAGGATTGTCCTCACAGCTGGTAATTTGACCTATGTGCTGGATGCACCGCTAGGTGACCCACCTGCAGCTGATGCTCCCGATGAAGTAAAGAATGTTTACCTCGCTCGGAAGAATCAGTACTCCATAGTTCAGTGTGCTATCTTGTATGGTTTGGAATCGGAGCTTCAGAAAAGGTTTGAGGATTCAGACCCATATGATATTGTCGAGGATCTCAAATTGATTTTTGAGACTCATGCGGCAATTGAAAGCTATGAGGCTTCTGAAAAGTTCTTTAACTGCAAGATGGAAGAGGGCAGCTCCGTCAGTGAGCATGTGCTTAAGATGTCTGGGCACGCAAACAAACTTCAAAGCTTGGGTATAGTGATTCCTAATGCTTTGGGGATTTACCGTGTTCTCCAATCACTACCACCAAGTTACAAGAACTTTGTGATGAACTACAACATGCAGAACATGAACAAGACGTTGCCAGAACTCTTTGCCATGTTGAAATCTGCAGAAGTGGAGATCAAGAAAGAGCACCAAGTGTTGTTGGTCAATAAGACCACCAAATTCAAGAAAGGCAAGTCTAAGCAAAAGGGACACTTCAAGAAGGGTGGTAAGAAAGTTACCACGCCGACGAAGAAGACCAAGGCTGGACCTAAGCCTGATACTGAGTGCTTTTACTGCAAGGGAGAAGGTCACTGGAAGCGGAATTGCCCAAAGTACTTGGCGGATTTGAAGAACGGCAACATCAAGAAGAAAGGTATATCTGATATACATGTTATTGATGTGTATCTCACTAGTACTCGTAGTAGTGCCTGGGTATTTGATACTGGTTCGGTTGCTCATATTTGTAACTCGAAACAGGTGCTGCAGAATAAACGGAAGCTGGCGAAGAACGAGGTGACGATGCGCGTGGGAAATGGATCAAAGGTTGATGTGATCGCGGTCGGCACGCTACCCCTTCATCTACCATCGGGATTAGTTTTATACTTAAATAATTGTTATTTGGTGCCTGCGTTGAGCATGAACATTATATCGGGATCATGGTTATTGCGAGACGGTTACTTGTTTAAGTCCGAGAATAATGGTTGTTCGATTTATATGAGTAATATGTTTTATGCACATGCACCTTTGATAGATGGTCTATTCTTATTGAATCTCGATAGTGGAAATACACATATCAACAACATTGAGGCTAAACGTTTGAAATCAAGCGATAATTCGACCTATATGTGGCACTGTCGTCTTGGTCACATTGGAGTGAAACGTATGAAGAAACTCCATTCCGATGGACTTCTTGAATCACTTGATTTTGAATCACTTGAAAGATGCGAAGCATGTCTGATGGGAAAAATGACTAAGACTCCATTTTCTGGTATGATGGAGCGAGCTACGGACTTATTGGAAATCATACATACCGATGTGTGTGGGCCAATGAGTGTAACATCGCGCGGTGGTTATCGTTATGTTCTTACCTTCACGGATGACTTGAGTAGATATGGGTATATCTATTTCATGAAACATAAGTCCAAAACTTTCGAGAAGTTTAAGGAGTTTCAAAGTGAGGTAGAGAATCAACGTAACAAGAAGATTAAATTTCTACGTTCTGATCGTGGTGGTGAATATCTAAGTTACGAGTTTGGCGAGCATTTGAAGAAATGCGGAATACTTTCACAATTGACACCGCCGGGAACACCACAGCGTAATGGTGTGTCCGAACGTCGTAATCGAACTCTCTTAGATATGGTTCGTTCTATGATGTCACTTACAGATTTACCGCTATCATTTTGGGGTTATGCATTAGAAACAGCCGCATTCACTTTAAATAGGGCACCATCTAAATCCGTTGAAACGACACCGTATGAATTACGGTTTGGGAAGAAACCTAAATTGTCGTTCCTTAAAGTTTGGGGATGCGAAGCCTATGTAAAGAAGTTACAGCCGGACAAGCTTGAACCCAAAGCGGAAAAATGTGTCTTCATAGGATACCCGAAGGAAACTATTGGGTATACCTTCTATCATAGATCCGAAGGCAAAATCTTCGTTGCCAAGAATGGATCCTTTCTAGAGAAGGAATTTCTCTCGAAAGAAGTGACTGGAAGGAAAGTAGAACTCGACGAGGTTGTCGAACCTTCTCTCGAAATTGCGAGTAGCGTAGCACCGGAAGAAGTTCCTGTGGTGCCTGCACCAATAAGAGAGGAAGCTAATGATGGTGATCATGAAACTTCGGTTGAAGTTGCTACAGAGCCTCGGAGGTCAACGAGAACTCGTACCACTCCAGATTGGTATGATTTCGTTATGAATGTCATGTTGGTGGACAACACCGATGACCCTGAGACATATGAGGAAGCGATGATGAGCCCAGATTCCAATAAATGGCAAGAAGCCATGAAATCCGAGATAGGATCCATGTACGAAAACCAAGTATGGACTTTGGTGGACTTATCGAATGGCCGTAAGGCTGTCGAGAACAAATGGATTTTCAAGAAGAAAACAGATGCTGATGGTAATGTTACTGTCTATAAAGCTCGACTTGTCGCAAAAGGGTTTCGACAAATTCAAGGAGTTGACTACGATGAGACTCTCTCACCAGTAGCGAAGCTAAAGTCTGTGAGGATTATGTTAGCAATCGCTGCATATTATGATTATGAGATATGGCAGATGGATGTCAAAACAGCATTCCTCAATGGAGACATTGATGAAGAGTTGTATATGATGCAACCCAAAGGTTTTGTCGATCCTAAAGATGCTAACAAGGTATGCAAACTTCAACGGTCCATCTATGGATTGAAGCAAGCATCCCGAAGTTGGAATCAACATTTTGATAAGGTAATCAAAAGTTTTGGTTTTATACAAACTTATGGAGAAGCTTCTATTTACAAGAAAGTGAGTGGGAGCTCTGTAGCATTCTTAATACTATATGTGGATGACATATTGTTGATTGGGAATGATGTAGACCTTCTTAATAGTGTCAAAGAATATTTGAATAATAGTTTTTCAATGAAGGATCTTGGCGAAGCAGCTTACATATTAGGCATAAAGATTTATAGAGATAGATCGAAACGCCAAATATCATTGTCACAGAGTACATATTTGGACAAAGTTCTAAAGAGGTTTGGAATGGAAGAAAGCAAGAAAGGGTTCTTGCCCATGTTGCCCAATACGACCTTGAGTAAAACTCAAAGTCCGACATCGGCAGAAGATAGAGAAAGGATGAGTAAGACTCCCTATGCCTCAGCCATAGGATCTCTAATGTATGCCATGCTATGTACTAGACCCGACATTGCATATGCTGTTAGTTTAACTAGCAGATATCAAAGTGATCCAGGAGTGGATCATTGGACAGCGGTCAAAAACATCCTTAAGTACTTGAGAAGAACTAAGGATATGGTTCTTTCTTATGGAGGTGATGAACAGCTCGTTGTTAATGGTTACACCGATGCTAGTTGGAACACAGATCCGGATGATTCTAAATCACAATCCGGATACGTATTTATTTTGAATGGCGCAACAGTTAGCTGGAGGAGTGCAAAGCAAAGCGTTGTGGCGAGATCTTCAACTGAATCGGAATACATGGCTGCTTTGGAGGCTTCACAAGAAGCGATATGGATGAAAGAGTTCATTACAGAGCTGGGTGTGGTTCCTAGTGCGCTGGACCCAATGTCTATCTACTGTGATAACATGGGCGCCATAGCCAATGCGCAAGAACCAAGGTCACACAAGAAGCTGAAGCATATCAAGCTACGTTTTCACGCTATTCGAGAACATATCCAGGATGGGGATATAAATATTTGCAAAGTACACACAGATCTGAATGTGGCGGATCCGTTGACTAAACCTCTCCCGAGGGCAAAACATGACCAACACCAAACTGCCATGGGTGTTCGGTATATTACCATGTAATCTAGATTAGATGACTCTAGTGCAAGTGGGAGACTGTTGGAGATATGCCCTAGAGGCAATAATAAATGTTGTTATTATTATATCTTTGTGTTTATGATAAATGTTTACATTCATGCTATAATAGTATTAACAAGGAAACATTGATACTTGTGTGATTTGTAAACTTAATTTGAAGTCCCTAGTATAGCCTCTATACTTCACTAGCTTGTTGGTTGATTAATGATTGTGGTTTCCCTATCATGAACATTGAGATGTTATCAACAACAAGATCATATCGTTAGGAGAATGATATGGTGGACATACTCCTATAGATAAGCGTAGCATAAAGATCAAGTCATTTCAATAGTTCAATTGCTATATGCTTTCTGATACATAGTAACCTAATTCCTTCGACCATGAGATCATGCATATCACCTTTACCGGATGGATGCTTTGATGACATCAAACACCACACCGTAACTGGGTGGTTATAAAGGTGGCATTGAGTGTTCAGAAAGTATTGGTTGAGACACATGGATCAAGAATGGGATTTGTCCATCCATATGACGGATAGATATACTCTGGGCCCTCTCGGTGGAATGTCATCCAATTAGCTTGCAAGCATGTGACTGGCTCACAAGGGATCACATATCACGGGAACGAGAAAAGAGTACTTATCAGTAACGAGGTTGAACTAGGTATGCAGAGATACCGACGATCATAACCTCGGATAAGTAACATATCGTGAGAAAAAGGGAAATTGGTATCGTATGTAAGTGGTTCATTCGATCGCAAAGTAATCGTAGAAATATGTGGGAGCCATATGAATTTCCAGATTCCTCTATTGGTTATTGTTCGGAGAAGTGTCTCGATCATGTCCGCATAATTCACGAACCGTAGGGAGACACACTTAAGGATTCGACGTTGTTTGAGTAGTTATGGTATTATGAGAAAGAGACTGAATGTTGTTCGGAGTCTCGGATGGGATCCGGGATATCACGAGGTGATCCGGAATGGTCCGGAGAATAAGATTCATATAAGGAAAGTCCCGTTTCGGAGTTGCGGAATGATTCCGGTGTTTTCATCGGGAATGTTCTAGAAGGTTCCGGAATGTCCGGCACTCCGGGGGGGAGGGTACATGAATGTGTTATATCAAAGTTGGTATGATTGCATCATGTACTAAGTGTCATCGCTGTCTGAAATAAAGGGTTAATTCAAATCCTAGTTTGAAAAGTCAAATGGCTAGTTTGAAAAGTCAAACTGCCAGTTTTCGGAAAGAGGAGAAGGAGGATTGGTGGAGGCCGACTTGGGGGAGGAGTCCCCTTAGCCGGCGCGCCTCCCAAGGCCGACTTGGGGAGGGACTCCTCCCCTTGGCCGCCGGCCCCTCAAATCTATATAAGGAGGGGCAGGGCTCCCCTCCTAGCACACACAAGTTCCTATCTTCTACCTCCGGTTTAGAGCCGTTTTGGTTTAGAGCTTCTAATTGCTTTAGCCTTCGGTTTAGAGCCTTCTAATTGGTGTGTCTAATTACTAGACCACTAATAGCCTCTCTCATACTCCACCATACTCGCACCGGCTTAAGGCGAAGCCCTGCGGGATTTCCCCTCTACTTCCGGTACCACGCCGTTGTGTTGCTGGAATCGCGAGGAGAGTGCTACAACCTCCGCTGCCTGCTAGAACAAGGGAGAGGAAGGTCTTCGTCGAGTACCGAACGTGTGACCGACTGCGGGAGCGCTGCCGGAACGCAGCGCCGGAAGGATCGTCTACACGATCTTGAGATCGGGAAGAGTACGACTACATCACCCACGAGAATCCGCTCTCGTTAAACGCTTTGGAATCTTCGAGGGTAAGTTATTCCATCGACTCGTTGCTACAATCTAGTAGATAGATCTTGGCTTGTTTGTTTGTATGCGATAGAAAATTTTTGTTTTCCATGCTACGAAGCCCTACAAATTTACCACTGTCAAAGGTTCTAAGTGCCAAGTTTGTCTGCAAGCAAAGCAACCCCGCAAGTCTCATACGGCTGCGAAACCGAGAAACTTAGCACCGCTAGAAATTATACATTCAGATCTTTGTGAGATGAATGGTGTGTTGACAAAAGGTGGAAAAAGGTACTTTATGACGTTGATTGATGACTCCACTAGATACTGCTATGTTTATCTTCTGAAATCTAAAGATGAAGCTTTGAACTACTTCAAAATCTATAAAGCTGAGGCAGAAAACCAACTTGATCTTAAAATCAAGTGGCTAAGGTCGGATCGTGGTGGAGAGTACTTTTCAAATGAATTTGATTTATTCTGTGCGGAACATGGTATTATACATGAGAGGACGCCTCCCTATTCACCTCAGTCAAATGGGGTGGCCGAAAGGAAGAACCGCACTCTAATTGATTTGGTTAACGCCATGTTAGATACATCGGGTCTTTCCAAGGAATGGTGGGGGGAGGCGCTAATGACTGCGTGTCATGTCCTAAACCGTGTTCCTGTAAAGGATAAAACCATGACTCCATTTGAGGAATGGGAAAAGAAAAGGCTTAAACTCTCTTACTTGCGAACTTGGGGTTGTTTGGCGAAAGTCAATATTCCAATACCCAAGAAGCGAAAGCTTGGACCAAAAACCGTTGATTGTGTTTTTCTGGGATATGCTTTTCATAGCATTGGCTATAGATTCTTGATAGTAAAATATGAGGTATCCGACATGCATGTTGGTACAATTATGGAGTCGAATGATGCGACTTTCTTTGAGGACATCTTTCCTATGAAAGGTATGTCTAGCTCATCAAAACAGGAGATGACTAGTTCATCTAGTCACGAATTTTCTATAATTCCTGAACCCACTATGCCGATAGAACACTCTGATGATCATGTGGAGGATGACAATGAAGCTCCCAAAAGGAGCAAGAGACAAAGGACTGCAAAGTCATTTGGTGATGATTTCATTGTGTACCTTGTGGATGATACTCCCACTTCTATTTCAGAAGCCTATGCATCTCAAGATGCTGACTACTGGAAGGAAGTTGTCCGAAGCGAGATGGACTCCATCTTAGCTAATGGTACTTGGGAAATCACTGATCGTCCTTATGGGTGCAAACCTGTAGGATGTAAGTGGGTGTTCAAGAAAAAGCTTAGACCTGATGGTACTATTGAAAAGTACAAGGCACGTCTTGTGGCTAAGGGTTATACCCAAGGAAGGTGAAGAATTCTTCGATACCTACTCACCTGTATCCAGATTGACCACTATTCGAGTACTACTTTCCTTGGCTGCCTCACACGGTCTTCTCGTTCATCAAATGGACGTTAAGACAGCTTTTCTAAATGGAGAGCTAGATGAGGAAATTTATATGGAGCAGCCTGACGGATTTGTGGTAGATGGTCAAGAAGGAAAGGTGTGTAAGTTAGTGAAGTCTCTGTATGGTCTTAAGCAAGCTCCTAAGCAGTGGCACGAGAAGTTTGAAAGAACTTTAAATGCTGAAGTCTTTGTTGTAAACGAAGCTGACAAATGTGTGTACTATCGCCATGGTGGGGGCGAGGAAGTTATTATGTGTCTCTACGTTGATGACATATTGATATTCGGGACCAACCTCACTGTTATCGAGGAGGTCAAAGAGTTCCTATCTCGTTGTTTTGAGATAAAGGACTTGGGAGTGGCTGATGTAATCTTAAACATCAAGCTACTAAAGGATGACAATGGTGGGATTACATTGCTTCAGTCTCACTATGTGGAAAAGATATTGAGTCGCTTCGGGTATAGTGACTGCAATTCTTCTCCAACGCCTTATGATCCGAGCATGCTAATTCGAAAGAATCGAAGGACTGCTAAAGATCAATTGAGATATTCTCAAATTATTGGCTCGCTCATGTATATAGCCAGCGCTACTAGACCTGACATCTCCTTTGTGTCAAATCCTATAGATGATCATTGGCATGCTCTTGAAAGAGTTTTACGCTATTTGAAAGGCACTACGAGTTATGGTATTCACTATACTGGGTATCCTCGGGTACTTGAGGGTTATAGTGATTCAAATTGGATATCTGATGCCGATGAGATTAAGGCCACAAGTGGTTATTTGTTTACACTTGGTGGTGGCGATGTTTCCTGAAAGTCTTGCAAGAACCATCTTAACGAGGTCAACAATGGAAGCAGAACTCACAACATTAGACACGACCACTGTTGAAGCAGAGTGGCTTCGTGAGCTCTTGATGGACTTACTTGTGGTTGAAAAACCAATACCCGCTATCCCAATGAACTGTGATAATCAAACTGTGATCGTCAAAATAAACAGTTCTAAGGATAATATGAAGTCATCAAGGCATGTGAAGAGGAGATTGAAATCTATCAGGAAACTGAGAAACTCCGGAGTTATTGCGTTGGATTATATCCAAATATCTAAGAACCTGGCAGATCCCTTCACAAAGGGTTTATCACGTAATGTGATAGATAATGCATCGAGGGAGATGGGTTTGAGACCCACATTATGAGTTGATCCCAGTGGCAACCCACTCTATGTGATCGGAGATCCCGTGAATTAGAGCTGGGAGACAAGCTGTTGGTCAGCTGAGAGGAGAGTATCCCCATATTATATTTACATCTCCATAAAGATGCAATACTCTCTTAATCTGCATGGCAGGTTGATATTTATCTTAATATGTTCCAAGTGACTTTTTATAAGCGGAGATGTTGTCCTGCAGAACATCTCTTGAGGAACACACCTATGTGAGTCTGACTGTCAAACGTCGCAGTCCATGAGAGTTGGGTGCTCTCTAATAAACTCATGAAAGGCCCTGGAGTATGACGCATAAGCTCCAAACTGCGGGGAAGACGACGGTAGCCCTGTACCGGTCTAGATTTTGTGTGAAACTAGCGCGCAGAAAACTTGTAGTTCAAGGCATAGTCCACTATTCAAGTTGCTAGCTAGTGTAGCATGGAGTTTAACGTGGAAGTTCAACTTAACAGTCTCCACTACACACCGGTATATAAAACAATGTTCTGGAAGAAAAGTGATGTGATGTGCCAATAAGACTTTGTGGGGGGATTGTTGGAATTTGGTGTATATTGGGTTGTTGGCTCATTAGACAAATTCTGAAATTCTCTTTGGCCCACTTGTATATGGCAGCATATGGCTGTGCTAGTGGTGCTCAAGTTTAGTCACACATTGCTAGTTGAAGGGAAGTTGGACCACCTTATATAGTAGAGTGTTACACCACTCACTAAGGTGTGACAAGAAGAGTAGCCCTCGCGCACTCCTCCTCCGACGCCACCCGCCTCGCCTCGCCTCGCCTCGTCACGACGCGCCCGCCGCGGGTTGCGGGAATCTCGCCGAGCCGAGCTTTATTTTGCTTGTTGGAAAAACTGATTATGAGTCATTAACAGACGCGTTAATTACAGTCGTTTCCAGTTTTTATAGACGTGGATGTTACCGACTCGGACGTGGGCTGAGCCCACGATCTTCCTAACCTGCACTATATAAGCGTCCGGGCTAAATCTAATCGACACCTTATCAATACACACACGCACCTACCCTCCAGAACTTTGCTCGCCGCTTTCGTCTTCTCCATCCCGGCTTGCAGCGTGCACCGCAGATCGGGACAGTAGGCCTTCGGAACCCCGCCTCTCGTGAACCTGTACGAGTGAGGGGCGATCAGGTTTTTGGGGGGCGCTCAAGCGCGACTACTGGCAACCACGACGTCGTCCGACGACGAGTTCCCTGACGACGACTTCTTCCCGGACGTCAGCGACCTCTTCGACAACCTCAACATGGGCGACGCTGTTGTGGCTGCTATTCAGCCTACATCGTATGTGATCTCAATTTCTCTCTTTCGGATTATGCTAGAGTTCTTTGTTTTAGCGTTTGGTATAGATGTGATAGGTTTATCTTGTATAGATGTAATCTGCTCATCTACTTTGTTGATCTGCATGATTGGTTTTACTACTATCTGTACGATCATGATTTATCAGTTTATTATTCGGATTAAATCATATAGATTATTGCTTATATTTCCAACACCTTCCTCGGTAGGCTGTTGCGGCCATCCCCTGGGATCGTCTTCATCGTCATCGCCCGAAACTTCACCGACAATGCCGTCATCGTCTCCGATCTACGCGTCGTCCATGCTATGACGCATACGGCGCACCGTCAGTCTGATCAACCGATCCCACGTCCGTCTACGCCAAGCACGTCCCTTGCACGTGTCTACCACCGATCGAGCTATGGGCTGCCGCTGCGTCGCCCCTTCGGGCCGCAGTGCTGCCGTCTTGGTCCTTGCCAACTGGCTGCAAACGCGCTTCACAAGCGTATACGCGCCGGTGGCTCTAGCTGCTGCATCGACTCGCGCCATGCAGCTATGCCGCCCCCTCGGGCCATAGCATCACTACACGCGGTCTACATCGCCATTCCCACTCAACGACGCCCCAGGCTATCTCCACGCTACCTACCACGGTACGGGTCGCCTATGTCCGCGTATGGTATTCGTCACGCCGGGTTCTTTTTCGTCTACATCAAGTACCGCCATCGCACCTCTCTAGGTGTACAGCATGACCACTCTGGATCGCTGTTGGTTTCGCCATCTTATACATCTTCGTCCACAACACCATCGTCATCTTGTCCCCTACGACACTGACGCATAGGTTCATGATGGTCCCTCCTCTTGCGTGCCCGGTTTTGGCAACACGGTGCGTGTCTTCGTCCCCGATGCATCCTTGAGCCTGGCTATCTCGGATCGGCGCATCGTCTTCGTCGGCCTCGACAAAGTCTTCTTCAGCATTGACAACTTCCTCTACGACTGCCTTGATCGCGTCACCGATAAGTTCTTCTTTGCATACTCGGTTTTGGCAAAACCGGAGTGTGCTTTCTTCCCCGACGTGCGCCTAGTTCTGGCAAAACTATGGCCGCACCTCGTCCTCGACAGCTCGGACTACATCGACTTCAGCATCGACACCCCTCGGCAAGCCTCCGCGGATCCTCGACAAGCCACCTCGGCAAGCCTCCGCGGCCCTTGGCAAGCCTCCACGTACCCTCGACAAGCTGCCGCGGCCCCATGACGACTGCCTCGATGCGTCTCTGTCATCCTCCTCGCGCACTATGCGCATGCGACTTCATGTGCAGCTACCTGGACACCGACATCCCCGGCCATGACAGCGACCACGGCGCCCCCTCGCACAACTACCTCGACCAAGGTTGCAGCGCCCAACGCTCTCGGCTACCTCTACATAGGCAGAAAGGGCTATCACCTCGCTTGAGCATCTCACGAGCTTCCTCTACAGTCCAAGCAATCCCGCCGCGACACGCCGTCTACGACACTCCCACTGCTACTGTTGGGGGATATCCGCCTACTGGATTCTATTTCGGTTTCTCTCCAGTCTGATTGTCCACGATGTTCCTGTTGTTCACGACGCTACCGCTACGACTACGGGGGTATTAGAGTATTAGGCATATACGGTTGTTATGATAGTTTAGATAGAGTTAGGGTCTGTTTACGTACAATCCTAATTTGACTTGTACTCAAAATGATCCTATGTAAATCTATATATACTTATCCATCAGGCAATAATACATTTATCATATTCCGCCAAACTCATATTCAAGTACTTCTACTCAGTTAGGATGTAACATCGATGAATTAGCCACCATTTTTGTGTGCTACGTGACCACTACTGACTGTACCCCTGTACCCCTGCCGAGTACGTGGTAAGTTGTTGCCGGCAAGCAACGTGCACCCTCCTGTTGATCCTTGCATGCAACATCTAGCCAGCAAAACCATCAATCAATCAATGCGATCACTGCTCGTACGTGCTACCTTGCCAATGCCAGCGCTATATAAGAACCAGCTCACCGCCATGGTTGACACAACTCAATACAAGCATCCATCCATCCATCTCAAAGCAAAAGCTTGCTAGCACACGCTCGATCGAAGCTTAATTCGCATTGCCAAGGTTCCCAATCAACCGTCGATGGCGAGAGCGCTCGTGCTCGCGGCGGCCCTGATCGTGCTGCTGGCCGCGGCGCCGGCGCCGGCGAGCGCCTTGGACTTCGGCGAGCACGACCTGGCGTCAGAGGACGCCCTCTGGGCGCTGTACGAGCGCTGGCGCAGCCACCACACAGTGGCGCGGGACCTGGACGAGAAGGCGCGCCGCTTCAACGTCTTCCGGGAGAACGTGCGCCTCATCCACGAGTTCAACAAAGGCGACGCGCCCTACAAGCTCCGCCTCAACCGCTTCGGCGACATGACCGCCGACGAGTTCCGCCGCGCATACGCCTCCTCCCGCGTCGCGCACCACCGCATGTTCCGCGGCCGCAAGGAGGGCGGCGCGGGCTTCATGCACGGCGCCGCAAAGGCCGTCCGGGACGTGCCGCCGTCGGTGGACTGGCGGCAGAAGGGGGCCGTGACCGACGTCAAGGACCAGGGCCAGTGCGGGAGCTGCTGGGCCTTCTCCACCATCGCGGCCGTGGAAGGCATCAACGCGATCCGGACCAAGAACCTCACCTCGCTCTCCGAGCAGCAGCTGGTGGACTGCGACACCAAGTCCAACGCCGGGTGCAACGGCGGCCTCATGGACTACGCCTTCCAGTACATCGCCAAGCACGGCGGGATCGCCGCCGAGGACTCCTACCCCTACAGGGCCCGCCAGGGGTCCTCCTGCAACAAGAAGCCGGCGGCCGTGGTCACCATCGACGGGTACGAGGACGTCCCCGCCAACGACGAGGCGGCGCTCAAGAAGGCCGTGGCGGCGCAGCCCGTGGCCGTGGCCATCGAGGCCAGCGGGTCGCACTTCCAGTTCTACTCGGAGGGGGTGTTCGCCGGCAAGTGCGGGACGGAGCTGGACCACGGCGTGGCCGCGGTCGGGTACGGGGCCACCGCCGACGGCACCAAGTACTGGATCGTCAAAAACTCCTGGGGCCCGGAGTGGGGCGAGAAGGGGTACATCCGCATGAAGCGCGACGTGCAGGACAAGGAGGGGCTCTGCGGCATCGCCATGGAGGCGTCCTACCCGATCAAGACCTCGCCCAACCCAAAGCACTCCGGGGACCTCCATGACGAGCTCTGAATGTCTGGTTTAACTAACTATTTAATGGCGCCCCTGCATCTACATCATCAGGGGATTATCATCGCCGCAAGGAGAAAATAAACAATCACTCGATATATATTTGTACTACAGCACATCACATACTTGTAATGCGGTTTCGACCGGCCGATCATATGTACTTGCACACAGTCTGCTTTACAGATCCAGCCATTATGTACACAGTTTGTGTTATAGATCCAGGCACTGCTACTATACTTGTGAAACTACAGTCCAATTTTTTTTATGTAAATAGTGTCTCTGAATGTTAATTGAAGTTGGCATCATGGAAAGGTTTCGGCGGTGTGAAATCATGAGATCCTTACTACTAATATATAGATTTTGTTTACCGGATATTCATGCTCGCAGATGCAAATGCATCCATTGTGAGAGAACATATTTCAAAATATTAAATAATATTTAAAAAAATCGCATAAACATTAGTACATTTTATATTGGTTCACGAGTTTTCGGGATTAAAAAACATTTTATGTGTTGTGTATAAAAAAGACAAAATGTATCATAGGAATACGACTATTCATATAACATTTTTTATCTTTTTATACAGAACACATAAAATATTCTTTCATCCATAAAACTTGTGAACCAACAAAAAATATTCGAATGTATATGTAGATTTATTTTTCAATTTTTTTATATTTTAAAATATGTTTTCTCACAATAGGTGTATTTGCACCTATGAGCTGAATTGCCGCCTCTTTTTTTACCTGAAACGGTTGATAGAAGGGAGAAAAACCGAACATGCCTTTCTAGGCAGGAAAACTAAAATATTATAAAAGAAACAAGAACACTCAACAAGATCATTGTGTTTATATTCATATAACGACTTTGGTTCTTACAATTAGAAGAAAACAAAATATTTTTTCCTTATTCCTAAGGAAAAAGTTCATCGTGACCAATTTACTTTACAGCTTTGCATATGCCTAATCCTTTTAGGAAAATTCTTGGTTCATCTCGTGGTGTAGTCAAACGACTTTTAATAAGGCCTCTTTGTTAAAAAGAATTTTCAGAGGATTCTTAATCCTTATAAACATTTCCACACCAAACTATCTCTCATGGGCCGTTCACACAAGAGCACATGGCATGACACCACTACTCATCAAAGCCGAGAGTCCGATTTTGCAAAGCAGGGTAGAAGTTGCCCGCTCCCACTTTGGAAAGAGTCAACGATGTCGTGGACCGCCAGTCTCGCCTCAGAAACATCAACTGCCATTGGCACCCTGAATGTCGTACTGCTACACATCACCACATCCTTCGCCGATCGCAACATACACCAAAAAATGTCACTACCCCGTTGAGTGCCCCTATGCTACAAAGACGAAGCAATAGTAGATCCTCTGTGGTTAGCGTCGGCACACGTCGAGACAAGTGTGAGCTAACTCGAGGGAAGGAGGACCTTGAACAACAATGCCTCGAGGAAGGTAGATACATGTACGACACT
Source organism: Avena atlantica (assembly GCA_910589765.1). Classification (NCBI taxonomy): domain Eukaryota; kingdom Viridiplantae; phylum Streptophyta; class Magnoliopsida; order Poales; family Poaceae; genus Avena; species Avena atlantica. The sequence goes on from OU342739.1 coordinate 125,502,319, forward strand.
GTTCTGGGTTTTCACCAAGACGAAGATGGGTTACTCACCTCCAATACGCAGACGACACGATGATCATGATTGAAGAATCTACCTTGAATATTGCAAACCTCAAGTTCCTCCTTCTCTACTTCTAGAAAATTTCGGGCCTTAGGATCAACTTTGACAAGAGCGAGATCATTGCTCTCGGGTACTCGCCTAAGGATCAACAAAGGATAGCCGACAACTTTATTTTTTGGCTAGCCTCCTTCCCCATCTCCTACCTAGGGGTTGCCGATCCGTGGTACTTGGATCCTTATTAAGGACCTGGAACCGCTTATGGGTAGAGTTCGCTCAAGGTCCGAGCCTTGGTGTGGTAAATTCACATCAAAGGGTAGCAAGACGGTCATCATTGACTCGTGCATGTACAGTCTTCCCATGTATACGATGAGCCTCCACCTCCTACACGAAGGTGTGTGTGCCTCCTTTGATAAGGAACTATCACGCTTCTTCTGGAAGGGCCCCAAGGGGCACCAAAAGTATCACATTGTGAAGTGGACAGACATTTGCGCCCCTAAGTCACTTGGGGGCATAAGTATCCTAGCTTTCTGACACTTCAATAAGGCCCTATTTATCAAATGGGTATGGCACATCCTGAAAGACGACAGAGGCCTTTGGCTCAAATTGATCAAGGCCAAGTACCTACGAGGCCGCCCCCTCCTGGATTGTGAACGCCGGGATGTCTCACAGTTTTGGCATTCCATCCAGGATATCAACCATGAGATTCAGCTGGGGCTCACCGTCTCCACAGGAAATGGAGAAGGCACCCTGTTTTGGCTAGACTCATGGCTTCGGGAACACCCCCTTCAGGAGGTATGTGTACCCATGCATGTTTGCCATATGCTCCAAGCCATGCTTAGGGTGACAACTGCGAAGCAGGAGGGAACATGGAACATCTCGTTCCATCGGACCTTTGGCCCAGTAGAAATCGAAGCATGAAGGGTGCTTAGGTCGGCTCTGCCGGACATGTTGTCCGAAGAACCCGACTCTATGGCATGGAGGTTGACCCCTTCAGGAACCTTCCTGGTCAGCTCCGCTTACCATGCTCTTTTTAGGCACCCTAACCTCCCATGGACCAAACCCCACTAGAAGGCCCATCTCCCTATAAAGACGAAGATCTTTTGTTTGGCAATTGCTTCGTGATCGCTTACCCTCTTAGGGTCGAAGTGGCCAAAATACATGGGTCGGGCGACGGGCTGTGCCCATTATGTGGGGTCCCAAAGACGGGAACCCACAAAATGTCCACGTGCTCGGCAGCCCGATTTCTGTGGAACTTCACCATGGATGCATTGAGCCCAGACCGGTAAACCCATGATCTCTGTGAATTCCTAAAACCCAGGCTAACTGTGCCGGAAAGGGTCGTCGCCTCTTCTGGCTAGTGTTTGCCGCGATCTCTTGGTCACTTTGGACTATTCGTAATAAGATGGTGATTAAACTCGATGTGCTTCCAACTCGGTGTTTAAACTCTTGGCATGTTTGCAGCTCTGGTACCCGCTCTGTAGACAGCGGGACAAGACGCATATGGACGAGATTCTTCGACTTCTCCTGGAGGCGGCACGGCGGCTCCCCTCTTAATCCAGCTTAGTGATGCCTTTTTTGGTGTTCTCTCGCATGGCATTTGTGTTTTTTTTTTATTTTCCCTTGGATCGTGTTGTGCCGTGGGCCCATGATATTTGTCGTGATTGCGGTTCCCTAGCTTGTTTGCTTGGTTTTTCCTCTCCGTACATGACCCTTCCATATCTTTCATGATGAATTTTTGTTAAGCTATTTTCTTGTCCATGCCACTATAGTTTTTCATGACTTTCCAAGTTCATCTTTGGGTTTGATTGGCCTTCAAGTTCTATATCTCTTTCAGTCACTTTATTTCTTTTAGTCCATCCCATACTCCATGCGAACTGTTTCGAATCTTCTTATTTAATTAATTTTGATAAATTAATCAGCTAACTCCAAAATGACGCTATCGCTCGATATTGTATGAATACTATCTGGAATTTTTTAGATAGTTCATCCTGATTTTCTCAAATTTTGATGTACTTCTTTTTTCAATCTGGATGGGAGCGGTGACCGAGTATTTCTTTCTAGGTCTAGTGTTTTTTTAGGGTTATTATTAGATCTAGCAAAGTGTAGCGATTTGGTCTAAAGGGGGCCTCGATTGCTTTTTCCTTGACCTTGGACCCGTGGGCCATTAGTTCGGCCTGTTGCCACCCGCGCTTGCCTAGTTGGGGCACGTACAGCCCATAGAGCTGGCGTGCCGCACACGGGCCTGCTCGGCTCCTACGTCCCTGCGCCTAAACAGCAGGCAACAATGCCAATAGCTGCTGACTTGCAACTTGAAATCTATGGCTTCCAGCGCTTGATATTTTGGCTAAAGTGAAAAGTGATCTGAGCACTGAATCAACTTGGAGATAGTTTTTAAGTAATAAATAATGCAGAAAATCTCCCTACTTGAAAAAATAAATGGTTGTGCCCATGACGATGAGCAGGGACTCGATCGGCTCTGTTGTGTTTCGGCTGTTGCTGGCCGCACTTGCACTTTTCCCATGGAGCGGAGGAAGCACGTGTGCGGCATGCGACCCAAATGCCCAAACAGCAGGCGAGGACACAACAGATCGATGCGACCTCAAATCTATGAACGCAGACCCTTGTGTCTCATGGTTGTGCTTGGCATCAGTTGCCTCCTCTATATAAGAACCAGCTGACCGGCAATGGCTACCACACCCATCCATCATTCCATCTCACAACATTACTAGCTAGAGTAGCTAGTACGCTCCAAGCCTCACACACGTAGCTAGCCCTGCAAAGGTGAGAATGGCGAGAGCACTCGTGCTCACGACCACCGCGGCAGTGGCCACGCTGGTCTTGCTGCTGGTGGCCGCGGCGCCAGCGCCAGCGATCGCCCTGGACTTCGGCGAGAAGGACCTGGCGTCAGAGGAGTCCCTGTGGGCGCTGTATGAGCGCTGGCGCGCGCAGCACACCGTGTCGCGCAACCTCGGGGAGAAGGCCCGCCGCTTCAACGTGTTCAAGGCGAACGTGCGGCTCATCCACGAGTTCAACCTCGGGGACGAGCCCTACAAGCTCCGCCTCAACCGCTTCGGCGACATGACCGCCGACGAGTTCAGCCGAGCATACGCCTCCTCCCGCATCGCCCACCACCGCACGTTCCGCGGGGACCAAATAAGGAGTGACGACGGCTTCGTCATGCACGACAGCGCCGCCGCCGCCACAAGCCTCCCTTCGTCGGTCGACTGGCGGGCGAAGGGCGCGGTGACCGGCATCAAGGACCAGGGACAGTGCGGCAGCTGCTGGGCGTTCTCCGCGGTCGCGTCGGTGGAGAGCATCAACGCGATCCGCACCGGTAACCTGATGTCGCTGTCGGAGCAGCAGCTCGTGGACTGCGACACGTCCGACTCTGGCTGCAACGGCGGCCTCATGGACAACGCCTTCCAGTACATCGCGAGCAACGGCGGGATCGCCTCCGAGGAGGCGTACCCCTACACGGCGCAGCAGGCGTCCACCTGCGACACGGCGCCGCCCGACGTGGTCACCATCGACGGGTACCAGGACGTGCCGGCCAACAACGAGGCCGCGCTGCAGAAGGCGGTGGCGGCGCAGCCCGTGTCCGTGGCCATCGACGCCAGCGGGTCGCAGCTCCAGTTTTACTCGGAGGGGGTGTTGGCCGGGAAGTGCGGAACTGCGCTGGACCACGGCGTGGCTGTGGTCGGGTATGGCGTCACCGTGGACGGCACCAAGTACTGGGTCGTGAAGAACTCGTGGGGGACTGGGTGGGGCGAGAATGGGTACATTCGCATGAAGCGGAACGTGAAAGCCAAGCAGGGACTCTGCGGCATCGCCATGGCGGCATCCTACCCCGTCAAGACATCGCCCAACCCCACGCAGGGAGGCGTCCTCCGTGATGAGCTCTGATTAATAACGAAGTAATGGCACCCCATATAGCAATAGTGCAGCCATGGTAAGGGGTTTATTACACTAAAATAAATAAATAAATAAGGAATCACGATGAATACATCACATACTGGGTGCACCTGTAATGTACTACTTCAGTACTTTAATTGTAATGCTGTTTCGACTTTATTATACCTAGTACAAAGTTTTCATTTACTTACCGAGTCTTCAGTCTCTTCACATTTACATGTTGAATTATGTTAAGAATCGTTAATGAAGTTGAACCAAAATCAATTCTAACGAGCTTACAAAATACTCTGTTCCGTAAATTAAATTTAGACATATTTTATAACTCGTATCTAGACAAATTCAAGACAACAAATTGGATACGGAGGGTGTATGTAAATTTTGTCAAAAACTAACGCCGTGTAAAGTTTGAAAAATGTCTGAGAGAAAACTATTAACCTCTACTGTATCAAATCAATCTTGTTAGATGCATCATTAACATTGTTTCATATAGTATTATAATTTTTAGGAAGTTATTTTTTTGTAAACTTGGCCGTTTACATTGTTTGACTTCTAGAAAAAATTATACAACTTCTTCTACATACTTCCTCCGGTGCATATTAATAGTCTTAACTTTGTCTACATGTGAATATATCTAGTATAAATACTTAACTAGATACATATAAATATGGATAAAACTGAGACCACTAATATATAGATGGAGGAGTACTAACAACGCAGGAACCAAACGATGCGGACAACAATAATTATGCAGAAATTTCACCATTCTTTATTATTATACTTCAAGAGGTGTGTTGTTTGGGACGCAAGGATATTTTCCGTAGGAAATGGAATTTGTTTCTTTTAATAGTCGACTTGTTGTTTTAAAGCGTGTCAAGAGGATATACATGTTCACCTATCTAGGACCGCTCCCAAGAAAAAGGATCTGGTGACGATCACATCTGCCCCTAACTACACCGCTAAGCCGCCGGTCCCTCCCTCCATCGACCACTCCGCTGACAGGAGGTAGGGGCCCCGGTGCTTCGATTCCAGTTTGTAGTTATAGTTGGCCCAGTGTTTTATTAGGGTGCTGCTTTTATGGAGGAGACGCCTCGCATAGGAATAATTTGCCTCTACCTTTTCTTCATCTTAGCATAATCGGTGGCATCGGCGGGCAAGTGCCCGGGTGTATTGTCGATCCTTGGATTCGGTGAATTTGTGTCTGGTGGTCGGCGATCGACACTCTCGCGGGCGGTGATCGTGTTGGCTGATGTAGTTGTGTTTGGTGTTTTACGGTTGGGCACGTGAATGACAGCAGGTGGCGATGTTTCTCTTCTTCAACTGCATCGGATGAAGTTTGCCGCGTCAGGATCTGGTGACCACAGGGAAGATCCCCCAACAATGTGCCACAGAGTCTCGGTCTTGCCGCTTGCGACAGCTCAGTTTATCGGCTCGAAAATCATCATGCAATGACCCGTTCATCAGCTCGAAAAGCATCATGCAACGACCCGGTTCATCGGCTCGAAAAGCGCCGTTGTATGCGAAGGTGTTTTCCCTAATCTCGGTATTCGCCTCTTTTTTCCGGCGCTGGCATGGGCGGCGAAAGACAATGGTGGATGACATTCCGGTGAGGCACAAGTTTCTTCAAGGATGGAATTGTAACTTTTTTCTCCTTACGACGTACTTTGTGCAAAGTTGTGTGACACGCATGTTTGTCTCATGTGTTGAGACATGTGGAATCTCTAAACAGGTTTTCCAAAGAAATATATGGTTGATTAAAAAAACTTGGTTTTAAAGCATGCGCCCTCGTTAGGGAAAAACCATACGCCTTTGTAATTGTTCTGGCGTAGCCAGTGTCACAGGCTGATTTCAGCCCAAAAAGCCCTAGGCCCGTTTAAGCCCAATCATCAGCCAAGCCAAGCCAAGCCGGAGAGAGAAGAGATGATGATGAGCAGGAGGCGAGCCGTGCAGCTCCTTCGGGAAAGATTCCGGTCCTGTTTCCTCGCGCACCGCAGCGACCGGCCGACGAGCATCCACCGCCCCCAACCCGTCTCCCCCCACTGCAGCAGCGTAGCGCCTTACTCCTCCTCCACCTCCGGAGCCTCTCCGCGCCCAGGGTTTCTCGCCATGGAGGTACTCCGCTCCATCTTCTCCTGTTTCTCCTCGCCCCGCTCAGTAAGTTCCTCCTGGAATTGTCTGATTGCGCTGTGGCTGGCTGGTTCGTGGTCTCGTGAACCTTTGATCTGTAACTTTAACAAGAGTAGGAGCAGAATTGAAGGGGAATTTTTTCGTTTTTTTTTCGATCAAGGGGGCCACTCTGCCGCCAGTTTCACTAAAGAAACTAGAGTTCTCCTTGTGTACACATCTTTGGTAGTTGGTGGTTTATGCACTCTGATCTGACTAAGTCTCTTTGGAGTTCGGACTCGTAGACTCAATCTTATGTGAGATGATCACCTGAGGGCCTGTGATGTGTGGATAGTGGTTAGTGGGAATAGTACTCAATATATCATCCAAATTCCGGGTACACATCTTTGGTTGTTGGTGGTTTATGCACTCTGATCAGAGTAAATCTCTTCGGAGTTAGGAGCCATAGACTCAATCTTAAGTGAGATGATCATCTAAGGGCCCGGGATGTGGATAGTGGACAGTGGGAATCGGACTCAAGGTATCATCCAAATTAGACGTGCGCCAAACTGCTAGGCTATTACAAGGTTTTGCTTGGTGAACATGTTATAACTACCATCGTGCACGCGAGTTAAGATTATTCTGATCTGCCATGATTCATAAATGTTTCAGTTAATTTGTAACAATCATAGGGAACCAGCTTTGTTCACTGAATTTGCCACCATTTAGAATGGACTAGTCAGACTGATTATGTACTATCTACTATGTACCATGTTTCTGCTGGTGGGGACACTGACACAGCATGGACTGTGGTCGAGCGGAGCTAGCGACAAGAACAAGGCTATGGTTGAGCAACTGCAGAGATATGGAGTGATCAAGTCGACCAAAGTTGCAGAGGTCATGGAGACCATCGACAGGGGGCTGTTTGTGCCTCCAGGTGGTTCTCCCTATTTCGATAGCCCAATGGCAATTGGCTACAACGCAACCATATCAGCGCCTCACATGCATGCTGCTTGCTTGGAGCTCCTGGAGGATCATCTGCAGCCTGGAATGCGGGCCCTGGATGTCGGATCAGGTACATATCAGACTTGAGTATGTTCAACCGAATGCAGAGCAGTCTATCAACAGACATATTTATGAGCATGCTACCTAAAAACCATGTGAGAGAGGCAATTTGCCACATTGTCCATGTTTATATTCTCTTCGTCCCTTAATGCCTACTCTCTCCGTCCCATAATATGACAACCAATATAGGGGCAGAGGGAGTAGGTTTGAAGATTCAGTACCAATGCTGGTGTCTGTAGGATAATTTCTCTTTGAGTGATGATAATATTAGCCTGTCTTAGTGGCTGAAATGCGCAACACCATGGCCCTAAACTCACTGTTCTTATTTTTGGCAAATTTGACAGGCACTGGATACCTAACAGCTTGCTTTGCACTCATGGTTGGACCGGAAGGACGAGTAGTTGGTGTTGAACACATACCAGAATTGGTTGCATCTTCTACCGAAAACATCAAGAAAAGTGCAGCAGGTCCACAGCTGTCTGATGGATCCCTCGGTATTCACATCGCTGGTAAGTAGACCAAGTCTCTGTTTTTCAGTCATCTACTTTGCCTATGTACTAGGAATCCCTCTGTCCTAAAAAAGATGTCGCAAATTTATCAAAATTCGGATGTATCTATAATTCTATATACTAAATAGTGTCTAGGTACATCCAAACTTAGACAAATCTGTGACATCCTTTTCAGGACGGAGGGAGTAGTATTTTTAAAACCAGTTAAGATGTAAACAAACTCGCAATTTTCAGTTTATATATATATACAAACTTAATCGAAGAACCTTATTCAGCTATCCTACATTCAGGGGGTGCTTACTTCAGTTGGGGCTAATCTTATTCTTCAAAGTAAATTTGTTCTTTGAACGTGCCATTTATTGTTCACTCTCCATTTTTAATGTGCATGCTTACCCATTTGGTGGAAACCCATAGCAATTGTACCCATCGTACTATTGTGTATCTCAAACTACGTTATTTGCAACTGATACAGATGGTAGGGAGGGCTGGCCAGAGCTCGCACCCTATGACTGCATCCATGTCGGAGCTGCAGCACCACAGATTCCAGAGGCATTGATCGAGCAGCTGAAGCCTGGTGGCAGAATGGTGATCCCAGTTGGGACCGTCTTCCAGGAGCTGAAGGTGGTGGACAAGAAGCTAGACGGCACGGTCACGGTAAGAGATGAGACGTCTGTGCGCTACGTGCCTCTCACTAGCAAGGATGCCCAGTTACAGTCGAATTGATCGCCACATTCTGCCAACCAAATGCCATCTGCAAAGTGGCAATCAAGGCGTTGTTTTTGTACATAAAATTTATCCTACTGTCGCTGTAAAACTTTTGGGTTTGTGGACAACGGATGCTGGCACTTCATCAAGTATTGAAGCATGTGTTTGTGTTTTGCTAAATGTTGTGCCTGCTACTATCTGCGGCTGTCGTGTATGCTTTCTCATAGCAATGCCTGAGATTAACTACTCGAATAGGCACCATGGAAGCACCGGCTATTTAGTGTTTCCTATTTTTTTTCCAGAATTTTAGACCAAGATTCTGGTAAACTAAGATTTTCGGCTAAGAAATTGCTAATTCTTATATATATTTCTTGTTGAAAGTATCTTTGATCCTAGTGATTACGAGTAGGATCGGGGTCGTTGCCGACCTGTCAAAAAAAGCAGCGACTAGAATTTGCTTCTTCATACATACTCCTCTATAAAGCATAAAATAATGCGTGGTAAAAACAAAAATATACAATATTGCATATTCAATCTAAATCAAAGGGCAAATTCTCTTACCTCATACAGATCCCATACTATCCTCTTAAGACATTTTTTACCGGTATTTTCAATTAAACGAAAGAATGAGTACAATGGTGAAAATTGCATAGGTTCCTCCTAGACTTTTTAAGCCGATATACCACCAAAAGGGTGTAACTACTTCAAAACTTGAGTCTGGTTCTATTTTTCCTATCCTTTTTTATATAGTTATTATTGATACGATTCCTTAATTTTTAATCTTCCCATAGACCTTCCGAATAATATTTTGGTTATGCAAACCAAAAGCGTGTTTTGGGTTGTACCAAGTCTGAAACCGAGTGGATTTATGTCCCATATATTTTATATTCTATGTGTTTCTGAAAAACTCTATTCTAGTGTGGATGGCAAAAATGTCTATTTCTTGGTTTCAATAGGACTTTTTACAAGCATTTTTTTCTATTTACTATTATCTAAGTGAAGAAATAATCCATTATGTGCAACCAAGATATCTACAAGACGTAACGTGATGGTTTTTTGTTGTCCTAGTGAAGAAAACCATTCAATTGTGTCATTATCTATTTTACTAGTAGTTAAATACCCGTGCTATGCTACAGATAAAAAACCATATAACCGATCAAGTCAAGCTATTGTCTTCGATCCACACCCAGTTACAATGCTCCTGCAGTGATATCGTCCTGTCATTAACATGGTTTCGTATAGGTTAATGTATCATGTAAGCTAGAAAAATCAAGCATTTCTTTGGTTATGTGAACAATGTAGGTTGTGACGCAAACGTAATTCTGGCCAGCAGAAGTGCACCGGCTGCCCTGCATTCTGTCCTTTGCACAAATACCATAATGCATTACCAACAAAACCTTATATTATCATGAGAACACTAGGGCATCATTACAGTAGCCTACTTGAAAAGTTGAACTCATTGCGTTTTCAAGAAATTAACATGATGGCATCAACAAGTGTGACAAAACATGGGATGGGAGGGGGGAGGGGAGAACCCAGCATCAGGAGGCTAATGCAGGATCTGGCCGCATTCTTCCGCAGTTACATTTCAGCATTCTGTTCTTATCTGTCAATGATAAAGATCCAGCCATGCTCTCCATCTCTCCACTGAATTAGAACCCTCGCTGGGGTCGCTCAGCTGCAACGTTCACTCGGAGAGGGCGGCCATCCAACTCCTGGAGTTCATGATAACAGCAGATTAGCATCAGTCAGGAGAAAACTATTTTGCTTCCATGTTCTAATGTTGTTATTATGCAATATTCGAGAATGATATGATGTTCTCACCTCTCCATCAAGTGCTGAAATAGCACTGTCAAGATCCTCCTTTGAAGCCATAGTTACAAAGCCAAATCCTCGTGAACGCCCAGTTTCTCTGTCGTACACGACTGTAGCATTCAGTACTTCCCCATGCTGGCTGAACAACTGCACCAGCCTAGAGTCTTCCGCTTGCCATGGCAGGTTGCCAACATAAGCTCTGAAAGCAGATGCGAATTGTCGAGGAGGTCTCTCCACACGGGAACCCCTTTGAGCTGCCCTGTTTACGTTCAGGAGTCTCCCGCTAATGTCCTGTTGAACAGAAGTTACCTAGTCAGCTATTAAGCAGACTATGAAGCTTATACATTCTGCTATATTATTTTCAGGTGTACTGAAAGTCTGCAACTGAGTTGGTCATCAAACATGTTTCGAGTCAACTGAAGGCACATATAATTTCATGTGTAATGGCAGCATATATCAATAACTTGAAGATATGCAAGTGATGGAAGATATGAAACAAGATTTAGTTATATGTGGACTCTAAGCAATTCAAATAACTAAGTGAATTAGAAGATAGAAATGAGTGATGGAAGATATGAAACAAGATTTAGTTATATGTGGACTCTAAGCAATTCAAAGTGAATTAGAAGATAAAAATGCACTCACGTAGCGGTTGAACGTCTCAATGGCTTTGTCAGCTTCCTCAATGGTACTCATTGTAACAAATCCAAATCCACGGCTCTGGCCTGACTCTCTGTTGTAAATGACCTGGAGTTCAAAGCCAGGTCAAATAACAAACACAATTTCTAGCAAGTGGCAATGGCAACGGATAGGATTCACAGTGAAAGGGACCCCAAGATTGCATCAATTATCAAATATTCAGAATATATAGACTCATACACTTACCACTCATTAACATCTGATCTGACAACACAAACAGAACGCAAAATGTAAAATCCCAACCGTTTGCACCTAACAAAATGGATAATTTTCAAGGCACTGCCTCACGCACAGGTTATTAATAATAGTAAGCACAAGCTATTACTCAATTTTAGCCCTCGCACAAAAAGCCAACAACCAACCTCGTCCCTAAAAGAAAAAACCAACCTAGAACATAACCAGTGCATACTACTAACAGGGTAATCAACTAATCGAACCCATCATATCAGGAAACGCATAATTATTTTAGGTGTTGCAGCGGCAGGCTCACCTCGGCGACCTCGACGACGCCGGCCTGGTCGAAGAGCTGGGCGAGCCGCTCGCTGTCGACATCGTACGGCAGGTTCCCGACGTAGATTTTGGCCTCCTCGGGTGGCTCCGCCGCGTAACCCTCATCCCCACCGGAGGCCGCCACCGCGGGTTCCTCCTCCGCGACAACCTCCTCCGGTACAGTCTCTTCGGCCTCGTCCGTCTCGGCCCAGTCGAGGCCCGCCTCGGCTGCGTCGGAGGAGGCGACGAGGGGCGTGATGGGGAGGCGGGGGCGGGTGGAGCGGAGAAGCGGCGCGCGAGAGAAGAGAAGCGGGAGGGAGGCGGAGGCCGGGGCGAGCTTGTGGTGGGCGGGGAAGGCGGGGTGGAGGAGCGAGGCGTCGGTGGCCGCGGCCATGGCGAGGGACATGGCGGTGGCCATGGTGGAGCGGGAGAAGGGGATAAGGGGGTAGACACGAGGAGGGGAAGGGATTTGAGCTTGAGGTGCTCCCAGCTCTGAATTGGCTTTTTTATATGCGCCGCTGTAGTTTTGGTGGGCTTCTCACAGGCTTTCTAGTAAAGCCTTTTGGATTGTTTTGGGGCTTAGTCCAAATGGAAAGCATGACGAACTTTTTTTTGACGGGGAAAGTATGCCGAACTACGTCTAGCACAGAATTCTCTCAGAATGTTGACACAGAACGTCCCCCCCCCGGCGCCACCACCTATCCTCGAAATAGGTTTGTGACCCGCTATATTTATATAGCAAATCATCAATACAAGAAGGACACCACCGCTGGGACAAAACAGCATAATCCGAGCCTAAGAAAAACAATGCCGATAACGGCGGTTCGACGAAAACGAAGATGATACTCCACCGCTGCGCCCTCCGACGAAATTCCACCATGATCTATCGCTTCGAAGCGCCGTGCACCAAGCAACACCTCCAAGAAGGGGAGCGACGATGACGCCGCTGCTGCCCGGATCGTTCCAAGGGATATCCCTGGAACCAATCCTAGGGTTTCCCCCGGTCCACAACGGGGGGTGGGGAAGAGGGATCTCTGACGCCCTTTAGGAAGGAAGGTGACACCCATAGGCGTCACCGTGCCGGTGCCGAGACAGGGATTTCTCCCAACCCCCCAAAAAACCACACCTTCGGGCCCTCCGGAACGTCCGCCAACCTTGTCGCCCACCAACGCGCGCCACCACGGTTTTGCAATCACCCCCGCCATCTCACCGAGGTCCACGTCGCGAGGTTGGTAAAGACGAGAAGCAAGGAGCACCGGCGAGGGTCAGTGGTACAACGCCTCCCGGGAGGGAACTACCTCCACCGCCTCCGTCGCCGGGAGGCGGTAGCCGACCGGGTGTAGCAGCAGGACACACCAGGTCCCCTGGCCCAGCCGAGCCCGAGAGGGCCCGTGAAGTCCCGCCGCAACACTGCAGCAGGGGCACCTCCGCCGCCACCAACCCATGACCTAGCTCTGCTACCTCATCCACCGGAGAATCCATAGTCGCGCCAGGCATGGCCCGGCCAGGCCCATATGGAGCCCTTTTGGGCCCAGATCTGGGCTAGTTGGGCGTTGCCGACCGCCCGCCGGCGACCAGCCAGCCACGCTGGCCTCCGCAGCCCCCCGCAGCCAACGGCCATGCTGCCGCAACACCACCACCCGGTCAAGGGTCTCACGCCGTCGAGTCAGACCATCCACCACCGAGGAGCACCGACGCTGTCGGGAGGCCCTGCCCCTCCGTTCGTTCGTCGGGAACAGGACAACCCGCTGCCGCCAGCCCGCGCGGGAGAGGCCCGGTGACTTACGCCGGCGGCGGCGGCCGGGGAGAGGGAGAGGGAGGGGCGGTGGGTGGACGGTGGCTAGGGTTCACCCGTCACCCGCAGGGGGCGTGCGACCGAACGGGTGTAACAGCGGCGCCACCACCCATCTGCTCCCTCTGTTTCAAAATATAAGATGGTTTAGCTTTGTGAATGAAATGTATCTAGACTTTTTTAGTGTATAGGTTCACTCAAGTTTGAAATAAACCTACTATTAAAAAAAGTCTAGATACATTTTATTCATAAATCTAAAACATCTTATATTTTGAAACAAAGGGAGTAGGACATTAAACAGTACCCTGGACAGGAAATGGATCTCGGGCTGGCCGCTTAGGTTAATGTGCCCGGTCCAGACTCAAACTGTCCGTTGCCCAAACTTTTTTTTCATCATTTTCAAAACATAATTTACATAGTGCAAAAAAACCTATCTACACGCGGGCGCTGGCGGCAACCGAGGCAGCTACTCATCCTCGTCCATTGAGAGGTCGATGTAGACACCAGGAATGGTGGAACCTCCTGCCCTGTCCATGCGGCATGCGGCGGCGCGTGCGGTGGCAGCGGCAGTAGAGGTGGTAGCTCTGCCTCGTGCGCCACCACCATCGCAGTGAGCTGGATGATGTCCTCCAGCCCTGGCCCGGGTGTACTTGCTGCCCTTGTCCTACTTGGACAACTTGATGGCACGCGCGGTGGCCACCTTCTCATCGTAGCCTGGCGGGAGGGTGACCCTGCCCTCCTACTTCACAATGACGCTTGTCCCGTCACCGTTGCCGACCTCCTCCTGACCTCCTTGTCATCGACTTCTTATCGTCGAAGTGAGTGGCAAGGTTGTCATACTCTTTCCCCGACTAGAACTCACCCCGATACGAGCTCGCCCGCTGCGCATCGTGCTCCCAATTGAGGCACTTCACCCAGAAATCCTATTGATGGTACCGGCAGTCGTGCCACAGCATCGGCGGAGCATCTTTATGCGGCGAAAAATCTTTGCTTCCAGCGTCGGCCCGTCAACCGGCAGATCGGCACCGCAAGCCTATCGGTGTTGAGGTGCCAGTCGCTAGGGAGGGACATATCATGGTGATCGCATGGCTCCTCCTCGTCCCAACGCCAAATGCAGTCATGCACCAGCACGTACCGACGGTCGCGTTCTCGTTGTTTAGGCTGCGTTGCGGATACATCCGCTACCAGGCCCATGAAATCTTCTGCTCGTGGAGGCGGCGATAGGTTACGATGGCGTTTGACCAGAACCGCTCTGATGCGTGGTGGGTCCGGTGACGTTGGTGATAACATGAGGACGAGCCTGCCTCATGGTCACTGGCGGTCTTCTTTAGCCACAACGACTTCTTCATGGCGCTGGCTATGGCGAGAGGGGGAGGGCAATGGCGCAGGCGGGGGTGTGAGGAGAGACGACAACATGGCCAGTGTAAGAAGCCCCGACAAGCTTCAGCATAAATGTCGGCACAGGAGTTCAGGCGGCACATCGCATCGGTCAGCATCGGCATTGATGGCCGTGGCTGCTGCCGCTAGTCAGCCTTCTAAATGCCAGTGGGCAGCGCCATCATAGGCATTAGGAATGTGGAGTCCGTTGGGTCGCTTCCAAGCGGTCCTAGTGCAAGCGAGGGAGGACACACGCTTGGTCCGCATCGTGTCCAAGTCAACGCATTTGTGCCCCAAATTTGGTGGACGGATGGGTCGCACCGGATGTGTCGGTTTGTTTGGGTCACGCTGTTGGAGCCTGTGAATGGGTTTGGACCAGCTTAGACCGGATGGGTCGTTTTGCTGGAGATGCCCTGACTCTGGCATATAAGGCATAGAAAGGCGGCATATCAGCTCAAGAGCGCTAGCCGGTTCCATCTCCCTCCGCTTGAGTGGTGGGAGTGGCATCTGGGCAATGAATGTCTCAACCATACCCCCACACCGGTGATGACTTTCACGGTGGCGTCTCGAAGTTAATGGCAACATGTGATGCTCGGTCTTTTAGATCGACAGTTTGGTCTTCTCGCCGGTCTTCATATCTACCGAGATCAATTTCTCGGTGTGTCGATGGCGTTCATCGCTATCCATGATGGTGCTGGTGATCGAGGTGTGGTGGTCTCTTTGGAGCAAGATTGTTGGTATGGAGGTGGTGGATTTGTCGTTCTTGTTCGACTTCAACGATGAGAGACGGGGGATCTTGGTCCAAGATAGCATGGGACATCCCTCAATCGACGTGCCATAACGACATGTGTCTCGCTACATGCAGCAGGCCTATTCATCAACTCACAAAGTCACGTTGCTGATGGTGCTTTTTTTGGATCTTGTAATGTTGGAGGTTTGGCATCTCTTCTGGCGTGCATCTCGGCGACGTTGGAGATGGGCGAGGGTCGTTGGCTTTGGTGATTGAAGCAAACCCTAGTTTTATTTTCATAGGTGATTGAAGCAAACCATAGTTTTATTTTCATATTTCTTGATCTCTTATAATTTTATCTGAAAAGTTTTCACGACAATCATTTTATCTCGGTCTGTCTTTTAGTGTCCATATGTGTTACTTCAGGTAACTTGATTTTATTAATGAAATATGTGGTTATTCTAAAAAAGTTCTCTCAAAATAAATATGGATAGGATAAAAATAGTTGTTAGCGGCACAGCAACCTGACAGGAGGAGAAAATCCACAATCTCAGTTGGCTTGATGTTCAAAAAAGGAAACACTTCGCCCACTCCTTCTTGCTTCCCCGGGGGTGGTAGGGGCGCCGCCACTACTCCTGCCCTAACGACTCCCTTGACCCCCTCTCCCTCATCACCACCACCAGCAGAGGTCATCGGGTGCAGCCCAAGTGGTGCTGGAAGAAGCGGATAGCCTTTTCCCGTGCGTTGGAGGCGGGACCTGGGACCCGTTTCAGCCGACGGCGGTTCTCGCTGGGATGGCGGAGGTCCAGATGCAACAGGGAGGGATCAAAGCGGCGGCGCGTCTATTGACGAGGTTTGATCTCGTCAATGCCCATTGTTATGGACTTGGGTGTTTGAGAAGATGGGGATGCTGGAGATCGCGGAACGGTTAACATACAAGCAACACGGGACACGAGATTAACCCTGGTTTAGGCCCCCGGAGGGAAAACCCTACTCATGCTTGTCTGCTCTTGATTATGGCGGAACCGAAGGTTATAGGGGTGCGCAGATGCAATATGGCGTGAGGTGCGTGACGAGGTTTAATCTGATTGTTTTCCGGCTTTCCGAAGATGACGTCGAGCCCTATTTTGCCCAGGGGGAATATGCCCTTTCCTGGGACAATGTCGTGGAACGTTGTGTCTGATTGTTCCAGGCTGCATTGCGGGATCCGCATAGCTGCTAGGGTGCTCACGAACATTAGGTTGATGCCGTTGCCGCCGTCCATGAAGACGCGACTCATCTCGAAGCCTCCGATCTGCGCCTCCAGCACCAGGGCAGCATGACCTGGGCGAGGGATCTGGCAAGGGTGATCCGCGCGAGTGAACGTGATGCAGGACTCCGATCCACTGAGGTACTCAGGGATTGCAGGCGGAGTTGAAGGGTT
The DNA here is from genome assembly GCA_910589765.1 of Avena atlantica. Classification (NCBI taxonomy): domain Eukaryota; kingdom Viridiplantae; phylum Streptophyta; class Magnoliopsida; order Poales; family Poaceae; genus Avena; species Avena atlantica. Next base: position 125,518,983 of record OU342739.1, read on the forward strand.
TCGCGGCATAGTAAATCAAAATTTTCTACGGATGCGAACAGATGGAAAGCCAAGATCTAATCTAGGATATGCAATCAACGAGAGAGATTGGATTAGATCTTCATACCCTTGAAGATTCGCACAGCGGAACGTTCGTCGGAACGTGGGTGATGTAGTCGTACTCGCTTCTCCTTCTTGCGATCTGATCCGATCTAGCACCACGAGTGGCGGTGCCTCCGTGAGATGCACACGTGCAGCACCTCGACGTCTCCTCCTTCCTCGGACCAGCAAGTATGGTGGAGATATAGATTGGATCTACAACACGACGGTGTGGTGTATATGGTTGAGAATTTCTGCAGCAGGGCTTCGCCTACAAACAGTCGGGAGGGAGAGAGGAAAGCTAGCAAGGCGGCTAGGGTTTTGAGGAGAGGTGTAGGGATTTTGTGCACCCCCACCCCTCTTTATATAGAGGGGGGGCGCAGCCCTAGCCCCTCCCCCAAGCCCAAAGGATAAGGAGTGGGGGGCATGGACTCTCCCCTCTTCTAGAAACCCTATCTCTAGTTTAAACGATTTAAACTCTCTAGGATCGGCTGGGCCCTATGGGGCCTTGTGCCCCTGGCCCAATGCGGCCGGGACACTCCCTCATAGGCCCATGCCCCCTCCCGGAAGGTGGCGCCACGTTGGTCCCCTTCCGGAAGGTTCTAGAAGCTTCCGGTACAATACCGATTAACCCGGAACAATTCCGAACTCCAAAAACTGCATTGCCTTATATGAATCTTATTCTCCGGACCATTCTTGAACCTCTCGTGATATCCCGGATCCCATCCGAGACTCCAAACAAAAATTCATAAACCAATTATCCAATCTATCCTAGCGTCAAGACACGTTAAGTGTGTGACCCTGCGGGTTCGAGAATATGCAGACATGATCTTCTATCAATAATCAACAGCGGGGTCTGGGCACCCATATTGACTCCCACACATTCATCGATGATCATATCGGATGAACCACGATGCCAGGATTCAATCAATCCCATATATATATTCCCTTCGTCTCGCGATATTTTACTTGCCCGAGATTCGATCGTCGGTACCGTCATACCTAGTTCAATCTCGTTCATAGCAAGTACTTTACTCGTTCCGTAATCCGATATCACTTTGTGATTAACTCCTTAACCACATGCTTGCAAGCGGTGTTGATATCGATTACCGAGTGGGCCCGAAGTATATCTCTCCGACTTGGGAGGGACAAATTCCATCTCGATACATACAACCCAACAGATACTTTCCGATCACCTGAGAGACACCTTTATGATCACCCTCTCATAGGATGACGTTTGATGACCTCAAAGCTTTCTTCCGATACCAGGGATTTGTATTATCTCATGGTCTAAGGAATACAATATTTGACATAAGAAAAGCTTCGCAAAGACGAACACGATGACACGATCTAATTGCTTTGCTTAGTTTGGGTTTGTCCATCATATCATTCTCCAATGTTATGATCTCATTATCAATTGACAACTCATGTCTATGGTTAGGAAACCTTAACCATCATTGATCAATGAGCTAGTCCATAGAGGCGTACTAGGGACACGGTGTTGTTCACAAACCACACAAGTATTAAAGTTTCCGCTTAATACAATTCTAGCATGGAATATAAACTTTATCATGAACATGAATTATGATAATAACATCTTTATTATTTCCTCTAGGGCATAATTCCAACAGTCTCCCACTTGCACTAGAGTCAATAATCTAGTTTACATCTGGTAACAATCTCACACCCATGGCACTGAGGTGTTGATCATGTTTTACACGTGGAAGAGGTTTAGTCAATGGATCTATGACATTCAGATCTGTATGTACTTTGCTAATCTTCAGATCTCTATCTGCAATATAATCTCGGATTATATGAAACTTGCGGTTGATATGCTTGTTCTTTGGATGATATCTTGGTTCCTTAGCGAGTGCTATGGCGCCAGTGTTGTCACACAATATCTCCAGTGGGTCCAATGCACTTGGAACCACGCCAAGCTCAGTGATGAAGTTTCTGATCCAAACTCCTTCACTTGACGCTTCTGCAGCAGCCATGTATTCCGCTTCTACTGTAGATCCCGCGATCACGCTTTGCTTGCAGCTTCTCCAGCTCACAGCTCCTCCATTCAAAATATAAACGTATCCTGTCTGAGATTTGGAATCATCCTTGTCGGTGTCAAAACTAGCGTCGACGTAACCTTTTACGACAAGTTGTTCATCACCCCCATAGACTAAGAACATTTCTGTAGTCCTATTTAGGTACTTTAGGATGTTCTTCACGGCTGTCCAGTGTTCCACTCCTGGATCACTTTGATATCTGCTCGTCAAACTAAGAGCAACACATCCGGTCTAGTACACATCATGGCATACATGATAGAACCTATGGCCAAGGCATAAGGCACTTTGCTCATAGCTTCCCTATCATTTACCGTAGCTGGACACTGAGCCTTGCTCAATATCTTACCTGACAACATAGGCACTGAACCTTTCTTTGCCTTATCCATTCTGGACCTTTTCAGAACTTTGTCTAGGTATGTACTCTGGCTTAAAGCTATCAGGCGTCTTTGTCTATCTCTATAGATCTTGATGCCCAATATATAAGCAGCTTCACCTAGGTCTTTCATTGAAAAACATTTGTTCAAATAACTCTTCACATCGTTAAGCATGTTGATGTCATTTCCGATAATCAATATGTCATCCACATATAGTACCAGAAACGTCACCGAGCTCCCACTCACTTTCTTGCAGATACAAGCTTCGTAGCAATTTGGAACAAATCCAAAGCTCTTGATCACTTGATCAAAACGAAGGTTCCAACTCCGAGATGCTTGCTTCAGTCCATAAATGGAACGCTGAAGTTTGCATACTTTACTAGCATCCTTATGATCGACAAAACCTTCGGGTTGCATCATATACAACTCTTCATCAATGTTGCCATTGAGGAACGCAGTCTTGACATCCATCTGCCATATTTCATAATCATGAAACGCAGCAATTGCTAATAAAATCCGAATGGACTTAAACATCGCTACGGGAGAGAAAGTCTCATCGTAGTCAACACCTTGAACTTGTCGAAAACCTTTCGCGACAAGCCGTGCTTTATGGACGGTAACATTACCATCCGCGTCCGTTTTCTTCTTGAAGATCCATTTGCACTCAACGGCCTTTCGGTCGCTAGGAGGGTCCACCAAAGTCCATACTTGGTTTTCGCTCATGGATCCCAATTCGGATTTCATGGCTTCTAGCCATTTCTCAGAGTCTGGGCTCATCATCGCTTCCTCATAGTTCGTAGGTTCACTGTCTTCTACTAACAAGACAGTCAAGACAGGGTTGCCGTACCACTCAGGAGGGGCACGCGACCTTGTCGACCTGCGACGTTCAGTAGCAGCATCGTCCGAAGCTTCATGATCCTTGCCATTAGCTTCCTCTATTGTTGGTGCAGGCGGCACTGGAACAATTTCAGGTGCTGCGCTACTCTCCAATTCAAGAGAAGGTTCAATAACCTCGTCAAGCTCTACTTTCCTCCCACTCACTTCTTTCGAGAGAAACTCCTTCTCAAGAAAGGAACCGTTCTTTGCGGCAAACACTTTGCCTTCGGTTCTGTGATAGAAGGTATACCCAATAGTTTCCTTAGGGTATCCTATGAAGACGCATTTCTCCGCTTTGGGTTCGAGCTTGTCCGGCATCAACTTCTTGACGTAAGCTTCGCATCCCCAAACTTTAAGAAATGACAACTTAGGTTTAGCACCAAACCACAGTTCATACGGTGTCGTCTCAACGGATTTAGATGGAGCCCTATTTAAAGTGAATGCAGCGGTTTCTAATGCATAACCCCAAAATGATAACGGAAAATCAGTAAGAGACATCATTGATCGGACCATATCTAATAGGGTTCGATTCCGGCGTTCAGACACACCATTGCGCTGTGGTGTTCCGGGTGGCGTGAGTTGTGAAACGATTCCACTTGCTTTAAGATGCGTGAGAAAATCATAACTCAAATATTCACCTCCACGATCGGATCGTAGAAACTTAATCTTTCTGTTACGATGGTTCTCCACTTCATTCTGAAATTCCTTGAACTTTTCAAATGTTTTAGATTTATGTTTCATTAAATAGATATACCCATATCTACTTAAGTCATCGGTAAAAGTGAGGAAATAGCGATATCCACCGCGCGTCGAAACACTCATCGGTCTGCATACATCGGTATGTATGATTTACAACAAGTCCGTTGCTCGCTCCATCATGCTGGAGAACGGGGTTTTGATCATCTTGCCCATGAGGCATGGTTCGCATGTTTCAAATGATTCAAAATCAAGAGACTCCAAAAGTCCATCAGAATGGAGTTTCTTCATGCGCTTTACACCAATATGACCTAGACGACAGTGCCACAAATAAGTAGTATTATCACTATCTACTTTGCATCTCTTAGCCTCAATGTTATGGATGTTTGTTTCATCCCTTTCGAGATTTAGAAGAAATAAACCATTTACAAGAGGTGCATGACCATAAAAGATGTTACTCATATAAATAGAACAACCATTATTCTCCGATTTAAATGAATAACCGTCTTGCAATAAACACGATCCAGAAATAATGTTCATGCTCAACGCAGGCACATAATAACACTTATTAAGGTTTAAAACTAATCCCGAAGGTAAAACTAAGGAGAGCGTGCTGACGGCCATCACATCAACTCTTGATCCGTTGCCAACGCGCATCGTCACCTCATCCCTCGCAAGCCGCCGTCTATTCCGTAGCTCCTGTTTCGAGTTACAAATATTAGCAACTGAACCGGTATCAAATACCCAGGCACTACAACGAGGGCTAGTAAGGAAAACATCAATAACATGTATATCAAATATACCTTTGATGGTGCCAGCCTTCTTGTCCGCTAAGTACTTCGGACAGTTGCGCTTCCAGTGACCCTTTTCCTTGCAATAGAAGCACTCAGTGTCCGGCTTAGGACCAGACTTGAGCTTCTTCTCAGCAGGAGCATTGCGCTTGACGCCGCCCTTCTTGAAGGGCTTCTTTGCTCCCTTACCTTTCTTAAAGGAGGGCTTGTTGACCATCAACACATGATTATCTTTCTTGATGTCCACCTTCGCAGCCTTTAGCTTTGCGAAGAGCTCGGTGATCGTATCAGTGGAGCCAATCTGATTATGAGTCACTACAAAACTTTTGTAGCTGGGAGGGAGTGATTGCAGAACCCTGTCAATCTTGAGCTCCTCTGGAATCGTGCATTCTAGTTTCTCAAGGCGTTGAGTGTAGCCCGTCATCTTAATGGCGTGCTCACTAACGGAACTCCCTTCCTCTATCTTGCAGTTAAAGAACTTCTCGGAGATCTCATATCTCTCAGAACGGGCCTGAGTCTGAAACATGGTTTTCAACTCTTCGAGAATCTCAAAGGGCCCGGGATACTCTTCAAAACGATTTTGAAGTTCCGGTTCCATAGCAAACAACATGGTGCTCTTAATCACACCATAATATTCTTTACGCGACTGATAGACAGCTTTCTCATCAGCCGGCGCAGTTGCAGCAGGGGGGTCACCTAACGCTTTCCCAAGGACATAGTCCTTTTGTCCGCCAGACAGAATGATTCTTAGATTGCGGAACCAATTGGTGAAGTTAGACCCATTGTTTCTAAGCTTTTCCTTCTCAGCAAAAACGTTGAAGTTGAAGTTGGATTTGGCCATGTGATCTACAGTATTTGCAAGTACAATTTAGACTATGTTCATGATAAATAGTTCAACTTAATCAAATTACTAGATGAACTCCCACTAAATTCAACATCCCTCAAGTTTTTTTAGTGAACACGATCCAAATTCACCACACCTAATCCGATCATCACGAGAAGAGATGTGGTTTCAATGGTGGACAACAAAGTGTCGATCATATCATTCATATGACTCATGCTTAACCTTTCGGTTCTTGTGTTCCGAGGCCATGTCTGTACATGCTAGGCTCGTCAAGCTAGACCCAAGTATTTCCGCGTGTGCAAAACTGGCTTGCTCCCGTTGTATGTGAGCGTAGAGTCTATAGCACCCGATCATCACGTGATGCTTGGACACGACGAACTTTCGCAACGGTGCATACTTGGGGAGAACACAGTTTTTATCTTGATCTTTAAGTGAGGAATCATCTTATAATGCTACCGTCGCGATCTAAGCATAATAAGATACATAAAGGATAAACATCACATGCATATAACTTTATGTGACATGGTATAGCCAATCTTCGCGCAATGATCTCCATCTTGTGTGTTCCGGCATGATCTCCATCACTCCACCATGATTGCCTTCACCACGAATAGCAACTACAACTATTGCTAACTACTTAGCGATAAAGTAGAGCTATTACATGGCGTATAAGAAGTTGACTCGCAGGTCATACACAATTATAAAGACAACCATATGGCTCCTGCCGGTTGTGTACTCATCGACATGCAAGTCGTGAAACATTACAAAACATGATCATCGCATACATTATACACATCACATCTTGGGCCATACCATATCACAGAAAACACTCCCTGCAAAAACAAGTTAGACGCCTCTACTTTGTTGTTGCATGTTTTACGTGGCTTATGGGAGTAGATGCTAAGAACGATTCTTACCTACGGAAAGACACAACGGTGATATTATGGTTGCCAAACTCCGGTGTTAATCCCATGACAACTATAGTGAGAGAAACTGACATCCACTAGCCGCATGTGTGGAACAAGCCACGCGTCAAGTGCGGAGCCGGTCTCGCGAACGACGTCGCGTAAGGTTGGCCTGGACCGCTTCAATCTCACTATCCCGCGTCATAAGAAGAACACAAACAAGAGGCTTGCAACAGAAAACATTAACGCCCGCAACAACCATGTTGCGTTCTACTCGTGAAACACATCTACGCATAGATCTAGCTCTGATACCACTGAAGGGTTTCGCGGCATAGTAAATCAAAATTTTCTACGGATGCAAACAGAGGGAAAGCCAAGATCTAATCTAGGAGATGCAATCAACGAGATAGATTGGATTAGATCTTCATACCCTTGAAGATTCGCACAGCGGAACGTTCGTCGGAACGTGGGTGATGTAGTCGTACTCGCTTCTCCTCCTCGCGATCCGATCCGATCTAGCACCACAAGTGGCGGTGCCTCCGTGAGATGCACACGTGCAGCACCTCGACGTCTCCTCCTTCCTCGGACCAGCAAGTATGGTGGAGAGATAGATTGGATCTACAACACGACGGTGTGGTGTATATGGTGGAGAATTTCTGCAGCAGGGCTTTGCCTACAAACAGGTGGGAGGGAGAGAGGAAAGCTAGCAAGGCGGCTAGGGTTTGGAGGAGAGGTGTAGGGATTTGGTGCGCCCCCACCCCTCTTTATATAGAGGGGGGGCACAGCCCTAGCCCCTCCCCCAAGCCCAAAGGATAAGGAGTGGGGGGCATGGACTCTCCCCTCTTCTAGAAACCCTATCTCTAGTTTAAACGATTTAAACTCTCTAGGATCGGCTGGGCCCTATGGGGCCTTGTGCCCCTGGCCCAATGCGTCCAGGACACTCCCTCATAGGCCCATGCCCCCTCCCGGAAGGTGGGGCCACGTTGGTCCCCTTCCGGAAGGTTCTAGAAGCTTCCGGTACAATACCGATTAACCCGGAACAATTCCGAACTCCAAAAACTGCATTGCCTTATATGAATCTTATTCTCCGGACCATTCCGGAACCTCTCGTGATATCCCGGATCCCATCCGAGACTCCGAACAAAAATTCATAAACCAATTATCCAATCTATCCTAGCGTCAAGACACGTTAAGTGTGTGACCCTGCGGGTTCGAGAATATGCAGACATGATCTTCTATCAATAATCAACAGCGGGGTCTGGGCACCCATATTGACTCCCACACATTCATCGATGATCATATCGGATGAACCACGATGCCAGGATTCAATCAATCCCATATATATATTCCCTTCGTCTCGCGATATTTTACTTGCCCGAAATTCGATCGTCGGTACCGTCATACCTAGTTCAATCTCGTTCACAGCAAGTACTTTACTCGTTCCGTAATCCGATATCACTTTGTGATTAACTTCTTAACCACATGCTTGCAAGCGGTGTTGATATCGATTACCGAGTGGGCCCGAAGTATATCTCTCCGACTTGGGAGGGACAAATTCCATCTCGATACATACAACCCAACAGATACTTTCCGATCACCTGAGAGACACCTTTATGATCACCCTCTCATAGGATGACGTTTGATGACCTCAAAGCTTTCTTCCGATACCAGGGAGTTGTATTATCTCATGGTCTAAGGAATAAAATATTTGACATAAGAAAAACTTCGCAAAGACGAACACGATGACACGATCTAATTGCTTTGCTTAGTTTGGGTCTGTCCATCATATCATTCTCCAATGTTATGATCTCATTATCAATTGACAACTCATGTCTATGGTTAGGAAACCTTAACCATCATTGATCAATGAGCTAGTCCATAGAGGCGTACTAGGGACACGGTGTTGTTCACAAACCACACAAGTATTAAAGTTTCCGCTTAATACAATTCTAGCATGGAATATAAACTTTATCATGAACATGAATTATAATAATAACATCTTTATTATTTCCTCTAGGGCATAATTCCAACAGGAGTTCCCACGGCCAAGTTTATTTGTCGGGTGATTTTCTTCTGCACCCTGTTTGTGGGGCGTCCCTTCTGGATCATATTTAGTGCTCCCTTTGGTGGGGGGTATCCGACCCCGACGTTGTTTTGCGCTGGTGCGACTTGTTGGTTTGGGCCTCCAATAGGTGGCGGTGGAGGAGCTCCGTGTGCTATTTCTCCTGGCGCGGGTGCATTTCTGAACGCAGGGATTGGGGCTTGTTGCCTCATCTGCACCATGCTTTCGCTGAGTTTCTGGAACTCGCGGCAGTCCTTGAGCATGTGGCTGGCTTTCTTTTTGCCATCTTGTTTGTCTATGTAGAAGTGGATGGTGCATGGACCCGAAAGTTTGTCGAATGAGGGTCCGTTGTCGCAGTCGCGGCGTTGCCACAACTGTGATGGTCGTCCGTTGTCACGGATATTTCCTCCGCGGTATCCTCCGCTGTTGCGGCTGTTGTCGTTGCGGCGGTCGGCGTAGCCAGCCGCGACCATGTCGGGTCCGTCGCGGTCTTCGTAGACACGCGATCTCCTCTTGCTGCGGCGTTCTCGCCTTCGGCCATAGTCGTCCTCTTCATCTGATTGCGCTCGCTGGATGCAATCTTCGCCGTCTGCCCAACTGTTGGCAATTTCCATGAGGTGGTCGAGTGTCTTGGGCTTGACACGCCCAAGTTCTTCCTTGAAATCTTGGCGTTTGACGCCGTCTCTGAAGGCGTCGATGGCCCTCTCCTCGGAGATATGCGCTGCAGAGTTCTTGGTGGTAGACCAGCGTAATATGTACGAGCGAATAGATTCCCCCGTTCTCTGAGTGCAGGCTCGCAACTCTTCGATTGAGGCGGGCCTCTTGCTGGTGCCCTTAAAATTTCGGATGAAGCTGTAAGCTAGCTCCTCCCAACTTCGGATGGATCCTGATGATAGGCTGCTGAGCCAGACCCGCGTCGCGCCTGTCAGCTGTAGCTGGAGGCATTGCATGGCGGTTTCTTTGTTACCGCTGTGCAGCTTGACGAATGACAGATGATCGCTGAGCCATGATTTTGGATCTTGCGTGCCATTGAACTTTGGAGTATCCGAAGGAAGCTTGAAATTGCGTGGCATCTGTGTTCGCCGAACAGATCTGCTGAAGCATCGAGCTCCACAGAGTTCTCCTTCATCTTCATCCATCTCGGACTCAGACGAGCATGCGCGTTTGGCTCGCGCTTTGTCGATTTTGCGCTGTGTAAGCGCGTCTCTGGCGTCGTAGTCGCGTTTATGGCGATGCGAGCTCTTCTTCCTTCGAGGAAGGTCGTGCTCCTCCTCCTCTTCAGATGAAGGGGTGGGACTCCGGTCGCGCCTGGCCGGAGCTTTCTTCTTTGGCTGCGCAGGAGCGTCTTCATGGAGCGCAGCTCCGACGAGTCCGAGTCCGGTGAGTGTGGACTTATGCATGGCTCTTTTCGGGTCCCCTTCCGGAGGTTGGTAGGCCGCGAGATACGCAGTGGCTGCCAGGATCGCAGCTTGCGGTGTCTTCGGGATGATGTTGCCGTCGGCATCCATATCCATGAATGACGTGTGGAGATTTCGGGTTACATCGCGGCGTTCTTTGGGATCCATGTTCTCCACCCGCGAGCGGTGCTTGTTTCCCTGGTTTCCGTTCGTGCTAGAGCCGGGTGCCATGGCGGAGAGCGCAGCTCGTCGCGCGCTGGACTCGGAGGCTGCTTGCTTGCGTTTATCGAGCGTCTCCTGCATCTTGACTTGCTTCTTGTGCTCCTCGATGAGGAGGTAGTGGTACGCCATCAGTAGGTCACGTGGGGAGTCCACGGGTAGGACTATGTCGCCTGCGATGGCACGGCGTGCCTGGACCCATCCTTCTTTGCTAAGTTGGATGACGTGGCCATTGTTTTCCCCTTCGGGTGGGGGGACTGGCTTCTTCTGTTCCCGCCGTTTCCGCCGTTTCCGTCCTGCGGGTTGGGGTTTGTGTTGGGCGGCGGGTTAGGCGTTTGTTGCTCCTGGATGACCGCGGCGCATAGGTAGCGCTCGTAGATCGGTTCGCTGCTGCCGCAGCTTTCAGATCCGGAACCGTAGGTCCCTTCATCCGAAGGTGGATCGCACAGATCGGAGTTGCAGCAGCTGCTGTTGTAGAACTCCTCTGTCGATGGAGACGTGCGTAGCACGGGGTGTGGAGCCCACGAGGCGGGCCTGATTGATGGCATGGGCACCCGCTCAGTAAGGCGGAGGGTGCCAGTTTGTCCCACCTGGAAGCATAAGCTCCCGAACAAAATTTCGAGTCCGTCGCCTACGGGCTCGAAATCCTTCATGGTGGCCGGCGAGTGGGCGGTGAAGTCGAAAGTGCCGAAGAGGAGGTGATTCTCCGTCGCCGCGGAGTTGTAGATCGGTCGGGTCGGAACCGTCACGATCGCACAATCAGCAGCCCCGATTCCCACAGACGGCGCCAATTGACGAGGTTTAATCTCGTCAATGCCCATTGTTATGGACTTGGGTTTTGGAGAAGATGGGGGTGCTGGAGATCGTGGCACGGTTAACAGACAAGCAACCAGGGGACACGAGATTTACCCAGGTTCAGGCCCCCGGAGGGAAAACCCTACTCCTACTTGTCTGCTCTTGATTACGACAGAACCGAAGGTTATAGGGTGCGCAGATTCGATCTGGCGTGGAGGTGTGTGCGAAAGTATGAGTCGAGAGATCTAGGACGTGCCCTCCTGGCCTTTATATAGACTTAGGCAGGTCCCGGGCATAGTCCTAGTCGGTTACAAGTCCTAGGGTTTTACCCCTTTGAATTTCATATCTATGCTAGTCTTTCTCTCCAAGGATCCGAAGGCGTCATGGGCCTTGGCCACCCGAAAATCTTCATGGGCCAGCGTATATCTGCTGTGGGTCTTCCTTGGGCTGGACCAGGTATGCTGAAGTCATGTACCCGTAGGGTATAACCATGTCAGTGCGTATGTGGTGGTATTAGATCCTTCTCGATGTAGCCTCCTGGCCTTTATATAGATAGGCAGGTCCTGGGCTTAGGTCGAGTCGGTTAAAGATTAGGGTTGGTACCCTTTGAAATTCTATCTACTCTATACTTGTCCTCCAAGGATCCGAAGGCGTCATGGGCTTGGGCCACTGAAATCTTCATGGGCCACGTTGTCTTGACGTGGGCCTTCCTTGGGATGGACCAGGTATACCGAAGTAGTGTACCCGTGGGGTATAACCATGTCAGTAGCCCCTGAGTGTTCAGTCAAATCGTAGATTCGGCTGGACACTCTTCAATCTTTTGGGTACTATGTAGTTGAACCTGTTTAATAAGGAGAGATGCTTAATTCATAGGGATCGTTGATGCGTGTGCCTGACTCACCCGACGGATTAGGGCCAGTTAACTGTCATAGGACAAAACAACACGATCTTCATCAAACTCGAGTCCCCGGACTCGAATTCGAAACAATTGCTAGTGTGAATCGACTCAGGCCGTTGAGGACTTACAGGAGTCGAATCCTAGTGTTTCTCAAGTGATGTACCCAACGCATCCATCGTGATTTTCATCATGCCTGTTGACACGGAAGTTTACTGGCAGAGCGCAGTCAGGTGCGCTACCAGACCATCAGATGATATTTGTAGGTCTTATCTTTGTGTCGTAAATACACCATCCGAAATTTTATCACCGCGGAGGTGTTTCGGGTGGCCAAGTAAATTGTTTCTCACTTAGCATTGGTTTAGGCAAAGTTTCCAAAAAGATTTTGTTGTGTTTTGATCCGAAGGATCGTAGTCAAAGAATTCATAGGGTACACGGCCAGCGCTCCCTATGGGAGTAGCCCCCGAGTGTCTGTTCGAGTCGTAGACTCGAGCAGAGACTTTTATTTAGTCATTTACAATATAGGTCCGAAGGACACAATTTTTTCGGATGCTCAACTGACGCTCCCTATGGGAGTAGCCCCCGAGTTCGTAGTGGAGTCGCAGACTCGATGTAGGACTCGAAGATAGTTGCGTGGTGTAGTTACCTTAGTCATTTCTCAGGTGCGCGACCAGCGCTCCTTATAGGAGTAGCCCCCGAGTAGTTTCTCGAATCGTAGATTTGAGTAAGTACTTGATTGATCAGCCGAAAATTTCTAGCCGTTGCTGGCTTGGCCTTGATGATGTCATTGCTGAAGGTTGGTGATCTCAACCCTCTATGGCAGCAGAGATGATGCGACGAGACGATCGTGGGTCCCTCCATCTGACTTGAAGTTGACTAGTCACGCGCAAACATGACGAAAGTTATGGTGTCTCCTTGATTTCCGTGCGTAGTGGACAGAGTGATGGCGACGGTTCGTTGTTGTGCTGACACGTGTAGGGTCGGATCACGGGTGCGTGATGGAGCTTCTGGATTAACGGCTCGTGTGCGTCGTCTTCCTCCTTTAATACCGTGGGTAAACAGTGATTTTATTTTACCCTTTGCCATTTGCTCATCGTTCTTGTCTCCATTTTCGCGAGCTTGGCTTTCCTCCAGTGCGCACTGGAAGTTCTTCACACCTTTCCCTCTGCTTTTCTCCATGCACACCGCCGCACTCGACGTCGCACGATGGTCAAGTCGAAGAAGACCACCACCGGAGCTGGTTCGACCATCGCCTCCGGCGGCAAGAAGGTCGTTGCGACCGCCCGCATCACCGACGGCGGGTGGAGGCGCACATAGATGCACGACGGGGATCTGTGCAAGCTTCACAACTCTGGGTTGATCCCCCAGAACAAGGGGGACGCCATCCTTCCTGGTGATGAGGTAATCCCCCGCCCACCCGAAGGGTTTCAGGTAATGTTTTTTGCGTTTATCATTTGTGGTCTCTCTCTATTCATGATTTTCTTCGTGGACTCCTCTTCTTTTACGGGATTCAATTGCATCATTTGTCTCTGAATTCTCTTCTTCACATTGCCTTCTTCATAACTCTTTATGAGTGATAGCTCGGTATCGAGCCACACTTTGGCCTCTTCCGGAAGCTCTATTCTGTGAAGAGGCAATCCGGCACCGGCGGAGTCTATCCGCTCGGTGGCTGCATCATTTCCATCCGCTCCTCCTTCCAATTCTTCTCTTTTTCTATCTGCGAGTCTGTCTAGCAATGGCGCCGGAAGTGGTTCTACATCCGTGATGCTAAGCTGGACGGTCAGCAATATGGGCTTGCCCCCTTCGATTCCTTCCAGCAGATCATCCGAAAGAGATTGTGGAAGAACCACATCTTGGAAGGTGAATCCAAAGAGGTGGAGAGGCTCTACCAGCGGGTGGAGGCTCTTCAGCTGGTGTCGGGCAAAGAGGTCAATGGTGTCGACATCATCCGCACATTCCTCAAGCGTTGGGTGCAACCACTCCAAGCGAGGGTGCATCCGATGTTCCTCTACGCCGGTTCCAGCGATTCGACGAGGGTTTCATCCAAATAATTATCTTCGGGTGACTTGGATAGGGCCCTTCGCCCCCTACTGAAGGCCAAAGTCGATGAGCACCTCCCGGGGAAATCTTTGAATCGTCCTTTTAGCGCCAATAAAGGGGTTTACCAAGTGATACTTGTTCGTGCGTGTAGCGCTTTTGTTTCAAGTGTTTGCTATTGTTTACTTGTCTTGTTTCCCTTCTCCTTTCGTTTGCAACGCCTCAAGGTAACGGGGTCTATACCTCCTCTGCCGAAGAAGTATATGGAAGCTTCGGACAATGAGGAGGTGGACTCTGAGTCCAAGCTTCCTCCAGCGCAATCTCCAACCTTGGAAGCCCCAAGCCGAGCGAAGGGCGGACCCAAAAGCGCTCCCGGAGCGAGTCTTCGGATGCGTCTACCCCGCCAACTCCAAGGGGTCCGTCCTTCCTCAAGCAGCATGGCAAGGATGATGGTGTGTCGTCTGCACCTTTTCCTGTTGTGCCCATTCGAGCGGTGGCTCCTCAGCCGCCGACCAAGAAGAAGAAGGCGGCTCTCGTCTTCAACTTGTCGGACATCGAGTCGTAAGTGACTTCTCCTGAGTCTTTTTCCTGTCGTCTGTCTGATTAGTGTGAGTTGTTGTTGATCAAATTTTTACTTGCAGCCATTCTTCGGAGGGGTCCCTAAACGGGCACACCTAGGAGGTTATGGGGGAGTCAAATCCGACGACCTCTTTCCCCCAGGTGGTGGCCGACTCTGAGGACTACGACCCGAACTCCTCCAGGCGAGAAGCTCGGGCAGCCGTAGCTCAGAAGACAGCACGAAGACATTCAGAGTCCACGCCTGAACACGTAAGTACTTGTCTGTTTTACTCCTTGGGGGGAGCCCCCGAGCCTTTTTTTGGGTGACCTGTTGGTTGTTTTTCTTTTGCGAGGCGGAGCCCCCAAGCCCTTTTGTATGGTTTCTTGATATTTTATTTCGGTTTCTTCTGCAGCCCTTTGTGCACAGCGCCAACCTCCTTATTCATCAACATCTAGCGCTGGAGTCTAACCTGCAGCAGCTTCAAGGTACGTAAATTTCACCTTGTTTTAGTTTGTATGTCCCAAGGGTTTGCTTGTATTGATCATGTGTTTCTTCATTTTACAGATGAAAACAATGTGGCTCTCTGAAGACTGGATGCTCTCGAAAAGAGCCTTGGTCGAGCGGAGAAGAAAGCCGCTGATGCTGCGGAGGCTAAGGAGTGCTTGCAGAAGGAGGTCGCTGATGCTTCGGAGGCCAAGGAGCGCTTGCAGAAAGAGGCCCCTGATCGCGAGGAGCAGCTCGCGGCTGCCACTGCTGCCCATGAGAAGGAGATGGCAGATAAGCTTATGGCTGCAGCCAAAGCCTTTTCTTGTGAGTTTCCCTTTACTTGTTTGGGTCTTGCGTTTTTTCAACTGCTTCTTGTCTTTTCTCACTGGAGTGCTTTTCTTCCTTGTTTCAGATGCTCCAGGCATCGCGTTTGATCGTGGTGCGCTGGAGCATGGCAATGCGTTGGTTGATGCTACCACGGTGATCGAAGATCGTTGTGCCGCTGCTGCTGGCTCCTTGGCGAAGGCCAAAGAAGTGCTCACGCGCTTCTACAAGATGTTGATGCCCTTGAAGATGTCGATGCCCTTGCGGATGCTTTGTTAGAGGAAGCTCCGGCAGCGTATAAGCGCAAGCAGAAAGGCATCAGCGCTTCCATGGGGCCGGCGATGGTGATGGCGTCTAGAGCTGAGCTTGACCTGCCACACGTCACGTCCCAGTTACCGGCGGCTGCAGATGACTCGAAGGTAGCTTTCGCCCTCTTGGTCTCTCGCTGTAAGCACTATGGGCCTAAGCTCATTGATCTCCTGGATGAGTATGAGGTGAAGCAGCAGCATGAGGCCAAGAGCAGGCAGTCGGGCTATGAGACTGCTCCGGATGCGGGTGCTTAGGCCCGTGCGTTGTAGCTAGAATAGTTTATTCTTTTGCTTCCGTTTGTAACATCGTGTTGATGAATAAGTCCAACTTTGCCACGAGGTGGATTTATTTGTATAATGTTATATTTCGAGCTGCTACCAGAAATGCTTTGTAATCTTCCTGCTTGATTTATTTGCCTTTAGGGTCCTTCGGGTGAGGTTCCTACTATCACTCTGACTACTCCTGAGCCGCGACCATCCTTGGATGATGCGCCGCAGTTATTTTTTCCGCGCGATCGTGTCCACAACTTGGAGAAGGATATTCGTAGCATTCGAGGCCACGCGGAAGTTTGGAAGTCCAAAGCTAAGTGAGCCGCGGCCTAGGAGGAGTTCTTGATGGGGGAGTTGCGGCAGATGGGCGAGCAACTGCAATGTGAGTCTTTGCGAACTACTGTTCTTTCGGGCGTAGCTCTGTATGTTGGTTCACGGCGTGTGTTCTGTAGATGTGAATCTCATTTCGGAGGAAGAGAAGGAGCGCGTCGCCATTCGGATGAATTGTTTGACGCAGCAAGACCTGGAGGCTTGATACGTTGGAAACATATCTATAATTTTTGATGCTCCATGATTGTTTAGTATCTATTTTGCTTTACTTGTCCACACTTTAAGGTTCTTTTTACATGTTTTCTGGTACTAACCTACTAACAAGTTGCAACACCGCCAGATGCCTGTTTTCTGCTGTTTTTGGTTTCAGAAAAGTTAGTAAAGAAATTTTCTCAGAATTGGACAAGACAAAGGACAAAGTCAATTACTTTCCATGGGGAACAAGAAGTCCAGAGGAGAGTCGGGGAGGCGAGCTAGAGCCCCCCCCCAAGCGCGACCACAGGTGGGCCCGCGCCTGGCTAGGGTTTGGTGCCCCTGTCCGGCCCCTCTGCCTCCCCCTTCGCTTATAAAAAGCCCCCAATGCGGAAACCCTGAGTACCTGATCAGAAATCCACGAAACCGTCTATAGCCGCCACCACCATCGTCCCTAGATCGGGGGGATCTGAAGTTCTTCTCGGCACCCTGCTGGAGGGGAGATCATTCCGGAGTCCTTCTCTTCGGTATGATGCGTGAGTAGTTCCACCTTGGACTATGGGTCCATGTAGTAGCTAGATGGTTGTATCTCCTCCTTTGTGCTTTCATGATCGATCTTTTGAGCTCTGTTCATGATCAAGATCCAATCTATTTGTAATCATGCATGTTGTGTTTGCGGGGATCCGATGGATATTGATATTATTATATTGGTTTGATTAATGGTTTTGTCTTTATGATTCTATCATGTTTGTGTTGTTTGTGATCTTGCATGCTCTCGGTTGCTAGTGGTTATCTTGGCCAAGTAGTTGCTAGTGACTCCAAGAGGGGGTATTTATGCTCGATAGTGGGTTCATGCCTATAGTTTCCAAGGGAAGTGACAATAATCTCTTCGGTTGTAGATGTGTTGTTGCTACTAGGGAGAAAACAACGGTCTCTTGTTCATGGAACATGTGGACTGTTTACCTTACACACTTTGCTTAAAGCAGTTGTCTGTTGCTTGCAACTTAATACTAGAGGGGGTTCGGATGATAACCTGAAGGTGGACTTCTAGTCATAGATGTAGTCGGATGGAGGTCTATGTATCTTGTTGTATTGCCCAATCAACCTCATAGGATCTTTCTGACTAGTTATTGCATTGTTATGCCTTGCTTAGTTCCTGTAAATTGTCCTGCTGTAATTTGTTTACCTTCATGCCATGTTATTTATCTAAGGAGAGCACCTCTAGTGAACTATGGACCCCGGTCCAGTCTTTACCATTAATACATCTTCCACTGTTACTTGTTTACTTGCTGCAAACCACCATTACCTTCCAGACCATACGTTTAATCCTTTGTTACAACAAACCGGTGATCTTGACAACCTCACTGATTCATTTGGGCAAAGTCTTGAGTTTGTGTTGTGCAGATCTCCGCGTTGCTTGCAACACCTGTGTGATGTTTCCTTCCTCCTTCTGGTTCGATAACCTCGGTCTCAACTGAGGGAAAACTTGTTGCTTACTCTTCACACCCTGCGCTTTGGGTTACCAACGAAGTGCCATGTCGAGCACCATCAAGGCTGGTGCCTTCTTTTGGATGGATCATGATCGAGCCATCATCCTTGCGACGGTGCAAGATCGCGTGAACCAGGTTCTTCGGGTGTTGGGGCAGGCGAGGTCGTCACTGGCCGCTATCTGGGTCGTCATGTTCCCCTTGGATGCTGCACCTTCTACCTTTCTAGGTCTTCTTGCTAAATTTCGGAATGTGGGCCAAATCAAGGAGTTGGTGTGGCATCAGCTGGTTGCAGGGGTCAAAGCTGCCTTATCTCTTGTTCGGTTGCATCACCGTGATGTCAATCTTGCAGAGGTGGCGGCTAGTCCGCCCCTGCGTCCCGATGGCAACTTATGGGATATCCGCCCTCACTATGCGGCTGTGGCGCAACATGTAGAGGAAATTCTAGATTTGTTCGAACAACGGGCAAATGTAATGCTCCAGAACAATTAGGTCCTGTAAAGAGAATGGATGATGTAATTTTTTTTATTTATTCAATTGGGGAACGTAATGCCCTTTATAAAGTTTAGTATGTGTAACCATGTTTTGCTTTGTTATGTGCATGTCCTTTTCGTTAGCCTGATGTGGTCACTCAGGTTGTATGCATTGTTCTCAGTCGACGAAGTCGTGAGGTGAGGCGTAGCCCCCGAGCATATGGAGCGATAAATAATGTAAGGTGAAAAAGATAATTGGGCCAAGGAACTTAGCTTTTATTCATAACGTAACGAGGGGGTACATGGTTTGGCTGAGTAGCCTTATTAAAAGTAAAAGGTAACTAGGGGTAGAAGCATCGCAGACGTGCGACGTTACAGGGGTTGGAGTATTCGACTCCTGATGCGATGTCCATGAGGCGGTAGGCGCCACATAGGATCTTCTGTGATGATGTAGTGTCCTTCCTAGGGTGACTCGAGCTTTTTTCCCGCTCTTGCTTGAGTCGTAGGACGAGGTCTTCTTCGATGAAGGACCTTGGGCGCAGCCAACGGTTGTGATAATTGTGGAGGCTTTGTTGATAGATCGTTGAGCGAGCTGCATTAATGTCACGTGATTCGTCAAGTGTATCAATGGCGTCTTTGAGTGCAGCCATTGATTCGGCTTCGCTGTAGGCGACGACCCGTGGGGCCTTGTGGCGTACCTCGGCAGGCAGCACAGCTTCAGCTCCGTGCACCATGAACAAGGGCGTGAAGCCGGTTGAGCTGTTCGGTGTTGTACGCAGGCTCCAGAGGACGGAGGGTAGCTCCTCTGCGTAGGCTCCCGCAAGCCTTCCGAATGGGCATAGCAGGAGTTTCTTGATGTCGTTGCCTATGAGGCCATTGGCCTTTTCGACCTGTCCGTTGGTCTACGGGTGCGTCACGGAGGCGTATGATATGTTGATGCCAAGGCCCTCACAGAAGTATTGGAATTCCTTCAAGATGAAATTCGAGCCATTGTCTGTGATGATGTTGTGTGGTACGCCGAACCTATAGACAATGGACTCGAAAAACTTGATGACAGTTTTGCCGCTTTGGTTGGTGACAGGCATGGCCTCGATCCACTTGGTGAACTTGTCGACTGCGACCAGGAGGAAGACATGGCCTCCTTTCGAGGATTTTGGTAGTTTGCCAATCATGTCGAGGACCCATTGGGCGAAGGGCCAGGCCAGTGGTATGGGCCTTAGATCGGATCCTGGTGCATGCGGCTTGTCTGCGTACCTCTGACAGGCGTTGCATCTTTGGACGATGTCCTTGGCGTCGTTCATGGCTGTTGACCAGTAAAATCCAGCTCATCGAGCTTTGGCGACTAGGGCACGGCTGCCTGCATGATGGCCGCAGATGCCCTCATGGATGTCTTGGAGGATAGTTTTGCCGTCACCGATGGTGACGCATCTTTGGAGCACACCCGAAATGTTGCGCTTGTACA
The DNA here is from genome assembly GCA_910589765.1 of Avena atlantica. Taxonomy (NCBI): domain Eukaryota; kingdom Viridiplantae; phylum Streptophyta; class Magnoliopsida; order Poales; family Poaceae; genus Avena; species Avena atlantica. The sequence continues at coordinate 125,538,900 of OU342739.1, forward strand.
ACTCGCCATTGTGGATGGTGAAGGCCTTAGACCGGCGAGATATGCGTCGGGCATCTATCGGGTCATCGGGAAGTTCATTGTTTAGGTACCTAAGGTACGGCTGCGTCCATGTTTCTTAGATCTCCATGACCTGCATCAGGTTGACCACCTCGACTTTTGTGTCAAGTTTTTCGGGTCCTTCCTGTCCTTTGAGTAGCCCAGCCCCCGAGTGCTCTGCTTCTTCGACCGAACCTTTTCAAAATTTCCTATTGATAGAGGGTACGCAAATTTGTTCGAGGAACACACCTGGCGGTACCCATGCGCAGGTTGAGCCGATGTTGGCGAGCCTGTCATCTTCTTCATTGATTTCCCTTCCAACATGCCAAATCTCGCAGTCGTCAAAGTCTCCTTCAAGTGAGTTGTAGAGCGTGCGGTATGCGATCATGTTGGCGCCGTGAGCGTCACACTCATTCATCGTCTGCTGGACGACAAGGTTTGAGTCACCTAGATGACGAGGCGCATTGCACCACAGATCTTGGCCATCCTCATGTCGTGGATGAGGGCCTCATATTCGGCCTCGTTGTTGGAGGCTCGAAATTTCATCCGAAGGACGTATTTCATCTTGTCGCCTTAAGGGTACGTCAGTATGACGCCGTCCCCTGCTCCAGCCTCACGCTTGGAGCCGTCGAAGTGCATCGTCCATGATTGCGACATGTTCGGAGTGTCCGGCAGCTGGAGTTCCATCCAGTGAACGAGAAAGTTAGGAAGGACCTGAGATTTGATGGCCTTGCGTCGCTCGTAGACTATGTCTAGGGAAGACAGCTCGATGCACCACAAGGCTACGCGTCCTGTGGCCTCAGGATTGTTCAGGATATTGGACAATGGGGAATCATTGACGACCATGATCTTATGCTCCTGGAAGTAGTGTCTCAGCCGACGAGCCATCATGAATACGCCGTAGGTGAGCTTCTGGTAGTGAGGGTACCACTGCTTTGTTGGAGTTAGTACCTCGATGAGGTGGTAGATTGTGCGTTGGACCTCGTGGGTCTTGCCATCTTCGGGTTGTTTGACCACGAGTACGGTGATTACCACCTGGTGCATAGCTATGATGTATAGAAGCAAAGGTTCTTGTTCCTTTGGCGTGAACAGAACGGGTGAGGTGGAGAGAAGCCGTTTGAGGTCCTCGAATGCGTCGTCTGCTTCGGGTGTCCACTAAAATTTGTCCGCCTTGTGCAACAACTGGTAAAAAGTTAGGGCCTTCTCGCCCATGTGGCTGATGAATCTGCTCAGCGCTGTGATCCACCCAGCTAGCTGCTGGACACCTTTGAGGTTCTTTGGCTTCTCCATGGCTAATATGGCCCTGATTTTCTTCGGATTCTCCTCGATCCCCCTATGGGAGATGAAGTAGCCGAGTAGTTGGCCGGATGGGATGCCGAAGGCGCACTTCTCTAGGTTCAGCTTGATCTTGTAGTGATCAAGGTTATCAAATGACTCGCGGAGATCGTCGATCAGCATATTGGCCTCCCTGGTCTTATTACTATGTTGTCAACATAGACTTGAATGTTGCGACCGATCTGGTTTTTCAGGCACGCCTGCATGCACCTCTGGTACGTGGCACCTGCGTTCTTCAGCCCGAAGGTCATGGTGTTGTAGCAGAACACGCTAAACGACATGATGAACGCCGTTTTCTCCTGGTCTTCGACCTTCAGCCGAATCTGGTTGTAGCCTGATTAGGCGTCGAGGAAGGAGAGTTTCTCGCATCCTGCAGTTGAATCGATGATTTGATAAATCCACGGTAGAGGGAAGTGGTCCTTGAGATAGTACTTGTTGAGAGATGTGAAGTCCACGCACATCCGCAGGATTTCCATGTCCTTTTTGGGGACCAGCACGGTGTTGGCCAGCCACTCGCTCTCCTTGATTTCTCTGATAAAGTTGGCGTCGAGTAGTCTATTGACTTCGACTCCAACGGCTTCGGCTCTTGGCTCTAACAGTCGTCGGATCGACTATTTGACGAGCTTTGCATCCGGAAACACATTGAGTGCATGCTCGGCGAATTCCCTGGGGACTCCTGGCATGTCCGCAGGACACCACGCAAAAATTTCCCAGCGCTCACAGAGGAATTCGACGAACGCGCTTTCCTATGAAGGACTGGGGTCGTTAGCAATCAGTGTCGTCTTGGAGGCGTCCGTTGGATGGACCTGCACCTTCTTCGTGTTCACCGTGGATTCTAATGACATATCAGGTGCATTTTGTCTAGCGACTGGGGGTGCCCCATTGTCTGTCACCTCTTTGAGCCTTATGAGCTCCTCCTGCATGCCGAACGACTGGGAGATTCTGTTGAAGTCTCTATCGAAGTGGTCGGATCGGGTGAAGCTTCCCTAGATGGTGATAATGCCCCTAGGTCATGGCATCTTCAGTAGCAGGTACGCATAGTGCGGTACTGCCAAGAATCTTGCGAATGCCACGTGCCCGAGGATGGCATGGTACTATGATGGCCAGTCCACCAGTTAGAACTCTAGTCGCTCGCGCCTGAAGTTTTCGGGTTGGCCGAAGATGACGTCGAGCCATATCTTCCCTAGGGGATATATGCCCTTACTTGGGACTATGTCGTGGAACGTCGTGTCTGATTGCTCCGATCTACACAGCGGGATCCGCATTGCTGCGAGTGTGCTGGCGAACATCAGATTGATGCCGCTGCCGCCGTCCATGAAGACGCAGCTCATCTCGAATCCCCCGATCTGCGCCTCGAGCACCAGGGCAGCATGACCTGGGAGAGGGATCTGGCGTGGGTGATCTGAACGGTCGAACGTGATGCAGGATTCTGATCCACTAAGGTACTCAGGGATGGCTGGTGGGGAGGTCACCGCCAGGCTGACTTGGCGGGTGATCTTCTTCTGCACCCTATTGGTTGGGCGCCCTTTCTGGATCATTAGGGCCCTCTGAAAGAACATGTTGGGCCCCCATGTGTGGTTTTGGTAATTAATGTCAATCTTTATGGACTAATGTGTGTTTTAAGTTATACTTGTAGGATTTATCCATTGGCATCGCTTGGAGCTTATGTCGGCTTCAAGGTCGATGAAATGAGAAGAAGATATGTTGTGTAAGCTCAAAATGCGCCATCTATAGAAGATATCATGTTTGATGCTTGCCATCCTCGGTGAACATAGGTCGATGATGAGGAATTAAGAAAGACGTTCCATCTTGAGAAGAGCAAGACCGTCTATATCGAGCTCAAGTGGATTGCTCAAGGCAAAGGTATAATCTTGATAGGGTTTCCCTTTTGCCGATCTCACGTTGTGTGTGTGAGACCGGGTTTAGGATAGATAACCGTACTATCAAGAGAGACTCTCGTATGAGTAATTCGGTCACATCGTTCGGAGAAAGCTCAAACCTTTGCATACTCGCGTAATCGCATTTGGTTGTTATTTGGTCTTATCCATGTGAGGATATAAAGCTTGTGGTAATCTCCATAAAAAGCTCTTGTTCATCAAAATCGGATCTCCCATATGTATCTTGTTGCGATTTTGATTTATGCGGCTTTTCGGTTTCTCACCAAGTGAGATATCTCACATTATATTAATTGATACACTCCCACTTGGTGATAATCAATATTTCCACTTTTTATTGTGATGCCCTTGTTGTCCTCTATCCAACGCAATTGGAATTGGGTCAATCGAAGTCTTCAATCAAAAGTTATGACCGTTTGTATATTTGCTTTATTAAAATTAAAAAAGAAAAAGAAAAATATCTTGTCTGGGCCGAGTGGTACTACCGCAGCCAGTACCGCTCGTGCCTGGCGTGCGCAGCCCACTTCAGTCTGACTCGATACCATTTTTCGGTCCTACCGGATCGGCCCGGTAGTACCGCCTGGGTGGGCCGGTACTACCGGCCGGCCCAGGTATTATCTAAGCTGATATAGTTCCAGCCCAGCCGCCGCTCGCCAGATCCCGCGCGCGTGCCCGATGATGCTGCTGCCGCTCATCCCGCTGGGCCCAGCCCTGGCCTCTGCTGTCGCTCGCGCTGCACGCCTGCCCGTGCGTTGAGCTGCCGCTCGCGCCGCTGCCGATTTCCCGCGTGCGCGCGCTATGGCCTCACCCCGCGCGTCGCCCGCCCAGCTGCCCGCGGTGGCCCCGCGCAGCGCTTGCTCCAGCGCTGGCCCCGCGCGTTGCTGCTGCCTTGCGACCCCGCTGCGTTGACCATGCGTACGTGCGCTGCCGCCGCAATGCTCACTGCCTGCTAGCTGCTGCCACGATGCTCGCTCACTGGCCTGCTCACTGATTGCCTGCTAGCTGCCGCACTCGCTTGGTCTCTTCGCTGCATGCTCATGGGCGGTACTACCGGTTAAAACCGGTACTAGGTTCTGACATAAAAATACTCCAAAACAGTTAGATTTTTGGGGTCCCTATTTAAGATTTGCATATTTTCAGTTTAGTAAGCCCCTCTCTTATCTATTAGGCTAAACTTTGTCCACACTTGCTCTATATCTTGAAGCTTGCCTAATTTTTTTTCTTCTGATGATTCTTGCCCATATTTAAGTGAAAAAGAGAGGAGATCTAGACCCACGTTTTGACCTAATCGATTCATCTCTTTGTGAGTGCATCTTTGGGGATCTAGATTTTGGGGGATTTTGTGTCTCTCTTTGATTCCTCCTCTCTTGTTTCCCCAATAGCTTTGGTAGCTTTGTTGGAACTTGAGAGTGAGGGATTTGAGCATATTTGTGGTGTTTTTGCCATTTGCATTTGGTGCATCGGTTTGAGTTCTCCTCGGAGGATTTGGTTTGACTTGATCATTGGAGTTTGTCCCTCTTGGGTTCTTGGAACCCTAGACGGTTTTGTGGCCTTGGTGGCATTGTGGCCTTTTGTGGCGTTTGTTGGGAGCCTCTAATTAAGTTGTGGAGAAGTGCCCCAACCTTGCGAGAGGTTCCGGTTGCCACCGACAAGTGCACCGATAGTGGAAGCGTGGATCGATCCCATTGGGGTGAGATTCACCGGAGAATAAGGGAGGCCTTTTGTGGCGTTGGTGGTTTGATACCACCCCCTCTCCAAACGAGACGTACTCCATGTTAGGAGGAACTCAGTAAAATATCGGTGTCCCCGCGTGCCTCGGTTATCTCTATACCCGAGCTTTTTACTTATGCACTTTACATTGTGATAGCCTTCGTGCTTGAAGTAATATATATCTTGCTATCACTTTGTTGCTTATATTGTTTAGCATAAGTTGTTGGTGCACATAGGTGAACCTTAGTTGTTCTAGGTTGTGCTTAACAACGTAAACACTAGTGTTATTCCGCATTTGTTGAGCCACTCTAGGAAAAGTTTTAATCGCCTATTCACCCCCTCTAGGCGACATTCGTATCCTTTCACCCTCTTTGGTGGCGGGTACCCTCCTGTACCGTTATTTGGCGCTGGTGCAACCGCTAGATTTGACGGTCCAGCAGGTGGTGGTGGAGGAGCTCCGTGGGCGATGTCACCTGGTATAGGTGCGGGCCCAAATCCAGGGTTCACGATCTGGCGCCGTATTTGGGTGAGACCTTCGCTGAGCTTCTGGAACTCGAGGCAGTCTTTTAGCATGTGGATGGCCTTTTTCTTTCCATCTTGTTTGTCGATATAGAAGTGGATGGTGCAAGGACCAGAAAACTTGTCATATGCCGAAGTATCGTCGTCGCGGCTGCGATGTTGCCACGTCTGTGTGGGTCGCCCTCCGTCGCGGTAGTTGCCTCCGCGGTATCCACTGCTGCGGTTGCCGTCATTGTGTCGGTCGGCGTATCCAGCCGCGACCATGTCGACTCTGTCGCGATCGTCGTAGACGCGCAATCTTTTTTTGCTGTGGCGCTCTCGCCTACGGCCATAGTCGTCCTCATCATCCGAATGCATTCGATGGATGGAATCCTCGCCATCTGCCCATCAGTTGGCGATGTCCACCAGGTGGTCAAGCGTCTTGGGCTTGACACGCCCAAGTTCTTCCTTGAAGTCCGGGCGCTTGACACCATCCTTGAAGGCATCAATTGCCCTCTCTTCGGAGATATGTGCGGCCGAGTTCTCGATATGGGACCAGCGTAGTATGTACGAGTGAATGGATTCGCCGGTACGTTGGGTGCAGGCTCGTAGTTCCTCGATCGAGGCTGGCCTCTTACTGGTGCCCTTGAAGTTTCGGATGAAGCTGTATGCCAGCTCCTCCCAGCTTCGGATGGAGCCGGAGGACAGGCTGCTAAGCCAGATCCTAGCTGCGCCTATCAGCTGTAGCTTAAGGCATTGTAGGGCGGTGTTCCTATTGCCGCCGTGCAGCTTGGAGGATGAGAGGTTATCGCTGATCCAGGCCTTCGGGTCCTGCGTGCCATTGAACTTCAGAGTGTCCGAAGGGAGCTTCAAAAATTTTGGCATCCGCGTTCGCCGAACGGATCTACTGAAGCATCTGGCTCCGTATAGCTCTCTGTCGTCGTCCTCGTTGGATTTAGTTGAACATGTGCGTTTAGCGCGTGACTTATCGATCTTGCATTGGGTGAGATCGTTTCGAGCGTCGTAGTCGCTGCTGCGGCGCCGTGGGCTCTTGCAACGTCGGGGCAAATCGTGTTTGTCCTCGTCAGATGAGGGCGTAAGGCTACGGTTGAACTTGACCGTGGCTTTTTTCTTCGGCTCCACAGGAGCTTCGTTGTGGAGCGCGGCTCTGACGAGTCCGAGACCGGCTAGCGCGGACTTGTGCATGGCGCTCTTCGGGTCACCCACCAGAGGTGTATGGGATGCGAGATATGTAGTGGCCGCCATGATCGCAGCCTGCGGCGTTTTTGGCATGACGTTGTCGTTTACGTCCATCGTTATGAAGGACGTGTTGAGGGAACTTCGCGACGCGCGGCGGGGTCTATGTGATCCGTGCAGGAGCGATGCTTGTTGGCGTTGTTGCCGTGCGAGATGGAGCCGCCAGCGGCGGAGAGCGCAGCTCGCCGCACGCTAGACTTCGAAGCCGCTTGCTTACGCTTGTCGAGCTCCTCCATCAGCTTCACCTGCCAGTTATGCTCGTTGATGAGGAGGGGGTGGTAGGCCATCAGTAGATATCGTGAAGCATTCACAGGTAGGATGATGTTGCCTGTGATGGCTTCGCGTGCTTGACGCCAGCCTTCCACGTCGAGGTTGATCTTCTGGTAGGCGTTAGCGTCGCCTTCGTTGGGTCTGAGCGGCGGGTCTCCCCCGTTTCCTCCGTTCCCAGCTTGCGGGTTGAGGGGCTGTTGGGTGCACTCGAACCTGGTGGCAGATCCGTTTCCTTTTGGATGACGACGACGCATAGGTAGCGCCCGCGGACTAGATCGCTGCTGCCGCAGCTTTCGGATCCAAAACCGTAGGACTTCATCTAAGGGAGGGCCGCACAGTTCTGAGTTGCAGCTGCTGCTATTATCTGACTCGTCTGTCAGCATCGACGCGCGTAACGCGCCGATAGGCAGGACCCACGAAGCGGGACTGATAGATGGTGGAGGCACCCGCTCTGGGAGGCGGAGGGTGTTGGTCCGCCCCACCTGGAAGCAGAAGCTCCCGAACAGCATCTCGAGCCCATCGCCGACAGACTCGAAATCCCTCAGGGTGGCTGGCGAGTGGGCGGTGAGGTCGAAGGCGCCAAAGAGTAGGTGGATCTCCATTGCCGATGAGTTGTAGATCGATCCGGATGGAACAGTCACGACCTCACAATCAGCGTCCCCAGTTCCCACAGACGGCGCCAATTGACGAGGTTCGATCTCGTCAATGCCCATTATTATGGACTTGGGTTTTGGAGAAGATGGGGATGCTGAAGACCGCGGAACGGTTAACAGACAAGCAACACCGGGCACGAGATTTACCCAGGTTCTGGCCTCCGAAGGGAAAACCCTACTCCTGCTTGTCTGCTCTTGATTACGGCAGAACCGAAGGTTACAGGGATGCGCAGATGCAATCTGGCGTGAGGTGCATATGTGGTGGTATCAGATCCTTCTCGCCTTACCCTCTAACCTTTATATAGATAGGAAGGTCCTGGGCTTAGGTCGAGTCGGTTACAGATTAGGGTTGGTACCCTTTGAAATTCTATCTACTCTAGACTTGTCCTCTAAGGATCCGAAGGCGTCATGGCTTGGGCCACCCGAAACCTTCATGGGCCGCATTGTCTTGACGTGGGCCTTTCTTGGGCTAGACCAGGTATACCAAAGTCGTGTACCCGTGAGGTATAACCATGTCAGCCGTGGCCTATGGAGCGGCGGGGCAGCGCTAGCCAGGCCCTGTTGGCCCAGATCGGGGCCCTTAGGGCCCCATTCGGGTCTTGGGCAAGCAATCCTGCCCTTTTCTCCGCTTAATGTGTAGGTGGCAGCGGTGTAGATTTTGTGTAGGGATCAGCGACATCCATGACCAGCCTATTGCAGCGGGGCTGTGGGTTTTACGACCCCGAAGGATTCTGTCTGGACCCTTTTGGGACTGGTATGCATTCGCGGATGCTTTACGGCATGCTCGGCTCGGGCGGACCCAACTGGGACTGATGTGCTTGAGGTCACGTCCGGTCGACTACCTCCTTTGGCATTGGCGGAAGTTTCCTCCCGCATGGTCGCGATATTGTTGGCCCCGATTCAATCTATATGTTGCCTTTGTCTTCCATACCTAGCGACGGTAACCCCGGTGAGATGATGATGGCGGATGCGGAACCTTAGTGGCGCATGTTCATTGATGGTGAGTTTGATGGCGGCGAGACCTCGTCCTCGCGGGGCTCCTGTGCAATGGATCGCCTAGGGGTTGTGGATAGGTTTTTTGGGACAAATCCTTGTCAGCTCTCCCGACGCCGACGCGGTGCCGCCCTTGGGTGACACCATTCCTTCCTGGAGCCCGCCGTGGCTACCCTACGTACTCTTCCCTCTGTGTGTCGGGAAAACCCTAGGACCAGTCTCTGGTCCGAGCAGTAGCGGTGGCGTTCCTTCTTGAAGGTACTTCTTGGTGCTTGACGAGCCGTTGCTAGGAGCTTGCTGGCATTTCTTCAGAGAGCGCAGCGGTTGCGGGTCTCCTTTGTTTAGTTGATTCACCTTTGTCTTTATTGTTTCTTATTTTTTCATTTGGACGTGCGGCTGCTTCAGCATTTTCTTGTGTTTCTTCTCATGGTTGTCACGTGGTTGCTATATAGCGGGACGAAAGTCTGTTTCAATGAGGATGTTCATAAAAAAAATCAATGTCATTTTTTTCTAGTAAAAATATCATCTGTTTTATTGCCTTCCTCTCCGATGATTCTTCCAATTGGTGAATCGCAAGAAGATTACTACCTCCATCCTTGTCGTAGAGTTGTCACTAATATATATGCCCATGGAGTTTGTGGTTCTCTACTTTGTTTTACTTTTCGTTATGGTCTCGCCTCCACTAACATCCCGCAATCTATCAGATGAAATATATTGTCCGTTTCTCTAGGTTCGACCGTAAGGATCACCGAAGCGAAAGACAGAGATTTTTGATTGCTACAACCATGATTAGGAATTGGGCAACCTCCGCTTCGGTCCTATGGATAACATCACCACGCGTACTGACATCGTGAGAGTTGGTGGCATCGCTCGCGGCGTAGTTGGCATAAGTCGCGGGATTCGTGAAGACCCCAAAATCTCGTTTGGTACGTCACGGCTACGCAATTTGGACAGAAATAATTTAAAAAAAAAAATCACGAAATGAAGTCTGACAAAAACAAATTTATTGGACTAATCCTTTTGCAACGCCATACGCGGTGGCGCTGCACCCTAAAAAGCAACGCTGTTGCCCATGGCGTCGCGCGTCTGGCAGCATGGCTCGCACGTGGCCACGTGGGCCCCGGTTCCGTTAGTGCGGCGCCACGTATCATGGCGCCGCACTGTGTAGTGCAATGTCACATCATGTGGCGCCGCACATTAGGGCGAGTAAACGCTCGCCGCTTGCCCCCCTCCCCCCGACCCAGGCCTCATTCCTCTCCCACCTCGCACCATAGAAGGTCTAATGGCGGCGGCGGCTCGGCGCTCCCCCACTCAAATCGACTAGATTTGAATGAATACTTCAAGAAACTTCCTTCCCAATCCCTCCCCATGTATTCTCTTCCATATCCTAGCAATTTCATCCACAAATTTCTTCCAATTTATCCTCTATTTGTAAAATCGGGTGAAACCCTAGATTCTATTGGATATTGAAATTTATATGAATCATTCCAATGCTTATTTGATATTTTGGTTTAGATATGGCATAGTGCTCATTTGTAAAACTCTAGTTGGTTGATTTAGCTTACAAATATATGTCAGGTGTTTTGTTCATATTTGCAATTCCATTTTAGGACATATGGTAGAACTCTAGTTGGTGTTTTGATTTAGCTTACATCTAGCTGTTTTGATTTAGCATACAAGTATATGGTACAACTCTGGTTGGTTGCTTTTAGAACTATAATTAGAGTAAGATGGAATATATGTTACAACTATAGTTGGAGTAAGATAGACTTTTTGTAATTGTTCTTATTGTCTCTATTGTTTTGAACATGTAGGATGTCTCTAAACAATGCTCACTATGATGTTCAACACCGTGCCTACAAGTTGTCGAAGAAGAGATAGGTACTAAAAACTTTCATGCAAAACAAACAAGATGCCATGTTTGTTGAGATGGAAATCTAACCTTGGCCATTGTATATTTGCAGGAGCTTCTACCCCTTCGACTTAGGTACCACGAGGTCTCGTCCGACAAAATGCGTTATGACGAGCGGTACACTCCGTATATCCAGCAGCTAGGACTCCTTCCTTTTATCCACATGTTCACTCGGGCGACACTGTCCTTCAACCCCGCTGCGATCACCACGCTTGTCGATCGGTGGAGGCCGGAGATGCACACTTTTCACCTTAGGACCGGGAGACTACGGTCACTTTGCAAGTCATGAGCATGATCCTGGCACTCCCAATCGAGGGAAACCCTATAGTTGTAACAAAAAGTATATGGTACAATGCTTATGTTGATGACGGCAAGGACCCCCTTCTCCCCACGTGGGATTAGAAGTGGGACGTGGTATCCGAACCGCCAGGCGACCCAGTGGCGGCGTACAAGAGGTACACCAACGAATTTGACACAATCGCCATGGATCAGGTAATTTCCTCGGGTGCGGTCAATTGTATGTCTTAAACTTGTAATCTTCAAACTTGACATGAGTGTGGTATGATGCAGGTGACGTGGGAGCCATACGGTCAAGGGGAGCGCTTTGGTGTTCCGGACGACTATCGCCTTAACCCGATTTGCTTCGAAGAATCCCGTCTGTGGCGTTGCCCCATGGTGTGCATGTGGGCTGTTGAGCATCACCAGCCACAGCGTGTCATGACCTAGTTTTGGTTATTTTAGACTGTCCTGCCTGAGTGGAAGGACACGGATATAGGGCTCCATGGGTAAGATATTAACTGCCTTAACATGTGATGTATTTATCCTTCGACAAATAACGCTCTAGGACTTGTTGTTGTGTGCAGCTTGGACAAGAAGAAGCAGAGGAATGAGAAGGATTGGGACAAGCTTCACAGGAAGCACGTTGAGAAATTCAGGAGGTGTGTGACCGAGGCTAAGAAAGCAAAAGGAACACAGGAAAGGCCCTTCAGTCAGGATGCTTTCAACAACTACATCACATGGTTTATTGAGAACGCGCGGGTGGAGCTATATCCACGATCATTTCGGGATTCGATCTTGAGGGAGCCATTGTTGTTTGATGAGATTGCAACTGAACAATACAACATCATGGTCAGAGAAGGGCGAAAAGCCGACTTTTCTCCTTTGGTTAACTTCGTGGTTAAGTGTGCCAAATGTTTGTTTTCCGTCTTGGCCCTTTTCATTGTCTATGACAACGCGTGGAGGTAAGAAAGTCCGCTGATGCATGGGAGGATGCTTTCGAGATATACCCTTATGGAGAGAAGGGATAGGGCATGTTTCATGAATTCGTTAAGAAGCAGGGCCAACGGTTAAGGCGACTGTCAAACTTGCTAGGTTGTCGTGACCCCGAGGTGGAAACACTGTCTGCATCACGGTCCAACACGCCCCAAGGTGACCATTATGGCGATCATCACTCCACATTCGAGGACGAGTCGAACACACCTGAGGTAGTAAAACCATTGCATCCCCCACTAACCCTTGCATTACTATATGTCCTTACCAATCCTATTTTGTTGACAGCCCCAAGGTGAGGAAAGTGTAGGGTTTCGTAGCATGGAAAACAAAAAATTTCTATCGCATACAAACAAACAAGCCAAGATCTATCTACTAGATTGTAGCAACGAGTCGATGGAATAACTTACCCTCGAAGATTCCAAAGTGTTTAACGAGAGCGGATTCTCGTGGGTGATGTAGTCGTACTCTTCCCGATCTCAAGATCGCGTAGACGATCCTTCCGGCGCTGCGTTCCGGCAACGCTCCCGCAGTCGGTCACACGTTCGGTACTCGACGAAGACTTTCCTCTCCCTTGTTCCAGCATGCAGTGGAGGTTGTAGCACTCTCCTCGTGATTCCGGCAGCACAACGACGTGGTACCGGAAGTAGAGGGGAGATCTCGCAGGGCTTCGCCTTAAGCCGGAGCGAGTATGGTTGAGTATGAGAGAGTCCCTCGATGTTCTAGGGTTTAGAGACACCAAGGAGGGGACAAGCCGACGGCTAGGGTTTAGCTAGGCGGCGGCGAGTTGATGCCCTAGGGGCCGGCGGCGGCTTGGAGGCGGCGGCGGCTTGGGGCTAGGGTTTTGGAGGAGAGGTACTTGTGTGTGCTAGGAGGGAGCCCTGCCCCTCCTTATATAGGTGGAGGGGCCGGCGGCCAAGGGGAGGGAGGGGAGTCCCTCCCCAACTCGGCTTGGGTGGTGCACCGGCTTGGGGAGGAGGATTCCCTCCCCAACTCGGTTTCACCTCCTCCTCCTCTTTTCCACTTTCCAAATTTAGCCGTTTGACTTTTCAATTTAGCTATTTGACTTTTCAAACTAGGATTCGATTAATCCTTTATTTGGAACAGCGATGACACTTAGTACATGATGCAATCATACCAACTTTGATACAACACATTCATGTACCCTTCCCCTCCGGAGTGCCGGACATTCCGGAACCTTCTAGAACATTCCCGATGAAAACACCGGAATCATTTCCGAACTCCGAAACGGGACTTTCCTTATATGAATCTTATTCTCCGGACCATTCCGGATCTCCTCGTGATATCCCGGATCCCATCCGAGACTCCGAACAACATCCGGTCTCTTTCTCATAATACCATAACTACTCAAACAACGTCGAATCCTTAAGTGTGTCTCCCTACGGTTCGTGAATTATGCGGACATGATCGAGACACTTCTCCGAACAATAACCAATAGAGGAATCTGGAAATTCATATGGCTCCCACATATTTCTACGATTACTTTGCGATCGAATGAACCACTTACATACGATACCAATTTCCCTTTGTCTCACGATAGTTTACTTATCCGAGGTTATGATCGTCGGTATCTCTGCATACCTAGTTCAACCTCGTTACCTATAAGTACTCTTTTCTCGTTACCGTGATATGTGATCCCTTGTGATCCAGTCACATGCTTGCAAGCTAATTGGATGACATTCCACCGAGAGGGCCCAGAGTATATCTATCCGTCATATGGATGGACAAATCCCACTCTTGATCCATGTGTCTCAACCAATACTTTCCGAACACTCAATGCCACCTTTATAGCCACCCAGTTATGGTGTGGTGTTTGATGTCATCAAAGCATCCATCCGGCAAAGTTGATATGCATGATCTCATGGTCAAAGGAATTAGGTTACTATGTATCAGAAAGCATATAGCAATTGAACTATTGAAATGACTTGATCTTTATGCTACGCTTATCTATAGGAGTATGTCCACCATATCATTCTCCTAACGATATGATCTTGTTGTTGATAACATCTCAATGTTCATGATAGGGAAACCACAATCATTTATCAACCAACAAGCTAGTGATGTATAGAGGCTATACTAGGGACTTCAAATTAAGTTTACAAATCACACAAGTATCAATGTTTCCTTGTTAATACTATTATAGCATGAATGTAAACATTTATCATAAACACAAAGATATAATAATAACTACATTTATTATTGCCTCTAGGGCATATCTCCAACAGTCTCCCACTTGCACTAGAGTCATCTAATCTAGATTACATGGTAATATACCGAACACCCATGGCAGTTTGGTGGTGGTCATGTTTTGCCCTCGGGAGAGGTTTAGTCAACGGATCTGCCACATTCAGATCTGTGTGTACTTTGCAAATCTTTATATCCCCATCTTGGATATGTTCTCGAATAGCGTGAAAACGTAGCTTGATGTGCTTCAGCTTCTTGTGTGACCTTGGTTCTTGCGCATTGGCTATGGCGCCCATGTTATCACAGTAGATAGACATAGGGTCCAGCACACTAGGAACCACACCCAGCTCTGTAATGAACTCTTTCATCCATATCGCTTCTTGTGAAGCCTCCGAAGCAGCCATGTATTCCGATTCAGTTGAAGATCTCGCCACAACGCTTTGCTTTGCACTCCTCCAGCTAACTGCTGCACCATTCAAAATAAATACATATCCAGATTGTGATTTAGAATCATCCGGATCGGTGTTTCAACTAGCATCGGTGTAACCATTAACAACGAGCTGTTCATCACCTCCATAAGAAAGAACCATATCCTTAGTTCTTCTCAAGTACTTAAGGATGTTTTTGACCGCTGTCCAATGATCCACTCCTGGATCACTTTGATATCTGCTAGTTAAACTAATAGCATATGCAATGTCGGGTCTAGTACATAGCATGGCATACATTAGAGATCCTATGGCTGAGGCATAGGGAGTCTTACTCATCCTTTCTCTATCTTCTGCCGATGTCGGACTTTGAGTTTTACTCAAGGTCGTATTGGGAAACATGGGCAAGAACCCTTTCTTGCTTTCTTCCATTCCAAACCTCTTTAGAACTTTGTCCAGATATGTACTCTGTGACAATGATATTTGGCGTTTCGATCTATCTCTATAAATCTTTATGCCTAATATGTAAGCTGCTTCGCCAAGATCCTTCATTGAAAAACTATTATTCAAATATTCCTTGACACTATTAAGAAGGTCTACATCATTCCCAATCAACAATATGTCATCCACATATAGTATTAAGAATGCTACAGAGCTCCCACTCACTTTCTTGTAAATACAAGCTTCTCCATAAGTTTGTATAAAACCAAAACTTTTGATCACCTTATCAAAACGTTGATTCCAACTTCGGGATGCTTGCTTCAATCCATAGATGGACCGTTGAAGTTTGCATACCTTGTTAGCATCTTTAGGATCGACAAAACCTTTGGGTTGCATCATATACAACTCTTCATCAATGTCTCCATTGAGGAATGTTGTTTTGACATCCATCTGCCATATCTCATAATCATAATATGCAGCGATTGCTAACATAATCCTCACAGACTTTAGCTTCGCTACTGGTGAGAAAGTCTCATCGTAGTCAACTCCTTGAATTTGTCGAAACCCTTTTGCGACAAGTCGAGCTTTATAGACAGTAACATTACCATCAGCATCTGTTTTCTTCTTGAAGATCCATTTGTTCTCGACAGCCTTCCGGCCATCCGGTAAGTCCACCAAAGTCCATACTTGGTTTTCGTACATGGATCCAATCTCGGATTTCATGGCTTCTTGCCATTTATTGGAATCTGGGCTCATCATCGCTTCCTCATATGTCTCAGGGTCATCGGTGTTGTCCACCAACATGACACTCATAACGGGATCATACCAATCTGGAGTGGTACGAGTTCTCGTTGACCTCCGAGGCTCTGTAGCAACTTCAACCGAAGTTTCATGATCATCATCATTAGCTTCCTCTCTTATTGGTGCAGGCACCACAGGAAATTCTTCCGGTGCTGCGCTACTCACAATTTCGAGAGAAGGTTCGACAACCTCGTCGAGTTCTACTTTCCTTCCAGTCACTTCTTTCGAGAGAAATTCCTTCTCTAGAAAGGATCCATTCTTAGCAACGAAGATTTTGCCTTCGGATCTGTGATAGAAGGTATACCCAATAGTTTCCTTCGGGTATCCTATGAAGACGCATTTTTCCGCTTTGGGTTCTAGCTTGTCCAGCTGTAACTTATTTACATAGGATTCGCATCCCCAAACTTTAAGGAACGACAATTTAGGTTTCTTCCCAAACCATAATTCATACGGTGTCGTTTCAACGGATTTAGACGGTGCCCTATTTAAAGTGAATGCGGCTGTTTCTAATGCATAACCCCAAAATGATAGCGGTAAATCTGTAAGTGACATCATAGAACGAACCATATCTAAGAGAGTTCGGTTACGACGTTCGGACACACCATTACGTTGTGGTGTTCCCGACGGTGTCAATTGTGAAAGTTTTCCGCATTTCTTCAAATGCTCGCCAAACTCGTAACTTAGATATTCACCTCCACGATCAGAACGCAGAAATTTAATCTTCTTGTTACGTTGATTCTCTACCTCACTTTGAAACTCCTTAAACTTCTCGAAAGTTTCGGACTTATGTTTCATGAAATAGATATACCCATATCTACTCAATTAATCCGTGAAGGTAAGAACATAACGATAACCACCGCGCGATGCTACACTCATTGGACCACACACATCGGTATGTATGATTTCCAATAAGTCCGTAGCTCGCTCCATCATACCAGAAAATGGAGTCTTAGTCATTTTACCCATCAGACATGCTTCGCATCTTTCAAGTGATTCAAAATGAAGTGATTCAAGAAGTCCATCGGAATGGAGTTTCTTCATACGCTTCACTCCAATGTGACCAAGACGACAGTGCCACATATAGGTCGAGTTATCGCTCGATTTCAAACGTTTAGCCTCAATGTTGTTGATATGTGTATTTCCACTATCGAGATTCAATAAGAATAGACCATCTATCAAAGGTGCATGTGCATAAAACATATTACTCATATAAATCGAACAACCATTATTCTCGGACTTAAACAAGTAACCGTCTCGCAATAAACAAGATCCCGATATAATGTTCATGCTCAACGCAGGCACCAAATTACAATTATTTAAGTATAAAACTAATCCCTATGGTAGATGAAGGGGTAGCGTGCCGACCGCGATCACATCAACCTTTGATCCGTTTCCCACGCGCATCGTCACCTCATTCCTCGCTAGCTTCCGTTTATTCCGCAGCACCTGTTTCGTGTTACAAATATGAGCAACCGAACCAGTATCAAATACCTAGGCACTACTACGAGTACTAGTGAGATACACATCAATAACATGTATATCAGATATACCTTTCTTCTTGATTTTGCCGTTCTTCAAATCCGCCAAGTACTTTGGGCAATTCCGCTTCCAGTGACCCTCTCCCTTGCAGTAAAAGCACTCAGTATCAGGCTTAGGTCCAGCCTTGGTCTTCTTCGCCGGCGTGGTAACTTTCTTACCACCCTTCTTGAAGTGTCCCTTCTGCTTAGACTTGCCTTTCTTGAATTTGGTGGTCTCATTGACCAACAACACTTGGTGCTCTTTCTTGATCTCCACTTCTGCATATTTTAACATAGCAAACAGTTCTGGCAACTGCTTGTTCATGTTCTGCATGTTGTAGTTCATCACAAAGTTCTTGTAACTTGGTGGTAGTGATTGGAGGACACGGTAAATCCCCAAAGCATTAGGAATCACTATACCCAAGCTTTGAAGTTTGTTTGCGTGCCCAGACATCTTAAGCACATGCTCACTGACGGAGCTGCCCTCTTCCATCTTGCAGTTAAAGAACTTTTCAGAAGCCTCATAACTTTCAATTGCCGCATGAGTCTCAAAGATCAATTTGAGATCCTCGACAATATCATATGGGTCTGAATTCTCAAACCTTTTCTGAAGCTCCGATTCCAAACCATACAAGATAGCACACTGAACTATGGAGTACTGATTCTTCCGAGCGAGGTAAACATTCTTTACTTCATCGGAAGCATCAACTGCAGGTGGGTCACCCAGCGGTGCATCCAGCACATAGGTCAAATTACCAGCTGTGAGGACAATCCTCAAATTGCGGAACCAATCCGCGAAGTTACTTCCATTGTTTTTCAACTTTTCTTTATCTAGGAACGCATTAAAATTGATGGTAGGGGCTGCCATTGATCTACAACATATTTGCAATAGTTTAGACTAAGTTTATGACAAATTGAGTTCAAATTAATAATAAAGTTAATCTAGGTGAACTCCCACTCAAAACAATATCCCTCACATTGTTTTAGTGATCACACGAACCAAATCCACCATATCAACACCGATCATCACGAGAGTTGATATAGTTTTAATGGCGAACAATCGTCATGTTCATCATATCTACTATATGATTCATGCTTTACCTTTCGGTGATCCGTGTTCCGAGACCATGTCTGTACATGCTAGGCTCGTCAAGATCAAACCTTAGTTTCCGTATGAGCAAATCTGGCTTGCTCACGTTGTATACACTTGCAGAATCTAACACACCCGATCATCACGTGGTGCTTCGAAACAACAAGCTTTAGCAACGGTGCTAACTAAGGGTGAACACTTTATGACTTGAAATTCATGTGCATGAGGGATCATCTTATAATGCTACCGCCGTCTACTAAGCAATACAAGATGCATAAAGGATTAACATCACATGCAATTCATAATATGTGATATGATATGGCCTTTCTTCTTTGTGCTTCCGATCTCCATCTTCTAGCACGAACATGATCTCCATCATCACCGGTATTGCATCAAGGTCAATGACGCCTCTTCATGGTTGTCGTCCACCGGCTTCAACTATTACAACTACTTTGAATAGACACGCGGGTCTTAACATAAATTAAAGACAACCATATGGCTCCTGCCGGTTGCCAACTTACAATAAGGAACATTGCATACATCAAATATAATCACAATCATGGCCATATCACATCACTGCACACCCCTGCAAAACAAAGTTAGACGCCTCTACTTTCTTTGCATGTTTTACGTGGTTTGGGGATTTTCAATAAGTGTCGTTCTAACTTACGAACATGAACCACAACATTGATACTAGTATTGTTAATCACCCGTTGTAAATTGGATCCTAACTATGCTAGGAGAAACAGGCACCCGCAAAGCCACTTATGCAATACAAGTTGCATGTCAAGCGTGGAGCAAGTCTCATGAACGATGTCATGTAAGGTTAGCCCGGGCCGCTTCTTCCCAACATACCGCAAGATGCAAAGTACACAAGAAGCAATCGACAATAAAAGCATCAACGCCACAATGACCATTGTGTTCTACTCGTGTAACAGATCTACATATAAACCTGGCTTTGATACCACTGTAGGTTTTCGTAGCATGGAAAACAAAAAATTTCTATCGCATACAAACAAACAAGCCAAGATCTATCTACTAGATTGTAGCAACGAGTCGATGGAATAACTTACCCTCGAAGATTCCAAAGTGTTTAACGAGAGAGGATTCTCGTGGGTGATGTAGTCGTACTCTTCCCGATCTTAAGATCGCGTAGACGATCCTTCCGGAGCTGCGTTCCGGCAGCGCTCGCGCAGTCGGTCACACGTTCGGTACTCGACGAAGACCTTCCTCTCCCTTGTTCCAGCAGGCAGCGGAGGTTGTAGCACTCTCCTCGTGATTCCGGAAGCACAACGGCGTGGTACCGGAAGTAGAGGGGAGATCTCGCAGGGCTTCGCCTTAAGCCGGAGCGAGTATGGTGGAGTATGAGAGAGTCCCTCGATGTTCTAGGGTTTAGAGACACCAAGGAGGGGACAAGCCGGCGGCTAGGGTTTAGCTAGGCGGCGGCGAGTTGATGCCCTAGGGGCCGGCGGCGGCTTGGAGGCGGCGGCGGCTTGGGGCTAGGGTTTTGGAGGAGAGGTACTTGTGTGTGCTAGGAGGGAGCCCTGCCCCTCCTTATATAGGTGGAGGGGCCGGCGGCCAAGGGGAGGGAGGGGAGTCCCTCCCCAACTCGGCTTGGGTGGTGCGCCGGCTTGGGGAGGAGGACTCCCTCCCCAACTCGGTTTCACCTCCTCCTCCTCTTTTCCACTTTCCAAATTTAGCCGTTTGACTTTTCAATTTAGCTATTTGACTTTTCAAACTAGGATTCGATTAATCCTTTATTTGGAACAGCGATGACACTTAGTACATGATGCAATCATACCAACTTTGATACAACACATTCATGTACCCTTCCCCTCTGGAGTGCCGGACATTCTGGAACCTTCTAGAACATTCCCGATGAAAGCACCGGAATCATTTCCGAACTCTGAAACGGGACTTTCCTTATATGAATCTTATTCTCCGGACCATTCCGGATCTCCTCGTGATATCCCGGATCCCATCCGAGACTCCGAACAACATTCGGTCTCTTTCTCATAATACCATAACTACTCAAACAACGTCGAATCCTTAAGTGTGTCTCCCTACGGTTCGTGAATTATGCGGACATGATCGAGACACTTCTCCGAACAATAACCAATAGAGGAATCTGGAAATTCATATGGCTCCCACATATTTCTACGATTACTTTGCGATCGAATGAACCACTTACATACGATACCAATTTCCCTTTGTCTCACGATAGTTTACTTATCCGAGGTTATGATCGTCGGTATCTCTGCATACCTAGTTCAACCTCGTTACCGATAAGTACTCTTTTCTCGTTCCCGTGATATGTGATCCCTTGTGAGCCAGTCACATGCTTGCAAGCTAATTGGATGACATTCCACCGAGAGGGCCCAGAGTATATCTATCCGTCATATGGATGGACAAATCCCACTCTTGATCCATGTGTCTCAACCAATACTTTCCGAACACTCAATGCCACCTTTATAGCCACCCAGTTACGGTGTGGTGTTTGATGTCATCAAAGCATCCATCCGGCAAAGGTGATATGCATGATCTCATGGTCGAAGGAATTAGGTTACTATGTATCAGAAAGCATATAGCAATTGAACTATTGAAATGACTTGATCTTTATGCTACGCTTATCTATAGGAGTATGTCCACCATATCATTCTCCTAACGATATGATCTTGTTGTTGATAACATCTCAATGTTCATGATAGGGAAACCACAATCATTTTTCAACCAACAAGCTAGTGATGTATAGAGGCTATACTAGGGACTTCAAATTAAGTTTACAAATCACACAAGTATCAATGTTTCCTTGTTAATACTATTATAGCATGAATGTAAACATTTATCATAAACACAAAGATATAATAATAACTACATTTATTATTTTCTCTAGGGCATATCTCCAACAGAAAGCATCTCCGACGAGATGACATTGGGCAACTACACTCGATACAAGGTCCACGAGTGGTCCGACTACGTGCTCAAGCTTCTGTTATTTTCAGAAGCTTCTATTATTTTCAGAACCCATGTGTGGCACCATGAGGCATGGCATTGCATGGTGCAACGTCCAGGTATGGTCGTTGCCTGTTTCCCGACCACCACCATGGCACCATCCGTCCATGTCGCTCCTAAAGCGTTTTGTCTTGTGTCTTCCACGTCCAACAACCTTCCATTTCAGATCTGGCCATAGTTGAATTCCATGGTACTCCGGCCATTGTGATTGGTCCAGGTATGGGTGAAATCTAGGAGACCATGTCTTCTTAGTAGTCTCAATAGATAACTTGGACTCTCTCAACGTGAGCGGATTATTATAGTCCAAATATCGCTTGCGAGACGCCATGAGCAAGAGCGAGCATGCAAGATGAAGCAACGATGGCCTTCCGCATGTGCACTCACAAGTCTTGAGCGAGTAAGGCTTATGAGCGAGACCTTGAAAACTCGGCCTCCATGTTGGACACCATTAGTCGTTGTACCTCCGAGCTCCATAACTTAGTAAATTAGCTCGTCATTATCATATTCCGTGACAACTTGGGAAGCCGCTTTCCTTGACTGAAATTGCATTCAATCGTCAACCTTAGGTGGGTACTTGTATTTGTAATTGTTTTTGTTGTCCTCGCAATATGCCAGTCCGTTTCATGTGAATATTTCAGAAAATACTCATTCATTATGTCGAATGTATATCAGACTATTGCCATGACGGGCAATGCATAGACACCTTTGAGCAACTTGTTGAAACATTCTGCCATGTTGCTTGTCATTTGGCCATACCTCTGGCCACCGTCATCGAAAGCTCGTGCCCACTTTGACATATGTTCAATGTTGAGAAACTCTCGACCACCCGCATTGAGTTATTTGTTGGCTAGCAATTTGTTGTACAAGTTAGAGAAACAACATTCCGTGAAAGCGAGGCAACAATCTTGTAGATCATCGGACAAATCCTTGCTCTTGCATGCCCTATAGAAGTTTGCACAAAACTGTCTCATGCACCAACGATGGTGCAATGGAGCATGTCTGGAAATATCAACCATCACCGCATTGAGAATTTCTTGATGACGATCAGAGATGACACGTATTTCCCTTTGATGTTTTAATATCTTGGTTCTCAAAAGATGGAAGAACCACTCCCAATTATTATTGTTTTCTGCCTCCACCAAATCAAACGCCAAAGGAATCAACCGGTTGTTGGCATCATTGGCTATTGCAATCAAGATAGTGCCCTTGAATTGTCCGGTCATAAAGGTTCCATCAACGGAGATGACCGGCCTACAATGTTCAAAAGCCCGGACATATTGCTCAAAACCCCAAAATGCATGGCCAAAAACTCTAATGGTTCTTCTGTTTATTATCCTTGTCTTGTTCCCATAAGGTTCAACCACATGAACCATTCCCGGGTTAGCATTGGTCATCGCTCCCAACAACCTTGGGATTCAGTTATAAGATTCCTCCCAATCATCGTACAACATCTTGAATGTGGCTTGCTTAGCCTTCCATGCCTTCCCGTACTTCACCTCGTAGTGAAAGAGGGATTTCACAAGCTCCATGACCATCTTAATGCTCATTTTTGGAAATGACGCGATGTCATTAGAAAGCCTATAAGCAAGGAACTCAGAGGTGAGTTGCCGGTGCTCATGCTTCGCATCCTTGCCATCCACCATCGGGCCTCGGCATAGGTGAGTTGATACACAACTAGATATGTGCCATTCGGGACCTCCCTTGAATGGTATTGCATGCACAATCCAAGGACATCCTTCCTCCTCGCACTTCACCGTGTAAATCTTCTTGATGTCCGAGTGCACGACCGTATAAGGACGATGATGCTTCACCGAGAAGTCCTTTATCCATTGCTTAAATTCCAACAAGGTTTTGAACCTTGATCCTTTGCAAAAGCCATTATTCATGTGATTGCCATCCCGATGATAAATTGTCCTTAGTCCAAGCACTATGACCTTCCCACCATCAACTGTGGCTTCATCCGCGAGACTAAGATCACGAAACAAAGGCACCTGATGATCCCGACCCAATATGGTATCGTGGATTTCGGCCTCTCTAGCCGTGAACCCCTCCTTGTCAACTTCTTCTTCGGGACCATCATCATCCGAGTCTGATGCATAGACTCGAGAATATGGGAGGTCACGGTCCATGTCATCTTGTGTGATATATTTGTCCAAATCTCCAACATTGTTGTCGTGGAGTTCAATATCATCATCTTCACCCCCAAATTATCATTGTCCTCTTCCAACACTTCGTCTTGGTGTCTTGAAATCGGGCTCAATGTTTGGGTCAAAGGAGGTTCACTCCATATCTCTTGGTCTACGGGTGGAGGACTCGTAGTACTCAATGGGGAGACAAGACGGTTCAAGTCCAAAGACAATGAACTATCAACTTTCTTGGTGGAAAATAATTCAAGATCCTTGTCTAGTGATTCGGCCACCACCTCCTTGTATACAAGCCAACGGGCCTCGGAGAAGATACACATGGTCTTCCAACAAACATGCATTCCCAAGCGAACATTATGTCTTCCCTTCAACTCAACAACATCATTTGGGTCCATCCATTTCAATTCAATTCTCAATTGCTCCAAGACCTCAGCATAGGTTGGAGTACGCTCAAACACCAAATCAAACTCGTCCTGGTCCGGTTCTATGTTACCTCTCAAAAAAGCATCCTTGTCTACATGGCGAACATGAAAAATTCTTGCAATGCCTAAGATAATCACAACAACAATACCATGATCAACATACTCGATACATACAAATGCTACCATGAACAAAATGCCCTACCCATATGCCAATGCAAAAACATTCTACCATGCATCTTACAAAGGAAAAAGTCTATTTTCAACCTTTAATTCATAGTGCTTCGGCGATTTGAACCCTGAACTCAAAATCCCTGTCGTTCATACCCTAAACTATTTAATCCCGATCTAAATTGAACCCTGAAACTGTTTGGTATACCAGGAAAATAACAATCCTGACCGGGATTTCATGTTACTCTCACAGACAGTATGGTCCACCTGTCATATTCCTCTTCTTTTATTAATTATTACTTTCTCTCATTCATATTGATCCTAGTTTTGGGGTTTACTTGTAAAGTTTTCAGAAACACATGAGATGAGAGGGACCTGGCGTCGGTTGGAGCTCGCTGGAGCTCGTCGCAGAACAAATCGAGAGGAGAGCCGCCGCGGTGATGGACGGGCAGTCGGTGAAGCGCCTGGAAGGCCATCGAGCTGCAGACCAGCCGGATCAAACAAGTTGGGCACCGTCGTCGCTGCTGCATGAACGGGCCCATCTTGCTGTCCCGCCACTCCTCTCCGGCCGCCGAGCTCGAGCACGTAGTCACCGACCGCCCAAGATTGCGTTCTTGTATGGCCCATGTCGCAGCAGGATCCCGGTCCCCCGCCGTCCCACGCCCACATGCTGGAGTCTCGCTGGGTGAGGACCTGTTCCTCTACGGAGTGCCGGAGTAGGGCGTCGCCGCGAGTAGTTCTGCAGGCCGGGGCGCCGTCACGCACGGAGTACTCCCTGCCGCCCAGACTGCCAATCCACACACACGGTCGCTCTTTGCTTTGAAATAAACAATGGAAATCCCATCCCAGCGACATGCCTGCAGCCAAGCACCACCAGCTTCCATGAGCGAAATTATCGCTGCCGAGCAGATTTGGTAGAAAAATTATGCCTAATTTGAGACATTCGTAGACTAATAGATTTGGTAGAAAAATTATTTTCCTAATTTGAGAGATTCATGATCGGATTTTTATCAACTTTACCCGACAAAAAGACGCGATTGAGTCATAACAACGTGAGAGTGAGGGACCGAGCGATTTAAATAGAAAATTATGTAGGAGTTTTTTATAAAAATTGCATAGGTGGTGTTGGTCAACTTGGTCAAACGGGTCCAAGGTTTAATTTAGACCGGGATCGAATAATTCAGGGTGCTAACGAGAGGGATTTTGAGTTTAGGGTTTAAATCGCCGAAGCACTATAAATTCAGGGTTGAAAATAGACTTTTTCCTCTTACAAAACAACCTAGGGTTTGCAAGATATGGGCCAAAACAAGAATTCAATGGGTGAAATAAAAAAAGAACGGGAATAATACCTCAAGGCACTTGGGGGAATTGAAATCCATAGAGAGAGGCTTCCGATTTGGGCACTAGGAGGGAGGAAGTTGAGGGAGGAGCCGAGCCGCCGCCGCCGCTGCTGTGGTGCGAGGTGGGAGAGGAATGAGGCATGGGTCGGGGGAGGGTCGGGCGGCGCGCGTTTACTATCCCTAATGTGCGGCGCGACACGATGTGGCGTTGCACTACACAGTACGACGCCATGATACGTGGCACCGCACTAACCGAACCGGGGCCCACGAGGCCACGGGCGAGCCACGCTGTCAGGCGTGCAGCACCATGGGTAACGGTGTTGCTCTTCAGGGTGTGGCGCCACCATGTATGGTATTGCAACAAGGGTTAGTCCAGTAAATTTGTTTTTTCACCAGAGTTCATTTTGTGAATTAGTTTTTTAGAGATTATTTCTGTCTAAATTGCCTCAAGGCTACTCCACTCTCACCTCGTGACATGGCCAGAAGACCACGATACATCAGTAAGACCACTTTCTTGTTGATTTATTCATCTTTGCATTTCTTGCTTGATTCATTCATTTCATTGTTGCATCTGTGCCGAAAGACAGTTCTTCACATACCACTTTTTCTTCTGTCTAGCACTTTGCGTGAATGCAGATTATGGAAAATATACTCTCTCCGTTCAGAAATATATATAAGACATTTTAGTTTTGTAAAATGAATATATCTAGACTCCTTTTAATGTATAAGTTTACTCTAAACCTCTATAAACCTATATATATATATTAAAAAACGTCTAGATATTCGATTTATTAAGCTAAAATGTTTTATACTCTATCCGTCCCAAAATAGATGTCTCAGATTTGTCAAAATTTGGATGAATCTAGACACTATTTAGTATATAGGTTCATTAATATTTTAATAAATCTAAGACATCTAATTTGGGACTGAGGGAGTATTTCTAAACGAAGAAGTATTTTGTAGAGCATTCATACTTACTAAACTGATATCACTGGACAAGCCGAAAATACTAAGACCGGTTCGTGTCAAAGAGGAAGGACATGGAGATAATAAGCACTAGATGGGTGGATGGAATCTGTCCAGGACTTGTAACTATGAAATGGGAGTTCTACGCGTCTCCTGGATAACATCCCCCCTCCCGATCCTTGGACTCTCCTGCTGACACGTGTTCTTCTAAAAATCTTAAAATCCCAATTTTACTATAACTATACCCATTTTTGTTACAAATAGTTTTACTTTTGCTACATGTAGCAGAAAACAGTTTGGTAAAAAAAAAAGAACTGACAGACAAGACCTCACTTAAGAGTTCGTCGAAGACCTTGCAGACGACCTTGTAGCAAAAAAATGTTTTAATATAGTAAAACTAATTTCGCTGGAGACTCTCGCCTGAACAAATGTCGCCGGAGACCTCGTAGCAAAAAATTTACGCTATGGTAGCAAAACCATAAATTGTGTGAAAATAGCAAAAAAATATATGAATATGTAGAAAAAATAATATGCTAAAGTAGAAAAACGCCAGTAGCAACGCCAACCAACTAAAGTAGCAAACGCTTTAAATTATGGTAGCAATGATGGACGCGGTATGTAGCATAGGGGTAATATTACAGTGGTTAAAACTCACATAAATCATCGTAGAAATTAGGGAACATCTAGGTAGCAAAACTGTAAAACAAAACATCAACCACACCTTCGCCTCCCCACGGTAGCACAACGACCGCTGTCGGTGTCGACCTACAAGGTAGCAGGGACGACGCTGGAGGTAGGACGAGCCGTTGGTGCTTGGAGTCGTTGTAGGAGATGGAGACGGACGACGACGCAAATGAGCTCGAGGGGGATGCGCGGAGCTCTTGTAGGGCGGCGCGCCTGAAGGAGAAGAGGGAGGTGTGGTAACCGAACATACCACTGTATTATGTAGTATACTATAGTCGTTAACATAATACCAATGAAACACCATTCATTAGTATTATATCTCTCAGAGTGGTATAACAGAAACACAGCAGGTCCAAGACATGACTATAGGTTACAACTCGACTCTTTATAAAATATCCAGCGAACACTCTAGATTAAAGAGAGAGAAAGAAACTTCTTACAAAGAAGAACCAAAAATAATTAACTCATAACTATCATGCTAATAAGATTAGCATCTAACTATTTGGCTTGCATTGCTGCTATTGCAACACTCTGTAGAAGTAGGTTCTATAGCTATATATTATATTCCTATCTAATCATCAACTTTGTCTTCACTTTAGTTGATATATATGTTGACTTTTTTGACTTCATTGAAGAGCTTGATCTTCTGATGATGACTCCTTGAGCATAAGAGGTTAAGAAGATACGTTGAGTACGAGCGTACTCAGCAAGTTCACTAAAAAGGAATGTTTGATGCACTATCTACAGCCATAGACCATAGGTCGTAGGCAATACAGGTTTTTGTAAACATTTCTTCGAATGTTGCTTTTATTTTGAAAAGCTATGTCCCTCAGCCTTCATAGGTTTACCAGAACTTTCATGGAGTTCCTTTCCTGCCGCGTTCGTAGCTCCTTCCTGGAACAAGGAGTAATAAGTTATAGTTCTTACACTCTGCAAAGGTGCGTTACTTTACCCATGAAAGACCTTAGCTTTGTTGCACATCCGAGTTGCAGGCTCGTTCACACTTCCTTGGTGTGAGGCCCAGACTAAGATCCAAGCCAATCACTGCCCTTCTCCGCGACCCCATATGTCTGCACGATCCTTCGGGCCGAGCTAAATCTCCGTTAAGCCCCCTTTCGGGCAAGCTATAACCCTGATGAGTTCCCGAAGACTCTACGAGCCGGTTGTGCCCCTAGCAAGCTCCATAAAGGTCTAACTATACCTCTAGTGGACGCTCATAGATAATCTAGAGACCAAAATCGTGAGGCCTAAGGGTTCCCACCCATATGCTGGATCCACACAAGGAATCACAGCGTCACCTTAAGGCCGTCTTGCCTACATACGAAAGGAAGAAGATCCGGCTGACTTCTCCATCCCATTCCAAATCTCATGGTTGACATTGGTTGTTAAGTCCTAGATAATATGTTCCTTTACCACTAGAAATGTATAGTAGGTTATTACCATATGGTAAATAACCCATAATCATATTATTATGAAAATAGTGTTTTCTGATCTTTTTGAAATGCAGGTGATGACAACACTAGATTTGCAAAATATTTGATAGAAAATAACCAAAGGACATGAGCAAGTGTGAACTTGCCTTTTGTGATTGCAAGATTATGCACTCACGGTCTTCAAGACAATAGAAGATCCAATATCTGAAATCAGCATCATTGGTCTGGTAAGGACTAATGTTTAAAGAAGCAATATGCTGTGATGCATAAGTAATGTAATGCAATTTGAAAAACCCCGAAGTAATACTCAATATGATGAATAAGTTAAGTTTGGTGATTTTCTTAAGATATGGTTTATATTCAAGTTTATTTTATAAGAAAATATATATATAGGAAACTTGAGTTTTAACACCCAGTTTATAAAAGTAGAGTATAAAACAATGTAAGATTGAGTTTAATTGTTATCTGGTGACTATGATAAAAGTCCTTGGAGTGATTTGTTAAGATTTGAAGGCACTATTATAGAGTTGTTGTTTGAAGTGGCAAAAAGAATAACATTTGAAGAAAAGGTTTCTTTGATTAGGTTTAACAATCTTTATGGTTAATAGAAGTTGATCGATGTTGTTTGTGTTTGGTCGAATAGTTTGGATTCGAGATGATTTATGACTTAATTATAACAAACCAAAGTTAACTATAAAAACATAAATTAAGGTGTAATGCTCTAAATTATTTCAAGTCTTAAGGCTTTGATAAATATACTTAAGAGCGTGATATTATTCATTTTCAATTTAAGTGAATGACAAGTTTAAAATTTGGCTTGTTATTATGAAATAATTATACAACTTATTGATGGAAGCATAGTGTAACATGCCAACATTAGAGCTTAGAAATAAGCTGAACCCAATGTGTGCATTGCATTCATGCATAGAAAATTCGAATAATTTTCGCGCTTTTAAATAAGAACTTGTCAAAGTGATTGAAGCTTCTCTCAACTTGATGGAATTGAAGTAGATCATCAAGTTGACTGTGATAAGTTTCAATATGACCTTTGCTAATACCTTATTTGGATAAACATGATTTGATCTAAGGGTAGATCAGATATAATAAAATGTTACTCATAATACATTGCTTAAATGATTAATATCTGATAAGGGATCCTATCATAATATTCAGCACAACAACTCATAAATGCCAAGTTAAGATTACAACTAAAGTAATATAAATGTAATTACTAATCCTGACCTATCTTATTCTTATCTATTCTTACTATGAGTATCATAGTAATACCTAACTTTAACTCTTTAATGAGTTTGAGTTAGAAAGAAACTAAGTCAAGATCATTCACCATATATATTTATTTCCATATCAATATTTATGGAACCTATCTTAATAGGATGAACCCTAAAGATAGTTACCAGTAGTAATTCTATTGGATCAAGGGGGAATAGTCCATGAATAACATCCTTAATTCAATTAAAGTAACTAAGAAGATAATTCCAATACAATTGTAAGGTTGTATTAATAAAGCCTGGCTTAGCCAAATTGGAAACCTAAGCTATAAATGATTAAAGGATTATAATGATCATGCCTTACTCACCAGGATTGTCCACCTATATCTAGTATAAATGATATTGGTGGGTAGAACATGATTGAAACCCTAGTAGAGATAAGTTATCCTAGAGTAGTCATTACAAGCCACATTAATATAATGTGAGGTTGGAGTGTGAGTTATTAGAGTAAAGTAAATGTAAGACAGTATGATTCAATTAAAGCTAGTATAGCAAGGAGTTATGGAAGTAGTGTTATTCATCTTAAAAGGATAGTAAGCTTTAGAGAAATGTAGTTGGATGCATACATCTATTAGAGAAATATTAGTGATGGATGCTTAAGGAAGATTATGAGTGGAGTTTGAAGGAACTATTTGTTGCATGGAAGGTTATCAACAATAGAATAGTGGATATAACCAAGTATGGATACGATAAAGCTATAAAAGCTTCAGTGTCAAACTAATTGGATTTATCAATGGGTTTAGAAGAATAATAGGTGAATAAGAATATTTTTATGAAGTAAAGATCATTAGGTTAACCATGATGATGGATAGGAAAAGGTAGTATATCTAGGAAAGGAATTCCTTAATTAGAAGTCCAGAATTATGAAATATGGAAGATAGTAATTCTTGGTAAACAATCAACTTTAAATCTTAAACCAAGTATAATATCCATTCCATGTTATGAATTCCCCATCTTATATCTATATCACTTAATAGGAATATTTTCCTATAGCAAATTACATAAGCGCATCTCTGAAATTATCATAATTATATGTGCTTAGGAGTATCTTTATCAATTCTTTTCTATAAAACATTTTAGTTAA
Organism: Avena atlantica; assembly: GCA_910589765.1. Lineage (NCBI taxonomy): Eukaryota > Viridiplantae > Streptophyta > Magnoliopsida > Poales > Poaceae > Avena > Avena atlantica. The sequence continues at coordinate 125,569,749 of OU342739.1, forward strand.
TAACTTCCTAATTTTAAAAAAAGTGAGATCATTAAAGATCACAGACAAAGGATAATATGCTTAGCTATTAAATCTTTACCCACATTCACCAAAGAATATAAGTAAGTTAAGAACCCTAAATTTCTATGTTTATCATAATATAATATATACAATACCATTTTCTAAATTAATGAAAGTGGTATTAACCATATTAATTTCTTTGGTATTTCATGCATCAAATAATTATACAGGATCATTATGTATAAAAGTTTCTATTCAAACTATGAGCTAACTAGAGTTAAGTTTTATAAACAAATAAGAAAATATCAAATAATAAAGCCATGGTTTAGTATAGGAAGAAAATTAATAATAAAGACTTCTACAAAATATTAAAAGGGGATTTATATAAAGAAAATAAAGAAATATACATAAAGAAAATATTTATCATTAAGGTTTACAAAATAAATCTCAATCAATACTAATTGTTGCTGTAAGTATTCAGCAAATAAAATTTGTTAGAAAAGTTCAAATTAAAGATTAAATACAAATCTGAAAAGTAAAACAGAAAATAGAAAAAGGTAAAGAAAATAAAAAACATTTCCTAGTCGTGGCCCATTTCTTTCTCTTCTTACCTATCGCCCATGTGCAACCCACAAAAGCCCAGCAGCCAGCCGAACTCGTTCTCTTCTGTGACTATCGGGTGGGACCAAAGGAGGATTGTGGGCTGAGAGAAAAGAAGTGCTAGGGGGTTTTCTGCAAAACGTCTTCATCGTCTACCTCGCCTACTGGAAGCAGCTCGCTGGCCAGGAGCTCCGCCGTCGATGGACCGCCGCGCTGTGATGCGTGCTACCGCTCCTGGATGGAAGGGATAAGAACGCCACGACATCGTCTGCTCGTCCTCATCCCCATTTCCCCCTCTGCAGCTCTCTCTCTCTCTCAATTTCTTCCTCTGAACCGAGAACCCTAGCTCGGAGGTGAGCCGGTGCCGGCGATTCCGTGCTCGCCTCGGCCAGATAATACCACGGTGGAGACCGCCGTGCTCCCCTCGTCCGTTTGCCCCAGCTCGCACTAGTGGAGGAAGAGTGAATAAACCCAATCGCACCCTCGGTTCCGGGCGCTGTTCATCAACCTCACCGTCGTCTCCGACCTCGCCTCTCCCTATAGACCACACCATCGTGTTCCTTGTGAGTCATTGAATCTCCTTGTATGCGTAGATGCTTTGTTTGCTTCCTAAATCCACGCCACCATGATCACCCGCAAGCACCGCCGCATGAGATCATCATCGGTCGTCCTCCGGTGACCAAAATAGGGCGGCGCCACCACCAATAGGTCCCTCGGAATACCCTCTTGACAATGAACCTAACCACAGCCCCGCGCATGCACCAAATCATCTGATCCATCATCGATCTGAGAGGATCAAGTTCAGATGACGTCATGCCCACGTCACCCTCAGCCTAGTCAACCAGTTTGACCCAGTCTTTGTCTCGCATGGTAGATGACATGGCCTTGGGCCCATATGTCATTGTTTGGGAGTAGAAATAGGGTCGGTAACAAAGACATTTAATAACCTGAAAGCTAAGGTGGCCTCTGGCCCACTAGTCAGTGACTAGGGCTAGGTGTGGGTGCGGTGTAAAAAGTTACTTCCTTCTTAAGAAAGAATAAAAGGTATAAATCCAAATATACATATTCCAGAAATTAAATAAAATGATTAAATCTTGTTTAATTAATAACTTTTGTTGTATAATTCAGAAAAATATGTATAATATATGAAAATTTGTAGAAAAATAAAATCTATAACTTAAAACTATTACTAAACATTATTATCTTAACAATTTAAATAATTATTATTTAATAAAGATTTTAAAGGTAATAAAACTTTGATAATTCCTATTTTAATAATGGGAAATGTTAAGAATATAAATAAATACCAAAAATCTTAGAAAAATAAAAAACAATATTTTAAAACTATAATCATGTATTATTATTTCACTTAATTAAATATTAAGTATTTATAAAGTTACAAATCTTACAAAAATCATTTATTATTATTTATAAATCACAAAATTAAATATAATATACCAAAATGATCACAAAAATAATACCTACATGTTAAAAATATAATATTCCACTTTTGAGTTAAATGAAATTCAAATACTTTAATAACTCAAATTTAAACTTATTTACTTAATTGATAATTCATCTAAGGGTAAATAAAAATTGCTAATATTTCTAAAATTAACCAATCGAGTCTAATAAATAGTATTAGTCTTCAACATTAATAATATGAAGTCAAAATAGTTTAACACATTTTAATTAAAATCTTATTGAATTCTCCTCAACCATATGAGTGAAATATTTTCTAAAAAGAATCCTTATCAAATATAAAATCTTCAAGAATAATTTGTAGTTAAATAAAACTTATTTCCTTTACTTTAACCACGAGTTTATCAACATACTAAAACACTATAGTGAACTCATAAGCAATTAAGTAACATTAATCCATGGTTTACAAACTATAACCACTCATCCATAAAAGGGTAAGTGATTCTATTCCATTATAAAATCAAGAAAACCACTACATAAAAGAAAAATATAACCATTCTTAAGTAACCTTAAGGCAACAATACCAAGTACAAAAAGTACAAATGTTATAAGCATTATACTTTCAAACTATCTATGTTTTAAAGTTAACTTTAGTCTATAGGACTCTAAATATAATACTATAAACATTGTTAGATGTTTTATAGTTAACTTTGGTCTGATATAATTAAGTCATAAAGTATCTCAAGCCCAAACTATTCAAACAAGGACAAATAACATCGACCGGACTCAACTAACCACAAAGGTTGTTTAAACCTTAGAAAAGAAATATTTTCTTCAATTTTATTCTTTTTGCCACTTCAAAACAACAATTCTTATATAAGCAATATTAAGTAGCAATTCATAATTATGTGTGTCTCATTATTTTATGATATTGTAACTACATATTTTTTCACACACACTCACAAGCCCTAATAAGAAGCACAAGTGTAAAACTCACCTAAAAGTACACATTTCAAAGACATCATTTATAGAATCCAAACCCTAGAACAACGTTATCCCCGGGATTCGAGTTTATAAAGTGCATCACATTACTTATGCATAAGAGCATATTGCTTCTTTAAACATTAGTCCTTACCGGACCAGTGATGCTGATTTCAGATATTGGATCTTATATTATCTTGAAGACCGTGAATGCATAATCTTGCAATCACAAAAGGCAAGTTCGCACTTGCTCACGTCCTTTGGTTATTTTCTGTAAAGTATCTTACAAATCCAATGTGGACATCACCTGCATTTGAAAAAGGTCCGAAAACACTATTTTCATAATAATGTGATTATAGGTTATTACCATGAGGTAATAACTTACTATGAATGTTCCGGTGGTAAAGGAACATATTATCTAGGACTAAACAACCAATGTCACCAGTGATTCTTGTGCCGTATATTACGCGTTAACCATGAGATTTGGAATGGGACGGATGTCACATCCCAAATTTTAGATTTGGTACTGCATATCATTCATGGCATTGCATCATGATCATCCATGCAAAATTTCGGTTTGAAAAGATTTTGGCAAAGCAAACCACTTGCATTTGCATTTTGACACCTACACTTGAACGCTTGTTTTTACCATGCCTTTATCAAAAACTATATATTTTGGGTGTATGGATGGCTCAGGTGCATAGAGGGTTCCACCACGAACCCGTAGCACTTTGATTCACCCAATTCGGAGCTCCGTAGCAAAAGTTACGCGAATCTGAATTTTACCTAAATTTCTGGACAGTCTGTCAAAAATTCAGTTAAGAAATCATCGAGGAAAAGAAAAACAGAAAAAGGAAAAAAAGCGCGCAGCGGCCAGCCGGCCTGCCCGCGGCCCAGGCCCAGCCGCTGCACAGCCCGCGCAGCAGTCAGCAGCGGCCAGCAACAACACGCGCGCGGTCGCTAACTAAGCGCTGCCCAGCCTCCAGCCACTAACAGGTGGGCCCCACCTGTCAGCGCGCTGTCGCCGCCGTGTCCGACGCGGATAGCGCGTCGCCGCCGATTTCGCGCGGCCGTTCCGCGAGGGACTCCGTCCAAGCCCCCTAAACCCCCCTAGCCTCGGCCCTACCTCCCCCTCTCGAACCCTAGACGCCTCGAGCCCGCCGCCGCCGCCGACTTCGCCGTCCGCCGCCGCCGTCTCGTTAAGCCGCCGCCACCGCGCCTCGCCCCCTCTCCTCCCTCGCGAGCCCCATCGCCGCCTACTGACCCGCGCCGCCACTTTTTCCCCCTCTACAGACGCCGCCACCGCCGGGGATTTCTCGCCGGAGCGCGACGCCGCCGCCCGCGCTCCAGCCGCCAATCGCCGTCGCCCCCGCGCTCGCCGACCCGCGCCACCGCCGCGAGGAGGTCCGCCCCGTCGCCCCCGCCGCCGCCATGCCACCCGCCGCCGCCAAGGACCCTCGCCGCCGCCGCACCGACCATGCCGCCGCCGCCGTCGACCGCTCAGGTGAGCCCCTCGCCGCCTTGACCCCTGCCATCGGATCTCGATCCAACGGTCCAGACGGACCGTTGAATAGTCAGCCTGACAGCTGAATAGTCAAACGCCACGTCAACTGCCACGTAGGCGCGGTCAGAACAGTCAACTTTGACTGTGTAATTTAAATTGATTTAAATTGACAGAATTTAGCTAAAACTTGTAAAATCCATATCTTTAGATCTACTGGGCCAAATTTTGCAAATAAAATATGTGTAGATTCAGTGACTCACGTAGAATCTTGCTGTACAATTGTTTTACACTTTTACAACAAGGTTTTGTCCTGAATAATTAAATGATTTAATTCCCTTTTTAGAGTAATAAATTCATAGAATAAGTTCTGTAACTCCAAAAATTGCAAATAAGATGTCCCTGAAATCAATAGAACAAGGGGAATCTTATAGTGAATTAAAAAGTTAGGCTTATAGTAGTGGATTTTGAATAATCTATTTAAAGGCTTATTGCAGTATTTTAATTACTCAGGGAGTTATATAAATCCTTTTTGAGAAATTCCAACTGGTACTGGTTCTCTTATGAGTTGCCTATGCAGTGGAAATTTTCCAAGATTTTACAAACAGTATGTTAGCAGTGGTGAATTATTTAGTTTCTAGCTCTATTATTGAGCATTATAAATTACATGCTTTGTTTTCTTTGCACTCAAAATAATTTCCATGCATGCATACAATAGTTATACTGAATAAGTTCATGTGATGCTACTGTAGAGTTATTCCACTTGTCATGCATGCATCTTGCATCATCTTTGTTTGCATGTGATTGTGGATGGTTTGTTTATGATTGCAATTGTATCGTGTAGATTGTGACGAGTGCAACGCTTGCTCGTGTGTGGATTGTTCTTCCGACCGCTACAGCCAAGGCAAGTAGATGCTACCTTGTTCATGATATTATCCTACTATTTTCATTGCATCGTCGTGTATTTTGTAGATGCACGTGTAGGATAATACTATCGCTATGCTATGTCCTATTATGTGGTAGGGCTTTCCTTGTAGATGAACCACCGTTGGTAGATGTGCTTAGCCATGCTATGATGAACGAGGGCTGGGTTACATCACTGAAAGTTGTTTCTAAATGTGTTGGTTTGCGAAAACTAAAACAACTTAATCAATGAATCTCCTGGGTGTGATGGGATTGATAATTTTTGGTGGTATCATTGCGGAAAGGCACCCAGGTATCAAGAGAAAATGATTGGCTTCTTTATTTTGTAGCTTACGTGTACAACCATGTGCCAATAATGAAATGGGCGGTTGGTTGGACTCAGTAGGTTGTGGTAACTCGAACCCGCGTATCTAGAGATGCAGAATTTTGGTAGGTTGGACCGGTGCGCGTCGGTATTGGGGAGCTACTTCCCGAACGGTCTCTTCTTGGACTTCTCCCTATCATCACCCAAAATGAGAGTGATGGTACGAGCTGGGTTGGCCAAGTCACATGGGTAAAGTGTACTAACCCCTGCAGGGTGTATAATCTAATCGATTAGCCGTGTCCCCGGTTATGGACATCTGAGTTGCTTGATATTGACTCCATGACATGTTTCTCGCTCATTCCAATTTCATAAATGATTTTGATGTTGTTGGGTTAACTTAATTGGGATCTTTTCAAAGAAAATCAAAAATTGTTTATGAAAGTAGGATAAAGGTATTTGCAAATGCAAGCTAGCCACAGCTCCACTTGCCAAATATGCATGTAGATGTGTTGCCTGCCAAAACCCACCGGCGAGCAGCGACGAGCAACACGGAGAGCCGGGAGGCTCCCAGGACTGCTGGTGGGCCCTGGTCCCTCGGGCAACGGCCCGCAAAACTCCGGCACACGTCCTGGCTTGGTTCAAGGGCGTGCCACCTGAACTATACCTGGTCAGGAAGGTGAAGGATTGCTTCGATTGGTTTCCTGCATGGTAAACAAGTATACGTAAAATTCGAGCCGTGACCGGCTCCCAGGTTTCCCTGTGAATCGGCTCCTAGAGCCGATTATCCCATGGTTCTGCATTAGATCTATGATAACATGGGGCTTTGCTTTATCAATACAAGTCAAATCAATCTATGACAGTTTAACGTTTTCACCACATGACTGGAACATCCTACACGTGATTGAGCCTGGTAGATATGAAAGATGATGGAAAACTAACCCTAGAGAAGGCCTAAAAACCAACATAAAGTCAATTGCCGGAACAACTCCTCTTGGATTGGCAAACCATATCTTACATATTACTGGATCATTCAACCCGTTTGCAAGGCCTGATCATGTAGATATCAAACTAAACCTTGGAGAACAAGGCACAACTATAACAGATCAAATCGACTTAAATAAAGATTAAACAAATTGCCACCCTTGCACCCGGAAAAAGGTGCGAAGGCGGCGAGATAACTAGAGGCAGCATAACTAAACGATCATAACAAAAAGTACTGATGCTAGCCTAAACAAATCTATGATAATAGTGTTACTCGCCATCAACAAGGCTTCAGTACGAGTAACACCAAACAATCGCATAAGTAGATACTGCCTAGATCGCAAGATGCGATCTAGGCAGCATGGCACTTACCCGAGAAAAAAACCCTAGAAACAAGGGGTGGCGATGCGCCGAGATTGTGTTGGTTGTGAACGTGATTGTCCTCCTTTTTTCAATATCCTTAGGTACATATTTATAGTCCAGAGACTTTCTATCTTTGGAATAACTCTACAACTCTATCTCTTACCTAAATCTAAACGGAATCTATTACAATATAATATACACGGGCAATTTAGCCCAAATCAACGCACGAGGCCGATTCAACCACACGTTGTATATACGTATCTTCTAAGCCCATCTTGATCACGGCCCATCTCCTCCTTTGGCCAAAATATGGCGATAACACATGCCCCCCTGGTTTTGGCAATAATAATTCCAAAACCACTCTGTTTTTTCCTTCCCCCCCTTTTTTTTTATCGGGTTGCGCGTTGACAGAATGCGTTGCAGAACAGGATCGTCATGCCACCCCCTCATCATGATGCCTTGTCTTCTCCACTTCCCCGCAGTGCATGATTTGACAACTTCGGCAGTACATTCTGGGAAACCGCTATAGCATTGAACCGCTTCATACTATTCCCCTTATTTAAATTCATCTAAGCAGTTTGCAGTCCCCATCTTCCTCCAGCAGCCAAAAAACCCTTCTTCCTCCGCCGCCGAAAAAAACCCTCTTTCTCCGCCATGGCCTCCTCCGCTTCATCTGGCCTGTCCTCCCAAGCCTCCAACTCAATGAGCGACCGAGAGCCGACGCCAGAGCACCCGCCGACGGCGGCGTACAACACTCTCGCCCCACAATGGTGGGACGAGATGGATTGGGATTTCGCCGCTTGGTCGGAGGACGACGCGTCCTTGACTGACGGCGAGGAGGACCTGCAGTTCCTTGCCGATGGGGAACTGGAGGCGGACAGCACCAACGACGCCATGTCCTGGGACGGCGTCGACTCCTCCGACGAGGAGGAGGAAGAGGAGGACACCTCCTCCGAGGAGTACCAGCCGGTGAAATACTTCCGCGCCGGGTCCAGCGAGGACACCGAAGACGACGACGAGGACGAGGAGGCCCCCGCGGGCATCTAGATCAGCAGCAGCGAAGACGACGCTGGCAGCAGTGCTGAGGACAGCGAACAATACGGCGGCGACGACAGCGGCGACGACCTCGGCCTCTAGATTAGGAACCAATAGTAGTAGTAGTAGCAAGCTCCCTTTTGTAATCAATCAGCCTTTTGTAAGCAATCAGCTTTTGAATGAATGAATGAAAATCTGTTTCTCGAAGATTGCTTTTTTCGCCCCAATTTTGCCGATAGCCAAAATAGGTCGATGCTCCAGAAGCCGATAACGCTGTATCGGCTTTCACCACACTGCACTCACTCCGTCAACTAAGTCAAAGCTCAAAGAGCCGATGCACATCGGCTTTCCCAAAAACGTTGACAAAGTCAAAACTTGGTCGCATACTTAGGCAAATCTAAGCGGCTGCTTTCAGTTCCAAACGGTAACCTGCGACCCACTTCAAAAAAGGGCGACCTAGATCTTCAATCGCCCACTGACCAGATCGAGCTCACAGCGACAAGAACCTTCAACCCCCAACTGCATAGATCCATCTCCGCCGGCGAACTAGATGGCGGAATCGTCCAACACCAACCCAGAGGTCTCCGGTCTGAAGGTATGCCCACTCCTCGCAGTCTGAACACGATGCTAGACTTAATGGCGAACACCTGAATTAATGCCTTATTCCACCATTAAATTTTCTAGGTTTCAGACATTCTGCTGCCGCATCCTTCTCTTCCAAACTCTCTCTGTCTTGGCCCTCGTACAGAATCTAGCCCTGCTCATCTGATTTCTTGCGAAGCAAATAGAATCCCCTTCGTAAGCCAAGACCTAGATCTGAACTCTTGGGCCGACTGTCTGCGAGCCTGGCCTAAACCCCCTGAACATTGGGTCTCTTGGTTTAGCAGAGTAGCTAGAGCTTACCAATCCCAATGGGAAACCACAGGAATAGCCGATGCCTTGCATTTATCATTGTCTCCTCTCGAGAAACATGAGAACCTTCTGAAAACCATCAGCTACTTCTGGTCTGACGCTCTGAACTGCTTTATGTTCGGTCATGGCCCTATGTCACCAACCCTGTTAGACGTGGTGATGATCACTGGCCTGGATGTTACATCACCCAGCCCCTCTGCTTTTAAACTGACCAAAGTCCCCTACAAACTGTCTTCTAAAACAGACTGCACGAACTGGGGCGCCTACCTCCAACGCCATATGAAAACAAAGGGCCCTGTCTCAGAGAAAGAACATACAGCCTTTCTCAACTTCTGGCTGGAGCATTTCATATTCTGTGGCCCTTCCCTTGCTCCAACCAAGAACTATCTCTCCCTAGCCCACGAACTGGCCAAAGGTACTCAACTTGGCATCGGCAAACTGTTCCTTGGAGAGGTCTATCGATATCTCCAGTTGATGTCTGTCAAGCTGTTCTCAGGCATAGCAGTCAAAACAGGTGGTCCTTGGTGGTTCATTCAGCTATGGGCTCAGCTGTACTTTCAAAACCACATCCCAAACTTCCCCCTTTTGGCGAGTTGTACCTTTCCAGATGTCAAAGGGAAGCAGATCCGATGCACTAGTTATGGCCAAGCTTTGTATAGGATGCCAGGCAGCAAACTATCCCCTCAGGAAGCATCCAAGTGGTTCAGCACTTTCTTTCAAGGCCTGGACAATCCTAGCTTCTTCCCTTACATGGAAGAATCTGAACATTTCGAAAATCCACTCTCCTTCAGGCTAGATAACTTTGCTGATGACACCAGCACTCGGCAACTCTTTTCCATTGTGATCCGTCCCTGTTTCCTTCCAGTTGGCATGAGTACATCCAACAGAATCATCAAGCCTGGGTATAAATTCTACCAGCCGGTCATAGTGGCTCGGAAATTTGGTCTTGGACAAGTACCTCCCCATCTCTTTCTCCATCATCTTACGGAGAGCAGAGCCGACCTGCCTGATCCTCTCACCAGTCAGAGGTGTTACTCCTTCTTTGATGCTCTGACCATCCCTATTCCAAATGACCTCACCTTCGCCTCATCAATTGATGGCTTCGAGGACTGGTGTCGATGTGGAAGACTCACGCCTTCAGGAAAGCTCTGGGACCGTTGCTGAAACAGCTTGATGCTGATTATGACATCCCCGTGGAACAGGTACCACTACTTGTAAATCTTCTTGATGCAGCTCACCGATGACTCCTTTACTAACCCAATTTTTTCTCTTTGCAGCAACAAAATGGCCCTGAACCTACACATAGTGATGGCTCCCCCTTTGAGTTCTTTCCGCCAGCTCCTGTGGTTCTTTTCTGCAAAAACTCGCCGCCTTTGAAAAAGGTCATGATGCAGAAACAGCCGATAACACCACAATCGGCTTCTAAGAAGCAAGGAACTTCAACATCAGCTGCCCCTCGAGTTCCAACTAAGACAAGAACGATGACGAGGAATGTAGCTGCCAGGAAGATCTTGAGGCGCCGGAGCCCTTCTCCAGAAAGCTCGCATGTAGGCTGATCCATGTCTCGGTCGATTCTTCTCATTCTTGCAGACGTGCTCGTGTCTAACAGCTTTCCTTCTTTTGCAGGCTTCCGTCGAAGACACTTCCCACGAGGACACACAACCCAATCAGGGAGAATCGAGCCCAACGGACTCTGAGAGGACCATCACACCGAGCCAGCCAGATGTGCCACCATCGGCTTCCAGGAAAAGGTCGGTTCCTGAACCCGCTGCCCCCCGAGCACCAGTCGAGGCGGGGCTGGCTATGGGTCCCAAGAGAGCTCGTAAAGGATCGCAAGCTTCTTCATCGAGCCAGGAGGTTTCGAAAATCATCATCCTTCATGCTCTTACCACTTACTTCCTTCTGTCTGCCGATTCATCATCATTTACATCGGCTAATCACCTTTCCTGTAGGCAACTGATGCTTCTAGTGGGAAGGCCGGGGCCGCGCCGACGCCTTTAGCCAAACCAGACCTGGCAATCCCCGAAAATGCAGATGAAACGGCTACTACTTTGGCAACGCCCCCAGCAACCACACACAAGCCGATCGCCTCGTCGTCTGCTATCCCCTCGGTCTTAGGAGAGGTATGTTAACTTCTTTCGGCTTATTCTTCCCCGTTGGACGCACACTGACGCCTTTTTGGGCTGCCAGGGTTGTGACATTTCAGGCTTGCTGACATTTGACCCTGAATCCATCGAACCAACTCCCTCTATCGCCACCGATGAACCACAAGCCAGGGCGGTTCTACCTCAATTCCAACGTCTTAGAGCCTTACTGTCTTCCCCGATCGAGGAGTTGATCGAGGGTTCTGAAGAGGTGAAGGGCGTTCTCGCCGAAATCAAGGACCAACTCCCAGTAGCATTGCAGGTGAAGCTTTGGCCCGTCGTAACTCTGTCCTTCTACGGGTCAAGGGTGAAGCTAGCTCGTGAAAGGATCAACCTGCGTCGTGCCCAACTTCCGCTGAAGGCCAATATTGCCGACAGATGTCAGCAGCTCAACGAGAAAAAGTCGTCTCTTGACGCCAAAACTGACACCTCTGTTAGTACCGCCAAGCTCGCATCTTTGAAAAGGGAGCTGGAAGATCTTGAAGAAAAGGTCCGGGCGACAAAACAGCTCATTCGTGACAAGGAAGCATCCATCGCCCGCTCCCAAGACGAAGCAGAAGGCCTCAGGGTTCAACTGAAGACTGATCTGGCAGAGATACGTGCCCTGAACAAGCAGCTAGTGACGGGCAAGGACGAGGATGACGAAGCCGAGATCGCCGAGGTGGACCGTGTCCGTGCTGACGCCCTCCACGCCTTCGAGGCATTTCTTCAGTAGCTCGTTTATGTAAACTGGCATCTGCTTGTAACAGTTTTGAACCTCTAGAGTCGATGACTGTGCATCGGCTGTATATTTCTATTGGCCGATTTCATGTATCGGCCCCCATCTATCACTGTCCATCATCCCACCTGCTTTGGGGAATATATATAATAATTTTTTTCTTTTTATTGGCCGATTTCGTGTATCGGCCCCCATATCTCACTGTCCATCATCCCACATACTTGGGAAATATTTCTTGAGATGCTGACCGTTGACAACCACTGGGAATTTCACGCCATCCAGCTCCTCCAGCATGTACGCGTTCCCTCTTAAAACCTGATCGACCCTGTATGGCCCGTGCCAATTTGGAGACCATTTACCATATGCTGCATCCTTAGTCCCTAATGGCAACACAGCTTCCTATACCAGATCGCTGACGTGGAACTCCTTTGGTCTCACTTTCTTGTTATATGCACGAGCTACTTTGGCCTTGTTCTCCTTGATTTTCTCAAGTGACCATAGCCTAAGCTCAGTCAAATCTTCAACACTGTCACTCATCAGGGCCGCATATTCTTCAGTCGTTAGATCGTTCTGAAAAGTGACACGTCTCGATCCAGCCGTAATTTCCCAAGGCAATACGGCTTCTTGTCCATAGACTAGATGGTACGGCGAGGTTTTTATCGCTCCATGACATGACATGCGGTAAGCCCATAAAGCCTCTGACAAAACCTCGTGCCAACGCCTAGGGTGTTCATCAATTTTCCTCTTGATTAGCTTGATAAGGCTCTGGTTGGACGCTTCAGCTTGCCCATTTGCTTGAGCATAGTATGGAGATGATCGAATCAGCTTAATCCCTGTATCCTCACAGAACTTTCTGAACTCGTGAGAAGTGAAGACCGAACCTCCATCGGTCGTGATAGTCTGGGGAATCCCAAACCTATGAATGACGTGTTCTTTCACAAAGTTTACAACATCCTTTGAACTTACTGACTTCATAGGGACAGCTTCCACCCACTTGGTGAAATAATCCGTAATGGCCAAAATCCACATGTGGCCTTTGCTTGACGGAGGATTGATCTTGCCGATCATATCCATGCCCCAACCTCGGAATGGCCAAGGCTTGATGATGGGGTTCATTGCTGACGCGGGTACCATCTGAATTTTTCCAAATCTCTGACATGCTTGACACCCTTTGTAGTACTTAAAACAGTCCTCAAGCATGGTAGGCCAATAAAACCCTGATCGCCTGATCAACCACTTCATCTTGTGAGCCGATTGGTGAGTTCCACAGGCGCCTTCGTGTACCTCGTGTAGGAGCCGATTGGCCTCGGCTGTCCCCAGACATTTGAGCAGTAACCCTTCTAGAGTCCTGTAAAACATGTCGTCCCCAATGAGCACATACTTCATGGCCTTGTATCTTATCCGTTTAGGTGCCCCCCGAGCCGAATCCTTCAAGTAATTGAAGATATCGGCTCTCCAGTCGTCTGCGTCCAGGAATTGTACCTGAACATCGGCTCCCTCTGCCATGTCCTTGTAGCCTGAAGCCATTTGTGCAAGATCATTTGCCTCGGTATTCTGCGATCGCGGGATCCAAGTGAAGTTTATGTACCGGAACTGTGCCATCAGCTCACGGCATTGCATCCATAATGGGAAGAGCGACTCGCTCTCACACTTGTATTCCTCCGTGAGTTGAGAAATCACCAGCTTGGAGTCTCCAAAAATTTCCACTGCTTCTGCTCCAGCTTCGATGAGCAACTCCATTCCCTTGCGTATCGCCTCATACTCAGCGACGTTGTTGGTGCGAGGGGCAGATAACCTGATAGAGAAGGAAAATGTTGCCCCCCGGGGCGACACGAGTAGCATGCCGATGCCGCACCCATCGTCACAGACCGATCCATCGAAAAACATAGCCCACGCTCGTATAGACAGTGCTGCTATATTAGTGTTGATCCTTTCAGCGATAAGGTCGGCCAATGCCTGTCCCTTAACCGCTTTCGCGGGTTGATAACGGATATCGAACTCCGATAATGCAAACATCCATTTGCCCAGTCGGCCTTTCAACATAGGAGCCGATAGCATGTGCTTTATGACATCTGATTTGCATATGATGACCACCTCCGCTGATAGCAGAATGTGGCGCAGCTTGGTGCAGGTGAAAAACAGGCAGAGGCACAACTTATCGATCTCAGGATACCTTGTCTCTGCATCCAGCATCCTTCTGCTGATGTAAAATACAACTCGCTCCAGCCCATCATGAACTTGCACCACCACTGAGGCGATGGACGCGTCCGCTACTGACAAGTAAATGTAGAATGGCCTATCCGGCTGGGGCGGAACCAATACTGGCGGCTTCGTCAGATATTCTTTGATCTCGTCGAAGGATCGTTGTTGTTCTGCCCCCCAGCTAAACTCCTCGTCAGATTTAATCTTCACCAGTCCCATGAACGGCTCTATTCTCCCTGACAGATTGGAGATGAATCTTCTGACGAAGTTGATCTTGCCGATGAGAGATTGCAGTTCCTTCTTCGTGGTAGGCGGCTTCATTTTTCGCACTGCCTCCTGACTTTTCAGGCCGATCTCAATACCTCGTTCATGGACCAAGAAACCCAAGAACTGACCGGCCGTCACACCGAAGGCACACTTCTTTGGATTCATCCGTAACCTGAATTTCCTTGTTCGGTCCAGGACGCGTCGCAGGTCGTCCAGATGTCCTCGTACTGAAGCTGACTTGACCACCACGTCATCGATATAAAATTCCACCAGCTTGCCGATCAGATCATGGAAAATGTAATTCATGGCTCTTTGGTACGTGGCGCCGGCATTCTTTAGTCCAAATGTCATGACTACATACTCAAACAACCCCACTGAACCTGGGACTCTGAACGCAGTCTTGTGTATATCTTCCGGAGCCATAAAAATTTGGTTGTAACCGACATTGCCATCCATGAAGCTCAAGACTTTATGACCAGCAGCTGCGTTGATTAATGTTTCTGCCACCGGCATCGGATACTCATCCTTTGGAGTAGCTCTATTGAGATCCCGAAAATCTATGGCAACACGCCAGCGGCCATCCTTTTTCTCTACAGGTACGATACTGGAAATCCACTCAGCATACCGGCATGGCCTGATTAAATTGGCTGTCAACATTTTCTCAACCTCTTTCTTGAATTCTGCCAAAATTTCGGCCTTCATCTGTCGTGCTCGCTGCTGGAATGGCCAAAATCCTTTTTTAAGCGGGAGTCGATGCTCAATGATGCTCCTGTCTAATCCAGGCATCTCTGTATAGTCCCAGGCGAAGCAATCTGGATATTCTTTCAACAGAGCTATCATCGGACCCCGCAGACTCGGATCTAACTTCTTGCTGATAAATGTTGGTCGTGGCTTATCCCCAGGACCAATGTCGATTTCCTCTAGTTCATCAGCGGATGTAAACCCATACCCTAGCTTTCCGTCACCTGTTAAATCGATGCTAAACACAGGGCAAACAGTAGGTGAGGATGACAAAAATAAGTTGGGCCGATTGCCTGAATCGGCCCCTTTTTGATTGTATTAGTCAAGGACGGTTTACACCTTATTTGTGTTTTACAATGGCAGGGAATCTCCCTGCTACGACTGCATGATCTGCTTGTCGTAAGATTGCTGCTTTTTGTTTTTGGTGGCCGATCGCAGGGATCGGCCGTACCACGTACCATCGTGGACTTTGCTACTCTGTCAGGCCAGTGGATAAGACCAGCCTCACCCCGTTTTTTGTAGCCTCAATGCGTTCACAGCCGTCTAGACTGATTCTAGAGATCGGCTCTTGGTCTTCTGCTTCCCAGACGTTCATGCCAGCAATGGAGATCTCGACAGAATCGTCTGCATGAATGACCTCCACCTCATCTCCATCCCACTGTATTAGGCACTGGTGCATCGTGGATGGAATGCAGCAGTTAGCATGAATCCAATCTCTCCCTAACAAGACAGCGTAGGTGCTTTTGCTATCCACGACGAAGAATGACGTAGGGATGGTTTTTCTGCCCACAGTCAGATCCACGTTCAGTACGCCTTGCGTTTCTGAAGTCTGGCCGTTGAAATCGCTTAACGTGACGTTGGTTTTGATCAGATCTGCAGTGGAGCGTCCCAAACGCCGTAGCATGGAGTATGGCATTATATTGACTGCCGCTCCGGTGTCCACCAACATCTTGCTGACAGGCTGCCCGTTGATGTAACCTCGTAGGTACAGGGCTTTCAGATGTTTGTAGCCCTTCTCACGTGGCTTTTCAAAGATAACCAGCCGTGGGCCGCAGTCAAACTGTGCCACTGGTAGCTCGTTGGTTCTTGGCGCGCAGAACTCTGACGGAAGTATGAATACCATGTTTGTGCCAGCCGATGTCTTTGCATCGGCTCTTACCGGTTTGGGGCGCCACTCTTTCCTTTTCGGGCGATCTTCCGTTTCCAAGGTCCGCCTAATCTTAACGGCCAGATCGGGCCGTGCTTTCCTTAAAGCGTGGAGATACTGTGCTTCGGCTTCCTCCAAGTTACGCAGCCGCTGCACTCGACGCTTTTGGGTGTGTCTGAGTCCGTCGGGACACCACCTTGGCCGGTGATATCTGTCTTGGTCATCCATTGGCTCCTTGAGACCTTGTGCTTGCGACGACTCCCTGCATCGGCTCTGAGGTGGGAGGGGCCCTAGACGTTTGAACACTGACACTGGCCCCGTGTCCTCCCTCTGCTGTCCACATTCCGGGCAGTTGTCGACTGTAGGCAATCGGCTCATTCCCGCATCCCAGCAATACTTGAAGAAAGGACAATCCCAATGCTTGTCTGTGCCTTCCTTTTCTTTTGACGGCCCCCTAGCGAGGTGCTCATATCCTTCATCTTCTCCATCGTGCCGACGACGTCGGTCATACTGACGCTCATACTTGTTAAGGAGATGCGTGGAATGCGGCTTCTGATATCGCACGCTTCTCACATGTTCCTCAGTTAAATACCGCCTGTCATCGTCGCTGGGCCGGTCGCATGGATCAGCCTTCTCTCTTTCTCTGCCCCGAGAGCGACCGCCTTCCTCCTTGTGCGTGCCATGGTGGTACCCAGGTCCTGCCATGTTGATATAGAACGAGAAATCCAACTGGCGCCTCGTGGAGTGGCTGTGTTCTACCATGTTGACGCCGGGAAACGGGTTGGTGTCTACTTTCATGGCGAATTGCCCCAGGATCAGACGGCCCTGCTCTATCGCCGTTTGGATCTGGCGACGTAGCTCTTTGCAATCATTGGTGGTGTGGGTGAACGAGTGATGCCACTTGCAGTATGGTCTTCCGTTCATTTCTTGAGCCGTAGGGATTTTGTGGCCTTCGGGTAACTTCAGCTGCTTTTCTTTTAGCAGTAAATCGAATATTTGCTCAGCTTTGCTCACATCGAAGTCGAACCCTTTTGCAGGCCCTTGATGTTTCACCCATTTGCAAGATACAGGATCTGCCCCCCGAGCCCATTCAGCCACGGCCACCTCCTGGTCTTGCGTAGGATCTTCTTCTTCTGTATCGACCAGGCCTATCGGACGTTTGAACTTGTCCTGGTACAACTCAGGGTGGCGCTGCTCATACATCGTCAGTTTCTGGGCCATGTGCGCCAACGAGTTGTACTCTACTTGGAAAGCCAGATCCTTGATAGGCGCTGAGAGACCCAAGGCCGCCAGCTCGACTGCTCTTTTTCAGTTAAACGAGCTGAGTAACATCGGTTCTTGACAGTCCTGAAGCGCTGGATGTACTCGGCTACAGTTTCTCCCCGCTTCTGCCGCACCTGTGCTAGGTCTGCTATGCCAGCCTCGGTAGCCTCTGAATGATACTGAATGTGGAACTGCTCTTCCAGTTGCTTCCAGGTCTGGATCGAATCAGGTGGCAGCGAGGTGTACCACCCAAAAGCTGGTCCTGTAAGAGATTGCGCAAAGAACCTTACGCGCAACTGGTCTGATGCGGAAATCATGCCTAACTGTGCCAGGTATTGGCTCACGTGCTCGATTGAGCTCGACCCTTCTGACCCGCTAAACCTTGAGAACTCAGGGAGCCGATACTTGGGTGGCAGCGGGATCAGGTCAAACTCGTTGGGGTACGGCTTTGAATAGCCGATTGTCCTTCTCTTCGGCACGAAGCCGAACTGGTCTCTCAAGATGGTACGGATTTGTTCCGTTGTTTGGGCTGCAGGGGCTAGATTCTCCTGACTCGTTCCAGTGGCATACTTGGCTAGCCACGCCTGTTTGTCGGCGTCCATCCCAGAGATTCCTGCTCCAGAAACACCTGCTCCCGAAGCCCCTGCTCCAGAAACTCCTGCCCCAGCAATCCCTGCGGTTGCAACCTGGTTCGTGCGCGTCAAGCTGTTGCAGTCTGGCACGTAGGTGCACACGTACCCATGTGGGAGTTCTTTAGGTGGTTCACACAGGAATTGGCAATCGCCAGGGTCGCCTCCGATCTTGTAGACGACGTGCGCCGGTGCCCCTGGTGACTCCGGAGCTGCAAGTGTGAATGGCAGCGGTGGCCTGGCCTGGAGCGGTCTTTCTCCCTGGTGAGTCCCCAGAGTAGGCCCTGACGGAGAGTACTGATGTTTCATGATCTCCTGAACTACGCGAACTGCAATCCGCTCGAAAGCGTTCACCAAGCTCTCAGAATGGCGGTGAAGAGAATGAGCCACCATGTAGTTGACTTCCTGTCGCAGAGCTCTGGTGCGCTCCTCTGAAGGAACAGACAAATCCACCTCATCAAGAGCACCCTCGGGTGAGAACCCTTTCCACCTGATGCCATGCTTACGATTTCTCTCAAAAGAGCCGATGAGATCGGCTTCGAAGAGAGCTTTGACGTCATATACTTCTCCTTGTGCTCCTCAGGCAGCTCGTCGTACGTGACTGGTCTGTTGTCCATCGCAGCGTCGGATGTTGAAGTAGACGTTGTTGAAGGTCCCACCGGGCGTGCCAGAATGTGTTGCCTGCCAAAACCCACCGGCGAGCAGCGACGAGCATCACGGAGAGCCGGGAGGCTCCCAGGACTGCTGGTGGGCCCTGGTCCCTCGGGCAACGGCCCGCAAAACTCCGGCACACGTCCTGGCTTGGTTCAAGGGCGTGCCACCTGAACTATACCTGGTCAGGAAGGTGAAGGATTGCTTCGATTGGTTTCCTGCATGGTAAACAAGTATACGTAAAATTCGAGCCGTGACCGGCTCCCAGGTTTCCCTGTGAATCGGCTCCTAGAGCCGATTATCCCATGGTTCTGCATTAGATCTATGATAACATGGGGCTTTGCTTTATCAATACAAGTCAAATCAATCTACGACAGTTTAACGTTTTCACCACATGACTGGAACATCCTACACGTGATTGAGCCTGGTAGATATGAAAGATGATGGAAAACTAACCCTAGAGAAGGCCTAAAAACCAACATAAAGTCAATTCCCGGAACAACTCCTCTTGGATTGGCAAACCATATCTTACATATTACTGGATCATTCAACCCGTTTGCAAGGCCTGATCATGTAGATATCAAACTAAACCTTGGAGAACAAGGCACAACTATAACAGATCAAATCGACTTAAATAAAGATTAAGCAAAGTGCCACCCTTGCACCCGGGAAAAGGTGCGAAGGCGGCGAGATAACTAGAGGCAGCATAACTAAACGATCATAACAAAAAGTACTGATGCTAGCCTAAACAAATCTATGATAATAGTGTTACTCGCCATCAACAAGGCTTCAGTACGAGTAACACCAAACAATCGCATAAGTAGATACTGCCTAGATCGCAAGATGCGATCTAGGCAGCATGGCACTTACCCGAGAAAAAACCCTAGAAACAAGGGGTGGCGATGCGCCGAGATTGTGTTGGTTGTGAACGTGATTGTCCTCCTTTTTTCAATATCCTTAGGTACATATTTATAGTCCGGAGACTTTCTATCTTTGGAATAACTCTACAACTCTATCTCTTACCTAAATCTAAATGGAATCTATTACAATATAATATACACGGGCAATTTAGCCCAAATCAACGCACGAGGCCGATTCAACCACACGTTGTATATACGTATCTTCTAAGCCCATCTTGATCACGGCCCATCTCCTCCTTTGGCCAAAATATGGCGATAACAAGATGTTAGCACTATTGTCTCCTTTAATAGCTCTACTTGCCATACATTCCATGTATTGACCCTTCGGGGCTGCTACGTTTCATGTTGCAGGATATTCCGATTCTGAGTAATCGATTTAGGCCACGGTACTCCACTCGGCACTTGTTCACTTGTGGGAAATTTGAAGAATGGAGGATTTACTATATTTATGTTGCTACTTGAATAATTTGAGCTAGCCTTGAGCTAAGCTTTTATTGTAATAATGATATTCTGGATCTTCGTTATTTATGATAGACGGATATTTTGCTATGTTATTCATCTTATTCTATTGTGGGCCAATAAACCGATCCAGGGATTGGCATGTCACATAGAAGCTACGGTCTTTTCAGAATCGTAGTGTTACAATGGATAAGTCAGCTGTATCTTCTTCCTCTCGCATGAAGCCGGATGTGCAGGTCATGCCTGTTATCCTCGTAGCGTGCATATTAATTGGTAATTCATAGAGGATATGCAGCATATGGGTGGGAAACCTCAACGTCCCACGATAGTACGGTTTGTACAAACCATTACCGTAATCCAATATGTGGGCATGGTGTACACCAAGGAGGCATGCGAGGTCGCGAAGGGGGCAGTGATTGGCTTGGATCATCTTCTGGGCCCCACATCATGGAATTATGGACAGGAATAAGCTGCCCGGTTGTGCAACAAAGAGTTGATCTCTCATGGGTAAAGTAACGCACCTCTGCAGAGTGTAAGAACTGTAACTTGTTACTCCTTGTTTCGGGAAGGAGCTGCGAACGCGGCGGGAAAGGAACTCCATGAAAGTTCTAGTAAACCTGTGAAGGCTGTCAGACATGGTTTTTCAGAATAAAAGCAACCTTTGAAGAAATGTTTTACGAAAACTTGCATTGCCTATGACCTATGGTCTGTGGCTGTAGTTATAGTACATCAAACACTCCTTTTCTAGTGAACTTGCTGAGTACGGTCGTACTCAACGTACCTTCTTAACCCTAGCTAGATTTTGCAGCCGGTACAGACAACATCTACATCAATTTATGCTCCAGGACTCATCATCCAAAGCTAAAGGTCTTTAAGGAAGTCAACATATACATCAACTCAAGTGAAGACGAAGTTACTGATTAGATATGAATATAATCTCTAGCCAAAGAACCTAATTCTGTAGTATGTTGCAATAGCAGCAATGCCAACCCCTTAGTTAAAATACTAGTCTTAATAGTATAATAGTTCTTTTGTTGTTTATCTTTGATTCTTCTCCGTAAGAAGTTCTTTCTCTCTCTTTAACCTAGAGTATTCTCTGGATCTTGTGTAAAGAGTGAGTTGTAACCTTTATCCATGTATTGGACCCTCTGTGTTTCTGTTGTGCCATTTTGAGGGATGTAATACTAGTGAACGGTGTTTCATTGGTGTTATGTCAACGACTATAGTATACTACATCATGAAGTGGTATGTTGGGTCATCGCACATAGTTAGGTGATATTATTAGTTTGTTAGGTTTTAAAGTCATGTTAAATATGATCAAAAGATAAAGATTATTCATCCATAATATAATTTAATGATGCATAAGGTTAGCTTCAAGGTTGTAGGTTTAAATTTGATTTAAGGTTTCAAAGGAGTAATATAAAGTTAATAATTTACACTTAAGTTTTATCGTGTATCCTAATTATGGTTTTGGACTTTAGTACTTATACTTAAAAGATTTAATATTTATAAATAAATGGAATTATTTCTTACTTAGGAAATATTTTTAAAGAATTAATAAAACAATTATCTCATTAAAATAGATAAATGAAGATTTAGTACCTAGGAACCTTAAAATGTTTTGGAATAACATACTTAGTATTTTTTAGTAAAATATACTTATTTAGGATATTAAAAATGAATTTTATTTATTTTTAAGAATTTACTTTATTTTTACAAAATTCCTTAAAGTATTAAATGTCCTTGAATATTTATTTTAAGTTTTATTTGTAAAAAATTTAAGTTAGTATTTTTATAAAATAGTAGATTTATTTTTATATACAAAAATTATTTTTATTCATTTTTAGGACTTTTCCTTATTTTCTTAAATTTTACTAAGTATTTAAGTAGCATTAATATTTTATTTGACTTAAATAAGTGTAGTGATATTTTTCTTAGGTAGAGATTATTTTTGTAACCATTTTGATATATTATATGCATTTTTAGGATTTTCCTATATTTTTCTCGAGTCTAAGTAAGTTCAAGGGTATTTTAGTAATTCCAATTTTTTTATTTATTGATTTATTCTTTCTTTTTATAAGTGGTTCTGGCCCACATGTCAAACTGGCCCACTAGGCCTGGGCTAAGCTGGTTCAGTTGGAATACTAGGTCGGTCAAACCGACCCAGCCCACACCTCACCCTACCCTATCTCCTCGAGGCTCCTCTTCTCCTCTCGTTCTCTCGCTGGTGACTTCCACTCATAGTTTTAAAAACCAGACCGGTTCACTGGTTAAACCGGAACCAAAGGCCTCATTGGCTTTTTAAGCGCATTAGACCGTCCAACTAATGAACCAGGAATAACCATACAAAAAGCGGTTAAACCAACAGTTTGGAAAACCAGTCGGCGGTCCGACCAGTAGAAAACCGTCCATGGAAGAAACTATGGTGCTGCGATCAGGATTCGGTCCCAAGACCTCCCAGCTCGCGCTAACAAATACTTTAGTGGGCTAGCCAACTGGGTCGAACAATGTTTGTATCAAAGTACTTCATGTACTCTAAATATGTTTCTATTTTCTAACATATTAGTAATTTTTCATCCATATTATTTTCCTTAATGAAAGTGCAATGGACGTCGCCTATAGGGGGTGAATAGGCTTTTAATATTATTACGGTTTAGGCTCAAGTAAATGCGGAATAAAACTAATGTTTAATTTATTGAGCACAAAACCTAGCCACTAGGTTCACCTAAGTGCACCAACAACCTATGCTAAGCAATACAAGCAACAAGGTGATAGCAAGATATAAATATTTCAAGCATGATGGCTATCACAATGTATAGTGCATAAGTAAAGGGCCCGGTTGAGAGATAACCAATGGACACGGAGACGAAGATTTGTTTCCCGAAGTTCACTTCCAAAGAAGCTACGTCTCTTTTGGAGAGGTGCGATGGCGCAATGCTCTTCGAACGCCACCAATGGCTCACCTCGAGTTGTGGTGGCTCAATGCTCACCCAACTCCACACAAAGCCTCACCCCGGATGCAAAAGCACGCAACTCACTAATGCCACAAAAGTTTCACCCTATTCTCCTGAGTGCGCACCACAAAAGGCGGGCACTCGCTCCACTATGGGATGCTTGAGGGCGGTCACCGAACCCGTACAAGATTGGGTCTTACTCCACAACTCAATTGGAGGCTCCCAACAACAAAGCCACAAAAGGCTACAATGCCACAAAAGGCCAACAAAGCCACAAAAGGCTAGAAGGCCACAAAAGGTCAACAATCCAACCACACAACCGTCTAGGGTTCTAAGAACCCAAGAGTAACAATCTCACAAGCTTGTACTCGCCGAATCTCCAAGGAGAACTCAAACCTATTCAAAAAATGCAAGGGCAAGTCCTTCGCTCCCAAATTCCAACAAAGCTACAAAATCCATTGGGGGAATAAAGGAGGAAGAATACAAGAGGAGAATACAAAACTCTCCAAGATCTAGATCCCAATGATTCCTTCACAAAGAAGGGATTTGTCTTGGGGGATTGTAGATCTAGATCTCCTCTCTTAAATCTCTCAAAAAGATGCAAGAATCATAGGAAGGGAAAGGGGAGAGGGAAAGCTTCTTCAAGGTCAACAATGGAGGAGAGAGAGAAAGCCAAGAACCAAGAAAAGAGCTGGTGCCCACGAAGGGGAAGAGGATCCCCTTTTAAAGGGATCCCAGATCTGCCCGTTATGGGCATTCACGACCCTGACCAGAACTTCCTGTGGGAGGCCAGAAGTTGGAGCGGAACTTCCGGTGGAAATTCTGACTAAATTTATTTCAAATAGACACATCCAAAATAGAAGGTTACTAAACGTGAGCGGAACGAGAGCCAGATATTCAACTGGAACTTCCGGCGGCATCTAGGACCGAGCAGAATTTCTGGTGGAACTTCTGGTCCAAATTCCGTCAAATAGAGACTCAAAAGGAGAGAGGTTACTGATCGTGAGCGGAAGAAGAACCAGTACTTCCACTGGAACTTCCGGCTGCAAAATGCCCTAGAGGAACTTCCGATGGATAACCGGAACTTCCGGTCATGGAAATTCCAGAAACCAAAACTGCAATAACTTTTGTGTCCAAACTCCAAACGAGATGAAACCAATTTTGTTTCTAAATATAACAAATAATATTGGGTATCACCTAGGGAGAAGATACCATGAATATATATGTGAAGTATCCCCCAAGGTGTGGAGCCGGAAAACTCACAAGATCAAAAACCGCAATAAGATATGCAAGGCAAATCCTTAGACGATGAACTAGAGCTAGTTATGATGATGACCATAAGCTCTAGATCCTCTCATGGACAAGAACCAAATAACAACCAAAAAATATGATGCTATGAATGCAAGGTTTCAGCTCTCTCTGAACGATGCAATCGATACACCCGCTTGAGAGCCCCTCTTGATAGTACGGCTGTCTATCCTAAACCCGGTCTCCCAACTAACAACAAGAGACCGGCAAAAGAGAAGCCCTATCAAGAACATACCTTTGCCTTGAGAATCCCACCTGAACTTGATGTAGACCGTATTATTCTTCTATAGTGGGAACACCTTTATTGTTTGCTCTTGCTTGATGAAGATGAAGAATTGCAAACTTCTCCCCCATACTTCATGGGGAAACCTCTTCTTTGAACTTGTCTTCATCACTCCATGATCATGAAGATGGCAAGCTTCAAGCATTAGATCTTCTAGAGAGGACACATCTTGATCTTGCCCTTCTTCATCCCTTCTTGAGGTTGATCCATCTTGATGCAACTCTTTGCACTTTTCTTGATCAACCTTCAAGCTCCTTCTTTCTTCATGATTCCAATGGGCACAAAGCCCTTGGACATTTCTTCAACTTTCAACCTTGAGACCAACACATGGCCCAAGCGATGCCAATGGACAAACCTACAAGTGAAACTCAATTTATACATTAGTCCATATAGATTGTCATTAATTACCAAAACCACACATGGGGCATACATGCCCTTTCACTTAATAAACCAGCATCGAACCGGTTTGAACCAGTGGTCCAACCAGTGAACTATGAACCGAGGACCTCACCGGTCTGATTTTTTAAACTATGCTTCCGCTGCCCTCGCCAGCTTCCGGCGAGCCTGACCACTCCGGCCGCCGCCGTCTATGGTTAAAGGACCGCCGTGTCCCGATTTACCTCTCTATCCAATTCGATTTATGAAGCAACCCCTTACTCTGCCACCCTTCTCTTTGCTGTGGCATTAGGGTTTCCATGTCGTGGCTTCATTGTACGTCGGCGATGCTTTGGTAGTCGTTGTGCCGCCGTTGGTGGAATGGTGGTGGTTGATCCGGTTGGCTTGGCGCAAGTAGCAGCGCCTCTGGTGCTCCCTGTGCCTCCACACCGATGTGCTATGGCCGCTACTGCCGGCCATCTCTGTTTCCTCTTCTCAGGATTCAGAGAGGACCTACGGTGAGTTTTCTTTCTTTTTACATTTTTCTCTCTGTGTAATTGCAATGATAGACTCCTTATTAGGGTCCATCCTTGTTCTAGGGTTCATCCCTTTAGTTGTGGGCAATAGTGATGGTTTAATTGTTTACTATGTAATTTTCCTATGGATGAATTGTGAAGAATCTAATGCCATGTAAATTGTAGGTATTCCTGACAATTGTTTCTGTCAGATTGCATATTTCCTGAATCCAAACCTATAGTTAGCTAGACACATATGCAGCCTCATACTATGGTGATGATTTAGGACTAAAAAATGCTTGTTGGTTTGTGATTGAAATGCTTCACTAGATCATGTACTCAATGGTGTCTGTTACTTGATTCAGTATACATGATAGTGTTCCTGGTGATACTTTACTTAGCATGAATTGCTGTGTGGAGCAGCTTGGACAAAATTATCCAGTTTTGGATGTCCAAGTATGAAGTTGTTTGTAAAAATAGCTCTTACCAGTGATTCGAAATCTGTGGCTTTGTCTTGAACATATGCTATTAATGATCTCCTCTTCTTTGGTCATGTTAATGTGATGATTCTATGACAAATCATGATACAAAACATCTAGTGTGTAGCTTGTTGATGAGAATAGATGATTCCTATTTCAATATTGTAACATCCCAGCATTAGCACCTAGAAATAAACAGGACACAGGGTGTGCATTGCATTCATGCATAAGAAAATCCGGGGAATTTTCGCGCAAAACTAAAAGAGCTGTAGAGGGATCGAGATCTCTCTTGTTCTGATGGAAACACCAGGACAAGTGCGATGGATTTCGACATGACCTCTATTGTACTTTTGTATTTTAGGGGAAGACAATCCAAATCTGAATATTTACTTGATAGATTTGAATATTAAAAGGATTTGAAATAGAATAAGAATTGGAAATTAAATTATAATAAAAGATAAGAGGTGAATTCTTATTTATGAATAAGATTCAATATTCACAATTATTTGAATTAAAATTTAAAACACAAAGAGATAAGTGTTTCTCTTGCCATTGGAGAAATGGGGTTTAGTTCATATTAGATGGGGGTTAGGAATTTGAACATGACCTTTGTTGAATTTATAATTTTGGGGAAAATAATTTACATTCAAGACTTCAAATATGAGATCATACAATTCAAATATAACTTGGATTTAAATTTAAATCTTAAACTATTACAAGATATTTCATAATCATAATACAAACTGGTATAAGTAAATATAAACTTTATTGAAAGAAATACAATAATACAATGTCTTTACATTATTCAAACAAAAAATAAATTACAATAATATGAAAAAGAAAACCTAAACTAAATCTGGTATCTTATTTCTTCTTTGTTTTATTTCCTGCAAAACAAAAGATCAACAAAACATGCTAGAAGTGAGGGGTTAGTATAATAAGTTGCTCTCAGAATTACAGTGTAATGCACTGTTTGTCTCATCATTGAGCTTAAATTAGAAGGGGAAATTTTCACCAAATAAATAATATCTGTTCTTATCAAATGGTAGCCTCAGACTAGTGCATCACGGGCTGGTACAGGGGCAAGTTTCACCAAAGCCAGATGAAGTGGTGAAAAGGTGAATTGACAGCAAATATCAAGTTTCACTTGATCTGATCCACAGATGACACCAACAGGCACACAACACAGTCACTACATGCAAGCACACCTTGCTGTCAACACAGGAACACATCAGGGAAGGTACCAACCATAGAAAAGGAACACCAACCGTACCAGTACTGCTACTACATCCTTTCCACATCCACCCAGTTCTATTCACAGTACATGTTCTTCTCAAGAACACACATTCAATTCTTCACCATAGTAAGTAACAGCCAATACAACCAACACAGATCAACCATCCTAGTTTCAATCCTATATTCCTTGCAATCTGTTTGCTTCGATGAGCCATCCAGATGCAGGTCAGGATCAAACAATACATGGAGGAGGAGGAGAATATCAAAAAGGAGGCTAGTAGCAGATCAGCACCACAAGAAAGGAAGGAAATAGTTCCAAAAGCTTACCAGCAGAAGATCAACAACAGTTTGAGGAGGAGCATGCTAGCAGTAGCCTAAGAAGTAGTTGATCAAGATTTACAATAGGCCATAAGTCAATCATAACCAGCAGGTAAAAATATCATTATAACTACCCACTTGATTATGCAGCATCTATCCTTATCTCTTATATATAGATCTGGAAACACAAGGGAAATAATAACCATCAATTAGATCCATCTACCCTTCCACTAGATTTTCATCTAGGAGGATTGGATGGAGTGTTACTCTTAGGTTTGCAAAGAGATGCTTTGCAAAATCATCATGGAGTTATTAAAAGCCATATAATAGCATCTATTCTTATTCATATCAATGCCTCAACCTTTGCATCATTGTCAGGGAAAAAGCATCAGATTATATATGCCATGGTCATACTACTGTGCACCCTCCAAAGGGAGGCACCACAGTAGTAAGATCACAGCAATAAGAGCCACCAAAACTAATTGCATAGTTCAAAGCTTATTAAGCATGCCACTAGGGCAATGAACCACATCATTGGACCAACAGGTAAATAGAGTATTTGCAAGCCAAATAAAGCCATTCTACAAATTATCTTTAATCATCTAGCCTTAAGTCATTCAAGAAAATGATTTTATCATTTTCCTAGACAAGTAGTCTAGGAATCATCTATAAGGCAATCTTATCTGTCCTTAGCAAATTTAAGTCTCAGATTATGCATCATAGACCAAGCTGGTGCTTTATAGTTTAAAACTAGATAAAAGCAGATCTACTGATGAGCTACTACAAGGCACATTCCAAATAATGGTAGCACCTCTGTAGTAGTTCTATCCTTTATCAGCTTACAAACACAATACAACAACTATCAATAGTCATTTAAATCATTTTCCTAGCCACCTTTGGTTAGGAATCATTCTAAGAGAATATGTACTATAAGGGACCAAGATCATTACTGAACCATAGGTTCAGTTCATCATATAAACAAAAGTTCCACACCTAGAGACAAACATCTGGTTATTCAAACAATAAACAAGCACCACTGAAGTCAGGATCAGCTCAGCATACAATTTTCATGTCTGACCAATTTAATGTCCAGCAACCAGGGGAATCACAAAATAATTAAGCCTCAGGTAATCAGATTCCCTAATCACTATTAGTAATCAAGTCTGCTATTCAACTTTAACCATTGTCAAGTCAATAACAGAAGCTTTTCCAACAACATCCTGAACCAAAGGTTCAGAGTTCAGTTATTTTAATCCATAAGCAAGAAATCCATTATAAGTAAATTAAACAACCACAATAACTTGCTAATGTTATCAAATATACATCAGAGAACCGTTTCTAGAATATATTAGGGGATCTCTAATTAGAGATCACTATAGAGAGAAGAAATCAAGTAGGATACAAGTGGGTTGTAACACTACCTTCAGTAGCATAGAATCAAACCACCACAATTCAACATTTTTTAAGTGCATTAATAATGTGTATTTCTCAAGCATTCCATATACCACTAGAATCACGAACACTCAATCAAGCTAAGGGTCACATGCTCATAATTGTTCACCAAACAAACTACTGTGAAGCATCAAGCATCAAAATAAGGAGGAAAATGAACCTAGTTAAGGATGTATACTAAGATAGAGAGAGGTTTGTGAGAGGGGGAAGGTGGTACAAACCTGTTGGCAAGATCAAGCTCGCCGAAGAAGCCGTAGTAGTAGTGACAACAGAGAGTCGGAGCACAGTGCGACGGTACATCAACACGGGGAGCACCATCGTGCTGCGCTGCATCAACCACACCACCAACAAGACCCGAGCATCCTAACGCCCACGTTGTACCACCGGGGTTGCTAAGAACCTCGCCGTCCCGCCGGAGTAACATCAAAAGAGAAATTAGGGTTGGGGCTGGTAGTGAGCACGTTGGGGCATGGAACACAAATCGAATTGGGTAGTCTAGTGAAGTTTTGATAGGCGCGTCGAGGAGGGCCATCGACATCGGCCGAAATGGCCAGGCTCGCCGGAATCGAGCTGGACTAGCGCATCTGACCCAGGCGAGGCAGAGAGCTAGGGTCTGCCTTGGGTGCGTGAAGGGGGTGCAGGTGTAGGCTACGACGACGAGGAAAAGAGGGAGGAGGTCAAGACGAAGCCTAGTTCGGCCGGCAACCGGCCGGAGTGGCCGCGACGGCGTCATCACACGGGAGCAAGAGAGGAGAGGATGAGGTCTGTGTGTGTGCGTGTGTGTGGAGTGAGGGGTGGGCCGGGGGTGAGGGGTCTGGCATGGTCCAGTTGGGCTAGGCCAGCCCACATATCCAACCAAACGGCCCAAGTTGATTAGGTTTAGAAATAAAATAAAAAAAATGAATTACTAATATAACCTCCAAACATTTTTAGCTATAGAAAATTATAGAAAAATCCTAAAAATGCATATGATATATCAAAATGACCACAAAAGTAACATCTACCTAATAAAAATATAATTCCACCCCTTAGTTATACCTATCATAAAAATATAATTTGTGGTCATTAAATATAGTGTTTAAAATAAATTTAAAGTAAAATAATTATTAACACCATTAAATCTTAAATGAAACTTTATAAAATAAAACAAAAACCCTAAAAATAAATAAAAAATCATTTTTGTGTATCAAAATAACTCTATTATTTTATAAAAATACTCACTTAGAGTTTTACAAATAAAACATAAAGCAATATTTAAAGACACTTAATTCTTTAATGAATTTTATAAAAATAAAGATAATACTTAAAAATAAATAAAATTCATTTTTAAGGTCTTGAATAAATATATTACACTAGAAAAATATTAAATATATTATTAGAAAGTCTTTAATATTTTAAATAATAAATCCTTACCTAATACCTATTTTGTGAATTCTTTAAAAACAATTCTTAAGTAAGAAATAATTACAATTCTTATAAAACCTTGAGTAATTAGTGTCTTAGTACTAATTCCAAACCCATAACTTGAATTCATAATCAAACTTAAGTATAACTTTTAACTTTAAAATATTCTTTTAAAAATCTTATTAAGAATCCTTTTAAATAAGCATTGGGTATCACCCATTTATATAATAAAGTGAATAATCATTATATCTTAACCACTATTAACATAACTTTAAATTCTAACAAATTACTAAGACCATATAATTATGATTCCAATAAATAAATACATATTCCTTTCATAATAGCAAAACAAATTTAATCTAATCATTCACTTAAATAGAAAGTGAATAATTCCACCCCTTAGTTATACCTATCATAAATCTAAAACTTGGGAATAATTAAAATATATTACATCTTAAGTTTACTTAACCTTTTAAAGTTAACTTTAGTCTCAAAAGCTTATAAACATCATGTCTAATAAACTACTTATGTTTTTTTATAGTTAACTTTGGTCTATTTAACTTTAAACATAAAGCATCTCAAGTACAAACTAATAAATCAAATACAGAAGGCATTAATCACATTCTATTAACAATGAAGATTGCTTACACATTAGAAAGGAAATATTTTCTTCAAATGTTATTCTTTTTGCCACTTCAAATAATAATTTTATAATAAGTTCTTCAACTCTTAACAACTCAATCCCAAGGACTTTTATCATAGTCACCACATGAAAATTCACCATAATCACATCATCTTATACTTTACTTACATATTTTGGATTGTTAACACTTAGGTTCTTTATAAAGGTCATTACTTGTAAAGTAAAATTTGAAGATAAACCAACTCTGAAAAGAATCACTTGAATTCACTTCACTCAAAGTATTGGGGATTCAATTTGGGAGTTTTACAAAATGCATATCATTACTTATGCATAACTGCATCTTGCTTCTTTAAACATTAGTCCTTACCGGACCAATGATGCTGATTTCAGATATTGGATCTTATGTCGTCTTGAAGACCGTGAGCGCATAATCTTGCAATCACAAAAGGCAAGTTCACACTTGCTCATGTCTTTTGATTATTTTCTGTAAAGTATTTCACAAATCCAGTCTTGTCATCACTTGCATTTGAAAAAGGTCCGAACACACTATTTTCATAATAATATGATTATAGGTTATTTACCATGAGGTAATAACCTACTATGAAAGTTCCGGTGGTAAAGGAACATATTATCTAGGACCTAACAACCAATGTCGTCAGTGATTCTTGCGCCGTATATCACTCGTTAACCATGAGATTTGGAATGGGACAGAGAAGTCAGATGTATCTTCTTCCTCTCGCATGAAGCTGGATGTGCAGGTCGTGGCTGTTATCACTCGTAGATTGCATATTAATTGGTAATTCGTAGAGGATATGCAACATATGGGTGGTAACCCTCAACGTCCCATGATAGTTCTGGCATCTAACGATCTGTACAAAACATTGCCGTAATTCAATATGTGGGCATGGTGTACACCAAGGAGGCATGCGGGGTCGCGAAGGGGGCAGTGATTGGCTTGGATCTTAGACTGGGCCCCATACCAAGGAAGTATGGACAAGGTCATGACTTGGTTGTGCAACAAGGCTAAGGTCTCTCATGGGTAAAGTAACGCACCTCTGCATAGTGTAAGAACTGTAACTTGTTACTCCCTGTTCCGGGAAGGAGCTGCGAACGCGGTGGGAAAGGAACTCCATGAAAGTTCTGGTAAACCCGTGAAGGTTGACGAACATAGCTTTTCAGAATAAAAGCAACCTTTGAAGAAATGTTTACGAAAACCTGCATTGCCTATGACCTATGGTCTGTGGCTGTAGATATAGTGCATCAAGCACTCCTTTTCTAGTGGACTTGCTGAGTACGCTCGTACTCAAAGAATCTTTTTAACCCTTGCTAGGTTCTAAAGCCAGTACAGACGATGACTACATCAAGCCATACTCCAGGAATCATCATCAAAAGCTAAAGTTCTTCAATGAAGTCAAGAAAGTCAACATATACATCATCTCAAGTGAAGACGAAGTTGCTGATTAGATAAGAATAGAATCTCTAGCCATAGAACCTATTTCTGTAGTGTATTGTAATAGCAGCAATGCCAGACCATTAGTTAAGATATTAGTCTTAATAGTATTATAATTTTGGAGTGGTTTATTTCTGATTCTTCCTTGTAAGAAGTTTCTTTCTCTCTCTTTTTAACCTAGAGCATTCTCTGGATCTTGTGTAAAGAGTTGAGTTGTAACCTATAGTCATGTCTTGGACCTGCTGTGTTTCTGTTGTACCACTCTGAGGGATGTAATACTAGTGAATGGTGTTTCATTGGTGTTATATCAGCGACTATAATGTACTACATCATGCAGTGGTATGCTGGGTCACCGCAAATATCTTAGGAAGATGATTTTTATTCCTGTTTGGAATTGTTGGTAGCCATGGTTTTAGATTAGTGGCTTTTATTGCTTGTGGTATCCACTACTAGGGTGCTTTCCCTAGAAGTGTGTACTCTATTACAACAAGATTTGCTATTATTGGTAGCTAACTTTACTAATTTGATGTATACAAAATATTTGGTAAACTGGACATATGGTTCAGTAATGATAATTATCCCTTCTAGGGAATGTTTGCATTTCATAAAATGATTCCAAGAAAATGGTAGATAGGAAAATGATTTAAAGTATGGGTGTACGGTTTTAGCAAGTGGCTATCTGTATCTTGTTCAAATGTTGTGTACTATCAGTGGTGACAGTGAATTTGGATTCCAAATCTTGGATACTTTATCTGAGGCTGTGTTTTCTCTACAAATATGCTTTGCACTGATCTTCTTGTATGTTGTGAGCTTGCCCTTATGGCAGTAATGATATTCAGATGATTCCTAGATTGGTGACTAGGAAGATGATTTGAAAACTTCTCTGTTGAGTTGTGGTGATCTACTGTTGTTAATTAAGTAGTGGCTCATGTTTGATGTAGAACCCTACTATGGTGCCTCCAAGGAGTGTGCACAGTAGAGGTTCATGGTGGCATGATATGTTACTGCAATAATTGACAAACCATTAACCTTTGGCTACCAATGATGAAAAAGCTGAGGCTTAAATTTATATAAGAACAAATTTTTGTACTTGATTTCTTGACCTGTTCTATGATGCTAATGCTGAGGCAAAAAAAATAAGAACAGATGCTTGCGTGCCCCAAAGATCTATGATGAGCCTTGCATAGAATTCCTATGCAAGACTGAGAGCTTCCGCTTTAAAATCTTTTTATGCAAGAACATATAGTATGATTTATCATGGGAAGGTATATATTCACCAGATACTGCACAGGTTGCTGAACTATGTTGTGGATCTGCTTGGATTTGATCAGCTTGCCATCCTAGTTTTAATACTTGGACTACTGATCCTTGCTGGCTTAATACTTTATCTATGATACGTCGTAAACATATCTATAATTTTTGATGCTCCATGCTTGTTTTATATCATTTTTCTTATGTTTTGTCTACATTTTGAGGTATTTTTATACACTTTCTGGAACTAACCTATTGACAAGATGCCGCAGTGCCAGTTGCCTGTTTTCTGCTGTTTTTGTTTCAGAAAAGCTAAAAAATAAATATTCTCGGAATTAGACGGGACAAAAGCCAAAGTTACTATTTTTCTGGTGCGAACACGGAGCCAGAAGGACAGACGAAGGGGGCCAGGAGGTGGCCACACCCTATGGTGGCGCGGGTCTCCCTGGTCGCGCCAGCCCTAGGTGTGTTCCCCTCGAGGCTCCACCGACCTTGCCCTTTCGCCTATATATACGTCTCCTCGAGATGTAAACCCTAACACGGGAAAAAATCCACAAAAAGGTCCACAGTGCCGCCGCCACCGAAGGGGAGATTCGGGGGACAGAAGTCTCTGTTTTGACACCCTGCCAGGACGGGGAAGTGCCCCCGGAGCCATCTCCTTCGATCTCCACCACCATCTCCTTCGATCTCCATCACCATTTCCATCGCCGTTGTTGATTCCTATTATGAGAAGGGAGTAGTTCTTCCTCAAGGCTAAGGGCTCTACCGGTAGCTATATGTTCATCTCTCTATCTATGCATGATCATATTGTGGTCACGAGCTTTGTAATCAAGTAGATCTACTCTGCTACTCAAGTGATTTAGTATACCTCCGGGTCTCCCCACGTGTGTGAAAGTGACAATGTGCATACAGTGGTGGCACTTAGGCTAGAGTCTACATAAATACTCAAGTGCTTCAATAGATCTCTGCTCTCCCCACGTGTGTGAAAGTGACATCATGCATGCCGTGGTGGCACTTAGGCTAGAGTTCATAAATTCTTATCATGAGTATATTTTGAGTTGGTTGTCTCTATGAAGTTGTGGTGTTTGTTGGAACCATCTAGTGCTCAAGGTGACAGTGTGGGGTTATCTAGATTCAGAAAGGCGGACTTTGAGGAGTGCTTTTGTAGCCCTACCGTGGATTAGAGTTCACCAACCGGAGAGTAGTTAAGAGTAGTATCATGAAGAGAATATATTTATATGAGAGAGTGTTCACTAGTGAAAGTATGATCCCTAGGCCTTGTTTCTAAACATTGAAACACCATTCACAACTAGATCTATTACATGTTTGATTGCTTCCAGTCTTTTCCACGTCGTCAAGCTCTTTTCTGGCACTGTTGTCTTATAATCATCCATACCACTTGTATTTCACTATCTCTTTGCCGAACTACTGCACCTATACACCTGACAAGTGTATTGGGTGTGTTGGGGACACAAGATACTTCTTGTATCTTGATTGTAGGGTTGCTTGAGAGGGGTACCTTTGACCACTTCCTATCTGAGTTCGATAAACCTTGGGTAATCCACTTAATGGAAACTTGCTGCTGTTCTACAGACCTCTACACTTGCAGGCCCAACAACTATCTATAAGAATAGAAGTGCGTAGACATCAAGCTCTTTTCTGGTGCCATTACCGGGGAGGTAAGGTAAAAGGTACTCACATCCTCTAGTGTGAGTGCTCGAAGTTATTTCCTTTAGATTCTGCAATTTTGTCTTTTTGTTTATTGTTTTCACTAGTTAGGCTTAATGGAAAACAAAAAAAATTTAGAGAGCTTTATATTATTTATCTTGAGTTAGGACATGAAGTGTTTGAAGAGAAAATTAAAAAACCTATGGAACTATATTTGCATGCTAATAGCAATGTTATTAGTATGAATTCTTCGGACACCATTTTGCGAATGCTATGGAAAAGTCTAAGCTTGGGGAAGCTAGTTTTTATGAAAATGATCTTTTTAGTTCAGCTTTGGAAGATAGGTATTCTATTGCTTATGATGATACCGAACCTCCAATTTATGATGTTTAAAATGATGAATATGATATTTTCAGTCCACCTACTATTGAGGAGAAAACTAATTGTGATTACAATATGCCTCATATATTTGATGATTATGGTGATGAGAATAATAATGATAGCTATTTTGTTGAATTTGCTCCCACTATGATTAATAAGAATGACTATGCTTATGTGGAGAGTAATAATTATTGTATGCATGTGGCTCATGATAAGAATGTTTTATGTGATAGTTATGTTGTTAATTTTATTCATGATGCTACTAAAAGTTATTATGAGAGAGGGAAACATGGTTTTATGTATCTCAACAATATTAAGTTTCCCCTCTTTATGTTGAAAGTCTTGAAGTTGCACTTGTTTTGCTTTCCTATGCTTGTTGCTTTGTGCTTTCATAACTTGTTTCTTTACAAGATTATTTTTCATAGGAAGTGGGGTTAGACTTAAATGTGTTTTGAATTTGCTTCTTGATGCTCTCTTTTACTTTAATTCATACTCCCTCCGTCATAGTTTGGAGGACGTATTACAAAAACCATGCGTTTCCAAAACTCCTCTCCCCCTAGCCGCATTAGATTTAATCACAGAATTGATGCCCTCTTTTTTCTCCCCACTTCCTACTCCATGCAACCAAGGAATTAATTCTTGCATGAAACTCCACCAATGCATGCGCCTTAACTTCTAACATCCCAAAAATCATGATTTATAAAGTTTGCATATCATTCATGCATTCATAAGCATTTGGATCACTTTTCAAATAAGATTTCAAAACAGAAGTAAATTGTTGCCTAATATTTTATGTAGGAAAGGCAATGGATTTATTTCTAATATCCAAAATGTGAATACTTTGTTTCAACTAGAAAAGGTTTGATTATAGGTTTGAATATTGATTCCAAAGCTTGTTCAAAGGAAAATTGGCACCAAGATATGTTGGACCATTCAACATTCTGAGCCATAAAGGAGAGGTAGCATATGAGATTGAATTGCCTGAATCATTGTCTGCCGTTCACAATGTGTTTCATGTGAGTCAGTTAAAGAAATGCCATCCGGAGATGGAAGAGACTTCTTTGAAGGATACTATACCTTTGGAAGAGGTCCAATTGGAAAGTGATCTCACTTATGAGGAAAAACCTATCAAGATTCTCGAGACTGCAGAAAGAGTTACTCGGACAAAGACTATCAAATTCTGCAGAGTTCAGTGGAACCATCATTCCGAGGAAGAAGCAACATGGGAAAGAGAAGATGATCTTCGGAAAGACCACCCTCACCTATTTGCTAGCCAATCTGAATCTCGAGGGCGAGATTCACCTTAAGGGGTTTAGATTTGTAACATCCCAAAAATCATGATTTATAAAGTTTGCATATAATTCATGCATTCATAAGCATTTGGATCACTTTTCAAATACGATTTCAAAACAGAAGTAAATTGTTGCCTAATATTTTATGTAGGAAAGGTAATGGATTTATTTCTACTCTCCAAAATGTGAATACTTTGTTTCAACCAGAAAAGGTTTGATTATAGGTTTGAATTTTGATTCCAAAGCTTGTTCAAAATTTCAAAACAAAAATCTAAATTCAAAACCATTCATATGCCTATTTATAAATAAATAATTAAGGCATGGTTTTATTTTAATTTCAATGGACCAAAGTATTTTTGAGTGAACAACAATGTTTTATACTCAAATATGTGCATGGTTCACTTTACAAAAATCCAGAGAAAGTTTGAATTCAAACTCATTTGAAAAACATTTGAAAATGATTTCAGAAAAATCAAAACAGAAATAGAAAAGGAATAAAGAAAAGAAAAAGGGCCAGCGTTGCCAATCTGGCCCAGCACTGGATCCAGCCCAACAACCAGCCCACCCGGGGTTACCCTCTCCCTCTGTTTCTCACCCACGCGAGCACCCCCCACTCGCTGATGCCTCGGACCCACCTTCCCCGTCATCGTCGTCCCCAAATCCCGCCCACGACCTGGCCTCCGCCGTATTTTCCTCCTCCTTCACTGCCGCATTTTAATTCGATTAATTGCCGTTGATTTCATGCGCAATCCCCGCCCCTGCTCTGGCTACTTAATCACCTCCCCCTCACGGCCATTTCCCCCAACACAACCAGCCAGAAGTGCCGCCAGGCTCTACGAATTCTCGCTTGCACCACCGCAGCACCGAGCAGCTCCGGCGACTGATTCCGATGAGTTCCGAGCGCCTCTTCCTTTCTGCTTGACCCTGTCGAGTTCGCCATGTCTTTGTGCTTCTTCTAATGCATCTGGTTTGCCCGTGCATGACCTAGGTCGGCATCTCCGTCCACCTCTACAAGCGACAGAGCCGCCGCTCAACTCCGACGAGCGATTTAGGTAAAGCCCGACCGCCCCGTGACTTCTCCCTGACCCTACCATGTTCGCCTGATCTCTGTGCATGCACTGATGCCTTTGATTTGTGTTAGGGAGGTCCAGAACATCGTCAATGTCGCCGTCCACCCGAGCCGGACGCTGTCCGCAACTCCGACGACCCCTAGCCACCGCTACATCACGCCCCCGTCCCAACCGCGACCACGTTGAGCTTCCTCGTGCACGTGCGAGTCTAGTAAGCAACATCACCACCCCCATCCCTCGCTAGAATCGCCGGACCACCGTCGCCAGTAGCGCTGCTGCCGCCATCATCCATTTGCGCCGCCCATCCTTGGTCGCATGCTCGGCAGCCGTTGGATCTAGATCTAGCGCGTAGGATTAGATCACTTAATAAAGGGGTACGAGTATATCTGGCCCATGCGATTTCATTTAGATCGTGCGGATCTTGTTGATCGATCCGTGTGAATCGGTATCAGCCAATAGAATGATTCCACGTGGCCTAGCCTATCTGTTTAAAATTCCAGAAATGATTTTTGAATGTTTAAACTTGTAAATTCAATAACTTTTGTTCTGTTTATCCAAAAAATACAAATAATATACCATTGATATCAAAAAAATAAATCTTACACATATATGGGTTTAGTTTTTTATTTTGTTTCTGTTAAAATAGAATTTTATGCAGAGACATTTGTAGGTTTATTTTGTGTATAAAATTAATTGAAAAATGTTTTAAAGGCCAAATAAAGTTTAATTGATGAATAAATGTTTAGTTTATTGATCAGTACTGTTTTACTTGTCTTGATTGGTTTAGAAAAATCATCACATGGCATTTTCATGCATTCATATATTTTTGTTTGATTATTTGAAATGTGATTTTGGTGCTATCATTTTATGTGTAGATTTTGGTACTAGTGGTGATTGTGACTGTGAGGATTGTTGTTACTCCCCCAACTACCAAGGCAAGTGATGCTTCATACTTTTGTCCCAATATTTTTACTATGCATTAGAAATATTTTGTATAGAGCTTGCATGATAATTTTTACTAAGTATCTATATGCTATGCTTGGGAAATCCTAGTAGTTGTAGAATTTTTAGAATTTTCTCTAAGTTAAGATACTTGCTATTGCCATGCTTAGACTAGCTAGTAACAACCAAGGGTGGATTATATACATGCTATGGAAAAATATTGCTAAGTCTTTGACTTATGTTTTGCTTAATAAAACAACTAAGTGAATGAAACACCTGGGTGGAATGGTAATTGCTTGGTTGGATTTTTGTTGAGTGGTTACCAGGGCCCATTTTTCAATGGTCTACCCTGTGTATATCACTTGTGGAATGCCACCTAGGAACAAAGGGATTTGAGATACCATATGTTAAGAAGCTTCTAGTGCAGCCACATGGAATTATGGGCTCTGCTGGATCATATAGGTTGCAATAACTTAGCCAAATGGACAGTTGGTGGTAGGGGGTGATAGGTTTGGAACGCGTCCATTTTGGTCTAAGGGAAGGTTTCTGAAAGGTCCTGTCTCGATGCATGTAGAGTCTTGTGGGGAAAGTGCACCACCTCTGCAGAAGGAAGAATCTAAGTACTTAGCCGTGTCCCCGGCAATGGACAATTTGAGCATCAAGACATGGAAGCTATCAATAATCTCCTCATCCCAATTTCTAAGTTAAAAACTTGTGGTTGAACAAGGGTAAAGGTTCACCAATGTCTATTGGTGGTTCCTTCGGAGTTTTTGCCAAACAAAACTTAGTGTTTTCAACTGATAGGTAAAACCTATTTTGAGCAAAGCAAGCCTAAGATACACTTAGCCAAATTCATGTAGAAGCTAGACACCATTATTCTACTAAGGTATCACTTGCCAATACTATTCCAATGTATTGACCCACTGTGGCTGTAACTTGTGATGTTGCAGGTTACTCTGATGAGGATTAGCGTTATGAGTCTACACTCAACATGCTTTCCTGTGGAACATGAAGATGAAGACTTTTATTTATATTGTTAAGTTAAACTCTTGTACTAGCCTATGGCTATGGAGTTGTAAAAGACTATGTTATCTCTAGAATGACGATCTAATAATGACCTTTGTTTCTGTGTACTTCATCTTAAACTGTGGATGCTAGCAATTGATCCAGGGACTAGCATTGCAATCACAGGGACCTTTACCTTTATATTGGTGGGGTCTTACAAAACTCCTCTTTTTCATTGAGTAATTACGTTTAATAGGGCGCCGAATAATTGATAATCCTATTTTCTCCTAGAAAATTTGCATGTTTTTGGCACAAATCTGGCACCAATCAGCACCCAACTAGGTTCCAACAATCTCTCTAAAACGCCCTCCAAACCGTGACGGAGGGAGTATTTCTTATGTGAGCATTTTTTCAAACTATCAAGCCTAGCTTAAAGGCGTTAAAGAAAAGTACTTCTTGGGAGATAACCCAATAGTTTTCTTAAGTCTTGGAAGTTATTACTTCTGTAATAACATCTCCTTATTCTTTTGTGTGGTTTTTGTGCCAAGAATAACCTCTAATGAGAGAGAAGTAAGATTTGGGGAAGTTGCTGTCCCGAAACAGATTTTTGTGCTTCACTATAAAAATTCCTGAAAATTCTTTGTATGTCGGATTGAGCTGTAGTTTTTTGAGTAAATGCCCTAGGTTGTTATCTAACTTTCGTTAGTTCAACATTTTTTTATTTGATAAACATAAGGTCTTCGAAAAAATAGGGTTTCACCTATTGGTCTGTTTTGACAGA
This sequence comes from Avena atlantica, assembly GCA_910589765.1. Lineage (NCBI taxonomy): Eukaryota > Viridiplantae > Streptophyta > Magnoliopsida > Poales > Poaceae > Avena > Avena atlantica. The sequence continues at coordinate 125,610,720 of OU342739.1, forward strand.
TTTCTTCCATTATTTGCATTTGCCTCTTTATTGATTTCCTTTTGGATTCTCTTTGTTAAGTTGAGATTTTTGAGGGAATTGCTACAGTAGCTTGTGTCTTTCATGAAAGTTTTGTTGTTTTAAAACTAAACCCAAAGGTTTATTACTTTTGAATGCACTAATGCTGCTAATGAAGATTGAGTGAAGTTTTGCATGAAGGAAAATTTTCAGGTGTATGGGAAGAATGATGTAATGAGATGAAGAATGGAAAAAATCTCAAGCTTGGGGATTCCACCCCGTGTCACCCCAAGAAATATTCAAGAGGTACAAGCGTCAAAGCTTGGGGATGCCCAAGGCATCCCCTTCTTCATCAATAAAAATCCCAGGTTTTTCTAGACACATCGTTTTTATTGTTTCATGCACTGTTGTGTTGCTCTTGGAGTGTATTTGTTTTCGTTTTTTGGATTTTGTTTGCTTATTTTTCTTGAATAAGTTGGTTGGATGATACGTTGGAAACGTATCTATAATTTTTGATGCTCCATGCTTGTTTAGTATCTACTTTGCTTTACTTGTCACACTTTGAGGTGTTTTTCACATGTTTTCGGGTACTAACCTACTAACAAGTTGCAACAGTGCCAGATGCCTGTTTTCTGCTGTTTTTGTTTTCAAAAAAGTTAGTAAAGAAATATTCTCGGAATTGGACGGGACAAAGGACAAAGTCAATTACTTTCCGTGGGAAACAAGAAGTCCAGAGGAGAGCCGGAGGGGCTAGCCAGGGGGGCCAGACCCACCCCAGGTGCGGGTGGGCCCCATCCCGTGCCTAGCTAGGGTTTGGTGGCCCTGGACGCCTCCTCGGTCTCCCCCTTCGCCTATAAGAAGCCCTCGATGCAGAAACCCTGAGTACCCGATCAAATATCCACGAAACCGTCTGTAGCCGCTGCTACCATCGTCCCTAGATCGGGGGATCTGAAGGTGTTCCCGGCACCCTGCCAAAGGGGAGATCATCCCGGAGGCCTTCTCTCCAGTATGATGCATGAGTAGTTCCACCTTGGACTATGGGACCATGTAGTAACTAGATGGTTGTATCTCCTCCTTTGTGCTTTCATGTATAGATCTTGTGATCTCCGTTCATGATCAATATCTAATCTATTTATAATCATGCATGTTGTGTTTGCGGGGATTCGATGGATATTGAGATTATTATGTTGGTTTGATTAATGGTTTTGTCTTTATGATTCTATCATGTCTGTGTTGTTTGTGATCTTGCATGCTCTCCATTGTTAGTAGCTATCTTGGCCAAGTAGTTGCTAGTGACTCCAAGAGGGAGTATTTATGCTCGATAGTGGGTTCATGCCTATAGTTTCCAAGGGAAGTGACAATAATCTCTTCGGTTGTATATGTGCTATTGCTACTAGGGAGAAAACAACGGTCTCTTGTTCATGGAACATGTGGACTGTTTACCTTACACACTTTGCTTAAAGCAGTTGTCTGTTGCTTGCAACTTAATACTGGAGGGGGTTCGGATGATAACCTGAAGGTGGACTTCTAGTCATAGATGCAGTTGGATGGCGGTCTATGTATCTTGTTGTATTGCCCAATCAACCTCATAGGATCTTTCTGACTAGTAATTGCATTGTTATGCCTTGCTCAGTTCCTATCAATTGCCCTACTGTAATTTGTTTACCCTTCATGCCATGTTGTTTATCTAAGGAGAGCACCTCTAGTGAACTATGGACCCCGGTCCAATCTTTACCATTGATACATCTTCCACGGTTACTTGTTTACTTGATGCAAACCATTACCTTCCACACCATACGTTTAATCCTTTGTTACAGCAAACCGGTGAGCTTGACAACCTCACTGTTCGTTGGGGCAAAGTCTTGAGTTTGTGTTGTGCAGGTCTCCGTGTTGCTTGCAACACCTGTGTGACGTTTCCTTCCTCCTTCTGGTTCGATAACCTCGGTCTCAACTGAGGGAAAACTTGCCGCTTGCTGCTTCACACCTTGCTCTTGGGGTTCCCAATAGGCTGTGCGTGGACAGTTGTCATTGGATCCCAGCACAGTTCTTTTGGAGAGAGACACACCCCATTTTCATTGCCTAGAACACTCTAGTTTTCATTCTTATTTCCTTCTGAGTGTTCTCTTTTGATAGCACTATGTGTAGCCTTAGTTTTCTTGTGCTTTCAGCTTAGAACTTTTTATTTGTTCTTTGAAGATTTGTGAGACAAGCTCACTGATCCTTATTGATTATTATCCTTGTGAATTGTTTCAAATAAGTCGATTAGCGTTGGAAAAGAGTAGGAAGTTCTTGCTTAGTAGTATAAAAAGGAGCTTGCTTTGATTGTGACTTAGACTTTATCATGTCATGCTAGATGATTGTTTTGACCTTATGCTTAGTGGTTATTACTGTAGCATGATTGTTCCAAACAATTGAGATTGCTTACTGTGCCTTGCAAGAATCATGCATTGTTTTAGCATACAAAAGGTATTTTGGTATTCTCCTTTGATGCTTTGTTTGGGTTGGCTTGGCACATGCTCACACCATGTTATGACTATGAACCAGTCAACTTAGCCTCAATGGTCATCTAGTTTTTGACTTGTGGTACCACTTTATGCTTTGATTGATAATGTTTTGTCGCTCTGCATGGTTATGGCCATTATTGCTCTTATAGTTGGTCGCTCTCAGTATTTTTCTAGCCTCCACTTGTACTCATGCATCCAACTCCCAAGCAACCAAGTTATTCCAAAGTGTCCACTATAAATTCCTATGCATGGTGTGTTACACCATTCCAAGTATATTCTTATCTTCCAAATTAAACTTGTTATGTGAAAGTTAGTGATTAAAGCTCTCACAAACTTGATGGCACACTTTATTTTTCTTGCCCCTAATAAACTTGAACCATTGTGTCATCTATGTTGTATATGTTTGCACTTATACGTTGGGAATTAGCAGAACCATGCTATCATGGGGAACGCTTTCAACATTGCACATGTACATTGTACTTAGTTGATATCATGCTCTTTTGTTTGTGGATGTTGTCGGTGTGAAATAAAAGGGGAGCTTGTAAGTCCATGGAGTTATGTACGTGTGTTAGAGAAACGTCTGGGCCGCTAGCCTAAGCCGTGCCTAATCATGGTGGAAACTTGCAGCATCACCATAGTGAGAAATCTATGAAGCATTCTTCTTATAAAAAAAGAGAGAGATAGAAAAAAGAGATTGAGAAAAAGAAAAAATATGAGAAAAGAGGAAAGAGAGAAAAAAGCACCATTTTCCCATGGTAAATAAGAAGATTGCTGAGATTCTCATTGTCTGCTTCCCTTTGCACTTTGATATGGGATAGCTCCTGTGTCATGGGGCAAGGGGTACCCCGTTGGCGGTTCTCTATGATACACATGTACTTACTATGACAAGAACTTAACAGTAACTAAAGTTGAGTAGCATGAGGAGCGGCCCTCGTACTCAAGGGACATGATATTACCAACTTATACTTTGTCAAGCATATACTCCATATTTTGTTCACTTTAACATTAATCACTTCAAGATGCTTATGATAGGGGCAATGAGAGCTGAAAGCTAAAAGTAACATAATTTTTGGAACCTCTTTATGAAACTTGAAATCCCTGCTTCCCTTTGAAGGGCCTTTCTTCCACTTTTATATTGAGTCTCCACCTTCTATCCTTAGGCACCAATTAAGAGAGCATAGTTGTCATTCTTAGTTCTATGTGAATTGTCCCAAAACTTATTGATTGATTCATATTGTTGATATTGCTTGTTCTTGAACTATTTGTATCTAGTCACCCTTATGAACTTTGAAGGTGTCCTATGCATTTATATTTTGCTACTCCATGAGGGACAAGCTGAATGTCACTATGCTATGTTTTCTGTATATGAAACAAACAAACGTCTTTCAATGCATTGTTATTCATGATCTTTGTTTGTATCCTTCCAGGTTGCAACATAGCTACTGTGTTTTATTGTTAGAACTTCATCTTTCATGCTCATATTAGATTACTTTGATCTCATCTATCAATGCTTTACAATTGTTTTATCAATATTGTGATGGTGCATGTCACCTTAAAAATTATTATTTTTTATCACTTACGTACTCGAGGACAAGCAGGAGTTAAGCTTGGCGATGCTTGATACGTCATAAACGTATCTATAATTTTTGATGTTCCATGCTTGTTTTATATCATCTGTCTTATGTTTTGTCTACACTTTGAGGTATTTTTATACACTTTCTAGAACTAACCTATTGACAAGATGCCGCAGTGCCAGTTGCGTGTTTTCTGCTATTTTTGGTTTTAGAAAAGATAAAAAATGAATATTCTCAGAATTGTACGGGACAAAAGCCAAAGTTACTATTTTTCTGGTGCGAACACGGAGCCAGAAGGACAGACAAGGGGGCCAGGAGGTGGCCACACCCTAGGGTGGTGCGGGTCCCCCTGGCCGCGCCAGCCCTAGGTGTGGTCCCCTCGAGGCTCCACCGACCTTGCCCTTTCGCCTATATATACGTCTCCTCGAGATGTAAACCCTAATGCGGGCAAAAATCCACAAAAAGGTCCGCAGCGCCGCCGCCACCGAAGGGGAGATTCGGGGGACATAAGTCTCTATTATGGCACCCTGCCAGGACGAGGAAGTGCCCCCGGAGCCATCTCCTTCGATATCCACCACCATCTCCTTCGATCTCCATCACCATCTCTATCGCCGTTGTTGATTCCCATTATGAGAAGGGAGTAGTTCTTCCTCGAGTCTAAGGGCTCTACCGGTAGCTATGTGTTCATCTCTCTATCTATGCATGATCATATTGTGGTCATGAGCTTTGTAATCAAGTAGATCTACTCTGCTACTCAAGTGCTTTAATATATCTCCGGCTCTCCCCACGTGTGTGAAAGTGACAGTGTGCATACCGTGGTGGCACTTAGGCTAGAGTCTACATAAATACTCAAGTGCTTCAATAGATCTCTGCTCTCCCCACGTGTGTGAAAGTGACAGTGTGCACGCCGTGGTGGCACTTAGGCTAGATTTTATAAATTCTTATCATGAGTATATTTTGAGTTGGTTGTCTCTATGAAATTGTGGTGTTTGTTGGAACCATCTAGCGCTCAAGGTGATAGTGTGGGGTTATCTAAATTGGGAAAGGCAGACTTTGAGGAGTGCTTTTGTAGCCCTACCGTGCATTAGAGTTCACCAACTGAAGAGTAGTTAAGAGTAGTATCATGAAGAGAATATATTTATATGAGAGAGTGTTCACTAGTGAAAGTATGATCCCTAGGCCTTGTTTCTAAACATTGAAACACCATTCACAACTATATCTATTACATGTTTGCTTGCTTCCAGTCTTTTCCACGCCGTCAAGCTCTTTTCTGGCACCGTTGTCTTATAATCATCCATTACACTTGTATTTCACTATCTCTTCACCGAACTAGTACACCTATAGACCTGACAAGTGTATTGGGTGTGTTGGGGATACAAGAGACTTCTTGTATCTTGATTGCATGGTTGCTTGAGAGGGATACCTTTGACCTCTTCCTCCCTGAGTTCGATAAACCTTGGGTAATCCACTTAAGGGAAACTTGCTGCTGTTCTACAAACCTCTGCACTTGTAGGCCCAACAACTGTCTACAAGAATATAAGTGCGTAGACATCAATCTATTCTTTGTTGTTGCTGATGCTTCCTTCTCCTGATACTTATGTATGGCCAGATCCTCCTTGCTATTGTTGGCCTTTATTTCCCCCTTGTCCTAGATCTTGGATGGCTCCAGAGAGCAACCAGAGTTAGAGGGATGATAGTGATATGGGTGAGTGATCTTATTGGATGTGTAGTTCTAGTTGATGAAGTATAAAGAATCTGGTGAGATCCTAAGAAGAACCGCTATGTTCTTGGTGGTGTGTGGTGATATTTGTCTCCTTATGGTGTTACGGCTGGGCTCTTTCTATCTCTATCCTTAGTGCCTCTCCTTGTGGTGGGGAGAGATATTAATTAGCTTCTAGCTGAGCTACCATGGCTGCTTCCCCTTCTTAGCATAGTTATCTCTTGCCAGTGCCTACTACTTCTGTGGTGTTGACAGCACACACACATGCATCTGTTGTGAGTTGCATGCTTTCCTGGTTGCTACTCTATGGATAAGATCAGTTAGATTTTGGTTTTAAATGCTGGTACTTTATCCTGTTGGTGAAATTTGCCCTTCTCTGGCCTATGATGTTGTAATGAGGCCACTAACCTAATAAGAACAGTTTGCTATAATTTGGTGAAACTTGCCCCTTTAAAATTATGCTCAGCGATGAACAGTAACAGTGCATTACACTGTTGAGACTAAGAGCAATACTCTAACCCATTCTCCATTTTGTTTATAATTGTCTTTTTTGTTTTATATTGTTTTTGTAGGGTGAAGAATAAGGAGAAATGAAGAACAGAGGACATAGGACTAGTTAGGAAAATAGTTTAGGTTTTCTTTTTTATTCTTATGTAACATTATTTTATTCTTTTACTGTAAAGACAATGTAATTGATTATTATCATAATAAATTAAATCATTTTTTCCTATATTGTAATCTGTCTTCCACTTTCGCTCTCTAATTAAAAATATATTGTAATATTGTTTATGTAATAAAGTTTATTTTTTCTTTGTATTCTCCTATTCTTTTATTTAACTATTTCTGCAAGTTCCTTCTTAATTGTAAACATTGTAATAGTATTTGTATGATAATAAAGTAAATGTTTTATCCATTATTGAATCTTGGACATAATTACTTGTATCTTATTTATGTTCGTGAATGTGTAACTATTATATAATATTTATTAATAAGAATTCAATTCTTATTTATTTGTGGAAACTTTAGTATTCCTTATTCTTAATTTATTTCATTTCTTCTAAGTATTTATATATTCTTTAATTCAATTTGTGATTTTTATAAATTCATTTTAATTCAAATTTGAAATTCAAATATATGTTCGAATTATTATCCCCTCAAAACACAAAGATTCAATAGGAGTCATGTCGAAATCTGTCGCACCTATCCTGATGTTTCTATCAGAATAAGAGAGATCACGATCTCTCTATAGCTCTTTTAGTTTTGTGCGAAAATTACCTAGATTTTCTTATGCATGAACGCAATGCACACACATGTGGCCTCACTATTTCTAGGTGCAAATCCTGGGATGTTACAGGAGGCGAACGGGGGCGAACCACGCATGGGTGCAATAAGACAGCGGCGACGCGACATGGAGGCGCATGGCGGCGGCGAGCCAGTGCGGTGGCACTACGCCTCGCCCTCCTCTTTCCAGTGAGACAACGACACGACATGGAGGCGCATGGAGGCGACGCTACACAGAGGCGGGCGGGGGGAGGGGTAAGGACGCATGCCAACGGGAGAAGCAGAGGTGCGCTAGGGGGAGTGGTGCTCCGACTGGCAACAAGCAAAGATGCCAGAGGATTTCTGGATGGAAGATAAGACGATAGGATAAGGTTATGTGGGTGGGGTCCACAATGGAACCGCGTGTTCGAAAAAAGATGTGTGTGCGACACGGATCCGAGGGATGGAATGGTTTCATCCCCTGGGTGATACTTATCCTTTCCCCTATGAAACATCTGCAACGTTTACTGGACGATGCAACTCATATTGCCATCTTTGCAGCGTGTTGGCTTTACTCCAAGCACTACCTATTGGACACCGGCCCACCATTCTCTTACATCTACATAGTACGCCTTCATGTGTTTGCACACTCCACTGCTTTGAGAGTCATCAACACATCCATGGATCCTCCCCCTTTCTCACCGGCGGCCTCGTCGACCGGAGGGGGTGGGGTGCGAAGGCTATGCTCTATAACGTAGTTGTAGGTCTAGTAGTAGTGGCCTTGTGCCGGTAGTGGGCCGTGTGCCCGAATTCGAAGTTGTAGGTTGTCGCAACTAGGCCTGCACTCTAGGGCTCCTCCTCTTCGTCTTCTTGCCCCTCTGGTTTGGGCGGTCGGCGATGGGGACGGCCATCGAATCCTCAAATAAGGTTGCTTGCCTCCCCCATTCCTGTGTTGATCCAGCGCACCTCCATCTCTCTCTGGACGTCCGTGGTGGAGAGGGGAAAGAGATGGGGACCTGGGTGTGGTGTGGGTCTGGGGGTGACGAGGGTGATGTAGCTGCAGTGCGTGCATGCGAAGCCGAGTGGTGGACTGTCTCGTCTTTTTTGTCGCTTCACTCTCCTCCGACCGGCCGTGGAGGCGAGTGATTGGAGTTGGCAACGGCATGGCGAACAGCCAGCCCCCTCTTCTATATCCAGCGCATCCGATGGCGTCTTCAAGTCTTTCTTGTGCCCTCCAAACTCCTGGCCAGCCATAGTGGCGAGGGGGAGGATGGAGTTGGTGGTGCGGCTAGGGCGTCTGTGGATTTATCTGCTTCGACGAGCGCATCACGCGAATGACAATGACGTCGCCACGATCTTCATCCAGAATGGCATACCAACTTATTCAACCTCCATTGAGTAGGCCCTCCCGATCCTATGTTGGAGCTCGACGTCTCCCATTCTCCAAGTGTTCTCGTCCCCGGAGTTTGTGAGGTGGCCCGTGGAAGTGATCTCTCACCGTATGAGTTATTCTGAGCATTCTATTTCCGATCTCAGCGTCGGCAATGCCCTGAGATTGCAAATGAATCGTGGCAGAGAAGACCAAGCACCTGATTGCTTTTTTCCTTTGTGTGCTAGGGTATTTTTCATAAAACTTGAGGCCTTACATGCTGATAGATTTGTAAAGGGCCTCTTTGTAATTTGTACCTGCCACGTGTTTGAATGAAGCCCTGGTGAAAGTGCAATGGACGTCTCCTAGAGGGGGGTGAATAGTCTTTTAAAATTATTAAGATTTAGGCTCTAATAAATGAGGAATAAAACTAACATTTAATTTATTGAGCACAAAACCTAACCACCAGGTTCACCTAAGTGCACCAGCAACCTATGCTAAGCAATACAAGAAACAAGGTGATAGCAAGATGAAATACTTCAAGCACGATGTCTATCACAAAGTAAAGTGCATAAGTAAATGTCTCGGTTGAGAGATAACTGATGGACGCGGAGACGAAGATTTTTATCCCAAATTTCACTTCCAAATAAGCTACATCTCCGTTGGATAGGTGCGATAGCGCAATGCCCCACGAATGCCACAAATGGCTCACCTTGATGTGTGGTGGCTCGATGCTCACCCAACGCCACACAAGGCCTCACCATAATATGTGAAGGCACGCAACTCACCGACGCCACAAAAGTCTCACCCTATTCTCTCGTGAGCTCGCCACAAAGGCCTACTCACGATCCACTAAGGTACACTTAAGGGCGGTCACCAAAACTCGTACAAGGTTGGGGCTATCTCCATAACTCAATTGGAGGCTCCCAACAACAAAGCCACAAAAGGCTACAAAGCCACAAAAGGCACCAATGCCACAATAGGCAACAAAGCCACATCAGGCCACAATCTTGAGGCCACTCCACAATGGAGGCCACAAGAAGTCAACACACCAACCATAACCGTCTAGGGTTCCAAGAACCCAAGATAAACAAGCCCACAAGCTTGAAGTCGCCGAATCTCTGTGGAGAACTCAAACCTATGCAACAAATGCAAGGGCAAGTCCTTCACTCCCAAATTCCAACAAAGTTACAAAAGCTATTGAGGGAATAAGGGAGGAAGAACACAAGAGGAGAATACAAAACTCTCCAAGATCTAGATCCCAATTATTCCTTCACAAAGAAGGGATTTGGTTTGGGGGATTGTAGATCTAGATATCCTCTCTCAAATCCCTCAAAAATATGCATGAATCATAGGAAGGGAACGGGGAGAGTGAAAGCTCTTCAAGGTCAACAATGGAGGAGAGAGAGAAAGCCAAGAACCAAGAAAAGAGCTTGTTTTTCATGAAGGGGAAGATGAACCCCTTTTAAAGGGCTCCTAGATCTGACCATTTGGGCATTTACGACCCTGGTCGAAACTTCCGGTGGCACCCAACCAACGGTCAGAAAACTGTGATCCGAAAGACAGAAAAACGAGCCTGGCCGAAACTTCCGCCGGTCCACGGAACTTCTATTGAGGCTAGTACTACCGCCAGAGGTTCCGACTGAAGATCCTACAAATAGAGCACATAAAACATAGAAGTTACATTACATGAGAGGAAGTGGAACCGGAAGTTCACCCGGTACTACCGGCGGCAATTTGGCCCGAGGGGAATTTCTGGTGCAACTTTCGGTCCAGATTCCGCTAAATTAGAACAAACAGACAGAGATGATACAGAAGCTGAGCCGAAGAAGAACCTGACCTTCCACTGGACCTACCAGCATCAAAATGCCCTAGCGGTACTACTGGTGGCTAGCCGGAACTTCTGGTCAAGAAAACTCCATAAACCAAAACTGCAATAACTTTCGCATGCGAACTCCAAACGAGATTAAACCAATTTTGTTGGAAAGATAATGACATGTAGAATCCAACAAAAAAGGGTATCGGATAAGATACCATGAATATATATATGTGATGTATCTCCCAAGTTGTGGAGCCTGAAAACTCGCAAGATCAACAACCACAATAAGATATGCAAGGGAAATGCAAATTTGATGAACTAGAGCTTGTTATGATGATAACCATAAGCTCTAGATCCTATCATGGACAAGAACCAAATAACAACCAAGAAATATGATGCAAAGGTTTGAGCTCTCTCCGAACGATGCGATCGAGACACCCGTTTGAGAGCCCCTCTTGATAGTACGGCTATATATATCCTAAACCCGGTCTCCCAACTAACAACACGAGACCGGTAAAAGAGAAACCCTATCAAGATCATACCTTTGCCTTGAGAATTCCACTTTAGCTTGATGTTGACCGTCTTGAGCTTCTCAAGATGGAACACCTTTGTTGATTGCTCTTGCTCGCTCTTGCTTGATGAAGACTTGCAAATTACTCCCCCATACTCCATGGGGTAAACCTCTTCTTTGAACATGTCTTCATCACTCCATGAACACGAGGATGACAAGCTTCAAGCATGAGATCTTCTAGAGATGGCTCATCTTGAGCTAGCCCTTATTTATTCCTTCTTGAGGTTGATCCATCTTGATGCAACACTTTGCACTTGTCTTGATCAACCTCCAAACATCTTCTTTCCACTTCGATACCAACACATAGCCCAAGCGATGCCAATGGAAAAATCTGCAAGTGAAACTCAATTTACACCTTAGTCCAAAGAGATTGTCATCAATTACTAAAACCACACATGGGGGAATACATGCCCTTTCACCTGGGGTCTTCTAGACCCCGCCCCACTTTCAAAAAAAATCTCTTATATCTACAAACACAGAGAAAATGAGCTCCTAAAAATACAAATCCTAGTGAAGCCGTACATGTAGGACGAGGTATGGCATCAATATGGCATTAGGATGCCATAGCGGTGTTCGACAAACTCATTGCTTTCCTGCATTGGTCCCATGACAAGGATTGGATTATTCTACGCAACTTACTTCCTTCAAACAACAAAGTATGTCAATGTCGGTGGAACGAACGGTCGAGCTCGGCTTCTAGAGTGCATATATGTGGTTACAAAACCACGAGGAGATATGATTATTTGAGAACCATAGAACTGGAGTGAGTCATGTTACTTTTACTTGTTGCATGATTAGTGATCTTCTTACTTACTATAAGTCACACACAGGTATAGAGGCAACCTTGTATGTCATAGAAGCTCCAGTCATTTTAAGATGATGGTGGAAAGGGTCTTTGATTCATGCGCTGGTACCTGGAAACAATGAAGTGTGGCATTGGTCCATTACATGAGATCATGTGGATTCATACCAGGGGTTCACGAACCAGTGTTGGTGCTCTAGTAACACACACGGGGACAAAGTTGCTCTCTTATGCATTGCTATGGTGCCACGTTTTCTCAAGGTCTTCATATCCGCTCCATGACCTTGTAGAATAAGTCAAGAGCGAAGAGTGGACAATTTGAACAGACAATCTATATTTCTTGGGACCAGTTACACATTTTTCCTTGAATCCCCTACAACTGCCAAATATGTTGCTCCTACTAACGATGATGAACTTGATGATGCTGCTAGTGATGATGTTACTACTAATGATCTAACTATGCCATTGTTCAAACCAAACTATTTGTTTGCAAACACATACACACATATTAATTCACATCCAAATCCTGACCAAATGCGCATGCATGTCCATGGGGGATTGCCATAAGCTCAACACTAGAGTACAAAGAGACACACTATGATCATTAACCCAACACACCGACGTGGTTCGTTCTAATGCTGCCACCAGCTTTGATGAGTGCCCCATGGGCATCTTGGTCCCACTAATAATCATTGATATGACATGTGTCTAGATCATGTCTCTGACGTTCCTAGACCTTAGGATAACACACATAAGGATTCTACGATGCTTGGATATCGTTTTGGAATCATTGGGATCATAGTTGGAAAGAAGAGAGAAAACCAAAAGTGTTTCATTTAAAGTCCGAAGTTTATCGGAGTGATCAAAAACTTCATTTGATCATGAGGAAAAGTTAAACGTGATTTTTATATTAATTATCTGACTTAATAAATAAAAATCTAATTTAAAATAATTTTTGGGCATAACTTCCCTATTGGGCCAATTCCTGGAGGGAAAAGGCCCATGGGGGAGGGCACCCGCCTAGGGCACCCCGCCGGCTAGCCTTGACCTGTCGCGCGGGTGGGTGGGGCCCACCCGGCTAGCCCCTCCTCCCTCCTTTAGTCCCACATTGCCAGTTGGCAAGGTGGGGGTTCCTCCCCTTCTATATATTGATGGGTATAGGGAGAGGAAAATACACACGGTAAATTGAGAAATTCCTAAGGCAATATTCCTTAGGCAATAAATGGACTGGATGTGTCTGATCTTATCTGACCAGATAGAGGCAAAATCCCAATGGCGACCCACAAATGGACCGTGCAGGCCCCAAACCGCTCCATTTTAGCGCATTCCTAGCCTACATTTGGGCTGGATTTATGGTACAATAGAGAGTGTCCGTGTCCACGCCACGACTCCTCTTGTCCCACCCAGGACCTCCCTCCAAACACGCTGACTACATTCTCTCCTCTCTCACCTAGTCACCACCCGCATTGCCCAAGCCCTAGAAAACCATCGACGACACGTCGCACTCTAACCCCCCTACCACCACCATGCATCTTGGTCAGGCCTCGTTCATGCCTCCACACACATCTCCCAATGTGGCTCTCGCCTTGGTCCTACTGAAGTCGGAGAAGGATCTCACGCTGGAGAAGATGGCATTGGAGATGACGAAGCAGGCCAGTTAGCGCAACGTTGCTAGGATCCGTCTAACCGCTTGGATGGAAACTATCCAATATCCAATTATGTGTACCGAGCAAAAGGGAGGGGCACTTTGGAAGAGCTTGGGAGTACTTCCATGAGCATAGACACTTCGGTAAGCACCCATCTTAAGAGTGATCGGAGTGAGAACTCTCTTATGTAAAGGTGTGCGTTCAGTGCACAAAGTTTCGTGCTTCATATGACCATGTCAGGAAGAGGCCCGTGAGTGGTATTGATGTTCAAAACTTGTATGCTTTATTGTACTCTATGTGCATATTAATTTCTATGTGTACTTATAACTATATCATACTGACATAAATTTAATTGTGTAGGTGCTGCAAGCTTTGGACCACTTTAAGACGTACCATGAGAAAAAAGCCTTCACAATGTCACATTGTTGGAGGGAAATAAAATAATGTCAAAAGTGGCGTGATCTCTATGAGGGAAGTAAAAAGAGCGGAGGCACCAATCCAATCAAAGGAAATGGAGGCATCAGAGTCACTGATGTCGATGCAACCACCTAAAGTCGGGGTTCTCGTGCGGCCCGGCCGAGGGGAAGGACCAACTCCAAGCTTGATGCAAAGGGTGAGGCTCCGTCACTTGCATAGCAAGAGTTGGTGAAGAAGTTGATAGTTGATAAGGAGGTGTCAAGTGAGAAAAAGGAAAATAGGAAATACCGACAATGGAGGAAGTCGCCAAAAGCTTCTATGAAATGCAAAACAAGAATATCAAAATAGAAGAGATCAATGCCGGTTAAGAGCCAAAGAAATAGATATCGAGCAAAAGGAAGTGGAGCTTTCCATACTCACCGAGAAAAAGCAGATCATGAAGGTTATGGATCCAATGCAGCAAGCTTGGTTCGAGGAGAAGGGGAAGATGATCCATGATCGAGATGTATGGTTACTCAATCTTTATCTCAATTTATGTGTTTCTATGAACTAGTGTATCATTTTTTGGTCCTACTACCAAGTGGTATGCTGGTGAGACTTGGTTGACCTACTACCAAGTGGTAATTAATTTGCTACGTTTTGCATTGATGTGTGTCTATTTTGGTGACTAAGTGTCTCCATTAGGGTTTCTCGTTCGTGGGTAGGTTTTCTCGATCTAGACGGCGGCGCGAGATCACGACGGCATGACCTGGCTTCGCTGGTCTGCGGTTTTTCCATCTCGCTTTGGTGCTGCGAGGCAGGACTGGACGGTGAGTGTGCGTGATGACCTCTCTCGCACACATGAAGAAGGACGGGGGCTCCTCAAGTAGGAGTTATCCAAGGACTCCCGGTCATCCGGGAACGGAGTAGGTAGCAGCGGGCCTCTCGGCTAGGCTGGGAGGTCTAATCCTGACGGAGAAGGAAGCTATCGGGCTTGATGGGGGAATACAAATCGGGGTATACCCACGAAGCGGATTCGCCAGCTGGATCGAGCCGACTGAAACCTAGCCCTGAGCGGGTCGACTCGCCCAATTCGGCGACTGGCGCATGCTGGACCCAGACGACTGGCACCAACTGGAGGCCCAAGACGGCGACTCCAATACAAAGCCCATTAGTGTACTTGTAAACCCTAGGTGTCTGCATATATAAAGCCACCAGGGGCACCCCCACGGGGTATGCTTTCCCACAATAGATTAGATCTAGTCTCTCTCCGCCTACGGCGGCTCCCATGTAAACCAATCTATGATCATATACTGGATTGACAACAGTACGTAGCGATCCTCCATCGAGGGGACGTGAACCTGGGTATATCGTGTGCCAATCTCGCTCCCGGATTCTCCTAAATCGCCTTGCTCCCTCTACGTAAGCTATCCCCAGTAGCATCTGCGTGCAATACCACAACAGTTGGCGCCCACCGTGGGGAAAACGATGCTTGGAGGGTGAAGATCCGGGCGCAATCCCTCAAATTATCCATCGACAAAATTGAAGATCGGACAGATCCAATATCGCGGCCGCCATTCGTCGAGAATGCGTCTACATGGAGTCGGCGCACTGCTAGTGTCGAGTGACGAGCTCGTACCATCGATCAGCTGAGTTTAATCTAATCCCGTCTCTCTTCTGATTATTTTCATCAATCAATTATTTTGTTTAGGACTTGATCCCGAAAGCGGTTCAGGTTGATCGGGCTGGCACCCAATGCAGCACTCCCTGAAAACACCAGATCGGTTTCATGTCAAATAACTTTCTCTTCATCTCCGATTCTCTTTCTCAATTATTGCTCTACCGGTTTATTATCTTGTTCTGATCTGATGTCGCGTACATGTTGCACGTATGCATCAAAAGGGATTAATCTATCAAGTACAGGATTGCATCATTACTGAGGGATCCGAGCCATCAGGTCATGTTAACATTTCGGCAAATCTATTCCTAAAACGGTCGGTAGTGACCAATCCTGGCGGACTGACTCTTGCCGTCCATCCCGTGCAATTTCAAACGTGGAGTGTGTACATTCCACCGCTAAACGATAAAACTGATCAGAACTAGCTTAGAGTCAAAACAAAAATTTAAAATAATTTGTAGATCAAACCGTTCGTCCGATTTAGGATCCGTTTTTACCGTTGAACTAGTCGTGACGAGATCTTCGAAACTAGATCTCCTGTTGATATGTTATCCACCCTTAATACATAAGTTATCCATGTCATAATATGTATGTTATCCATCCTATAATACATAAATTATTCAGCATATAAACGTGCTGGGTATAGACGTTTAATTGGAGCGCGATAATCTAGTTGTTAGGATACTGAGACTTTATTGCTATCAATGCGTTAGCGTCGACGAGCGATGAAAAGCCTCAGTATCCTAAAACCCATCTAGGCTTCGTCACGTCTCGGTAGCGAAGACAGACAATAGAGTCGAGCCGCTAGACTAATGGTTGAGCATCAAGTTGTTCACTACGGCTTACTGTGGTGAATGGTTGGGCATAAGACCCCATTTATTTATATTGTATGCAAAAAACTTAAATTTAGTTCCTTTAATGAAATTATGTTTGATGTTTCACGCGATGGACTTTCGAGATTGAGTAGTCCGTACGCTAGGAGAGCGGCGACGAGCAACGAGGCCGAGCTATTAGAATAACATTTTATATTATGTTTGTAGATAAATTTTTATAGTGGTGGATAACTTACATGTTATTGGATGGATAACTTATATACTAAAGCCTGAATAACTTTTATCCATCCATAAGACGTGACTGTGGGTAGATTTTATAGTAGTGGATAACTTACATGTTATTGAGTGGATAACTTATATGTTGAAATCCGGATAACTCCCGTGTTACGGGTGGATAATTTTTGGTTCAAAAAAAAATTGTCAGAACACACCAATATGAGATTTAGTTTCGAAGATCTCGTCACGACTAGCCTAACGGTGAAAACAGAACTTAATTCGGACAAACTGTTTGACCTAGAAAACATTTTGAATTTTCGTTTTAAATTCAGCTGGCTAATCGATCCCACGCTTGCTGGTGTCGGAATGTCCGCCCAATTTTGCAATTGACAGGACGGTCGCCAGATAGTAAAGTTCTAACATTTTATATTTTATTATTTCTGTTGCTAATCTTTGGCATACGCAAGCATCTGAAGAATTACGCTGCAGCCTAAAGTCGACAGGACGGTCGCCAGATAGTAAAGTTCTAACATTTTATATTTTATTATTTCCGTTGCTAATCTTTGGCATACGCAAGCATCTGGAGAATTACGCTGCAGCCTAAAGTCGTGGAACAGATATGGTACTCGCCCCACGTGGAAACTCTCCACGGACACAGGCCACGCTTGTAAACATGTGTGTCATAGACTCTCTATGATTCTATGAGTTTCTTTTATTCAATCTAAATCTCTTTCAATGATTATTCTATTAATTTATTATTTTACTAAGATTAGACTAATCTTTCATATATGATTTGTTATGTGCATATCGTGAAGAATTGGTCCATGGAGACGAGCGATCTCTCATATTGTCTTTTGCGTCGGTTTCAATTGCCCGCCGTTGCGACTATGTTGACTCGAGCCGCTTATCTCCAAAAGGCTGATTCACGACCATCGTCGCGCAGTCACCTGACACAAATACGTCATGTTCCGGAACTCGCCTAAACGCGGACACGCTTAAACACAGACTCGCTAGGTTCGGATACTCGCCTTGCACGGACTCGCTAGCCTCGGGGACTCGCCCAGCGCGGACTCGCCTGTCACGGGATCGCCATCGCAACCTCGTCCTCGCAGCTTCACCGTCGTCGACTTCGCCATAGCGCTACCTCCGTCCGTCGCGTCGACTTCACCATAGCGCGATCTCCGTCCGCCGCGTCGACCCCGTGTCCGCCACATCGATTTCGCCATAGCGCGACCTCCGTCCGCCGCGTCGACTTCGCCATAGCGCGACCTCCGTCCGCCGCGTAGACCCCGTGTCCGCCGCGTCGACTTCGCCAAAGCGCGACCTCCGTCCGTCGCGTAGACCCCGTGTCCGCCGCGTCGACTTCGCCAAAGCGCGACCTCCGTCCGCCGCATAGATCCCGTGTCCGCCGCATCGACTTCACCAAAGCGCGACCTCCGTCCGTCGTGTAGACCCCGTGTCCGCCGCGTCGACTTCGCCAAAGCGCGACCATACGTTCGCGTCGACTTTTCCTGGCTAAACGCCGTGCAACCCCGTCCGCTACGTCAAATGCGTACACCGCGCCCACTAAGGGACCTTCATCGTCCGAGTCGCCAGAGAGGGTCGCATGCCACGCTGCATGGACTCACCACTGGGCTTCTCTTCCCTCTAGGAAAATCAATTCGCCTTTGTCAACCTTCGATAGAGTGAATCGCAATGGCCAAGTAGTGCGGACGAGGACTTGCAAACCGAGCCTCGTATCATCCACGAAAAACGCTAACCGAGAGCCATCATTGGAGTCGCCTTGCTCGACTGGCCTTCCGGGCCAAGACAAATGGTTGTGTGCTACACAAACAGCACAATGTCCTCCTCAACCTTATACAGAGCGACTCGCACGGCCAACTACTGCGGACGAGGACTCGCAAACCGAGCCTCGGATCGTCCAGGAAGAACGCCAAGTCGAGAGCCATCTTTGGAGTCGCCGTGCGACTGGCCCCCTGGCCAAGACGAGAGACTTGCTAACAAAACAGCGCAATCAACATTATCACGGACTCGCAATCATCGCAGACTCGCCACACTCCGGTACTTTCCCCTCGCGGACTCGCAATCATCGCAGACTCGCCACACTCGGGGACTCTCCCCTCGTGGACTCGCAATCATCGCGGACTCGCCACGCTCGGAGACTCGGCGCTCGCCGGTCCCTCGACCTCGCCACTCGCCGCGCTCGGGGGCTCTGTGCTCGTCGGTCGCTCGACCTCGCCCCTCGCCGTGCTCGGGGACTCGGCGCTCGCCGGTCGCCATGCTCGGCACCAACCACTACTATTTTCAGAATATGCATCTCTAAAGAGCCTCAAGTTGCCTCTACAAGCCAACTCGAGCCTCGGGGACTACTCCTAGGCATGTTGCGTGTACGCGTGGTTCCACGACCGCGGCTCGCCCTCGTTGACTCGCCGCCGCGGACACTCGCCCTCGCGTACTCAACACGCTCGGGGCCTAGCCACCGCGAACTCGCCCTCGCATACTCAACACGCTCGGGGACTCGCCACCGCGGAATCGTCCTCGCGTACTCACACTAGGGGACTCGCCGCCACGGACTCACCCTCGCGTACTCAACACGCTCGGGGACTCGTCACCGCGGACTCGCCCTCGTGTACTCAACGCGCTCGGGGACTCCCCACCGTGGACTCGCCCTCACGTACTCAACACACTCGGGGACTCGCCACCACGGACTCGCCCTCGCGTACTCACGCTCGGGGACTCGCCGCCACGGACTCGCCCTCGCATACTCAACACGCTCGGGGACTCGGCGCCATGGACTCGCCCTCGCGTACTCAACACGCTCGGGGACTCGCCACCGCAGACTCTCCCTCGTGTACTCAACACGCTCGGGGACTCTCCACCGTGAACTCGCCCTCGCGTAATCAACACGCTCGGGACTCACCACCGCGAACTCGCCCTCGCGTACTCAAAACGCTCGGGGACTCGGCGCGCTACAGACAGCGCCACTCGCCGGTCGTCCAACCTCGCCACTCGGCATGCTCGGGGACTCGGCACTCGCCGGTCGCTCGACCTCTCCACTCGCCACGCTCGGTGACTCGGCACGCTCCACGTTCGGGGACTCGCCGCAACTGACGGCTTCACCAACACCATGCGTCTTTCGCCAACTGGCCATCACCGACTGGCTCACGCCGACCGCCTCCCGCTTCACGGTTCTTTTCTCTGTTCAGGAGCTCATCGCCGATTTGCCACGACCCATCGTCAAGACTCTCCGTGCCCTGCCTCAAGCCCGTGTCGAATCGACAACACGCTCGGGGACTACTGATGGGGGAATACAAATCGGGGTATACCCACAGAGCGGATTCGCGAGCTGGATCGAGCCGACTGAAACCTAGCCCTGAGCGGGTCGAATCGCCCAATTCGGCGACTGGCGCATGCTGGACCCAGACGTGTGGCGCCGACTAGAGGTCCAAGACGGCGACTCCAATACAAAGCCCATTAGTGCACTTGTAAACCCTAGGTGTCTACATATATAAAGCCACCAGGGGCACCCCCACGGGGTATGCTTTCCCACAATAGATTAGATCTAGTCTCCCTCCGCCTACGGCGGCTCCCATGTAAACCAATCTATGATCATATACTGGATTGACAGCAGGACGTAGCGATCCTCCATCAAGGGGACGTGAACCTGGGTACATCGTGTGCCAATCTCGCTCCCGGATTCTCCTACGCCGCCTTGCTCCCTCTACGTAAGCTACCCCCAGTAGCATCTGCCGTGCAATACCACGACAGGGCTGGTGGTGGAAGACATCGATCCTATCTTTCCCCAAAACCCCAGATGGGTGGTGTAACACCCTCAGAATCGGACCTATGCAAGTTTCAGCGCTTCCCGCCAAACCCGCATAGAAACGATTCAAAGGTGCCCACCAGGCACTTTCGTGCGGGTGGAAAACGAAGTAATAACATTACACAACAGTCCTCGATGGGACCCACAGAACAGATATATATACAGCAGCGACTCCATGAGTCAAGAATACAGATATAATATACAAAGATCCAAATCACCTTGAAAACAATAGAGCGTCCAGCTACGGACAAGATGCAAATGGGGGCTAAGAGCCCTGAAGAATAACCAATGGTGTCCATAACCCTGCCCAGGCCAAGCCGGAAGGGTAACCCTGCTAACGACGTCGATCTCAAAACCTGCTTAAACAAAAGGGGTGCCGACAAAGGGCAAAGGAAAAATAGGAGCGTCAGTACTGAGGCCAGTACACGGCGAGGCTAGAATTCGGCGGTCCTCACCTACATAGGTATGGTGGACTGAGCGGCAGCGGCAGCATGCACTAAACAACCTATGGAGACTCGATACAACTGGCGGCTATCAGAGAGGGGTAAGAAAGACCTATTCGGAACCACCTTGATACTACCATCAAACAAACCCATCCCGATGTTTTCCCCCTCGAGACCAAACGAGTAAGTCAACCGAGGAACGCACACAGTTGGCAGTTTTATTTATTCAGTTATCGTTGCAGCAATTACTAGTCAATTATGGATAGTCATCCTGATAAAATAAGCAGTGGGCCATTTTTGTTATCCATTCCGTTATAGTTGCAACACTTACTAATCAGATACAAATAGCATGAGATAACCCAAAAACCCAGCAGTTGTTGGTACTTTTATTTAGCCATTCCGTTGTAGTTGCAATACTTACTAGTCAGGTACAATGGTCGCAAGCGACAACACAAGCAAGCAATTGTTGGCAGTTTTATTTAGCCATTCCATTATAGTGAAGCTAATTACTAGTCAGTTACTTAGTCAAATTTATAGCACTACTTTAGTTATAGTTGTCTATGATCGAGATATTGTGCTCCAAGTCGTCCATAACCGTGGACACGGCTTTCAGAAAGTTTTACCCGGCCGGGGTGCACAAATAGCAACACACACTCGATCAACCTCGGAAAAACCAAATCAAAACCCAACGAGGCCTTCACGACAAAGCAATCACAAGATTCAGAAATATTTCCGGGGGCCACCCCGTTGAGTACACCCGCAACGAAGCTAGATGACTCCGAGACGGACTCAAGGTTTGTGGGGCCGGCTGTAAGCGACTGGGAACCCAAAACTGGGCTTGTCGATACCGCGTAAATGGGTCACAATCCTAAACAGTACAGTGTGCTCCTCGCACAATCGTAAATAAAGCAGTAGCATGGCATAAGTACAGGATCGTAAATAAAACCTCAAACTAGTTTATGGCCCCAGGAAATAAGTATGAATCAAGCTCTGGCTCAGGGGGGGTCCCATAAACCTCCCGGATGTGGATAGCGCGAATATTCAAGGAACAGGTATCAAGTACTCAGGGTCCTACGGGACACAAGTGGACGGTTAACAACCAAATAACATCTATTGCCCACCTGTGCCTCTGCTTACTTACTTCAATTTTAGTTGTTAAACAGTAATTAAAGTGAACGATAAGTAAAACCATGATCATCTCCAACATCAAACAGACGGCAATACTCCAACAACTGTGGCACTTGACGACACGCAACAGCACTTGAGCAAGCGACTACGACGCGCAGGTCCAACTATCTACCAAACAACAGGTAATAGGAGGTGTCCAAGGCAATATAAGGCTGCAAGGGAAAATCACGGGTACGAAAACTAGAGCATCGCAACACAGATAGCAATAGATCAACAGGAGGGAATAAAGACTATAAAGTAAGATAGGTAGAAAGGGGGAGGTGCTCGCCTGAAAAACATTGCCGAAGGTGCATCCGAAGATCGGGTCGACACTCGCATCAACTCATCGGCCTAATCCGTGAGGAAGCAAAGCACTAGAAGAAACACCGGTTGGACTATTTAATACTACGGTAGAAAATCGGGCATGATGCATGTATGATTGATGACATGGCAAAGATGCGATGCAATTAGGTCATATTAAGCGGAACCGGGGTCCCGACAATTAATATATGGTTCTAGTTGTTTAGATACCCCGCATTTTAAATGTTGCATTATCAAGACAAAAGATATCACCGGTTCGCTACTCCAATTTAAATGAGGCCAATATAAGACTAGATTTGCCCGCATATGGGCCCCATATTTAATTATAAGGTGAATCGGCATAAGGCCCCCAAACCACATGACAATATGCATGCATGAACAATTTAATATGCGACAAGAATGATTATTAATATGCAACAATTTGATATTTTACATTTATAAAATAGGGCTCGAGAAAGGGTCACACATTAGGGTTCGACGATCTTGGTTTCGGGGTTCGGTCTCGGGGTTCGACGTGGATCTATCTCGGACTCCGGGATTTAGGGTCTTCGGATCGGGGAGTAGTTCTTGTCGCACGAGCGTCAATGCTTCCGGGAAGGAGAACTTGTCGTCCAAGGTCTCGGTGTCCGGGGTGAAGTACTCGGCGTCCTCGAGGGAGTACTTGTCGTATCCGTGAAGGAGATCATGTCGGTCCACGGGGGTCGGGCTTCGAAGCCAGGAAGGAGCACTCGTCGTTCCGAGGAGAAGACCTTGGCGTCATATGTTGAGGTTGTCGGGTGTCGGTGCCGGACTCGGGCGTGGCGTCGATGGTCTCGCATAGTTTCCGGGTCTCGACTCGTGTCGGTCTTGTCGTTAGCCGAACTTGGCATTCCAAGGGGAATCTTCGGGTCGTCGACTCTGGTTGTTGACGATGCACTTGGTCTGTTGCCTAGGTGTCTTCGGGTAACGCGGGTCCTCGGCGTGATAGCTCTTGGCGCAACACGGATCCTGTACATCCTCGGTCAAGGACATACCCTGTGACGCGCTGCTGTACACCTTGCTCGGGTTCTGCACAACTGTCGCCGCCAACGGGGCCCGGACGCGAGGCCACGCAAGGGATGCGACCAGCAGGACGAGGGCGGTGCGGCCTGGCGAGCCGGCAGGAGGAGACGTTCGCAGGGAGACGCGCGGGAGGCACCAGACGCAGACCGGCGGCGTCCTGCAGCAGGGAGGCCGGACGGGGAGTGGCGCTCGCCGGAGAGGGCAGAGGACGGAGGAAGCCGGGCGTCGGGGCGCGGCCGGCGGGCGGCGTCGGGGCGGGCAGGCCGAGAGGAAGGCGACGCGGGTGGTGCTCGGCCGCGGGCTCGAGGGGGCGGGGAGAAACGCGCTGGGGCGGCGAGCTGGCGGGTCCGGGCGACGGAGGGGAAACGGAGGCGGTCGGTGGCGCGGGAGGCGGCTTGACGGCGCGGCCGGAGGAGCGCCGGTGCCGAGGAGGAGAAACGGCGGCGGGGCGGAGCGCTTGAGAGACGGAGGCCGTGAGCACGGAGGAGGGCGGCGGCCGGGAACGCGGGAGGGCGGAGGCGGGTGGCCGGCGAGGCGGGACCTGGGGGCGAGCGGCGGAGGCGGGTGAGGACGCGAGGGAGGCGGCGGCCGTGGAGGAGAAGCCGGTGAGGGGGCGGCGCTCGGCCGGAGCTGGGCGAGCGGCGGGCGCAGGGTCGGTGGAGGCCGGAGGGCGCGCTGGAGGAGGCGGGAGGCGCGGCCGGAGCTGTGGGGGAAGGGGGCGGGGTCGGGGCGCGGGCTAGAGGAGGAAGAAGAGAGAGGAAGGGGAGCGAGCGGGGGCCGTGGAGGCGGGGGGACGCGTGGGGGGGAACGCGTGGGCGCGGAGGAGTGGGGTCGGGCGTGGGGCCGGGGGACAGCGGCAGGTGGGGGTGGACCGGGTCCAGGGGGTGGCTGAGTGGGGGTGGGGCTGGCGTGTGGGGGCCAGGGGGAGGAGAGGGTTGACCAGGGGAGAGAGAGGGAGGACTGCGGGATGGGGCCAGGCGCGGGTGGGGCCCAGGTGTAAGGGAGAGAGGGGTAGATAGGACTGGGTGTGAAAGAGAGAGGGGGGAGTGGTGGATTGATGAGGTGGCGGGGTGGGTAGGGATTGGGGCCAGGGGTGAGGTGGCGAGCTGTGAGTGGTGGGTAGATTAGGACTAGGTAGTTTTAGAATTCGGGTGGGCTGGTTTAGGTGGACCGATTTTATTCCGGGGTGGTCGACTGGGTCGAATCGGCCCGTTTGACTGCCCCACTAAAAATAATTAAATAATTTATTTATTTCAAACAGACTTTTGCAAACCGATAGCAAACAAAACAAAATAATCCGGAGACCCGGGTTTTGCGTTTGAATAAAGACGGGGCGTTTAGAAAACAAATTAGGTTTTCCCGAAAATAGTTTTATGCGAACAAATGCAAGATGATGACGATGCTCAAATGCAATGTGGCATGATGACATGAGCATGCGGTCATGATGATGCAATGCACAAAAACAACGCGGTTTTCTAGTAGTGGTTTTGCGGGATGCCACAATTCGACACCACTAACAATGGATCTCGCCCTCGAGATCCGCCTCATGGTACCGGAAGGAAGGTCGGCGATCTGCATCTTCTCGCTTCGTGTAGATCCTCGCGACACCACTAACGAGGGTTCCTTCTTCATCTTGAAATTGGCGACACCACCAACAATGGTCGGGGCTCACGTCCATTGAGAGAACACTCCGGAGAAACAAAGGACGGAGGCAGAGGTATCAAAAGATAAAGGCCACTTCTAACTTCCGTGGAATGAGTGAAATCACATTAATTCACCAATTCAATGTACAAGAACGAATGATAAGAGTAGTGGTATGGTAGCTACTCCATCCCGCACTCAAACCATTATTCTGCACATGAATAAGCGGATTATGCAACCAACCCTCGAAATTCAGACTGAAGATCTCGACAAGCGAGGTTCGGGAACAAAGGAGTAATGCAAACTCTGCATCGGATCTGGCGTAGATGATGTCGTCGCGTCGGAAACACCGGAAGGCACAAACAAGGAACAAAGAATGGTACCGCAGTAGACGGATTCCTCAGACAGCATGAACACCGGATGGTAGAACACCGTTATCAAAGGAGGAAGCGAAACCCTGAAGGTACGACGGAACCCAACCACGAGAAATCCTGGACTTGAAGAGAGAGAAGAGAGCGGATTCAAAACACGCAGAGGTGAGAGGAGAGCAGCAGAGGGGTAAGGAGTAAAATCAGACCTAATCAGAACTATCCAACCGATTTTTCCAAAATAGTTTTTGACACTCTACTTCGGCCGTTAGCTAGGTTATCCTACAGGCTGGACTTGTGGGGTATCGTAACTGCTGAGCTCTGATACCACTCTGTAACACCCTCAGAATCGGACCTATGCAAGTTTCAGCGCTTCCCGCCAAACCCGCATAGAAACGATTCAAAGGTGCCCACTAGGCACTTTCGTGCGGGTGGAAAACGAAGTAATAACATTACACAACAGTCCTCGATGGGACCCACAGAACAGATATATATATAGCAGCGACTCCATGAGTCAAGAATACAGATATAATATACAAAGATCCAAATCACCTTGAAAACAATAGAGCGTCCAGCTACGGACAAGATGCAAATGGGGCTAAGAGCCCTGAAGAATAACCAATGGCGTCCATAACCCTGCCCAGGCCAAGCCGGAAGGGTAACCCTGCTAACGACGTCGATCTCAAAACCTGCTTAAACAAAAGGGGTGCCGACAAAGGGCAAAGGAAAAAGAGGAGCGTCAGTACTGAGGCCAGTACACGGCGAGGCTAGAATTCGGCGGTCCTCGCCTACATAGGTATGGTGGACTGAGCGGCAGCGGCAGCATGCACTAAACAACCTATGGAGACTCGATACAACTGGCGGCTATCAGAGAAGGGTAAGAAAGACCTATTCGGAACCACCTTGATACTACCATCAAACAAACCCATCCTGATGTTTTCCCCCTCGAGACCAAACGAGGAAGTCAACCGAGGAACGCACACAGTTGGCAGTTTTATTTATTCAGTTATCGTTGCAGCAATTACTAGTCAATTATGGATAGTCATCCTGATAAAATAAGCAGTGGGACATTTTAGTTATCCATTCCGTTATAGTTGCAACACTTACGAATCAGATACAAATAGCATGAGATAACCCAAAAACCCAGCAGTTGTTGGTACTTTTATTTAGTCATTCCGTTGTAGTTGCAATACTTACTAGTCAGGTACAATGGTCGCAAGCGACAACACAAGCAAGCAATTGTTGGCAGTTTTATTTAGCCATTCCATTATAGTGAAGCTAATTACTAGTCAGTTACTTAGTCAAATTTATAGCACTACTTTAGTTATAGTTGTCTATGATCGAGATACTGTGCTCCAAGTCGTCCATAACCGCGGACACGGCTTTCAGAAAGTTTTACCCGGCCGGGGTGCACAAATAGCAACACACACTCGATCAACCTCGGAAAAACCAAATCAAAACCCAACGAGGCCTTCACGACAAAGCAATCACAAGATTCAGAAATATTTCCGGGGGCCACCCCGTTGAGTACACCCGCAACGAAGCTAGCTGACTCCGAGACGGACTCAAGGTTTGTGGGGCCGGCTGTAAGCGACTGGGAACCCAAAACTGGGCTTGTCGATACCGCGTAAACGGGTCACAATCCTAAACAGTACAGTGTGCTCCTCGCACAATCGTAAATAAAGCAGTAGCATGGCATAAGTACAGGATCGTAAATAAAACCTCAAACTAGTTTGTGGCCCCAGGAAATAAGTATGAATCAAGCTCTGGCTCAGGGGGGTCCCATAATCCTCCTGGATGTGGATAGCGCGAATATTCAAGGAACAGGTATCAAGTACTCGGGGTCCTACGGGACACAAGTGGACGGTTAACAACCAAATAACATCTATTGCCCACCTGTGCCTCTGCTTACTTACTTCAATTTTAGTTGTTAAACAGTAATTAAAGTGAACGATAAGTAAAACCATGATCATCTCCAACATCAAACAGGCGGCAATACTCCAACAACTGTGGCACTTGACGACACGCAACAACACTTGAGCAAGCGACTACGACGCGCAGGTCCAACTATCTACCAAACAACAGGTAATAGGAGGTGTCCAAGGCAATATAAGGCTGCAAGGGAAAATCACGGGTACGAAAACTAGAGCATCGCAACACAGATAGCAATAGATCAACAGGAGGGAATAAAGACTATAAAGTAAGATAGGTAGAAAGGGGGAGGTGCTCGCCTGAAAAACATTGCCGAAGGTGCATCCGAAGATCGGGTCGACACTCGCATCAACTCATCGGCCTAATCCGTGAGGAAGCAAAGCACTAGAAGAAACACCGGTTGGACTATTTAATACTACGGTAGAAAATCGGGCATGATGCATGTATGATTGATGACATGGCAAAGATGCGATGCAATTAGGTCATATTAAGCGGAACCGGGGTCCCGACAATTAATATATGGTTCTAGTTGTTTAGATACCCCGCATTTTAAATGTTGCATTATCAAGACAAAAGATAGCACCGGTTCGCTACTCCAATTTAAATGAGGCCAATATAAGACTAGATTTGCCCGCATATGGGCCCCATATTTAATTATAAGGTGAATCGGCATAAGGCCCCCAAACCACATGACAATATGCATGCATGAACAATTTAATATGCGACAAGAATGATTATTAATATGCAACAATTTGATATTTTACATTTATAAAATAGGGCTCGAGAAAGGGTCACACATTAGGGTTCGACGATCTTGGTTCCGGGGTTCGGGGTTCGGTCTCGGGGTTCGACGTGGATCTATCTCGGACTCCGGGATTTAGGGTCTTCGGATCGGGGAGTAGTTCTTGTCGCACGAGCGTCAATGCTTCCGGGAAGGAGAACTTGTCGTCCAAGGTCTCGGTGTCCGGGGTGAAGTACTCGGCATCCTCGAGGGAGTGCTTGTCGTATCCGTGAAGGAGATCATGTCGGTCCACGGGGGTCGGGCTTCGAAGCCAGGAAGGAGCACTCGTCGTTCCGAGGAGAAGACCTTGGCGTCATATGTTGAGGTTGTCGGGTGTCGGTGCCGGACTCGGGCGTGGCGTCGATGGTCTCGCATAGTTTCCGGGTCTCGACTCATGTCGGTCTTGTCGTTAGCCGAACTTGGCATTCCAAGGGGAATCTTCGGGTCGTCGACTCCGGTTGTTGACGATGCACTTGGTCTGTTGCCTAGGTGTCTTCGGGTAACGCGGGTCCTCGGCGTGATAGCTCTTGGCGCAACACGGATCCTGTACATCCTCGGTCAAGGACATACCCTGTGACGCGCTGTTGTACACCTTGCTCGGGTTCTGCACAACTGTCGCCGCCAACGGGGCCCGGACGCGAGGCCACGCAAGGGACGCGACCGGCAGGACGAGGGCGGTGCGGCCTGGCGAGCCGGCAGGAGGAGACGTTCGCAGGGAGACGCGCGGGAGGCACCGGACGCAGACCGGCGGCGTCCTGCAGCAGGGAGGCCGGACGAGGAGCGGCGCTCGCCGGAGAGGGCAGAGGATGGAGGAAGCCGGGCGTGGCCGGCGGGCGGCGGTCGGGGCGGGCAGGCCGAGAGGAAGGCGACGCGGGTGGTGCTCGGCCGCGGGCTCGAGGGGGCGGGGAGGAACACGGTGGGACGGCGAGCTGGCGGGTCCGGGCGACGGAGGGGAAACGGAGGCGGTCGGCGGCGCGGGAGGCGGCTTGACGGCGCGGCCGGAGGAGCGCCGGTGCCGAGGAGGAGAAACGGCGGCGGGGCGGAGCGCTTGAGAGACGGAGGCCGCGAGCACGGAGGAGGGCGGCGGCCGGGAACGCGGGAGGGCGGAGGCGGGTGGCCCGGCAAGGCGGGGCCTGGGGGCGAGCGGTGGAGGCGGTGAGGACGCGAGGGAGGCGGCGGCCGCGGAGGAGAAGCCGGCGAGGGGGCGGCGCTCGGCCGGAGCTGGGCGAGCGGCGGGCGTGGGGTCGGTGGAGGCCGAAGGGCACGCTGGAGGAGGCAGGAGGTGCGGCCGGAGCTGTGGGAGAAGGGGGCGGGGTCGGGGCACGGGCTAGAGGAGGAAGAAGAGAGGGGAAGGGGAGCGAGCGGGGGCCGTGGAGGCGGGGGACGCGTGGGGGGGAATGCGTGGGCGCGGAGGAGTGGGGTCGGGCGTGGGGCCGGGGGACAGCGGCAGGTGGGGGTGGACCGGGTCCAGGGGGTGGCTGAGTGGGGGTGGGGCTGGCGTGTGGGGGCCAGGGGGAGGAGAGGGTTGACCAGGGGAGAGAGAGGGAGGACTGCGGGATGGGGCCAGGCGCGGGTGGGGCCCAGGTGTAAGGGAGAGGGGGGGTAGATAGGACTGGGTGTGAAAGAGAGAGGGGGGAGTGGTGGATTGATGAGGTGGCGGGGTGGGTAGGGATTGGGGCCAGGGGTGAGGTGGCGAGCTGTAAGTGGTGGGTAGATTAGGACTAGGTAGTTTTAGAATTCGGTTGGGCTGGTTTAGCTGGACCGATTTTATTTCGGGGTGGTCGACTGGGTCGAATCGGCCCGTTCGACTGCCCCACTAAAAATAATTAAATAATTTATTTATTTCAAACATACTTTTGCAGACCGATAGCAAACAAAACAAAATAATCCGGAGATCCGGGTTTTGCGTTTGAATAAAGACGGGGCGTTTAGAAAACAAATTAGGTTTTCCCAAAAATAGTTTTATGCGATCAAATGCAAGATGATGACGATGCTCAAATGCAATGTGGCATGATGACATGAGCATGCGGTCATGATGATGCAAAAACAACGCGGTTTTCTAGTAGTGGTTTTGCGGGATGCCACAGGTGGCACTTGGCAAGGTCTGTGCTCCAAGGAAGTTCAGTATCTCTGCGTTGGACCGTGCTATGCACAGTGCTTGGGGTCTGCATGGATATGCTAAGTTCCGTGATCTGGGTGAAAATAGATTCATTGTGAAATTCAACATAGAGGGGGACTAGAGGCATGCCATGTTCAATGGCCCGTGGCAGTTTAATTTTCATGTATTGTTGTTGCAGGAGTATGACGGCAAGTTAAGCCCAGCTGATATAAGATTTCATACCATGGCGATATGGGTTCGTGTTCTTCAGCCAACCCTTGACATGATGAATGAGGCGTATGGACGCCGGATTGGGAATGGCTGGGGTTGAAAGTTATCAGGGTTGATGTTGATAAATTTGGCATGGCATGGAGAGAATCGTTAAGGATTAGAGTGGAAATTCCAACTAATGAGTCCCTGCCTAGAGGGATCCTGATCAGACCCTCTCCTGATGCCACAGAGGGGCGTTGGTTTGACATCAATTATGAAAGGGTGCCACATTTCTGTTTTGACTGTGGGAAACTAGATCATGGAGAAGACAGATGTGAGGGGGACATCAAGGCTGAGGTGTAACAGTGGGGAGAATGGCTGCGTGCATCACCGGGAAGATCTCACAGGGCTGAGCGTAAGACAGTGCCACCTCCACTGCCCTCTGTTTCAACCAGTAGTTTCGGAAGCAGATCCAATGATTAAGGAGGATCGTTGAGAGGGAAGGCAGTCATTAGAGATCTGCCACTAAGGCGCAGTTTATTCAAGGAGCAAGCTAGCTCTGAAGTTTCCAGCACTGGCTGGAATAAGAGCATGGGAGAGCAGGAGACGTCTAGCCTGAATAAGCATCACAGGATGCATATGGACAAGAGAACAGAGTCAGATCAAATGCCTAAGCAGAAAATGCGTACCTATGTACGAAGGGATAGAGATCCAACTAAGACTCACCCTCCGGGCGAGCTAGGTGGGTTGTCTAGTCCCATGAACCGCAAGAGGAGATGCCGCCATGCCCAGCCAAATCAGGTGTGGAGGGTCAAAGGCTCAGAAAACATTGAGGAAGGTGAGGTAGGAACTGACGGGAAAAGGCAGAAGACTGCTTCTGTCTTTGATCGAATTCAAGAGCCACATGATCAATCGGCGACCCCTGCGAGGCAGGGGCGCCGAGCACAATGAATATTGGTGGTTGGAACTGTCGAGGATTGGGGTTGGACTCGACAGTCGGAGAGCTTAGAGATTTTGCAAGATCTTACAACCTAAAGGTGGTTTTTCTCAGTGAAACAAAGAAGAAAGATATAGCTATGGAGCGACTGAGATGGAGCATGGGATTTAAGTATGGCGTGGCAGTCAACTGCGTTGGTCGCAGCGGTGGGTTGGCACTATGGTGGCGAGAGGGCATTGAGGTTTCTATCAGACCGTGGAGTCAGTATCACATAGATGTTACCATTACACGTGACGGTCAGACCTGGAGACTCACTAGAGTCTACGGAGAACCACGGACAGAACTGCGCTCCAAGACGTGGGAGGTTCTGAGGTACCTTTGGGCACAAGACAATCTACCTTGGCAGTGCTTTGGTGACTTCAACGAGATCACACGTCAAGAGGAGCAGCGGGGAAGAAATGAGCGATCTAAGGCTCAGATGGTGGCCTTTTGAGAGTGCCTTCAAGATTGCCAGTTAGGTGATTTGGGTTTCTCGGGCTACCCATTCACTTGGGATAACAAGAGAGCTAGTGAGGAGAATGTGCAAGTCCGGCTTGATCGAGCAACGGCCTCGGATTCTTTTATGCAACTGTTTTCAGGCACGCCAGTTAAGCACATAATAATGGAGGAGTCTGATCATTTGGCTATACTTATTAGAGTTCAAGAACAAGACACCGAACGAGCAAGAACATGCCAGAGGATGTTTCGATACGAAGAAATGTGGAAAAAGCACGAGGAATACGAATCTATGGTCCAGGAAGCTTGGCATCAACATGACTATGAAGCAAATGATATTAATGGGCTATGGAATAGGCTTTCGTCCGTCTCTAGGGATATGGAAAGATGGAGTTCAGAGGTGTTCGGATCGGTGCGAAAAGAAATAAAGCGACTCCAGGACAGCCTGGCATCGGCGAAAATACACTCACTGCACACGGGTGATGGACAAGAACAAAGAAGCATTGAGCGACAACTTCACGAGTTGTATGAGCACGAGGAGGTGATGTATCGACAAATATCTCATGTAGAGTGGCTCAAGGTTGGCGTTCGTAACACACGATACTTTCAAAATCGTGCATCTCACCGAAGACATAAGAATACAGTGAGAGGACTTCGTGATGGGGATGGTGGTTGGTGTACAACTGATAGCGATATGCGGGGATTAGCACTGGCTTTTTACCGCAACCTATATACTTCAGAGGGAATCAAAAAAGAGGAGACTAATTTTGTTCTTGTCCTAAACCTTTTTCCAGCGGCACTGGCCACTAATTAAGCAACATGTATGCACAGCTGTTCGGGACTTCCTGAATGGTGGAGCTTTCCCTCCTGATTTCAATGACACAATCCTTGTGCTGATTCCTAAGGTGAACTCACCGGAGATGCTCACCCAGTTTCGCCCGATCAGCTGATGCAATGTTCTATATAAAATTGCGTCGAAGGTGCTGACCAACAGACTCAAGTTTACTCTGCCTATATTAATCTCGGAGGAGCAAAGTGCGTTGGTCCCAGGGAGGTTGATTACAGATAATGTATTGATTGCATATGAATGCACGCACTTAATTCGAACCCGGAAACGTAAGACTCCCCTTTGTGCTGTCAAACTAGATATGATGAAGGCATACGATAGAGTCGAGTGGTATTTCTAAATAAAATGATGAAGAAGATGGGTTTTGCCGATGCTTGGATCAATATTATTATGCGATGCATTCAATCAGTACAGTTTTCTGTCAAGCTAAACGGAGGGGTATCAGAGTCCTTTAAGCCCACGAGGGGGTTGAGACAGGGTGATCCTCTATCGCCATACTTGTTCCTTTTCTGTGTTGAGGGTTTCTCATCCCTTCTTCGGCAGGCTTAGATTTAGAACCAACTCAAGGGAGTGTCTTATGGTGCAATGGGTCCACACATCACACACTTGTTATTTGCTGATGACAGTATCGTTTTTATAGAGGCCTCCCCAGAGAGTATGGCGACTCTTAAGTTGGTGTTGCAGAGGTATGAGGCTAGCTCGAGGCAAAAGGTGAACCTCCAGAAGTTGTCCATCTATTTTGGCAAGGGTTGTCTGGAGGGAAGGAAAGCCGAGTTGAAGCAGGTCCTTGGGGTGGACCAGGAGGCATTGACAGAACGATACCTTGGCCTACCCACGGTGGTAGGGAGGTCCAAAGATGGTTGTTTCAAGCACTTACGTGAGCGATCCTGGGGAAAGATTGGAGGATGGAAGGGACAAGGCCTTTCGAAAGCGACACGAGAAGTACTGGTAAAGTCTGTTCTTCAGGCGGTGCCGGCATATACTATGTCTTGCTTCCAGTTGTCGACGAAGATGTGTGGCCAGCTCGGTTCCATTGCATCGAGATTCTGGTGGGGAGAGACAAAGGGGAAGAGGAAGGTCTCTTGGATAGGGTGGGAGAAGATGTGTACGAGAAAGAGAGAAGGTGGCATGGGGTTTTGGGACTACGAGGCTTTTAATCAGGCCCTCCTAGCTAAGCAGGGGTGGAGGATTTTTACAAAACCGGACTCTCTCTGTGCTCGTGTTTTGAAGGCTAGATATTTCAAGGATGGAGAGCTCTTGTATGCTACCTGTCCTCGACGTGCCTCTGCGACTTGGCGTGCTATTGTACATGGTAGAGAACTTCTACGACCAGGACTGATCTGGCGCATTGGAAGCGGGACACAGGTCTCCGTTATGCAAGATAAATGGATCCCCCGGACAGGAGCACAGTTTCCGCTTGGGAAGAAACAATCAAGCAAAGCCAGGATGGTGGATGATCTCCTTGATGATAACGGGAGGGATTGGAATGAGCAGGTCTTAAGAGAAAACTTTCATGATGGTGATGTAGGGGGAGCCGGAACAGAAGATTGTCTAGCTTGGAATCACACAAAATGGGGACAGTTCTCGGTTCGATCGGCATACCATCTGAAGATCAGTCTAAAGAAACTTGCAGCAGGAAGAGCGGAGTCATCAAGTTCATGTGCCTCTCATAAAGGCTGGCTTGACATTTGGGACACAGAGTTACCGAATAAAGTGAAAATTCACTTTTGGAGGCTCGCGAAGAATGGGTTGGCTGTTGGAAACGAGTTGCAATGTCGCAACATCAAATCTGGAGTGACATGTGTTGTATGCGGCAGAGAAGAATCATTGCTTCACCGTTTCTGGTATTGCCCACACTCGACTGCTGTGACACCCGCAGGATTAAGGCTAGAAAAATTCCAGACCTTCATCTGAACATAAGCCTAACCTAATCTCGAAAGAGTACAGAGAAAGAATTGATAACACAACAGTGACCCTACGACACAAAAGGTATTACAGCAAGCTCATAACTGAGCAAAGAACCAAAATATTACAAGCAGAGGTCACTGACCACAAACATCAAACAACGGAAGGCAACTTATGCTATTAAGTATAGCAAACTTAACAAATGGCCTAAGAGGCCTGAAGCATAACGATGACGTCCAATCCATAGATCCCAGACTGCCGGCTGGGAACTCCAAACTACTCGTCGATGCCGATGTCGTGAAGAACTCATCTTCTTATGGTAACACTTACTCTGCTGCAAAAGTATCAACGAAGCAAGGGTGAGTATAGGGTGTACTCCGCAAGACTTATGGCTGGTAGAGTTATTTTGCATAAAGCCATCTTTGTTTTGTAAAACAAGAGGGAGAAGAATCTCGACTAATCAGAACATTTTAAAAGGGGATAAGAGAGCGGTATCTCTAGCCTTGATCATATCTTGATATCCACTGAATCAACATTAGCTGAACCTATCTAGGATCACCCCCTCGATCCCTGAGGAAGCATACTTAAGCATGCATTACTTAACTTGCCAAGTTTTACGATTATGTTCAAGTTATCTATGATCTTCACGTTCGTTCCCAAGTTCGTCCATAACCGCGGACACGGCTTTTCGAAAAGATTAATAACCATGCAGGGGTGTACAAATTTACCCACACGTACCAACCGATTCTTAATGCCAGTTAACATTAGCCCTCTTCCTGGGAAGGCTGGCAGAGAGTGGTTGACCACGACCTTTACCTTGCTTTCGCCGAGACCATGAGTCACGCACTAGGGAGATGCCGCTGTAACGGGTTGAGTCCCGAAGTCAGTCCCTAATGATGTGCGCAGGGTTCAAGATTACGGATGCCGAGCATCTCTTGTTCCTGGCCACGCTTACCTACCTGTTATGAATTCACCTCCTTCACCTCCATTCAAGAACATCCAAGATGCTTATGTCGAATGGAAATCCCAAACTATGTGACTCATGGAATCTACTCAGCAAGTTAGTTGGTCGAGGGGATTTCCAGGCCCCCGTGTGGATGTACGCTCGTCTTGGTTCAAGAGGCAAGAACATCGGGTCCTAAGGGTGGAAAGTATGGGACTGCAAAAACCACAACCCACGTGGCCTCCCATACAAGCCTTAGCATGTTTATTATCCATCTCTGATCATACCACGTCCCCCTGTCAAACTAGGTTCATATGCAGCTCTGATTCATCAGCCGGATGTACCAATGTTAATAGCTAAGCTGGCTAAGCGCAACATATATAATATCTCTAGCAACGCTTCACAAGCTCAAACCCTAGTTATGCTAGGAGCAGTGGGTCAGGGAATATAGGCTATAAAGGAAACATGCATCAGATAGCATTAATATATCTATCGATAAAATACTTTGGAATCGTATGCACAATGCAAGAATGTAAATACTTTGAAAGCATAGGATTATATCATGTGTGGGGCTTCGCTTGCCTTTGCCAGAGGATATCCAGAAAGCAGAGCTTCAGAAATCTGGTACTTGACTTGATTATAGCTGATCAAGTATTTGTCTTCGAGCTTCGACGGTGTTGACCTCAGTCTCCGATCTTGATCTTGATTTCGATTCCGATATTGTATTCTACCGGGGAAGAACCAAACACCAGAAAGGGAGGGAAAACAATCAACATGGCATCGATGCAATGCTCAAACAAGGATGATGATATGACAAGTTGAATTTTATTGAAATTAAAACCCTAATCATGCTTGGTCATTTTAATCGGGGTCCGAGGGGTGCAAACCCTAATTCGGAGAAAACCTCGGAGGCATATAAGAGGGTTCATTTTGTTCTCTAATTAAACTTGCAACGTAAATTGTTGAATAATGCATGATTATAGTGTAATTAGATAGGTCTCATTTTTCTAAACATTTTGATATATTATTTGTATTTTTCTCATTTAAAATGAATTAGTTATGAATTTCTTCATTTTTAATTCATTTTAAATCATCTGTAGAATATTAGAAAATAATTTGCGTTTTGGAATTACTTATATATTTTTATTAATCAGAAACATTTCTGAATATGTTTATTACACTTACAGGGTGGACCCACCTGTCAGGGATCTAATAATTACAGAAAATATTTACTGAAAATAATAAAACAAAAGGAAAAGATAATATGGCATTAGCATGACATCATGCTGATGTCATCAATGGAGGGGATCCTCCCAGATGGCCACGGGCTCGATGCTAGAGGCGATGCGGGGCTGCGTGGATGTGTGTGCTGGATAGAGGGGAGCAAGGGGAGCCAGAAAGTGGCGGCGCAGTGACCAAATGGTCACCGGAGCTTCATTCCCGACGAGCTTCTACGGTGGCGCTCGGTGGCGCATGGCGGGAGGTCGAACCAGGAAGCAAGGAGAGTAGAGGAGGGGTCTGGCGTGACCAACGGATCACCACGAGCGTGATGGAGGGGTCGGCGAAGCTCGAGGAGGACGGACGACGAAGAATCGAGATGTCAACTACGGCGGCCGATGGCGCTTTCGTGCTTGATTTAGGCCAGAGGAGGTCGTTCGGGCATGCGTGCTTCGGGGAGGAGAACGAGGGCGACGAGGCGGATCCGATGGTGGCCTCAGCTAGCCAAGGGGTGGTCGGAAGTGGCAGGGGCGATGGCGACCTCCAGCAAGGGTTTCGGGCTCCCAGAGAGAAGAGGAAGAGAGAGCCAGAGAGAGGGAGGGAGAAGACCAGGATGAGGACGACGGCTTCGGCGCGAGCCTTATCCAACTCCAGAGCGGTAGCGGGAATCTTGGCGCGCAGTTACGGTGGCGAACGGCGGCGGGCACGCCAGCGAGCAGCTTGGCGTCGCGAGGAAGACGACGGGAATAGAGGCGAAGGGGTACACGGGCCGGCTGGGCTGCAGATGGGCTGGCTTGGGCCGCTGCAAAGCAAGGGCGACAGGCTGCTGCGGTGGTGCTGGGCGACAGTTAGAGGGAGAGGGAGAGATGGGCTCGGCCCAGTTAGGTTAGACAGATATTTTTCTTTGTAAATTCTTTTTCTATTTATGTTTTGCCTTTTCTCTTTTGTAAATTTCAAATCCAAATCTGTTTTGAATATTTTCAAAATGCAGAATTTTTTTTATACATATAAAAACAATAAGGGACCCTTTATAACCATTTGGGTTCCAAATATTTTTAGGTTTTCAAAATTCAAAAACCATTTGAATTGATTTTCAAATAGAGAGGGAAAGTAGAGTTAGGGTTTTGGGAGCATTTTTATTTCATGCATGCATTTTAATATGATGATGCTCATGAGTGCACAAACAAATCCTATTTACCATTTAATAAACTAGGGTTGTTACAATTCTATCCCCCTTAAAAGAATCTCGACCCGAGATTCCTAGGTAGGAAGATAGAAGGAACAGGGTTACACTAAACTTTAACGATCTCCTCGAAGAGGTTGATCCATGCCACCATAACGAGTGGACGAAGCGCTTCGTAATCTTCTAGGTGGCGCTATAGCTAAGGAAGAGAGGGTATGACACAGAACCACAAACTGCGTATCTCATGGTTAACTCATGGATAGATGTTTCACAAACATCTCTAGAGCCAACAAACATGAAACACGTCAAGGTAACGGAGGGAACAGAAGGAGATGGTTTTTAAGGTAACGGTTAACTGGTCTTCATAAGGATTGAGACCATGGAACTTCAGAAGAGGGTAGACTTCTGAGGAAATAAACTTCCAATAGAACAGACAAGTAACACAGACTTCGAGAGGTAAACCTCCACTAAACAACTTAAGTAGAGTTTTACAGGTGGAAGAGATAGATACCAACAAAACCAAGCTGTTGAACTAATTTTGACACAAAAGGGTCATTTCTTTGGTCCAACAGAAGGCCAAGACAGGAAGGTGTTTTGGTGTAGAGGACTCGTAAGAGTCACAAGGAACATGTAATAAGAGGAACTATTGATTACAAAATCATGGTCGCTCTTCGAACATGTTTAAGAAAGTGGGAAGGAAACTCTTCATTCATCCAGGACTATCAAAATCCTTACCAAATATCATGATTTCACTTTACACCACCAAGATGAATAGTTTAGAAGATTCCTGATGACACGAGAATAAAGAAACTTCATTCTCATACTCCAAGTACTTGGCATAACAAGACGCTTGCCATCATAAAAGGTTCTGGAGGATCGACCGAGAGACATTTAGCCACTATTCTTCAAATGTTCTCCTTGATGTTCGAAACACCGATAGCAGGCTACTGACAAGCCTTTAATCAGTCATCAAGTAAAGGTCGGACTTTGTTTACAAAGGAAACCATAAGCACAACTCCTATAATAAAATATAGAAGAGGCCTCATGAGGAGTGATTGTTATTGCTGATTCAAGGGAGTATGGCAATAGGTCTTCCGGTTGATTGTGCCAACCATTACATCAACCTTGCCAGATGTATAGAGAGATCTATGTCATAACCTTGAGGAACACCAACCAACATTGCTGCTTGAGATTCAGCTATGGTTAAGTGGAGAGATACTTCAGACTCAGCATGTCCGAATAGAAAGGGTGCAACATTTACCACAGAGGTAAAGTCACTAGACTCTCAAGACACGGACTTCAATGTCAAGCTCCAAAAGATGAGCTAGATTGCGGAACCCATGTGATAGCAAGTTATCAAAAGATAATTGCATCTACATGAATTGCTTGCACTAAAACACAACTGAATCATGTTTAGGAAACATTTAGGAGGATATCAAAGTTTTGTTGGACTTCTTATCTTCCATGACAAGTCAGTCGGTGACTTGGTGTGCTTGGAGGATCTTCTCGATATGTGAAGGTATCAACCTACCATATCAATAATTATTTGCACATGCTTGACTAACTTGATATGATTCCCGAGGAAACAAAGATAACTCTACTCGAATCCATGGCGACATCGTTCAACATTTGCACATGAACTAGAGAAGGTTACTTCTAACATACAGAACACATACTTCGAGATAACACGAAGATGGTTCTCAAAAGTTTCCAACATTAATGCCAAATGTTCTATATGAAACTGGTATAACAAGGAGAGGATAAGGATGTCATTGATGGGATCAATAACAAACTTATCTATACACTCCAAGAAGACAGACTCACATGTTGTATGAACGAGGCAGAAATACTGGCCAGTCCAACGAACATGAGGATGTACTTAAGTGAAACATCGCAAGTAGATACACCATCAGGATAGTCCCTAGAACTGAGTTTGATTTGATGATTGCCCGACTCAAATCAAAGGAGGGAAGATAGCATATCCACAAAAGACATAATATCTTACTTCAACACAAACAAAACTAGACATCCCTTGAAAGAGGAATAGAGTTGGATAGAACTTGTCTTACAACTCTCCAAGTTGTTGTTTAAGCTCAACCAACTTGTTCAGGGTATCCAGTACGAATCCTTGGAGAAAGGAGCGGTTTAAAGAAACAACTTACTCAAGAACTTGACAACACGGTCATGTGGCAACATGGTGATACTTCTAGAAAACATCCAGAATATCACGGACCACCGATATGTCACAGAGCTCAGGAGGGAAACTTGCTTGGTAAGGCAAGAGGACATAGTCGCAGAGGTTTGGCACAAGCCTAACTCTTTGACTGAAGAGAGTGCACTAGAATAACGGACTTGGTAGCACAACCATCCTTTGCTTAGTTATTAGATAGCTAATCACGCTAAGAATGACACAAATGTCCTAAGAGTTCGAAGCAATAACAATTGCTAAGAATCTTATATGACCACATCATTACACACACGCAACATTCCTGAGCACAAAAACTCAGAGGAAGGGTGGGTAATTATATGTAAGAGCATCACTTCATTAAGAGGGTCATGAAACTCAGCATGACCTCTTAGTGTAAAGGAGTGTGATACTCTAAGGTAGAACAGAACATAAACTAATCAATGCTTATTGATCTGCGGATTACAACACTTTGACCTGGTCTTAGAAATGACGAGGTACTAGGGTTTGTTTCTCCTGACATCCCGAAATGGTTTGTCATGATGGACCACAAGAGTATCTTGCATTGGAAGACACCAATGCATTTTTACTGCTTGGCTACCAACTGGTAGACAAAGGTCGGAGAGCAACAAGGAAAAAGGAACATGCTCAGGATAGAATCCCGAGATGTGAATGCATAAGTCAATAATCTTCCGAAAACCAATGCATAGAAAAGGAAGGTGTGGCAGAGTCACGAGCACAGATGTGAGACTCTCGAGGATTACTCTTGTCGTGATCTATTTGGTTCCATTAAAGAACATCTGCCATAGCTAGTGGTAGGGGAAGTCCTTAATTATCACGACAACAACCACAGGCTTGAAGGCTATACTAGAAGGTACTAGCCATTCTGAGGTAATGTGTAAACATTAACCACAGGGGTCAACAAAATGGATCTTGGGTTAAAGGTCAGCTTCATGTACAAGATTCAGAAAACCAGAATCTAGCACAATCAGGGATCTTCGATTCAAGTCCAAGGGTTAAAACCCAGAGAAAGGAATAACTACTACTTGAGTGACAAAGCGTACACTACAAGCTAGCAATCACGAGGTAGCTTCCAAGAGAAAAAATGACTTCTGAAGTACCTAAACAACAAAAAGGAAGCACATGAGGAGAAAGGAGACCTCGAAGCCTAGAATAGAACGTTGAGGAACCATCAACATGATGTTGTGGACCCATAAAATAGAGAGATTATGATAGAAATAAATCTCTCAAATGAACAGGATCAAAGGGAACAAGGATCACACACACACCAGACTCTAGAAAACTTAACACTAGGTCAAATGGTTGAGAATCGATATGCCTAAAAAGGCACCTAAGCTTTGAAAGACTGGACGAGATAGCAAAACTTTTCCAAATCAACACAAGATAAGATGACCCAGAGTTAGAGCGAAACTGGATAAGGAGAAAAAGAAGCATACCAGAGTTTTTGCACATAATTTTCATCTTTGAAAATAGTTTTCATAAGCACTAGACTCAACATCGACCAATAGAAAGGTTTCCTATAGTCGGTACTGCTCTCATACCAAAACCTGTGACACCCCCGGGATTAAGGCTAGACAAATCCCAGACCTTCGTCTGAACATAAGCCTAACCTAATCTCGAAAGAGTACAGAGAAAGAATTGATAACACAACAGTGACCCTACGACACAAAGGGTATTACAGCAAGCTCATAACTGAGCGAAGAACCAAAATATTACAAGCAGAGGTCACTGACCACAAACATAAAGGCAACTTATGCTATTAAGTATAGCAAACTTAACAAATGGCCTAAGAGGCCTGAAGCATAACGATGACCTCCAATCCATAGATTTCGGACTGCCGGCTGGGAACTCCAAACTACTCGTCGATGCCGATGCCGTGAAGAACTCATCTTCTTATGGTAACACTTACTCTGCTGCAAAAGTATCAATGAAGCAAGGGTGAGTACAGGGTGTACTCCGCAAGACTTATGGCTGGTGGAGTTATTTTGCATAAAGCCATCTTTGTTTTGTAAAACAAGAGGGAGAAGAATCTCGACTAATCAGAACATTTTAAAAGGGGATAAGAGAGCGGTATCTCTACCTTGATCATCTCTTGATATCCACCGAATCATCATCAGCTGAACCTATCTAGGATCACCCCCTCGATCCCTGAGGAAGCATCCTTAAGCATACATTACTTAACTTGCCAAGTTTTACGATTATGTTCAAGTTCTCTATGATCTTCACGTCCGTTCCCAAGTTCGTCCATAACCGCGGACACGGCTTTTTGAAAAGATTAATAACCCTGTAGGGGTGTACAACTTTACCCACACGTACCAACCGATTCTTAATGTCAGTTAACATTAGCCCTCTTCCTGGGAAGGACGACAGAGAGTGGTTGACCACGATCTTTACCTTGCTTTCGCCGAGACCATGAGTCACGCACTAGGGATATGCCGCTGTAACGGGTCGAGTCCCGAAGTCGGTCCCTAATGACGTGCGAAGGGTTCAAGATTACGGATGCCGGGCATCTCTTGTTCCCGGCCACACTTACCTACCTGTTATGAATGCACCTCCTTCACCTCCATTCAAGAACATCCAAGATGCATATGTCGAATGGAAAGCCCAAACTATGTGACTCATGGAATCTACTCGGCAAGTTAGTTGGTTGAGGGGGTTTCCAGGCCCCTGTGTGGCTGTACGCTCGTCTTGGTTCAAGAGGCAAGAACATCGGATCCTAAGGGTGGCAAGTATGGGACTGCAAAAACCACAACCCACATGGCCTCCCATACAAGTCTTAGCATGTTTATTATCCATCTCTGATCATACCACGTCATCCTGTCAAACTAGGTTCATATGCAGCTCTGATTCATCAATCGGATGTACCAATGGTAACAGCTAAGCATGGCTAAGCGCAACAGATATAATAGCTCTAGCAACGCTTCACAAGCTCAAACCCTAGTTATGCTAGGAGCAGTGGGTCAGGGAATATAGGCTATAAAGGAAACATGCATCATATAGGATTAATCTATCTATCGATAAAATACTTTGGAATCGTATGCACAAGGCAAGAATGTAAATACTTTGAAAGCATAGGATTATATCATGTGTGGGGCTTCGCTTGCCTTTGCCAGTGGATATCCAGAAAGCAGAGCTTCGGACATCTAGTACTTGACTTGATTATAGCTGATCAAGTATTTTTCTTCGAGCTTCGACGGTGTTGACCTCAGTCTCCGATCTTGATCTTGATTTCGATTCCGATATTGTTTCTATCGGGGAAGAACCAAACACCGGAAAGGAAGGGAAAACAATCAACATGGCATCGATGCAATGCTCAAACAAGGATGATGATATGCCAAGTTGAATTGTATTGAAATTAAAACCCTAATCATGCTTGGTCATTTTAATCGGGGTCCGAGGGGTGCAAACCCTAATTCGGAGAAAACCCCGGAGGCATACGAGAGGGTTCATTTGTTCTCTAATTAAACTTGCAATGTAAATTGTTGAACAATGCATGATTATAATGTAATTAGATAGGTCTCATTTTTCTGAACATTTTGATATATTATTTGTATTTTTCTGATTTAAAATGAATTAGTTATGAATTTCTTCATTTTTAATTTATTTTAAATCATTTGTAGAATATTAGAAAATAATTTGTGTTTTGGAATTACTTATATATTTTTATTAATCAGAAACATTTCTAAATATGTTTATTACACTTACAGGGTGGACCCACCTGTCAAGGATTTAATAATTACAGAAAATATTTACTGAAAATAATAAAACAAAAGGAAAAGATAATATGGCATCAGCATGACATCATGCTGATGTCATCAATGGAGGGGATCCTCCCAGATGGCCACGGGATCGATGCTAGAGGCGATGCGGGGCTGCGTGGATGTGTGTGCTGGATAGAGGGGAGCAAGGGGAGCCAGAAAGTGGCGGCGCAGTGACCAAATGGTCACCAGAGCTTCATTCTCGACGAGCTTCTGCGGCGGCGCTCGGTGGCGCATGGCGGGAGGTCGAACCGGGAAGCAAGGAGAGTATATGAGGGGTCTGGCATGACCAGCGGCTCACCACGAGCGTGATGGATGGGTCAGCGAAGCTCGAGGAGGACGGACGACGATGAATCGAGATGTCAACTGCGGCGGCCGACGGCGCTTTCGTGCTCGATTCAGGCCAGAGGAGGTCGTCCGGGCCTGCGTGCTTCAGGGAGGAGAACGAGGGCGACGAGGCGGATCCGATGGTGGCCTCAGCTAGCCAAGGGGTGGTCGGAAGTGGCAGTGGCGATGATGACCTCCGGCTAGGGTTTGGGGCTCCCAGAGAGAAGAGGAAGAGAGAGCCAGAGAGAGGGAGGGAGAAGACCAGGATGAGGACGAGGGCTTCGACGCGAGCCTTATCCAACTCCAGAGCAGCGGCGGGAATCTTGGCGCGCGGTTACGGCGGCGAACGGCGGCGGGCACGTCAGCGAGCAGCTTGGCGTCGCGAGGAAGACGACGGGAATAGATGCGAAGGGGTACGCGGGCCGGCTGGGCTGCAGATGGGCTGGCTTGGGCCGCTGCAAAGCAAGGGCGACAAGCTGCTGCGGTGGTGCTGGGCGACAATTAGAGGGAGAGGGAGCTATTTATGTTTTGCCTTTTCTCTTTTGTAAATTTCAAATCCAAATCTGTTTTGAATATTTTCAAAATGCAGAAAAAAATTTATACATATCAAAACAATAAGGGACCCTTTATAACCATTTGGGTTCCAAATATTTTTAGGTTTTCAAAATTTAAAAACCATTTGAATTGATTTTCACATAGAGAGGGAAAGTAGGGTTAGGGTTTTGGGATCATTTTTATTTCATGCATGCATTTTAATATGATGATGCTCATGAGTGCACATACAAATCCTATTTACCATTTAATAAACTAGGGTTGTTACAA
The DNA here is from genome assembly GCA_910589765.1 of Avena atlantica. NCBI lineage: Eukaryota > Viridiplantae > Streptophyta > Magnoliopsida > Poales > Poaceae > Avena > Avena atlantica. The sequence goes on from OU342739.1 coordinate 125,655,571, forward strand.
CTGCTACCTGGGCGAGCCTAGAGCAGATCACGGGAGCACGCTTTACTCTACCGTCACGTCAGTTTCTGCATCATCGAGATTTTCAGAGCTGGTTGCTGGAATGGTTTGGTAAACTAAAAACGGATGAACGTGCAATGGCATGTACTCTGTTGTACCAGCTCTGGTTAGCAAGGAATGAGGCGAGAGATAGACCTGTGATCGATGACCCGAAGGCCATCACGCGCAGAACAATGGCGTTGGTGGAAGAATGGGTTGAGGTGCAGTCAAAGGCAGTGGCCGTGAGGATGTCAGAGACAGTTCGCTGGTCTCCGCTTGAAGTGAACTGTCTAAAATTCAACACAGACAGATCCTTCTCTACTGCTGATGGGTGTGGCGGTGGTGGCGTCGTGGTACGCGACCACAGTGGCAGCTTCGTCGCCAGGGCGAGTCACTTTTTCCCTGCTGCCATTGATCCTGAAGGGGCGGAGGCTTTGGCCTGTAAACGTACTTTGCAGCTAGCGAAGGAGTTGGGCTGTCAAAAACTAGTGTTGGAGACAGACAATGAGACTGTGGCATCGAAGCTTAAGGCGGACGAACGAGACAGATCAGTCTTGGGTCCGCTGATTGAGGAGCTGAAGGGCACACTTCAAGAGTTCGTTCAGGTCAAAGTAAAGACCGTGCGACGCACGGGGAATTCAGTGGCTGATAAGTTAGCTAGGGAAGGCTGTAAGAATAAAGTTTGTAAAACTTGGTTTCATGTAGCACCAGACTGTATTAGGGTGGCGTTAGCAACTGATGTGTTCTAGATAAAATAAAGCAGTCATTTCCCCTAAAAAAAGGTGTAAAATGATGCAAAATTAAAGAAAAGGCCCAGCCACAGACAAAATGGGGGACACCGTTGGGTGCCATGACCTGACCTACGCGGTTCAGGTCAGGTGCCTGTCCACCCAGCCTTGCAAAACAGATCAAATCAAATCAAACACTCTTGTCCGCAATGCAGGCCACCGTTGGAGATTGTCTTAGAAGTGTGCGTCCATCAACACCAATCCCTACAAGAGAGGGAATTCAAAGCTGCATAAAAGAACATTCCCACTCCTTAAACAACGATAATGTTTCAGCCATCTTGGTGGCTCGCCTTCGACGGCAGGCAACTCATCTTCTTAGACGAACTGAGTCCACACGACATGTGGTAGCAGTCCTCACCATGGTCGCTAATCTCTGCAAGGTCTCCTCACCTAAAATAGAGTAGCTACAACGCGTCACAGCTTCACAGGCCACCTTTGAGGCCGCTGTCGGGTGACAGCTGGATGCCCACAACCCCAATGTTGGCACTTGGAGGCTTGACTGAGCTTCATCCTCCTTGTTGGCCTCTCACCGTTGGGCGGCGAGCACGTTGAAGCACCCTCCAATCGGAAGAAGACCAGATATCATATATCCAGACTTTGAAACCAAAGAAGAGCCCACAAACACGGTTCAACGCCACAGGCTCACAACACAACTGAACGCGTAAAATATACGCATTAGATGAAGAAAAGCCCTGACTAGCTAGTAATAACACGTTAATCAATCCTACAGTTCATACCATTAACTAGACAATTCAGCAGTTATTATGATGTACCATTATCATCTACGCACACCCCATTCTTAGATTGCCGATGCCCCTTTTGTCTACTGTGATGTCTTCCCTAGGTGATACTGATGAAGCTGGTCGTCGCCACTATGCTGGCTCATCAACTCCGACATCTCATCAAACTTGCGTTTCTTCTTGTTGCGCTCCATCACCAATTTCTGCTGTTTCTCTTCTGCTAGTCTCAACTTCTCCTCCAAAGCTTTTAGAAGATCCTTCTCTGCGTTCATCGTTTTTATCTTGGTACACACATCTTCAGAGTCTCCCTGAACGCCCAGAGCAACACGAGGGACAACAGGAAATGTCACGTCTGGGTCACTGGGAAAGGATCAGATGATCAGTACTTGTTGTAACATGAGCACAACTCATGGTGAAATACATTTACCAAGGATAAAGTGCAAAAACCAACTAGCGCTGCAATTCAGGGACAGTGGTTTACACATAATACACCTGTCTCATGCTTCTGAAAGGCAAATTTATCAACATCTTTAGTTTTACTAGCATACAATGTTTATGATTCGAAATCAAAACATATACTTCATCCAGTTCAGAACAGAATGTCATTTCTGGACTTGTCCGGTCCCTTAATTTCTTACTAAAAACATAATACTATGTACCTACTTCTGGTAATGAATATTTCTGTACTATTTCTCACGGTCAATACAAAAAAAATAGTAAAGTTGAAAAGTTTTAACTGTGGGATGTATAAGAAATTAATCGCTCACTCCTCTGGCACTGGGTCCAAAGCCACCCAACAAACTGAACGTGACTACAGGTCAATAAATGGGCAACTTTGCTCAAAAATAAAATAACTGACCTGTGACCAAGAATCAGCACACCGTCACCCTTTATAATCCCACCATCCAAAGATATAGCCCCATTCTTCAAATGAGGAATGGCTTGCCACATATCTTTCCGTGTTTCATAAACTTGAAGCTCTCCAAAGAGCCTATAAAATAAGGTTTGTCGGAGACCATATCCACGTTTTGTTTTTATCTTCAAACCCTCCGGGGAAAGATTGATCATGTTCACTGCAAACCCAGAAAATCCCTTGGGCGTCTCAGAATTTGGAAAAGGCAGAGCTAGAGTTTTTTGCTTTGTGGTCAAATCGTGGCCTCTGTCGTATGGCCTGCCAAAGAAACATTTACAAAAGAATATGCTAAGTTATCTAGTATGACCTGCCAAGAAATTGAACCAAATAATCATCTCATAGCAGAAATTCCACAGGTTTTCCATTCTCAAAATTTTGACATAAAAATGTTCTATTAGTATTTTTCTTAACTACGTTAAACAAGATAGGAGTAAGAATTATCTTAAGGCAAAGCATGTTTGCAAATTTAACACAGACAATTGTTCATATTAGTGGTACACAAGCAACGTGGGTTGATGGGGTGAGCTGCTTATGGCTATGAACAGGTCAAGGGTTTAGAAGATTGTAACCAGGACACTTTGAGTTTACTAAAGCATTAGCAGCATTGCCTTGGTTTCCAAAAAAATCAACTCCCAACAATACATCTACAGATCTATTGAAATTAAGCTATCAAATTATGTACATGGATACTAATAAAACACATATATTACCTTATTGAATCGAGGCAAATGATAGGGAACCTCTTTTTGATTGGAACTCCTAGGTTAGCTGCTTCCTGATGAATACCAAAGTGAACATCCACACTCCCATCAGTGTCATATTTCTCAAGGTGGCAAGCGGCATCCAGTGTCTTGCAAACCACCGCGAGCATGTTATCTTCACCAAGATAAACAGAAAGCATCCTACCAAATAAGAAGACAGAGATTAAGATGAAAAAATTACTCAGATAGATCTGAATCAGATAACATAGGAGTCTAGAGATATACCTGCTAAGTTTTCTGTCTGCAACAGTTCCGAGAAGAGCAACAATACCAACAACATCATCCCTGAAACATTGTCCTGATTGATAAAATGTACTGCTGGAGATATTGCATACAACAGCAGCAGCAGTACCAACGTTCTCTTCAATCTTATGACGAGTTAACTCTTTTGCACCAATGGCTGATCCAGCTGTGTGGCTAATCTCATCTGGATATATGAACAGAAAATTATATAAAATAGCAAGCTGGGAGGCAACAGCAGGTGTAATAATAATGTAACGGACCCCATAAAACACAAAAAAATGGGAATGCACAAGCACCATACTCAGCGAAAGACAAGCGCCAATAAGAATTTTGCACAAGCACAGAAAACAACCTTGCAGATTGACAATATGAGTCTCCAATGCTTTCTTACGAGAATCAACAGCTTTAATCAATGATTCTTGCAAGCATATCTCAGAATCAATTTCTCCAATCTCATCAGAAAATTTCTGAAAAAAGAGGGACAGATTAGTCTCAGACAAGGTAATAATATTCTACAAGCCAAAAATTGTGTGACCTCTAATCAAACTATCAGAACTGTTATTTACTGATGTAAATATCATCGATTTTGATCACCATACACAGAAAAATTTCAGCTACGAAATAATTTTACGAATAATTTAGCTCTGTGTTCTGTCAGAAAGTTTGTATTTTTTGTTAAGGGGAGTTTGTACTTTTATTGATATACACAGGCATAGGAACTCCAGTGGTGTTACACTATAAGCAGCAATTCGACTCAACTTTACCTGAACCATGGTTCGATACTTGGATGGTTTGCATTAACCAGGTATTATTAGTTTTGCACTATACACAGCAGACTAAACAGGATAACTGAGGATGCTGCAAACCGAATCATTGCACCAACCAGGTACTTTGATTCCATACTCACATCATAAATAGTAATAACCTGGGAGTTATTTTATTTCAAGCTGCGTTTAGAAGTTTTCTTGAAGAAAGTTGAGTTTAGAAAACGTTTCAGATCCTTGTTGGTTTCGTCTCATAGGAAGGATAGGATTTTCATGTCAATAGATATTTCAAACCTTTCATGTTTCTTATCCATATAAATATTTAGTTATCAAGTTTCAAAAAAACTGATGGTATTAAAAAGTGTGTTTCTAGTTTGAATAACGTAATTCTTAGTAGTTTTTGAAAATTCAAATAAGCCAGACGACTTCAGCAGCACTAGAAATGGTATATCTGATGCATCGACCAATATATATCAGCTTTTACCCCCATAATGGATGCAGCAAGATTGTTTGATTGACTAGAACCCAGTTGACTTGGAGGTAACAGACTTTGACTTGATATGGATGAAGGTGGGTAGCTGCATATAGGTTCAGTTTCATTCTCCCCTTTGACTGGCACCATATCAAGAGTATAAACAGGAATCTGCCAAAGAAAAACTCAGGACTTCAGTTCAAAGTAATTATAAATTATGCAATAGCTATTGTATAAGATCTGCACCTGAATTATTGTTTTCAGGTCAGAAAAGTGTGTATGATATGCCATAAAATTGAATGTTCCTTGTTCACGAGGAATCAGCACGTGAGGAACAATACATCTTCCACGTTCAAATGCATACTGTGCTCCTTCCACAAGTTTTAGCTCATTCGACCTGATGCTCAGTGTATGGTGGGGTCCATGTATTGACTCATCAATCAGTCCGTCGCTATCAGAAACTTCAAATATTATGTTCTCCAATAAGGTACCAGCTTGACAACTTTGTGGAACCTGTCAAATAACAATAAACATGAGATTTCATCCTTTTGAACAAAACCAAGCGAACAAAATCACTATTACTACCTTAACAGCTTTCAAATTCCTGGTAGCAATTTGAAATGTTCTAGCAAAGATCTCTTTCTCATGGTGAAAAATCCTCAAGCAAGCTGCACCCACATGCATATAATCTTTAGAATGCAAGTGTAACATAACTATCGACACCAGATTACGGAACTCACCTTGTGAACCAAATCCATTAGTAACTCTAAGTAGTCCACGTAGGTCAACAAACCCTTCACTATTTACCTGCAAAATTAACTATACAGTTCACATGTCGACAGACAGACTGTAAAACTATCAATCATTCTAAGTGCTTCCAAGATGGCCGAGACACGAGGTAGTAAATAGCCAACAGTGAAGTCCCTGTTCGAGAGTGATATAAATCTCTAAACCTTTTACTTGTCGATCACAGAGTCAAGAAGCAAACTTTCATTGAAATGTCTTCAATACTGTATTTCCTGTATTAGTAATTAGGGGGTACCAAACCTTGCATTAATATGTTATTTTTCTACATAAATGAAGAGTTTCCATGTGATGGAAGCATAGAGTTTGAAAAAAGAATGGAGTGTATAAGGAGATAAAATTAGGGTGCAGCATCATCCAATCAATATGAACCATGGAATGAAAAGGCGACTCTTAGTCTCTCATCAGTCATCTAAATGGAAAATTAGTGGGGTTCAGGCGGGGATCTCTGTATTTGGTTTCGCCAGTGAATCTAGTAAGGTTGAGGGTAGGCCATGTCAAACTTAGGTAGGAGTTGGACCAGACCAAGCTTGGCCCCGGTGAGCCAACCATTTGTCAAATACTCCCTCTGTTCGGGATTATAGGTCCTACGCGCATACCTAGGTTGTTAATTTGACCAATAAAATATAACTTATATATCACAAAAATTATACCATTAGAAAATATAATCTCTAAGGTATCTAATGGTATAATTTTTATACTATAATATGTATATTTTGTTGTTCTAATTAGCAACCTAGTTATCCGCGCGGGACTTATAATCCCAAACAGAGGTAGTATCTAGTTCAAGAGAGCCTCGCCAAATCGTGGTGACCTGGAAAACTCAATTTTGCATGAAGCCAAGTTGTGGATGCTTGCAGGCACTAAGGCGCTGCGTCATATGGCTCTCCATGCGAGATCACCCTACACTTGTCTGAATGTGTTCCCCTATACAGTTCATTTCTGTTCTTTCCAGTTTTAGCTTGTTTCCTTCTCTTTTTCAATTTCGTGGCTTTTGCCGCTTTTGTTCTCTTCGCATCTTCTTGACGCTTTCTTCTGCTACAAATGACACACTTTGGTGTCTGTTCGAGAAAAAAAATCTAGTAATTGGCCAGTAGCAAAATTCAGAAGCAGCAAATCCCAAAGCACTGGCACTAGATGGGTAAATTCTTTATTTTACCCACATATATTGCTCCCCTGTTAAAAACTTAAAAAGTAGTTGCCCAAATTCTTCCCGCCTCATAGACAACTAGATACGGATTTTAAGTACTCCCTCCGATCCAGCTGGTGGATTAAGTTAGTCATCCTATATAAAGGACGCCATCCTATCTAGACATGTTTTAGTACTAGATACATCCGAATCTAGATAAATCCAAGTCAATTAATTTGGATCGGAGGGAGTACTTAAAATACATTAAGGAAAATACTGGTATGTGCAAAACACGATACACAATCTACAAACATTTCTCCACTTAAGGACTGTAACAGAGCACACCACACCATTCTGGTTAACGTTCAAGTGATCAAAATATACATTTTTTTGCAGGGGCAAAATATACATTTGCTATTGCTAGAAAAATACAGTTCAAAACAAAGGATTACCTTTCGAATAGGTCCGTGTTTATCTACAAATGAGAGTCCAACAATGCGGACAACAAGTTCTGTCCCTTCTTCAACATGATTACCGCAATGGTCGAACACCTGCGAATGGTTGAAATGGTATACAGTGTGTAATAATGAAACCAAACACCCCATCAAGAAACCTAAAACAAACATATTATAGAGTAGAACTGACAAAATGATGGGAAAATTATATACCACTAAATTATGCCATTACAAAAACCAAACTTGAAAAATGCCACTGCAACCTAATTATCCATTTTCCCTCAATTTCAAGTCAATGTGCGGGAGTATTTGCCCTCATACTGTTTTATGGAAATAATACCCTTAACCTAATTGCTTGGGTCATCCATCCAGGCAGTTCTTTCTCTTCTTCCCACCCTTCCTATTCAGCCTGTGCTCCGTGCCATGGTTGCCCTTGAGCCGCTCCATCCTCCTCGAAGCGACAATGGCATTTCTCTTTAGTGGCAAAGTTGGAATGCCATATATCTGATTTTCCCAAAAATGATTACTACGTTTCAAGTGAAAACGTAATAAGTAGAGGACCTACCTGAGTGAACCGATAATATGTCACTACATCTCATTTTAAAGGTAGTCTGACTCCGCACTGCCCCAGGGAGACCAATCTCCATGATCTCCGACGGGGGCCGCACGACCCGTAGCAGGGTTTGTTCGCCGATCACGATTCGGCTCCCCTAGTGAGTTTTTTCCGATCTCAAGATAATTTTTTCTCTCCGCCGGTCGCTTGTCCAGTCTTCTTTTTTGGTTCGCCGATCATAGATCGGATTGTGTCACCCACCACATGTTGTCCTCACGCGCCTCTACACCGACATTGTCGTCGACTCTACATCGGCCAGTTCGTAATCAACCGCGCGGCAAGGCCCACTGGTTCTACTTCGGTATCTCTCCAGTCTCCGTGATGTTCCAGGTGTTCACGACGCTACCGTTACGACTGCGGGGGGGATGTTAGAGTATAATATCAGTTAAATAAAGATTAGATAGAGATAGGATTTGTAGTTTGTACTCCAAGTTGACCCTTGTACGCCTATATATATTCGCTTGAGAGGCTCAATAAACATCCAATACATTCTGCCAATCCCTCTCTATAATTCTACATTGTGTTACCACCCCCACTTGCAATACTGCTGCAAAGCACCGATCGCCTGGCTCACAGTCGTCATGCACACGGTTTGGAAGAGGACAGCGCCACGCAAACAAAACTGTATTCACACAACGAACCGTGAAGCGTCGTCTTCACCCAATCCAAGATCTTCGCCATCACATATCATTCTCGAACTATGGGCAGCTGTAATCTCATTACATGTTATTAATAGAGAACTAAAGCTGCATGGCGTCCTTTATATAGGATGACTAACTTAATCCACCAGCTGGATCTAGCAATACAACTAATACGCAGGCACGCAGCTGCTACTATCCATATTCAATTTGATTTTCTCTGTCACATGCGTGCATCAAATTAACACTAACAGTCCTAACGCTAACTTGGAAGTGCACAAGATAGCAGCATAACATCGTACCTCCAGAAGGACATCATCAATAACTTCTCCAGGAGTTAAATTCTTCTCCCAAGCAAGGGAAATATCCATGTTAATGGTTGACGGAAGACCTGGCATAACTGCATGGAATATGTGAACTCTTGATAATAGCAAAAATTTGAGTAATTCATCAAGTGGCAAGAAAATCTCTCATGAACAATCAATAAATATCAGTTGAAACAGGAAAAATCAATGTGTATAATAGTCTATCATTTTGAGTCATGTACCAATTCTAAGATATCCCAAAGCGAAACACGTGAAAGTTGCAAGTGAAACCATCATTTTGGGATACCTTGCTCTCCTCATCGAGCACGCGTGTGCTGATCAATGGGGAACCTGGGCCCCCCATCTGGCACCGACGGGGCCTGCGCCAAGGCGACCCGCTCTCGCCCCAGCTCTTCGTCCTCACTGTCGACGCTCTCGGCAGGCTGATACAGCACGCGATCGACCTGGGCCTCCTGCAGAAGCTTCACCCGCAGCGCCGGATCCCCGCGTTCTCACTCTACGCCGACTATGTTGTCCTGTTCTGCCACCCGACGGCCAAGGATGCGCTTGCGGTCAAAGAAATCCTGCGGCTCTTCGGCCAAGCCTCCGGGCTACAGGTCAACTTCAGCAAGGGTTCTGCTTCCCTCCTTAACTGCGATGCCGACATCGCCGCGCCCGCGATCGAGCTGCTGGGCTGCCCCATCGTCGACCTCCCCATCACCTACCTTGGGATCCCTCTCTCGGTTCGCCGGCCCACCGCGGCACAGCTGCAGCCACTTGTTGATAGAGTGGCTGCTGGTCTGCCCACCTGGAAGGCCAGGCTCATGAACCGGGCAGGTCGGCTCGCGTACATCAAGGCTATCCTCAGCGCTATCCCCCTCCACCAGCTGTTGGTGTTGAGGCCGCCGCGGTCGATCATCAAGCAGCTGCAGCGGCTCCAACGCGGCTTCCTGTGGGTTGGACGCAAGGACGCGAATGGTGGTAGCTGCCACGTGAACTGGGACCGTGTCTGTCGCCCCACCTCGCATGGAGGCCTTGGCGTGCCGGACCTGGAACGGACCGGCCTCGCTCTGCGGCTGCTCTGGCAATGGTTCTCTCATACTGATGACCAGCGTGCCTGGCACGGCCTTGATCTGCACTTCCCGGCGACGGAACGCGCGGTCTTCTTTGCCTCCACCACAATGGTCATCAGCAACGGGCAAACTGCCCTGTTCTGGGAAGATAGGTGGATCGACGGGCGCGCCATCCGCGAGATTGCCCCGCAGCTGTATGACTGCATACCCGAGAGGCGCCGCAATATCAGGACTGTGGCGGCGGGGCTCGAGGCGAACAGCTGGGCACGGGACATCCAGGGCATGTTGGGCTTGCACGAGATTGGTCAATATCTCTGCCTGTGGCACGCCATTCTAATACTACTCTCACCGCCGACCGTGATCGCCTTGTCTGGAAGTGGATGCCCAACGGCGTATACACTGCCCAGTCATGCTACAAGGCCCTCTTTCACGGATCGATGCTGTCCCATAGCCGCAGGCTGATCTGGCGGACCTGGGCGCCGCCACGGGTTAAGGTGTATCACTGGTTGGCGTTGCAGAACCAGTGCTGGACTGCTGACCGCCTCGCGAGTCGAGGGCTGCAGCACCACCCCAAGTGTCTGCTCTGCGACCAACTCCCCGAGACGATGCACCATCTCACTGTCGCTTGCCCCTTCGCTAGGAAAGTGTGGCATGAGGTCCTGTCCTGGCTCAGGTTGCCTTGCCGACCGCCGAACGCCGACGACACTAGCCTCACGGACTGGTGGAGCGATACTAGTGCTGCCTTGCCGAAGCCTATGCGCAAAGGCTTGGCCTCCATCACCCTGCTCACGCCCTGGATGGTTTGGAAGCATCGCAACGACTGCACATTCAACAACTCGCAGCCCTCGGTACCCAACCTGCTCGCCAAAATCAAGGAGGAGGCGTCGATGTGGGTCATGGCTGGTGCTAAGGGCCTACGGGATGTTTGGCCCACGACTTGGGATGTTCACTGATGTATTTTTGTTGTTTCTGCACCTTGGTATCCCCTAGGGGATGTGTAACTCTGAACTCTTCCTTTTCAATGAAATGAAACGCAATAGTCTATTGCGTTTTCTCGAAAAAACCCATCATTTTGGCATATTCACGAATTACCTTCATACATAAGAAAGGAGTATGGGGAAAAATTACACATACCACCAAAAAGCAGTATAAGTATACTACAAAGGAGGTCTTATATATTGCCGTAATACCACTAAATACTCCTAGTTATGCCACATACTCCCTAGATCATATGAAACCCATATGGGTCTGACTACACCAGTAGTACCAAAAAGGCTTCCTTTGCAATACATGTATGTAAGCGAAACATAAAGAATTTGTTGTATTTGAGAACATGCAAAAAAAAATGCAAATATTTTCATTAGGAGGCGAAATAAGATAAATACGAGAGTTAGGAGCAAGGCAAACAAGTGTTACACATGATACAACACGAGGGCTTGTCATCTAACCTTTACATGGACATAGATGAGAGGACTCATTATCAGATAAGGATATCTTTAGCATCGCTTCATATTGTGGCCTTATTATGTCCAATTTGCTGGTTTTAAACAGAAAATCCTTCATGGGTAGCACAATAACTTATAAGATTAACATGGAAATGCAATAATTCAATAAATTTACGCTCAGTCCTGTAATAAAAGTGGTACATATGGCTGACCCTAATATTCAGAGTCAATGAATCTGATGAGAGTTCCACTGTTATATCCTCAACTTGGGCTAGAATATCATCACCATCAAGTATAGTTATGACAGCCTTATGTATATCTAGGAAAGGAATTCCATTTCCGTACGAATCATGGCTTCTAGCTGCAAGACATCTAAGTGGCATCCCAAGCCTGCAGCGTAAGTTTTTAAGTAACTGAGACATAAGTACAACATTGGAAAATATAATAAATGGTGTTCGAGAAACAATTATATGTGTTTGAGAGAGATACAACAAATCAGACAACAGAAGTCCGTCGTTCATGCCTGACCATGGAGTCAGCATTTCAACGTAATACACAAAATGAGGAGACTCCATTCGAAGTTCAACATCTTCAAAAATTAACATTCTCAAAACTAGTCAATGGTAAGAGCTGGGCGCTTTGTTGAATATGTAGAAATAAAGATATATATTAAAATGAATAAGGCACTAAACTCTTCCTATGCCTTTTTAGGAATAGCCAGTCCCAATCCCAGGTAAAGGAGGGTTGTGATAGGCTTGGCGAGCCAAATGTAAAAATCAGCCATTCCTATGGATATGATTGCCTACCCCAACATGCTTGGGAAAAAGGCTTTGATGTTGTTTTTTGTAAGTAAACAAGGCACTACTGGAGTCGTTTAGTAGGAAAAATTGGTGAATTTAAATTCCTCGGCATTTGTTTCAAGTAAATAAGGCATTGAACAAGAGTTGTCATGATGCAGATTGTGCTAAATCCAAGAATGATAGATGACCTAATTCCAGGAGATAATCCACGGAATGATGCTAACATAAGACTTGACCGATCATTTACTCTGGGAGAAGACAATGCACGAGAAAAGAAAGGTCAAGAGTGCACAAGCTTCCCTGTGGAAACTATGCGGAGAGGGCCCAAATATCAGCTGACCTCCCTTGCTTCCCTCCCCCTCAAATTTATTTCTTACCACAATCCCATTCTTCTTCTTGGTGTGTATAATGGACGTGTCCTAAACTAAAATAAATGTGTCTTAAACATGCTGATGGACCTGGACCCATATCCCTACCACACAAAATCAATAACATAACTCTACTCCCAACTCAAGGACTCCTAATTGGATAAAAACTCTAGCAAGTTGGATACACCTAATGCAAAGTTGGATACAACTAATATCTGTCTACAACAAGACTAGAACAACACCATGTTTCACAACCGAAGTGCAACTCATTGTCATTACCAGTCGACGGGAAAAAATATTCAGAAATATGCTATTTTGCAGAAAGGGCTAACCTTATATCTACTACAGCATTGTCAGCAGAACAATCAGCATCACTGGATAATTGCCAACATCTAGTATTGGAGTTTGGACGAACTGTTATCTCTGTTTCATGCTTAATGATACTTGAATCTCTGCACCTCTACATTTCAACACTAACATTAGGTAAGAAGAAAAATACTCTATGGTCATTCAAAATGAAAAAACTGTTAGTATACTTACAACTGAGAAAATAAATTGGTAAACACCAGATTTAGTAAAGATGCTTGAATCTTCGCTCAACTGAAAGATATACAGTCCATTTATGTTATTACGCGACGAGGGTTTCTTGAGCTTCCTATAAATACGCTTTGCACGAAGATGGTCTTTACTTCCAGGCAGATGGTTAATCACCATTTGCATCTCTAGCTCATCATCGTTCACAATATATCTCTTGTCAAGGAGGCTGGTGGAGCAAGTAGTCGCACACTGTGGCTGGATTACAGCTATAATTTCACGTGGGTGATTATAACCAGCCATTATAACTTCTTCAAATGGTAGATCCTGTGAAAGCAACAGATTAGGCCCAAAATCAAAACATAATACAAATACACAGAAAATAAAAGGCATGGATTTCAGGCCTGAAAATTTTACAAACGTTTAACATAAAGATGCAAGTCTGTCGACTGCTAACCTCTTCTATATCAAGAGCTTTGCCTTGATGATTCCTTAGGACCTCAATATATGCTGGAGCCTTCTCATTTTTCTTTTCACGTATTTGACACCAAGAATCATAATTCATGGTTTGACACTTCCATGTATACAAAAAAGGTAACTACATCAAGAATAGCATGTTCAAAGAAATTGCACTAGTATGAACTATCAAGTACGGAGTACTTACCTTAGCATCATCTATCATGCTGATAGGGAAGGAGACAGATTCTTGGATAATAAGGCGCATACTATCTAGACCTTCCTCAAGTAAGCAACCTTGCTCATCAGAGTACTCAATAGACCTTGAAAACAAATTCATTTAAGATCTTGAAAAAGAAAATAAATTTCCCGTACAGAAAAAATGATGGCAAAAACCTGCATAGTAGTCGAGCTTCACCTGCCATACAATAATACGATATTAATAAGCAAAGATCAAGCATGAGTAATACTTCAGAACATGAAGTGAACTAACCACAAATATCTCCTGCAAGTCCTTCAACAACAACATACTCCAATGTTGCATAGAAGATGTTTTTTAATGAGTAGAAATTACTTTTCATTCGTGCAACAACTCCTGGTTGGATTTTCAGATGATCTCCTCTTTTCCATGTTTTCCCTTTTCTGCTGACCGAGGTGTAAACTCTAATGACTTCAACTGCACCATGGTAACAAAACACAAGAAAAAAATTATATTGCTACAGTTGCATGGTTTCTTACTTGAATATAGAAGAACAAAAATGGAAAAATGAGCATAACAAATCACATGGTAATCCCTCACCATCTTCAGATATTCCAAGTCGCTCCTTGCTGCTTGGGTTGATAATAACATTATATTCATCGTCCCCTCCGTCGATTTCCACGTCATACTTTGCATGCATATTATTGATCCAGTCGTGATATCGCTTCTCCAATTGGGTACAATTTAGGGATTTTCCTTCTTTACGAACATCAACATTAACATCCTCAACTAGGAAGTAATACATAGAAGTACCACAAAGATTAGAATGACTGAGATTTATCATACAACTGGAATGCAATAACAAAAATAGACTAGAAAATCAGCAAGTTTGATAGGGAAAAAACCTGAGCTGTCATTACGAGAACTTCCATCCAGGCAGCGAAGTGCCTTGGTAAAAAGATCATGTTGTGCCAAATCAGTCTACAGTTAAGTTCAGTTTCATCTAGTTAGACAACAAATACATAGTCATAAACAGAACTTAAGTTAAGTGCAGAAGCACATAATTTCTACAGATGTGGGACTCAGGGTTTTTTCAGTTTCATCAGACCTTACAGTTCTTGCTGCAATTTGTAAAGAGCTATTGAAGCATCATTACACAATACATGTTTGACCATATGGACATGGTGAATAAAAAGATCTCGAAAAATATGGTGATAGAATGACATAATATAACTACAAGCACTAGGGAAATTAAATAGGGCTAAAATGTTTAGGAAATAGTCATGTTTAAATTACAAGTGGAGATGATTGTTCTGCTTACAGAGCCAGAGCAGAGACTGATGGGGAAGCAGCCACATAGGGTTAGGATTTGATCAATTTGGGCATATATAATATATACGTCATCGTGGACCAGGATTAAATTTTAAGTCTTTCTATGGGTGGACCTGATGGGTTAACTATCAGTTTATGTTGGTTTGGGGGGGGGGGGGGGGGGGGGGGGGGGGGGGATTCTGGATGGGTTTTAGTCCTTTCGGACCTCCACACCCTCTTATATATAGCACAACTTAGCCTTACATCTTCACCCATACACTAGAATGATCTACCATGTTGGTTTTGGAGGAAAATTTCGGGATGGGTTTTAGTCCTTTTGGAACTCCACACCCTCTTATATATACCACTTCTTAGCCTTACATCTTCACTTATACACTAGAATGATCTAGACTCTAGTAGGACACTACTATTATACTAACACTCTCTAAACTCTACCAGAGTAGTACTACTACACTAACTCAGACTCCAACACTCACTGGAATATCCCAGACTGCCCTAGGACACCACTTTTATGCTAACCCAAACTCCCAACAGTTTATCACTATGTGCGAGGACTTCTACTAAGATCTTTTTTATATTAAAAAGACATTCTGGGAGCCCAAATTCCATATACTGAAAATATAGACTAACCACTACTTTTTTATTTTCACCTTTTAGTACACAAGTCAACAGATCTATAGGAAAGCCTGGAATGCACAACCAAGGGTCACCTCAGTCACTTGGGGCAACATGGATACCAGCGAATACACACCGACGACACCGTCATACCTATGAAGTTGTATTATAATATTGCTATTTATCCAAACGAACTTTCCACTGGTACTAGATGTCTATCCTGAAGGGTAAAATAATTCTGATTGACGGATCACCTATGGCTACATCCAAGTAATACAACGCATCCCCTAACAAAGATGTTAGAAAAATCCTAGAGCACAGATAAAGATGAGGGCATAAATAACAGGATCAAGATGTGGAAAAAATATACATCACGATATGTAACATGACGCCAGTGGGTAGAATATACTGCGAAGAAGTGCCAAATGTGGAGATAATACAGTATTTTCACAGCTGTAATTATAACTCCATTCAAAAAACAGATGTCCATATAATGCTGCAGTCAAACTATTTTGGCTTCGACCAATAATATTTATGTATATGTAGGTTGGCCATATGGATATCATATGAGTAGTTTTTTTCTGAAAAATACTTTTAATAATATCGTAATTTACTAAACTTGAAACTGGTGCATGTAACTCTAGCCTGAAAACTAGAAAATTATATCCTTAAATTTGTATAACTGGCAAAAATGAGGTTCAAAGGTAGTTTTGCTTGAAGACATGTTGTCCCGTGGAGATGCTGGCATTCCGAGGCAGGGAGGCTCTCTATTTCTCGTCTCTCTCAAATCTGACACAACGAATTTAGCCAAGCTTGACCACAGCTGGGCAGCACAGTGGCTGAGTTCCTTTGCAGTAGATGCAGTATCCCAAAGGGAACAGCAATGACACGACCTCATTGACTTAGCTAGTGTGCATGGCAGACACCATACACAATGTTGGTTCATGTTATGGATATATAGTACATGGCCCACCCAATGCCACATTAGGAGGAGGATTACATGATCTATCAATTAGGTAGTTTATCTTTTAAATTAGGAAGATTTCTCTTAGCCTGGATCTCAAGCCATTTTGAGACAGGATCTATGATTTGTTAGTTAGATTGGATTGTCAGGCCTCTATAAAAAAGAAACCCCTACGAGGAATGAAGCAAGCAAGAACTAGAAGAAACTCTTCTATAATTCCCCTGGGGGCGAGAGCCACTCCTTTATCTCTTCCTAATCTAGTGCACAAACTTCAAACACCAAATCAACATTACACAAAAAAGGAACATAAGAAAACAGAACGATATAAGCAGATCAAGACTAAACTTTAACAAGTGTACCTTGGAGAGGGTTGGATGAAAACCTGCATCCGTTTCTGCAAACGAAGAAATCATTAAAGCAACGAAGAATAGAAGTTGCTGATTCTGCAAGATGTGAAATAAATAACAGTAATATTATTAAAACCTCACCAACAAAACATTTCACCCTCTTGCAGCATCGCTTCAGGAGTTCAGCTTTTTTTCCTTTGCTCTGTTTGGGTTCCATGAAAGGAAGAGGGCCCTGTGGCGAATAAATAATGGTCAGTTGGTATCTCGCTTAGTAAACATTAATAAAATATACAAAAATATAAGTGGCGGCATGGAAAAGCCTTTTGTGAATGTCTGTTGCATAAGGACAAAACAACCACATAAGAGAACTTCGTTCTAAACAAAATTGAGCAATCATTACAGACCCATAAATGCCCGTTGAAACTTTACAGACCCATAAATGCCCAATAGCATAAAACAGAAAGACATGAAAATGTATTGCATTAACTAGCAAGTTCAATATGACCAAATTATGATACTTGATTAGACTTTTAGGTATATATAACAAAGATAAGTCCATCCAATATCTGGATTTCTCTGGCATGAATCCTCCATGGTATCTTACAGAAGTCTGCTGCCTAGTTTTCTATGTTGTAGGCAACTATTACTGATGTACATATAGTAGCCTGTAAAGAGAAAAGTTGGCAACATGACCTAGTATTTGACATCAAAGTGGGACACAAAACTTAGCCCTGAACTAGACAGGTCTATGAGGTTAGAGCATAGTTTAACCATTACTGACTGCATCATTTCTAGAGGTGAGAAAATTCAAACGACATATAACATAATGACAAGAAAGAGCTTCTATATAGAACCAGCTAAAACTATATGATGAAACAAGCATTCGGGTTGCTTAAGCCAAATTAGATTATCAAATGGTTTATATTAATGAAAAATACAAGAAATGCCAGGGACATTACAAAGATGGAGAGGAAGAAATAAGCTGTAGACAAGTCAGTATGGCAGACAACAGAATTGCCGTACTCAGGTATCAAAGGCACACTTGCTCACTTGCTGTATAAAATCCTAATAAGAAGAAATGTTCACGAAGGACACATCATATAGGGGTGGATGTTTGAGTAATGTACCCATCTAGCATCAGGGAGTAACCGTCCAAGTCGGCGGATTGACACACGTGAAAATTTGTCAAAGTTCTCTTTTACCCCTGAGGCATTTTCGCTTAACTTTTCTAAAATAGAGTCGATGGATTCTTTTCCCTGTGAAAAAAGTTGTTTGTCATGATAACATGCTATAACTTTTCGAAAATAGAGTCGATGGATTCTTTCCCCTGTGAAAAAAGTTGTTTGTCATGGTAACATATTATAAGATAGTTGTTTATTATTAATTTCATTTTACCTTGACAATTGGAAAGTATACACACTTGATCCGCGCATGGGCTTCGCTATTGGCTGCTGATGCATCATGACTACAAATTAGGGAAACACAAGCAATAAATTAAATTTTAATAGTTTAAAGTTAAAACAATATGTTACCTGCAGTTTTTGATGTACAGAAAATTTTTACATCAAGAATAAAATCCGGACCATTAGAGGAGTGCAAATTAGTAATTGTCACTTCATTTTCCTGTATTTCTGCTAGATCTACACCATTCACCTGAACAGAAAACACATCCGAGAAACACTGCTGTAAAACAAAGAATGCCTGGAAGTAAAACATAACTTCATTAACACAAACTTGTTTGATTTCCTGGAGGATTCCATGGTGCCCAAGACTAAGGGTTTCCAAACCTATCCTGTCAATTAGCTAAGATATAAGCCAAAATAAGACTGGATTTCCCTTTCCAAGTTAAGGCAACACGGGCTAGGTCTTTAGTTGTCATTAGGCAAGAAATAAATCAATACTCTTCCCATCCTAAACCCTCTTTCTTTGCTTCTACCATGGCTAGATTTCCATGTTACCATGCCGACATGGCGCATCTAGCCTTTTGGGGTTACTACATTCGAATGATTCATCAGCAAAAGGACTCTTTCTATGCATAGTACCAACTTGTTTGTTTGCCATCAGTAGATCTAGGACGCCGGCACCAGACACAACTTCATCAACAAGACCACCATCTCGAGCCCAGCCTAATGACTAGAGCTCAGCATCATGGTGACGAATGATGATAAGTTGGGCATTGAAGCCTATCCAGCGAGGGTCCAACATCGCCCTCAACTTCGACTGGCTTCATAACATTATACCTGTTCCGCATGACCATGATAACAAGCATATGCCATTTCACACGGCTCCTCGATATAGCCTTGTGCGCAATTTATGGCACAGACAAGGAGCTTGTCGGTGATGGGTGGACTCAGGCCTGTACCCGTCATGGGCCTGAACCCACGATTCATGCCCACAACGACCTCTGACAATCAAGGACCTGCAGGCCTACATCTAGAAGCTCTCAACCGACCTACTCTCAACCGACTTGACCTGTGGGGCTGCAAGAAAACTCTCTGGAGATCCCAAAGACCAGACATACGTGCAAGGGAGATCGGTGATCATGATTACGTGCAAGACAAGATGAAGATCTGACGTGACTAAGGACTCAGACACCATCGACGCCTATAGGTACCCGAAGACATTCACCCCTGAAGGATACGCCAAGTCTTCGCCATTAGCCTTAGTCATAGCTCTAGATTCATCTCTCTCATCGGGTATTATTATAAACCCACCGAGATCATCTTGTAGACACATTGTACGATCTCTCGATCCCCTTATGAATAAAGTCCGAAGGATTCCTCCCATTATACACACATCTTCCGTCTTTGAGATCCAAACCTACTGACCCGAGTCATCCGCCAAACAAATAAACTCTCTTTCGTTTCTCGGAAGTGAGACTGCGGACGGATCATGGAAACTATCCTTTGTCAGAGCTCATGTTGGTGAATGTCTAGAACATATCCTCCAAGCTAACCACCCTCCATCCATGGCAAGCATGAACACAAGATACGACACTGGCCAGACATGACACAAATATTGATGTGACCTCCATAGAAATACGAGCTTGATGGTGATTGTGAGTTATCTCCACCAGTGACTTCTGGTGTTGTGTAAGTTTGAGGGCACCCACCTTCTCCAGCTTCTATAGGTGAATCAGGCTCCAGAATGGGTTTGAGACTGGCAATCTTCTTGTTACCTTCTTTATGTGTTTCCTTCTTTTGGCCATGGGTTGAGTGGGCAGATCTGGTAGAGTAGACACATCATAGGTTCTCCGATAAAGGGCCTCTGCAACAACGCGGTGTCCTAATGGCATTGCAGATGCACATAGTCAAAAACAAAAAAAAAGAATTGCAAAAAGAAAAGTACCGCTACGGTGATCTATTCCTTGTAGCAGCGATACAAACACCACCAAGACAGCAACAGAAGTCCAAATACTCCAAAAGTGATGCCTCCAAGAAGAAAACAGTGCACAAGTACCGTCATCGCCAGATCATAGATCATAAGTTTTCACCCTGGAAAAAGTCCGCGCTCTCAAAACCATGCCTTCAACAAGGCCATTGCCAGGCACAACCAATCAAGGCCAGACCTTGGATTTTCACCCTAAAAGGTAAGACTTTGCACTTCTCTTGTGTTGTCACCCCCACTTGCCGATGCTATGGCTATGAGTCACAGATCACCAAGCAAATTCCTCAACGCCCCTAAGACCCGAACCACCAATACTAGTCCTCAGAACTCGGCCTCCATGACATTTTTCGCCTCTGACTTCACCATGGAACGTAAAAGACATGTCCCATGATGGCAGATGGCAGAGCTTCGCGACGCTCCCACCTGGAACCGAACAGTCAGAAGAAATAAGGGTGCGTGGGACTGAATCTCATTCAATCCAGCAATCTCCAGGCATGAGGTGCCCAATGGAGCTTACAGGCGGAGCCTTCCAGAACTCGTCACCGGCCAGATCCATGAGGGCAGGCATCCAGCAGACCAACGACTTGGCATGAAAAGAACCCTGGGACTGCCACCTTTATTAGGCAGAACAATGGCCCCCACTCCTCCGCCCACCGACTCCCGTCAGCAGGGCGGAGATCTCAGCGGGCACCTCCGCCATCACCCACACCACGCGGAGATGCGGAGCTTAGTCGCGCCGAGTCCCCAAACAAGGCGACGTGCCGCCCTTGCGACCACAACGGTTGCAAAGGCTGCCGGAGAAAACCGGAGCCGCTGCCCCGGCATCCGTCATTGCACATTTGTCACTGAGCCACGATGGTACACCATCGATGGGTTATTGTAAGGTTCTGAAGACTTTGGGGGAAGGGAGTGTGCAGGATACCTAGATTTAAACCTTCAGGAGTGATGTGGACATTTCCTACTTTTAATAGTAAGAAAAAGCATTACATGAAATCAATATCTCCAACCCTCCAAGCCCTTGTTACTGTTCACTTTTGCCCATTTGTTGTATCTAATCTGGATCATCTAGCAGTTTTTAGCACTTCCAAGAAAATGTAAAACTTAGCACAAGGTCCCATTGTTCATTGGTTACTATGGGTGTAAGTGTAACTAGGTGTAAGTGCAGGCAGGTGATTTCCACTAAAATAACCTATTATTTTTTCGTGTTTGACATTAGAAAATAAAATTGGCTGGGTTCTTCCTTGATCCTCCTAGTAACCATCCAAAATACTTGATAAATCTAAAACCGGATACAGTTACAAACTAAAATGGTCATACCATTCAAGTAGGCCAACTTTCAGCTAACAAAATATCTTATACTACACAATTATCTAGATATCAGATCAATATGTATTAAACAGCCCGGCATTTGATACCATTAAAAGAACAAGACCAAAAGAGCCACTCAACATTTGAAGGGGCAAGAAATAAAGAGGGAAATCCAATGTTTCCAGCAGTTAGTAACGGCATTTGATAGTCTATTATTCAAGTCTACAGCAGTGATAAGAAATTATGGACAAACCTCAAATTGAACAGGCCTCCTTGTATTCATGGATCCATTAACCTCGTCGTACTGGATGAAGTAACAAGGCATTTCAGTTCACATAACTTCATCGAGGTCACGGCACCAGCACAAACTTTAGAACTTTGCATAAAAGATAATATAAATTCACTTGATCCGAAAAAATACTAAGAGTATTATAGATCTGTAGGGATCTCAAAATAGCTTTGCTTCAACAAGTTATTCGAGATTAGCTCAGACTTGATTTGCCTCAAGGCCCAGAATTCATAAACTAGAGCTGAGCTTGACCCATCATCAATTTAGAATCAGCTTGAACAAGATTTAATACACATACATACTATATTATGACCAAATTTGAACTAATCTTTCCCTGCAATTTTTTTGAATTAATCTTGCGCCCATATATGTTTCTGTTCTGATCTTTTGATTCTAAATTTAAGGTCTTATAAGACCATATTCCCAGGCTCAAGCCTATTTTCCATAAGGTCTAGGCAATATGTCGCTTCGATCCAGTATTGTGTGAATTCTAGTTATCATCGACCTCATTCAAAAGAAAATCGGGCCTTTTTAGGTCAAACTTCAGGTTAATACCAAGTTCGAACCCAGTTCGTTATTTCGTTCTGAGCTAGACCTATTATTTCAAGTGTGAGCCTGAAATTTGTTCATAAAATCGTATGGTATGACATTTTTTTTGCAAGAGCTGCAAAACTGCAAAGTTTTAAGCAGGTCTGTTTATTTGTACTTCCATCTCATTCAACCAAGGCTTCAATCAGACTAACATGATTATGGATATGTTCAGAAAGGAACCTGTATATACGGAAAATAAATGTCCTTCAGAAATCTTTGAAATCTGGCGGCCTCCATGTGCCTATTCAAGCCCTGTATTTCCACCTGTAGAAGTTGAGAGAAGATGAATTTAACAAGACTTGTAGGTTTTTGTTTATCAACACAAGAAGTTCACGAATCTGGTGAACACTGGTTCCTGCATGCCAAGAACCAAGTACTGTTTTTTATCTAATATGGGTTTGAGAAGTCACTGCAGATTGAATCTACTCAAGTTATAATTAACTGGTGCATGACTTTCAACAAAGAAATAGTCAATTATGGAATTAAAAGTAAGTAATGTGTACTAGAAAATTGCAAGTGTTGCATAATCCTATGTAGCCATGCTAATTTTTTCGTTAACCCTAGGTATTTACAAATGAGATTTTTTTTTCTTTGATTGAAAGTAGCATTAAGAGATGAAATTTCAAATCTTATGTTTGAAGATATCTAAGAGATGGAAATGCACCTCTTCCACCCAAGAGTCAGTTAGCTTGGTTTTTCACCCAAGAACAAATCTTATGTTTGAAGATATCTAAGAGATGGAAATGCACATCAACTATCGAAATATTAATATATTACTCCCTCCGTCCAGAAATAAGTGACTTGCATTTGTCTAGATTCACATGTATCTAGACATGTTGTGTATAGATACATTTGAATCCAGACAAATCGAAGTCAGTTATTTATGGACGGAGGGAGTATGATTTTGAATTCTACATAAAGTAAAATATGAAGATAAAACCTAGTGAAAGAACACAATATGTGTTACAATTTAATCTGTATGGAAACAATTAAAAACTGTGAAGCAACAAATGCCCCCAATGAACAGGAAATAGGTATCAGCACATATGGAGATTTCATACTTGTGACCTTTACTGACATGAATTTATAATCTTGTGTGCTATGACAGACAGTAACATGCAAACAAAACTAGATAATCAATTTAACAGCACTGATGGGCTGATATTGCACAACACCGGAACATCCAAAAGGCAGTTAAGATTGTAACTAGATCACCTGGGTAAAACTTTGATGTGGAGACAGTGTCAACTCTTCTTCAGATGGATCCCTAACTCCTCCAGCAGTCTGGAATTCAATCGCGCTCATATCTGATACTTTGCCAAGGTGCAGGAATATAGATAAATAAAAGAGGGAGTAGGCAGACTACCTTCCAACTGAGTTTAGACGATGACTTCAACAAAGCTTCCCTCGATAGATGCAAGGTAAACACTTTCCTTGATTCCTTAGTTTTCGAAGAAACTGTGGCACTTCTGTTGTATGAAAAATGGCAACCAATTAAACTAAAAAACTCCAGTCTCTGATATTAGATTAGCTGGTAAATTCATACCTTCCAAGATGCATCGATGCAATAGTTCCACCATAGCCAAACATGCCAAAGAAAGGCTGTAGGTATTTGATAGAGTAATAAGTCAAGTAATTCGCACATAAATTTCTTGTCTATGAACATTTCATTTTAGTAAAGTACAGTGTATTTACACTAAAACACGAAGGCTATAAAAAATAGATGCATCTTTCCTCGTGAAAAAATATATAAATTGAGAAATAATGTAAAATGTACGACCAAGCAACTTATAAAATCCTATTTTGTTATTTTCAAGATGTTGAGGTTCAGCTATCTCAAGAACAGGACTCGTTTAGATGGGACTTACATCCCGCTGGAGATTTTTTTAGTACATACCATGTATTCGGCTGGTCAGATTCAGGCCCAAGAGACTTGTGGCAATTAAGATTACCGCTTGAATTAAGTTGCTCCTCACAAAAGATAGCTTGGTCAAGAGAAAATGACAGTGGGCACATGGTGTAGCTTTTGCTTTGAGCAGGTGACCATTGAACATTTATTTATTTTATTATAGTGGACTAGCACGTATAGCTTGGGGCGCTGTTCATCAAGCTTTTAATATTCCTCCACCCTGTAATATCTTGCATATTTTTGGGTCGTGGTTAAGGGGCAGTTGATAACTATTTACTGCAGCGGTTATTTGGTTATTTTGGCTATGTAGAAATGATAAAGTGTTTGATAAGAAAGTGCAACCTTGTACACAGGTTCTCGTGTCGTGTACCAGTTGGCTGTGGTCATGGGTGTTGTTACAGAGGGCGCAGCAGGAGCATATGGAGCTTGGTGCCAAGAATCTTGAGTAGTATTACCACGGAGTTGGTTTAGGAGGCATGCCAGTGATATGCTCCTTAGTGGTCTCTGATACTTTTTGTGTGGTCTGTCACACCTTTGCACCGAGTTTGTGTTGAGGTCTTATGTAGCCTATCTCATATTTTTGTTAGGCAAGTTGTAATAAACAATGTAACATTAAGGCTGTATACATCTATGATATGGAGGCCGGGGGTAATAAAACTTCCATTTTCATAAGGGTAATAAATGATGAATATGAATAAAAATGTGGTTGTTTCTCCCCTAACTCTTTTAATCCCATCCAACAAAACTTGCAACTTCTTTAAATCCCAACGAAAAATGCCTATGCTTATTCAAAGCACAGGCATACTGCCCGAGTAATGATTTGTTATATGGTGCACCTTTTTAGGAAATTCAGCTGCAAAGATCAATTCAAGAAAAATGAAGGGACTCCCATAACATCTAATGATTACTTACATAATTATGTCCAGATGGAAATCATGTATTCATATGCAAGTTAGATATATAATGTCACTGAAGGATTATTGTTTAGGCATAGAAAATGCAAGAAATAAGGTGTATGTTGTTAGTAAAATAATTGCTCACCACTAAGTATGGCGCTTCCCCGCCGATACCTTTTTCTCGAAATGCTCTGTGGTTAGAAGAACCAATTGTACCCCTAAATAAAAAATAAAAAATAAAAAATGAGACACAGACTATAATGCACTAAGGTTTAAATAGGACGGTTGTGCAACCGAACTCTGAAACTGGAAACTGCATAAACAAACATAACAAGCAAAGTACAGGACCCTCAATGTAAAGAAATTAATATATAAACAGGATCCCTCCCTTGGCTATATGTTGTTAGATAGATGAGACCTCTCCAGCTATGGATTAATACACGCTAGATAACACCTAGTTTAATTCGGTCGCACCTACGAATCGAACCCGGGTGGGCGAGCTCACCACCGTGAGGTCAAGCCACCAAGCCAGCGCTTGGTTCTCAATGAAATTAATATATCACAGGAGCATTAAAAATGTTCATAACTTAAATAGCAATAAACCATTGTTGCTCTCTGTATTGTTACTGCTCGTTGAAAAGAAAATTATCAAACACCCCCCCCCCCCCCCTCCCCTCCCCTTCCCCCTTCCTTTTTTTTTGTTTCTGTTGGATACTCGAACCTCCAATACATGGAAGGATCAACAGGCTATAACTGAGCCGAGCAAAGTAGCTCCACTCAAATATGTCAAGCGAAATAGCAACGTATTCTTGTTTATCACATTATAGTTAACCTTACTCTAACATACCCCACCACATAAGCTTCTGATACTTCAAGTTGTGTAGTGTTTGCAAGTCAAATCAATGTTACCGTTCAAAAAGAGTGTTCAGAAGGAGCTTTTATTTTGCATTTGTCCTTTTCTAATACTTATGAATATTAAAAGGAGACTGGGTTGCTCTTGCTTTTTTGTAGAACCAGGCATTTGCAGTTTCATGGATCCCAACGGAATGCGCATGCGCACTATCTGCTCCATCCCCAGATTTCTCCGAGCAAGTTCGACAGAGTGAAAAAATACTCTAACTTCATGTGGTAAAACTTTAGCTTAAGGGCCTTACCATTTAGAGATAGAATTCTCATCTGAACCATCCATCCCTCTACCAGTATCAAAAATCACGATCTTCTCTTCATCAATAGTTATCCTGCAACACAATCCAACTTTAGTGACACAACCAATTTCGTGCAACTACACATGAAAGTGATTCAGAAGAGTAAAAAATCGGAACAAATAATCTGTAACATGATCCAACTTTAGTGATACTATGAATTTGTGCAACTATCACGTGAAAGTGATTCAGAGTAGAAAAGAATCGAAAAAATAATCTGCAGCATCATCCAACTTTAGTTGCACTACCAATTTGTGCAACTATCACGTGAAAGTGATTCGGAGTAGTAATGCATCAAATAATAATGTTTGTCAGAGAAGAGAAGGAACTAACCTGATTAACTTTCTATCTTTCTTACCATTTGACCATAAAGCCTGTAATGAGTTGTCCTGGTCACAGAAAAAGTTAATGAAAACCTCAACATATATTTACAAGTTTGCACAACGAAAATAAGGAGCCAAAATACTCAAACAAGAAAAAACTAACAACAAGGTCCGCGAGAGCACTCTCCGTGCTATACTCTGCTGGCAGCTCCTGAAGCAGTTCAGTCGGAGGTGTAAGGTCCCACATATTCTGAAGACAAGCAAGGACAGACATAAGCACAAAGAACATAAGGAATCATCTACGTCATCTTATAAAACATTTTTAACTGCACAGTTGCTTGAGTTTGACACTTTTGAATAGCGGATGACACCACAGAGATAACAGGATCTTCAAGGGATACTAATGCAGGAAATGCATCTTAGCAGGATTGAATGACGATATTTAAGCTCATTTTAAGGGGAACACGATTCCAATTTTTACAGGAAGCATACAATGATCAGGGGTATTGTTTAAATATGAGATAAGTATAGAAGAAGATTAGTTCAAATAGTAACCTCAAATGTTCCGACAAAGCCTTCACCATCCTAGCAAAATAAATGGAAACAAATAAAAAAGGTAGTATTAGTTAGGAAGTCTGCAATACTTTCATGAATCAAAACATGATGCATTGTGGTCACTGGGAGCTTACCTGGAGTTTTAATATATTAGTACTCTTGGTGACAAAATCACTAAAATGCACTTTCATGTCTATCTTTCTGTCGAGTAGGTCCTCTAGATAAACATCGCCGCTCCAGTCAATTCCCCGCCTTTCACCACCATCCATGGGGCCATTCTCCAACTCTGTCCTAATATGATGTAAGAAATCATGAAGCAGCATCTCTTCTCCAGGATCCTTCAGCGTGAGGCCGGTGCTTGTGCCATTTGGCAACAGGATCTGAAACCGGTACACTCTGCTTGCCCGGGCGTGGTGTCGATGCTCAACTAAAGCCCAGTTTCCGGATCCTCTGCTCGCCATCTTCGCATCAGAGGACAAGGTCTGCTCAAAACCGACAAACAGGTTACAGCATTCCATAGAATTTCTTGTACTCCCTCCGTTTGGAAATATAAGATATTTTAGGTTTGTGAAACAAATGTATCTAGACACCTTTTAGTGTATAGGTTCAATTGAATCTACGCACTAAAAGATGTCTAGATACATTAGCTTCACAAACCCAGAACATCTTATATTTCCAAACAAAGCAAGTACATCTTAATCTTGCAAACCAATCCTTCCAGGTTTCCCTTGAGACAGAACCCAAAGCACAACTAACTAGACAGACTAGAAATAGCCTTTACAGACTATACAGGAGACATAGAACTCAAAAACGTCAGGCTCCATGAGCCAAATTAGAAAACAAAAAATTGCATCAACGCATTGAATTTCTGAATTACCTAACCTAGGCAGGGGCATCAATTTACATCCCAATACTTAACGAAATAATCAGAAGGCAAGGGAATTGGGGGAGAGCACTGCAGCCTGAACTGAAGGACCGGGGCGCTGGCCGGACGGTAGCGTGCAACAGTTCAGCCGTGCACGTAGCCAGGCAGGGGCAAAGCAGCTAGCAGCGGCCGTCGATCTTGACTAGGACTTGAAGAGGATTGAGAAGGCGAGAAGATGGGAGAAGGATGAAGAACAGGGACTGATGAAGAAGTCACGCAGGTCGCCATGGACTCAGGACGCGTCGCTCTGGACTGGATGACGATTTCCGTGATCTGCTGACTGCTGATGGGCTGGGCACAAGCGCTGACTATACCTACGAGAAATTTCAATTCGGAAGGGGGGGGTCGTGGCCCAGTTTCGCCTCTACGACGCACCGCCCTGCCGGGAGCCGGGAGGGTCTGTTAATCTCTGTTGATCTGGAGTATCAAGAAAAGAACCGAGGGGGGAGGCAATGGCGAGGCAGCAGGAGGAGGAGACGGAGCTTCGATTCATGCTGTGGAGAAGATGATTCTTACCAAGAGAGAAACCCTTGATCAACCGCAGCAAACCCCAACAAATGCAATAATAGAGAGGGAGGGGAGGGGAGGGGAAAGGGGAAGGGGAGGGGAAAGAGGAATCGATCGCAACTCACCACCGAGGAATAATAGAGGGCAGCTTATCTTGGCTTGGATGAGGCAATGGAGAGAATCCTTGCAGCAGCGGCTCTGGTCTGGGGTTTTGAATGCTAGAACCGGAAGGGGAAAAGAAGGGGTGGTGGGAAGACAGGGGGTCAGGCGCCTTTCATTTCCCTAGCTACTCCGCTCCACTCCACTGGCATTTGCACAAGAGTAAAATAAAATACACCGGACTGACGCACCATCCCTAAACTTGTTATTCATGTCCACAACGGTCCCTCAACTCACAAAACGCACCAATACAGTCCCCAATGTTGTCATGTACCTCGACCTGTGGTCCAACCTACTGTTGAGCTACGTATATCGCTGACATGGCAATGGTTCATTCCCCACCGAATGAAAGTCCTAAATCGAACAGTTCTGCGCCTCTGCCATTCCCCACCGAACCAAATCCCTAATCGAGCCACTCCCTACTCCCAACCGGCAGCTAGATACGACGACGCGAAGGTGACCGTCGGCGCTATCCTGCTCGTCTGTGATAATTCCGAACGCCCTTCCCTTGTCGCAGTGTTCTCTTCTCTTCTCCTCGTGTCCGGCTCCGGCAATGGTGGGAGCTCATCGGCAGGTTGCCGTCGGCGATTCCCGCTGCTAGTGTGCGACGACTACAAGATTCCAAGGGTGTCCATTGGTTTCCAAGACACAGGAGAACTTCATGCGGCATCCTCAAGCTCAATTTTTGCGCAGGCTGAAGCTCTGAATTTTCGTTTTTACTTTTTCTTCAGCTGAATGATGGTGTGTGTGACAACTACGTGGAGTTTTTTAGGAGCTTTTTCTTTAGCCGGATGATGGTAGCGACGCAAGTAGCTCTGCTATGCAAAGGGGTCATGGAAGGAAAAAAAAGCTGAAGAAACACTCACAGGAAGCCCAATTGTCTGGTGAAAATACTGAAATGCAGACATTTGATGGAAATATCTTTGCTGCTCAAAGCTTTAGTGCTTTGTGCATGGTGTTACTGCTGATGGTAGAAATTGTATGGTAATAAATAGTAGATGGACCAACAAACTTGAATATATTCTCATGTTTTTGCATAGAATTATCTAAGATTTTTATCCAAGAACATAAAATAAGAAGTATGTAATATCATTACTTCAGTCATCAAAAGCTCACAAGATTAACTAGGTTTAAACATCCTGAACAAATTCAAAAGCTGAGAATAACCCAAAAAAGAGGAACTAATGAACATACTCATATATCCCTAAGATAATCAAACACTGAGGACGTGCCTTTTTTTGCTCCCGGGTGCATATGTACTTTTTATTTGAATTTAATTTTTGTCAAAATTTGAAATGCCAAACAAATTTAAAAAATATGTGCACGTAGAACTTCAAGTTTTATGTGCGCGCAAAGTCGTTTCACAAAAAATAAACATTTGGGATGGCTTGTGCAAAAAAGACAAAATTTAATGCTAAAGTAACGAGCACACGACACAAAAATTTATTTTTTTATACAGCACACAAAACATATCGGTTTTCGGTGGAATGACTTCGTGTGCACCTACACATGATTATATTTTATTAAAAAAATTATACCAAATGCATATACAGCCGGGGCATAGAAAGAGGTTTCCAAAACACTGGGACGTGGGCTTTTTTTGATTTCTTAATAGAATAGCATGAACTCACATAGTCTTCTGGTTCTGTTCAAAAAAAAAAACATAGTCTGCTGGTGGGATTTCATCATCTCTAATAGCAGACACAGCATGACAACAAGGGGCGCCATCTCAGGCAGGTTAGTGCCGATCAGTTTCATCCGTGTCTCCGTGTGATTAGGGGAAACAGTGGACGTGGGGTAGGTACTTACCGTGCATAAGACGCGCACTAGGCGGGAGCCAAATCATTACCACGCCAATGAATATGGTGTCAAATGTACTTCGAACCGTATATGGACATGTAGAGCAAGATCAAGGATCGTGCTGGTGCGTTTTATGAGTTTAGAGACCGTTATGGACATAATCAACAAGTTTGTGCGTGCATTTCACTCCGGACTGGAGGAGATGAAACTTGTCGCTTTGATCCTTATACTCGGAAAAGTTATATTTACGGTAGCCGAAGACGCAAAGTTGGGTGACGTACAGTCACGGCATACTGCCCAGGTACGTATTAACTGATGTGAAAGTGTGGGACCCCCTCTGGCATTGGCAGCGCTGTCCAACAATCTTGTTCGTAAATAAGTACTACTGAGAACGGTAGAGGGCAGTTTAGTCCAGTGCAATGCGAGAAGCACCTCCCAAGCTGCTTTTCGATTGCATGTGTCGCTCGGTGCATTTTTTTTATTGTTTGTTTAAGCTTCTATTTTGGATCCTACAAGAAGAAGCTCAAGTTCTGTTGAAGCACGAACAAACAGACTCTTTAGGACTCGTTTGCAACTTCTGAAACGAAGACAGCCTTTCTCCTCCCCTGCTACAGTACTGCTCTCGTCCCGTGAGAAAGCCGGGGCGCTCCAAGGCCGACCTCACCGGCGCCGCCGGTAGAGGAAATCTGAGAAGAGGCCCCGGTGTTCCTTCTGTATATACTAGGTTTAGATTGCGGCTGCGTGCAGGTAGTTGGCGTTATGCCGGTTGGATTTCGCCGAGATCGTGGAGCCAGATCTGGTGGATGCGGGTTGGTGTCTCCGTCGCCGTCCTCGCGGTGGTGATGGGATTAGATGCTGCCGGCGAATCCTTCAATAAGGCTCCTCTTGGGGCGAGCTTCGGTTGGTGGTTGTTGCCCCTCTTCTCGACCGGCCATGGCGGCGAGGGAGGAGAGGTGTGTGGCGTTCGGCTGCTCCAACTGCCTCGTCCTCTGGGCTTCTTCCCTCTGCTGTTTCCACACGACAACAGAGAGTCGCTCGTGCTCTTCTCTCGCGAGCTCCTCCGGTGGGAGATTGCTGTTGCGGAGGCCATGAGCGGAAGCCCTGCAAATAAGTGTGTGGCTCGTTCCCTGCTCTTTCTCTGCAATGCCTCTAAACCTGTCTACTTCCATCTGGTCGGCCGTGGTGGCGAGAGGATGAAGGATGACGGGGTTGGTGCTGTTGTGTGGCACTGGTGGGTTGACGAGTTGGTCGATGTCCTTCTCCAAATCGAGGAAGGTGGTGACGTGGTGGAGCTCCTGGCCGGCCATGGAGGCAAGGAGGAGAGGCGTCGCGTCCTGCTGGTTGTTGTTGATGTTTCTCCCTCGGCCGGCCGTGGTGGCGAGGGAAGGGGGAACGGCGATGCACTGGTCCCTGCTTCGGATTGGTGGTTCGGACTTTTGGATCTTTTCCGGGCTGTTCTTCTTTGCCTGCCTTTCCCACCCGTGGCAGGTGTGGTGAGCCTGGTGGGTCGGCTAGCTCGGTCGGCGTCGGTAAAGATCCCTCTGCTGCAAGTTTCTTCTGCTCTTTCCATTTTCTTCCTTCAGTCGTTGCAGTGGTTGCGAAAAATGGAGGAATCAACTAGGTGAGTAGCAGCGTCAAGCAGTAGTGGAGTTGGGAAGCAATCTTCTTGAGCAACACCTCGGCGGCAGGTTTCAGCCGTCCGACATCCAAGGCCAACGTTGCTTGGCCTATCACAAAGCCGATGAAGGGTTTCAGACTATTTTCAACCTCCTTTGTGAGGCCCCTTTTGAGGTTAGCTGCCGCATACCTCGTCTACACGAGAGCAAGTGGTTTCGTCCCCGCCCTCGCGCATGACGGCGGTGTGCCTATCCTCCGGCTCGGTGGTGGAGAAGAGGAAGGACCGGCTTGGAATTTCTTTTCTTTTAGTGAGGTCTTTTCGACATTTACTAGGGACCTATGTGTTATTCCTTATTTTATGAGGTCCTTTGTATTCACTTGTAACTTCCACTACTTGGAATATATGTGATGCTTCCAGCCCCTTCGGGGGCACTCCTTTTAAAAAAAAAACAGACTCTTTAGAGCACGATTTATTTATGAAGACAACGAATAGTTGTTGCCCTCGGACCAGCCAGCTCGGTACGGTGGTGTAAGAGCATCTCCACTCGGCTACCCAGGACGCCGATCCAGGCGTCGAAAATAGGTCTGGACGCCGAAAATAGGTCCAGTCGTCTTCCCAGAAACCTCTTTTCATTCGGATTCGGGCGAACTTTGGTCCAGGCTTACCAGGTCGTACCCAGGATCCCGGAAACGCCCTGGAAACGCCGGACGGAGCGAAAACGAGCATGGGCCAGCTCTGTCAGCGAGAGAAGGCTGAACTCCCGCCACTTCACCGAGCTCCCGCCCTTTCCTTTCTCCCCTCCTGCCTTTCTTCCCCATTCCCTCCACTCCTGCCACTTCGCCGAGCTCCCACCCGCCATGCCGCCCAAGAGTTTCGTCAAACCCAGATCGAACCTCGGCGAGGCTTTGGGGGAGAAGAAGGCGAGGAATCCAAGAGCGCCAGCGATGAAGCTGGAGGGCATGTCTAGCGCCGAGTGGACGACCAAGGCGCAGAGCCGGAAGATCGCGTCGGACGACCGTAAGGGCAGAAAGGAGAGGGCGAAGCTCAGGCAAGAACAAGAGCAGGCGGCGGCGACGGAAGAGCAGGCGACGATGAGCGGACCAGGCGAAACAGGCGGCGGCGTCGCAGGCAGCAATGATAGCGGCATCGTATCCCCCACTGGGAAAGCCAGGCAAGCATCAGATCGCCGGCCGGATTCTCGCCGATCTCGCTGGTACGTCGGAAACGTATCTATAATTTTTGATGCTCCATGCTTGTTTTGTATCTACTTTGCTTTGCTTTGTCTATACTTTGAGGTGTTTTTATATCTTTTCTGGAACTAACCTATTAAAAAGTTACCATAGTGTCAGTTGCTTGTTTTCTTATGTTTTTGGTTCCAGAAAGACAAAAAATCAATATTCTTGGAATTGGACGGGACAAAAGCCAAAGTCATTATTTTTTCCGGCGCAACACGGAACCACGAAGCAGAGTCGTAGGGGGGCCACAGGGTGGCCACCCCCTCCTAGGCGCGGGCAAGCCCTGGAGGCGGCCATAGGGGGTGTGGGCCCCCTGGACCCCCACCGACCTTGATTCCTGCGCCTATAAGAAGCCTCTGACCCAAAAACCCTAGGGCATCCAGAAGAAATCCACGAAAACCTCTATAGCGCCTCCGCCACCGAAGGGGAGATTCGGAGGACAAAAAGTCTCTGTTCTGGCACCCTGTCCGGGACGGGAAAGTGCCCCTAGAGCCATCTCCATCGACCTCCATCACCGTTGCTGATTCCCATGATGAGGAGGGAGTAGTTCTCCTGCGAGGCTAAGGGCTCTATCGGTAGCTATGTGTTCATCTCTCTCTCTATGCATGATCTTTTGGTCATGAGCTTTGTAATCAAGTAGATCTACCTTGCTACTCAAGTGCTTCATTAGATCTCTGCTCTACCCATGTGTGTGAAAGTGACAGCGTGCACGTCATGGTGGCACTTAGGTTTGAGTCTACATAAATACTCTTTGTGCTTTAATAGATCTATGTTTTTTCCCACGTGTGTGAAAGTGACAGCGTGCATACCGTGTGTGGCACTTTGGCTAGATTGAATATTTGTTATGATTTATATTTAGATTTGGATGTCTCTATGAAATTGTGGTGTTTGTTGGAACCATCTAGTGCTCAAGGTGATAGTGTGGGGTTATCTAGATTGGGGAATACGGACTTTGAGGTGTGTTGTTATAGCCCTACATTGGATTAGAGTGTCCAACCGGAGAGTAGTTAAGAGTAGTATCATGAAGAGAGGATATTTATATGATAGAGTGTGCACTAGTGAAAGTATGATCCCTAGTCCTTGTTTCTAAGCATTGAAACACCGTTTACATCTAGATTTGTTGCATGTTTACTTGCTTTAGTCTTTGCCTCACCGTCAAGCTATTTTGTGGTACCGTTACCACTTGTATTTCACTATCTATTCGCCGAACTAGTGCACCTATATTGGGTGTGTTGGGGACACAAGAGACTTCTTGTATCTTGATTGCAGGGTTGCTTGAGAGGGCATACCTTTGACCACTTTCTGAGTTCGATAAA
Source organism: Avena atlantica (assembly GCA_910589765.1). Taxonomy (NCBI): domain Eukaryota; kingdom Viridiplantae; phylum Streptophyta; class Magnoliopsida; order Poales; family Poaceae; genus Avena; species Avena atlantica. The sequence continues at coordinate 125,690,385 of OU342739.1, forward strand.
CCTTGGGTAATCCACTTAAGGGAAACTTGCTGCTATTCTACAAACCTCTGCACTTGGAGGCCCAACAACTGTCTAAAGAATAGAAGTGCGTAGACATCAAGCTCTTTTCTGGCGCCGTTGCTGGGGAGGAAAGGTAAAAGGCACTTACACACGTTACCTCACGTCAACAGCAAGCCAGAAAGCTTCTTTTCTGGCGCTGTTGCCAGGGAGGTAAGGTAAAAGGTACTCACATCCTACGGTGTGAGTGCTCGAAGTTATTTCCTTTAGATTCTGCAATTTTATCTTTTTGTTTCTTGTTTTCACTAGTTAGGCTTAATGGAAAAGAACAAAAAAATTAGAGAGCTCTATAGTGTTTATCTTGAGTTAGGGCATGAAGTGTTTGAAGAGAAAACTAAAAAACCTATGGAACTTTATTTGCATGCTAATAGCAATGTTATTAGTATGAATTTTTTGAACACCATTGTTACTAATGTTATGGAAAAGTCTAAGCTTGGGGAAGCTAGTTTTGGTGAAAATGATCTTTTTAGTCCCCCAACTTTGGAAGATAGCTATTCTATTGCTTATGATGATACCAAACTTCCAATATATGATGATTACAATGATGAATATAATATTTTCAGTCCACCTATTATTGAGGAGAAAGTTAATTGTGATTACAATATGCCTCCTATATTTGATGATTATGGTGATGAGAATAATAATGATAGCTATTTTGTTGAATTTGCTCCCACTACAATTAATAACAATGACTATGCTTATGTGGAGAGTAATAATCATTATATGCATGTGGCTCATGATAAGAATGTTTTATGTGATGGTTATATTGTTAATTTTATTCATGATGCTACTGAAAGTTATTATGAGAGAGGGAAACATGGTTTTATGCATCTCAATAATATTAAGTTTCCCCTCTTTATGTTGAAAGTCTTGAAGTTGCACTTGTTTTGCTTTCCTACACTTGGTGCTTTGTGCTTTCATGAATTGTTTCTTTAAAATATTCCTATGCATAGGAAGCGGGTTAGACTTAAATGTGTTTTGAATTTGGTTCTTGATGCTCTCTTTTACTTCAATTCATAATTCTTATGTGAGCATCTTCTCAAGCTATCAAGCCTAACTTAAAGGCGTTAAAGAAAAGTACTTGTTGGGAGATAACCCAAGAGTTTTCTTGAGTCTTAGAAGTTATTACTTCAGTAATGACCTCTCCTTATCCTTTTTGTTTGCTTTTTGTGCCAAGAATGACCTCTAATGAGAGGGAAGTAAGATTTGGGGAGTTGCTGTCCCGAAACAGATTTCTGTCCTCCACCATAAAAATACGTGAGGAGTATCTGTAACTCAGATTGAGCTGAAAATTTACAAATAAATCCCCTAGTATGTTATATAACTTTTGTTAGTTCAACACTTTTTTATTTGAGCAACATAAGATCTTCGACCAAATCGGTTTTTACCCGCTGATCTGTTTTGACAGATTTCTGCCATTATTTGCATTTGCTTCTTATTGATTCCTTTTTAGGTTCTTTTTGGGAAATTGAGCTTTTTGAAGGAGATGCTATAGTATATTGTGTCATTAGTGAAACTTTTGCTGTTTTGAAACTAAACCCAAAGGTCTATTATCTTTTGAATACACTAATGTTGCTAATGAAGATTGTGTGAAGTTTTGTATGAAGGAAAATTTGCAGGTGTAGAGAAAGAATGATGTAATGAGATGAAGAATGGACAAAAGCTCAAGCTTGGGGATGCCACCCCGGTGTCACCCCAAGAAATATTCAAGAGGTACAAGCGTCAAAGCTTGGGGATGCCCAAGGCATCCCCTTCTTCATCAATAAAATTCTCAGGTCTTTCTAGACACTTCGTTTTTATTGTTTCATGCATTGTTGTGTTGTTCTTGGAGCATCTTAGTTTTTGTTTTTGTTTTTGGTTTTCGTTTGCTTAGTTTGCTTGAGTAAGTTGGTTGGTTACACCACACTTCTTTTGGAGAGAGGCACATTCTGTTTCCATTGCCTAGAACACTCTAGTTTTCACTCTTATTGTTTCTTTTGTGAGTGTTCACTTTTGCTAGCACTGTGTTTAGCGTTAGTTTTCTTGTGCTTTCAGTTTAGAACTTTTTAGTTCTTCTTTGTGGATTTGTGAGACAAGCTCACTGATATTTGTTGATTATTATCTTTGTGAGTTGTTTCAAATAAGTTGTTTGGTGTTGGAAAAGGGTAGGAAGCTTCATGCTTATAGTGGTACAAGAAGGATCTTGCTTTGACTGTGACTTAGACTTTATAATGTCATGCTAGATGTTGTTTTGAACTTATGCTTTGTGATTATTGTTGTAGCATGACTTGTTCCAAATATTTAGGATTGCTTAATGTGCCTTGAAGGAATTATGCGTTGTTTTAGCATACAAAAGCATAGTATTGTGGTATTTGTGACACCCCCGGGATCAGGGCTAAACAAATCCCAGACCTCCTTCTGACATAAGCTTAACCTTGAGCTCGAGGATATCTAGTGGAGAATCGGTAACACAACAGTGACCCTACGACACAAATTTTATTACAGCAAGCTCATAACTGAGCAGAGAACCAAATTATTACAAGAAGAGGTCACTGACCACAAACATCAAACAACGGAAGGCAAATTATGCTATTAAGTATAGCAGACTTAACAAATGGCCTAAGAGGCCTGAAGCATAACGATGACGTCCCAGCCCATAGATCCCAGACTGCCGACCGGGAACCCCAAGCTACTCGTCGATGTCGATGTAGTATGAAACTTGTCTTTAGGGGAACACTTACTCTGCCAAAAGTATCAACAAAGCAAGCAAGACTTATGGATGGTGGAGTTGTTTTTCATAAAGCCATCTTTGTTTATAAAACGAGAGAGGGAAGAATCTCGTCTAATCAGAATATTTTAAAAGGGGATAAGAGAGTGACGTCTCTGAAATATTGATCATCTTTTGATATCCACCAAGTCATCAACATCTGAACTAGGATCACCCCCTCGTACCCATGAGGAAGCATCCTTAAGTTTTATGATTAGGTTATAGTTCTCTATGATCTTAGAATCTGGTCACCAAGCGTTCATAACCGTGAACATGGCTTTTCGAAAAGATTTAACCCTGCAGGGGTGTACAACTTTACCCACACGTACCAACCGACTCTTAATGCCAGCGTTATTAGCCCTCTTCCTTGGAAGGCCGACAAAGGGTGGTTGTCCACGACCTTTACCTTGCTTTCGTCGAGACCATGAGTCACGCAATAAGTATTGTTCCACCATAACAGGTCAAATCCCGAAGTCGTTACTTACATATGTGAGCCGAGGTTGGTTTACCAGGGGCGCCATCAACCCCAAGCAACCGCGGCCACGCTTCCCTACCTGTTATGAATGCACCTCCTTCACCCCCTCTTTCGAAAATGTTTTCAATGCGGATGTCGAATGGAACGCCCGAACTATGTGACTCGTGGAATCTACTAGGCAAGTTAATAAGGCGAGGGGTTCCCAATCCCCGTGTGGCTATACGCTCATCTCGGTTCCAAAGGCAAGAACTCAGGTCCTAGTGGTGGCGAGCATGGGACTAGAAAAACCACATCCCATCGTGGCCTCCCATACAAGCCTTAGCATGTTTAACCTCATATCACTGATCTCATATCATCACGTTCTACTGTCATACTAGATTCTCTGCATCTGATACATCATCTGGATGGACCAGAACTGGCAGCTATGCATGGCTAAGCAACACTCAGATATAAGCTCTAGCAGTGCACACAAGCCAAACCTAGTTATGCTAGGAGAGTGGATCAGGTAATATAAGCTCAAAGGAAGTAATGCAATAGATAGGATACTCTATATATCGATAAAAGACCACAGTAGAATCGTATGCATCATGGCAGAATTGAAATGCTTTCGAAATCATAGGATTATATCATGATGGGGCTATGCTTGCCTTTGCCCATTGATAACAGATAAACAGATCTTCCGGAACCTTGTACTTGACTTGGTTACAGTTGGTCAAGTATCGTTCGTCGATCTTCGATCTTCAATGATGTTTTTGTAACATCCCAAAAATATTAAACTAGAATCATCAAACTCTAATCACCAAAATTAGGGTTAACAAAAACTTTTCCAATTAAAATATGAAAGCATTCATATGTGTATGTATTAAAAAATTTGAATTGCCATGATTATGTGGTTCTTTGCTTGTAAAATTATTCTTAGGTGAAATAAACATCATCTAAACAATTCCCAAACTTTTCCCAAAGACAAACAAATCAAAACCATCAACTTAAGTGAATGGTCACTTTTGCCAATTTAACTCCCATGCCTACTTTGGCTATCTCTAACTTCCAGAACTTAACAAAAACTTGTTTGGATCTTTTCACCCCTTTATAGTACTCATAACAAAGTACCAAGGCCCACTTTATGATCATCCAAAAACATTTAAATGCATAGTTTAAAATGACAGTTTAAAATTGAATCTATATCATATGGGAAGATCCCACTTTTTCAAAAACCACTCAAACAAGATCAACTTTCAAAACCCAAGCATCTACAGCCTCACCAGCACATGCCTAGAACACCCACCAAAAATCTTATCAAAATTCAAAACTTGAATTCATGCGGCCATTTCATCAAACACCTTGCAGATACAAATCAAATAAAATCAAAACACTATAGTGTGCAGTGATTCTGGCCTAGCTTGTCCCCTCTCTGGACACCACTAGCCTTAGTAGATCATCTAACAACCATAACTAATCTCTAGCACTACTGTAAGCTAGCCATTGTCATCAATGGTGAGCAGGCCGAGTGCACCATTGCCACCCCATGGTCGACAGCAAGCTACAAGCAGCACTAGCCTCGCCAACCTTGTCTGGGAGCAAGCTAGCACCCCACCGCCACTCCCTGTCCCTGCCGCGAGCGATGCCAGCTTCTGGACGACACGCACAGACCATGCCAACCTTCTCTGCAACCATGCCGAGAGCGCACCCCGTGCGCCACGGTCGACAAACGCCCACAGACCGCGCGCCGCCCTCGTCGCGTGCACGTGTGATCACCACCGTCCTAGCAACCCCGTGGACATGCCCGTTCGCCGCCGCGCAGACCACGCGTGCTGTGCGCCATTAAAACTCCTGTCGGGCACGCGCAGAGCACCGCAGCGTTCCGACCGATCAGCACCGCCCCACGCCTCGCCACCACGTCGTTGAGCTTCGCCAGGGAGCACAGCACCGCCCCCTACCGTCGCCCACGCCGATATCCCTCTATGCCGTCGACCATGACGAGCTCAGTTTGCGCCCGTCGGTCCCCTCTCGCCACTATAAATAGAGGCCTCCCCCGCTCGAAATTCTTCACACCACCTCACTCCCCTCACCTCACTGATCGTTCCACCCCATTCCCGAAGCAAGGCGAGCAGCGCATCACGGAATTGCTCCGGAGCAGGCGGCCTCTAGAGAAGAAGGGCGCCGTCGATTTCGTCCACCCCAGGAGGAGCTGCCGGTACCAGGAGGTTCGCCGTCGTCGACTTCGTTGTTCGCCCGCATCGCCGACCCTCGCCTGAGCCCCGGTGAGCCTCCCACGACCCCCACAGAGCCGCTAGGGTTCGAGATCGCCGGTGACTAGTTCATCGTCGACGACGACCCTCAGCCGTTGATCTTACTTCTAATACAACGCACCACATCGCCCCGTACCGCTTCGCATGTTAAGAGTCGCTGAGAGTGACACTGGACCGGCCCGTTAACCTTTCCCGCGTAGCCCAACCATTTGAATTTAGCTTTTTCTATTTAAGTTCAAACATAGTTCTATACCTAGTTTCAAAAATCAACCCAGCTCGATTCATTGAACCAAATTGAATGAAACCAATTTTGTTAGAAAGGTTTTGAAATGCTTAATCCAAGCCCGTTGGATTCCAATCATTTGAATCTATAGATCAACCTTGGTAAAAATAACAAGGCAGAACCTTTTATGCATTCAAATATTTTTCAAATTTAAACCATAATAGCTTTTGAGTTGATTCCAACTCTCAAAAATCATATTTGATCATACCTTTCAGAATATATAAAAAAACATGGGTTTACTTACAGAAATAATGTTCAAGTAATAAAAGAATGCCACATAGGCATTTCTAGTCATTTATTTTTAGTTAAAAATAAAAGGTTAAATCTTATTAAATTGTGACACCACTTTAAATCACATTCCCATGTATTGAAATATGTGGTGATGAAATGTGTCAACATGATCCCATGGTTGGTTTGGAGAATATTAAATCTTAAGTAGTTTTTCAATGAGTAGAAATTACTTTTTAAAAATAAAAGAAATAATCTTGTAATATTAGTGATGATGCTAGATCATCTATAGAACCCTTGTGTGTGATGATTGAAAGTAGTTAAGTATTGTTTGGTGATTGTGTACCTCGTATTTATTCATAGACGCTAGTACCGACCAAGGATACGAGGAGGAAGGAGGATACTACGAAGAAGAAGCTGAGGAGAACTTCAACCACTGCTCTACACAAGGCAAGCTAACACTTGCAAGATACTCTACTTTAGCAAGCTTATACTGATACTGATGCAAGCCTAATACTACTAGTTGATTTTGCAAGTGTGCTATACCTATGCAAGCAAATACTTGCTTGTTACCATGCCAACTATATGCCTTAAGCATATATGATCATACCCATTTGCTGATACCCCCTCCTAGTTTTACTTACAAGCTTTCTACTTTATTTCTTTATCAAAACTATTACTTAGAGTTTAGTTAAGTGATTTGTAGATTCTAGGAGGATAATTGAAGGTTGCATAAAGAGCATAAAATTTGGCCTAAGCTAGATAATCTTGATGTCATCCTAAGGCATGAGATTGAACTTAGTTAAACTCCACTAGTTTACCACCCCTCATTTAGTACTCACTCCCATTTGTAGATGCTAGTGCTAAGCATAAAACTTGATCAACTTTAGATGGGAATACTTGGTGGAAAAATGGTTATGAAAACCTTGGAATGATGGATCATTCTATTGAGATGTTTTGACATGTGTTTTCGAACACCAGATGATTTGGATGATGAAAATGTTAAGGCATGAGCCTTAGCCCTTTATAAAACTGATGGTTGTCTGGATGCGATACCATTCCAAATTTTACCGTACAACCACAATACCCGAGAATTGGGTAGGGCTTGACTGGAAACTTATATACCTTAGTATTGGTTCCCTCACGGCCAAGGTCTGAGCTGAGGCTACCTTGTGAAGATTGTCCACCTGTGCAGTACCCAAGATGACAGTTGGTCATGGTTGGGAGGCCAAACTCACAGGAGAGGTGCCTATACTAGGGCGTGTAATTGAAAGGTTAGGATTGATTATCCGCATAATGAGTATGGTGAATTCAGGATTTGTTCCTGACGGATGTATCGAATGTTGTGGTGAAAGTGTACAATCTCTGCAGAGTGTCAAACTATTCGAATAGTCGCGTCCGCGGTTATGGACAGTTGGAGTGGCCATACTGTTCCCCCGTCAGATGTTTTCAAAATGACTTGTGAAATGAATTGAGAATTTGACTTGACCACAACAGAGTTGTGATATGAAATACAGGTTCCCACTTAGGTGTTATAAAATTTCAACTAGCTTTTCTTGCTTCTGAACTTAGTAGAGGTAAATATGGCTTTTTGCAAAACAACCCTAGAGCTTAGTGTCCTACTACAAAAAAAAACCTTCGCTTGTTAGCATTAGTTTGCGAGTACTTAAAGAGTACTCATGTCTCTGTCCTTGGCTATTCCTGTGGCCAGACTATGAAGAGGAGTACCAGGAGGATGGACCCCAGGAAGTTTACGACAACTAGGATCATCTCCCATCGTCAGCATTGCCCGTGACCCCGAAGATGGAGGTTCGCTTACGCTACCGTTATTATTATGTTATTCCGCTGCTTGAGTTGTATTAAGAACTGGATCATGAGATCCTTATGTGTGTAAGACCTTATGTATGGTTTGTAATGGATGATGTACTGTGGTATCCAATTCTGTTATGTCTCGCAAAAATGGTAATCCTGGGATTGTGATGTATGGCATAACAGGCATCTGGGATTAAAAATCCGGGTGTTGACAAGTTGGTATCAGAGCCATCCTGACCATAGGAGACCCTAGTTAGACTGGACGTTTGAATCAAAAACTTAGTTTCAAAACCAAAGGAAGCAAATATTTAGAAAAACTTATTCCCATTCTTATCACCTTGATTCTTTCATAAAAAAATTCATGTTCCTCAAAAACTCTTGCAAAATACATAAAATTCGACACACTTGATCACTCTACTAACTTACTCATCCTATATTCTTTTAGATGGACGTGAAGTACAGAAAGTTTTATCAGTTGGGGAATGGAGGAGACCTTATCTTTGAGCGGGATTTGGACCAGCTTTCGGAACTTCTGGAGCGTCCGCGCCCCGAGTTCTTCGGAGCTCAGCTCAATGATCAAGGAGGAGAAGATCTGCAGTGGCTAATTGTTGCAACTCTCCGAGGAAAGATTGAACCTCCCACTGCCGAGGGAATTCAATTCACCTTAAGAGAGAACAACTGGCTCGATGGACTTGCCAGGGCCATGCAGGAAGCTCTTTCCCGTCTGTGTGGGCAGAGTATCAACCAGATCAAGTGAACCCGCTTTGAGTTTTGTCCAAGGCGTGATGCTAATGGACAACCACTAGAAACCCCATACCACCACGAGCTGAAGACCCAATTGGACCACCCCAGCTTCATGATGTACGATCGTCAGCAGGAATTGGACAATTTCCGTGACTACTCCAACCACAAGTCTGCCATCATCAAGACGAAGGATTAGACCATCGCCATGCTAGCAAAGGATCGCAAGACTCGCCGCTGTCAGCTCGATAAGAAGGAGTGCATCATTGCCCGTCTTTGCCGTCGTATCTCGGATTTGGAGGAGACCATCCACGAGAGAGACATGCAGTTAGAGGAAAGGGAGAATGCCGTAGAGGATCTTCGTGGAGACCCCTACTCCTATCTCAGCGATGATGATGATTTTCTGGAGGATCAGGCTATGGATTTCTTCACCGATGAGGATGACTTCGCTTTCATCAATGACGATGATGATGATGAGGATGACGACTACACCGACTCCGAGGAGTAGTAGCACTTGAGCACTAGCGTAGTGAGTTGTATTCGGTCCCACTGTATCGTAGTTTCCAGAATGGTTCTTAAAACCATCTACTTTTTCTTGTTTTGTGGTGTGTGTTTGTATCGTGTGCTATGAATGAATGAAAGAAAAGCAAGTTGCTAAAAAAATCCGAGTCAAACTTTAAAAACTTTTCAAAGTCCGGAACCTTAGAAATTTCCCTCTTTTCTCATGATCTATCTCAATCTTCAGATGCCACGCAGAGGAAGTGGTTCATCCCCGGACCCGATGTTGCAGATCCTGCAAATGTTGGTTTTTGACCGCGAAGCTGAAAGAGCCGAACGTCAAGCCAACCTAGCCACCCTTCAGCAGATAGCTCAACTAGCCCACAAAAATCAAGGCCACGGAAACCAGGACAACCATGGATCTAAGCTCAAAAGTTTCTAGAACACCAACCCACCTGTTTTCACTAAGTCGGAAGAGCCCCTAGACGCCGATGATTGGCTGCAAACCATGGAAAATAACCTATAAGTCGCCGGAGTGGAAGCCAACGAGAAAGTTTTGTTTGCCACCCACTATCTAGCCGGAGATGCAAAAACATGGTGGAACAGCGTTCGTGCAATGACCGGAGGGCAGATGATGACCTGAGAGGAATTCAAGGTCAAGTTCAGCAGAACCCATGTGCCACCGGGTTTGATCAAGAGAATGAGATATGAGTTCAGAGAACTGAAGCAAGGAAGGATGACCGTAGTGGAATACCATGAAAAAATCTTGTCGTTAGCTAGGTATGCCCCAGATGAGATCGACACCGAAGCCAAGAAGAAGGAGAGATTCCTGAATGGTCTGCACGATGAGATGCAAACTATGTTAGTCAATATCCCCTTTGCTGATATTGAAGCCCTTTTCGAATCTGCCATCCAGATGGAAGTAAAGATCAACCAAGCCAATGAGAACCGCAAGCGTCGCATGATGCATTAACCAGGAACCCATCAGACCCCAAAGTATCGCCCTAACCCATCTCCAGGATTTGCCCCGAGAACCAACAGACCCTCGATGAACCGTCCCACCTATCCCAACCGTGGAAAACCAAGGCCCGGAGGAAATTACAACAACCCCGGCAACTCTGGCACTTTTAACCGTGCACCACCCAAGTTCAACAACAACAATGCTGCCGCCAACACCAACACCGCCCCAAGGACTGGAAGCAATGTTGTGCCTGTTGCAGCAAAGGACAAGTCACAAGTAACTTGTTATGACTGTGGAAATAAGGGTCACTACTCCAACGAGCTCCCCAACAATAAGAATGCCGCATCCCCCAATGCAAATGCCCCAGCTCAGTAGCAGCGTCGTGTTCAGCCAGGAAGGTGATTTTCCCCAGGGAACTCGCTCAACCGCAATGGCCGTATTTTTCTCATGCATGCTGAAGAAGCCCAGGAAGCGCCAGACGTCGTGCTGGGTATGTTTTCTGTTAATTCAGTACTTGCTCGAGTGTTGTTTGATTCTGGTGCATCGCACTCATTTGTCACCGAAGAATTTTCCCGCACTAGAAAGATCCAACCAACAAAACTGAAGCATGTTATGATTGTTCAAATCCCCAGTTCAACCACCAAAGCTAGGCAAATTTGCAAAGCCGTCCCCATCCGAATCCATGGCATAGACTTTTATGCTAATCTGATAGTACTCGGAACTAAAGGTTTGGAAGTAGTACTAGGAATGGATTGGATGTCCAAACATAAAGGATTGATTGATTGTGCCAAAAAAGCCATAACCATGACCAGTATAGCCGAAATATCAGTCGAGCATATATCTGAAACCTTACTTCACCAATTCAAGTGCAACAAGAGTATAGCCCAACCTACCATTGACCAAGTCCGGATAGTCTGTGAATACCCAGATGTATTTCCAGATGTTTTGCCCGGTATGCCCCCAGATCGGGATATCGAGTTTATCATTGAACTAATCCCTGGAACCGGACCCATAGCCCAGAGACCCTATAGTATGAACCCGTCTGAACTAGCAGAACTGAGGTAGATACTAGATTCCATGTTGGAAATTGGATTAATTCAACCAAGTGCGTCACCATGGAGATCACCTGTCTTATTTGTGGACAAGAAGGATGGAGGTAACCATTTATGTACGGATTACCGGAAGTTGAATGATGTCACCATCAAGAACAAGTACCCATTACCCAAGATAGAAGATTTGTTTGAACAGTTGACCGGTGCCAAAGTGTTTTCTAAGATTGATCTTAGAACAGGCTATCATCAACTCAAGATTCGCGCAGAGGATATTCCAAAGACTGCCTTTACCACCAGATATGGATTATACGAGTATACCGTCATGTATTTTGGATTAACCAATGCCCCCGCTTATTTCATGAATCTCATGAATAAGATTTTTATGGACTTCCTGGATAAGTTTGTCGTTATTTTCATCGACGACATTCTAATTTATTCCAAATCAGAAGAAGAACATGAGCTACACCTAAGGACCATTCTTGGAACCCTTAGAGAGCATCAGTTGTATGCCAAGTTTAGCAAATGTGAATTCTGGTTACAGGAGGTAGGATTCCTAGGCCACATTGTATCAGCTGGAGGAATTGCCGTTGACCCTGCAAAGGTGAAAGATGTCGAAGATTGGCAAGCCCCAACCACTCGAACCCAAGTTCGTGCATTTCTCGGATTGGCGGGATATTATCGCAAGTTCGTAGAAGGATTATCGAGTATCACCAGACCCATGACCCAATCGCTGAAGAAGGACAAGAAATTTGAATGGACCGACAAATGTGAAGCGAGTTTTCAAGAACTCAAGAGGAGATTGATTTCAGCCCCAATCTTAATCATGCCGGATATCACAAAGCCCTTCGACGTGTATTGTGACGCATCCAAGATCGGTCTCGGATGTGTGCTAATGCAAGAAGGCAAAGTTATATCTTATCTATCTCGACAACTAAAACAACATGAGCAAAATTACCCAACCCATGACCTCAAACTCGCAGCCGTAGTTCTAGCCCTAAAGACATGGAGGCATTACATGATGGGAAATCATTGTGAAATATATTCAGATCACAAGAGCCTGAAGTATATATTCACTCAGAAGGAGCTGAATATGAGACAGAGAAGATGGATTGCGCTAATCAAGGATTACGATCTGGACATTCACTATCACGCTGGTAAAGCCAATGTGGTAGCAGATGCCCTTAGCAGATTGTCGTGCCGCTAGAACTCCATGATTTTAAAGGAGCAACCAAGTTTGCACAAAGAGATGGAAGATTTTCGAATGGAATTAGTGAGTAAAGGATTTTTGGCTAGCATAGAACTTCAACCCACTTTGATCAGCCAGATCAAAGAGGCGCAGAAAGGAAATGCTAGTATCGACAGAATTAAGCGTCGTATCGGTACAAGCAAAGTATCCGGATTCACCGAAGACGAAGAAGGAGTTATGTGGTACAAAGGACGCCTTTGTGTACCAGCAGATTCTGAGTTGAAGGAAGTTATTCTCAAGGAAGCTCATGATACTCTTTATTCTATCCACCCCGGAGGAACAAAGATGTGTCAAGATTTGAAAGAGCAATTTTGGTGGCATAAGATGAAGAGGGAAATCGGAAGCTATATCGCCAAGTGTGATATATGTCAGCGAGTTAAGGCAGGACATCAAAGACCCGCTGGATTGTTGCAACCATTGCAGATTCCAGAATGGAAATGGGATTCCGTTGGAATGGACTTTATCACTGGATTGCCTACTTCTAGTAGGGGAAATGACTCTATCTGGGTCATAGTGGACAGTGTTGGAGATATGCCCAAGAGGCAATAATAAAGTGGGTTATTATGATATCTTCATACTTATGATAAATGTTTACATACCATGCTATAATTGTATTAACAGGAAACACTAATACTTGTGTGATTTGTAAACATAAAAGAGTCCATAGTAAAGCCTCTTGTTAAACTAGCTTGTTGGTTAATATATGATCATGGTTTCCTGATCATGAACATAGAGATGTTATTAACAACAGGGTCATATCATTAGGAGAATGATGTGATGGACATACTCCTATAGATAAGCGTAGCATAAAGACCAAGTCATTTTAATAGTTCAATTGCTATATGCTTTCTGATACATAGTAACCTAATTCCTTCGACCATGAGATCATGCATATCACCTTTACCGGATGGATGCTTTGATGACATCAAACACCACACCGTAACTGGGTGGCTATAAAGGTGGCATTGAGTGTTTGGAAAGTATGGGTTGAGGCACATGGATCAAGAGTGGGATTTGTCCATCCATATGACGGATAGATATACTCTGGGCCCTCTCGGTGGAATGTCATCCAATTAGCTTGCAAGCATGTGACTGGCTCACAAGGGATCACATACCACGGGAACGAGAAAAGAGTACTTATCGGTAACGAGGTTGAACTAGGTATCCAGAGATACCGACGATCATAACCTCGGATAAGTAAACTATCGTGAGACAAAGGGAAATTGGTATCGTATGTAAGTCGTTCATTCGATCGCAAAGTAATCGTAGAAATATGTGGGAGCCATATGAATTTCCAGATTCCTCTATTGGTTATTGATCGGATAAGTGTCTCGATCATGTCCGCATAATTCACGAACCGTAGGGAAACACACTTAAGGATTCGATGTTGTTGAGTAGTTATGGAATGATGAGTAAGAGACTGAATGTTGTTCGGAGTCTCGGATGGGATCCGGGATATCACGAGGAGATCCGGAGAATAAGATTCATATAAGGAAAGTCCTGTTTCGGAGTTGGAGAGTGGTTCCGGTGTTTTCATCGGGAATGTTCTAGAAGGTTCCGGAATGTCCGGCACTCCGGAGGGGAAGGGTACATGAATGTGTTATATCAAGTTGGTATGATTGCATTATGTACTTGGTGTCATCGATGTACCAAATGGAGGGTTTTATTCAAATCCTAGTTTGAAAAGTCAAACGGCTAGTTTGAAAGTCAAACGGCTAGTTTTGGGAAAGAGGAGAAGGAGGTTTGAAACCGACTTGGGGGAGGAGTTCCTCCTCCCACCGCCGGCCCACCTTGGGTCCGAGTTGGGGAGGGACTCCCCTCCCCAGGCGCGCCTCCCTCCACCTATAAGAGGAGGGGCAGGGCTCCCCTCCTAGACACACAAGTTGCCTCCCTCTAAACCTAAACCCTAGCCACAGCCTAGGGATTTCTCCCAAGCCGCCGAGTTAGAGCTTCTAATTGCCCTAGCCGCTGGTTTAGCCCCTTCTAATCGGTGTGTCTAAACCCTAGATCACCAAGGCTCTCTCATAGTCCACCATACTCGCTCCGGCTTAAGGCGAAGCCCTGCGAGATCTCCCCTCTACTTCCGGTACCACGCCGTCGTGCTGCCGGAATCGCGAGGAGAGTGCTACAACCTCCGCTGCCTGCTGGAACAAGGGAGAGGAAGGTCTTCATCGAGTACCGAACGTGTGACCGACTGCGGAAGCGCTGCCGGAACGCAGCGCCGGAAGGATCGTCTACGCGATCTTGAGATCGAGAGTGTACGACTACATCATCCACGAGAATCTGCTCTCGTTAACTGCTTTGGAATCTTCGAGGGTGAGTTCCTCTATCAACTCGTTGCTACAATCTAGTAGATAGATCTTGGCTTGTTTGTTTGTATGCGGTAGAAAATTTTGTTTTCCATGCTACGAACCCCTACAGACAGATTGTCCAAAGTCGCCCATTTCTTACCCGTCAAGACCACATATCAGAGTTCGAAGCTAGCGGAGTTATACATCGCTAGAATCGTCAGTTTGCCTGGAGTCCCAAAGAACATCGTATCAGATCGAGGAACTCAGTTTACCTCGAGATTCTGGAAGAAAGTCCAAGAAGGTTTAGGAACCCGCCTAGATTTCAGCACCGCGTATCACCTCAGACCGGTGGACAAACGGAGCGAGTGAATCAAATACTCGAAGATATGCTAAGAGCCTGTGTATTAGAATATGGATCTAAGTGGGAAGACTGTCTGCCGTTTGTAGAATTTTCGTACAACAATAGTTATCAAGCTAGTTTGCAAATGGCCCCATTTGAATTTATGTATGGAAGGAAGTGTCGCACCCCTTTGAACCGGTCATAAGTAGGAGAGGGTCAGATTTTCGGACCCGATATCCTACGAGAAGCAGAAGAGAAGGTTCACAAGATTCGTGAGCACCTCAAGATAGCCCAGTCTAGACAGAAGAGTTACGTCGACAAGAGACGTCAAGACCTCGCCTTCAACAATAGGAGATTTTGTATATCTGAAAGTGTCGCCATTGAAGGGAATGAAGCGTTTCCAGCTGAAAGGAAAGTTAGCCCCCAGATATATCGGGCCTTTCAAGATTCCGAATCGTCGAGGAGAAGTGTCGTATCAATTGGAACTACCCGAGGAGATATCAGTCGTGCACAATGTGTTCCATATCTCATTACTTCGCAAGTGCCTCGAAGTTCCGGAGAAGACTGAAGTGTTCAAGAATATTAATCACCGGACCATAGAAATCAACGATGACCTGACATATCCCGAAGTACCCATCCGTATTTTGGAAGAAGCTTTCAGAATTACCAGAATCCGAAGCATCAAGTTTCTCAAGATTCAGTGGAGCAACCACACAGAAGAGGAAGCTACCTGGGAGCGCGAAGATCACATCAGGACGGAGTTTCCCGATCTCTTCAAATCCTAGGTAATATTTTTCGTCCTTTTTCAAATCTCGGGACGAGATTTTGTTTAAGGGGGAAAGGTTTGTAACATCCCAAAAATATTAAACTAGAATCATCAAACTCTAATCACCAAAATTAGGGTTAACAAAAACTTTTCCAATTAAAATATGAAAGCATTCATATGTGTATGTATTAAAATGTGGATTCTTTTGAATTGCCATGATTATGTGTTTCTTTGCTTGTAAAATGATTCTTAGGTGAAATAAAAATCATCTAAACAATCCCCAAACTTCTCCCAAAGACAAACAAATCAAAACCATCAACTTAAGTGAATGGTCACTTTTGCCAATTTAACTCCCATGCCTACTTTGGCTATCTCTAACTTTCAGAACTTAATAGAAAATTGTTTGGATCTTTGCACCCCTTTATAGTACTCATAACAAAGTACCAAGGCCCACATTGTGATCATCCAAAAACATTTAAATGCATAGTTTAAATGACAGTTTAAAATTGAATCTACATCATATGAGAAGATCCCACTTTTTTCAAAAACCACTCAAACAAGCTCAACTTTCAAAACCCAAGCATCTACAGACTCACCAGCACATGCCTAGCACACCCACAAAAAGCCTTTTCAAAATTCAAAACTTGAATTCATGTGGCCATTTCATCAAACACCTTGCAGATACAAATCAAACAAAATCAAAACACTATAGTGTGCAGTGATTCTGGCCTAACTTGTCCCCTCTATGGACATCACTAGCCTGAATAGATCATCTAACAACCATAACTAATCTCTAGCACTACTCTAAGCTAGCCATTGTCATCAATGGTGAGCAGGCCGAGTGCACCATTGCCACCCTATGGTCGACAGCAAGCTACAAGCAGCACTAGCCTCGCCAACCTTGTCTAGGAGCAAGCTAGCACCCTACCGCCACTCCCTGTCCCCGCCGCGAGCGGTGCCAGCTCCTGGACCACACACACAGACCATGCCAACCTTCTCTGCAACCATGCCGAGAGCGCGCCCCGTGCGCCACGCTCGACAGACGCCCACAGACCGCGCCGTCCTCGCCGCGTGCACGCGTGATCACCACCGTCCCAGCAACCCCGCGGACACGCCCGTTCGCCGCCGCGCAGACCACGCGCGCTGTGCGCCATTAAAACTCCCGTCGGGCATGCGCAGAGCACCGCAGCGTTCCGACCGATCAGCACCGCCCCACGCCTCTCCACCACGTCGTTGAGCTTCGCCAGGGAGCACAGCACCGCCCCCTACCGTTGCCCACGTCGATAGCCCTCTGTGCCGTCGACCACGACGAGCTCAGTTTGCGCCCTTCGGTCCCCTCTCGCCACTATAAATAGAGGCCTCCCCCGCTCTAATTCTTCACACCACCTCACTCCCCTCACCTCACTGATCGTTCCAGCCCATTCCCGGAGCAAGGCGAGCAGCGCATCGTCGGAATTGCGCCGGAGCAGGCCGCCTCTGGAGAAGAAGGGAGCCGTCGATTTCGTCCACCCCAAGAGGAGCTGCCGGTACCAGGAGGTTCGCCGTCGTTGACTTCGTCGTTCGCCCGCATCGCCGACCCTCGCCTGAGCCCCGGTGAGCCTCCCACGACCCCCACTGAGCCGCTAGGGTTTGAGATCGCCGGTGACTAGTTCATCGTCGAAGACGACCCTCAGCCGTTGATCTTACTTCTAATCCAACGCACCACATCGCCCCGTACCGCTTCGCGTGTTAAGAGTCGCTGACCAGTAGACCCGCTCTGTCAGTTGCGCCCCGCGCCATGGACTGACACTGGGCCGGCCCGTTAACCATTCCCGCGCAGCCCAACCATTTGAATTTAGCCTTTTCTATTTAAGTTCAAACATAGTTCTATACCTAGTTTCAAAAATCAACCCAGCTCGATTCATTGAACCAAATTGAATGAAACCAATTTTGTTAGAAAGGTTTTGAAATGCTTAATCCAAGCCCGTTGGATTCCAATCATTTGAATCTATAGATCAACCTTGGTAAAAATAACAAGGAAGAACCTTTTCTGCATTCAAACATTTTTCAAATTTAAACGATAATAGCTTTTGAGTTGATTCCAACTCTCAAAAATCATATTTGATCATACCTTTCAGAATATATAAAAACATATGGGTTTACTTACAGAAATAATGTTCAAGTAATAAAATAATGCCACATAGGCATTTCTAGTCATTTATTTTTAGTTAAAATAAAAGGTTAAATCTTATTAAATTGTGACACCACTTTAAATCACATTCCCATGTACTGAAATATGTGGTGATGACATGTGTCAACATGATCCCATGTTTGGTTTGGAGAATATTAAATCTTAAGTAGTTTTTCAATGAGTAGAAATTACTTTTCTAAAAATAAAAGAAATAATCTTGTAATATTAGTGATGATGCTAGATCATCTATAGAACCCTTGTGTGTGATGATTGAAAGTAATTAAGTATTGTTTGGTGATTGTGTACCTCGTATTTATTCATAGACGCTAGTACTGACCAAGGATACTAGGAGGAAGGAGGATAGTACGAAGAAGAAGCCGAGGAGAACTTCAACCACTGCTCTGCACAAGGCAAGCTAACACTTGCAAGATACTCTACTTTAGCAAGCTTATAATGATACTGATGCAAGCCTAATACTACTAGTTGATTGTGCAAGTTAACACTTGCAAGATACTATACCTATGCAAGCAAATACTTGCTTGTTACCATGCCAACTATATGCCTTAAGCATATATGATCATACCCATTTGCTGATACCCCCTCCTAGTTTTACTTACAAGCTTTCTACTTTATTTCTTTATCAAAACTATTACTTAGAGTTTACTTAAGTGATTTGTAGATTCTAGGAGGATAATTGAAGGTTGCATAAAGAGCATAAAATTTGGCCTAAGCTAGATAATCTTGATATCATCCTAAGGCATGAGATTGAACTTAGTTAAGCTCCACTAGTTTACCTCCCCTCATTTAGTACTCACTCCCATTTGTAGATGCTAGTGCTAAGCATAAAACTTGATCAACTTTAGATGGGAATACTTGGTGGAAAAATGGTTATGAAAACATTGGAATGATGGATCATTCTACTGAGATGTTTTGACATGTGTTTCCGAACACCAGATGATTTGGATGATGAAAATGTTAAGGCATGAGCCTTAGCCCTTTATAAAACTGATGGTTGTCTGGATGCGATACCATTCCAAATTTTACCGTACAACCACAATACCCGAGAATTGGGTAGGGCTTGACTGGAAACTTATATACATTAGTATTGGTTCCCTCACGACCAAGGTCTGAGCTGAGGCTACCTTGTGAAGATTGTCCACCTGTGCAGTACCCAAGATGACAGTTGGTCATGGTTGGGAGGTCAAACTCACAGGAGAGGTGCCTATACTAGGGCGTGTAATTGAAAGGTTAGGATTGATTATCCGCATACTGAGTATGGTGAATTCAGGATTTGTTCCTGACGGATGTATCGAATGTTGTGGTGAAAGTGTACAATATCTGCAGAGTGTCAAACTATTCGAATAGCCGCGTCCGCGGTTATGGACAGTTGGAGTGGCCATACTGTTCCCCCATCAGATGTTTTCAAAATGACTTGTGAAATGAATTGAGAATTTGACTTGACCACAACAGAGTTGTGATATGAAATACAAGTTCCCACTTAGGTGTTATAAAATTTCAACTAGCTTTTCTTGCTTCTGAACTTAGTAGAGGTAAATCTGGATTTTTGCAAAACAACCCTATAGCTTAGTGTCCTACTACAAAAAAAAACCTTCGCTTGTTAGTATTAGTTTGCAAGTACTTAAAGAGTACTCATGGCTCTGTCCCTGGCTATTCCTGTGGCCTGACTATGAAGAGGAGTACCAGGAGGATGGACCCCAGGAAGGTTACGACAACTAGGATCATCTCCCATCGTCAGCATTGCCTGTGACCCCGAAGATGGAGCTTCGCTTACGCTACCATTATTATTACGTTATTCCGCTGCTTGAGTTGTATTAAGAACTGAATCATGAGATCCTTATTTGTGTAAGACCTTATGTATGGTTTGTAATGGATGATGTACTGTGGTATCGAATACTGTTATGTCTCGCAAAAATGGTAATCCTGGGATTGTGATGTATGGCATAACAGGCATCTGGGATTAAAAATCCGGGTGTTGATAGTTGTCCTCGGGCTTCGATCTCGATCTTGATCTCGATATCATATTCTATCGAGGAAGAACCAAACACCGGAAAGAAAGGAAACAATCAACACACGGCATCGATGCAACTCAAGCAAGTATGATGATATGACAAGTTGATTAGTACTTAAATGTAACCCTAAGACATGCTCGACAATTTAATCGGGGTTCCGAGAGGTGAAAACCCTAACTCGGGAAAACTCCGGATGTCTATGAGAGGGGTTGCTAAGCTCTTCTAATTAGACTTTTCATTTAAGTTGTTGATCAATGCATTATTATATCTTAGTTAGATAGATTTCATTTTTCTGAACATTTTGATATATTTTTTGTATTTTTCTGACTTATAATTAAAAAGATATTGAATTTACAATATTCAAAACAATTTCTAAAATCATTAAACCTTTTCTTAATTTAAATAAAACTGGAACTACTATTTACATCGAGGGTTGGGCTAGCCCTAGAGACAGACAGGTGGGGCACTAGCCACCTGAGCCTCCATGCAGGCAAAGTGGGACAGGGGGCCGGTTTGTTATTCTCACGGAGGCAGTAGCTAGCCTGAGAGGATAACGAGTGGTCCTGAGCCACGCAGGCGCCACGTGGACGCCACATGGGTGCCATGTTTGCTCGCCGGCCAATGGGCCAGGCGGCGGTGGCAGACGACGGCGGAAGGCGAGCGGGGTTGCGGGGTTAGGTGTGTTCGACGCAAAGCAACATGAGGGAGCGACCAGCATAGGCTTCGCCCGTTTTGGGTCACCGGAGTTTCACCGGCGACCATGTACTGCGGCGGTGGCAGGCGGTGCACGACGGCAGAGCGCTAGGGAGGGGTAGTAAGATTGGAGAGAGGTCCTTGTGGACCAAGACCTCACCGGGATCGCGATGGTAGGGTCGAGTCGGTCGGCGGAGCTCGGAATCGACGGCTAGGATGACGGCAAGCTCGTCGGAGGCCAGGAAGACGAATTCGATTGCAGGCGACAAAGACCTTCTCGACTCGATTCCTTCAGCGAGAATACTCAAGGCGGCGAGAAGAAGACGCGTGCAAGATCAACGGAGCATGGGGGTGGCTAGAACGGCGACGTCCAGCGGCGGTCGTACGGCTAGGGTCCGGTGCTTGCGGGAAGAAAGGGAGGGAGCACTGGGGAAGAGTGAGAGGATAAGGGAGAGGGAGGCGTCGGCGCGGGATCTTATCCTCACCCTAGAGCGGCGGACGGCAGCACGGATCACGGCGCGGCGGCCGACGACGGCGTCGGCGACACGCAGGTGCATGCCTGCCTGGGGAAGACGACAGGGAGAAGGAGTGAAGCGATATGGGCCAGTTGGGCCGCGGCTGGGCCTGCTGGGCTACGGTTTGCTATGGTGTGCGACATGCAGAGGGGAGAGGGGAGCTGGGCTGGGCCTGGCACGACTGCTGCTATATTTTTTATCAGAATCTATTTTTTATTTCTGATTTCACTTCTTCTTTTGAATTTTCATTTTGTAATATGTTTTGAATAATGTCAAAATACAGAAGCTTTTATAAATTACACAAACTATTGTGGGGCTCCACATTTTGGCACTTTTCAAACATTTTCAAAACCACTTTGAAGGAATTTCAAAGAGAGAGGAGATATTAGGGTTTTGGGATTTTGGTCCTTAGTTTCTTGCATGAAATTTTATTAGATGATGATCATGATGCACAATCAAACCCTAAATAATGATTTACTAAAAGTGGGGTGTTACAACTCTATCCCCCTTACGAGAATCTCGACCCGAGATTCCAAAGATAGGAAAATAGACGGAGAGATAAAGAAACAGGGTCACTCTAAAGATAAGAGGGAAACACACTAAGCAACACACAACGTATCTCATGGTCAACACATGAATGGAGTGTTCAGAAACAACTCTGAGATGACAAACATGAAACACGTCAAGGTAATGGAGGAAACAAGGGGAGATGGTTTAAAGTTGTTGGATGATGGTCTTCATAAGGATTGAGACCATGGAGCTTATAGAGGAGTTTAAGCTTCTGAAAAGGAAGGTTCCAACAGAAATAACATTACCACAGACTTCGATAGGGAACCTCTACTAAATGACTTAAATAGAGATCTCAGGTTGCAGAGATGTGGATCAACAAAACCAAGCTATTGAACTACTTTTGACATAGAAGGGTCGCTCTTTCATCCAACAGAAGGCCAAGACATAAATGTGTTTTAGTGGAGAGGACTCGTATGAGTCACAAGGAACATGTAACAAGAGGAACTGCTGACTAGCAAAATCATATTCACTCTTAAAACATGACTAAGAAAACGAAGGAAACTCTTTATTCATCCAAGACTATCAAGATCCTTGCCAAGATCGTGATATCACTTTACACCACTAGACTAATTGGTAAGAGGATTCCTGATAACACGAGAAGAAAGAAACTTCATTCTTAGACTTCAATTACTTGGCACAACAAAATGCTTGCCAACATAAGAGGGTCTGGAGTATTGACCGAGAGACATTTAGCAACACTACTTTAAATGTTCTCCTCGATGTTCGGGAAAACAAACATCAAGTAAAGGTCGGACTTCGGATACAAAGGAAACCATGAGCACAACTCCTATAGTCAAATTATAGAGGAAGCCTCATGAAGAGTGGTTGTTACTGCTGATTTAAAAGAATATGACAATAGGTCTTTCCGGCTAAGTGTGTCAACCATTACATAAATCTTGCCAGATTTACAAAGAGACCTATGTCAAAACCTTGAGGAGCACCAACCATCATTTCTGCTTGAGATTCAGATTTGGTTAGGTGGTATAATATTTCAGACTCAGCATGTCCGAATAGAAAGTTTGCAACATTTACCGCAAAGGTAAAGTTACTAGATTCCCAAGATAGGAACTACAGTGTAAAGCTCCAAAATATGAGCTAGATTGTTAGACCTATGCATTAGCAACTTGTCGAAAGACAACTGCACACACATAAAGTACTGATAATCAAACACACATGTGTCCTTAAGGAAAGGAGTTAACTTTACTCTAATCCATGGCGATATCTTTCAACAATTGCACATGAATCTGAGAAGGTTATGTCTAACATCCATAACACATACTTTGAGATGACTCAAAGACGGTTCTCAAAATTTTCCAACATTAATGCCAATTGTTCCATATGAATCTAAATTACATGGAGGAGATGAGGATGTCATCGATGGGCTCAATAACAAATTTATCAAAACACTCTGGTAAGATGGACTCGTATGCTGCACAAACAAGGCAAAATACTGGTCAGACCAAAGAACATGAAGAGGTACACAAGTGAAATATCACAAGCATAAACACCATCAAGATAGTCCTTGGAACTTAGTTTGATTTGACAATAACCCAAATCAAATCAAAGGCGGGGAAGATAACATATCCACAAAGGAAATATTATCATTCTTCAGCACAACAAAACTAGACATCCCTTTAAGAAGGAACCAAGTCGGATAGAACTTTTGTCTTACAACTCTCCAAGTTGTTGTTTAAGCTTGGCCAACTAGTTCAGGGGTATCCAGTACAGATCTTTAGAGAAAAGAGCAGTTTAGAGAACCTGCTTGCTCAAGAAATTGACAACACGGTCATGTGGCAACATGGCGGTACTTCTAGTAGACATCTAGAATATCACGGACCACCGATATGTCACTTAGTTCCAGAGGAATCTTGCTTGGTAAAGAAAGAAGACATAGTCTCAGAGCTTTGGCACAAGCCTAACTCTTTGTTCGAAGAGAGTGCACCAGAATAATGTACTTGGTAGAACAATCATCCTTTGCTTAGTGATCGGGTTAACCAATCACGCTGAGAATGACACAAATGTCCTTAGAGTTCAAAACAATAATAATTGCTAAGAATCTCAGATGGCCACATTGTTACGCACACGCATCACTCACGAGCGCAAAATCTTGAGGGAGGGAGGGTAAATATGTGTAGGAGCACCACTTCATTAAGGGGTCATGAAACTCGGCACAACCTCTTAGTATAAAAGAGTGTGACACTTTAAGATAGAACAGATAGAAGCTAGTTAATACCTCTTGATCTGCGGATTACAACACTTTGACCTGGTCCTAGATACGACGAGGTACTGGAGTTTGTTTCTCCTAGACATTCCGAAATGGTTTGTCTTGACGGACCACAAGAGTATCTTGCATCAGAAGACACTGATGCACATTTACTACTTTGCTACCAACTGGTAGACAAAGGTCGGAAAATAACAAGGGGAAAAGAACATGCTCAGGATGGAATCCCAAGATGTAGATGCATAAGTCAACAACCTTCCAAAAACCAATGCAAAGGATGGTAAGGTGTGGCAGAGTCACAAGGGTAGATGCGAGACTCACGAGGAGTACTCTTGTCGTGATCTATTTGGTTCCATTAAAGAACATCTGCCATAGCATGTGGTAGGAGAAGTCCTTAATTGTCACAATTCAATCGCGACAATAACCACAAGCTTGAAGGCTAGAATTGTAGTACCATCCATCCTGAGGTAATGTGTAACATTAACGACAGGGGTCAAAGGAAGGATCTTGGATTAAAGGTCAGCTTCATGTACAAGATTCACAACATCAGAATCCAGCACAATCAGGGATCTTAAGTTCAAGTCCAAGGGTTAAAACCCGATAAAATAATAATTAATACTTGAGTGACATGGAGTACACTGCAAGATAGTAATCATGAGGTAGATTCCAAGAGAAGAAACAACTTCTAAAGTACCCAAACAAACGAAAAGGAGGCACACAAGGCGAAAGGAAACCTCGAAGCCTATAGCAGAACACTGTGGAACAAACAATATAACATTGTGGGTCCAAAGGATAGAGAAATCATGATGGAAACGGATCTCTCATGTGAACAAGAGCAAAGGGAACAAGGGATACACAACACACACAACTATAGAGAACTCAACGCTAGGTTAACTGGTTGAGAAATGCCATGCCCAAAAGGAACCTAAACTTTGAAAGACTAGAAGAGATATCAAAACTTTTACAAAATCAACACTAGATAAGATAACCCAGAGTTAGGGCGAAACTGGATAAGAAAAAAAGAAGCATACTAGAGTTTTTGCAAATACTTTTTATCTTTTAAAGTAGTTTTCACAACCACTAGACTCAACATCGACCAATAGCAAGGTTTTCCTACGGTCGGTACTGCTCTGATACCAAGAACTATGACACCCCCGGGATCAGGGCTAAACAAATCCCAGACCTCCGTCTGACATAAGCTTAACCTTGAGCTCGAGGATATCCAGTGGAGAATCGGTAACACAACAGTGTCCCTACGACACAAAGTTTATTACAGCAAGCTCATAACTGAGCAGAGAACCAAATTATTACAAGCAGAGGTCACTGACCACAAACATCAAACAACGGAAGGTAAATTATGCTATTAAGTATAGCAAACTTAACAAATGGCCTAAGAGGCCTGAAGCATAACGATGACGTCCCAGCCCATAAATTCCAGGCTGCCGGCCGGGAACCCCAAGCAACTTGTCGATGTCGATGTAGTACGAAACTTGTCTTCAGGGGAACACTTACTCTGCCAAAAGTATCAACAAAGCAAGGGGTGAGTACAGGGTGTACTCTGCAAGACTTATGGCTGGTGGAGTTGTTTTGCATTAAGCCATCTTTGTTTATAAAATGAGAGAGGGAAGAAGCTCGTCTAATCAGAATATTTTAAAAGGGGATAAGAGAGAGACGTCTCCAAAATATTGATCATCTTTTGATATCCACCAAGTCATCAGCATCTGAACTAGGATCACCCCCTCGTACCCATGAGGAAGCATCCTTAAGCACACGTTGATCTGCCAAGTTTTATGATTAGGTTATAGTTCTCTATGATCTTAGAATCTGGTCACCAAGCGTTCATAACCGTGAACACGGCTTTTCGAAAAGATTTAACCCTACAGGGGTGTACAACTTTACCCACACGTACCAACCGACTCTTAATGCCAGCGTTATTAGCCCTCTTCCTTAGAAGGACGACAGAGGGTGGTTGGCCACGACCTTTAGCTTGCTTTCGCCGAGACCATGAGTCACGCAATAAGTATTGTTCTGCCGTAATGGGTCAAATCCCGAAGTCGATTCTTACATATGTGAGGCGAGGTTGGTTTACCAGGGGCGCCATCAACCCCAGAGAAACCGTGGCCACGCTTCCCTACCTGTTATGAATGCACCTCCTTCACCTCCTCTTTCAAAAACGTTTTCAATGCGGATGTCGAATGGAACGCCCGAACTATGTGACTCATGGAATCTACTAGGCAAGTTAATCAGGCGAGGGTTTCCCAATCCCCGTGTGGTTGTACGCTCATCTCGGTTCCAAAGGCAAGAACTCAGGTCCTAGTGGTGGCGAGCATGGGACTAGAAAAACCACATCCCACCGTGGCCTCCCATACAAGCCTTAGCATTTTTAATCTCATATCACTGATCTCATCTCATCATGTTCTCCTGTCATACTAGATTCTCTGCATCTGATACATCATCTGGATGGACCAGAACTGGCAGCTATGCATGGCTAAGCAAGACTCAGATATAAGCTCTAGCAGTGCACACAAGCCAAACCTAGTTATGCTAGGAGCAGTGGATCGGGTAATATAAGCTCAAAGGAAGTAATGCAATAGATAGGATACTCTATCTATCGATAAAGGACCACAGTAGAATCGTATGCATCATGGCAGAATTGAAATTCTTTCGAAATCATAGGATTATATCATGATGGGGCTATGCTTGCCTTTGCCTGTTGATAATGGATAAACAGATCTTCGGGAATCTTGTACTTGACTTGGTTACAGTTGGTCAAGTATCGTTCGTCGATCTTCGATCTTAGATGATGTTTTCCTCGGGCTTCGATCTCAATCTCGATATCGTATTCTATCGAGGAAGAACCAAACACCGTAAAGAAAGGAAACAATCAACACATGGCATCGATGCAATGCTCAAGCAAGTATGATGATATAACAAGTTGATTAGTACTTAAATGTAACCCTAAGACATGCTCGATAATTTAATCGGGGTTCCGAGGGGTGAAAACCCTAACCCGGGAAAACTTTGGATGTATATGAAAGGGGTTGTTAAGCTCTTCTAATTAGACTTGTCATTTAAGTTGTTGATCAATTCATGATTATATCTTAGTTAGATAGGTTTCATTTTTCTGAACATTTTGATATATTATTTGTATTTTTCTGACTTATAATTAAAAAGATATTGAATTTACAATATTTAAAACAATTTCTGAAATTATTAAACCTTTTCTTAATTTAAATAAAACTAGAAATACTATTTACACAGATGGCTGGGCTAGCCCTAGAGACAGACAGGTGGGGCACTAGCCACCTTAGCCTCCACGCAGGCAAAGTGGGACAGGGGGGTTTGTTATTCTCACCGAGGCAGTAGCTAGCCTGAGAGGCCGACGAGTGGTCCTGAGCCACGCAGGAGCCACGTGGACGCCACACGGGCGCCACGTTGGCTCGCCGGCCAACGGGCCAGGCGGCGGTGGCAGACGACGGCAGAAGGCGAGCGGGGTTGCGGGGTTAGGTGTGTTCGACGCAAAGCAACATGAGGGAGCGACCAGCATAGGCTCCGCCAGTTTTGGGTCACCGGAGTGTCACCGACGACCATGTACTACGGCGGTGGCGGGCGGTGCACGACGGCAGAGCGCCAGGGAGGGGTAGTAAGACCGGAGAGAGGTCCTTGAGGACCAAGAGCTCACCAGGATCGCGATGGTAGGGTCAAATCGGTCGGAGGAGCTCGGAATCAACGGCTAGGACGACGGTAAGCTCGTCGGAGGCCAGGAAGACAACTTCGATTGCGGGCGACAGAGACCTTCTCGACTCAATTCCTTCAGCGAGAATACTCAAGGTGGCGAGAATAAGACGCGTGTAAGATCAACGGAGCATGGGGGTGGCCAGAACGGTGACGTCCAGCGGCGGCCGTACGGCTAGGGTTCGGTGCTTACGGGAAGAAAGGGAGGGAGCACTGGGGAAGAGTGAGAGGATAAGGGAGAGGGAGGCATCGGCGCGGGATATTATCCTCACCCTAGAGCGGCGGACGGCAGCACGAATCACGGTGCGGCGGCCGACGGCGGCGCCGACGACACGCATGTGCGTTCCTGCCTGGGGAAGACGACGGGGAGAAGGAGTGAAGCGGTACGGGCTAGCTAGGCCGCGGCTGGGCCTGCTGGGCTGCGGTTTGCTGCGGTGTGCGACATGCAGAGGGGAGAGGGGAGCTAGGCTGGGCCTGGCACGGCTGCTGCTATATTTTTTTATCAGAATCTGTTTTTCTATTTCTGATTTCACTTCTTCTTTTGAATTTTCATTTTGTAATCTATTTTGAATAATGTCAAAATACAGAAGCTTTTATAAATTACACAAACTACTGTGGGGCCCTCATAACCAATTGGGCTCCACATTTTGGCACTTTTCAAACATTTTCAAAACGACTTTGAAGGAATTTCAAAGAGAGAGAGAGAGGAGATATTAGGGTTTTAGGATTTGGTCCTTATTTTCTTGCATTAAATTTTATTAGATGATGATCATGATGCACAATCAAACCCTAAATAATGATTTACTAAAACTGGGGTGTTACAGTATTCTCCTTTGATGCTTTGTTTGGGTTGACTTGGCACATGCTCACACCATGTTATGACTCTAACAAGTCACCATTAGCCTCTATGATCATTTAGTCCTTTACTTGTAGCACCACTCTATGCTTTGATTAGTAATGTTTTGTTGCTCTGCATGATTATGGCCATTATTGCTCTCTTAGTTGGTTTCTCCCAGTCTTTTGCTAGCCTCCACTTGTATGAGTAAGCTCTACTCATGCTACCAACTCCCAAGAAACCAAGTTATTCCAAAGTGTCCACTATAAAATCCTATGCATGGTGTGTCACACCATTCCAAGTATATTCTTGTTTTCAGCTATCTTCCAATTAAAAACTATTTTGTTATGTGAAAACTTAGTGATTAAAGACCTCACGAACTTGATGGCACATTTTATATTCTTTGTCCATAATAAACTTGAACCATTGTGTCATCTATGTTGTATATGCTTGCACTTATACGTTGGAATTAGCAGAACCGTGCTGTCACGGGGAACGTTTTCAACATTGCATTTGTACTTTGTATTCAGTTGATATCATGATATTTTGTCTATGGATGTCACCGGTGTGAAATAAAGAGGGAACTTGTAAGTCCATGGAGTAAGTATTATATGTTAGAGAAATGCTTGGGCCGCTAGCCTAAGCCATGCCTAATCATGGTGGAAACCTGCAACATCGCCATAGTGAGCTATCTATGAAGCATCCTCAATAAATAGCTATGCATATAGTAAATAAAAAGATCACTGAGATGCTCATTGTCTGCTTGCCTTATCATTTTGGTTATGGGAAAGCTCCTGTACCATGTGCAAGGGGTACCCCGTTGGCGGTTCTCAATGATATGCAAATACTTACAATGACAAGAACTTACCTGTGACTGAAGTTGAGTATGCATGAGGTGTGTCGCTTGTATTCAAGGGACTTGAGATTGCCAACTTATAATTCGTCAAGCATATACTCCATCTTTGCCACTTTAACCTTAATCACTTCAAGATGCTTATGATAGGGGCAATGAGGGCTGAAAGCTAACAAGTACCATAATTTGTTTTGTATCTACTTTGCTTTGGTTTGTCTATACTTTGAGGTGTTTTTATATTTTTCTAGAACTAACCTATTAACAAATTACCATAGTGCCAGTTCCTGTTTTCTTCTGTTTTTGGAGTTGGAAGTCTCTATGAGTTATATTTGGAGTTGGATGTCTCTATGAAATTGTGGTGTTTGTTGGAACCATCTAGTGCTCAAGGTGACAGTGTGAGGTTATCTAGATTGGGGAAGGCGGACTTTGAGGTGTGCTGTTATAGACCTACCTTGGATTTGAGTGTCCAACCGGAGAGTAGTTAAGAGTAGTATCATGAAGAGAGGATATTTATATGATAGAGTGTTCACTAGTGAAAGTATGATCCCTAGTCCTTGCTTCTAAGCATTGAAACACCGTTTACATCTAGATCTGTTGCATGTTTGCTTGCTTTAGTCTTTGCCTCACCGTCAAGCTATTTTCTGGCACCGTTACCACTTGTATTTCACTATCTCTTCACTGAACTAGTGCACCTATATTGGGTGTGTTGGGGACACAAGAGACTTCTTGTATCTTGATTGCAGGGTTGCTTGAGAGGGAATACCTTTGACCACTTCCTACCTGAGTTCGATAAACCTTGGGTAATCCACTTAAGGGAAACTTGCTGCTGTTATACAAACCTCTGCACTTGGAGGCCCAACAACTGTCTACAAGAATAGAAGTGCGTAGACATCACTCGCCGGCCGTCTTCCAGGAGAGCCAGGCGAACGCTCGGCAGAGGTACTCCTCATTCCCCAAGTTCGACGGCGGGTTCAACCCGAACATGGTCTTCCCCTGCCCGGCGCTGCGCCCTCCTTTGGCCTTCAACATCGACATCAACAACCCCTACTCCACCTCTCCAGCATACGCAAGCCCCGTGATGCGCCACGACCCACTGCATTTCGGCGGAAGCTCGGCGGAAGCAACCTACGGCGAGGCCAACACACACAACATGTTCGGCGGAATGTCGGTCGGCCTTCCAGTCGGCATGATGGCCAAGACATACATGGAGGACATGATCTCCCAAGGCTCGGCCGCCAACCCCTCCTTCTTCACGCAAGAACAGTCCCGGGCCGATGCTGAACGCGGCATCGAGTCTCAGGATTTCGCTGACATCGACGCCGAGGAGATGCAGTCCGAGGACGCCGAGGGTGATGTCGTGCTTCTGGCGAAGGGCAAGAAGAAGTCGGGCACTTCGGCGTCGGAGGCGTGGATCAAGTGTACTGTGCCCGAGGATCTTTGTCTTGCCGAAGCCTAGAAAACGGTGAGTATGGATCCCATCACGGGTGCCAACCAGAATTCCGACAACTATTGGAGGCGCGTGAAGCTAGCGTTCGACGAGCGTAGCCTTTGCGACCCGAAGTATACCAAAATTCATATGGAGCGAGGGGAGAAGGCTATTGCCAACCATTGGGGGATCATCCAGCATGCGTGCAACAAGTGGCACAGTTGCGTGGAAGAGGTGGAACGGACAAAAGCCAGCGGGAAAACATGGACAACAAGGTATTCGCGAACACTAGCCGAAGTTATGACAAGCTCAAGCATATCTTGACACACTTTTTCTTCCACTTTGCAGCTTCTTCGTGCACTTGCTTTGTATCGAGAGGACATGAAGGCGGAGTTCAAGTTCCACAAGATCGAGAACTGCGAAAAATGGCAGGACACTCGCATGAGCCTCTCCAAGACCAAGGATGGCGTGTACAACCCAGAGGCCCCTCCCCCTGCTGTCGACGAAGGAAGGCCGGATATCGGCCAGAAGAAGGCAAAGATGCTCAAAGCCACCAGACCTCCCGCCGAGCGTCTCCATGCTTCCATCGAGAAGTGCATCCCCGACACGAGGGAGCACGCCGAGAGGAGGGCCGAGAAGAGCGACGAGAGGTGGGCGAGGCTACTCGTGACCTAGGGGAAAAGGTGGCCCTCCTCAAGGCCAACTACGTCGCCAAGAAGAGGAACACGGATCTTAAGTCCTGGTGGGCGGCGAGGACATATAGACGATGAGTTCGCCGGTCAAGGCCTGGTACATGGCGCACCGCCAGGTCATTATCCAGGCCAAGATCACGCATGCCGCTTCGCTGAACGCCACTTCTACGCCGAGCTCCGCTTCCACCTCCTCCAACCAGTCGGCGTCCGCCGGCGAGATGCCCGACCCCGCCGCATCGACCACGCCGCAGGAGCCCATCCCCATCGACGGCTGAGAGATAGCCGAGCCTTTTTACCTTGTTCTATAATAATTTGTCGCCGAACTTGTGGGCGTAATTTTGTCGAACACCTTTTGGCCGAGCTCTCGCCGGCAAGAACGATAAAAATTCGAATATGTCGCCGTTTTCTCGTCGTCTGAGAACTCGGCCTAGGAACGCGAGTGGAAAACTCGGTGTTCCCAGGCCGAAAACGAGTTTCGTCCGGCCAAAAAAAGATATGGATTTCGGACTGGAAACGCCCAACGAGTGAGGATACTCTAAAACTTGTGTCTATCCTAATGTGGACCCCCACCGTCATCACCTTCCTTCCTCAAAAAGTATTCATTGCTTTGCTTGGTTTTCTCTTTCTCTCTCCTCACGTTTTCTGTGGTAAATTAAATAAAAATAACCCAAAGTCGTAACCATTTCAACTATTAACCCTATTTGAAAATAAAATCAAACTGGATAACCCTTTTCTGCTACTCCCGCCCGCACGACACGCAAGCACTTGTGCAGCGCCAGCTAGGACGACGTCGCATGCCTGCCACGCTGTCTGGATGGGGCCCAGCGCCGCACAGCTGCCACGCTGGCTCGCATGTGCAGCGCCGTCAAGCCTGGCGCCGCATGCATGCCTGCTGCGCCACTCGGGCTGGCGCGGCACGCCTTTCCACGCTGGCTCCACGGGCCCCGGCAGCTTAAGTCTGGCGCCAGTCGGGGTGGCACCGCACCCTCCTGTGCCACGCCATGGTGGCTGGCGCCGCACGCCTGGAGACCTTAAGGTGGCGCTGGGTCGGCCCAGCCTGACCCTCTTCTCCATTTTCCTTCCTTTCCTCTCCCCTCACGAACAGAGACATGGCGGCGTCTAGGGTTCATGTCCCCCTCCTCTAATCCCTCCCCCAATTGCTCAGATCTTGAAGAATCCCTCCATTGATCTTGTTCTTCACCACATCCCCCAGGTATTCCTCTTAAATTTGTCCAAGAAATCTCTCATTTTGCCCTAATGTTGATGGTTTAGGGAAACCATAGTTTATCCAAAAATGAAGATATATAGTTGATTTGTTGATTACTTAGAAGTATAATAGATAAGATGGTAGTATGTTCATGTATAGGATGAGCTTTTAGTATGATTGAGGTTGGAAAATATATAGGATGAGCTTTTAGTATGTTTGTTGTAGATAATAATGTAGGAATATTCTTGCTTAGTAGTAATTGGTAATTGTTAGTAGTAAGTGGTAAGAATTAGTAGTAGTAATTGTTGTGGATAATAATGTGGGAAAGTATGTTTTTGGTCTAGATTGAAAATTATTGTTAGTACTAATTGGTAAGAATTCCTTATGTACATTTTGCTCTCATAGATGCTCACATATAAAATTAGGTCACAAAGAGATTCCCATATAGAAACAATGGTTTATAATTTTGATCACATAGAGATGCCACATTGGAATAATGGTTTGTAAAAATGTAGATGCCCACATTGCTCACATAGAGGTGCCCACATAATTTTGCTCACATAGCAATTTATTCATATTAGTAGCTGGTTTATAATATGCTCACATATTTAATTGTACTTTTTTAATTATCTAGAATGTCAGACTCGGAAGAGGAAGAAACATGTACACCACCGCATGTACAAATCGGGTTCATCAAAGGCATGTCGCTTCTTGAGCCGATGTATGATAAGTGTCACCATGGCTACATTCTCGCCGAGGGGATCAAGGTAAGAAAAATAAACCCTCCAAATCATTATGTGTTTCTTAAGTTGGATGGACATGTTATAATCGAGCTTCTATGTGTGCAACCTCTTGTTCCCCTACGACTGAGGTATCACTGGCATTTCCAAGAGATGATGCGGTATGATGATCGATACATGGTGCACATCAAAGCGCTAGGATTGATCCCATTCATCCATATGGTCAACCGTGGTTCAACGCACATGAACCTTGCTACCATCACCGCGCTCGTCGACCGGTGGAGGCCGGAGACGCATAGTTTTCACCTCTGTACCGGTGAGATGACCGTTATTCTGCAGGACATGTCCATGATCCTTGCACTCCCTATCTAGGGGGATCCTCTGTGCATTAACACTGGCTCCAACAACTGGCGTGAGCGGATGTGTGCCCTTACCGGTGGTAAGTGTCCTGGGGACACTATAAACTCAAATGGGGAGAAATTGAGAGTCATAGTCGGGGCTACTTTCAAGTGGATAGCACAAAACTTTAGTACCTGTCCTGAGAATGCTAGTGAGGATGAGATTATTATATATGTCTGTGTGTATGTGTGGTATGTCATCACGAAGACTATATTTGATGATGGTAAGGGCAACATGGCTCACTGGCATTGGCTGAAGGCATTGACTGTGATGGATAAAAAATCGAGCTGGGGTTCGGCGGCATTGGCCTTCTTGTACCGGTAGGTAATGGGGTGTTTCTATAGTTTCCCTCTTTACATATGCTCTTCCAACTTATGCATGACTAAATTTGTTTGCTTTCTTGCGTAGCTGGACGAGGCCTGTCGAAGGACTGGGGGTGAGACTTATATCGGTGGTCTGTTTCTACTCCTCTCGGTGTGGATGTGGGAATGTTTTCCAGTTGGTATGACAAAACATATGCCTTCCAAACCCTATAGCGATGGCGGGGAAAGGTTGAAGTGGCCTACATGGGCTTACAATTGGTACGTGGTCTCAAAGCCTCCAACCCACCTACAAAATGCGTACTTGAGGTACACCAATGAGTTTGACAACCTTCTCCTAGAGCAAGTAAGAATTTCCGACCATACACCGTTTAGCATTCCTTTCAAGTGCTCTTCTATTGAACTATGTTGTCTGCGATTAAGGTTGTATGGGAGGTATATGGCCCTAGGGACAATTTTGGTTGCGAGGAGTTCCGTCTAACCCGCAGTGCAACACGAAAGGCAATCTATGGTATATGGAGTGCCCCATGATTTGCATTAGGCTACCCCTCCGGATTGTCCGGACACCGACGAAGCTCTTCATCAGTAAGAATTTGTTCTATACATGTTGTTGAAGACAATGTATGATAGTTGTGTGTGCTAAAAATGTTGCGCTTTGTTCACATACAGGTTGGACAGGATAGAGATCAAGAAGGCCGACTAGGGCAAGATTCACCAGAAACACGTGCCTAGGTTTCTTTTATGCGTGCGAGAAGCTAAGAAATCAAAAAAGAATGGTCGCAAAACCCCACTGTGAGGACGATTTCAGCGAGTACCTCCATTAGTTTCTAGAGAACACTCGTGTGAAGCTCCTACCGTATGCATATCCGAAAGATATATCGGAAGAGCCGCTGCCTGCGTGGGACGAGCTGAGGAACCTTGAGTACAACCAAGATGTTAGAGAAGGGCGGCGATGATGCTAGAGGTGGCACTTTGTTGGTAACCCCAAGCGCAGGGTGTGAAGAGAAAGCAGCAAGTTTTCCCTCAGTTGAGACCGAGGTTATCGAACCAGAAGGAGGAAGGAAATGTCACACAGGTGTTACAAGCAACGCGGAGACCTTCACAACACAAACTCAAGACTTTTCCACAACGAATCAGTGAGGTTGTCAAGCTCACCGCTTTGCTATAACAAAGGATTAAACGTATGGTGTGGAAGGTAATGGTTTGCAGCAAGTAAACAAGTAACAGTGGAAGATGTATCAATGGTAAAGATTGGACCGGGGTCATAGTTCACTAGAGGTGCTCTCCTTAGATAAACAACATAACATGAAGGGTAAACAAATTACACCAGGGCAATTGACAGGAACTGAGCAAGGCATAACAATGCAATTACTAGTCAGAAAGATCCTATGATATTCGATTGGTCAATACAACAAGATACATAGATCACCATCCAACTGCCTCTATGACTAGAAGTCCACCTTCAGGTTATCATCCGAACCCCCTCCAGTATTAAGTTGCAAGCAACACACAGCTGCTTTAAGCAAAGTGTATAAGGTAAACAGTCCACATGTTCCATGAACAAGAAACCATTGTTTCTCCCTAGTAGCAACATCACATCTACAACCGAAGAGATTATTGTCACTTACCTTAGAAACTAGAGGCATGAACCCACTATCGAGCATAAATACCCCCTCTTGGAGTCACTAGCAACTACTTGGCCAAGATAGCTACTAACAACGGAGAGCATGCAAGATCACAAACAACACAGACATGATAGAATCATAAAGACAAAACCATTAATCAAACCAACATAATAATCTCAATATCCATCGGATCCCCGCAAACACAATATGCATGATTACAAATAGATTAGATCTTGATCATGAACGGAGCTCACAAGATCTATACATGAAAGCACAAAGGAGGAGA
Source organism: Avena atlantica (assembly GCA_910589765.1). Taxonomy (NCBI): domain Eukaryota; kingdom Viridiplantae; phylum Streptophyta; class Magnoliopsida; order Poales; family Poaceae; genus Avena; species Avena atlantica. The sequence goes on from OU342739.1 coordinate 125,726,447, forward strand.
TACAACCATCTAGCTACTACATGGACCCATAGTCCAAGGTGGAACTACTCACACATCATACCGGAGAGAAGGCCTCTGAGATGATCTCCCCTCCGGCAGGGTGCCAGGAAGAACTTCAGACCCCCCAATCTAGGGACGATGGTGGCAGCGGCTATAGACGGTTTCGTGGAGGTTTGATCGGTGTTTAGGGTTTCTGCATCAGGGGCTTCTTATAGGCGAAGGGGGGGCAAGGCGGCGGCCAGGGGCCCCACACCCCTCCCAGGCGCGGGGCAGGGCCCACCCGCGCCTAGGGTGGGTATGGCCGCCCTGGCCCGCCTCTCCGGCTCCCCTATGGACTTCTTGTTTCCCACAGAAAGTAATTGACTTTGACGTTTGTCCCGTCCAATTCTGATAATATTTCTTTACTAACTTTTTTGAAACCAAAAACAGCAGAAAACAGGCATCTGGCACTGTTGCAACTTGTTAATAGGTTAGTAACAGAAAACATGTAAAAAGCACCTCAAAGTGTAGACAAAGCAAAGCAAAGTAGATACTAGCAAGCATGGAACATCAAAAAATATAGATACGTTTCTGACGTATTGTAACATCCCAGCATTAGAGCTTAGAAATAAGATGAACACGGATGTGTGCATTGCATTCATGCATAGAAAATCCGAATAATTTTCGCGCTTTTAAATAAAAATTTGTCAAAGTGATTGAAGCTTCTCTCAACTTGATGGATTGAAGTAGATCATCAAGTTGACTGCGATAAGTTTCAATATGACCTTTGCTAAAACCTTATTTTGGGTAAGGGAGATTTGATCTAAGGGTAGATCAAATGTAATAAAAGTTAACCCTAATACATTGCTTAATGATCTATATTTAATCCTTAAGTAACCATACCCTAATATTCATTACACAACTCATGAATACTAAGTTATAAACATAACTTAAGTAATAGGAGTGTAACAACTAAATCTTGATCTATTTTAATCTCATCTACTTATACCATGTGTATCATGGAAATACCTAACTTTAACTCTTTAGTGAGATTGAGTAGGAAGGAAACCAAGTCAAGATCATTCACCATAAATCTTTCTTTCCATATCAATCCTTATGGAATCCTATCTCAATATCTATTGTTCATCATTGTTGAGTAATCAACTATTGATTCACCAATTCTTAAACTATCAATTCTTGATCTATCAACTCTTGTCTTTATCATAATAATCACTCTAAGTCCTTAGAGAATGAAGTAAGAAGAGGTAGATGGTAATGCTAGTTTTAGATATCATCTATAGGATGGGAGTGATTGAAGGAAATCAAATCAATATGGTAACAAAGAAGATCACAAGGATGAATCCTGAAGATATATACCAAGGAGAAATCCTATTGGATTAAGTAAGCATAGTCCATGAATAGCATTCCTTAATCCAATAGAGATACTAAGAAGATAATTTCAATACAACTATAATGTTGTATTGATGAATCCTTAATTAGCCAACTACAAACCTAAACTATAAAGGATCAAAGGATTATAATGACCATGCCTTATTCACCAAGATTGAACGATTAAACCCTAGTATAGATATATTATCCTAGGTTAGCCTTGACAAATCACATTAATATAATGTGAGTTTGGAGTATGAGATACTGGAGTTAAGTAGAGACAAGATAGTATGATCAAGATGATGCTAGAGTAACATAGGATTATAGAAGTAGTAGTTTCCTCTGGGGAAATACTCACACTTGAGGTTACATAGTTTGATATAGACACCTACCGGAGTAATATTTAGGAGGATGATTAAGGAAGAGTATGAATGGAGTTAGAAGTAACCACCTGATGGATTGGAGATTATTAATAATAGAATAGTTTGGTATAACCAAGTATGGATATGAGAATATTATGAAAAGCTTTAGTGTCGAGCTCATTGGATTTATTAATGGGTTCAGAAGAATAAAAGGTTGATAAGAATATTCTTGTGAAGTAAAGCTCATCATGTTAGCACATGATGATGGATATAGAGAAGTAATATATCTAGGAAATGAATTCCTTAATTAGAAGTCCAGGATTGTGAATTATGGAAAATAAGAATTCTGGATAAAAAACTAAACCCTAAATCTTTACCAAACATATTATCCATTTCATTTGATGGATCTATCATTTTAATTTCACAATGGTTCATAGGAATATTTTCCTATACCAACTTACTTAAGCACATCTTTGTCATTTTCAACCATCATTATCATATGTGCTTAAGGATTAACTTTATCAATTCTTTCTCATAAGTTATCCTAGAAAACAATTCCACTATTTTTACTTTGAATGGTGATATTACTAAAAATCCCAAACACAAGGAAAATGTGTTTAACCATTAATCTTTATTCACATCAACAAAAGAAAATAAGTATAGTAAGTACCTTATACCTTAGGGTGAGTAATTACAATTCAGAACTCTAAACTTATTAATAAGTTTTCTCATCAACATCTCATAAATATTCTATCTATAATCATTAGACAAAGTCTTTAATCCATTTTTCTAACCACTCATTCCATATGAGCATGGAATAAGTGGGGATCCAATATTATAAACCATCTTATCCTATACTATGTGATTAAACACATATAAATAAACCCTATGAATATTATTAAGCATTTTAAAACTTAATTACTCCAAATAAAAGTAAAAAACAATGTTATAGCAAAGGATATATATAAAGAAAATAAAGAAAGAATCACCTTATGTAATAAAAGTTCACAAATGATACTAAATACATTTTAGTAATTGCTGCATTTACTTAGCTAATAAATTTCTATGGGAAATATTCAAACAATTGAGTAATATAAAAATCTGAAAGTAAAATACAAAACAGATAATAGAAATCGAAAAGGAAAAACAAATAAAGAGAAAAAAATTAAGGAATCGGTTCCTGGCCCATTGCCCATTCCCCCCTCTCTCTTACGCGTCGCCACGAGCAGCCGAACACAGCCATCTGGCCCAGTTGCAGCCCACAAACGGCCCGTACGTCTTCCTCGCAACGACGCCGACCTTCCGATGCTACAAGCAGCTCGGTAGCCGCACCCTCGTCGCCGGCGAGCGCCAAGATCCGCGCCACCGCTTCCGGTCGTCTACAAGTATCCCTAGACGCCGACGAGAAACCCTAGCACGCCACTCCACTGCTCTTTCTTCCTCTCTCGCTTGAACACCGAACCCTAGCTCGTCGGAGATCATCTTCTCTACCATCTCCGACCACCCCTTGATCAGTGGAGGTGACTATCAGACGCGCTGTGATCTTCTCCGTCGTTTGCCCCTACTCACGCAAGCCAGGGAGCCCTCGGTCGACCCAATCGACACCTCATCTCCACCGCCAGACGCCACCGTTCATCGTCAATCGCCGCCACCATGGACTTCCTCCGGTCACGTTGTCGCGCCCTACAGCTTCACGGTGAGCTACCTGTGCTCACTCACCCTCTCAAGTTCCTCCTTGCTTCCTCGTTTGTTCCCCCGACGAACATCAGCCACCGCCGCCGTTAGCCATCGTCGCCACCACTGTTCCGGAGACCTAAATCGAGCGACGCCGCCACTATAAGGTTCACTGCGACGTCCTCTTACCGATAAGCCCTAGCATCAACTCACGCAACCAGCAAATCCATAGAATCGAAGGCTACTGTGAGGATCCCCATTGATGATGTCACCATGATGTCATGGTGATGTCATATTTAAATTTTCTTTATCATTTATTTCTTCTAAGTAATAATTCTGTAATAAATAAAAGCCAATAGAAATGACATGGCAAGGGTCCCACCAGTCAGTGACTGGGGGTAAGAATCGACCTAGTGAGAAAAACATTTCACCCCACGCTGACATCAGCATTACATCATAAACTATTTACTTTATTAATTATAGAAATTAAATAAAATGATTCAATCTTATAAAATCAATAACTTTTGTTTTAAAATTCAGAAAAATATGTTTAATATATGAAATTTTTTAGAAAAATAAAAACTACAAGCTAAAAATATTATCAAATATTATTATGATGATTATTTAAAATAAATATTATTTAATAAAGGTTTTATAAGTAATAAAACTTTGATAATTCATATTTTAATAATGGTAAATGTTAAAAATATAAATAAAATACCAAAAATCTTAGAAAAATAAGAACTATAATTCAAATCTATAATCATACATTATTATTTCAAGTAATTAAATATTTGTTATTTATTAAGTATTTATAAAGTAATAAATCTTATAAAAATTATATCTTATTATTTTTAAATCACAAAAATAAGTGTAATATACCAAAATGATCACAAAAATAATACCTACATGTTAAAAAATTATATTCCACTTTTGAGTTAAATAAAAAGTTAAACACTTTTATAACTTCAATTAAAACCTATTTCCTTAAATTAATAATTCATATAAAGGTAAATAAAATTGTTAATAATGCTAAAAATAGCCAATTGAGTCTAATAAATAGTATTAGTATTCAATATTGATAATATGAAGTCAAAATGGTTCAACACATTTTAAATGCAATTTTATTGAATTATCCTTCAACCATAAGTGTAGATTATTCTATAAAGGATTCTTATTTATTAAAAATCTCCAAGAATAATTTATAATAAGATAAAACCTATTCCTTTACTTTAACTACAAGTTTGTAAACAAATCAAAACACTATAGTGAGTTCATAAGTAGTAAATAATATTGTTTACTCATTCACGAACCTTAACCACACCCTTATAGGGAGATAAATACGTTTATACATTTATAATGTAAAGAAACCACTACTCAAATAAAAGTAATGCCATGCTTAAGTAACTTTAAAGAAACATTATGTAGTAAACAAGGTATAAGTATAATAAGCATTACACCTAAAGTCCATTTATGATTTTAAAGTTAACTTTACTCTATAATACTTTAAATACCATTCTAAAAGACTATGTTGTGTGTTTTATAGTTAACTTTGGTCTGTTATAATTAAGTCATAGAGCATCTCAAGTCCAAACTATTCAAGCAAGCACAAACAACATCCACCACATTTAATTAACCACGAAAATTGATTAGACCTTAATAGAGTAATCTTTTCTTTAATAGTTATTCGTTTTGCCACTTCGGTCAACATATGACAATTAATAATAACCACATTACATTAAGCTTTACTTATATACATAGAATTGTTAACACTTAAGTTCATTATAAATGTCATCACTTGAAAGGTAAAACTTGAAAATAAGATAATTCACATGTAAGAAGTCCTTAAGTAGCACATCTCATTAGTATATCTTAATGTTGTATGCCATTATGTTTACATGTTGTTTCACACACACTCACAGACCTTAATAAGAAGCACATGTGTGAAACTTAATCTAAAAGGGCAACACATCCCAAGGAAACTCTTTCTAGTATCCAAACCCTAGAACCACGCTATCCTCGGGATTCGAGTTTACGAAAGTGAATTACATTACTTATGCATAAGAGCATTTTGCTTCTTTAAACATTACTCCTTAACGGACCAATGATGCTGATTTCAGATATTGGATCTTATATTGTCTCGAAGACCGTGAGTGCATAATCTTGCAATCACAAAAGGTAAGTTCACACTTGCTCATGTCCTTTGATTATTTTCTATAAAGTATTTTGCAAATCCAGTGTTGTCATCACCTGCATTTGAAAAAGGACAGAAAACACTATTTTCATAATAATGTGATTATAGGTTATTTACCATGAGGTAATAACCTACTACAAGAGTTCCGATCGTAAAGGAACGTATTATCTAGGACTTAACAACCAATGTCGCTAGTGGTTCTTGCGCCGTATATTACGCATTGACCATGAGATTTGTAATGGGATGAAGAAGTCAATTGTATCTTTTCCCTCTCGCATGGAGCCAGATGTGCGGGTCGTGGCTGTTATCACTCGTAGCATGCATATTATATGGTAATTTGTAGAGGATGTGCAGCATATCGGTGGGATCCCTCAACGTCCCACGATAGTTCCGGCATCTAAACGGTCTGTACTGCCAATTGCCGTAATTCAATAGGTGGGCTGGCGTACACCAAGGAGACATGCGGGGTCGCGGAGAAGGCGGTGATTGGCTTGGGTATTAGTCTGGGCCTCACACCAATGAAGTGTGAACGGGTTCGCGGCCCGGATGTGCAACAAAGCTAAGATATCTCATGGGTAAAGTAACGCATCTCTGCAGAGTGTAAGAACTGTAACTTGTTACTCCCTGTTCCGGGAAGGAGATGCGAACGTGGCGGGAAAGGAACTCCATGAAAGTTCTGGTAACCCCGTGAAGGCGGACGGACATAGCTTTTCAGAATAAAAGCAACCATTGAAGAAATGTTTATGAAAACTTGCATAGCCTACGACCTATGGTCTGTGGATATAGTTATAGTGCATCAAACACTCCTTTTCTAGTGAACTTGCTGAGTGCGCTCGTACTCAAAGTATCTACTGAACCCTTGCTAGATTCTGAAGCCAATAATATGACGTCTACATCAAGATATGCTCCCGGAATCATCATCAAAAGCTAAAGCTTTTCAATAAAGTCGAGAAGGTCAACTTATACACCAACTCAAGTGAAGATGAAGTTACTGATTAGATAGGAATGTAATCTCTAGCCATAGAACCTATTTCTGTAGTGTATTGTGATAGCCGCAATGCCGGACCATTAGTTAAGATACTAGTCTTAATAGTATGATAGTTTTTGAGTTATTTATTTCGATTCTTCTTTGTAAGAAGATTTCTTTTCTCTCTTTAACCTAGAGTGTTCTCTGGATCTTGTGTAAAGAGTTGAGTTGTAACCTATAGTCATGTCTTGGACCTGCTGTGTTTCTGTTGTACCACTCTAAGGGATGTAATACTGGTGAACGGTGCTTCATTGGTGTTATGTCAACAACTATAGTGTACTACATCATGCAGTGGTATGATGGGTCACCGCACGTATCAACATCCCCAAGCTTAACTCCTGCTCGTCCTCAAGTAGGTAAGTGATAAAAGAATAATTTTTGAGGTGACATGCACCCTCACAATAAATATCCAACCATTTGCAAGCATTGAAAGCTGCGATCGAAGAACTCTAAACATGTGCATGAAAGATGGAGTTCTAAAAATAGGACATAGTGTAGGGTTTGCAGCATAGAAAACAAAAAATTTCTTACGATGGGAAAAACTATGTACCAAGATCTATCTACTAGATACAAACAACGGGCGGATGTATATCCGTAGAGAACATACCCTTGAAGACCGACAAAGCTTAACGAGTTAAACTCGTGGTTGATGTAGACGATCTCTTGCCGATCTCAAGATCGAGAGGAAGTCCTAGCGCCGCAAATCAGCAGCGCATCCATTCTCGTCGAGGCACCGAGCAACCTCCGCCTCCTCGCTCCAGCGATGCAGCGGAAGCACAACTCTTTCTTGCGAATAGCCACCGGGAACATTTATCTCGCTAGTCCGAGACCATGGGGATAAACTCTAGAGGGGGGAGAGATCCTTCACGAGGAGGTGTGAGTGAGAAGTGAGGAGGGGGTGCCTTTTATAGGAGAGGGGGGACCCCAAGGGGGTGGCCGACGCATTTGGGCTGCCCCCTTGTCCTCCCCTCTTCATGTGGGTGGACACTCCACTCACAAAATTCTTTTAAATTCCCTCCACTCAAAATCCCACGCAAACTCGCTATTAAATTTCCACCAAATTTAATGCAAACTCTCATTAAATAAAACTCTTTTTATTTATTCAGAATTTTGTCAATTACTTAATTGACAAACATTCACATATAACCCCTTGCTATAATTCTATTTCACATGCAAAAACACTTTCTGCAATTTCACCTGAAAACCTGTTTCGGTATCTAGTGAAATAAATTCATGCGCTTGTTATTCTTTCCGGCATGAAACTTTTGCTCAAATTGGATGTCGGTGTATCTTAAGTGTGTCACCCTACGGTTCGTGAATAATGCGGACATGATCGAGAAGCGGGATCTGGAGACCCATACTGACTCCCACACATTCAACGATGACTTTCTTGTGATCGTTGGAACCTTTTACGCTAGTATCTTAATCCCTTTGTTTCACGATATATTACATGTCTGAGATTTGATCATCGGTATCTCCATACCTAGTTTGATCTCGTTACTGGCATGCACTCTTTTCTCGTTCCCGTGATATAACATTCTAGTGATCAAGTCACTTGCTTGCAAGCTAACCAATGTGATATCACCGAGAGGGCCCAGAGTATATATATCCGTCATAGGGATGAACAAATTCCACTCTCGATCCATGGGCCTCAACATAACACTTTATTAGTTCTAAACCCATCTTTATAATCACCCTGTTACGGTTTGACGTTTGATGTTATAAAGAAACTCTTCTAGTGTTAGTGATTGACATGATCTCATGGTCTAAGGATTAGGATTACTTCGTAAGTTATTATAGAAATATAAACTCAATGACTTTGATCGTAATGCTATACTTCGGATGAATGTTCATCACACCATTACACTAATGTTGTGATCCCGTTATTAACAACATCCAATGTTCATGATCAGGAAACCTTGATCATCTTGTTAATCAACGAGCTAGTTTACGAGAGAGGCATAACTAGGAACTTTCTGTTTGTTTATTAAACACACATGTATTAACGTTTTCGTATTAATACAATTATAGCATGCAAAATAAAAATCTACCATATACTTGGAATACACATAATAAAAACTTTATTATTGCCTCTCAGGGCATATACCCTTCACATAGTAACTATGCATGCAACATGAAAGGCTACACACAAAGATCATGAATAACATGCATTGAAAAACGTTTGTTTGTTTCACATACAGAAAACATAGCATAGTGGCAATCAGACTGTCCCTCAAAGAGTAGCAGTATAGATGCATATGAAACTTTCAAAGTTCACAAGGGTGACTAGAAACAAATAGCACAAGAACAAGTAATATCACAATATGCATCAAGCAATAAGCTTTGGAACACTGTACATAGAATGACAACTATGCTCTCTTAATGGCGCCTAAAGGTAGAAGGTGGAGACTCGATAATGGTGGAATAAAGGACCTTTGTAAAGGAAGCAGTGGTTACAAGTTTCAAAAAAAAGCTTCCAAAAATTATGGTACTTGTTAGCTTTCATCCCTCATTGCCCCTATCATAAGCATCTTGAAGTGATTAAGGTTAAAGTGGAAAAGATGGAGTATATGCTTGCCGAAGTATAAGTTGGCAATCTCAAGTGCCTTGAATACGAGGGCCACACCTCATGCATACTCAACTTCAGTCACAGGTAAGTTTTTGTCATTGTAAGTATTTGCATATCATTGAGAACCGCCAACGGGGTACCCCTTGCACATGGTACATGAGCTTTCTCATAACCAAAATGATAAGGCAAGCAGACAATGAGCATCTCAGCGATATTTTTATTTACTATATGCATAGCTTTTTATTGAGGATGCTTCATAGATAGCTCATTATGGCGATGCTGCAAGTTTTCACCATGATTAGGCATGGCTTAGGCTAGCGGCCCAGGCGTTTCTCTAACACATAATACTTACTCCATGGACTTACAAGTTCCCTCTTTATTTCACACCGGTGACATCCATAGACAAAATAGCATGATATCAACTGAGTACAAAGTACACGTGCAATGTTGAAAACGTTCCCCGTGACAGCACGGTTCTGCTAATTCCAACGTATAAGTGCAATCATATACAACGTAGATATCACAATGGTTCAAGTTTATTAGGGGCAAAGAATATAAAGTGTGCCATCAAGTTTGTGAGGGCTTTAATCACTAAGTTTTCACATAACAAAATAGTTTTTAATTGGAAGATAGGTAAAATCAAGAATATACTTGGAATGGTGTAACACACCATGAATAGGAGTTTATAGTGGACACTTTGGAATAACTTGGTTTCTTGGGAGTTGGAAGCATGAGTAGAGCTTACTCATACAAGTGGAGGCTAGCAAAAGACTAGGAGCAACCAACTAAGAGAGCATAATGGCCATAATCATGCAGAGCAACGAAGCATTACTAATCAAAGCATAGAGTGGTACTACAAGTCAAGGACTAAATGATCATAGAGGCTAATGGTGACTTGTTCAAAGTCATAACATGGTGTGATCATGTGCGAAGTCAACCCAAGCAAAGCATCAAAGGAGAATACCACAATACTGTACTTTTTCATGCTAAAACAACGTATAATTTCTTCAAGGCACACTAAGCAATCCTAATTGTTTGGAACAAGACATGCTACAACAATAATCACTAAGCATAATGTCAAAACAACACCTAGCATGTCATGCTAAAGTCTAAGTCAAAGTCAATGCAAGCTCCTCTTTCACTTCAAGCAAGAACTTACTACTCCTTTCCAACACCAAGCAAACTTATTTGCAAAACAACACAGCGAGAACGGGGGTCCACACTATTTTATTCAAGCAAACTAAACAACCTAAGCAAAGAAAACGAAAACTAAGACGCTCCAAAAACAACACAACTGTGCATGAAACAATAAAAATGAAGTGTCTAGACAGACCAAGCTTGAGCTTTTGTCCATTCTTCATCACATTGCATCATTCTCTCTACACCTGAAATGTTTCCTTCATACAAAACTCCACACAATCTTCATTAGCAACATTAGTGTATTCAAAAGATATTAGACCTCTGGCAAAGCTTTGGAACAGCAAGGCTTTTCACTAAAAACACAAGCTATTGTAGCGACTCCTTCAAAAACCTCAATTTCCCAAAAAGAACTCAAAAAGGAATCAATAAGAAGCAAATGCAAATAATGGCAGAAATCTGTCAAAACACACCAGCATGTAGAAACCGATTTTTTCTAACATCTTCTGTTGCTCAAATCAAAAAGTTTTGAATTAATGAAAGTTATATAAAATACTGGGGGATTTATTCGTAAATTTTGAGCTCAATACGAGTTACAGAGACTCCTCACTAATTTTTATGGTGGAGGACAGAAATCTGTTTTGAGACAGCAACTCCCCAAATCTTACTTCCCTCTTATTAGAGGTCATTCTTGGCACAAAAAGCAAACAAAAAGGATAAGGAGAGGTCATTACTAAATTAATAACTTCCAAGACTCAAGGAAACTCTTGGGTTATCTCCCAACAAGTACTTTTCTTTAACGCCTTTAAGTTAGGCACAAGAAGCAAGAAGAATCAAGTATTTTCAAATGAGGAAGCATTAACATCAATACTTGCAAAATCTTCAACTATGAAAGGTATCTCATCCAAATGAGTTTTGGAGGATCCCTTCTCATCTCTCTTCGGTCCACTACTTTCATCAAAGGTATCTCATCAAAAATGAGTTTTAGTTTTAGGAACAAGAATTGTATGAAGGGGTTAAGGCTAACAAACCTAGACTCCAACATATGAACTAAAGAAGTTGCAGCAATATCATAATTAGGAGCAAGGTCTGCTATAGATTTATCCTCAATATCTTCATGTTTGCTAACATGATTAAAGAATTCTTCAATATTATCTTTCCTAATTATGCAACCACTACCTATTCCAAGATCTTTCAGGGCGAATTTGGGGAACAACATGGTGAGCTAGAGAAAGGTGGCAACTAGAGTAGGAACTAATTTTTTGGGGGTTTTTGAATAAAGAAATCAAACAAAACTAGACTAATTTTTGTTTTTTTTTAAAAGAGGCAAACAAAACCAAGCAAAAGAAACAAAGCAAACAAAAAACAAAGTAAAGAGAAAGGAAGTAGAGGACTCCCCTAGTGAAGACGTCCTTGGCCTTCCCGGCAACGGAGCTAGAAAGTCTTGGTGATGCTCGACGTGGCACTTCGTTGGTAACCCCAAGCGCAGGGTGTGAAGAGCAAGCAACAAGTTTTCCCTCAGTTGAGACCGAGGTTATCGAACCAGAAGGAGGAAGGAAACTTCACACTGGTGTTGCAAGAAACGCGGAGACCTGCACAACACAAACTCAAGACTTTGCCCCAATAAATCAGTGAGGTTGTCAAGCCCACCGGTTTGCTATAAAAAAGGATTAAACGTATGGTGTGGAAGGTAATGGTTTGCAGCAAGTAAACAAGTAACAGTGAAAGATGTATCAATGGTAAAGATTGGAGCGGGGTCCATAGTTCACTAGAGGTGCTCTCCTTAGATAAACAACATAACATGAAGGGTAAACAAATTACAGCAGGGAAATTGACAGGAACTGAGCAAGGCATAACAATACAATTACTAGTCAGAAAGATCCTATGAGATTCGATTGGACAATACAACAAGATACATAGACCGCCATCCAACTGCATCTATGACTAGAAGTCCACCTTCAGGTTATCATCCGACCCCCCTATAGTATTAAGTTGCAAGCAACACACAAGTGCTTTAAGAAAAGTGTGTAAGGTAAACAGTCCACATGTTCCATGAACAAGAGACCGTTGTTTTCTCCCTAGTAGCAACATCACATATACAACCGAAGAGATTATTGTCACTTCCCTTGGAAACTAGAGGCATGAACCCACTATCGAGCATAAATACCCCCTCTTGGAGTCACTAGAAACTACTTGGCCAAGATAGCTATTAACAAGGGAGAGCATGCAAGATCACAAACAACACAGACATGATATAATCATAAAGACAAAACCATTAATCAAACCAACATAATAATCTCAATATCCATCGGATCCCCGCAAACACAACATGCATGATTACAAATAGATTAGATCTTGATCATGAACGGAGCTCACGTGATCTATACATGCAAGCACAAAGGAGGAGATACAACCATCTAGCTACTACATGGACCCATAGTCCAAGGTGGAACTACTCACGCATCATACCGGAGAGAAGGCCTCCGATATGATCTCCCCTCCGGCAGGGTGCCGGGAAGAACTTCAGATCCCTCGATCTAGGGACGATGGTGGCGGCGGCTACAGACGGTTTTGTGGAGATTTGATCGAGTGTTTAGGGTTTCTGCATCGGGGGCTTCTTATAGGCGAAGGGGGAGGCCGAGGCGGCGGCCAGGGGCCCTACCCCCCTCCCAGGCGCGGGGCAGGGCCCACCCGCGCCTAGGGTGGGTATGGCCGCCCCGGCCCGCCTCTCTGGCTCCCCTCTAGACTTCTTGTTCCCCAGGGAAAGTAATTGACTTTGACGTTTGTCCCGTACAATTCCGAGAATATTTCTTTACTAACTTTTCTGAAACCAAAAACAGCAGAAAACAGGAATCTGGCACTGTTGCAACTTGTTAATAGGTTAGTACCATAAAACATGTAAAAAGCACCTCAAAGTGTAGACAAAGCAAAGCAAAGTAGATACTAACAAGCATGGAACATCAAAAATTATAGATACGTTTCCGACGTATCAGGCGGCAAACCTCCTTTGCTCCCATGATGAACTTTGTGGTAAGTCGGTAGTTCATGTTCCCGTTACTATCTTTTTTGGATTTGTGATATGCCAAATTGTGTAATATGTGTCATTTATTTGCTTGGAATGCAACGCACGGAGGTCCAGAAGCAGGTGGATGAGTTGGAGGGCGCTTTGGAGTTACCGAGGGACGAGGAGGGCAATAGTAAGTTAAGGGGTTTCGTTAGGAAGCATGCACAAAAGCTACGACGCTTCGCGAACTTGCTTGGTTGTCGGGATCCCGAGGTTGTTGCGACGTCGTCCAAGCAACCGGCAAAGTCCACTTCACGAGAGGAAAGCAGCCCCGACGAGGAGCAATCTTCCATGGTAAGAGATAAACTTGCGGCGATGACATCTTTCTTGAATTACCATGTATCACTATAATGAGATCTTTGATCTTATTGTAAATGCCGAAGACGAAGATGAGGCCGTGCCAGACGACATGCCAGTGGAGAAGTATCAACGAAAGGTACGGTCCGCAATCAAGCTAAGGCCAAGAAATCCTCATGTTGTCGAGTCCGATCCCGAGGACGAGTCGTGCCAGAAGAAGATTACTCCGAGGAGAGGAGGCAAGAGCAAGCGTGCTAGAAAGTAGTTGCTCTTGTTGTCGTTTTAACCATGCTAGAAAGTAGTAGTTCGATGTTGTTTGAGACTATGTTGGTTCTATGACAATGTTGGTTGAGACAATGTTGTTTGAGACTATGTTCTATGACAATGTTGTTTGAGACTATGTTCTATGACAATGTTTGAGACTATGTTTGACAAAGTTTGAGACTATGTTGTATGACAATGTTTGAGACTATGTTGTATGACAATGTTTGAGACTATGTTGTATGACAATGTTTGAGACATCTTCTAAGATATATGCATTCAGACAACTACCTCCAGGCATGTGGCGCCATGGACTGTGGTGCTGCACAAGCACATGCAGCGCCATGAGGGGAGGCGTCGCACCCTCCCAGGCCTGTCGCGCCTAGCGCCGCACACTCCCAGGCCTGCTGCGCTGGGCGCCGCACCCTCCCAGGCCTACCGCTCCAGCCCGCATGGCGCCGCACCCTCCCAGACCTGCCACGCCAGCCTGCGTGGCGCCGCACGCTTCACAGGGTTCCTTCTCGGTTTGACAGGAGGTATTCATGCCGCGCTAGGATTTGCGAGGCGCCGCAGCTGTACGTGCAACACCGTGGCATCTGGCGCCGCAAGTCAAGCTCTACCACGCCAGCCCGCGTGGCACCGCACGCTTTCCAGGACTCCTCATGTCGAATTGACAGGAGATATGCTTGCCGCGCCAAGATCCGCGAGGCACCGTAGCTGTACGTGCAGCACCGTGGCATCTGGCGGCGCACCATTCAGGCATGTCGCGCCAGCCCGCGTGGTGCCGCACGCTTTCCAGGACTCCTCCTATCGAATTGACAGGAGGTATGCTTGCCACGCCAGGATCTGCGTGGCGCAGGTGCTGTACGTGCAGTGTCGTGGCATATGGCGTCGCACGCTTTCCAGGACTCCTCATGTCGAATTGACAGGAGGTATGCTTGTCGCGCCAGGATCCGCGTGGCGCGGCTGCAGTACGTGTCGCGCCGTGGCATCTGGCGCCTCACCATTTAGGCCTGTCGCGCCAGCCCGCGTGGCGCCGCATGCTTTCCATACATACATTAGTTCAACCATCACACATCACACACATACATTAGTAAGTGTCTGATCAACATCAAACATACATGAGTAAGTTTCTAATCAACCATCACACATACATGAGTTCACCAATCACACATCACACATGATAAATGAGTAAGTTTCTGATAACCTTAGTTCACCCATCACACATAGTTCGAACATCACACTAAGTTCACCCATCACACTAAGTTCACACACAAATAATGATAACACGTCTTCGACATCACGAAATAGAGCACTTGCTAGTACGTGAGATCCTGGTTACATACTCAAAGTCTAGAGCAGAGGCCCTTTTCCCTTCTTCTTCCTCTATTCATCTTCCTCCATGGAACACCACGCCGTTCGACGCAGCCTTTCCCTCTCCGCATCACGAGCCTCCTTAGCGAGGTGCTTCTGTTCCTCCTCTTTCTTGCGGAGCTCGTCATCATGTTGCTTATGCTTCTTCGCCATCTCCTCGTCACGCAGCCCTTCGTAGTAGCGCCTTCTTTTTATGGAAAAATCGATCTCTTGGATAGTCTTGTTGGATTGAGGTTGCTCGAGATCTACCCAAGTGTAGTACCTGCATACCGGAGGGAGGGACTACAAGAAAGTAGTGCATGTTAGAGGCTATGATATGGAATAGTTGGGACACATAAAGAACTAAATGATTTGTGCCTACCGATGGAGTGTCGTATGGGTTGCAGATGCGCTAGGGAGAGCGATTGTAGTTGGCACACATAAAGAACTTCTTCCCCAACTATCGGAATAGTAGTCTTGGGACTGCTTAACAGTGCAATTGGTTCCACACCAACAAATAGGAACCTCCTTTCCATGGGCCTCAGAAGTACGAAACGCCTTTCGTGGCCTTTCCTCTTGGTCGACGCAAGGTGGCCTAGCATTGGCCCTCCTCTTCCTCTCTTCATCTTCCTTCTCCTTTTTCCTCTTCCTCTCTTCCTCTTCCTTCTCTTTTTTCCTCTTCCTCTCCTCCTCTTACTTCTTCCTCTTCACCTCGTCCTCTCCATCCTTCTTTTTAGCCAAGTAATAAGCAAGTTGAACTACCGAATCAAATCCCTTCCTCTTCTTCTCTTCCTCGGCACCTTCCTCTTCCTCTCTTCCTCTTCCTCAACTTCCTTCCTCTTCCTCAGCTTCCTTCCTCTTCCTCACCACCTCCATAGCGTCTGCCCAGTACTTCGAGTAGTTCACACCTTCCCCATCATTGTCCTTGTTGGGTTGAGTCGCCATACCTATTATAAGAATAAAAGGTATAAGTTAGTTAAGTAAGCATGAAGGTGAAAATTTGGAACAATATATGTAAAAAACATGTCACTATATAAGAATATACATACGGGAATGGTCCATTTAGGTATGTAAACATGCTTGTCCGATTAGGAGCTTGTTGCCTAGGAACTTGGTGCCTAGGAACTTGTTATGAACGACCTCTAGTACGCCCAAGTTGCCTCCCTCTTTGTTGCCTATGAATTTGTTGGCTACTTCTCGGTTGGCTAGGAATTTGTTGGCTTGGACCACTTTGTTGGCTACTTCTTGGTTGGCAAAGAATTTGTTGGCTTGGACCACTTTGTTGGCTACTTCCTGGTTGGCTAGGAATTTGTTGGCTTGGACCACTTTGTTGGCTACTTCTTGGTTGGATTGGAATTTGTTGGCTTGGACGACTTTGTTGGCTACTTCTTGGTTGGCTAGGAATTTGTTGGCTTGGACCACTTGTGCTTGCTTCATTTCCCTTCGCCATTTTCCCTTGTGTTGCACAACTCCGTGCATTGTGTCCTTCACCACTACACTTCCCACAACGAGATCTCTCACGAGGTTCTTGAAATTGGTCGTTTCCCGATTCCCGCGCACCGACATGTCCCCATCTATCCATGTCACCTTTAAAACGCTTTGTCTTGCGTCTACCACGTTTAA
Organism: Avena atlantica; assembly: GCA_910589765.1. Classification (NCBI taxonomy): domain Eukaryota; kingdom Viridiplantae; phylum Streptophyta; class Magnoliopsida; order Poales; family Poaceae; genus Avena; species Avena atlantica. The sequence continues at coordinate 125,743,376 of OU342739.1, forward strand.
CGACCTTTCATTTCGGACGGGGCCATAGTTGGAGTCCATGGTACTTTGGCCATTGTGATTGGTCAAGGTATGGATGAAATCTAGGAGCCCATGTATCTTTTATCTTCATGGTAGAGAACTCGGACTCTCTAACGGTGCGCCCGTGATTATAATCCACATGGCGTTTTCGAGACGCACATAGCAAGTGAGAACAAGCTAGATGGAGCAACAACGGCCTTCCGCATGTGCAATCACAATCCCTTAGAGAGACCTTAAAGGCTCGGCCTCCGTGTTGGACACCATCCGAAGTGGTTCCTCTAGGCTCGACCACCTGGTAAATGAGCTCGTCGTTATCAAAAACCGTGGCAACTTGGGAGTCCGCTTTTCTTGACTGAAATGTCCTCCAGTCGTCAACCCTGGGTGGGAACTCGTACTTGTACTCCTTCTTGTTTTGTCCCGCAATTTGCTTATCGGTTTCAAGTGAGTAGTTCAGAAAATACCCATTTAACTTGTCAAATGTGTATCGAACTATTGCAGTGACGAGCAATGCACGGACACCTTTAAGAACCTTATTGAAGGCCTCTGCCATGTTGCTTGTCATTTGACCATACCTCCGGCCATCCTCATCATAAGCCCGTGCCCACTTGTCCCGGAGTTGAATGTGCTTATTGAGAAACTCTTGACCCTTGGAATCGAGTTTTTTGTTGTTCCGCAATCTGAGATATAGATTTGTGAAACGTAGGTCCATGAAAGCAAGATAACAATCTTGAAGATCATCAGCCAACTCCTTGCTCTTACATGCCCTACAGAAGTTGGAACATAAATGTCTCATGCACCATCGGTGGTGTAAAGGAGGATGCCCGGGAATGTCAATCGTCACTGCGTTGGGAATTCCTTGATGGCGATCTGAGATGACACATATTTCCCTATCAAGAGGTAATACCTTCATTCTCAAAGACGGAAGAACTGTAGGGTTCGCAGCATAGAAAACAAAAAATTTCCTACGATATGAACTATGTACCAAGATCTATCTATTAGATACAAACAACGGGAGGATGTATATCCGTAGAGAACATACCCTTGAAGACCGACAAAGCTTAACGAGTTCAACTCGTGGTTGATGTAGACGATCTCTTGCCGATCTCAAGATCAAGAGGAAGTCCTAGCGCCGCAAATCAGCAGCGCATCCGTGCTCGCACACACGTTCGAGGCACCGAGCAACCTCCGCCTCCTCGCTCCAGCGATGCAGCGGAAGCACAACTCTTTCTTGCCGAATAGACACCGGGAACATGTATCTCGCTAGTCCGAGACCATGGGGGATAAATTCTAGAGGGGGAGAGAGATCCTTCATGAGGAGGTGTGAGTGAGAAGTGAGGAGAGGGTGCCTTTTATAGGAGGAGGGGGACCCCAAGGGGGTGGCCGGCGCATGGGGGCTGGCCCCTTTCCCTCCCCTCTTCATGTGGGTGGACACTCCACTCACAAAATTCCTTTAAATTCCCTCCACTCAAAATCCCACTTAAACATGCCATTAAATTTCCACCAAATTTAATGCAAACTCTCATTAAATAAAACTCTTTTATTTTATTCAGAATTTTGTCAATTACTTTAATGACAAACATTCACAAATAACCCCTTGCTAGAATTCTATTTCACATGCATAACCACTTTATGCAATTTCACCCGAAAACCTGTTTCGATATCTAGTGAAATAAATTCCTGCGCTTGTTCATTCTTTCGGCATGAAACTTTTGCTCCAATTGGATGTAGGTGTCTCTTAAGTGTGTCACCCTACGGTTCGTGAATAATGCGGACATGATCGAGACCCCTCTCGGATCAATAATCAGAAGCGGGATCTGGAGACCCATACTGACTCCCACACATTCAACGATGACTTTCTTGTGATCGTCAGAACCTTTTACGCTAGTAGCTTAATCCCTTTGTTTCACGATATATTACATGTCCTAGATTTGATCATCGGTATCTCCATACCTAGTTTGATCTCGTTACCGACATGCACTCTTTTCTCGTTCCCGTGATATAACATTCTAGTGATCAAATCACTTGCTTGCAAGCTAATCAATGTGATATCACCGAGAGGGCCCAGAGTATATCTATCCGTCATCGGGATGAACAAATTCCACTCTCGATCCATGAGCCTCAACATAGCACTTTGTTAGTTCTGAATCCATCTTTATAATCACCCTATTACGGTGTGACGTTTGATGTTATCAAGAAACTCTTCCGGTGTTAGTGATTGACATGATCTCATGGTCTAAGGATTAGGATCACTTCGTAAGTTGTTACAACAATATAAACTCAATGACTTTGATCTTAATGCTATACTTCGGATGAATGTTCATCACACCATTACACTAATATTGTGATCCTGTTATTAACAACATCCAATGTCCATGATCAGGAAACCTTGATCATCTTGTTAATCAACGAGCTAGTTTATGAGAGAGGCATAACTAGGAAGTTTCTGTTTGTTTATTAAACACACATGTATTAATGTTTCCGTATTAATACAATTATAGCATGCAAAATAAACATCTATCATATACTTGGAATACACATAATAAACACTTTATTATTGCCTCTCAGGGCATATTCCCTTCAAGAACCACTCCCAATTAACATTGTTCTCCACCTCTACCAAAGCAAAAGCCAAGGGAAGCAACTAGTTGTTTGCATCATTTGCTATTGCAATCAAGAGAGTGCCACGGAACTGCCCGGTCAAAGAAGGTGCCATCCACGGAGATTACCGGCCTACAATGTTCGAAGCCCCTCACGCATTGCTCGAATGCCCAAAAAGCACGCCAAAATATTCGAACATTTCTTTCATTACGAACCATCATTTCGGTGCCATATGGCTCAATCACATGAACCATGTCCGGGTTAGCATCGGCCATTGCTAACAACAACCTAGGGATTCGGCTGTATGATTCTTCCCAACCACTGTACAACGTCCTGAATGTGGCTTGCTTCGTCTTCCATGCCTTCCCATACTTCACCTCATAGTGAAAGATTGCTTCCACGAACTCCATGACCATCTTGATGGTCATTATCGGAAGTGAAGAAATTTGGTTTGAAAGCCTAAAGGCGAGGAACTCAGAGGTCAGTTGTCGGTGCTCGTGATTCACATCTTTGACATCCACCCTTTTTCCATGGCACATCTGCGTTGGCACACAGCTTGAAATGCGCCAATCGGACCCCCTTGTATGGTCTTGCCCGCACAATCCAAGGACAACCATCATCCTCGCATTTAACCGTGTAACGCTTCTTCACGTCCGAGTGAACCACCGTGAAAGGACGATGATACCTAATAGAGAAGTTCTTGATCCATTGCTTAAGTTCCAACAATGTGGCAAACCTCTGTCCTTTTGAAATCCCATTCTTCTCGTGACTAACATCCCGGTAGAAAGTTGGCCTTGGTCCAAGCACTACACCCTTGCCGCCATCAACCGTGGCTTCATCCGCTAGACTAAGATCACGAAACAAGGGTACCCGATGATCCCTGCCCAATACCTTCTCATGCACTTCGGCCTCATCCTTAGTGAACCCCTCCTCATCAACTTCTTCACTGGGACCATCCTCATCCGATTCTGATGCATACATTCGAGAATACGGGATGTCATGATCCATGTTCTCTTGTGTATGATATAAGTCCAAATTTCCAATAGTGTTGTCACAGAGCTCAACCTCCCTCTCACTATCCCCATACTCACCATTCTCCTCTTCCAATGCTTCATCTTGGTTCTTTGAAATGGGGCTCAAAGATGTCCTCAATTCATCTTGTTGGGTCAAAGGAGGCTTAATCAATTCCTCTTGGTTCATGGGTGGAGGACTCCGAGCTTCATATGTGGAGGCAACCGGTATGATACTCCTTTGCATATTACCATCAACCTTTTTTGTGGCAAATAATTCAAGAGCTTTGTCTTGTGATTCGGCCACCACTTCCTTGTATGCAAACCAACGTTGCTCCGAGCTGATACGCATTGTCTTCCAACGGTTGTGCATCCCAAATCCCACATTGTGCCTACCCTCCAACTCAACAATATCACTAGGATCCATCCAATTCAAATCTACCTGAACTTGTTGTAACACCTCCGCATAGTTTGGACTACGATCAAACACCAAGTCAATCTCATCCGGGTCCGGCTCAATATTGCCTCTCAAGAAGCTTCCTTGTCCATATGATGAACATGGACAATTCTAGCCATCCCTAAAATAAATATAAGAACATAACGGTAGATAAATTCAATAAGTATCTATGCCAAAATTTACACTAACAACAAGGTCATACAACCATACCCTAACCCTAACCCTAACAATCTTATCTATACACATGAAGGTTTAATATACCAATCCTAACTCTATATATCAACCAACACCTCATTGCTTCATACAAATTTACATATCCAATTGGTGGTCTAGCATTTGGAGGAATTTCTCAATCTAGGGACAAATAACTTAAATTTTTTTTGATGAAATTGAGGGGAGAAGAGGAGAATACCTTGGTGAAGCGATTAGGGAAGAAATCCCCTAAGTTTTTCTTCAAATCTTGGGGTTTTGTGTGGAGATTAGGGAAGAATGAGCCCTAGCCGTTGTCGTTCCTTCTTGAGTGTGGTGAGGGGAGAAGGAAAGGAAGAAGAGGGTCGGGCTGGGCCGACCCAGCGCGAGCTTAAGGGCTCCAGGCGTGCGGCGCCAGCCTGCATGGCGCTGCATAGGTGGGTGCGGCGCCGCTCCGGGTGGCGCCACACTAACGAGCCTAGGGCCCGCGGAGTCAGCGTGGCAAGGCGTGTCGCTCCAGCCTGAGTGGCGCAGCAGGTGTGTGTGCGGCGCTAGGCTAGACGGCGCTGCATACGCGAGCCAGCGTGGCAGCTGTGCGGTGCCGGGCCCCAACCGAACAACGTGGTAGGCGTGCGACGTCGTCCTAGCTGGCGCTGCACAAGTGCTTGCGGCGCCGTGCGGGCGGGAGTAGCAGAAAATGGTTATCCAGTTTGATTTTCTTTTCAAATAGGGTTAATTTTTGAAATTGTTACGACTTTGGGTTATTTTGGTCAAGGCCTGGTACATGGCGCACCGCCAAGCCATTCTCCAGGCCGAGATCATGCATGCCGCTTCGCTGAAGCCACTGCTACGCCGAGATCCGCTTCCACCTCCTCCAACCAGTCGGCGTCCGTCGGCGAGACGCCCGACCCCGCCGCATCGACCATGCCCGCAGGAGCCCATACCCATCGACGACTGATAGATAGCCGAGCCTTTTTACCCTGTTCGGTAATAATTTTTCGCCGAATTTGTGGGCGTAATTCTGTCGAACACCTTTTGGACGAGCTCTCGCTGGCAAGAACGATAAAAATTCGAATATGTCGCCGTTTTCTCTTCGCCTGAGAACTCAGCCTGGGAACGCGAGTGGGAAACTCGGCGTTCCTAGACCGAAAACAAGTTTCGTGCGGCAAAAAAAATCCGAATTTCGGACCGGAAACGCCCAATGAATGAGTGAGAAACTCGGCGTTCCTAGACCGAAAACAAGTTTCGTCTGGCAAAAAAAATTCCGAATTTCGGACTAGAAACGCCCAACGAATGAGTAAGAAACTCGGCGTTCCTAGATCGAAAAGAAGTTTCGTCCGGCAAAAAAAATTCCCTAAAACTTGTGTCTATCCTAATGTGGACCCCACCGTCATCACCTTCCTTCCTCAAAAAGTATTCATTGTTTTGCTTGGTTTTCTCTTTCTCTCTCCTCACGTTTTCTGCTCTCTTCTTACTTTTTCTGCCCAAGAGATGGCCTCCTCTACAATCTACTCTGACAGCTGCCGAGCCTCGGGCCTGACACCCCGAGCCGAACTGAACCTGACGGAGCAGCGGCTAGAGCATAGGGTTGGCCATGCCTTTAGTCTTCCTAGTGAAAAGAAGAATCTATAGTTTGAGGACTCGAAGACCTTTTCGTGAAAACACAAGAACTTTTCGGTAACTGAACGCAACACCACATAACTTTAGTGCGATGTGTCCAAATTAATAATTTAATAAAAACAGAAGTACTTTTCAGTACTAACAGTATAAATTTCAATACTTACTTTATCGATGGAACAAATTGAAATTATATTGAAAGCGAAAACTGTGTATTCCTTCCGATTCCAGTGAATAAGAATAGTACCGTACAAATTTAGACAAAAATCAATCGTTATTTTAAGTATAGCCAATGTTATAGACGACGAAAATATGAAAACATCAATTGGAACAGAGGCAGCAGTAAAGAACTGACCGAAATGGTCTGGTCCTCCAGCTTTGGCCGCTAGATCAAATGGCTATCCACCGGAACCGGAGGTGGGCGGGCAGCAGTGAGGGAAAGAGTAATGCCGAGGATGGCGATTGAAAGCCGCTCCAGAAAATCTTCACTTGTACCCCCTGGCTAGAGGAGGACGACGATTGAAAGCCGCTCCAGAGGAGGACGACGATTCAATTGAAGGCAACGAGCTAAAGCAATGCAGCAATAAGTAGCAGCATCTCGTATGTATCATCTCACGTTCTTCATCAGTGGCGCGAGCTACAGGCAAACAGTGGGGAACTGTTGGTCACAATTTGTTCATGCTGCACACACGACACTTATTTTTGGAACTGAGGGAGTACATAGCAACAAATTTATACTCTCCTGTTAGTGACGACTACTGGACACGTTCTAGAACAACAGGCTGAACAAGACCGCTGAGATAATCGTTACATCGCTTTCTGGTTACATGGCAGATACAATACAGGGAACACAGTTGAACTCTCGAAAAATATGGGGAGTGTTTGGTCGCAGCCATCCGTGCTGCGGTTAGCCAAAAAATGAGATAGCCAAAATCAAGAGTAGAGGTGGCACTTTCCAGTCCCAGCACATACTGTACACTCATCGGCATCACCAGCGACGTGCTTCAGGCAGTACTTGATGCGGTCGTTCATAATGTCCTGCAAAAACATGGTTGGCATGGAATTTACAACCAATCCACTGAGATATGATATCGAGCAACTCGTCAACCATCCCTGTTTCTATTTGCTAGCAGTGATAAGACCTTTGCCTCCTGTATTAACAGGAAGCTCTGCTCTGGATAATGAGAACAAAGGAGTAGGAGCTCACATGGTATACTCAGTAAACATCATATTTTCCACAAAACTTGCTTTGGCAGAAGTTTTTTTTCGCGAAAACGCAAAAAGCATTGCGTTTTGATTCATTGATAGAAAAAGAGAGTTTTGTACAAAGTATACACAGGCGCCAAAAGGCGCACACCCGACACACTCAAGACAGTACATAGCCGAGGCCGAACATTACAACAGACGACACCAAACAAGCCCTAGTCTAGATGCGCACACTGAACACAAGCCTCGCCACCGGAGGGAGAATCCAATCCGCAAAGAAGGGCAGAGTTGGGCCACTCCGGTTTTGGAGAAGACGGTCAGGAAGCAGCACCACCGCCCACCACCGCAATCTTCGTCGTTGCAACCAAGCCAGCAGCCGTCAACCACCCCAGTCGAGTGGATCCATGCAACCTAAACACCGCAACAGAGGATCCTCCGCAAACCTCAATCCTTGCCATAGGGGTGGCCGAGCTAGCACGACGTCGGAGCTCCAAGGATCTGCTCGCCAGAGTCAAAGCATGCGCCATCACCATGCGTGCCACCTACAGCCGTACCACCAAGGATAACGCCTCCAAGGAAGGAGCGACGTCCAGGACGCCTTCGTCATCCGATCTGGCAAGCCAGATCTAGGTTTTCACCCAGGGAACTGAACCACGTGGGATGGGTGATGGGACGATGCTCCTTGACAACGCCCCCAAGAGGGAAACGACGCCCGAGGACGCCGCCGCCGTCGGCACCAACAAAGGTTGGGCAGGGCTTTCGCCCAGAGCACCTCGATCACCACTCACGCATCGGCGCAACCTCCGAGACCCGACAGCAAGATCTTGTCGCTGACGACACCGCATCAGTTCGAGAACCCGGTTGGCCCACCATTCTGCCGGCGAAGGCCACCCCAAGTTGCAGGGTCCGTGGCGATAGAGCACCGCCTGAGCTAGGAACCTCGTCGCATGAACACCCATGCACCGGACGGCACTGATCCGTGGCAAGGATGCCGAAAACAGCAACACGATGCTGATGCACACAGCAGCTCGCCGCCAAAGGTGGCCGAGCTGCACCCACCACAAAGCGCATCGCCCGTCCATCGGCGCCATCAACGATGAGGTGGGGCAGCAATAGGACGACGTCACCGTTGTATGCGGTGGGGAGGGGTAGGTGGGAGGAGGAGAGGGGCGCCGCCATCGTGGATAGCGCACCCGTCGCGTCGCGAAGGCCCAGCCTAGCATCGCGCCTTGCAGGCATCCTCCACCATCACCCCGCCGGTCTTCGACGCCGACGACAAGCAGCTCGCTGACGCGCCGACAGACCAACCCACGGTGGTCCAGGGATCTTACCTCGCAGTAGGGGAGGGAATTAGCAAGGCCACAGACAGCCCGCGGTAGCCTCCGCACGAGCAGGGGTCTGGCGCGCCACCAAACCCGAGCTGCGGCCGCGCTCAGCCGCGAAGCCTGGGCCGGGCCCGGATGGGCCTGAGTGGCTGCCCTCAGATCTAGGCCGAGGGTGAGCCCAGATCGGACCCGCGTGGGCGCTGTCATCGTCACCCCACCGCCGGCCTCCACGTGCCATAGCAGCCTCGCAGCACCCCCACCACCACCGCAAGCCGCCCTCCCGGTCCACCGCCCCACGCCAAATCACCCCGGCGCCACCCGCGGCCCCCAGCACCCCCTCTCCGCACGAAGAAGGAAGCACCACGGTTCACCGCCTCTCCCTCCACCTTTGGCGGCCGGGCGGCAGCGGCCAGGGGAGCTCGGTTCTGGGGGGTTGTGCCACCTAGGGTTTGGGCGCCCCGGAGCGGCTCGGGAGCGAAGCGTGCTTTGGCAGAAGTTAATACCAAACCATTCCAATTCCCTCTCGGTGAAGCCATATTGCCAAATCGAAGCAGATTAGCGTGATAAATTTAGTTTCTAATTTTGCGTGCAGGCATATCACTTGCTAACATAGCAACAAAGTGGCATACATATACAGCAGAATCAAATACCAAAGGGATCTACAGGTTAAAATTACAAAAACATTTCGGAAATCCACTTTGGCTCCTAGGTGTAGATGCACCCACTGCCAAAAATACATACTTCAAAATGTTGAAAATTTTGAAAAAAAATATTCGGATGTACATGTTGACATTCCATGTACGTACACCAAGTTTCACAAATAGAAGACATTTTATGTTGATCATGTAAAAAGACAATTTTTGGTGTTGCAAAATAGTTTTTCACAAGACATTTTTTTGTCTTTTTTGTACAGACCTCAAAAAATGTCTTCTGACTGCAAAACTTTGTATGAGGACATAGCATGTCGGGTGCACACCCGGGATTTTGAAATTCATATAAAATGCATTTTTCATAATAGGTGCGTTTAGACCTGGGAGCCACATCGCCATGTCCCATAACATTACACATCTTTTACTAAAAATGGTAAGTAGGTAGCATGATGGCACTCTAAGGAAACAAAAGGTTAATTTGTTGTGCTTGATAATTTTTGGATTTATAGTTTGGAAAAAAAGGGTTCAGCATCCATTTCCAGAAAAATGTACTCCCTCCGTCCTAAGAAGGATGTCGCAAATTTGTGAAAATTCAGATGTATCTATATACTAAATAGTGTCTAGATAATCTAAATTTAGACAAATCTGCGACACCCTTTTTAGGACAGAGGGAGTAGTAAATTATCAAAACGGCGGCAGTTCTAGATCTACTTATCAAGGAAAATCCACATTCTTTTTTCATGATTTGCTTCGAGGGCTTGAAGAATAATAAGTGTCTGAGCAAATGTAGTTTCAAACATTCAATGGGGATCTAGTGTGATAGAAATAATCTAGAGGGTAATTAATGAACACATACCACCATAAGCTCATGCAATCCAAGAGGAGCAGTGACAATGTAGGCCACGTTCGAGTGCTCTTTAGAGGCTTCTGCTGCTAAGGAAGGGATATCCTGAGAAAACAAATTGTGAAACTGTTAAACTCTAGTCTTACTATAGTGATATAAGCATTAATGTAAGAGATAGATAACGGTTACATCTTAAGAAACAAAAAATAGTCATAAGTCTTTAACATTCAGCATAACCAATATTAAAAGACTCAGTGACATACTTGCTTCCAGTGCCGTCCAGGTGAAAGGAAGTACGGACTGACAATAATTCGGGATGCTCCTTGCTGCACACATTTTCCAAATGCTTCCTTAATAGTAGGCTCCGCTAGCTCCTTCATTTTGGCAAAAGCACAAATTCAGCAAAATGTTGCCTTTCTAGACCAACAAGATAAATACATCAGAGAATTGGATCTACTGGATCAATGTTTATAGGCATGACAGGAACATACAAGAACGGTACTATCATAACATAAATATGTGTCAACATAATCTGAGCTATGGTATCAATAAACAAGTAAATTTCCAATTATGCCACAAATATCTTCTAGGAACAATTTTGAAATACAACTTGTGAAAACAATATCTTCAGGAAATATTTCTAAATCACTACTTGGTAAAACAAATTTAAGTTATGTATGCGTCACTACAAAGCATCAGAAACAGGAACATGAGAACCATTAACAGTGCCAGCTTCTATCTTGGACACGTCAGTTCACTAGCTAAAAGAAGCCGGCGACTTCATTAAATATGTTCTGTATCCTCAACTACAATACCATGTAATATGAACCTGAACTTAAAGTGTTTTTTGATGAATTTTGGCAACAGAGTATGTATAGTTCGAACTTCAGAGTTGGAACAAGGATGCCAGAAATCAGATACATGACATGCTTCACAAAAATATGTATCTACTTTTCATGGTAATTTCTCCCAATAACAAAGATATAACTTTAGCTAGTGTCCCTGAAAAGTAAGATAAGGTAGACCACCTTGATACTACACTGAGGTTGTGATCACTTTAAGCTTTCTAGCCTTTGCTTGCCTGGATCATGTTGACATCCTTATTCATAGTTATCTAATCTAACATGGCAAAAATGCTACCCAAAGATTTAGCCCACAATGGAGACATGCATTTATGTGAAGTTGTTTGTGCTGATTAATCTAAATTGCACTCTGTAAACATCATATTAAAAATGGAAGAATGATCCTAAATATTCTTCTCAACCGTTGTATGTATTGATAAAAAGAGATCCAAAGAAGCACATGTCTTTAAATATTTTAACTGGATTAAACCCAATGTACAAGGTAACCAATTGTACATGGACACTTTGAAAGGGGAATAATGGCAAAGCTAGCATAATGCTTGCACTTCACATTCTTTTCACTTCATCTTCGACAAGCAATGGCATGAAAGTTACAGCTTTGTAGTAACTCAAAGTCACTGTTTATATGGTGCTACATGTTTTGTTCAAAATGAGAAATAAAATGAAACTGGAGATATGAAAAAGGATCTCATTTCTGTTGGTCCGGCTATGGAATTTATTGTTTACGTAAATAGTCTCTTTTCAGTCCTTTGCCAAAATCACATGGTATTCATTTACACACAGAAATTGGTGACGGCATGATAATTCCCGGTCTCAGATAAGGCCATTGCGAGAAGTGAAAAATAGGAGCTGGCAACATGATTTCGCTGAAGTAGCAAGCCCACGACACAAGTAAAGGACACTGGTACAATAACAACATGTAGTGAACTAGTGATGCAGAGGAGAGAGCATTGAAAGCATTTCTTACTGGATGCATAGCTACCGAATAAAATCATATCAGATAAAGAAGTTTAAATGAGAGATCTTGTTAGTCTTGCCAGAGAATAGTTTGCACTCCATCTGAATTTAAAATTGATAAACTTGAGGCTATATGTAAAAACCTTTCACTCAATTACATTCTAGCCATGCTCAGTGATAAGACATTTTTCCAGAAATACTTGATGTAACTTCAAATCCAAACTAGAAATTAATTGTTGATTGCTAGTCTTCCGTCAGACAAATGATGTACAACCCCTCCAATGATGGAAGCAACAGCCCCCTTGATGATAAGAAAATCTCAAGAGACCTTCAAGAAACTTAACAAATTCATAGAAGTAAATTTCATAGAAATGCAAGAGTGCTAAACAAACCATATGAGCAGGTTCAACAATCCTGTAGCCAGTCCTTGACCTGAACATAGTAACAAAATCGTCTGCAATTTTGAAGCAATTACTCAAGATAAGCACCATGAGAAAACAACGAAATTAGAAAAAAAATACTCTGTCCATTACTTAGCATGAGATTAGATTCCTGTCGACGTGACCCATGGTCGACTATGATCACACCATCATTCTCTCCCACAGTATAGTCCTGCTCCCCAGTCGTTTCAGGCCTAGAAGCTGAATTTGGTCCAGAACTCATGGCACAGTGTCCACTATTTCTTCCAATTGTCGGTATCTTGACAAAATCACGGGAATACCTCACATTAGCGCTCCTAATGCCCCAATAAACAAGAAACATAGTTAAAATCGAAGGCGACACAGGCGATTAGAAATGACAGAAGTCGATGGCAAAGAAATTGAATACGGCCCAGCAGGCAACATTTTACCTTAAGGAGAAACTGTTTGCTGGAGTTGCAGTGAAGGGTTGGAAAGAGGTCGAGACGGGGTGCATAGACCAATTAGAGCACCCACCTTCTGCGTAAGAGAAGGTTCGACTGGGGATTACAGTTCCTGATCAAAACAAAAAGCATCTTAGAGCATGACTAGAAAGGTCGGCAAGGTCCTAAATATTCCTATATGAGGAGGTCCGCTTCCAGTTCAACCGTGGCATGCGATTTGAAATCGCTTGCACTAGTGGCTAGAGCTAAAACAATGGCACGCAAATCCATTTTTATTGAGATTCAAAAGAGACTGTTAATATCCAAGAACCCGACTCCATCTCACAGAAGTAGGGCTTAGAGGTTTCGACCCATCAAAGCGGAATAATACATGGAGTAGGGGGCAGTTTGGGATGGGAGGAGCTTAACTCGCCGCCGGGATTGGGCGCGTCAGGGCGAAGGAGAGGAACGACGGCGAGATAAGGGTAAGTGAGCGTGGGGTAGAGGGACCTGCTTTACTTGGCGTGGATGTTCGCCCCTCGGCTCGGCTCGGCTCGGCTCGGCTCGACACGACTGGCCGGGGCTCTCGGATTCGCCTGATGGGGATTGGGGTGTTCAAGTGGTAAATAGCCTGGCATCTGATGTGGCCGTGAAAGTATAGGAAAGTTCTTTTTTTTTGCAGCAACCACCTGATTCATTATTGAAAATTCAAGTTAAAAAGGTAAAACACGTGTAAAGTAAAAGACGAATCGGAATAAAATGATTATTCTAAAATAATTGCAAAAAAATCCTAAAAATTTGAGAAATATCAAACGATCTCTAAAATTTCTTGCAACCACCAAAGTCAGCAGCTACCAGCCCGCCGTCCCAACTCCAGCGTCGCTAAGATGCACACTGGAAGGGACGCCGAGCCTCCACCATTGTCAGATCCAAAAATATCATCGCCAACGAGGCTTTGTGAGTCGATGAACATGCATGTTGCATGCAATAAGTCACATGTCGTCGTGGCACGTCGAGCGGAAAACGTCCCGTGCTATCTTAAACCAAGATCAGTCATCTTCCATTGACGTAGTCGGAAAATAATGACGGATCCAACACCTTCAGACCAATATCCTTGCTCGAGAGCAACCATCTCGCTCCGTCCGCCAGCGTCGTCGTGGATAACAACGAACGTCAGCGACACACCGAGAAACGGATCTCGCTAGATCTAAAGTACTGCGAGAAGACTAAGCTGTCGATCTGAAGCACACATTGCCATCAATTTCGAGGATCCGCAATGAAGGTCGTCGCCGGTGTTAGGGTAGAGTTGGGGCGGATTTATTTGCGCAGACGTCGCTCCCACCACCACAACGACGCACAACTGCAGACTGACCCTAACCCTAACTACAAAGTGAAGAAACGAGGTCCCCTCTCCCTCCTTCCACTAAAGAAGCAAGTGGAGGGAGAGGGGACCTGCACTCTCGTCGGCTTAGATCTGGAAGAGGGAGGGGATGTGACGAGTTAGCAGTGAACCATAGGGGTGTGATTGGTCTACTCAGCCAACATTTGGCGCTCCCAACTCTAGGGCATGGCCTCGATGGGGACAACTATTACTAGTAGAAAACAGGGTTTACGTCGATGCCACCCCCGAGCGATCAGTCCCGGTTGCTTCACAAATCGGGACTAAGCCTCACATTAGTCCCGGTTTGTAAGGCCAGGACGACACATGGACCTGTCCCGGTTCATGAGGGACCTTTAGTCTTAGTCCGGGGCAGGAACCGGGACTAATAGGGTTTGGACGCAGACATTTAGTCCCGGTTTTTGGTAGTAACCGTGACTAAATGTCCATGTACCTGTATATATACCACCCCAGCTCCACATGCTTATGTGAGTTGGTTTGTTTTCCCCTCTCGTGCACAAGTAGTGTATGTTGCTTAGTTTTTCCCCTCTATGCACAAGAGGTGCTCGATGAAATGTGTGAGAGCATGATGCCACTTGAGTTCACACAAAAAAAACATGATATGAAGTGCCTGAGCCACACTTAAACTTTCTCCTCTTTTTTTCCTCCTCGATCGAGGTTAGCATGCAACCTAATCCTTTCATTTATCATTGATACAATGCATGTGTCGATGTACATTGGTCATTTCTCTAGATGTTGTAATGATTTTTCATAAACTTAATTATATAATGAATATGAGCCGGCAATGGATGTACGGTGACCGACGCACAGGCGAGTTCATTACGGGCCTTCATAATTTTATCGATGTGGCTGAGACAAACAGTCTGAATGGTTTTATGTGTTGTCCATGTGTTGACTGTCAAAATCAGAAGGGTTACTCTTTCTCGAGAACCCTTCACACCCACCTGCTTGAGCACGGTTTCATGCCCAGCTACAATTGTTGGACCAAGCACGGAGGATGATGACAACTATCATCATATGTTTCCTGAATATGGTGATACATAGAGAGAATACGGTGACACAACGAGTGAAGCCGAAGAGGCGCCAGATGATCTCGTTGATGATCTTCATAGTGCCATTGTTGATGCACAGAGAGAATGCGAAAGTAAAAATGAGAAGTTGAAGTTGAAGCGCATGTTAAAGGATCACAAAAAATTATTGTACCCAAATTGCAAATATGACAACACAAAGCTCGGTACCACACTGGAATTGCTGTCATGGAAGGCACATAATGGTTTATCTGACAAGGTATTTAAGAAGCTACTGAAAATAATGAAGAAGAAGCTTTCAAAGGATAATGAATTGCATGTCAGTACGTATGAAGCAAAAAAGTTTGTCTGACCTCTAGGATTAGAGGTTGATGGCAACAATCGTGCCACTTTTTGTTGGGACTCCAAGTACAGAGTGTTGTAGCAAGCTTCTTTTCCCCAAAAGGGTGACTCGAGGGTTTATATCGAACTATCGGGGAATTGGTTGTTGAAGTGTATTTGTCTTTGTAGGGGTTTGCAGCATGGAAAACAAAAAAATCTACCACATGAACACACACCTATCTACTAGATTGTAGCAATGAGTCGATTAGAGTACTCACCCTCGAAGATTACAAAGCGGTTAACGAGAGCAGATTCTCGTGGGTGATGTAGTCGTTCACTTGCCGATCTCAATATCGCGAAGACGATCCTTCCGACGCCACGTTCCGACAGCGCTCCCGCAGTCGGTCACACGTTCGGTACTCGATGAACACCTTCCTCTCTCTTGTTCCAACAGGCAGCGGAGGTTGTAGTTCTCTCCTCGCGATTCCGGCATCACGACGTCGTGGTGTCGGAGTTAGAGGGTAAATCCCGCAGGGCTTCGCCTTAAGCCAGAGCGGATTATGGTGTAGTAGTAGGGTTCCCCGGCGTCTAGGGTTTAGAAGCCGGAGAGGAGGATGTGGTAGGTGGCGACTAGCGCGACGGCGGCGGCTTGGTGGGGTTGGGTTGGTTGTGGTGGTCTTAGGGCACCCCTCCCCTCTATTTATGAGAGGGAGGGGAAGCTAGGGAGGGGAGTTTAAATCCTTCCCCAACTCCCTCTCCTAGTAGGTGCATGGTGGAGGGAGAGGAGGTTTCCTCTCCTCCCTCCACCAGGTCCTAGTTTGACTTTTCAAACTTGCCTTTTGACTTTCAATTTTGGATTTTAATTTCTTTCTTTCAAATGCCCAGCCAAGTGACCTAGGACATGATGAAATCATTACACTTAGTCATGACACATTCATGTACCCTTCCCCTTCCGGTCCGGTGAACCTTCTAGACCCTTCTAGATCATTCCAGTGAAAACACAGAAATCATTCCCGAACTCCGGAATTGGACTTTCCTTATATGAATCTTATTCTCCGGACCATTCCGGATCTCCTCGTGATATCCCGGATCCCATCCGGGACTCCGAACAACATTCGGTCTTTCTACTCGCATTCCATATCTACTAAACAACATCGAATCCTTAAGTATGTCTCCCTACGGTTCGTGAATTATGCAGACATGACTGAGACTCTTCTCCGATCAATAACCAATAGAGGAATATGGAAATTCATATGGATCCCACATATTTCTACGATTACTTTGTGATCGAAGTAAACATTTACATACGGTACCAATTTCCCTTTGTCTCGCAATATTTTACTTACCCGAGGTCTGATCGTCGATATCTCTGCATACCTAGTTCAACCTCGTTACCGACAATACTCTTTTCTTGTTCCCGTGATATGTGATCCCTTGTGAGCCAGTCACATGCTTGCAAGCTAATTGGATGACATTCCACCGAGAGGTCCCAGAGTATATCTATCCGTCATATGGATGGACAAATGCCACTCTTGATCCATGTGCCTCAACACATACTTTCTGAACACTCAATGCGACCTTTATAACTACCCAGTTACGAAGTGGTGTTTGATGTCATCAAAGCATTAAAGGGAATATGCCCGAGAGGCAATAATAAAGTGGTTATTATCTTATTCCTTATTTATGATAAATGTTTATTTTGCATGCTATAATTGTATTAATACGGAAACGTTAATACATGTATGTTTAATGAACAAAAAGAAAGTTCCTAGTTATGCCTCTCTTATAAACTAGCTCGTTGATTAACAAGATGATCAAAGGTTTCCTAATCATGGACATTGGATGTTATTAATAACAAGGTCACAACATTGTTGGAATGATGTGATGAACTTTCATCCGAAGTATAGCATTACGATCAAGGTCATTGTGTTTATATTGCTATAACATCACTCCCATGGCTGGGACAGTTTCTCATGCATTCTTTCATTCTCTCCCATGCAAGCGCTAGTGGCTCACGCTCTTCCTATCTAAAACCAATAATATTAGATCTGAGTTGCATAGTCTTTATAGGTGGAAAGAATTTAGTCATAAATAAAGAAATACATTCCACCCATGATGCAATAGTATTTCTAGGCAAAGATAGCAACCATTCGTTTGCTCTTCCTCTAAGAGAGAAAGGAAATAAGCGCAACTTGACCTCATCGGGGTCAACATCTTTAATGTGCATCGTATCACATATTTCAGTGAAAGTATTTAAATGCATATACCTGCATCTTCTACAGCAGAGCCTCCAAATTGATTCTGTTGAACCAAACTTAAATAGTGGGGCTTAATTTCATAATCTTCAGCAATAATTACTAGCTGAGTAATAGGAGTACACAAATAATCATTGTTAGGAGTTGCAAACTCCCCAAGCTTATTTTCAGCCATACTTCCTATGTTTTTGTATTTTCTTAAACAAGTACTAATGATGATAAAGCAAGAATTAAAAAGACTAACTATTTTTTTTGGTTTTTCAACTAAAAACTGAAAGCAAACTAACAAAATTAAAAACGAGAATTAAAACTATCAATGTTCATACTAACCTCACCAGAGTAGCTATTGCTTCTCTGGCAACGATGCTAGAAAAAGGGTTGATACCTTCGATCCGGATTACGGATGTAGTGTAGTTCTTTTTCCCTAGTAGACCTAGGTTTATCGAATCCTCGGGAAGCAGAAAGCAAAGTGAGATTACTTAAACGTACCTTCGAGAGTTTTATAATTCCTATTGCGTTTTTACCGGACTAAGAGTTTGCGATGTTGTTGTTATTGATGATGATGGAGAGAGAGAGGGCCTAGGGTCTTCAGTTTTCACCAGTTGCTGTGCAAAAAGATCTGATAGGAATAACAAATAATAATAAAGTACTCATGTAATTGTTAGAGAAAGATAATTATATGTGGGCAGTGCATCCATAAATGTTATTGCCTCCACAACCTCTTATGGCAATAACCTACTAGTCTCATCCATAGAAGAAAGAGAACTAATAATATGCATAGTGATGTCACCGTTAATCCCAAGTAAGTTCCTCACATACAGTCGTACTACCCTTTCTGTCACTAGGGTTCCCATCCTGCAGATCAGTCGTTACTCACACTCCCTTTACCTGGATCAATCCTCGGGGTCTTGGGTACCTGAAAAATCCTTAGATTGAGGCAAGAGAGGGTACTACAATCATCATGTCATACAAACTAATACATGATCCCATCTATGATAAATAACATGCACAAAAGCTACATGGCTAGGCCGAAGCCCTTAGCCCAAGGAGAATTACTCACACATAGAGAAATCAACAATCATAAACATTGTAATAGAGATCATAGAGTTAATAGCAAATAGTCTTACAATGTCACCAATTGAATATGAGATCTACTATTACAAGTGGTGGAATATGGCTATGGTGATGGAGAAGGGTTTAGAGGTTTAGATCTAGATCTATTCCTCCGGCGTGGCGGCAGGGAGAGTTTAGGGTGAAAGAAGCGATGTTGTGGAGTCAGGAGGGCTTGTTTCTCGTCGCCTGAAGCCTCTTTATATAGGGGTCCCTTCAAGAAAGTTGTTCTGTTTGACCTAAGGAGGTCGGTGCAAACTATACGACGACAACTATACGACGTCGGGCCGTATAGTTGGTCGTTAAACTTGCAGTTGCCTCCTCACGGCTCCTGGTTTCTTTGCGTGTTGGAAATCTCGTATCTTTGGCATTTATGTAGTGATTCCCTTCATAATACGTCATTATCTGTGCGGGAAAAAATAACAAGAAAGGATTGCATACCCCTTTGATCATTAGGCATTAGCGGCAGGTTTTAGAGAGATATTTTATCAAACATATGAATAATATCTAGTTTAAATGTGGACGTGGATGGCTATATTTCACAGTCATCAGGCACCTCAAGGCAACGAGGGCACAAAACGTGTCCAGATCCACCTCTCCAACGAGGACCGGGAGAGGGTGCGCGACGCCGTGCAGGGCACTCACCCTCTACCTATCGATGCCCCTCGTGACATACTGATGGGCTATCATTGGCTCCTCATAGAGGAGCACAATCGCCATATCAAAGTAGCAAAACAAGCTCAATCAGCGCAGGCGAGTGGCTGACGAGTCGAGCATGCGGCGAGTTGCACTCTCCGCTGGCAGCTCCACGTCGAAAGGCCCCGACGGTCGCAAGTACCGCTCCCGCTTGGAGTGCATGGATCCCGCTTCCCGGCGCGAGGATACCAAAGCACTCTACATGTCCTTCATGACGATGGACTCATAGGGCAACATCATGCCCAAGACGCCAAAGGCCGCAGTCATGGCGGCCACCACCTATCTCGCATCCAACCCGCCACCAGTATGGGACCCAAGGAACGCAATCCATAAATCTGTGCTTGCGAGGCTTAGACTCATCGGAGTTGCGCTCCATGACGAAACACCCGTAGAGCCAAAGAAAAAGGCCGCGGTAAAGTTCACTCGATGTCGCACACCCTCATATGAGGAGGAATAACATGATCTGCCATGGCGCCGCCGCAGCCCACGGCTCAATATCAACAACTATGACGCTCGCAACGAGCTTGTGCAACGCAAGATCGATAAGTCACGCGCAAAACGCGCATGCTCAACTGAGTCTGAAGACGAGGACGAGGAGATGTGCGGCGCCAGGTGCTTCAGCAGGGCCGTACGGAAATCATGGATGTCGAAGAAGTTCAAGCTCCCTTCAGACAACCCGAAATTAGACGGCGCATAGGAGCTGAAGATCTGTCTCGACGACCATATATCGTCAGTCAAGCTCCATGGCGGGAGCAAAAACACAGCCATGCAATGCCTTCAGCTACAGCTGACAGGCGTAGCTAGGGCCTAGCTCAATAGTCTCCCTTCCAGATCCATCCGCAACTGGGAAGAGTTGGTGTACATCTTCATACGCAACTTCAAAGGCACCGCAAGAGACCAGCCTCAATCGAGGATCTACGCGCCTGCTGCCAGCGGTCCAACGAGTCCATCGGCTCGTACATACTGTGCTGGTCCATCATCAAAAACTCAGCTGCAAACATCTCGGAGGAGAGGGAAATCGATGCCTTCAACGACGGCGTCAGGCTCCGTGAATTCAAGTAAGAGCTCGGGCGTGTCAAGCCCAATACCATCGACCACTTGATGGACATCGCCAATCGCTGGGGCGATGGCGAAGATGCCGTCAACCAAGAATTTTCGGATGATGAAGATGACTTTGGCCGCAGGTGCGATCGCCGCGAAAATAGAAAACCGCACATCTACAACGACCGTGAGGAGGTCAACATGGTTGTGGCTGGCTACGCCGATTACCGCGATGATGGCAACCGCAATAGCGGGTACCGCGGTGGCAACTACCGCGACAGTGGGAGTCCTACCCAAACATGGCAGCGCTGCAATCGTGATGATGAGATATCCGCATTCGAAAAGCTATCGGGACCCTGCACCATCCACTTTTACATCGACAAATAAGATGGTAAGAGAAAGGCCAGCCACATGCTCAAGGACTATAGGGAGTTCTGGAAACTCCACGAGGGCTTCGCCCAGATGCGTCGCCAGGTGATGAACCGAGGATTCGCCCCCGCACCAGAAGCAATCGCACATGGCGCTCCACCTCCACCACTTGTAGCACCCGCGCAGCCTGCGGCTGCGCCGACGCAGAATAACAGAGCATATGCATACTCGCTACTGATTGCCTGTCAGAGAGGCCTTTGTTGGGAACCCCAAGAGAAAGGTATGATGAGCACAGCGGCAAGCTTTCCCTCGGTAGCGACCAAGGTTATCGAACCAGAAGGAGGAAGGAAACGTCACACAGGTGTTGCAAGCAACACGGAGACCTGCACAACACAAACTCAAGACTTTGCCCCAACGAATCAGTGAGGTTGTCAAGCTCACTGGTTTGCTGTAACAAAGGATTAAACGTATGGTGTGGAAGGTAATGGTTTGCAGCAAGTAAACAAGCAACAGTGGAAGATGTATCAATGGTAAAGATTGGACCGGGGTCCATAGTTCACTAGAGGTGCTCTCCTTAGATAAACAACATGGCATGAAGGGTAAACAAATTATAGCAGGACAATTGACAGGAACTGATCAAGGCATAACAATGCAATTACTAGTCAGAAAGATCATATGATATTCGTTTGGGCAATACAACAAGATACATAGACCGCCATCCAACTGCATCTATGACTAGAAGTCCACCTTCAGGTTATCATCCGAAACCCCTCCAGTATTAAGTTGCAAGCAATAGACAACTACTTTAAGCAAAGTGTGTCAGGTAAACAGTCCACATGTTCCATGAACAAGAGACCGTTGTTTTATCCCTAGTAGCAACAGCGCATCTACAACCGAAGAGATTATTGTCACTTCCCTTGGAAACTAGAGGCATGAACCCACTATCGAGCATAAATACCCCCTCTTGGAGTCACTAGCAACTAATTGGCCAAGATAGCTACTAACAACGGAGAGCATGCAAGATCACAAACAACACAGACATGATAGAATCATAAAGACAAAACCACTAATCAAACCAACATAATAATATCAATATCCATCGGATCACCGCAAACACAACATGCATGATTACAAATAGATTAGATCTTGATCATGAATGGAGCTCACAAGATCTATACACGAAAGCACAAAGGAGGAGATACAACCATCTAGCTACTATATGGACCCATAGTCCAAGGTGGAACTACACATGCATCATACCGGAGAGAAGGCCTCCGGGATGATCTCCCCTCTGGCAGGGTGCCGGGAAGAACTTCAGATCCTCCCCGATCTAGGGACGACGATGGCGGCGACTACAGAAGGTTTCATGGAGATTTGATCGGGTACTTAGGGTTTCTACATCGGGGGCTTCTTGTAGGCGAAGGGGGAGGCCGAGGAGGCGTCCAGGGGGGCCAAACCCTACCCAGGCGTGGGGCAGGGCCCACCCGCGCCTAGGGGGGTTTGGTTGCCCTGGTCTTCTTCTTCGTCTCCCCTTTGGACTTCTTGTTCCCACGGAAAGTAATTGACTTTGACGTTTGTCCCGTCCAATTCCGAGAATATTTCTTTACTAGCTTTTCTGAAACCAAAAACAGCAGAAAATAGGCAACTGGAACTATGGCAACTTATTAATAGGTTAGTACCAGAAAACATGTAAAAAGTACCTCAAAGTGTAAACAAAGCAAAGCAAAGTAGATACTAAACAAGCATGGAGCATCAAAAATTATAGATACGTTTCTGACGTATCAAACATCCCCAAGCTTAACTCCTGCTCGTCCTTGAGTAGGTAAGTGATAAAAAGAATAATTTTTGAGGCGACATGCACCCTCACAATAAATATCCAACCATTTGAAAGCATTGAAAGCTGGGATCAAAGAACTCTAAACATGTGCATGAAAGATGGAGTTCTAACAATAGGACATAGTAACTATGCATGCAACATGACAAGTTACAAACAAAGATCATGAATAACTTGCATTGAAAAGTGTTTGTTTGTTTCACATACAGAAACATAGCAAAGTTGATAGGGCAAAGGTGTCCGATCTTTCGATGAGATGGCGATAATCGATTTGGTGGAGTTCGGGCTTGACGATCCGACTACACGTGCGAGCACGAGCGCCAATGCAATCGCTAGGCCAATCTCCTGGAGGTTACCGATCCTGCGTGAACACGATCAGCCTGACCAACGAGGGTCTTAATTCCTACCTGAAATCGAGAACAAGTAAGAACTAATATTGCAATCAAGATATTGCGGATTAAGAGGAAAGCTTTATTGAAAAGGTGAGATCCTGAATAGGTGCGAAGTACAAGAGGCCTCTGCGACGCTCGAGCCTTGGCGAAGTTGCTGTGATGGCTAACTTAATGTCTAAACAAAATCTGAGTCTAGGGTGACGACTATGGGGAGTATTTAAGGAGGAAAAGGTGGGGTTTCGGCCAGCCATGGAAGTGGTGGCCGAATCCAACCCTAGAAGTACTTTCCCCCTCAAATACGGACTCTAAAAAGTGGCTATTTAAAATCCTGCGAAAATTACATGGGCCTGGCCCAAAATAAAGGTGTCACAGCACCATATTAAGCTATGGACGAATTCGTGAAGTATTAATCTTGAATATTTCGTCCAAGCCTTCTTTCTTCATTATGGTGGCCTCAAAGTTCTGAAATCTTCATCCGTGACCTTCTCTTGGATCATCACATGCTTGCTGCCATCTCCATGCATGGCCATGCTCCAATGCTTGTCCCTCTCATCCATGCTTGGTCCATCATTCCTAAGAGTAAGAAATACATCTGATTTAGGCAGCATCATATTCTCATGTATGTGAGGAATAGTTTCAAGAAACGAAAGTACCTGATAGTTAAGTTGTTTGGCACGAGATCTTGTGATGGGTCCTTGTATGTGTGTAACTTTAGGTACAATGGTTGTATCAATAGAAGGGATGTCCACATCATGATCCCCTTCTTGAATTGAAGTCGTCCTCGACGCAATCGCATCTTCCTCACCAAAGTAAGGCTTCAAATCTGCAATGTTAAACGTAGGACTAACCGTACCAAAGTATGCAGGCAACTCAAGTTTATATGCATTATCATTTATTTTCTCTAACACCTTAAAGGGACCAGCAGCACGCGACATTAACTTAGACTTGCGTAAATCAGGAAAACGACCTTTACGCAAATGTAACCAAACAAGATCTCAAACATCAAACACAACATGCTTTCTCCCTTTATCCCCAGCAAGTTTATACTTAGCATTCATGTGTTCAATGTTATCTTTAGTAGTCTTATGCAAGTTTAATATCATTTCAGCACGTTGTGTAGCATCCAAATTATTTTGCACCGAAGAAGGTAAAGGCAATAAATCAATAGGTGCACGAGGAACAAAACCATACACAATCTCAAATGGGCACATCTTTGTGGTAGAATGCAGCGAACGATTATAAGCAAATTCTATATGAGGTAAACACTTTTCCCACAATTTTAAGTTCTTCTTTAAAACAGCCCGCAACATAGTAGACAAAGTTCTATTTACTACTTCAGTTTGTCCATCAGTTTGGGGATGACATGTAGTACTAAACAGCAATTTAGTCCCCAACTTAGCCCATAAACATCTCCAAAAGTGGCTAAGAAATTTAGTATCACGATCAGAGACAATAGTATTTGGCACACCATGCAAACGAACAATTTCACGAAAGAACAAATCAGCAATATGCGCAACAGCATCCGTTTTATGACAAGGAATAAAGTGTGCCATCTTAGAAAACCGATCCACAACAACAAAAATACTATCCCTCCCCTTCTATGTTCGTGGCAATCCCAAAACAAAGTCCATAGAAATATCCTCCCAAGGAACACTAGGAACAGGAATAGGCATATATAAACCATGTGGATTAAGGCGAGACTTAGCTTTTTGACAAGTAGTGCAGCATGCCAAAAATCTCTCAACATCTCGATGCATACGTGGCCAAAAGAAGTGTGCAACAAGAACATCCTCCGTTTTCTTGACACCAAAGTGTCCCATCAATCCTCCTCCATGCGCCTCCTGTAACAACAAAAGACGAACAAAACTATCCAGAATGCATAGTTTGTTAGCACGGAACACAAATCCATCATTGACGACGAACTTGTTCCATGTTCTACCATCTCTACAATTCTGCAACACATCTTTAAATTCAACATCATGCACATATTGTTCCTTAATAGTTTCTAATCCAAATATTTTGAAGTCAAGTTGAGATAACAAAGTATAACGGCGCGACAAAGCATCAGCAATAACATTATCTTTACCCTTTTTGTGTTTGATAACATAAGGAAAAGACTCAATAAATTCAACCCACTTTGCATGATGACGATTCAACTTAGCTTGACTACGAATATGCTTCAAAGATTCATGATCAGAATGAATAACAAATTCTTTAGGCCATAGATAATGTTGCCAAGTTTCTAATGTCCGAACCAACGCATATAATTCTTTATCATAAGTAGAATAGTTCAGACTAGCCCCACTCAATTTCTCACTAAAATATGCAACAGGTTTTCCCTCTTGTAATAACACCCCTCCCAAACCAATTCCACTAGCATCACATTCAAGCTCAAAAGTCTTAGTAAAATCAGGAAGTTGGAGTAAGGGAGCATGTGTTAGCTTATCTTTCAATATGACGAAGGCCTGTTGTTGTGAATCGCCCCAAACAAAGGGAACATCCTTCTTGGTAAGCTCATTCAGCGGCGCGACAATTGATCCAAAGTCTTTGACAAAGCGCCTATAAAAACCAGCGAGGCCAAGAAAACTCCTCACTTGTGTGACCGTCTTGGGCTACGGCCAATTCTCAATAGCTTCAATCTTGGCTGGATCCACTTCAATACCCGGTGATGTAACAACATAGCCAAGAAACACAACTCGATTGGTACAAAAGGTGCACTTTTCAAGGTTACCAAACAAACGTGCATCACGTAAAGCATTGAAAACAGCACGTAAATGATCCAAATGATCCTCTAAAGATTTGCTATAAATCAGAATATCATCAAAGTAGACTACCACAAATCGTCCAATGAAAGCACGTAAAACTTTGTTCATTAATCTCATGAAAGTGCTAGGTGCATTAGTTAAACCAAACGACATTACTAACCACTCATATAAACCGAACTTAGTTTTAAATGCTGTTTTCCATTCATCGCCTAATTTCATACGAATATGGTGGTAACCACTACGCAAGTCAACTTTAGAAAACATGGTAGAGCCACTCAATTCATCAAGCATGTCATCTAAACGTGGAATAGGATGACGATATTGAATTACTGATAGGATGACGATATCGAATAGTAATATTATTGATAGCTCTATAATCAGTACACATGCGCGAAGAACCATCTTTCTTAGGTACCAAAATAATAGGAACAGCACAGGGGCCAAGGGACTCACGAATATGATCTCTATCAAGTAGTTCCTGAAATTGGCGTTGTATCTCCTTTGTCTCCTCTGGATTGGTTCTATATGGTGCGCGGTTGGGCAACGTAGCACCAGGAATTAGATCAATTTGGTGCTCAATTCCTCTAATAGGAGGTAGTCCTGGTGGCAGCTCAGCGAGAAAGACGTCCTCATATTCCTGCAAAAGGTTAGCAATAGCGGGTGGCAAAGAAGGAGGCATATCCTCAAATGAAAACAAGACCTCTTTGCAGACAATTGCATAACATTGAGTATTGTTTACATCTAGTTCAGCAATATCAAATTTATTTGCAAGCATACATGGACTCTTCAAACGAATTTTAGTAGCAGGTGTAGAATCAGATTTAGTGTTCTTTGGTGGTACAAAATCTGCAGCAACAATCTGATTCTCATTTTTATTTTTATCCTCAGTTTTAGCTCTACTAGCTCTAGCAAGATCATCTTTTAAAATCTGTTCGGGAGTCATAGGTTTTAGACCAATTTTCTTTCCATCATGCATAAGATAATAGTGATTAGTTTTGTCATTATGAACAGATTCTCTATCAAATTGCCATGGTCTACCAAGTAACAAAGAACAAGCTTGCATAGGTACAACATCACAATCAACAAAATCAGAATATGTACCAATAGTAAAATGCACGCGTATCGTTCTTGTTACCTTGATCTTGCGAGAACTCTAAAACCATTGGATGTAATATGAATGTGTGCGTTGTCTTGTGGGAAGCGCAAGCTTCTCTACCATGTCAACACTAGCCAGATTATTACAACTCCCTCCATCAATGATGATCCGTATAGCTCTTTCCTTGACAACACCACGTGTTTGGAACAGGTTGTGGCGTTGATCTTGTTCAGATTTGCTCAATTGCACACTCAACACACGTTGTGTAATTAAACTCTTGTATTGATCAGCAACTTCAGCTCCCATTACCTCCGTCTCTTCATCAGCATCAGAATTGTCTCCATCTCGAGCAGAAATAAGGGCTAATGTATTTTCATCAAAGTCAGTCGCTGAATCATATTAACCATCCTCCCGCACCATCATCACATGTTGTGTTGTGCACTGTCTCTCAATATGACCAAAACCCCAGCACTTGTGGCATTGTATATCCTTTGTCTTACCCGTGGAAGCCATAGAAGATGCACTATGAGCAGGAGCATTGGATGATGGTGGAGGAGCAGCTGGAAATCTTGTGGTGGCCTTGGAGGTGGTAGTAGCTGGTGGCGAATCACGAGAAGGAGGCGCTGATTGTCGGGATGTCCAAGTGGATGTGCGACCTGCAGAATTATTAGTCCCCCTCCATGGTGGTTGGCGATCCTGCACTTCACGTTCAGCTTTGCAAGCAAGATGAAACAAATGAGTGATAGAATTATATTCCTTATAATCTAATATGTGTTGAATGTCCTTGTTTAATCCACCAAAGAAACGTGCAAGCATTTGTTCATTAGATTCAACAAGACCACACTGAACCATCCCCGTTTGCAATTCCTGATAATACTCTTCTACAGAATTTTTCCCTTACTCTAAACGTGTCAGATTCTTTAGTAAATCACGTTGATAATTGGAAGGTACAAAACGAACACGCGTAGCAGTTTTTAAAGCAGTCCAAGTACTAGGAATAGTAGTAGGATTTAAACGACAATACTCAGACCACCAAAGAGAAGCAAATTTAGTAAATTCACATGTAGCAGCACTAACACGCATATTCTCAGGATATTTTAAACATGCAAAACGTTGTTCTACTTCCATCTCCCATGTAAGATATGCATCAGGATTATATTTACCCTCAAAAGATGGAATATTTAATTTAAGCTTTGCAACATGATCATCAACACGTACCGGTGGTCGAGCGTTGCGGTAGTAATGTCGAGGACGGCCAGCAGGTACCTGTGGAGGTTGTTCAACCTCCTCGTCAAATAGATCGTCGTCGTCGGGGTCGTAGTAGTACCCGTCGTCTGTCCCCAATGTTGCAGCAGCAGTCGCGGCGGAAGTCTGAGGTACGTCAGCCGCAGCGGTAGCCGCCTGGGGTGCGGCGGCAGCCGAACCAGCAGTCCGACCCGTGATCGGGATGCGCCGTGCGCCATGTGTGGGTGCGGATGCAGGTGCGGGCAATATGTTCAAAATCTCCTTGAACCGAGCGTCAATCTTGGCATTGAAAGATTTCTCGAGTCCATCGATCTTGTCCATGGCGTTGGTGAGCTTGGTGTCAAACTCCCCTAGGCGTGTATCCACATCTTCAGCGCGACTGACCAAGAGCTCGGAGAAGTGGGCATGTAGTTCTTCGTTCGTCATTGTGGCAGGGTTACGCGAAGTATCTGTCATGGTTAGTCCTTAAAAAACACAGGTATATACTACCGAAATATGGTGGAAGGCACGGGTAATCCGTCAAGTAATATACGAAGCTCTTACAAGTTCTTACCAAACAACAGGAAAAGGCGATGTGTAACCGCAAGGATCAGTGGGTCAAGAGATTGAATCGAGCGATTACCGGGGGTCGAGACACCGCACGTGGAGGATATCTGTGGAGCTCTGGGAAGGCTTAGCAAAGGGGTTAGCAATTATCAAAACAGCAATGCAAAAGTTGAAAGAATGCTAAACGACGGTACTGTGCTGGTCCTAGGCTAGACCGTACTAGAGACGCGAGCCTAGATCACCAACGATGTCACGACGCGATACAACAAGCAATGTATGATGATATGGCACCCTGAAAAGCGAACCGAGAGGTGGAAAATCACTATGATGGCGAGTGTTTAGAACTGATTACGGGGTCTAAAAATAGGTTATCCCCCAAAAAAAATTCGAATTTTTTTATGTTGCTCCGGAAAGCGCGCAGGCGCCAAAAAATATCGCTATAACGGCTGATGGAGAAAAGTGATCCCCAGAGCCGAAAACTAGTATAACCAGAATTTTTTTCGGAGGCGGTTCCAGAATTTTTTTTTGCTCTCCTTCTGGACTTACGACCGAACTCTGAACTCGACACGGACTTTAGCTAAACACGGAAACAACAAAGAAGGAAAGTAAAAAGAAATAATTAGGAAACAATAACTGAACTCGGACTCGTGCCGCGACAGGATAGGTGATCGGATCCGTGTCGCGATAGGAAGGCGGTGGCGGAGTGTTTTAGGGTTTATGGTGGCTGGGTGTATGGCGGCGGAATATGGTGGCGGAATATGGTGGTGGTGATCGGCGAGTGTGGCGGTGACTACTGTGATCAGAACTCGAAACTCTAAGGGACGAGACACTAATACCAGCAACTCGACGCGACGATGTAGACACAAATTCAACAATGCAAAAACTGAAAAGATGATGCGAGGCGTAGATTGGTTATGGGATGGATCTAAACTCTAACTGTGTTTTTGGCTTTTTCGTGGGTTATAGGTAAAAACAGATCTAATCTACGAAAACAGTAAAATCTCACCGAGCAACCTGAAATCTGATACCACTTGATAGGGCAAAGGGGTCCGATCTTTCAATGAGATGGCGATAATCGATTTGGTGGAGTTCGGGCTTGACGATCCGACTACACGTGCGAGCATGAGCGCCAATGCAATCGCTAGGCCAATCTCCTGGAGGTTACCGATCCTGCGTGAACACGATCAGCCTGACCAACGAGTGTCTTAATTCCTCCCTGAAATCGAGAACAAGTAAGAACTAATATTGCAATCAAGATATTGCGGATTAAGAGGAAAGCTTTATTGAAAAGGTGAGATCCTGAATAGGTGCGAAGTACAAGAGGCCTCTGCGACGCTCGAGCCTTGGCGAAGTTGCTGCGATGGCTAACTTAATGTCTAAACAAAATCCGAGTCTAGGGTGACGGCTATGGGGAGTATTTAAGGAGGAAAAGGTGGGGTTTCGGCCAGCCATGGAAGTGGTGGCCGAATCCAACCCTAGAAGTCCTTTTTGTAGGGGTTCGTAGCATGGAAAACAAAAATTTTCTATCGCATACAAACAAACAAGCCAAGATCTATCTACTAGATTGTAGCAACGAGTCGATGGTATAACTTACCCTCGAAGATTCCAAAGCGTTTAACGAGAGCAGATTCTCGTGGGTGATGTAGTCGTACTCTTTCCGATCTCAAGATCGTGTAGACGATCCTTCCGGCGCCACGTTCCGGCAGCGCTTCCGCAGTCGGTCACACGTTCGGTACTCGACGAAGACCTTCCTCTCCCTTGTTCCAGCAGGCAGCGGAGGTTGTAGCACTCTCCTCGCGATTCCGGCAGCACAACGGCGTGGTACCGGAAGTAGAGGGGAAATCCCGCAGGGCTTCGCCTTAAGCCGGTGCGAGTATGGTGGAGCTTATGAGAGAGGCTATTAGTGGTCTAGTAATTAGACACACCAATTAGAAGGCTCTAAACCAATTAGAAGGCTCTAAACCGTTGGCTAAAGCAATTAGAAGCTCTAAACCAAAACGGCTCTAAACCGGAGATCTAGAGGTGAAAGTTGTGTGTCTAGGAGGGGAGCCCTGCCCCTCCTTATATAGGTGGGAGGAGGGCTGGCGCGCCAGGGGAGGGTAGTCCCTCCCCAAGTCGGCCTAGGGCTGGCCGCCGGCTTGGAGGAGTGGGACTCCTCCTCCAAGTTGGTTCCAACTCCTCTTGCTTGTTTCCCACAGTTTCTTGTTTTGGCAGTTTGACTTTCAAACTGGACATTTGATTTTTCTGTTTTGGGATTCAATTTAATCCTTTATTTGGGACAGCAAGAACACTTAGTACATGATGCAATCATTCCAATAAGTAATGACACATTCATGTACCCCTTCCCCCCCGGAGTGCCGGACAATCCGGAACCTTCTAGAACATTCCCGATGAAAACACCGGAATCATTCCCGAACTCCGAAACGGGACTTTCCTTATATGAATCTTATTCTCCGGACCATTCCGGATCACCTCGTGATATCCCGGATCCCATCCGAGACTCCGAACAACATTCGGTCTCTTTCTCATAATACCATAACTACTCAAACAACGTCGAATCCTTAAGTGTGTCTCCCTACGGTTCGTGAATTATGCGGACATGATCGAGACACTTCTCCGAACAATAACCAATAGAGGAATCTGGAAATTCATATGGCTCCCACATATTTCTACGATTACTTTGCGATCGAATGAACCACTTACATACGATACCAATTTCCCTTTGTCTCACGATATGTTACTTATCCGAGGTTATGATCGTCGGTATCTCTGCATACCTAGTTCAACCTCGTTACTGACAAGTACTCTTTTCTCGTTCCCGTGATATGTGATCCCTTGTGACCAAGTCACATGCTTGCAAGCTAATTGGATGACATTCTACCGAGAGGGCCCAGAGTATATCTATCCGTCATGTGGATGGACAAATCCCACTCTTGATCCATGTGTCTCAACCAATACTTTCCGAACACTCAATGCCACTTTTATAACCACCCAGTTACGGTGTGGTGTTTGATGTCATCAAAGCATCCATCCGGTAAAGGTGATATGCATGATCTCATGGTCGAAGGAATTAGGTTACTATGTATCAGAAAGCATATAGCAATTGAACTAATGAAATGACTTGATCTTTATGCTACGCTTATCTATAGGAGTATGTCCACCATATCATTCTCCTAACGATATGATCTTGTTGTTGATAACATCTCAATGTTCATGATAGGGAAACCACAATCATTAATCAACCAACAAGCTAGTGAAGTATAGAGGCTATACTAGGGACTTCAAATTAAGTTTACAAATCACACAAGTATCAATGTTTCCTTGTTAATACTATTATAGCATGAATGTAAACATTTATCATAAACACAAAGATATAATAATAACCACATTTATTATTGCCTCTAGGGCATATCTCCAACAGTCTCCCACTTGCACTAGAGTCATCTAATCTAGATTACATGGTAATATACCGAACACCCATGGCAGTTTGGTGTTGGTCATGTTTTGCCCTCGGGAGAGGTTTAGTCAACGGATCCGCCACATTCAGATCTGTGTGTACTTTGCAAATCTTTATATCCCCATCCTGGATATGTTCTCGAATAGCGTGAAAACGCAGCTTGATATGCTTCAGCTTCTTGTGTGACCTTGGTTCTTGCGCATTGGCTATGGCGCCCATGTTATCACAGTAGATAGACATTGGGTCCAGCGCACTAGGAACCACACCCAGCTCTGTAATGAACTCTTTCATCCATATCGCTTCTTGTGAAGCCTCCGAAGCAGCCATGTATTCCGATTCAGTTGAAGATCTCGCCACAATGCTTTGCTTTGCACTCCTCCAGCTAACTGCTGCACCATTCAAAATAAATACGTATCCGGATTGCGATTTAGAATCATCCGGATCAGTGTTCCAACTAGCATCGGTGTAACCATTAACAACGAGCTGTTCATCACCTCCATAAGAAAGAACCATATCCTTAGTTCTTCTCAAGTACTTAAGGATGTTTTTGACCGCTTTCCAATGATCCACTCCTGGATCACTTTGATATCTGCTAGTTAAACTAACAGCATATGCAATGTCGGGTCTAGTACATAGCATGGCATACATTAGAGATCCTATGGCTGAGGCATAGGGAGTCTTACTCATCCTTTCTCTATCTTCTGCCGATGTCGGACTTTGAGTTTTACTCAAGGTCGTATTGGGCAACATGGGCAAGAACCCTTTCTTGCTTTCTTCCATTCCAAATCTCTTTAGAACTTTGTCCAAATATGTACTCTGTGACAATGATATTTGGCGTTTCGATCTATCTCTATAAATCTTTATGCCTAATATGTAAGCTGCTTCGCCAAGATCCTTCATTGAAAAACTATTATTCAAATATTCCTTGACACTATTAAGAAGGTCTACATCATTCCCAATCAATAATATGTCATCCACATATAGTATTAAGAATGCTACAGAGCTCCCACTCACTTTCTTGTAAATACAAGCTTCTCCATAAGTTTGTATAAAACCAAAACTTTTGATTACCTTATCAAAACGTTGATTCCAACTTCGGGATGCTTGCTTCAATCCATAGATGGACCGTTGAAGTTTGCATACCTTGTTAGCATCTTTAGGATCGACAAAACCTTTGGGTTGCATCATATACAACTCTTCATCAATGTCTCCATTGAGGAATGCTGTTTTGACATCCATCTGCCATATCTCATAATCATAATATGCAGCGATTGCTAACATAATCCTCATAGACTTTAGCTTCGCTACCGGTGAGAAAGTCTCATCGTAGTCAACTCCTTGAATTTGTCGAAACCCTTTTGCGACAAGTCGAGCTTTATAGACAGTAACATTACCATCAGCATCTGTTTTCTTCTTGAAAATCCATTTGTTCTCGACAGCCTTTCGGCTATCCGGTAAGTCCACCAAAGTCCATACTTGGTTTTCGTACATGGATCCAATCTCAGATTTCATGGCTTCTTGCCATTTATTGGAATCTGGGCTCATCATTGCTTCCTCATATGTCTCGGGGTCATCGGTGTTGTCTACCACCATGACATTCATAACGGAATCATACCAATCTGGAGTGGTACGAGTTCTCGTTGACCTCCGAGGCTCTGTAGCAACTTCAACCGAAGTTTCATGATCAACATCATTAGCTTCCTCTCTTATTGGTGCAGGCACCACATGAACTTCTTCCGGTGCTGCGCTACTCGCAATATCGAGAGAAGGTTCGACAACCTCGTCAAGTTCTACTTTCCTTCCAGTCAATTCTTTCGAGAGAAATTCCTTCTCTAGAAAGGATCCATTCTTGGCAACGAATATTTTGCCTTCGGATCTATGATAGAAGGTATACCCAATAGTTTCCTTCGGGTATCCTATGAAGACGCATTTTTCCGCTTTGGGTTCAAGCTTGTCCGGCTGTAACTTCTTTACATAGGCTTCGCATCCCCAAACTTTTAAGGAACGACAATTTAGGTTTCTTCCCAAACCATAATTCATACGGTGTCGTTTCAACGGATTTAGATGGTGCCCTATTTAAAGTGAATGCGGCTGTTTCTAATGCATAACCCCAAAATGATAGCGGTAAATCTGTAAGTGACATCATAGAACGAACCATATCTAAGAGAGTTCGATTACGACGTTCGGACACACCATTACGCTGTGGTGTTCCCGGCGGTGTCAATTGTGAAAGTATTCCGCATTTCTTCAAATGCTCGCCAAACTCGTAACTTAGATATTCACCTCCACGATCAGAACGTAGAAATTTAATCTTCTTGTTACGTTGATTCTCTACCTCACTTTGAAACTCCTTAAACTTCTCGAAAGTTTCGGACTTATGTTTCATGAAATAGATATACCCATATCTACTCAAGTCATCCGTGAAGGTAAGAACATAACGATAACCACTGCGCGATGCTACACTCATTGGACCACACACATCGGTATGTATGATTTCCAATAAGTCTGTAGCTCGCTCCATCATACCAGAAAATGGAGTCTTAGTCATTTTTCCCATCAGACATGCTTCGCATCTTTCAAGTGATTCAAAATCAAGTGATTCAAGAAGTCCATCGGAATGGAGTTTCTTCATACGTTTCACTCCGATGTGACCAAGACGACAGTGCCACATATAGGTCGAATTATCGCTTGATTTCAATCGTTTAGCCTCAATGTTGTTGATATGTGTATTTCCACTATCGAGATTCAATAAGAATAGACCATCTATCAAAGGTGCATGTGCATAAAACATATTACTCATATAAATAGAACAACCATTATTCTCGGATTTAAACAAGTAACCGTCTCGCAATAAACAAGATCCCGATATAATGTTCATGCTCAACGCAGGCACCAAATAACAATTATTTAAGTATAAAACTAATCCCGATGGTAGATGAAGGGGTAGCGTGCCGACCGCGATCACATCAACCTTTGATCCGTTTCCCACGCGCATCGTCACCTCGTTCTTCGCTAGCTTCCGTTTATTCTGCAGCACCTGTTTCGAGTTACAAATATGAGCAACCGAACCAGTATCAAATACCCAGGCACTACTACGAGTACTAGTGATATACACATCAATAACATGTATATCAGATATACCTTTCTTCTTGATGTTGCCGTTCTTCAAATCCGCCAAGTACTTTGGGCAATTCCGCTTCCAGTGACCTTCTCCCTTGCAGTAAAAGCACTCAGTATCAGGCTTAGGTCCAGCCTTGGTCTTCTTCGCTGGCGTGGTAACTTTCTTACCACCCTTCTTGAAGTGTCCCTTTTGCTTAGACTTGCCTTTCTTGAATTTGGTGGTCTTATTGACCAACAACACTTGGTGCTCTTTCTTGATCTCCACTTCTGCAGATTTCAACATGGCAAAGAGTTCTGGCAACGTCTTGTTCATGTTCTGCATGTTGTAGTTCATCACAAAGTTCTTGTAATTTGGTGGTAGTGATTGGAGGACACGGTAAATCCCCAAAGCATTAGGAATCACTATACCCAAGCTTTGAAGTTTGTTTGCGTGCCCTGACATCTTAAGCACATGCTCACTGACGGAGCTGCCTTCTTCCATCTTGCAGTTAAAGAACTTTTCAGAAGCTTCATAGCTTTCAATTGCCGCATGAGTCTCAAAAATCAATTTGAGATCCTCGACAATATCATATGGATCTGAATCCTCAAACCTTTTCTGAAGCTCCGATTCCAAACCATACAAGATAGCACACTGAACTATGGAGTACTGATTCTTTCGAGCGAGGTAAACATTCTTTACTTCATCGGGAGCATCAGCTGCAGGTGGGTCACCCAGCGGTGCATCCAGCACATAGGTCAAATTACCAGCTGTGAGGACAATCCTCAAATTGCGGAACCAATCCGCGAAGTTGCTTCCATTGTTTTTCAACTTTTCTTTCTCTAGGAACGCATTAAAATTGATGGTAGGGGCTGCCATTGATCTACAACATATTTGCAATAGTTTAGACTAAGTTTATGATAAATTGAGTTCAAATTAATTAATGTAATTAAACTAGGTGAACTCCCACTCAAAACAACATCCCTCACATTGTTTTAGTGATCACACGAACCAAATCCACTACATCAACACCGATCATCACGAGAGTTGATATAGTTTCAATGGCGAACAATCGTCATGTTCATCATATCTACTATATGATTCATGCTTTACCTTTCGGTGATCCGTGTTCCGAGACCATGTCTGTACATGCTAGGCTCGTCAAGATCAAACCTTAGTTTCCGCATGAGCAAATCTGGCTTGCTCACGTTGTATACACTTGCGGAATCTAACACACCCGATCATCACGTGGTGCTTCGAAACAACAAGCTTTAGCAACGGTGCTGACTAAGGGTGAACACTTTATGATTTGAAATTCATGTGCATGAGGGATCATCTTATAATGCTACCGTCGTCTACTAAGCAATACAAGATGCATAAAGGATTAACATCACATGCAATTCAATATATATGTGATATGATATGGCCTTTCTTCTTTGTGCTTTGATCTCCATCTTCAAGCACGAACATGATCTCCATCATCACCGGCATTGCATCAAGGTCAATGACGCCTCTCCATGGTTGTCGTCCACCGGCTTCAACTATTACAACTACTTTGAATAGACACGCGGGTCTTAACATAAATTAAAGACAACCATATGGCTCCTGCCGGTTGCCGACTTACAATAAGGAACATTGCATACATCAAATATAATCACAATCATGGCCATATCACATCACTGCACACCCCTGCAAAACAAAGTTAGACGCCTCTACTTTCTTTGCATATTTTACGTGGTTTGGGGCTTTCAATAAGTGTCGTTCTAACTTACGAACATGAACCACAACGTTGACACAAGTATTGTTAATCACCCGTTGTGTATTGGATCTTTACTATGCTAGGAGAAACAGGCACCCGCAAAGCCACTTATGCAATACAAGTTGCATGTCAAGCGTGGAGCAAGTCTCATGAACGATGTCATGTAAGGTTAGCCCGGGCCGCTTCATCCCAACATACCGCAAGATGCAAAGTACACAAGAAGCAATCGACAATAAAAGCATCAACGCCCACAATGACCATTGTGTTCTACTCGTGCAACAGATCTACATATAAACACGGCTCTGATACCACTGTAGGGGTTCGTAGCATGGAAAACAAAAATTTTCTATCGCATACAAACAAACAAGCCAAGATCTATCTACTAGATTGTAGCAACGAGTCGATGGTATAACTTACCCTCGAAGATTCCAAAGCGTTTAACGAGAGCAGATTCTCGTGGGTGATGTAGTCGTACTCTTTCCGATCTCAAGATCGTGTAGACGATCCTTCTGGCGCCACGTTCCGGCAGCGCTTCCGCAGTCGGTCACACGTTCGGTACTCGACGAAGACCTTCCTCTCCCTTGTTCCAGCAGGCAGCGGAGGTTGTAGCACTCTCCTCGCGATTCCGGCAGCACAACGGCGTGGTACCAGAAGTAGAGGGGAAATCCCGCAGGGCTTCGCCTTAAGCCGGTGCGAGTATGGTGGAGCTTATGAGAGAGGCTATTAGTGGTCTAGTAATTAGACACACCAATTAGAAGGCTCTAAACCAATTAGAAGGCTCTAAACCGTTGGCTAAAGCAATTAGAAGCTCTAAACCAAAACGGCTCTAAACCGGAGATCTAGAGGTGAAAGTTGTGTGTCTAGGAGGGGAGCCCTGCCCCTCCTTATATAGGTGGGAGGAGGGCTGGCGCGCCAGGGGAGGGGAGTCCCTCCCCAAGTCGGCCTTGGGCTGGCCGCCGGCTTGGAGGAGTGGGACTCCTCCTCCAAGTTGGTTCCAACTCCTCTTGCTTGTTTCCCACAGTTTCTTGTTTTGGCAGTTTGACTTTCAAACTGGACATTTGACTTTTCTGTTTTGGGATTCAATTTAATCCTTTATTTGGGACAGCAAGAACACTTAGTACATGATGCAATCATTCCAATAAGTAATGACACATTCATGTACCCCTTCCCCCCGGAGTGCCGGACAATCCGGAACCTTCTAGAACATTCCCGATGAAAACACCGGAATCATTCCCGAACTCCGAAACGGGACTTTCCTTATATGAATCTTATTCTCCGGACCATTCCGGATCACCTCGTGATATCCCGGATCCCATCCGAGACTCCGAACAACATTCGGTCTCTTTCTCATAATACCATAACTACTCAAACAACGTCGAATCCTTAAGTGTGTCTCCCTACGGTTCGTGAATTATGCGGACATGATCGAGACACTTCTCCGAACAATAACCAATAGAGGAATCTGGAAATTCATATGGCTCCCACATATTTCTACGATTACTTTGCGATCGAATGAACCACTTACATACGATACCAATTTCCCTTTGTCTCACGATATGTTACTTATCCGAGGTTATGATCGTCGGTATCTCTGCATACCTAGTTCAACCTCGTTACTGACAAGTACTCTTTTCTCGTTCCCGTGATATGTGATCCCTTGTGACCAAGTCACATGCTTGCAAGCTAATTGGATGACATTCCACCGAGAGGGCCCAGAGTATATCTATTTGTCATGTGGATGGACAAATCCCACTCTTGATCCATGTGTCTCAACCAATACTTTCCGAACACTCAATGCCACTTTTATAACCACCCAGTTACGGTGTGGTGTTTGATGTCATCAAAGCATCCATCCGGTAAAGGTGATATGCATGATCTCATGGTCGAAGGAATTAGGTTACTATGTATCAGAAAGCATATAGCAATTGAACTAATGAAATGACTTGATCTTTATGCTACGCTTATCTATAGGAGTATGTCCACCATATCATTCTCCTAACGATATGATCTTGTTGTTGATAACATCTCAATGTTCATGATAGGGAAACCACAATCATTAATCAACCAACAAGCTAGTGAAGTATAGAGGCTATACTAGGGACTTCAAATTAAGTTTACAAATCACACAAGTATCAATGTTTCCTTGTTAATACTATTATAGCATGAATGTAAACATTTATCATAAACACAAAGATATAATAATAACCACATTTATTATTGCCTCTAGGGCATATCTCCAACACTTTTCCCCTCAAATACGGACTCTAAAAAGTGGCTATTTAAAATCCTGCGAAAATTACATGGGCCTGGCCCAAAATAAAGGTGTCGCAGCACCATATTAAGCTATGGACGAATTCGTGAAGTATTAATCTTGAATATTTCGTCCAAGCCTTCTTTCTTCATTATGGTGGCCTCAAAGTTCTGAAATCTTCATCCGTGACCTTCTCTTGGATCATCACATGCTTGCTGCCATCTCCATGCATGGCCATGATCCAATGCTTGTCCCTCTCATCCATGCTTGGTCCATCATTCCTAAGAGTAAGAAATACATCTGATTTAGGCAGCATCATATTCTCATGTATGTGAGGAATAGTTCCAAGAAACGAAAGTACCTAATATTTAAGTTGTTTGGCACGAGATCTTGTGATGGGTCCTTGTATGTGTGTAACTGTAGGTACAACGGTTGTATCAATAGAAGGGATGTCCACATCAAAAGTGGCAATCAACTTGTCCCTCATAGAGTAGCAAATAGATGCATAGGACACCTTCAAAGTTCACAAGGGTGACTAGAAACAAGTAGCACAATAACAAATAATATCACAATATGCATCAATCAATAAGCTTTGGAACACTGTACACATAATGACAACTATGCTCTCTTAATGGTGCCTAAAGGTAAAAGGTGGAGACTCAAATAATGGTGGAAGAAAAGGCTTTTATAAAGGAAGCAGGGTTTTCAAGTTTCAAAAAGAGCTTCCAAAAATTATGGTACTTGTTAGCTTTCAGCCCTCATTGCCCCTATCATAAGCATCTTGAAGTGATTAAAGTTAAATTGACAAAGATGGAGTATATGCTTGACGAAGTATAAGTTGGCAATCTCAAGTCCCTTGAATACGAGGGCCACACCTCATGCTACTCAACTTTGGTCACCTGTAAGTTCTTGTCATTGTAAGTATTTGCATATCATTGAGAACCGCCAACGGGGTACTCCTTGCACATGGTACATGAGCTTTCCCATAACCAAAATGACAAGGCAAGCAGACAATGAGCATCTCAGCAATCTTCTTATTTACCATGGGAATATGGTGCTTTTTTCTCTCTTTCCTCTTTCTCAATGTGTCTCTCTTCTCTTTTTTTATAAGAAGAATGCTTCATAGATGTCACTATGGTGTGCTACATGTTTCCACCATGATTAGGCATGGCTTAGGCTAGCGGCCCAGGTGTTTCTCTAACACAGGTTACAAACTCCATGGACTTACAAGTTCCCTCTTTATTTCACACCGGTGACATCCATAGACAATAGATCATGATATCAACTGTGTACAAAGTACAAGTGCAATGTTGGAAACATTCCCCGTGACAGCACAGTTCTGCTAATTCCAACGTATAAGTGCAAGCATATACAACATAGATGACACAATGGTTCAAGTTTATTAGGGGCAAAGAATATAAAGTGTGCCATCAATTTTGTGAGGGCTTTAATCACTAAGTTTTCACATAACAAAATAGTTTTTAATTGGAAGATAGTTGAAAACAAGAATATACTTGGAATGGTGTAACACACCATGCATAGGAGTTTATAGTGGACACTTTGGAATAACTTGGTTTCTTGGGAGTTGGAATCATGAGTAGAGCTTACTCATACAAGTGGAGGCTAGCAAAAGACTGGGAGCAACCAAATAAGAGAGCAATAATGGCCATAATCATGCAGTTCAACAAAGAATTACTAATCAAAGCAAAGAGTGGTACTACAAGTCAATGACAAAATGATCATAGAGGCTATGGTGACTTGTCATAGTCATAACATGGTGTGAGCATGTGCCAAGTCAACCCAAGCAAAGCATCAAAGGAGAATACCATAATACTATGCTTTTGCATGCTAAAACAACACATAATTTCTTCAAGGCACACTAAGCAATCCTAATTTTTTGGAACAAGACATGCTACAGCAATAATCACTAAGCATAAGGTCAAAACAACACCTATCATTTCATGATAATGTCTAAGTCATAGTCAATGCAAGCTCCTCTTGCACTTACAAGCAAGAACTTACTACTCCTTTCCAACACCAAGCAACTTATTTGCAAAACAACACAGCAAGAACGGGGGTCCAAACTACTCAAGCAAACTAAACAAACTAAGAAAAGCAAACGAAAACTAAGATGCTCCAAGAACAACACAACTGTGCATGAAACAATAAAAATGAAGTGTCTAGACAGACCTGAGCTTTTTATTGATGAAGAAGGGGATGCCTTGGGCATCCCCAAGCTTTGACGCTTGTACCTCTTGGATATTTCTTGGGGTGACACCATGGTGGCATCCCCAAGCTTGAGCTTTTGTCCATTCTTCATCTCATTGCATCATTCTCTCTCTATACCTAAATTTTTTCCTTCATACAAAACTTCACACAATCTTCATTAGCAACATTAGCTTATTCAGAAGATATTAGACCTCTGGCAAAGCTTTGGAACAGCAAGGATTTTCACTAAAAACACAAGCTACTGTAGTAACTCCTTAAAAAAATCTCAATTCACCTAAAGAGAACTCAAAAAGGAATCAATAAGAAGCAAATGCAAATAATGGCAGAAATCTGTCAAAATAGAACAACAGGTAGAAACCGATTTTTTCGAACTCAAATAAAAAAGTGTTGAACTAACAAAAGTTAGCTAACATACTGGGGGATTTATTCGTAAATTTTCAGTTCAATCCGAGTTACATAGACTTCTCACGATTTTTTTTGGTGGAGGACAAAAATCTGTTTTGGGATAACAACTCCCCAAATCTTACTTCCCTCTCATTAGAGGTCATTCTTGGCACAAAAAGCAAACAAAAAGGATAAGGAGAGGTCCTTACTGAAGTAATAACTTCCAATACAAGGAAACTCTTGGGTTATCTACCAATAAGTACTTTTCTTTAACGCCTTTAAGTTAGGCATAAGAAGCAAGAAGAATCAAGTATTTTCAAATGAAGAAGCATTAACATCAAACCTTGCTTTCAAAGGTGTCGTGGTGGTGGCACGGTAGATGTCATGGGTAGGCTTAAGTTGGGAGCCGAATGGGTGCTTGTGGTCACTGGGGAGGGAGTACACGGTCGAGCCATGCACGAAGAACAAGAAGAACTCTCCAGACTTGGCAATTTGATTGATACCCCAAAGATTACAAGTGATCCTTGAGCTGTATTGGCTTGAGTACACATCACTAGTTCCCTACTTGGTCCAACCTCCTTCTACTACTTCTATGCCCTTCCTTAGCTAGCTAATACCCCTTTGGGTTCTAGGGTTTACTGTTTGGATCTTGGTCCCTACAATATGGGCCGGGTCATGGGCTTGCCCTAAGCCCAGAGGCCCGGTCCATAAATCTTGACAGCTGACGGTCTTCTGGTACACTGCTTCTTGTTCTTTTTAACGTCATGACGTTACTTTGTATGTCAGCGCATGCTTTGGGCGTCACCCGACTCCTTTTGTGTCACCCGGCGTCGCCCTTCTCTTTTGACCATGCTTTACCATGGTCCCTCCTGAACCTTACTCGGAAAGGTGCCACATGTCCTTGATGACTCGGCCCTTCCTCGGTTGACTTGGCTCGTTGGTTCCTGCAAGGGTTACAACTTTGTCTTATGCGGGCCGACATAGTTTGTATGTCGGCTTTCATGCTTATCTTACCCGGCCGTTCTTACCCGGCCTGGTTCCTTTTTTTACTCAGAGCCAACCCAACTGCGCTATGTTTCCCCTCTCGTGACCCTACCGGGGGTTATCCCCCCAACATTAGTCCCCGATGCTGGTGAGGTCTAGCAGTTCAAGCTGTTAGGCGTCTCTAGGTTCCTTTTGTGTGAATGGAACTTAGTTTTTGTCTTTTATCTATCTCAATTCCGCACCTTGCCGGGTTGGTCTGACAATTTTGGGTCAATTCTTTGACTTCTTGGTTCATTCTTGCCTCGAGCCGAGTTACTTTGGCCAATTCTGAGTCATTTTTCGCGCGTTTCAGTCATTGACAGCTGGTAATCATGATTATTTGCCTCAATTTTTGTTCCAAGCTCTCTCGGCATAGTGACGGCTGCGCAGTTATTCCCAGTCACTGTGGCAG
Organism: Avena atlantica; assembly: GCA_910589765.1. Taxonomy (NCBI): domain Eukaryota; kingdom Viridiplantae; phylum Streptophyta; class Magnoliopsida; order Poales; family Poaceae; genus Avena; species Avena atlantica. The sequence continues at coordinate 125,786,660 of OU342739.1, forward strand.
TCCCATCGACCTACGCCTCTTGTCCTTCTAGCCATGACGTGGCACTGGATTTTTCGTGTATCCTTGGCTACGTGGCGCCTGCTGATTGGCTCTCCCGGCCTGGTACACGGCCACACGCTGGCCGTACGACATAGATAGATCCCACGACGGTTTTTTTACTGCCCTTAAGTAGGGGTTGGGGGTTTCCACTTCCCCCACGCCCATTCAGTTTTCCCTTTGCCTTTCTTCTTCCTCGCGCCTGCAAAATCGAACTGCCTCCTTTGCGGTTCCTTCTCCCTCTTGCTCTTGTGTGGCGATTGCCCTTGTTTTCTTTACATTCCAGCACGGGTCCTCGTTGTTCCAAGCCTCTCCTTACCGCGGAGGAGACAGACTCTGCCGATCCCATGGATGCTCGTGACGACGTTGATGGTGCTGAGGAGCAGGAGATTCCCGGCAGCGAGCGCGGTGGCTGGGAGGGCTCTGAGGTCTCCACCGAAGAGGTGGAGTGGCTCCGCTCCACCAGACGCATCCCACTGCAAGTGGATTGCCGTCTCCCCGCCGATGAGATCTCCCCCAAACCTCAAGCTGGCGAGCAGGTGGTTTTTCTTTCCCACTTTGAACGCGGCTTTGCTCTTCTTGTGAGCACATTATTTTCCTCGTTTCTTTCTACGTTCCGTCTGCAGACCCACCATCTTCTTGCCAACATGAGTGGCTCTCTTTCTTGTTTCATCTCTGCCTGCGAGGCCTATCTTGGAATTTGGCCTACAGTTCTTCTGTGGGCCAAGTATTTTTGCTTTAAAGTTCAGGTTGTTCCTCAGCCTGAAGTTCCTCGTGCCGAGAAGAAACCAACTCGGTGCGGTGCTGCCAGCATCACGCCCAGGAGGGATTCCATCTTTCCTCGGGTTGCTGGTATTGATTCTTGCAAGAAGTGGCATAGAACCTTTTTCCATGTCAAAAACAGCGGGTCCAGTGATGATAACATCCGGCTTCCCCCTTTCTCGGATGAGGTTCCCCACAAGAAGTACTAGCAGCTTGACCCGCGCGACCAAGATGCTGCGGTGAACGAAGCCAACGCTATCCTGGAGAGGCTGCTGTCACCGGATGAAAATTTTCATCTCGCCGACTCTGACCTCATGTGCACCTTCATCTCACGCCGGGTAAGCCCTATCCAAGCTAGGAGCCACAAGATGTGCTTCATGAGCGGGTCCCATGATCCCACTCGGCATTCCACTAAGGAGCTCACCCATGACTCCATTGCCCGCCGAGTAAGCTCAATCTTTAAATTGAACTTGGCAGATGATTGGGCTTGGAGTTGCCCGCCATTTAGCCGGGTCAGGCCTGTCCCCTGGGTAAGTTTTCCGGATTACTTTCTCGCCGAGTAGGCTTTATCTCTTTTGCCACTCTTAGTTTAGTTTTTAGTTTCTCATTCTGTTTGTCCTTCGCAGAATCTACTTCACCAGGTTGATGACAGTATTGTCCCTCCTGCGGGCTATAAAGGGGATCGCTCTGACTCGGATGAGTTCGAGTATGACCTGGAGTGCTTCATGCCCATCCCGCACACTGCGGCTGCTTCAGCTTCGGGTAAGAGTCAATCTCGCAATCCCTTACAAGATTGGTCTGACGACGATGATGATGATGATTGTACGCTTTTGGAGGTATATGCCTTGTGAGCTTAATCTTTTTGATTATCCGAGTAAGCCCGTCATTTACTTATGCAGCTGGACAGGTACATGGCATTCCTCCTCTCACCATGGGTGGTGTCGGCAATATCCCCGTCGCTAAGCCGAAGCGATGCGGAACCTCCTCCAGCACTCAGCCAGCCAAGAAGAACAAGCCCACTCCGGCAGCTCCTGCTGCCTCTGCTGCTGCCAGCCTGGGTGAGACTCGCCAAGCTGCTAGGATCCGAGTCACACACCGAGTCGTCCATGACCCGGTTGTCACCGGGTAAGTTTTTGTTCTTTGCCTTCTCTATTCTTTTCCTTTTCATCCTTGATATTCTCTTATGTATGTCTCGTTGTTTTCAGTGTTGCACCTTTGACGGCGAATCAGGCTGCTTCTAGCATTGCCTCGCCGCTTAGGCCTGCACCTCCTTCAGCTGACTCGGTGGCGCCGAGTCCCGTCCATGTTGAAGCTCGCACTGTTGAGGCTCACGCTTCTCAGTGTCAGTCAGACCCGATGGGTCATTCGGCTAGCGCCCCTGACGCTGGTCAGGAGAATCTTCCTGATCTTGGATCTCGTGACTCTGGCGCCGAGAAAACTTTTTCTACCAGTTCCTTTGGCGTCAGCCCTCGGGCTGATGTGAATGAACAACTTCCTGATCTTGGAGCCAGCAAAACTGCTGAGCCTAGTCAGGAAGCTCCGCGTTCTTCTCCAAATCCTTCTGCTCGCTCTCAAATTCTGTCAAAGGGCCAGAACCAGCCCAAGGTTTCTGGCTCTACTCGCTCCTCATCTGGCAAATCCACCTCTTCCAAGCAAACAACTCTAGTCTGCGCTCCGGGTTATGCTCCTCAGATCCGGCCTCCGACGTCGGCGACAAAGATCGCTTCAACGGGTAAGGGGGACGAATCTGCGGCTGCCGGGTCAGGTGATGACTCCAAGGCTGTTACCCTCCATACTTCTGCTGCTACGACCCGTGCCACCGTGGGAAACGCCCTGAAAACGGGTCGAGTTCTCACTCGAACGCTCAGTGGCAAGAGCCTAGGTTCGGATGAGCCTTACGCCGTGGCATGGAATGCAGCAGGCGAGCAGGAGGTCAGCACTCGCGTCGGCAAGAAGCTGAAGCTGGGCCCCAAGGCTGTCTCTGACATGACCCAGCAGGACATTGCTCTGATGGCCCGCGCCGACGAAGTAAACGAGGTAAATTAACTTCTTACTCTTTTGTGTTATTGAGCATTTCCTTTATACATATCACCTAGTCCCCGAGGTTACAGTCAAGTAAGAAACTTACTCGGCTGTAAGCTCTTCAATAGTCACTTAGTCTTTAAATCCTTTACTTCAAGCTTGTATGTTTTAAATTCGATCCCTAGCCCTCGAGGTGACTGTCAAGTAAGGAAATTACTCGACTATAAGCTCTTAAGCTCTTTGATTCCTTTGTGCCAAACTCATGTTAGAGCTTCAATCCCTAGCCCTCGAGGTTATTGCCGAGTAAGGGACTTACTCGGCTGTAAACTCTTAAGCTTTTTTATTCGGCAGGTTGCCTGACTTGACTCTTCCTTATTGTCTGTTTTCTTTGATTAGCTTACGCATAACGAGCACACCAAGGTGCACCAAGCTCTCGTCCTGGCGCATCGCAATCTCAAACTTGCGTATGAGAAGCTACAGACTGACACCTACGACCAAGGTAATATCTTTGCTCTTCCTCTTTTCTATTTTGTGTAACTTTCCTTGGTTCATCTTATCATTTTTCCTCTCGCTCTTGTTCCATAGCCACTGCTCAGTCTACCATCAACGATCTTCACTCGCAAATCAACGAGGCCGAGAGTAAATTTCTTGCCTTCCTAAGCCAATAGCTGAAATTTTTCTGTTGGTACTGACAAATATTTGTTCTGAATAAGCAGAGAAGCACCAATCCGAACTCCAAAAGGAGCGAGATTAGGTGACTCAGCTGAAGAAGCTGATGGCCGAGACGGAGCAGAAACACTTGGCCGAGGTGAAAGGGATGAAGGAAGAGCTTGCCGAGAAGAGCGAGCAACAGGCTGCCAGCACCGAGAAGACCAAGAGGTTGCTCGACGAGGCCGAGGCATCGGTCGAGTCGGCAAACCTGAACTTTGACGCCCTTCTAGACAAGACCAAGACTTGGCATAGCAAGCTTTCCGCCATCAACTTCTTTCTCGGTAGTGAGTTCTTACTCTTTTTGCACTGTATAAGTCATTTTGGACTTCTTCCATCTGCCCTTATTTTTTGCTAACTTTCTCTTTTGCTTGCAGAGAATTTTCCTGAGGCCAACATGTTTGCCATCCAAGCCATGAATAAAGTGAGAGCCGAAGCTGGTGCTGCTGCTGACGGCGAGGTGTCCATGGAGGAGCTCGTCGCAGCGGTGTCTGAACGGGTCAAGACCCTCAGATCTTGTGGTGTGGACTTGCTCAAGTCAGCTATCCATGCGTTTTGCATGCTCTGGCCGGATGAAGACCCACCCGAAATCATCGAGCCACTCGCCGACAGGTTACTCCTTACTGAAGACCGGCTAGATCAATGGCATGAGTCGACCGGCCGAGCTGCAGCGGATAAGGCTCTCTCCTTCGTGCTTTCATGGTATGAGGACATCAACCTTGATGTTCTTGCTCGCATAAGGGGGGATGGAAAATGGTTGAATGACCCGGAGCTGATCAAGAAGCGCCAAGAGAGAGCTTATGCCATGATCGAGTACACCATGGTGCACGCTTGGTGTGAAGGCCCCAGCTTCCTCGACCTTGGCGACCCGCTCGTCGAAGTTGCTGATGAAGAGGGTGGTGACAGCGAGGCGACCGAGTCAGATGATCCAGATGACCCGGCCACAGATGACCCTCACCCGGCCGATGCTCCAAGCACTACTCCTGGCTTCGAGAGTGCTCCTCCGAGTTCTTCTGCTCCTTAGGCCCACAAATACTCGAACTTTTTATTAGATCCCCTGGTATGCCGGGTACAGATGTAACATACATTGCACTTTAAGTTTGATTTTGCGCCTATCAATGGGCTTTATATATTTGCGTTATGCTCTGAGTGCAAATCACTCAAGGACAAGTCCCCGAGTTTCATTTTGCCGTGTCACCTTTCCTTGACTTTTGCCCTTGTCTACCTTTTTCGGTGTTCGACATTAGGATCTCATAGCACGAAGGATATAGTTAGCGGGTATGAAACTTGGATAGCTTGGCCGAGATTACTCGACACGTAGTATAACAAGACCTGTAGAGAGTTAGGCAAAAACTAAAGCCGACTCGCGTTTCTCCCTTATACTTATCCGGCGTTCGTGTTTACCCGTCTTATATCTTTTTCTCTTGCTTGCCATGAAGCCGTGTTTTCGGACAACAACATAGTCGAAGAGTTGATTTCTTCCGAGTAAACACTACTTGTTCCGAGATAAATTTCGGGTATCACGCCAGCCGACGTAAAATAATTGAAATGTAAAACCTAGGGGGTAGTCCCCGAGTCAGTTTTTCGAATCATACCATTTTATTACTAGCACATAGCCAGCAAACACATCCGACCTATGAGAGTTTGAGTGATACATGCACTGCTTCCCCTAAGTATAGAAGGGACGAAGCAGTGCCACACTCCATGGCCTTTTGGTTTCATCTCCTGACCTGTCCGCCTTGTTCTTTTGCGCTTCACGAGCGTCTATGAGATAATAGGAATCATTGTGCAATGCTTTGCTTACAATGAATGGACCTTCCCATGGAGGTGATAATTTATGCATTCATGATGTGTGCTGCATGAGCCTTAGCACCATATCTCCTTCTCGAAAAACACGAGGTTGCACTTTCCGGCTATGGCAGCGTCGGAGATTTTGTTGATATATAGCGGATCTGGAGAATGCCAGTTCCCTTGCTTCTTCGAGTAAATCTACTCCATCTTTTCGGGCCTCTTTTACCTCGGCTTCCAAGTATTGCCTTATCCTTGGCGAGTCATATTCTATGTCGACAGGCAAAACTGCTTCAACCCCATATACAAGGAAAAATGGCGTATAACCAGTTGATCGATTCAGAGTTGTTCTCAGGCTCCATAGTACTGAGGGTAGTTCCTCTATCCAACAACCAGGTGATGTCTGGAGTGGTTCCATTAAGCGGGGTTTTATCCCGGACAGAACTAAGCCATTAGCCTGTTCAACTTGTCCATTTGATTCTGGATGGGCGACTAATGTTACATCAAGTCTTATTCGGTGTTTCCCACAGAAGCGAGGAAAAGCTCCTTCGGCAAAGTTCGTGCCATTGTTAGTGATCACACTGTGTGGGTAACCATTTCTGAGGATTATATCCCTTAGGAATTTGACAACTATTTTTCCGCCCAATTTCTTGATTGGTTTCACTTCTATCCACTTGGTGAACTTATTGATCATGACCAAGATATGAGTCATGCCTCCCCTTGCTGGTTTGAATGGTCCTACCATATCTAGGCACCATACTGCAAAAGGCCAAGTGATTGGTATAGTTTTCAATTCATACGCTGGTAAATGTGACTTGGACGCATAGTGTTGACAACCACTGCATCTTCCGACTAACTCTTGCGCTTGTGACAATGCGCTTGGCCAGTAGAATCCATGTCGGAATGCCTTGGATACCAATGCTCTTGATGATGCATGGTGCCCGCACTCTCCTTGATGGATATCCAATAAGATCTCCTGGCCTTTATCTGAGCTGATACAACGCTGCAGTACACTTGTCACACTTTCCTTGTAGAGTTCCTTGTTGATTATGGTGTACGATTTTGCCCTCCGTGCTGTTTTCCTTGCCAATGTTTCATCACTCGGCAGGGTCCCATCTTTCAAATAGCTGAATATTGGCTGTGCCCACGTTGGTATCAGTGGTTCCAGGTCCGCTTCAACATCAATGTCCATTGGTTCCGCCGACACGTGCTCTGCCGACATAACCCGAGGAGTCCCCGAGTGTGATTCGCGATCCCTGAATTGAACGGATTAGTCCCCGAGTGACTCGAATCTACCCCTGAGTCGATGTCCATTGGCACTGCCTCTGATTCCTGATTCGCCAGGATGACCCTGATTGATTCGGACTCCGGTGACGGCTTGATCGATGGCTTCCTGTAGAGGTCTCAACCTAATAAGGTAGATTCCTCCTGTGTTTTACAATGCTAGTCCCTGGATCAATAGCTAGCATCCACAGTTAAGATGTAATATCAAGATACAAAGGTCATAACATAACTTTATAACCAGGAATAACATAATTTTATTACATCATACATAGCTCATTGGGCTATTACATTACATTGCAGCGGAATAACAATAATCATGGGGTCCTTCATCTTCAAAGTGCCACAGGCAGATGTTGGTTGTAGACTTTGTAATCCTAATCAAACAATCTTCACTAAAAACAATCAAACCTGCAACATACAAGTTACAGCCACAAAGGTCAATACATTTGAATTGTATTGGCAAGTTTCACTACTTTGTAAATTATTAGTGGATCCTATCCTTACATGCATATTTGGCTAAGTAGAGTTTAAGGCTTATTTGCATAAAGCAACATTTATCCTATCTTTTCAAAATGGTTTTGGTCCTTTGTCAAATATCTTTTCCAAGTTCCTTGAACTCCTTGGTAGAAACTCAAGTGTTCAAGTCCTTGTCAAAAATCCCTTGAGCTCCTTGGTAACCCCAAGTGCATCAAGTTTTATGAAATCTCATGAGTTCCTTGGTAACCCCAAGTACATCATGCTCTTGAGCACCTTGGTAACCCCAAGTGCAACAAGCTTAACAAAATCTCTTTGAATTCCTTGGTACCTCCAAGTGCATCAAGTTTTTAAATTAGAAGTTGGAATGTCGAGATCTCCCATGGTTCAAACTTTAGTTGCTCAGTATTGTCCATATCCGGGGACACGGCTAAGTACTTAGATTTTATTAACTTCTGCAGAAGGAGTACACTTTACCCACATGACACAATCCCATCCTTTTGCCACCAGTGGCCTACTGGATTAGTGCTCACCAAGATGGAGTACTGGCAGACTGAGAATGTGACGAAGTCTTTCCAAAAGGTCCTCCCATACATCATTGCTAGCTTGTCTTCAGCCCCCATGAAGCATTCCAGATCCCCATGTCCGGTAACTAAAGACAATGTATGGGTCTTCCTATTGTAGTTGACTAAGCCAGAGCCATAATAGCATGTGGTTGCACACGAAAGCCACAATTGGAGAAACATGTTCAATCTCTAAGTTTCCTAGTTGGTTTTCATTTGGAGCACAACACAAAGTGATTGCCATAGACATGGTTCCTTTTGTTGCCACCTTCTCCAAAACTTCAAGTATCCTCCACCTAGGTGATTCATTGAGTCCTTGTTTTATTATGTAAAACACAAGTCCTTTTCTCAACCTTTGTAAAATCTCAACATGTATCTCTTTTCAAAACATAGCATGGCTAAGCATGTACAACTTCAATATTTTCACTAAGGAGTGTATAGGGAATCCTATTTAGGATTTAGCATAGCATAGGTATAGAAATATCTTTTCATGCATGTTTTCAAAATCCACTAAGTATAATGAAAATAGTAGGACTTTTGTATGATAGTGTAACTTGCCATTTTTGGAAGAGAATGGTGGTTCACTCCTTGATCTTGCTAGTCTCACACTTTGCTAAATTCACTACAAGTCAATCAAGCAAAACACAAAATCAACTAACATTCCAAACCAAGGTTAAACAAACAATTTCACATTCACAAAGCAATGGAATCTAAGTCATGCAAAGGAGGGTTCTATTGCAAGGTTGGTCTCTACTAGGTTTATAAACTTTGTAAGGCCCAAATTGGTCATTTACCAAAATGGCAAAGTCATTAGTTAGGGGGTTTGCTCAAAATCTATTTTAAGAATCCATTCAACATTTTATGTGGTGGAAAATAGTTTTATTAAATCTAAAACCTTTAAGTTTTTCACCAAAAGTTTCTAACTCTCAAGATTTGTTGTTTTGGGTTAGTAGCTTTGAATCAAAATATTTTCTCAAAGTTTATTCCCAAATCCTTTTTCATAATAACCATTATTTTTACTTGGCTAGAAATAGACTAATTCAATTAATCTAATTTAATTTTTCCAATTTCATTTCCAAAACCATGGGTTGGTTCCTAGGGTCAGTAAGGTCACAACATACCAATTTGCAAAAGATCTAACCCTAAAATCAATTGTAAACAATTTTCCTACTCTAAATAAGCTCACATATGAATCTGCAAAAACAAGCAAACAAATAGATACTATTTTCCAAACTAAGGCCATGGTTGTTTAGGTCTTGCTCTCCTGAATCCAACGACATAAAATTTGTAATTTTTGGACATGTGGTTTGAAAGTTATAGAGGTTTGAAGTTTGCAAATAATTCTGATTCAAATCTGTTTTTAGTTTTAATACTGGCCACGCATCGTCGTTTCATTGGTCGATACCGGTTCGGCTGGATCGCGTGTTTACAGCCATTGGATCTAATCGAATCGTGCGGCACAGGACGCGTACCTCTTCGCGGTAAGTGATCTAATCGCAGCGCTTGGATCTACATCCTACGGTGCATAGCACGTTAGCCATCGAGTGGCGGCGCTGGTGACGGTGACTGGCGGCGGTGACTCTGCTTCGCGGCGGCGCCGACGATACAGGAAGCAAAGAGGGGAGGAAAAGTGCTCACCAGAATCGCAGGGCTGTGGTGATGCTCGACGTGCTGTTGGCTTGACAAGGGGCGCTCGGGTACTGCGGTAATTGCTCGCCGGAGTTGGTTCTGGCGACGGGCGGCTCTGGTCGAGGTCGAGGACGTCACTGGAGATCGCCCTAAGGAAAAACGAAGGCGCGATAAGATGCGCAGGATCAAGACAATTCTATGTGCATGATCGAGAAGTGAAGGGGCGGTCTGGTTCACCTGGTAAACGTCGTCAGAGAGGTTGCAGACGGCGGCGTCGTCGGAACTTGTCAAAGCCGACGCTTCGGGGCGCCCGCGTTTGAATGGAGGGCACGGACAGAAGCGCCAGGGGATGGGGAGCGTGCGTGCTTGGTCGATGAAGCAAGGGGAGGCAGTGTGTGGCCGGAATTGAGAGCTGAGCTCGTCGGAGATGGCGGCGGAACAGAAAGGATTGGCGACAGCCTAGGGGCAGAGAGGGAGTGGCGACAAAGGGGAAAGGAGGAGGAGACGCTGGGTTTTAACGCGCATGGGCAAGGCGATTAATGGTGGCCGCATTAAGGCGTATTGAATCCGCGGAATCAAGGCCTGCAACGGCCGGCGAGGGGGAAAAGGCGTGGTTCGCGGGTGGGGAAGAAGGGTGTGGGTCCTCTGGTCAGTGGGAAAAGAAACGAGGGGGAGGGTCCACTGGTCATTGGTTCTGTGGGTCAGAATCTGGGTGCAAATTATTTTCTTTCGGGGAGAGGGGAGCTGGGCTGCTGGGCTTAGTTGGGCTTGGCCAGTTGGGTCAGGTCCGACTATATTTTTTTTCCTTCGTGTAATCTTTTTCTTTTTCTGAATCTAATTTCTGTTTTAAATTTTCAAACAAACAAATATCAACCAAATCAATTCAAATAACACCACACTTCACAATTTGAACTTGGTTCTGTTTATCAGCATACATCAAGGTCAAAAATAATATATTTAAATCTTTTTTAGGTTCCATTTATTAATTAAATAAAATGGACCATGGTTTATTAATAAAATAGGGTTTGGTTTATTTAATAAAATCTTCATTTTAACTCCAAAATACTTTCAAAACCAAAACAGTAGGTTTTATTTGAAAATATAAGATACTTGAATTACATGTTTAAAACAAATTAACCTTTTATTTAAGGGTCCATTATTAATTAAACACAATAGACCTTCATTATTAAAAATAGGATTTGTTTTATTAAGAACTTTATTTTGAAACCAGTATAGTGCCAAAACCATTCAGTAGGTTTTGTTTGTGAATACCAAATATTTAGAAACTTATTTAAATTAATTTAATAAGTTTTGATGTTTTTATTCAAAATGGTAAACCTTTTATTTAAATAAAATTTGGATATTAATTCCTTATTATTTTATTTAAATAAACCTTTACTATTTTTATTCAAAACAAAATGTTTTAATTCCAAAGTTTGGTCAAGTTTTAATTTGGCTTTATAAAATAATCCTTATTTATAAACTCATCTTTTCTTTTGAATTACCCAATCTTTTATTAAATGATCCAAAATAGTATTTCCAAAATATTTTATTTTCCTTTTATTAAATGTTTATCTTTCTAAATCCTTTTTAGGATTTTATTTAATTCAATGGGTTTGAAGTTCCAATTGCATTCAAAAGTTTCTTCTGGCTTTGAAAATCAAACAAGATTTTATTTTATTCATTTATTTTCACATTACAAGATTTGGAAAATCTTGGGATGTGACACTTCCTGAGATGCTCCAACGCTACCCCTAGTGGTATTGCTTGCCTAGATGATCCTAGTTTGGATAATACATCTGCTGCCTCATTTTCTGCCCTAGGAATGTGATAAATTCACAACCGTCAAAATATCCCAAAGTTTGTTGCACGTGGAAGCAATATAATGCCATGTTTGCGTCCAGCGCATCCCAATGCCCAGACACTTGCTGAATCACTAAATCCGAATCGCCGAAACACATGATCCTTTTGATACCAATTTCCTTGGCTACTTTAATGCCATGGACAAGTGCTTCGTACTCGGCAACGTTGTTAGAAGCAGCAAAATGAATCTGCAACACGTACCTCAGTTGATCCTCTTTGGAGATGTGAGCACTATCCCGGCGCCCAGACCAATTTTCGTCTTAGACCCGTCAAAGTGCATTTTCCAGTAATTCGGGTCTGGCAGTGGTGGTTCGTACTGCATTTCCATCCATTCTACAAAGAAATCTGCAACGGCTTGAGATTTTATTGCATCTCGCCTATCATATTGTAGAGTGTATGGTGCCAGTTCGATGGCCCATTTGGCGACTCTGCCGCTGGCATCTTTGCTGCCCAATATGTCTGAGATAGGTGCCTCGCATATTACCCGGATTGGGTGTTCTTGAAAATAATGTTTCAGCTTCTTTGCTGCCATATATACCCCATATGTCATCTTCTGATAATGCGGGTAATTATGTTTCGAGACAGAGAGCACTTCGCTCAAGTAATACATTGGTCTTTGGACTGATTTGCCCCTTCTTCTCGTTCAACCACTATTACTGCACTTACAACTCTGTTGGTTGCGGCGATATAGAGCAACATTGGCTCCTTGGATAGCGGTGATGCTAATATTGGTGTTGTTGCCAACATTTTCTTTAATTCATTGGAAAGAGCCATCAGCTTGCTGTGTCCATGTGAATTTGTCTGATTTCTTCATTTGTTGATATAGTGGTAGGGCTTTTTCACCTAGCCGACTAACAAACCTGCTCAACGAGGCCAGGCATCCAGTAAACTTTTGGACATCATTGAGGGTTTTTGGCAATTCCATTCTTTCGATGGCCCTGATCTTTGTCGGGTTAGCTTCGATTCCTCGGCTGGATACAAGGAATCCGAGTAACTTGCCAGTCGGGACACCAAATATACATTTTTCCGGGTTAAGCTTCATCCAGAATCTTCTCAAGTTTGCGAATGTTTGACGCAAGTCCTCAATTAGAGTATGACTTTGTTTGGTTTTTATTACCACGTCATCGACGTATACTTGAACATTTTTGTCCAATTGATCTTGCAAGCATTTTTGCATGCATCTTTGATATGTCGCGCCTGCATTTCTCAATCCGAATGGCATGGTGCGATAGCAATAAGCCCTGTACGAGGTGATAAAAGCTGTATTTATTTGATCATTTGGATATAGTGGAATCTGATGGAATCCTGAATACGCATCCACAAACGACAACAACTCACACCCAGCATTAGAATCTATGACTTGATCGATCCGAGGCAGAGGAAATGGATCTTTTGGACACGCCTTATTGAGGTTCGTGTAATCAATACACGTGCGCCATACCACTGCCACGTTCGGGTCATATTTTTTCTTCTCAACCAAGACTGGGTTTGACAACCAGTCCGGGTGTAGTACTTCCATGATGAATCCAACAGCTAAAAGTCTTGCAATCTCGGCAGCTATTAATTTCCTCCTATCTTCGGCGAAGAGGCGGAGGGGTTGCTTCACCGACTTTGCATCTGGCCTTACATGAAGAGAGTGCTCAGCCAGCTCCCTCGGAACTCCTTGCAGATCTTGAGTGGACCATGCAAAGATGTCCTGATTCTCACGGAGGAAGCTGGTGAGCTCGCTTTCCTATTTATCTATAAGGCCAACCCCAATGGTAATTGTGCGCTCTGGGAAAGTTTCATCCACTTGCACCTTGTTGGTTTCCTTGGTAGCTTGAAATGACACACTACGACGCGGGTTGGTGAGTGCCGGCATGGACATTTGTGCTGCTTTGGCCAATGCAGCCACTTCCAACCTCTGACTTTTCTCTTGTGCTATGACGAGTGACTCGGCCAGTGAAGATCCGGCTGAGGAACAAGCAATAGATCTTTTGTAATATCCTTCAACTATTATTACCCCACATGGGCCTGGCAGCTTCATCTTTAGGTAAGCCATATGGGTAGTGGCCATGAATCTTGCCATAGCCGGCCTGCCAAGTAAGGCATGATAAGAACCGACCAAATCCACCACTTCAAACTCTATAGCCTCACTGCGACAGTTTTCTCTGTTGCTGAATAAGACGTCGACCCAGATCTTTCCAATTGGCTCATAGGACAATCCCGACACAATACCGTGGAAAGTGGTCTTAGTCGGTTCCAGCATGTTCATGGTAATGCCTAACTTGAGCATTGTATCCTTATACATGATGTTGATGCTACTGCCATCGTCAATCAATATTTTTGAAAACTTCACGTTGATATCTAGGCCCATGAATGTTGGATACAAAACCAGAGCGTATCCTCCAGGGGTTGATATGATCTTGGGGTGATCTTTTATACTCCAGTTATCTCTTGCTCAGACCAATGCATGTACTTGGGAATTGCCGGCATCGTGGCATTCACTTCCATCATTCGTCGCTGCTGACTTTTCTTGTCATTTGGCTCTGTGACAAAGACAACGTAGCTCTGGTGATGTTTTCTGTACTCATTTCTGGTTCCGTGGCCGACATGAGCGTCGTCACCTCTTGGATTGTGCACCTGGTGCACAACTTCTCTTCTTTCTTGATTCTGATACCTCGGCTGCCTGTTTTCATATCTGTTATCTGCTCCTACTGCTTGAGCATTTCCTCCTGTAAGTGGTGGAGGGGGAGGTGGTGGAAGCTGCTTATTCGGCGAGTCCACTCTGTCTCCTTTCTGAAACCAAGTGCATTGCCTTGTTGTATGATTTGCCGGCTTACTCGGACTAGGCGTGTGAAACTTACACGGCTGATCCAGCATCATCTCATAGGTGTATTTTTGTCGGTCCTGATACTGCTTCCTCTGATCGTATGGCCTTTTGCCGTCATTCTTTGGCACCCATTGTTGTTGATCATTTGTCCTTTGATGCTGACTGCTTCCAGCATATGGATGATCCTGACTCACAGCCGCAACATGAGTCAAACCATATCTGTAATCTGGCCTCTCGTCTCTTCTCTTTCTTCTATACTCGGATCTTTCCTGGCGCCTTTATGACCCGGCAGCGTCATAGATCTGAGTCTCAGTCATCCCGTCTGCCAGCTGAGTCAGATCTCCTAACGCATACGAGTCGGCGATTCTTATCGTCTCTGCCAGGCTTGCCGGCATATCTCTTTGTAAACTTTGCCACATCACACTTCCATGTCTACATCCTTGTGCAAACCATGCAATTGCTTGTGACTCGATCACCCCTTCACAAGAGTTACGCATCGTGCACCACCTTGTGAGGACTTCCCTGTTTGTCTCATTCGGTCTTTGCTTGCACATTGCTAGTTGTTGTGGGCGATTCAGCCTCTTGTAAGTGCTCGTGAAATTTCTCACGAAAGCGTCATGGAAATCAATCCAACTGTTGATGCTTCCGGGTGGCAAATTGTTCAACCATACCCGAGCTAGTCCTTCCAGCATCTGCGGCACGTAACGTACTGCCCATCTCAAGTTTCCCTGCGTGATATTCATAGCGGTTCCATATTCTATGAGCCAGTCTTCTGGCTTTGTGCTTCCATCATATGTTTTTGTACCTCTGGCCAGCTGGAAATTTGGCACCGGTGTCTCCTTCATGATCCTTGGGCCAAAACACGGTGGACCCTGTGGACCTTGCGATTCAACTATCTCTGCCATTTTTATACGGCCAAGCTTCAGCCTGGCATCATCTGGCTGAAGGTTCTTGCCTCCAAATCTTGCTCCCATTGCTTGATACGCATGATCCGACAGTTCATACCCGTCATTTACCATGGCCGAGTAACCATCATTATACTTACTCGCGTTCGGGTCAGCAGGCTGTTGAACTGCTTTCCCGCGCTTTGCTGTCTTGTTTCCGGCTGAGCTGGTGCGTTATTCGGAGCTGGATTTCCTCCTCCTGCCGAGTGAGTTGCGCGCCGAGTATGAGGCACAAAATTTTGCCCTCCGTTGTCGTTTCTCTGCCCAATTTTTTCCTGGTTTTCATTTTCTCGGGGATTATTTCTTTTTGCCCCTTGCGCATGTGCCGGGTTTCCTTGAACCCCTGCCGGATCATAGGCGACCATCTGCTTGTTTCTTCTAGAATCCACACCTTTTTCCTTTCTCGGTCTGGGCGCCGCTCCGGGTGAGGATGCCGTGTGCCTAGCCGATCTTGCCGGGACAGGAGTCGCCGAGTGAACCAGCTGAGATCTCCCTGCTATACCCGGATTTGCTCTATAATACGCCTCATTCAGCATGCTGGCTGCTTTTACTAACTCATTGACTCGTTCCCGCTGCCTTTTCTTTGCTTCCCACTCCAAGTGGGGTAATTCTGCCATTGTTGCTTCTGCCGCTCGCAGGTTAGCTACCGCTGTGTTATACGTTGGACGCATGGCTGTCTCATTGTTGTTCTCTGGTGTTATCTTGGATGTCGCATCTGCTAGCTCTTCGTTGAGGTTCCTTCCTCTCAATCTCGTTGCATCAAGCCGGGTCTTTGCGCCCTTGACTCGATTTGCCGAGTTAAGCTCTCGGATAGTGATATCCACGTCCTGCTGTAACTATGCTAGCTCTTTGGCTTTCTCCAGGACTTTTATCCTGGCTTCTTCCAACTCGGCTTGCACACGCGCCGGGTCAGTTGCTTGTGCCACTGGCTCTGCCAACTTGTCTATCGCTTCCTGCAGCTCCTTAGCCCTTTTGCTCCTAGCTATGTTCTCTGGTTTTTACAGCGGCGCCTTTGCTGTTTCCTCATGATTTCCTTCCTCTGCGTTCTCATTCACCACTGGAACTACTGGGGGAGCTGTGGGGTTCGGGGTTGTCATCATTACCTCCATGGAGATAAGTTGGTGAGGTTTCCCAGCGACTGGAGCCGTTGGTGGATCCGGCGCCAGGACGACGTGCTTGGGGTATGCGCGCTCCACGCGCACCGCGACGTAGACCTGGTGCTCGCCGAACTTGATGAAGCGACCGTCCCTAGGGGACGGCTTGGTCCCAAAGCAGCCTGCGTTGTCGCTGACGAAGTTGAGCGCTCCAAACCTCTGGATGAGGATGGAGTAGACGCGCTCGCCGGTCTTGGCGATGATGTTGCCCGTCCGGATGAAGACTCCATTAAGCACCTGCTTCTGCCCCACGGTGCGCGCCAACTGTCGTGGTGGTGGCACGGAAGATGCCATGGGTAGGCTTAAGTTGGGGGCCGAATGGGTGCTTGTGGTCACCAGGGAGGGAGTACACGGTCGAGACATGCACGAAGAACAAGAAGAACTCTCCAGAATTGGCAATTTGATTGATACCCCAAAGATTACAAGTGCTCCTTGAGCTGTATTGGCTTGAGTACACAACACTAGTTCCCTACTTGGTCCAACCTCCTTCTACTACTGCTATGCCCTTCCTTATATAGGAAGTGCTAGCTAGCTAATACCCCTTTGGGTTTTAGGGTTTACTGTTTGGATCTTGGTCCCTACAATATGGACCAGGTCATGGGATTGCCCTAAGCCCAGAGGCCCGGTCCATAAAGCTTGACAGCTAACGGTCTTCTGGTACGCTGCTTCTTGTTCTTTTTAACGTCATGCCGTTTCTTTGTACGTCATCGCATGCTTTGGGCGTCACCCGGATCCTTTTGTGTCACCCGGCGTCACCCTTCTCTTTTGACCATGCTTTACCATGGTCCCTCCTGAACCTTACTCAGAAAGGTGCCACGTGTCCTTGATGACTCGGCCCTTCCTTGGTTGACTCGGCTCGTTGGTTCCTGCAAGGGTTACAACTTTGTCTTATGCGGGCCGACATAGTTTGTATGTCGGCTTTCATGCTTATCTTACCCAGCCGTTCTTACCCGACCTGGTTCCTTTTTTTACTCGGAGCCAACCCAGCCGCGCTATGTTTCCCCTCTCGTGACCCTACCGGGGGTTATCCCCCCGACAAAAGTAGGAGCAAAAAGCAAATTCTCTCTCCTTATAGGTAAGTGTTCAATACCTTTCTTGAATGGAAAATGATATTTAATGGTGCCTTCTTTCATATCAATGATGGCACCAACTGTTCTAAGAAAAGGTCATTGTATTCAACATCCAAAACATAGAAATCAACAGGGACATAAGCATTGTTAACCATAATGAGAACATCATTAATACTCCCCATAAGTTTCTTCTTAGCATTGTCATTGAGTGGGACATCTAAATAACAATCTTCCAATGGTGGCAAATCAAGCATTTCATAAAGCATTTGGTTTACTCATATGCCCGAGTCTTTTACCTCCTTTAGTGTTCATTTTTTTATAATATAAAACCCTTTATGCACAAGTTTTGCATTTGCACTTATGAAAATTACGCCTAAGTTTTTTGGTCTACATGTTTCCTATTGTTTTATGTGGATTTTGGAGTAGTGATTTTCGACACTCTAAGTTAGCGATTTTGTGCTTAGGTTCTTAACGACGCCATTAGGCATCATCGCCTGAGCACATGGTTCTAGCTAAGGGTCTTCCGACTCATGAAAGGTCAAGCATAAAATCCGAAATAATGGATAAGCCAGCACTTGCTTAAAAAATATACAACTATATATCTTGGACCAAAGCCATACTAGCACCAGCCCGGGTACAAGAAGCTTTGGCCTGTGCGATGGCAGTGTTGATGAAGTTGCCGATAATAACCATGCATTCCTCTCAAGGCAGAGCATTTTGACCCAAGTTGGCTAGGCCAATGGGATGCAATTCCGACAATGGCAAATGGGGAGCATGAGTTCAACAATATTGTCAAAGTATTTGGCTTGCAGAAAAGTGAAGACGGAGGAAGCATACCAAATATGCTAGTCTCGGCTTGCTAGAGAACCTTTGCCAAGGAGTCCCATTCCTTTTGGAGAGTCTTGTATGCCTCAAGGTTGCGAGCATTTTGTTTGTTGGTAGTTTTTTCTGCTCCTTGGGGATAGCGACTTCTTCCTTCAGGTGGTTAATCTTAGTGTTGGAAGATTCGTGCATGGCAGCCAAAGCCTCTTCATGCATCTTCAGCATATCGGCCCTCTCGTGCTTCAAAATTTTGTTCTCACTTTCGAGCTCCTGGATATGCTTGGATTGCTCGACAATGTCCTTGGCTTTTGCAACAGCTTCTGCAAGTCGGATAAATAACTAGCATAATGAGTACTTGGAGGATACAAGCTTAACACCAAGTTGAGAAAGTAACTGAAAAGAAAATAGACCTTTTTAGCTTCCAAGTTGACAATGTCCTTGGCTTTTGGCGATCAGTTCCTTTAAGAAGTAAGTTTTACCCTTTTCAGCTTCCAACTTCTTGCGGATCTTGGTGAACTTCTCATTAGCAATGACCTTCCGAGCATTCTCATTATGCAAAAACAGAAGTGGTTAGTCTACTTTTTGGAGCATCTAGCCGGAACTATTTAGTTCTACCTAGAAGCTCGGGGGCTACATTACGAGTTTTTAACTCAAAGATCTGCTTACTCATTTTTAAGAATCTAGTCAGAACTATTTCTATTTCAACTAGAGGCTTGTGGGCTACAATATTGAATTTTATAAACACTACATATGCTACTCTGAAAGTATCTAAGTAGAATTATTCATTCAAACTACATACTTGGGGCCTACATTGCAAAGTTTCTTACTTAGTCACTCTTAGAGAAGTCAGACCAAAAGACCTATGTTTTTCCATCTAATTTCTCGGGGGCTATAGTGGGATATTATACGTGAAATGCAAAGATATAAAAAAACTTAAGAAAGCGATGATCTTGAGGTTGTTGGCGGCTTCCGAGTACAATTTGCCAAAGGCAGTTGTGTTACGTTGGAGGATCTCCGCCTGTGTGAGCAGCTCCTCAAGACCATACATCGAAGAAGTCGGTGCCGCACCAGCAGTGCCAGGCACCGATGCGGTTGGCCTTGGAACAATTGTTGGGCTTATAGGCATTGAGGCCTCTGCCTGGCTCGTGGTCGTCGCACATCCGCTTCCCGCCATTAGCTCCTTCCCTTTCTCGGTGGCATCCTTAGCCGGAGCTTCTGCCACTTGGAAGGAGGTGCTCTCCTGCGTTGCTTGGCCGCCGGGAACGACGACCATCTTGCAAACATTTGGGACCTCCTGTGAGGGAGTGTTGTCCACCTCCATGACAGAGGGTTCATATGCTACCGTAGTCGGAGATCCGACAGGAGCGGCAGAAGGTTGGACGGTAGGGGTAGGAGGAGCAATGGCGGGAGAGCCCTGGATCAGCATGTGTAACTTCCCAAAAATATTAAACTAGAATCATCAAACTCTAATCATCAAATTTAGGGTTAACAAAAACTTCTCTAAAATAAAATGAGAAAGCATTCATGTGTGTATGCATCCCATTTTGAATTCTTTTGAATTGCCTTGATTATGTGTTCCTTTGCTTGTAAAATGATTCTTAGGTGAAATAAACATCATCTAAACAATCCCCACACTTTTCCCAAAGACAAATAAATCAAAACAAGCAAAATGAGGGAATGGTCATTTTGACCAAATTAACTCCCATGCCTACTTTGGCTGTCTCTAACTTTCAGAACTTAACAGAAACTTGTTTGGATATTTGCACCCCTTGATAGTACTCATAACAAAGTATCAAGGCCCGCTTTGTGATCATCCAAAAACATTCAAATGCATAGTTTAAAGGAAAGTTTAAAATTGAATCTATATCATATGGGAAGATCCCACTTTTTCAAAAACCACTCAAACAAGCTCAACTTTCAAAACCCAAGCATCTACAGACTCACCAGCACCAACCTAGCACACCCACCAAAAATCTTTTCAAAATTCAAAACTTGAATTCTTGCGGCCATTTCATCAAACACCTTGCAGATACAAATCAAACAAAATCTAACACTATTTGGAGCAGTGATTGGAGCCTAACTTGTTCCCTCTCTGGACACCACTAGCCTTAGTAGATCATCTAACAAACTAAACTAATCTCTAGCACTACTGTAAGCTATCCATTGTCATCAATGGTGAGCAGGCCGAGTGCACCTTTGCCACCCACATGTCGACAACGAGCTAGGAGAAGCACCAAGCCTAGCCAACATGTCTGGGAGCAAGCTAACAACCCACCGCCACTCCCTGTCCAGCGCTCGAACCTTGCCAGCCCCTGGACCACACGCACAGACCATGCCAAGCTCGCCAGCAACCATGCCGAGAGCGCGCCCCATGCGCCACGCTCGACAGACGCCCACAGACCGCGCGCCGCCCTCGCCGCGTGCATACGTGATCACCACCGTCCCAGCAACCCCACAGACACGCTCGTTCGCCACCACGTGGACCATGCGTGTTGTGCGCCATAAAAACTTCCGTCGGGCACGCGCAAAGCACTGCCGCGTTCCGACCAATCCGCACCGCCCCACGCCTCGCCACCACGTCGTTGAACTTCGCCAGGGAGCACAGCACCGCCCCTACCGTCGCCCATGCCGAAAGCCCTCTATGCCGTCGACCACGACAATCTCAGCTTGTGCCCGTCGGTCCCCTCTCACCACTATAAATAGAGGCCACCCCCAGCCGAATTGAGCACACCACCTCACTCCCCTCTCACCCAGAACCACCCCGCCTCAGTCCCGAAGCAAGGCAAGCAGCGCATCGCCGGAATTTGGCCAGAGCCAACCGCAGCTGGAGAAGAAGGGAGCCAGCGATTGGAGCTGCCCCAGGAGAAGCTGCCGGTACCAGGAGGTTCGCCGTCATCGACTTCGTCGTTCGCCCGCCTCGCCGACCCTCGCCTGAGCCCCGGTGAGCCCCCGACGACCCCCACCTGCAGCGTTAGGTTTCTGTCTCGCCGGCGCTGCCCGACGTGGACGATGAACCAAGGCCTTTAGATTAGAACAAGATCCCACGGCTCACATTGCCCCGTACCGCTTCGCACCCCTCGTCTCACTGACGCGTGGGGACAACAACTTAACCAGCCCGCGTAAGCGCTGTGCTTAGCAGGCCGGCCCAGTATCGTTTCCCGCGCAACCCAGTCGTTTGAATTTAACTTTTTCCATTTTATTTCAAACACAGTTGTGTACCTAGTTTCAAAAATCAACCCAGCTCGATTTAGTGCACCAAATTGAATGAAACCAATTTTGTTAGAAAGGTCTTGAACTGCTGAATCCAAGCCCGTTGGATTTAAATTTGTTGAATCTATAGATCAACCTTGGTAAAAATAACAAGGCAGAACCTTTTCTGCATTCAAACATTTTTCAAATTTATACCCTAAAAGCTTTTGAGTTGATTCCAACTCTCAAAAATCACATTTGATCATACCTTTCAGAATATATAAAAACATTTGGGTTTACTTATAGAAATATTGTTCAAGTAATAATTGAATGCCACATAGGCATTTCTAGCCACTTTAATTAATTAAAATAAAAGGGTTAAACCTTATTAAATTGTGACACCACTTTAAATCACATTCCCATGGACTAAAATATGTGGTGATGACATGTGTCAACATGATCCCATGTTTGGTTTGGAGAATATTAAATCTTAAGTAGTTTTTCAATGAGTAGAAATTACTTTTCTAAAAATAAAAGGAATTAAACCAAGCTTTAATCTTGTAATGTTAGTGATGATGCTAGATCATCTATAGGACCCTTTTGTGTGGTGATTGAAATTAGTTAAGTATTGTTTGGTGATTGTGTACCTCGTATTTATTTATAGACGCTAGTACCGACAAAGGATACGAGGAAGAAGGAGGATACTACGAAGAAGAAGCCGAGGAGAACTTCAACCACTGCTCTGCACAAGGCAAGCCTAATACTACTAGTTGAATGTCAAGCTAACACTTGCAAGATACTATACCTATGCAAGCAAATACTTGCTTGTTACCATGCTAACTATATGCCTTAAGCATATATGATCATAACCACTTGATAAACCAATCCTAGTTTTACTTACAAGCTTTATACTTTATTTCTTTATCAAAGATAGTACTTAGAGTTTACTTAAGTGACTTGTAGATACTAGAAATATAATTGAAGGTTGCATAAAGAGCATAAAATTTGGCCTAATCTAGATAATCTTTATGTCATCCTAAGACAAGAGATTGAACTTAGTTAAACTCCACTAGTTTACCACCCCTCCTTAGTACTTACCCCCACTTGTAGATGCTAGTGCTAAGCATAAAACTTGATAAACTTAGATGGGAATACTTGGTGGAAAAATGGTTATGAAAACCTTGGAATGATGGATCATTCTATTGAAATGTTTTGGACATGTGTTTCCGAACACCAGATGATTTATGGTGATGAAAATGTTGAGGCATGAGCCTTAGCCCTTTATAAAACCGATGGTTGTCTGGATGCGATACCATTCCAATTTTACCGTACAAACACAATACTCGAGAATTGGGTAGGGCTTGACTGGAAACTTATATACCTTAGTATTAGTTCCCTCACGGCCAAGGTCTGAGCTGAGGCTACCTTGTGAAGATTGTCCACCTGTGCAGTACCCAAGATGACAGTGGGTCATGGTTGGGAGGCCAAACTCACAGGAGAGGTGCTTATACTAGGGCGTGTAATTGAAAGGTTAGGATTGATTATCCGCATACTGAGTATGGTGAATTCAGGATTTGTTCCTGACGGATGTATCGAATGTTGTGGTGAAAGTGTACAATCTCTGTAGAGTGTCAAACTATTCGAATATCCGCGTCCGCGGTTATGGATAGTTGGAGTGGCCATACTGTTCCCCCGTCAGATGTTTTCAAAATGACTTATGAAATGAATGGAGACTTTGACTTGACCACAACAGAGTTGTGATATGAAATACAAGTTCCCACTTAGGTGTTATAACATTTCAACTAGCTTCTCTTACTTCTGAACTTAGTAGATGTAAATCTGGCTTTTTGCAAAACAACCCTAGAGCTTAGTGCCCTATTACAAACCCCCCCTTCACTTGTTAGTATTAGTTTGCGAGTACTTAAAGAGTACTCATGGCTTTGTCCCTGGCTATTCCCGTGTCCAGACTATGAATATGAGTGCCTGGAGGATGGACCCCAGGAAGGTTACGACAACTAGGATCATCTCCCATCGTCAGCATTGCATGTGACCCCGAAGATGGAGCTTCGCCTACACTACCGTTATTATTATGTATTCCGCCGCTTGAGTTGTATTAAGAACTGGATCATGAGATCCTTATTTGTGTAAGACCTTATGTATGGTTTGTAATGGATGATGTACTGTGGTATCCAATTCTGTTATGTCTCGCAAAAATGGTAATCCTGGGATTGCGATGTATGGCATAACAGGCATCTGGGATTAAAAAACCGGGTGTTGACAAGTTGGTATCAGAGCCATCCTGACCATAGGAGACCCTAGTTAGACTGGACATTTGGAATCAAAAACTTAGTTTCAAAACCAAAGAAAGCAAATATTTACAAAAACTTATTCCCATTCTTATCACTTTGATTCTTTCATGAAAATTCATGTCCCTAAAAAACTCTTGCAAAATACATAAAAATTGACACACTTGAATCACTCTACTAACTTACTCATCTTATATTCTTTTAGATGGACGTGAAGTACAGCAAGTTTTACCAGTTGGGAAATGGAGGAGACCTTATCTTTGAGAGGGATTTGGACCAGCTTTCGGAACTTCTGGAGCGTCCGCACCTCGAGTTCTTCGGAGCTCAGCTCAATGATCAAGGAGGAGAAGATCTGTAGTGGCTAATTGTTGAAAGTCTCCGAGGAAAGATTGAACCTCCCACTGCTAAGGGAATTTAGTTTACCTTAAGAGAGAACAACTGGCTCGATGGACTTGCCAGGGCCATGCAAGAAGCTCTTGCCCGTCTGTGTGGGCAGAGTATCAACCAGATCAAGGGAACCCGCTTTGAGTTTTGTCCAAGGCGTGATGCTAATGGACAGCCACTAGAAGCCCCATACCACCACGAGCTGAAGATCCAATTGGACCACCTCAGCTTCATGATGTACGATCGTCAGCAGGAGTTGGATAATTGTCATGACTACTCCAACCACAAGTCCGCCATCATCAAGATGAAGGATCAGACCATCGCCATGTTAGCAAAGGATCGCAAGTCTCGCCGCCGTCAGCTCGACAAGAAGGAGCACATCATTGCCCGTCTTCGCCACCGTATGTCGTCTTTGGAGGAGACCATCCACGAGAGAGACATGCAGTTGTAAGAAAGGGAGAATGCCAGAGAGGATCTTCGTGGAGACCCCTACACCTATCTCAGCGATGATGATGATTTTCTGGAGGATCTGGCTATGGATTTCTTCACCGATGAGGACGATTACGCCTTCATCGATGACGATGAGGATGATGAGGATGACGACTACACCGACTCCAAGGAGTAGTAGCACTTGAGCACTAGCGTGGTGAGTAGTATTCGGTCCCACTGTATCGTAGTTTCCAGAATGGTTCTTAAAACCATATGTTTTTCCTTTGTTGTGGTGTGTGTTTGTATCGGGTGCTATGAATGAATGAAAAGCAAGTTGCTAGAAAAATCTGAGTCAAACTTTAAAAACTTTTCAAAATCCCAAAACCTTAGAAGTTTCCCTCTTTTCTCATGACCTATCTCAATCTTCAGATGCCACGCGGAGGAAGTGGTTCATCCCCGGACCCGATGTTACAGATCTTGCAAATGTTGGTTTCTGACCGCGAAGCTGAAAGGACCGAACGTCAAGACAATTTAGCTACCCTTCAGAAGATAGCTCAGCTAGCCCACAACAATCAAGGCCATGGAAATCAGGACAACCATGGATCTAAGCTCAAGAATTTCCAGAACACCAACCCACCTGTTTTCACTAAGTCAGAAGAGCCCTTAGACGCTGATGATTGGCTGCAAACCATGGAAAATAACCTAGAAGTCGTCAGAGTGGAAGCCAACGAGAAAGTTCTTTTCGCCACCCATTATCTAGCCGGAGATGCCAGAGCATGGTGGAAAAGTGTTCGTGCCATGACCGGAGGGCAGATGATGACCTGGGAGGAATTCAAAGTCAAGTTCAGCAAAACCCATGTGCCGCCGGGTTTGATCAAGAGGATGAGAGATGAGTTCAGAGAACTGAAGCAAGGAGGGATGACCGTAGTGGAATACCGTGACAAATTCTTGTCATTAGCTAGGTATGCCCTGAATGAGATCGACACTGAAGCCAAGAAGAAAGAAAGATTCCTGAATGGTCCGCACGATGAGATGCAGACAGTGTTAGTCAATATACCCTTTGCTGATATTGAAGCTCTTGTCGACTCTGCCATCCAGATGGAAGGAAATATCAACCAAGCCAACGAGAACCGCAAGCGTCGCATGATGCATCAACCAGGAACCCATCAGACCCCAAAGTACCGCCCTAACCCATCTCCAGGATTTGCCCCGAGAACCAACAGACCCCTGATGAACCGTCCGATCTATCCCAACCATGGAAACCCAAGGACCAGAGGAAATCACAACAACCCCAGCAACTCTAGCAATTTCAACCGTGCCCCACCTAAGTTCAACAACAATGCTACCGCCAACACCAACACTGCCCCGAGGACTGGAAGCAATGCCGTGCCTGTTGCAGCAAAGGACAAGTCGCAAGTGACTTGTTATGACTGTGGAAATAAGGGTCACTACTCCAACGAGTTCCCCAACAAGAAGAATGCCATAAACCCCCAATGAAAATGCCCCAGCTCAGCAGCAGCGCCGTGTTCAGCCAGGAAGAAGGTTTGCCCCAGGGAATTCACTCAACCGCAACGACCGTCTTTTTCTCATGCATGCTGAAGAAGCTCAGGAAGCGCCAGACGTCGTGTGCTGGGTATGTTTTCTGTTAATTCAGTACTTGCAAGAGTGTTGTTTGATTCTGGTGCATCGCATTCATTTGTCACTGAAGAATTTTCCTGCACTAGTAAGATTCAACCAACAAAACTGAAGCATGTTATGATCGTTCAAATTCCCGGTTCAACCACCAAGGCTAGGCAAATTTGCAAAGCCGTCCCTATCCGAATCCATGGCATATATTTTTATGCTAACCTGATAGTACTCGGAACTAAAGGTTTGGAAGTAGTACTAGAAATGGATTGGATGTCCAAACATAAAGGATTGATTGACTGTGCCAAGAAAGCCATAACCATGACCAGTACAGCCGGAATATCAGTCGAGCATATATCTGAAACCTTACCTCGTCAATTCAAGTGCAACAAGAGTATATCCCAACCTACCATTGACCAAGTCCGGATAGTCTGCAAATACCCCGATGTATTTCCAGATGTTTTGCCCGGTATGCCCCCAGATCGGGATATCGAGTTATCATCGAACTAATCCCCGGAACAGGACCCATAGCCCAGAGACCCTGTAGTATGAACCCGTCGGAACTAGCAGAACTGAAGAAGCAACTGGATGCCATGCTGGAAATTGGATTGATTCAACCAAGTGCGTCACCATGGAGATCACCGTTTGTGTACGGATTATCGAAAGTTGAATGATGTCACTATCAAGAACAAGTACCCACTACCCAAGATAGAAGATTTGTTTGATCAGTTGACCGGTGCCAAAGTGTTTTCTAAGATTGATCTTAGAACTGGTTATCATCAACTCAAAATTCGTGCAGAAGACATTCCCAAGACTGCCTTTACCACCAGATATGGATCATACGAGTATACCGTTATGTCCTTTGGATTAACCAATGCCACCGCTTATTTCATGAATCTCATGAATAAGATTTTTATGGACTTACTAGATAAGTTTGTCGTTGTTTTCATCGATGACATTCTGATATACTCCAAATCGGAAGAAGAACATGCGCTACACCTAAGGACCATTCTTGGAACCCTTAGAAAGCATCAGCTATATGCCAAGTTTAGCAAATGTGAATTCTAGTTACAGGAGGTAGGATTCCTCGGTCACATTGTATCAGCCGGAGGAATTGCCATTGACCCTGCAAAGGTGAAAGATGTCGAAGATTGGCAAGCCCCAACCACTCAAACCCAAGTTCGTGCATTTCTCAGATTGGCGGGATACTACCGCAAGTTCGTAGAAGGATTCTCGAGTATCGCCAGACCCATGACCCAATTTCTAAAGAAGGACACGAAGTTTGAATGGACCGACAAATGTGAAGCGAGTTTTTAAGAACTCAAGAGGAGATTGATTTCAGCTCCAATCTTAATCATGCCGGATATCACGAAGCCCTTCGACGTGTATTGTGACGCATCCAAGATCGGTCTCGGATGTGTGCTAATGCAAGAAGGCAAAGTTATATCTTATCTATCTCGACAACTGAAACAACATGAGCAAAATTACCCAACCCATGACCTCGAACTCGCAGCCGTAGTTTTAGCCCTGAAGACATGGAGGCATTACCTGATGGGAAATCGTTGTGAGATTTATTCGGATCACAAGAGCCTTAAGTATATATTCACTCAGAAGGAGTTGAATATGAGGCAGAGAAGATGGATTGAGTTAATCAAGGATTACGATCTGGACATTCACTATCACCCTGGTAAAGCCAACGTGGTAGCAGATGCCCTTAGCAGATTGCCGTGCCGCTTGAACTCCATGATTGTGAAGGAGCAACCAAGCTTGCACAAAGAGATGTAAGATTTCCGAATGGAATTAGTGAGTGAAGGATTTTTGGCTAGCATAGAACTTCAACCCACTTTGATCAGCCAGATCAAAGAGGCGCAAAAAGGAAATGCTAGTATCGACGGAAATGTCGTATCGGTATAGTTAAAGTACCCGGATTCACCAAAGACGAAGAAGGAGTGATGTGGTACAAAGGATGCCTTTGTGTACCAGCAGATTCTGAGTTGAAAGAAGTTATTTTGAAGGAAGCTCATGATACTCTTTATTCTATCCACCCCGGAGGAACGAAGATGTATCAAGATTTGAAAGAGCAATTCTAGTGGCATAAGATGAAGAGAGAAATTGGAAGCTATATTGCCAAGTGTGATATATGTCAGCGAGTCAAGGTAGGACATCAAAGTCCCGCTGGATTGTTACAACCATTGCAAATTCCGGAGTGGAAATGGGATTCCGTTGGAATGGACTTTATCACCGGATTGCCTACTTCTAGTAGGGGAAATGACTTTATCTGGGTCATAGTGGACAGATTGTCCAAAGTCGCCCATTTCTTACCAATCAAGACCACATATCAGAGTTCGAAGCTAGCGGAGTTATACATCGCTAGAATCGTTAGTTTGCATGGAGTCCCCAAGAACATCGTATCAGATCAAGGAACTCAGTTTACCTCGAGATTCTGGAAGAAAGTTCAAGAAGGTTTAGGAACCCGCCTAGATTTCAGTACCGCGTATCACCCACATACTGATGGACGAACGGAGCGAGTAATTCAAATACTCGAAGATATGCTGAGGGCATGTGTTTTAGAATATGGATCTAAATGGGAAGACTGTCTGCAATTTGCAGAATTTTCGTACAACAATAGTTATCAAGCTAGTTTGCAAATGGCCCCATTTGAATTCATGTACGGAAGGAAGTGCCGCACCCCTTTGAACTGGTTGAAAGTAGGAGAGAGTCAGATTTTCGGACCTGACATCCTACGAGAAGCGAAAGAGAAGGTTCACAAGATTCGTGAGCACCTCAAGACAGCCCAGTCCAGACAGAATAGTTACGCCAACAAGAGACGTCGAGACCTCGCCTTCAACATAGGAGATTTTGTATATCTGAAAGTGTTGCCATTGAAGGGATGTTGGAGATATGCCCAAGAGGCAATAATAAAGTGGTTATTATCATATCTTCACACTTATGATAAATGTTTACATACCATGCTATAATTGTATTAACCGGAAACATTAATACTTGTGTGATTTGTAAACTAAAATAAGAGTCCCTAGTAAAGCCTCTTGTTAAACTAGCTTGTTGGTTAATATATGATCATGGTTTCCTGATCATGAACATAGAGATGTTATTAACAACAAGATCATATCATTAGGAGAATGATGTGATGGACATACTCCTATAGATAAGCGTAGCATAAAGATCAAGTCATTTCAATAGTTCAATTGCTATATGCTTTCTGATACATAGTAACCTAATTCCTTCGACCATGAGATCATGCATATCACCTTTGCCGGATGGATGCTTTGATGACATCAAACACCACACCGTAACTGGGTGGCTATAAAGGTGGCATTGAGTGTTCGGAAAGTATTGGTTGAAACACATGGATCAAGAGTGGGATTTGTCCATCCATATGACGGATAGATATACTCTGGGCCCTCTCGGTGTAATGTCATCCAATTAGCTTGCAAGCATGTGACTGGCTCACAAGGGATCACATATCACGGGAACGAGAAAAGAGTACTTATCGGTAACGAGGTTGAACTAGGTATGCAGAGATACCGATGATCATAACCTCGGATAAGTAAACTATCGTGAGACAAAGGGACATTGGTATCGTATGTAAGTGGTTCATTCGATCACAAAGTAATCGTAGAAATATGTGGGAGCCATATAAATTTCCAGATTCCTCTATTGGTTATTGTTCGGAGAAGTGTCTCGATCATGTCCGCATAATTCACGAACCGTAGGGAGACACACTTAAGGATTCGACGTTGTTTGAGTAGTTATGGTATTATGAGAAAGAGACCGAATGTTGTTCGGAGTCTCGGATGGGATCCGGGATATCACGAGGTGATCCGGAATGGTCCGGAGAATAAGATTCATATAAGGAAAGTCCCGTTTCGGAGTTCGGAAATGTTTCCGGTGTTTTCATCGGGAATGTTCTAGAAGGTTCCGGAATGTCCGGCACTCCGGGGGGGGGGGGAGGGGTACATGAATGTGTCATTGCATATTGGAATGATTGCATCATGTACTAAGTGTTCTTGCTGTTCCAAATAAAGGATTAAATTGAATCCTAAAACAGAAAAGTCAAATGGCCAGTTTGAAAGTCAAACGGCTAAAACAAGAAACTGTGGGAAACAAGCAAGAGGAGGCAAAACCGACTTGGGGGAGGAGTCCTTCCTCTCCAAGACGGCGCGCCACCCAAGGCCGACTTGGGGAGGGACTCCCTCCCCTTGGCCGCCCCTCCCACCTATAAAAGGAGGGGCAGGGCCTCCTCCTCTAGACACACAAGTTCCTATCTTCTAATCTCCGGTTTAGAGCCGTTTTGGTTTAGAGCTTCTAATTGCTTTAGCCTACGGTTTAGAGCCTTCTAATTGGTGTGTCTAATCTCTAGACCACTAATAGCCCTCTCTCATACTCCACCATACTCGCTCCGGCTTAAGGCGAAGCCCTGCGGGATCTCCCATCTACTTCCGGTACCACGCCGTTGTGCTGCCGGAATCACGAGGAGAGTGCTACAACCTCCGCTGCCTGCTGGAACAAGGGAGAGGAAGGTCTTCGTAAAGTACCGAACGTGTGACCGACTGCGGGAGCGCTGCCGGAACGCAGCGCCGGAAGGATCGTCTACGCGATCTTGAGATCGGAAAAAGTCCGACTACATCACCCACGAGAATCTGCTCTCGTTAACCGCTTTGGAATCTTCGAGGGTAAGTTATTCCATCGACTCGTTGCTACAATCTAGTAGATAAATCTTGGCTTGTTTGTTTGTATGCGATAGAAATTTTTTGTTTTCCATGCTACGAACCCCTACAGTGGTATCAGAGCCGTGTCTATATGTAGATCTGTTGCACGAGTAGAACACAATGGTCATTGTGGGCGTTGATGCTTTTATTGTCGATTGCTTCTTGTGTACTTTGCATCTTGCGGTATGTTGGGATGAAGCGGCCCGGGCTAACCTTACATGACATCGTTCATGAGACTTGCTCCACGCTTGACATGCAACTTGTATTGCATAAGTGGCTTTGCGGGTGCCTGTTTCTCCTAGCATAGTTAAGATCCAATTTACAACGGGTGATTAACAATACTAGTATCAATGTTGTGGTTCTTGTTCGTAAGTTAGAACGACACTTATTGAAAGCCCCAAACCACGTAAAATATGCAAAGAAAGTAGAGGCGTCTAACTTTGTTTTGCAGGGGGTGTGCGGTGATGTGATATGGCCATGATTGTGATTATATATGATGTATGCAATGTTCCTTATTGTAAGTCGGCAACCGGCTGGAGCCATATGGTTGTCTTTAATTTCTGTTAAGACCTGCATGTCTATTCAAAGTAGTTGTAATAGTTGAAGCCGGTGGATGACAACCATGGAGCAGCGTCATTGACCTTGATGCAATGCCGGTGATGATGGAGATCATGTTCGTGCTTGAAGATGGAGATCGGAAGCACAAGAAGAAAGGCCATATCATATCACATATTATGAATTGCATGTGATGTTAATCCTTTATGCATCTTGTATTGCTTAGTAGACGACGGTAGCATTATAAGATGATCCCTCATGCACATGAATTTCAAGTCATAAAGTGTTCACCCTTAGTTAGCACCGTTGCTAAAGCTTGTTGTTTCGAAGCACCACGTGATGATCGGGTGTGTTAGATTCCGCAAGCGTATACAACGTGGGCAAGCCAGATTTGCTCATGCGGAAGCTAAGGTTTGATCTTGACGAGCCTAGCATGTACAGACATGGCCTCAGGAACACGGATTACCGAAAGGTAGAGCATGAGTCATATAGTAGATGTGATGAACATGTTGATTGTTCGCCATTGAAGCTATATCAACTCTCGTGATGATCGGTTTTGATGTGGTGGATTTGGTTCGTGTGATCACTAAAACAATGTGAGGGATATTGTTTTGAGTGGGAGTTCACCTAGATTAATTTAATTAGAACTCAATTTATCATAAACTAAATCAAAGTGAATTTGCATAGTTGTTGTAGTCATTGGCATCCGTTTACCACCTTGCGCTTAGTTATAGTTGAGATGATAGAACTTTAGAATTCTGGTTAGTTACTTTACGAACTGGTATCGTATTGTTTTGAAGTGTTAATCTAAAGTTTAAAAGTCCTATTGCAAACTTTCAGTAAGTTCCGGTTACTCCATGAAGTTTAATAATTGGAATTAAAACAAGAGTGACAATTCCAAGAGTTAGTGTATGAGTATCATGTTTGTATCCATGATTCTTGATATTCAAAGGATTGTCTTAATATCAAGGTTATCTAGGATCTGAAAGAGTTGTTTCAGAAACCATGATGTGTGGAAGATATTGTGATATCTGAAACGAAGTTTTGGTTGCAACATGATAGAGTATAATATGGCAAAAGTCATGTTCTCATATTTGATGAGAATTTGCAAAAGGTTGGAGACACTAGTTGTCCTAATCCTACAAAAGGGTTTTGGAGAGCAACATTATACTCGCGATTCACCATTACAAGCTAAAAGTAGCTTGATCTTGGATAATTCCATGATAAGGGTGAATATTTGATGTAGGTAAAATGTTTACTACACCAAGAGATTACTAAAGAAAGGAATTTGAAAGAACACCAAACATTTGATGATGGTGATCTACTTCAAAGTGCAAGTCCAAAGACATTGGTATTTAACTATACACGCTTTGGACTATATGTCATATGTATGACTCCACTATTGATGATGATAGATTCTTTCAAACAGAAAAGGAAATACTGAAAGAGAATCTCATAAATATATGGCAGAAAAGAAAAGACTAGAATTGTTCAGTTTAAGTATATAGATGATATACATGTTATGGCTATATTCTTTGCTTATTAAACAATGTGTTTCTTAAGTATTTGATACTGAATTTGTTGGTATGAATCGTCATACGAAACAACACAATTCATGAACTACAATGGCCTAAGTAACTAGCAAAAGAATATGTGATGATGTTCATCGAGAACAAATAAAGGGTTATTGTGTTGCTCGTTAAACATCAAAGCTTGCCTTCAAGATTTGTTTTATCAGGTATTATGAGAACAAAAGGGTTGTTCAAATAAATGCTGTAATCCATAAAAGATGGATGATTCACAAATCTCGTTGGAGAAATCACATCCATAAAACTAGTGCTTGTCGAAAGACAAATTGATTAAAAGATCACTTAGGAAGTAACATCGCCGTTTAAATTGTATTGGAAAGAAAACATGAAGAAAATCCATGTGTATGGAATTTTAGAGTCTTTTGATTTTTGATCAAATGACGCTTGTGAAACTTTTCTAGAAATAATTAAAACTTCGTTCATAGGCCAAAAGGGAACGAATGACTAGCTTATTGGAACTTGTACATATTGTTGTACGAAGTCCATTATGTGTAGTCAAGAGCGATGGATTTCAACTTCATATGCTTTCTCTGAAAATTTGAGTGAATATATGAATATTTACTTAATAAGGATGAAGTATGAAACATTTGAAATGTTCAAAGACTTTCAAGATGAAGTGCAAAATCATTGTAACAAGAATATAAACAGTTTATGATAAAGATCATAAAGGAAGATATTTGAGTTACAGAGTTTAGCATAATACCTAAGATTTAAGGAATCGTTCCGTGGATTTGCATTTCTTGAAACACCATAAGAGTATGGAGCATTCGAGATATGTAATTAAACCTTGTTTGACATGGTGAGATCAAAGGTGTAATTCATAAAAACTTCCATTGCATTTTAAAGATTAAAAGCTTTAGAGATTACCGTTTTTCCACTGAAAAGAGCTTCATCATAATCCGTTGAAATGACACCATATAAGGTTATGGTTTGGGATAAAACCCAAGTAGTCCTTTATTAAACATTGGTATGCTATACATAAGAAAGATGTTTGCAACCAAATTCGGATGAACCTGTCTTTGTTAAGTATTCCTCCATAACACTAGAGACAAAAGTGTTTGTCGCTTAGAACGTCAAGTTTCTTTGAGAAGGAATTTTTCGTGAAAAGTTAAGTGGGAGGACAATAGAACTTTGATAAGGTTAAAGGAACCTTAGCTATATGTGCAGAGTTGCGCAGCGCCGAAAAGTGTTCCGGAGTTAGCAAATAATGCTCATGGCTGACGTGCCTCAAAGGTTGTGGTCATGGAGATTTAAGTTCCTATTGAAACAAGTAGGTCGGGTAAACAATCAAATACCAAGATTTGAGGGTTGAATCATTATTTGAGAATAATGAACCAACTACATGCAAAGAAGCGATGATGAGCCCTGACTCCGTCAAATGGCTTGAAGCCATAAAATCCGTGATAGTTCCATACACGAGAAATCAAGTTTTGAACTTGAAGGACCCTCGAGAAAGGTGTAAGACCTTACAGTTGTGTTTTGATCTATAAAGAAATAGACATGGATGTTTTACATCTATGAAATAGTCGACATGTTGGGAAAGAGTTCACAAAATGTTCAAAGGTTGACTATGATAAGATTTGATCTTTCATAGTGATATTTAGTCTAGACGGATTAATGTAGCAACCACTACATATAATTTGTTATATGGTAGTTTAATAAACAAAACAAGTTCTTCTAATAGAATCGTTACCTAG
The DNA here is from genome assembly GCA_910589765.1 of Avena atlantica. Lineage (NCBI taxonomy): Eukaryota > Viridiplantae > Streptophyta > Magnoliopsida > Poales > Poaceae > Avena > Avena atlantica. The sequence continues at coordinate 125,821,096 of OU342739.1, forward strand.
GACATGTGCATAACACGGTCCATAGGGTTTTGTTAATTCAAAGGATGCTAAAAGCATATGCAAACTTCAATGGTTGAAGTGAGCATCGCGAAGTTGGAATCTTCACAATGATGAAATTGTTAAAAGAGTTTAAATTCATCAGAGACAATGAAGATGCTTGCATTTGCAAGAAATTAAGTGGGAGCGCTAAAGACATATTTCTAATACATTATGTAGGAGACATATTGTTGATTGGAAGTGATGTATCTTTTTATTAACACAAGATAAGAATTTCATCTCGATGAAAGACTTACGCAAAACCCAAATATTAGGCATCAATAGACGCTAATATGGTTGTGCCAGAAGTACATAGATAAGATACTGAAGGAGTTCAATCTAGAAACTACAAGAAAGGTTCTTGTCACATAGAAAGGATTGAATGAGTTCAATGTTGATGATATATTCAAGTGTATTGACATTTGGTAAAGTGAAACAAATAATCAAGTATAGATTGATACTTGATGTATGAAATCACAAAGGGTATTTATATCAATCATACTGTGATATGTACAAATCCAGATATGTCCTATGCTCTAAAAGTTGTGAGCATATACCAGAATGATTCGTAAGATGATCATTGGACAATAGTAAGGATATTCTTATGATCTTTTGGAAGAACTAAGAGTATAATATTTGTAGAAGTGACAAATAGATGGTTAGTTCATTGTAAAAGTACTACATTGATACTAGCTTTGTCACAAAGTACAAATTTAGTTTATCTCGATCTAAACTAAGGGTGGCACAATATAATGGAAAGTGAGTTCCATAATGGATTTGGATGAGTTCCAAAGTTAAGACATTGTGATAGATACTACAACAAAAGGCTAAGTATATGACTACTATTTTAGCAGCAAAAGAGGGCATTTGTGTCAAGTAGTTTGTTATCAAACTAGGTGTAGTTCATAGTGGGATAATACTATGAAGATATATTGTGCGACAATATTATCAACATGTTTTAACCCCAAAGAGCTAGAGGTCACATCGAAGGACCAAATTTATACAAAGCCATTTCATTAGAGAATGAGTGATGCGTAGAGACGCAAAGACATGCAAGTACACACGGACCTGGAAGTGTTAGATCCGGAGATCAGTTGACCACTAGCAAACGTGTACTTACAACACCGGAAAGCCATAGGTGTTGAATACATAAAGGTTTGAAACTAGATTATTGACTCTAGTGCAAGTGGGAGACTGTTGGAGATATGCCCAAGAGGCAATAATAAAGTGGTTATTATCATATCTTCACACTTATGATAAATTTTTACATACCATGCTATAATTGTATTAACCGGAAACATTAATACTTGTGTGATTTGTAAACTAAAATAAGAGTCCCTAGTAAAGCCTCTTGTTAAACTAGCTTGTTGGTTAATATATGATCATGGTTTCCTGATCATGAACATAGAGATGTTATTAACAACAGGATCATATCATTAGGAGAATGATGTGATGGACATACTCCTATAGATAAGCGTAGCATAAAGATCAAGTCATTTCAATAGTTCAATTGCTATATGCTTTCTGATACATAGTAACCTAATTCCTTCGACCATGAGATCATGCATATCACCTTTGCCGGATGGATGCTTTGATGACATCAAACACCACACCGTAACTGGGTGGCTATAAAGGTGGCATTGAGTGTTCGGAAAGTATTGGTTGAAACACATGGATCAAGAGTGGGATTTGTCCATCCATATGACGGATAGATATACTCTGGGCCCTCTCGGTGTAATGTCATCCAATTAGCTTGCAAGCATGTGACTGGATCACAAGGGATCACATATCACGGGAACGAGAAAAGAGTACTTATCGGTAACGAGGTTGAACTAGGTATGCAGAGATACCGACGATCATAACCTCGGATAAGTAAACTATCGTGAGACAAAGGGAAATTGGTATCGTATGTAAGTGGTTCATTCGATCACAAAGTAATCGTAGAAATATGTGGGAGCCATATGAATTTCCAGATTCCTCTATTGGTTATTGTTCGGAGAAGTGTCTCGATCATGTCCGCATAATTCACGAACCGTAGGGAGACACACTTAAGGATTCGACGTTGTTTGAGTAGTTATGGTATTATGAGAAAGAGACCGAATGTTGTTCGGAGTCTCGGATGGGATCCGGGATATCACGAGGTGATCCGGAATGGTCCGGAGAATAAGATTCATATAAGGAAAGTCCCGTTTCGGAGTTCGGAAATGTTTCCGGTGTTTTCATCGGGAATGTTCTAGAAGGTTCCGGAATGTCCGGCACTCCGGGGGGGGGGGGGGGGAGGGGTACATGAATGTGTCATTGCATATTGGAATGATTGCATCATGTACTAAGTGTTCTTGCTGTTCCAAATAAAGGATTAAATTGAATCCTAAAACAGAAAAGTCAAATGGCCAGTTTGAAAGTCAAACGGCTAAAACAAGAAACTGTGGGAAACAAGCAAGAGGAGGCAAAACCGACTTGGGGGAGGAGTCCTTCCTCTCCAAGCTGGCGCGCCACCCAAGGCCGACTTGGGGAGGGACTCCCTCCCCTTGTCCGCCCCTCCCACCTATAAAAGGAGGGGCAGGGCCTCCTCCTCTAGACACACAAGTTCCTATCTTCTAATCTCCGGTTTAGAGCCGTTTTGGTTTAGAGCTTCTAATTGCTTTAGCCTGCGGTTTAGAGCCTTCTAATTGGTGTGTCTAATCTCTAGACCACTAATAGCCCTCTCTCATACTCCACCATACTCGTTCCGGCTTAAGGCGAAGCCCTGCGGGATCTCCCCTCTACTTCCGGTACCACGCCGTTGTGCTGCCGGAATCACGAGGAGAGTGCTACAACCTCTGCTGCCTGCTGGAACAAGGGAGAGGAAGGTCTTCGTCGAGTACCGAACGTGTGACCGACTGCGGGAGCGCTGCCGGAACGCAGCGCCGGAAGGATCGACGCGATCTTGAGATCGGAAAAAGTACGACTACATCACCCACGAGAATCTGCTCTCATTAAACGCTTTGGAATCTTAGAGGGTAAGTTATTCCATCGACTCGTTGCTACAATCTAGTAGATAGATCTTGGCTTGTTTTTTTGTATGCGATAGAAATTTTTTGTTTTCCATGCTACGAACCCCTACAAGGGAATGCAGCGTTTCCAACTCAAAGGAAAGTTAGCCCCCAAATATATTAGGCCTTTCAAAATTCTGAACCGTCAAGGAGAAGTGTCGTATCAATTGGAACTACCTGAAGAGATGTCAGCCGTGCACAATGTGTTCCATATCTCATTACTTCGCAAGTGCCTCGAAGTTCCAGAGAAGACAGAAGTGTTCAAGAATATTGATCACCGGACCATAGAGATCAATGATGACCTAACCTATCCCGAAGTACCCATCCGTATTTTGGAAGAAGCTTTACGAACCAACAGAACCCGAAGCATCAAGTTTCTCAAGATTCAGTGGAGCAACCACACAAAAGAGGAAGCTACCTTAGAGCGCGAAGATCACATCAGGACGGAGTTTCTCGATCTCTTCAAATCCTATGTAATCTTTTCGTCCTTTTTCAAATCTCGGGACGAGATTTTGTTTAAGGGGGGAAGGTTTGTAACATCCCAAAAATATTAAACTATAATCATCAAACTCTAATCATCAAATTTATGGTTAACAAAAACTTTTCTAAAATAAAATGAGAAAGCATTCATGTGTGTATGCATCCCATTTTGAATTCTTTTGAATTGCCTTGATTATGTGTTCCCTTGTAAAATGATTCTTAGGTGAAATAAACATCATCTAAACAATCCCCACACTTTTCCCAAAGACAAATAAATCAAAACAAGCAAAATGAGGGAATGGTCATTTTGACCAAATTAACTCCCATGCCTACTTTGGCTGTCTCTAACTTTCAGAACTTAACAGAAACTTGTTAGGATATTTGCACCCCTTGATAGTACTCATAACAAAGTATCAAGGCCCACTTTGTGATCATCCAGACACATTCAAATGCATAGTTTAAAGGACAGTTTAAAATTGAATCTATATCATATGGGAAGATCCCAATTTTTCAAAAACCACTCAAACAAGCTCAACTTTCAAAACCCAATCATCTAAAGACTCACCAGCACCAACCTAGCACACCCACTAAAAATATTTTCAAAATTCAAAACTTGAATTCTTGCGGCCATTTCATCAAACACCTTGCAGATACAAATCAAACAAAATCTAAACACTATTTGGAGCAGTGATTGGAGCCTAACTTGTTCCCTCTCTGGACACCACTAGCCTTAGTAGATCATCTAACAACCTAAACTAATCTCTAGCACTACTGTAAGCTAGCCATTGTCATTAATGGTGAGTAGGCCGAGTGCACCTTTGCCACCCACATGTCGACATCGAGCTAGGAGAAGAACCAAGCCTAGCCAACATGTCTGGGAGCAAGCTAACAACCCATAGCCACTCCCTGTCCAGCGCTCGAATCTTGCCAGCCCCTGGACCACACGCACAGACCATGCCAAGCTCGCCAGCAACCATACCGAGAGCGCGCCCCGTGCGCCACGCTCGACAGACGTCCACAGACCGCGCGCCTCCCTCGCCGCGTGCATACGTGATCACCACCGTCCCAGAAACCCCGCAGACACGCTCGTTCGCCGCCGCGCGAACCACGCATGCTGTGTGCCATAAAAACTTCCGTCGGGCACGCGCAGAGCATCGTCGTGTTCCGACCAATCCACACCGTCCCACGCCTCGCCACCACGTCGTTGAACTTCGCCAGGGAGTACAACACCGCCCCTACCGTCGCCCACGCCGATAGCCCTCTGTACCGATAGCCCTCTGGGTCTACATGTTTCCTATTGTTTTATGTGGATTTCGGAGTAGTGATTTTCGGCACTCTAAGTCAGCGATTTTGTGCTTAGGTTATTAATGACGCCATTAGGCATCATCGCTTGAGCACATGGTTCTAGCTAAGGGTCTTCCTACTCATGAAAGGTCAAGCATAAAAGTCGGAATAATGGATAAGCCAGCACTTGCTTAAAAAATATACAGCTATATATCTTGGATCTAGATCATAAGTAGCTGGAGGCTTGAAACCAAGTTTTACGCCTTACATCACCATTGTTTTCTGCATATTACATACCAGAAGAGATAAAAATTACAAAGTGTTATTCATTCTTCTGGTGCAGTAAACTTCGAGGCCGCGTCATCGGCAAAAGGAGAGGTTCTAAATCAGCAACAAAGTCAGTACTATTTAGTGACTCGGAGCCAACATGGTCATTGTCAATGATTTCCAAAGGCACAAAGACATCCGCCTTGACCAACTGGGCAACCCTGGTATCGTAGCCGGTGAGTGAGGACCAGATTGCATCATTATCGATCTTGCGTCCCTCCTTGTCCACATCGGGTATACCAATGGTCACCATGTCGATGTCAGCTCGTCATAGTGAGATTTTACCAACACCAAAGCCATCCTAGCACCATCCCGGGTACAAGAAGCATTGGCCTGTGCGATGGCAGTGTTGATGAAGTTGCCGATAATAACCATGCATTCCTTTCAAGGCAGAGCATTTTGACCCAAGTTGGCTAGGCCAATGGGATGCAATTCCGATAATGGCAAATGGGGAGCATGAGTTCAACAATATTTTCAAAATAGTTGGCTTGCAGAAAAGTGAAGACGGAGGAAGCATACCAAATATGCTAGTCTCGGCTTGCTAGAGAACCTTTGCCAAGGAGTCCCATTCCTTTTGGAGAGTATTGTATGCCTCAAGGTTGCGAGCATTTTGTTTGTTGGTAGCTTTTTTCCGCTCCTTGGGGATAGCGACTTCTTCCTTCAGGTGGTTAATCTCGGTGTTGGAAGAGTCGTGCATGGCAGCCAAAGCCTCTTCATGCATCTTCAGTATATCGGCCCTCTCGTGCTTCAAAATTTTGTTCTCACTTTCGAGCTCCTGGATATGCTTGGATTGCTCGACAATGTCCTTGGCTTTTGCAACAGCTTCTGCAAGTCAGATAAATAACTAGCATAATGAGTACTTGGAGGATACAAGCTTAACACCAAGTTGAGAAAGTAACTGAAAAGAAAATAGACCTTTTCAGCTTCCAAGTTGACAATGTCCTTGTCTTTTGGCAATCGGTTCCTTCAAGAAGGAAGTTTTACCCTTTTCAGCTTCCAACTTCTTGCGGATCTTGGTGAACTTCTCATTAGCAATGACCTTCCGAGCATTCTCATTCTGCAAAAACAGAAGTGGTTAGTCTACTTTTTGGAGCATCTAGCCGGAACTATTTAGTTCTACCTAGAAGCTCGGGGGCTACATTACGAGTTTTTAACTCAAAGATGTGCTTACTCCTTTTTAAGAATCTAGTCAGAACTATTTCTATTTCAACTAGAGGCTTGTGGGCTACAATATTGAATTTTATAAACACTACGTATGCTACTCTGAAAGTATCTAAGTAGAATTATTCATTCAAACAACATACTTGGGGCCTACATTGCAAAGTTTCTTACTTAGTCACTCTTAGAGCAGTCAGACCAAAAGACCTATGTTTTTCCATCTAATTTCTCGGGGGCTATAGTGTGATATTATATGTGAAATGCAAAGATATAAAAAAAACTTAAGAAAGCGATGATCTTGAGGTTGTTGGAGGCTTCCGAGTACAATTTTCCAAAGGCAGTTGTGTTACGTTGGAGGATCTCCGCCTGTTTGAGCAGCTCCTCAAGACCATACATCAGAGAAGTCGGTGCCGCACCAGCAGTGCCAGGCACCGAGGCAGTTGGCCTTGGAACAATTGTTGGGATTATAGGCATTGAGGCCTCTGCCTGGCTCGTGGTCGTCGCAAATCCGCTTCCCGCCATCAGCTCCTTCCCTTTCTCGGTGGCATCCTTAGCCGGAGCTTCAGCCACCTGGAAGGAGGTGCTCTCCAGCGTTGCTTGGCCGCCGGGAACGACGACCATCTTGGAAACATTTGGGACCTCCTGTGAGGGAGTGTTGTCCACCTCCATGACAGAGGGTTCATATGCTACTGTAGTCGGAGATCCGACAGGAGCGGCAGAAGGTTGGACGGTAGGGGTGTAGGGGTTTGTAGCATGGAAAACAAAAAATTTCTACCGCATGAACACACAATCAAGATCTAATCTATGATCAAGCCAAGATCTATCTACTAGATTGTAGCAATGAGTCAATAGTGTACTAACCCTCGAAGATCCAAAGCGGTTAACGAGAGCAGATTCTCATGGATGATGTAGTCGTACACTTCCGATCTCAAGATCACGTAGACGATCCTTCCGGCGCTGCGTTCCGGCAGCGCTTCCGCAGTCGGTCACACGTTCGGTACTCGATGAATACCTTCCTCTCCCTTGTTCCAGCAGGCAGCGGAGGTTGTAGCACTCTCCACGCGATTCCGGCAGCACGACGGCGTGGTACCGGAAGTAGAGGGGAGATCTCGCAGGGCTTCGCCTTAAGCCGAAGCGAGTATGGTGGACTATGAGAGAGGCCTTGGTGATCTAGGGTTTAGAGACACCAAGGGGAGGGCTTGGCCGGCGGCTAGGGTTTGGGGAAACCCTAACTCGCCGAGTTAGAGGAGGCCCTGGGCGGCGGCTTGGAGGTGGCCGACGACTTAGAGGCTAGGGTTTGGGTGTGAGAGGTGTAGGGAAGAGGGGCACCCCTGCCCCTCCTTTTATAGGTGGGAGGGAGGCGTGGTTGGGAGGAGGGAGTCCTCCTCCAACTCCTCCTCCTTGGCCGGCGGGTGGAGGGAGTAGGACTTCCTCCCTAAGTAGGTTTCCTACTCTCCCTCCACCAAGCAAACTTGCTGTTTGACTTTTCAAATTGGCGTTTGACTTTCAAACTAGGATTTGAATTCTTCCTTTATTTTGCCCAGCCATGATACCTAGTACATGATGCAATAATTCCATATTGTCATGACACATTCATGTACCCTTCCCCTCCGGAGTGCCAGACCTTCCGGACCCTTCTAGAACATTCCCGGTGAAAACACCGGAATCATTCCCCAACTCCGAAACAGGACTTTCCTTATATGAATCTTATTCTCCGGACCATTCCGGATCTCCTCGTGATATCCCGGATCCCATCCGAGATTCCGAACAACATTCGGTCTCTTACTCATCATTCCATAACTACTCAACAACATCGGATCCTTAAGTGTGTCTCCCTACGATTCGTGAATTATGCGGACATGATCAAGACACTTCTCCAATCAATAACCAATAGAGGAATCTGGAAATTCATATGGCTCCCACATATTTCTACGATTACTTTGCGATCGAATGAACCACTTACATACGATACCAATTTCCCTTTGTCTCACGATAGTTTACTTATCCGAGGTTTTGATCGTCGGTATCTCTGCATACCTAGTTCAACCTCGTTACCGATAAGTACTCTTTTCTCGTTCCCGTGATATGTGATCCCTTGTGAGCCAGTCAATGCTTGCAAGCTAATTGGATGACATTCCACCGAGAGGGCCCAGAGTATATCTATCCGTCATATGGATGGACAAATCCCACTCTTGATCCATGTGCCTCAACCCATACTTTCCGAATACTCAGTGCCACCTTTATAGCCACCCTGTTACGGTGTGGTGTTTGATGTCATCAAAGCATCCTTCCGGTGATGGTGATTAACATGATCTCATGGTCAAAGGAATTAGGTTACTATGTATCAGAAAGCTTATAGAAAATGAACTATATTAAATCACTTGATCTTTATGCTATGCTTAACTATAGGAGTATGTCCATCACATCATTCTCCTAATGATATGACCCTATTGTTAATAACATCTCTATGTTCATGATCAGGAAACCATGATCATATATTAACCAACAAGCTAGTTTAACAAGAGGCTTTACTAGGGACTCTTTTATGTTTATAAATCACACAAGTATTAATGTTTCCGGTTAATACAATTATAGCATGGTATGTAAACATTTATCATAAGTATGAAGATATGATAATAACCACTTTATTATTGCCTCTTGGGCATATCTCCAACAGTCTCCCACTTGCACTAGAGTCAATAATCTAGTTTCAAACCTTTGTGTATTCAACACCTATGGCTTTCTGGTGTTGTAAGTACACGATTGCTAGTGGTCAACTGATCTCCGGATCTGACACTTCCATGTCCGTGTGTAATTGCATGTCTTTGCGTCTCTACGCATCACTCATTCTCTAATGAGATGGCTTTGTACAAATTTGTTCCTTTGGTGTGACCTTTAGTTCTTTGGGGTTAAAACATGTTGATAATATTGTCGTACAATATATCTTCATAGCATTATCCCTGCTGTGAACTACACCTAGTTTGATAACAAACTACTTGACACAAGTGCCCTCTTTTGCTGCTATAATAGCAGTTATATACTTAGCCCTTTTGTTGTAGTATCTGTCACAATATCATAACTTTGGAACTCATCCAAATCCATTATGGAACTTACTTTCAATTATATTGTGCCACCCTTAGTTTAGATTGAGATAAACTTAATTTGTACTTTGTGAGAAAACTAGTATCAATGTAGTACTTTTACAATGAACTAACCATCTATTTGTCACTTCTACAAATAATATACTCTTAGTTCTTCCAAAAGATCATAAGAATATCCTTACTATTGTCCAATGATCATCTTATGAATCATTCTGGTATATGCTCATAACATTTAGAGTATAGGACATATCTAGATTTGTACATATCACAGTATGATTGATATAAATACTCTTTGTGATTTCATACATCAAGTATCAATCTATACTTGAATCTTTGTTTCACTTACCAAGTGTCAATACACTTGAATATATCATCAATATTGAACTCATTCAATCCTTTCTATGCGACAAGAACCTTTCTTGTAGTTTCTATATTGAACTCATTCAATACATCATCTATGTACTTTCGGCACAACCATATTAGCATCTATTGATGCCAAATATTTGGGTTTTGCCTAAGTCTTTCATTGGGATGAAATTCTTAATATGTGTTAATGAAAGATACATCATTTCCAATCAACAATATGTCTTCCACATAATGTATTAGAAACATGTCTTATCGCTCCCACTTAATTTCTTGCAAATGCAAGCATATTCATCGTCTCTGACGAATTTAAACTCCTTTAACAGTTTCATCATGGTGAAGATTCCAACTCCGCAATGCTTACTTCAACCATTGAAGTTTGCATATGCTTTGAGCATCCTTTGAATTAACAAAACCCTATGGACCGCGTTATGCACATGTCCTAGGTAACAATTCTATTAGAAAAACTTGTTTTATTTATTCAATTACCATACAAAATTATATGTAGTGGTTGCTACATTAATCCGTCTAGACTAAATATCGCTATGAAAGATCAAATCTTGTCATAGTCAACCTTTGAACATTGTTGTGAACTCTTTCCAAACATGTCGACTACTTCATAGATGTGCAACATCCATGTCTATTTATTTATAGATCCAAACACAACTATAAGGTCTTACACCTTTTCTCGAGGGTCCTTCAAGTTCAAAACTTGATTTCTTGTGTATGGAACTATCACGGATTTTATGGCTTCAAGCCATTTTACGGAGTCAGGGCCCATCATCGCTTCTTTGCATGTAGCACGTTCATTATTCTCAAATAATTATTCAACCCTCAAATCTTGGTATTTGATTGTTTACCCGACCTACTTGGTTCAATAGAAACTTTGACCTTCGTAACCACAACCTTTGAGGCACGTGAGCCATGAGCATTGTTGCTGCCTCCGGAACACTTTTCGGCGCTGCGCAACTTTGCACATATAGCTAAGGTTCTTTTAACCTTATCAAAGTTCTATTGTCCTTGTCACATCCCAAGATTTTCCAAATCTTGTAATGTGAAAAATAAATAAAATAAAATAAATTATTGTTGAAAATCAGGGTGAAAAGAAACTTTTGTTTTAAAAAAAAGGAAACTTAAAATCCCATCTTGAAAAAACTTTAATTAAAGTTTGAAACCAACAAAATCCAAATCAAGCAAAATGCATTCCTCAATGAATGTATCTGGAAATTTAAACACTTGGTAAATAAAATCCAAACCCTAAACCCTAATGGAATAAAAATCATGTCCAAGTTATCCCCAAGCCTATGGATTTGATCCATATAAAATCTTATCAACAAACATTAACAAAATATCAAGAAAGAAAAATAGAAATATTATAAGACCATAGAAATTGGTTTCACTTAAATTGGAACCATGGATAAAATCTTATGAATATAATAAGATAAGGAATTAAATTCCCAAAGCTAATAAAGTACCTATCTGGAAACCCATACCAATTGGTGAGCAAATAATACTAAAGATCTTTAAAAGGATAAACAAATATTAAACAAGATTTTAGAAATTGGAATCACCAAGTTGGGATCTCTAAATAAAAAGCTATGGATTTTATAAGATGAAGAAATAAATATTAAATAAAGAATATTTGAAAGACCAAATAAATCTTGGCCTAATCCATTAAGCAAATGGAATGAATTACAATCCAAATCCAAATGAAATAAAAGGATAAAGAATTTTCCAAAATAAAATAAATGGCATTAATCATTCTATCCCTATTTTATAAATACAAATCTCTAATAAGAATGATCCTTTAAATCATGATAAAATGATAATTGGAATTTACCAAGTGAATAAAAGTTGTTTAATCAACTTAAATAAAATGAATCCTTCAAATAAAAAATTGGGGAAATAAAATTATATTAAAATTCCATTGGAATTGAAACAAATACCCAATCCTAAATGATTAATAAATCATATTAAATTATTCCAAATAATCCAAGATGACTTATTTGACAGCCAAATAACCAAATAAAAACCTACTGAAAATAATTGGAAGGTTTTTCAAATGGTTATTAAATCCTATTTAAATTAAAAACTAGAGCCTATTTGGAATAATTAAAAGACCTTAAAAAGAATAAATAAATTATTCTAAAATGAGTTCAGAATGTTTTATTAATCAATACTTAAACCTACACAAATTTTGGCAATTATTTGAATTCAAATGAATGATTGAATTGCTTGTTCAAAATCAAGACAGAAAAATCAAATGAGAAAAAGGAAAAGAAAACAGATCAAAAAAAAAAAGAATCTGGTCGACCCAACCCAGCCAGCCCAACAAGGCCCAACAGCCATTCCCTCTCTCTCCCGAAGAAAAACGGTTCGCACCAATAAAAGAACCCGCACAGCATATGACCGGTGGACCCCATCCCCCACTCCTCTCTCACGCTGCCAAGCGGACCCCACCGCCAGCTCACCTCGTCATCAACCCACGACCAGTTCTTCCCCCGTTACTGCCGATTGATTCGCGTCGTCAATTATCTTCAATGACGCAGTGATTCCGCCCCTGACCATGCTCTCTTAATCACCAACATCCCCTCTATGTTTCCCCCTCAGTTCCCCACCTTAGCACGCGCCCAGGCCGTCCTAATTCCTCTACGAAGCTCCACTGCCCCGACGAGCTCCAGCGTCGATTCCGTCTGGACCCTCCCGCCCCTTGCCCCCTCGACCACTCTCACCTGCTTCCCACTCCCTGGCGAACCTCCCAGTGCCATCAACTCGTCCCCGCGCGCCCAGAACACTCGGCAACAACGACGACCACCGTCGCCACCGTCTGCTTCCTCTCCGGCGAAGCTTCTGGTAAGAACCTGACCGCGCCTTTCGTTCTCCTTCACACACGCATCATCGCCAGGACTGTGCGCATCTGACCATGTCTTCCACTTGTCCTAGCACGCGCTGTAGCCTCTCCCCCGTCGACGTCTGACCATACCCGACGCCAGCAAGATCTCCGGCGAGGAATTCCGATCAACCCCGTGCGCCCCTTCATCAACCAAGGGCAGGTTGAGCATCCCCGTGCCTCGGCGATCACAGTGAGCCACCTCTCCTCCTTCCTTGCTCCCTCTAGCACCAGCTCCGCCGCTAGCAGAGCATCGCCGCCGCGCGCAGCCATTGAGTGCCGCCAGTCTTTGGTCTAGTTGGTCCGAGCCGTTGGATTTCGATCGTGTGTACGCGATAGATTGACTAAACGAACCGGTACGCTCGCCTCTGCGCCGCACGATCTAACTAAGATCCAACGCCTCTCAGTGCTTGATCCAACTGAAGCGGTATGAGCGAATAGGAATATGACACGTGTCTCTGTTGATTTGTTTTAAAACAGATTTGATCTATTAGATACAAGATTTTGTAAATTGCATAACTTTAAATCTACACGTCCAAATTTTGCAAACTGTATATCAATGGATTCAGAAAAACAAGCCCTAGCCAATCATGTACTTTGTTTAGTAAAAAGCTTCTGGTAAAATGTTTGTTTTTGCAGAAACTTGTGTATGCATGTTTAGAGTATAGAAATTGTTCTAAAATGATTTTGAGGATAAAATCTTTGGCAAATGGTGTGTCTTGAACCTACTGACCATAGGAAACAAATTGTGGTTTCAAAAATGTATTTGGTGAAGCAAAAGAACAAATCTTTGATTTAAACCATTTCTAGTCAAATAAAAATATGGTTTAATTGTTAAAAATGATTTGGAAGGAAAACCTTTGGGAAATGTTTTGGAAATAAACTCTTTGACCCTAAACACAAGGTTATATGGTTTGAAAACATATTTTATGAAACCTATAGAATTTTGCCTTATTAAAAGCATTTCTACACCACATAAAATAATGACTTAGTCTAAAAATGGTTTAGGAAGTGAAATCTTATACAAATGATTTTGCCACTTTATAAAATGACCATTAGGTGTTTTCAAATGTTTATAAACCATTAGAAACCACTTTGACAAATAAAACAATCTTTAGCATGCTAGCATGCATGGTTTTGTTATTATTATTTTATGTGATGAATTGCTTGAATGGTAGATTGAAATGTGGTTTGCTTGATTGAATTGTAGTGACTTGAAGATTGTGATTGTGCAAAGATAAAGAAGTGAACCTATACTCTACCAAAAAGGCAAGTGATTCTTCATACTTTTGTCCCACTATTTTCACTATGCATTAGTGATGTTTATAAGTAGGACTTGCATGGAATTTTTGCTAAGTATAAACTATGCTATGGGAAAACCTAGTAGATGAAACCTTAGTAGAAATTTCCTAAGTTAAGATTCCTATTACCATCATGCTTAGCTCAGCTAATAGAAGACAAGGGTGGAATATATATTCATGCTATGGAAAAATTTCTAAGTCTGAGGACTTGTGTTTTGTTTAATAAAACAACTAAGTGAATGAATCACCTGGGTGGAATGGAAGGAATGGTTTGTGTTGAGTGGTTCACAAGGCCCATTTCTATGGTTTACCTTGTGTATCTTACTTGTGGATGGCCACCCAGGAACAAAGAGATTTGAGATGTCAAATGTTGAGAAGCTTCAAGTGCAGCCACTTGGCATTATGGGCTCTGCCTAGATCATATAGGCTGCAAGAACTTAGCCAAATGGACAGTTGGTGGTAGGGGAATGATAGGTTGGAACGCGTCCATTCTGGTCTAAGGGAAGGCTTCTGAAAGATCTTTTCTTGGTGAAACCAAGTCTTGTGGGGAAAGTGCACCACCTCTGCAGAGTGTAAAATCTAAGTACTTAGCCATGTCCCTGGCAAAGGACAATTTGAGCATCAAGACATGGAAGCTATCAAGAATCTCATCATCCAAATTTCTAAGTTAAAACTTGTGGTTGAACAAGGGTTTAAGGTTCACCAATTTCTATTGGTGGTTCCTTGGGTGATTTTGTCAAAGCAAAAACTTAGTGTTTTCAAATGATAAGGAAAATCTATTTTGAGCAATGCAAGCCTAAGCTCCACTTAGCCAAATGCATATGGATGATAGACTCCACTATACTACCATAGTATCACTTGCCAATACAATTCAAATGTATTGACCCTTGTGGCTGTAACTTATTATGTTGCAGGTTTGTTTGATATTAGTGAAGTTTAATGATTAGGATTACAAGTCTACAACCAACATGTCTGCCTGTGGCACTTTGAAGATGAAGGACCCCATGCTTATAGATATTCTGCTGCAATGTAATGTAATAGCCAAATGAGCTATGTAAGATGTAATAAATTATGTTATTCCTGGTTATAAAGTTGTATTATGACCTTTGTTTCTTGATATTACATCTTAACTGTGGATGCTAGCTATTGATCTAGGGACTAGCATTGTAAACACATGGATCTCTACCTTATTAAAGGTTGGGAACCTTATAGATGGTATCAGAGCACTGTGTTGCCTGTAGGATTGTAACCCTAGGATTGGACAAAACCCCTTAGGAAAATAGGAGTTGTATTTGTTCTAAAACTTATTTACAAACAATCTTGTAAACTCTTTCCTCAACCATTTTTGTTTTTGACTCTACATCTCTTCCATTTCAAACTTGATGGATAAAGCCTTTCCCATGGCCAAAGACTTCACCATGTGCAAAGGACCTCATCAACTCTAATGACTTCAACATCTTCAACCTTGGATATCAACTCTAATGACTTCAACATCTTCAACTCTAATGACTTCAACATCTTCAACATTTTCACTAAGGACTTCAATCTTGGATATCACTAAGGACTACAAGTGTGACAAGAAATGTTACTCAAGACTTGAAGACTAAGGGGAGACAACATAGAAGGAACCATCATCACCTTGAAGTTTGAGACCAAGATGCAAGAAACTCTCTAAGGAGACAAAGATCTTGTTCATAAAGAATCAACTAAGAAGAATGATGGAAAGATTTCAAGTGACCCATATAGTTGGACCACCATATTTAGTTTAAGTCAAACCCACCAACATATGTGGTGTAACAAAAATATTTTTTTGTTGCCTAAAAATATGCTTGAAACTTGTTGTTTGAGTGGAATGTTTGTTTGTGATTGCTTGCACATTGCTTGTGTGAATTGTGATGTGTGTGATTAGAATTATTCCCTTAGAAATATTTTGCCTATTCTAATCCCAATCCAACCCAAACAGACGAATTCTCCAAGAGACTCCAACATCAAGGATGGTGACAACAACAACAACCAAGAGAACAACATGAGAGAACAACTACTAGCAAACCAAACCCAGTTGAGCAAAGTGACAACTCAACTTTTAGCCAACAACCATGGATTGGACCCAGCCATACAAAGGATTTTGAAACTTCAATCCCAATTGTTGCAAGGGATGGCTACTCAAATGACCAACATGGGAGAAAGCTCTTCCCAAGGAGCTAATGACAACAAGGATGACAAAGATGATATTATAGAAGGAACCCAAGCCTGCAATATTTGTGGAGACAAGGATCACACTTCCAAGGAGCATGAAGATCAATGCCCCAATTGTGAAGAGAAACATCCAGCTGACCAATGCCCCACATCCCAAGCTACTTGTTACTTATGTGAAGGAAATAATCATGTCCCTATCCAATGCCCCATCTATTCCATAGTTGAACAAAGGAAACAAGTTGGAGTGCAAAAACTGATTGTAGACTATCATGAGAGAGCCAAGTCTACCAAGAAGGATGAAGACAAAGGAAAATCTCAGCTTGTACCTCCCAACAACATGACTCAATTTAAAGGACCAAAAAGGAGACATATGTATTATCCAAGGAGTAATAGAAGGTCAAGGAGACCAGTAGACATTCCTACCTATGAGATAGCATATGAAGAACATGAACTAGAAGCACTCCTAGCTTTGGAGAAACCCAAGAAAAAGAAGGACAAAAGCCATGTGCAATGTTACACTTGCAAAGAGATGGGACACTATGCCAATGAATGCCCAGAAAAGAAGAAGAACCAAGGAAATAAACAAGAGGAATTGATACCCAAGAAGGAAAAAGACAATATCCAAGTGATGTGTTTCAAATGCAAAGAGCTAGGCCATTATGCAGACAAGTGCCCAGAGAAGTTTCAACAAGATCCCAAACAAACCAAGATGTAATCTAGTTGGAAAATTTTTAAGGGTGGTAGAACCCTAGTTGCTTTGAGCCAATTTGTAACCCCTAGCCTCCCCAAATCTCGGGACGAGATTTATTTTAAGGGTGGTCGCCTGTCACATCCCAAGATTTTCCAAATCTTGTAATGTGAAAAATAAATAAAATAAAATAAATTATTGTTGAAAATCAGGGTGAAAAGAAACTTTTGTTTTTTTAAAAAGGAAACTTAAAATCCCATCTTGAACAAACTTTAATTAAAGTTTGAAACCAACAAAATCCAAATCAAGCAAAATGCATTCCTCAATGAATGTATCTGGAAATTTAAACACTTGGTAAATAAAATCCAAACCCTAAACCCTAATGGAATAAAAATCATTTCCAAGTTATCTCCAAGCCTATGCATTTGATCCATATAAAATCTTATCAACAAACATTAACAAAATATCAAGAAAGAAAAATAGAAATATTATAAGACCATAGAAATTGGTTTCACTTAAATTGGAACCATGGATAAAATCTTGAATATAATAAGATAAGGAATTAAATTCCCAAAGCTAATAAAGCACCTATCCGGAAACCCATACCAATTGGTGAGCAAATAATCCTAAAGATTTTTAAAAGGATAAACAAATATTAAACAAGATTTTAGAAATTGGAATCACCAAGTTGGGATCTCTAAATAAAAAGCTATGGATTTTATAAGATGAAGAAAGAAATATTAAATAAAGAATATTTGAAAGACCAAATAAATCTTGGCCTAATCCATTAAGAAAATGGAATGAATTACAATCCAAATACAAATGAAATAAAAGGATATAGAATTTTCCAAAATAAAATAAATGTCATTAATCATTCTATCCCTATTTTATAAATACAAATCTCTAATAAGAATGATCCTTTAAATCATGAGAAAATGATAATTGGAATTTACCAAGTGAATAAAAGTTGTTTAATCAACTTAAATAAAATGAATCCTTCAAATAAAAAATTTGGGAAATAAAATTATATTAAAATTCCATTGGAATTGAAACAACTACCCAATCCTAAATGATTAATAAATCATATTAAATTATTTCAAATAATTCATGAATTATTTGACACCCAAATAACCAAATAAAAACCTACTGAAAATAATTGGAAGGTTTTTCAAATGGTTATTAAATCCTATTTAAATTAAAAACTAGAGCCTATTTGGAATAATTAAAAGACCTTAAAAAGAATAAATAAATTATTCTAAGATGAGTTCAGAATGTTTTATTAATCAATACTTAAACCTAAACAAATTTTGGCAATTATTTGAATTCAAATGAATGATTGAATTGCTTGTTCAAAATCAAGACAGAAAAATCAAATGAGAAAAAGGAAAAGAAAACAAATCAACAAAAAAATGAATCTGGTCGACCCAACCCAGCCAGCCCAACAAGGCCCAACAGCCATTCCCTCTCTCTCCCGAAGAAAAACGGTTCGCACCAATAAAAAAACCCGCACAGCATATGACCGGTGGACCCCATCCCCCCACTCCTCTCTCACGCTGCCAAGCGGACCCCACCGCCAGCTCACCTCGTCGTCAACCCACGACTAGTTCTTCCCCCGTTACTGCCGATTGATTCGCATCGTCAATTCTCTTTAATGACGCAGTGATTCCGCCCCCTGACCATGCTCTCTTAATCACCAGCATCCCCTCTATGTTTCCCCCTCAGTTCCCCACCTTAGCACGCCCCCAGGCCGTCCTAATTACTCTACGAAGCTCCACTGCCCCGACGAGCTCCGGCGTCGATTCCGGCCAGACCCTGCCGCCCCTTGCCCCCTCGACCACTCTCACCTGCTTCCCACTCCCTGGCGAACCTCCCAGTGGCATCAACTCATCCCCGCGCACCCAGAACACTCGGCAACAACAATGACCACCGTCGCCATCGTCTGCTTCCTCTCCGGCAAAGCTTCTGGTAAGAACCAGACCGCGCCTTTCGTTCTCCTTCACACACGCATCATCGCCAGGACCGTGCGCATCTGACCATGTCTTCCACTTGTCCTAGCACGCGTTGTAGCCTCGTCCCCGTCGACGTCTGACCGTACCCGACGCCAGCAAGATCTCCGGCGAGGAATTCCGATCAACCCCGTGCGCCCCTTCATCAACCAAGGGTAGGTTGAGCATCCCCGTGCCTCGGCGATCACAGTGAGCCACCTCTCCTCCTTCCTTGCTCCCTCTAGCGCCAGCTCCGCCGCTAGCAGAGCGTCGCCGCCGTGCGCAGCCACTGAGCGCCGCCAGTCTTTGGTCTAGTTGGTCTGAGCTGTTGGATTTCGATCGTGTGTACGCGATAGATTGACTAAACGAACCGGTACGCTTGCCTCTGCGCCGCACGATCTAACTAAGATCCAACGCCTCTCAGTGCTTGATCCAACCGAAGCGGTATGAGGAAATAGGAATAGGACACGTGTCTCTGTTGATTTGTTTTAAAACAGATTTGATCTATTAGATACAAGATTTTGTAAATTGCATAACTTTAAATCTACACGTCCAAATTTTGCAAACTTTATATCAATGGATTCAAAAAAACAAGCCCTATCCAATCATGTACTTTGTTTAGTAAAAAGCTTCTGGTAAAATGTTTGTTTTTGCAGAAACTTGTGTATGCATGTTTAGAGTATAGAAATTGTTTTAAAATTATTTTGAGGATAAAATCTTTGGCAAATGGTGTGTTTTGAACCTACTTACCATAGGAAACAAATCGTGGTTTCAAAAATGTATTTGGTGAAGCAAAAGAACAAATCTTTGATTTAAACCATTTCTAGTCAAATAAAAATATGGTTTAATTGTTAAAAATGATTTTGGAGGAAAACCTTTGGGAAATGTTTTGGTAATAAACTCTCTGACCCTAAACACAAGGTTATATGGTTTGAAAACATATTTTATGAAACCTATAGAATTTTGCCTTATTAAAAGCATTTCTACACCACATAAAATAATGACTTAGTCTAAAAATGGTTTAGGAAGTGAAATCTTATACAAATAATTTTGCCACTTTATAAAATGACCATTAGGTGTTTTCAAATGTTTATAAACCATTAGAAACCACTTTGACAAATAAAACAATCTTTAGCATGCTAGCATGCATGGTTTTGTTATTATTATTTTATGTGATGAATTGCTTGAATGGTAGATTGAAATGTGGTTTGCTTGATTGAATTGTAGTGACTTGAAGATTGTGATTGTGCAAAGATCAAGAAATGAACCTATACTCTACCAAAAAGGCAAGTGATGCTTCATACTTTTGTCCCACTATTTTCACTATGCATTAGTGATGTTTATAAGTAGGACTTGCATGGAAGTTTTGCTAAGTATAAACTATGCTATGGGAAAACCTAGTAGATGAAACCTTAATAGAAATTTCCTAAGTTAAGATTCCTATTACCATCATGCTTAGCTCAGCTAATAGAAGACAAGGGTGGAATATATATTCATGCTATGGAAAAATTTCTAAGTCTGAGGACTTGTGTTTTGTTTAATAAAACAACTAAGTGAATGAATCACCTGGGTGGAATGGAAGGAATGGTTTGTGTTGAGTGGTTCACAAAGCCCATTTCTATGGTTTACCTTGTGTATCTCACTTGTGGATGGCCACCCAGGAACAAAGAGATTTGAGATGTCAAATGTTGAGAAGCTTCAAGTGCAGCCACTTGGCATTATGGGCTCTGCCTGGATCATATAGGCTGCAAGAACTTAGCCAAATGGACAGTTGGTGGTAGGGGAATGATATGTTGGAATGCGTCCATTCTGGTCTAAGGGAAGGCTTCTGAAAGATCTTTTCTTAGTGAAACCAAGTCTTGTGGGGAAAGTGCACCACCTCTGCAGAGTGTAAAATCTAAGTACTTAGCCATGTCCCTGGCAAAGGACAATTTGAGCATAAAGACATGGAAGCTATCAAGAATCTCATCATCCAAATTTCAAAGTTAAAAACTTGTGGTTGAACAAGGGTTTAAGGTTCACCAATTTCTATTGGTGGTTCCTTGGGTGATTTTTGTCAAGCAAAAACTTAGTGTTTTCAAATGATAAGGAAAATCTATTTTGAGCAAAGCAAGCCTAAGCTCCACTTAGCCAAATGCATATAGATGATAGACTCCACTATGCTACCATAGTATCACTTGCCAATACAATTCAAATGTATTGACCCTTGTGGCTGTAACTTGTTATGTTGCAGGTTTGTTTGATATTAGTGAAGTTTAATGATTAGGATTACAAGTCTACAACCAACATGTCTGCTTGTGGCACTTTGAAGATGAAGGACCCCATGCTTATAGATATCCTGCTGCAATGTAATGTAATAGCCAAATGAGCTATGTAAGATGTAATAAATTATGTTATTCCTGGTTATAAAGTTGTATTATGACCTTTGTTTCTTGATATTACATCTTAACTGTGGATGCTAGCTATTGATCCAGGGACTAGCATTGTAAACACAGGGATCTCTACCTTATTAAAGGTTGGGAACCTTATAGTGCTCCCACTTATCTTTTCACGAAAAATTCCTTCTCAAAGAAACTTGACATTCTAAGTGACAAACACTTTCGTCTCCAATGTTATGGAGGATTACTTAACAGTTATTCGAAATAACATACAAAGGCAGGTTCATCCGACTTTGGTTGCAAACATCTTTCTTATGCATAGCATACCAATGTTTAAGAAAGGACAACTTGGGTTTTATCCCAAACCATAACTTTATATGGTGTCATTTCAACGGATTATGATGGATCTCTTTTCAGTGGAAAAACGGTAGTCTCTAAAGCTTTTAATCTTTAAAATATAATTGCAGTTTTATGAATTACACCTTCGATCTTACCATGTCAAACAAGGTTTAATTACATATCTCGAACGCTCCATACTCTTATGGTGTTTCAGGACATGCAAATTCACGGAACGAATCCTTAAATCTTAGGTATATGCTAAACTTGTAACTCAAATATCTTCCTTTATGATCTTATCATAAACTATTTATATTCTTGTTACAATGATTTTGCACTTCATCTTGAAAGTCTTTGAACTTTTCAAATGTTTCATACTTCATCCTTATTAAGTAAATATTCATATATTCGCTCAAATTTTCGGAGAAAGCATATGAAGTTGAAAACCATCGCTCTTGACTACACATAATGGACTTCGTACAACAATATGTACAAGTTCCAATAAGCTAGTCATTCGTTACCTTTTGGCCTATGAACGAAGTTTTAATTATCTCTAGGAAAGTTTCACAAGCGTCATGTGATCAAAAATCAAAAGACTCCAAAATTCCATCCACATGGAGTTTCTTCATGTTTTCTTTCCAATATAATTTAAACGGCGATGTCACTTCCTAAGTGATCTTTCAATCAATTTGTCTTTCGACACTTTTAGCACTAGTTTTATGGATGTGATTTCTCCAACGAGATTTGTGAATCATCCATCTTTTATGGATTACAACAATTATTTGAACAACCCTTTTGTTCTCATAATACCTGATATAACAAATCTTGAAGGCAAGCTTTGATGTTTAACGAGCAACACAATAACCCTTTATTTGTTCTCGATGAACATCATCACATATTCTTTTGCTAGTTACTTAGGCCATTGTAGTTCATGAATTCTGTTGTTTCGTATGACGATTCATACCAACAAATTCAGTATCAAATACTAAAGAACCACATTGTTTAATAAGCAAAGAATATAGCCATAACATGTATATCATCTATATACTTAAGCTGAACAATTCTAGTCTTTTCTTTTCTGCCATATATTTATGAGATTCTCTTTCAGTATTTCCTTTTCTGTTTGAAAAATCTATCAACATCAATAGTGGAGCCATATACATGACACATAGTCCAAAGCATGTATAGTAAAATACCAATGTCTTTGGATTTGCACTTTGAAGTAGATCACCATCATCAAATGTTTGGTGTTCTTTCAAATTCCTTTCTTTAGTAATCTCTTGGTGTAGTAAACATTTTACCTACATCAAATATTCACCCTTATCATGGAATTATCCATGATCAAGCTAATTTTAGCTTATAACGGTGAATCGCGAGTATAATGTTGCTCTCCAAAACCTTTTGGAGGATTAGGACAACTAGTGTCTCCAACCTTTTGCAAATTCTCATCAAATATGAGAACATGACTTTTGCCATATTATACTCTATCATGTTGCAACCAAAACTTCGTTTCAGATATCACAATATCTTCCACACATCATGGTTTTAGAAACAACTCTTTCAGATCCTAGATAACGTTGATATTAAGACAATCCTTTGAATATCAAGAATCATGGAGGCAAACATGATACTCATACACTAACACTTGGAATTGTCACTCTTGATTTAATACCAATTATTAAACTTCATGGAGTAACCGGAACTTACTGAAAGTTTGCAATAGGACTTTAAACTTTAGATTAACACTTCAAAACAATACGATACCAGTTCGTAAAGTAACTAACCAGAATTCTATAGTTCTATCATCTCAATTATAACTAAGCGCAAGGTGGTAAACGGATGCCAATAACTACAACAATTATGAAAATTCACTTTGATTTAATTTATGATAAATAGTGTTCAACTTTTAATCATATTGCCGTTGAACTCCCACTCAAAACAATATCCCTCACATTGTTTTAGTGATCACACGAACCAAATCCACCACATCAAAACCGATCATCACGAGAGTTGATGTAGCTTCAATGGCGAACAATCAACATGTTCATCATATCTACTATATGACTCATGCTTTACCTTTCGGTGATCCGTGTTCCGAGACCATGTCTGTACATGCTAGGCTCGTCAAGATCAAACCTTAGCTTCTGCATGAGCAAATCTGGCTTGCTCACGTTGTATACACTCGCAGAATCTAACACACCCGATCATCACGTGGTGCTTCGAAACAACAAGCTTTAGCAACGGTGCTTACTAAGGATGAACACTTTAAAACTTGAAATTGTGTGCTTGAGGGATCATCTTATAATGCTACCGTCATGAACTAAGCAATACAAGATGCATAAAAGGATTAACATCACATGCAATTCATAATATGTGATATGATATGGCCTTTCTACTTGTGCTTCCGATCTCCATCTTCAAGCACGAACATGATCTCCAACATCACCGGCATTGCATCAAGGTCAATAACGCCGCTCCATGGTTGTCGTCCACCAGCTTTAACTATTACAACTACTTTGAATAGACACGCGGGTCTTAACAGAATTTAAAGACAACCATATTGCTCCTGCCGGTTGCCAACTTACAATAAGGAACATTGCATACATCAAATATAATCACAATCATGGCCATATCACATCACAACACACCCCTGCAAAACAAAGTTTATACGCCTCTAATTTTCTTTGCATGTTTTACGTGGTTTGGGGCTTTCAATAAGTGTTGTTCTAACTTACGAACAAGAACCACAACATTGATACTAGTATTGTCAATCACCCGTTGTAAATTGAATTTTAACTATGTTGGGAGAAACAGGCACCCGCAAAGCCACTTATGCAATACAAGTTGCATGTCAAGCGTGGAGCAAGTCTCATGAACGATGTCATGTAAGGTTAGCCCGGGCCGCTTCATCCCACCATCCCGCAAGATGCAAAATACACAAGAAGCAATCGACAACAAAAGCATCAACGCCCACAATGACCATTGTGTTCTACTCATGCAACAGATCTACATATAGACACGGCTCTGATACCACTGTAGGGGTTCGTAGCATGGAAAACAAAAAAATTCTACCGCATGAACACACAATCAAGATCTAATCTATGATCAAGCCAAGATCTATCTACTAGATTGTAGCAACGAGTCAATAGTGTACTAACCCTCGAAGATCCAAAGCGGTTAACGAGAGAAGATTCTCGTGGATGATGTAGTCGTACACTTCCGATCTCAAGATCGCGTAGACGATCCTTCCGGCGCTGCGTTCCGGCAGCGCTTCCGTAGTCGGTCACACATTCGATACTCGATGAAGACCTTCCTCTCCCTTGTTCCAGCAGGCAGCGGAGGTTGTAGCACTCTCCACGCGATTCCGACAGCACGACGGCGTGGTACCAGAAGTAGAGGGGAGATCTCGCAGGGCTTCGCCTTAAGCCGGAGCGAGTATGGTGGACTATGAGAGAGGCCTTGGTGATCTAGGGTTTAGAGACACCAAGGGGAGGGATTAGCCGGCGGCTAGGGTTTGGGGAAACCCTAACTCGCCGAGTTAGAGGACGCCCTGGGAGGCGGCGGCTTGGAGGTGGCCGGCGACTTAGAGGCTAGGGTTTGGGTGTGAGAGGTGTAGGGAAGAGGGGCACCCCTACCCCTCCTTTTATAGGTGGAAGGGAGGCGCGGTTGGGAGGAGGGAGTCCTCCTCCAACTCCTCCTCCTTAGCCGGAGGGTGGAGGGAGTAGGACTTCCTCCCTAAGTAGGTTTCCTACTCTCCCTCCACCAAGCAAACTTGCCGTTTGACTTTTCAAATTGGCGTTTGACTTTCAAACTAGGATTTGAATTCTTCCTTTATTTTGCCCAGCCATGATACCTAGTACATGATGCAATCATTCCATATTGTCATGACACATTCATGTACCCTTGTAACATCCCTAAATCATGATTTCAAAGATTTCACATCATTCATGCATGCATATAATTTTGAGATCATTTTCAAACTATTTTCAAGAAAACAGAAGCACATAGTGCTATTATTTTATGTGAGCAAACATAAATCAAATGACCATCCTCAATTGAGAGCATAAGTGTTTTAAACCAAGTTTTGTTTGCTTCCTTGTTGATTGGATTGAATGTGGAGTTTGGACAAAAATTCATAGAACAAATGTGGGTTCAAACCATTTCCAAAACATTTCCAAATCAAAGTGCTATGTCACTGTTTATTTTATTTTATTCTAAATGACCAAGCTAATTCAAAGTGACCGCTTGATTTTATGCCCAGAAGAGTGAATGTTGCACCCTACAAAATCCGGAAAAAGTTTGAATTCAAAAAGCTTTTGAAACCATTTGAAATTCATTCTAGAAATTCAAAACAGAAAAAGAAAAAGAGAAAGGAAATAGAAAAGGGCCAGCGCCAGGATTCTGGCCCAACTGAGAAAGCAGCCCACTAAGCCACCCGAGTTCCCTCTCTCCCTCTCTCACTCGCAAACGCACCCAGCAAGTGACTGACGCCAGGACCCCACCCCCCTCTGTTTCTCTCGCAGACAACTGGGCCCCGTCCACGTCATCGTCGTCTTCCCCAAATCTCGCCCGCAGACCACGTGCTGCCGTTGATGCTGATAATGGTGCGGCGTAATTAGCCTTGATTCTGCGAGCGTTTCCTGTCGCGCTTCGGCCTATTTAAACCACACCCCGCCGTGGTCATTTCTCCCACACTGCTCACTCTTCTCGCCACCAGGCTGCCTCTAATTCGTATTGCACCGCCGCAGTTAGAGCCAACTCCGGCGAGGTATTCCGGTAAGACCCCGTCGCCCCTTGCTGTCTAAGTTTGCCAGAATGATCACGACAACCATGCGCATCTTCTCACCCTATTGATGCATGCTAGGACCGTCTGGAGACTCGCCAACGACGACGACCGCAAGTGCCTGACGCTTTCTTCTTCTCCGGCGAACGATTGCGGTAAGCACTGAGCGCCCCTTGACCTCTCTCGCATACGACTAGGTTCGCCTTGTCCTTGCGCAGCTACTGATGCCTCTGGTTGGTACTAGGAAGACCCAGAGCGTCGGCAACAACTTCGTCTGCAACCACCCGACGCCGTGCATGACTCCGACGAGCTCCAGCAGCCCACACCGTGCGCCCCTTGCCAAGCCGCCGCCAGGTTGAGCATCAGCACGTCGCCACGGTTCTGGTAAGCCCCTCCGACGACCCTAGGACGACCTGTAGTGCCTCGCCGCCGTAGACAGAGCTCGCCGCCGCTAGTAGCCGCCGCTAGCTCCGCTCAGTCTTGGTCGCTTGATCCACAACCGTCAGATCTAGATCCAGTGCATAGGATTAGTTCACTTAACGAACCATTACGCGTTAGATCTGGCCGTGCATCTTTAGTTAAATCGTACGGCTCTCGTTGATCGATTCGCCCGAACCGGTATGGGCCAATCAGAAACAGACGCGTGGCTAGGGTTTAGATTTAAAAACAGGATTTGAATCTGATTAATGTTTGAATTTGATTTGGCTATAACTTTTGATCCCCACGTTAGAATTTGACAAATTTTATACCGTTGGAATCAGGAGAGCAAGCTCTTTCTAAATATGCAATGTGTTTAATGTTTAGCTTCTGTTAAAAAGGTTTTATTTGCAGAAACTTGTGTAGGACTAATTTGAGTATATGAAAAGTTTAGGAAATGATTTAGGGTTTAAACAAATGTTGTTTGGCAAGTTTTCAACTTGTTTATGAATCAGTACTGTTTACTTGCTTTGTGGAGTTCTAAAAATCATCACATATCATCTTGCATGCATGCATATATTTTTGATTGTATATGTTTTGTGTGTAATTTGTTGCTACCATTCTTTGTGTAGATTTTGGTGCTAGTGATTGTGATTGTGAGGAGTGCTACTCTCCCAACTACCAAGGCAAGTGGTACTTCATGAATATTATCATTCCTATGTTTTCTACTAAGCATTAGAAATATTTTGTTAGACTTGCATGCTATATTTTGCTTATATGCCATGTTGGGAAATCCTAGTAGTAATAGAATTGCTAGGGAATCTCTAAGTTAAGTTACTATCTATGCCATGCTTAGCCTAGCTAGTAGAAACCAAGGGTTGGTGAATTATATACATGCTATGATGAAAATTTTCCTAAGTCCTTTGGACTTGTGTTTTGCCTAATAAAACAACTAAGTTAATGAAACACCTGGGTGGAATGGAAGGAAAGGTTTATGTTGAGTGTTTACACAAGGCCCATTTCTATGGTTTACCTTGTGTATCTCACTTATCGTAAGCCACCCAGGAACAAAGAGATTTTAGAGGCCAAGTGTTAAGAAGCTTCTAGTGCAGCCACTTGGCAATATGGGCTCTGCCTGGATCACATAAGTTGCTAGAACTTAGCCATTTGGACAGTTGGTGGTAGTGGGAATGATAGGTTGGAGCGCGTCCATTTGGTCTAAGGGAAGGCTTCTGAAAGGTCCTGTCTTGGTGAAACCAAGTCTGGTGGGGAAAGTGCACAACCTCTGCAGATGGAAAAATCTAAGTACTTAGCCAAGTCCATGGCAATGGACAACTTGAGCATCAAGACATGGAAGCTATCAAGAATCTCCTCATCCCAATTTCTAAGTAATTTTTTTGGGTGAACAAGGGTGAAGGACCTCAATGTCTATTGGTGGTTCCTTGGGAAAAAATTTTGACAAAGAAAAACTTAGTGAATTCAACTAATAGGAAAAACCTATTTTGAGCATAGCAAGCCAAGCTACACTTAGCCAAATTGCATATAGTATCTAATCCACTTAAAACTTTACTAAGGTATCACTTGCCAATACTATTCCAAAGTATTGACCCACTGTGGCTGTAACTTGTGATGTTGCAGGTTACTCTGATGAGGATTAGGTGTCATGAGTCTACACTCAACATGTTTGCTTGTGGCACATGAAGATGAAGACTTTTATTTATTTACTTATTCAAACTCTTGTATTAGGCCTGTGGCCTTGGAGTTGTAAAGACTATGTTTATCTCTGGAATGGCTGTAATAAATGACCTTTGTATCTGTGTACTTCATCTTAAACTGTGGATGCTAGC
This sequence comes from Avena atlantica, assembly GCA_910589765.1. Lineage (NCBI taxonomy): Eukaryota > Viridiplantae > Streptophyta > Magnoliopsida > Poales > Poaceae > Avena > Avena atlantica. The sequence continues at coordinate 125,849,698 of OU342739.1, forward strand.
ATTGATCCAGGGACTAGCATTGCAATCATAGGGATCCTTTTCCTTTATAAAGGAGGGATCTTACAGATGGTATCAGAGCATTGTGTTGCCTGTAGGATTATGACCCTAGGATTGGAAACCACTAAGGAAATTTTTTCAACAACTTCTACACTTGTCTATTCTTCTCGTAAACTTTTCTAATCTTCTTCATCATCTCTATTTGTAGATGTACTCCATCAACGAAGCCGTAAGGAAGGGAACACTCATGACAATGACTTTAGAGTGTGAGACAGAATTCCCCAAGGCTCTCAAGGACCTCATGGTTGCATTAGAGATACAAGGTGCAGCTGTGTATAAGGGTTTTCCTATGATGGATGAAGGAGTGGAATACTGGTGGGTGCAACTTCACTTGTATAAAAACAAGGAAGACAACCATCAGGAAAAAGGATTCTGCATGTTCACCAATTCAGTGGTGCACACTACATTCTTTGAATCAGCAAGGGATGCAGCTTGGAAGACCATCAAAGAACTTGGTGATAGAGTCAAGTGCAGAATGCTCAACCTCCAAAATGATCTAAAGAAAGAGAAGGAACATACCCAAGAGTTGGAAGCTACCAACCAAACCTTAAGAGGAGACATTATAGACTTAGTGATGGAGTCATGTGAGCAAGATAGGCTGATTGCTTCTAGAAACATTGTGTTAGCCAACAGATCCAGTGAGATAGGATTGTAAGCGTACTTCGTTAGTTGGACCACCACTTATCACCTTATTTTCCAAATGTTGCTTTAAAAATAAGATTGAACCTTGGTTGTTATAATGGTTTCATGTATGCATGACTTGTGTGTTTTGCTTTCCAAGGATATGTATGTGATGTTTTGCCTTATGTTGTAACTTAAACTGTGTTGTTCTAAATTTTCTATATTATAAATAGATGCCTACTGTTACCATCAGCACTGTTGAGGAGTTCCAGGTTACCCGCTTTGGTCCTCATATTGTTGAACTTACTACTTTGCTCAGTCTCCCTCTTCCTACCATCATGGTGCTTCCCCTCACCAAGTTTGAGAGGAAGGACCTCTGGGGCTTCAAGGTCAACCAGCCCGGACGCCAGACAAAGCCTACCACGGAGGCCATTGTCTTCAAGCTCATGCACGATGACAAGGAGAGAGGCCTTGAGGTAGTTATGCAGGATCTGATAGGACGTCTGCTGGGGAGACACTCCCGACAGGTTAGAGGTACTCACTTCCACGTCTTCGGTAGACGTGATGAGGATGGAGAGCCCATCGACTTCGAGGACGATTCGAGGGACACAGCAGAGCCGATTCGCCTGTACCTCCAGGACTTAGAGTCTCTCATTAGGCACGTGGACACTGACAGGAATAACGTCATGCTCAACAATGACGAACTCCAGGTGCAGCTTCGCGAGAAGGACAAGCTCTTCGCAGAGCAAGAAGAGATAGTCAAGGAAATGGAGGCGAAGTTCGAGAGCCAGGACAGGAAGTTCAAGAGTCAGGAGAAGCGTGTCCAGGATAGAAACAAGAAGATCCGGGACATGACTAAAGAACTGCAGGCCAAGGACTTCGAGCTCGAGCATCAGCAGACAGTGATTGAGAGGCTTCGTTCCCAGAAGAGGGCTCTCAAAGCCAAGATAGATACCTTGACCACTAATGTCGAGGAATACAAGACCGCGATGGAGAACGCAGGTCTTACCTTTGTCGAGGAGGAGATTGATGCCGAGGAGTAGATTTGACTACTCATTTATCTTTTATTATCATACTTGTTGTTTGAGAACTTGTTTGTAGAGGGGTCCCAATATTTAATAAGATAGATCCCTCTGTGTTTACAATGCTAGTCCCTGGATCAATAGCTAGCATCCACAGTTGAGATGTAATATCAAGAAACAAAGGTCATAATATAAATTTATAACCATGAATAACATAAGTTTATTACATCAAACATAACTCATATGGCTATTACATTACATTGCAGCGGAATAACTATAAGCATGGGGTACTTCATCTTCAAGGTGCCACAGGCAGATGTTGGTTGTAGACTTTGTAATCCTAAACAATTAATCTTCTCTAAAACAATCAAACCTGCAACATACAAGTTACATCCACAAAGGGTCAATACATTTGAATTGTATTGGCAAGTGATACTATGGTAGTATAGTGGAATCTATTATATATATGCATTTGGCTAAGTGGAGTTGAGGCTTGCATTGCTCAAAATATATTTTTCTTATCATTTTGAAAATACTAGGTTTTTGCTTGACAAAATCATTTTTCTCAATCAAAGATTTCAAGATCCTTGTACCAAGCCATCTCCCCATCAATGATTGAAGAATTCAAACAACCCTTGTTCAAACCACAAGATTTTAATTTAGAAATTTGAATGATGAGATTCTTGATTGCTTCCATGTCTTGATGCTCAAATTGTCCTTTACCAGTGACATGGCTAAGTACTTAGGTTTTACACTCTGAAGAGGTGGTGCACTTTCCCCACAAGACTTGGTTTCCCAAGACAAGATCTTTCAGAAGCTTTCCCTTAGACCAAAATGGACGCGTTCCAACCTATCAAACACTACCACCCACTGTCCATATGGCTAAGTTCTTGCAACCTATATGATCATGGCAGAGCCCATATTGCCAAGTGGTTGCACTTGAAGCTTCTCAACATTTGACATCTCAAATCCCTTTGTTTCCTGGGTGGCATTCCACAAGTGAGATACACAACCCAAGTCCATGGCCTTGTGTAACCACTCAACATATCCCAATCCTTCCATTCCACCCAGGAGGTTCATTAACTTAGTTGTTTTATTAGACAAAATCACAAGTCCTCAGACTTAGAATATTTTTCCATAGTGTGAATATATATTCCACCCATGTTTTCTATTAGCTAGGCTAAGCTTGGTAGTAATAGGAAACTTAACTTAGAAAATCCTACTAAGGATTCATCTACTAGGTTTTCCTATAGAAAGATCTATACTTAGCAAAATCCATGCAAGTTTAATTAGCAAAATCACTAATGCATAGAAAAAGTAATGGGACAAAAAGTATGAAGCATCACTTGCCTTTTTGGTAGGGAATGGTAGTTCACTCCTTGATCTTGCTAGTCTCACACTTCACTACAAGTCAATCAAGCAAACACAAATTCAATTTACATTCCAACCAATAATCACTCAAACAAATTCACACACACAAGACAAAGGAAACCAATTCATGCATGGGAGCATGCACAAGATAGTTTTATTTTGCAAAGGGGTCTCTATGGGGTTTATAAACTTTGTAAGATCCAAATTGGTCATTTTACCAAAGTGGCAAAGTCATTAGCAATAGGGTTTTGTCCAAAAACTATCTTTAAATCCATTCATCATTTTATGTGGTGAAAAATGTTTTTATTAAGGCAAAACTCTTAAGTTGTTCACCAAATGAGTTGCTAATTTGCAAAACTTGGTGTTTTTAGGTCAGTAGGTTTGGTCCAAAACATTTCCTTAAAGTTTTCTTTCCATAAACATTTTTATAACAAAAACCGTTCTTTTTATTTGGCTAGAAAATGACTAAGTCAAGTAATCCAACCTAAATCTTTCCGTAATCATTTTTAACACAAGGGTTGGTTCCTAGGGTCAGTAAGGTCACAACAATTCAATTTGCAAAGGTTTTACTTCAAAATTATTTTCAATAAATAAATTAAATTTCTATTTGACTAGAAATGGTTTTAAATTAAATAATCATTTCTTAATTTCTACAAATACATTTTTGTGTCCACAAAGTGTTTCCTAGGGCCAGTAGGTTCAAATCAATCCAATTGCCAAAGATTTTAACCCTAAATTCAATTTAAAACAATTTTTACATTCTTAACAAGCATACAAATGTTTCTGCAATTTCAAACAAGCTAACAACTACTATTTGCTAAACTAAGGGCATGGTTGGCTAGGGTTTGTTCTCCTGAATCCAACGACATAAAATTTGTAATTTTTGGACGTGTGGTTTGAAAGTTACACCAATTACAAATTTGTATTCTAATCAGATCCAAAATTCTGTTTTAAAACGAATCCAGTCCACGTGGCAGTTTTTGATTGGGTGATACCATTTCGTGTGGATCGCGTGATACAGGCCACAAGATTAAAAGGAGCCTGTGCGGCTCAGATGGTCGCGTACCCTTTCGAGGGGATCTAATCCTAGCCAGTCAAAACACATCCTACGGCTACAGCGTGTTTGCCAGGAACTGGCGGCGAGATATTGCCGGCGAGCGGCGGAGCGGCCAGTTGGCGGCGGCGCTGGCGATGCAGGAAGCAAGGAAGTGTAAGGAGATGCTCACCAGGCTCAGGAGAACGCGGAGAAGCTCAAGGTACTCGCGGTTGGTCAAGGGGCGCACTAGGGTTGCAGGAATTCCTCGTCGGAGTTGCGAACTGCGTCAGGTGGTCCTGGTTGTGGTCGGAGGCGACGCTGTCGATCACGAGAAGCCAAACGGAGGGCAGGATTAGGTGCGCAAGATCAAGGCGAAGATGCTAGCATGATCGAGAAGCAGAGGGGCGGTCGGTTTCTACCTGGGGAGCTCGCCGGGGAAGAAGACAGACGCGGCGGCGATCAGAGCTTGTCGAAGACGGCGTTCTGGGGGGCCCGCGGTTGAACGGAGAGCACGAACAGAAGCGCCAGGGAATGGGGAGTGTGTGTGCGTGGTTAACGAGACAAGGGGCGGCGTTGAGTCGCCGGAATTGGCAATGGAAGTCGTCGGAGACAGAGGAAGTGCTGGGTCGAATTGTGGCAGCCTCGGGGCGGAGAAGGAGTGGCGACAGGGGGAATGGAGGAGAGAGCGTGGGAGATTAAGACAGTGTGCTCGCGGCGAGAGATAAATGCTGCAATAAGGCGTAATCAATCGAAGAATCAATGGCAGCAACGGTGGCGAGGGGAGGAAGAACGGGTGGTGGAAGTGGGGAGGATGAACAGGGAAAATGGGTCCAGTAGTCAGTGGGGAAAGAAGTGAGCGAAGGGTCCACCAGTCATACTCTGTGTGGGTAAGGGAATTGGTTCGAATCGTTTTCTGCGGGGAGGAGAGAACTGGGCTAAGTGGGCTGTTGGGCTGGCTCAGTTGGGTCTGTCCTTTTCCATATTTTTTTCTGCCTTTTGTTTTATTCTTTTCTATTTCTATTTTCTGATTTGATATTCAAACAAATGATTCAATCAACAATGCAAACCATTCAAACAATTCAAACTTGTAATGAGTTTTTGGTTCTGTTTAGTAGCATAAACCAACTTCCAAAATAAAATAATATTTTAAATCTTTTTAGGTTCCATTTATTAATTAAATAAAATGGACCATGGTTTATTAATAAAATAGGGTTTGGTTCCTTTAATAAAATCTCCATTTTAAATCCAAATATTTTCAAAACCAAATCAGTAGGTTTTATTTGGAAATAAGGAATACTTGGAAACTTGTTTTGAAATAAAATACCATTTTATTTTAAGGTCCAATAACAATTAAATGAATAGATTTTTATTTATTTAATTCAATAGGATTTGTTTTATTAAAATCTTTATTTTGAAAACTAAAATAAAACTAAAACACTTTAGTAGGTTTTATTAGAGAGTATAAAATATTTGGCAAACTTATTTTAAATAAATTTTAATAAGTTTTGATGTTTCAATTAAATTGGTAAAACTTTTTATTTAGACAAAGTTGGATATTAAATCCTTATTAATTTATTTAAATAAACCTTTGCTAATTTTATTTTAAAATTAAATGTTTTAATTCCCAAAGCTTGGCCAAGGTTTTAATTTTGGCTTTATAAAATAATCCTTATTTGTAAAACTTCTATTTCATTTGAAAACAAATCTTTTTATTTAAAGATTCAAAATAGTAATTTCAAAACATTTTAATTTCCTTTAATAAATGTTTATCTTTATAAATCCCTTTAGGATTTTATTTGATTCAAATTGGTTTGAGGTTCCATTTGAATTCCAAAAAGTTTCTTCTGGCCCTGAAAATCAACAAAGTTTTATTTTATTCATTTATTTTCACATTACAAGATTTGGAAAATCTTGGGATGTGACATTGTTATTGACCATCCTACATGTGGATGGCTTGTTATTTGTGTGTGCTTTACTTTGCGAACTTGTTATTTTGTTGTTGAATCTTTATCATTGTGTTGCATGTTTTGTGTTTGCTTATGTGATGTAATGTGCATGAAAGCATCTATGGGTATCTCATTCTTATCTCTATTGAACAAACCACAGATGCCTCCCCGTCGTGTAAACCCCAACCCCAACAACAACATCACTCCAGAAATGCAGCAAATGATGACCGCTCAAACTCAGCTGATGCAGATGATGACGACGGTCATCCAGAACCAAAACAACAACAATAACAACAACAACAACCCACCGGGTTTTGATATGGTTAATAGGTTCTTGAGATTGAGGCCAGCGAAGTTCTCAGGAACAACGGATCCCATGGTGGCCAATGATTGGCTACGCTATGTGAACAAGGACTTGGTAACGGTGGGCTGTACGGATGCTGAAAAGGTCAGATTTGCAGCACATTTGCTGGAAGGACCAGCCGCCACTTGGTGGGACAACTTCCAGATCACCACTCCCATCGAAGATGTGACATGGGCTATCTTCGAGGATGGCTTTCGTACTGATCATATCTCATCTGGAGTGATGAGTCTGAAAAAGAAGGAGTTCCATAACCTGAAGCAGCGCCACCGCAGCGTGGCCGAAAATATTGAGGAGTTCAACAATCTGGCGCGATATGCACCAGATGAAGTTGACACAGATGCTAAGAGGAAAGAAAAGTTCCTCGAAGGGTTGAATGATGAGCTGAATCTACAGTTGGCTGTGGCCTATGTTCCCACTTATTAGTCTCTCTGTGACAAGGCTGCTATTTTGGAGAACAAAATGAAGCAAGTTGAAAGCAGGAAGAGAAAGCACTCAGACAAGCACAGTTCGGGATCGTCTCACAAACGTTCCCATTATGATGACAGTGGAAGCTCAGGATCCCACAAGCATGGAAAATTCAACAAGCACCACAACCACAACCGTCATGACAACAAGCATCACCGTAGTCATGACAATGACAAGTACAAGAACCACAAGGGTGGATACAAGAGCCACCACAGTGGTAATGGAAGTGGAAGTGGAAGCCAGCCTGTCAAGAAAGACATAAGTCAGGTTGAATGCTTCAAGTGCAAGAAGATGGGGCATTATGCAAATGAATGCCTAGAAAAGAAAGTTGAAGGACCCAACAAGCCCAACCCTTTTCAGAAGGGACAGGTGAACCACATCAGTGTGGAGGAGGTCTATGAGGAGCCTGATACTGTTGCTGGTAAGTTCAGACTCAATTCTATTCCAGCATTTGTTCTTTTTGATACTGGAGCATCGCATTCATTCATATCAAAAGCATTTGTTGATAGAAATGGGTTTCCAATTGAAAACATTGGGTGTCCAATAAAAGTTAGTTCTCCGGGTGGAGATATGATAGTAAGTCTTGGATGCCGGGATCTAGTAATAGAGTTTGGAAATCATAAATTTCCAGTGAGTCTGATAATCCTAGATTCCCAAGGACTGGACGTAATATTGGGAATGGATTGGATGGCTAAGTATGAAGGAGTACTAGATTGTGCTAATCGTACTGTTGCACTCACAACCCCGGAAAGAAAACGGATTAAATTCAAGTCCAACTTTGAATCAAAAGGAAGTAAGCTAAATTCTCTTAAGGGGGTTAGCATGGACAGTGTGCCAATTGTGAGTGAGTATCCGGACGTGTTTTCGGAAGAATTTCCGGGAATGCCACCAGATAGAGATGTGGAGTTTCTTATAGATTTGGTACCAGGATCTGGACCAATAGCAAAGAGACCTTATAAGATGTTAGTGGATGAACTGAAAGAACTCAAGAAACAACTTGGAGAACAGTTGCAGAAAGGATTTATTCAACCAAGTTCTTCATCTTGGGGAGCCCCAGTTTTGTTCGTGGAGAAGAAAGATAGAAGTCAAAGGTTATGCATAGATTACCGTTCACTCAATGAGGTAACTATCAAGAACAAATACCCTTTTCCTAGAATTAATGACTTGTTTGATCAGCTAGAAGGAGCTTGTGTGTTCTCAAAGATTGATCTCCGGTCAGGCTATTTTCAACTCAAGATAAGAGAACAAGACATACCTAAGACAGCGTTCACTACAAGGTATGGATTGTATGAGTATACCGTAATGCCTTTTGGTTTGACCAATGCTCCAGCATACTTCATGAATATGATGAACAAGGTGTTCATGGAATTCCTTGAAAAGTTTGTTGTCGTTTTCATCGATGACATTTTAGTCTACTCCAAGAGCAAAGAAGAGCATGAAGGACATTTGCGTTTGATACTTGAGAAGTTAAGAGAGCATAAACTTTATGCTAAATTCAGCAAGTGTGAATTCTGGTTGAATGAAGTTGGTTTTCTTGGACATGTTATGACAAAGGATGGTGTAGCAGTTGATCCTGCAAAGGTTTCAGCTGTAACTGAATTGGAATCTCCCAAATCCGTGAAAGAAGTTTGTAGTTTCCTTGGCTTAGCAGGTTACTACAGAAGGTTCATTGAAAATTTCTCTAAGGTAGCTAAGCCTATGACTGAATTACTAAAGAAAGACAAGAAATTTGCTTGGATGGAAGGTTGTGAACTCAGCTTTCAGGAATTGAAGAAGAGACTTGTGACAGCACCAGTCTTATGTCTGCCAGATTTGGAAAAAGATTTCCAAGTATATTGTGATGCATCTCATCAGGGTTTGGGAGCAGTACTTATGCAAGAAGGAAAAGTTGTGGCGTATACCTCGAGACAACTCAAAACTCATGAAGTGAACTATCCTACTCATGATTTAGAGTTAGCCTCTGTTGTCCATGCACTCAAAACATGGAGACACTATCTTTTGGGAAAGCGTTGTGAAGTGTTCACAGATCACAAAAGTTTGAAGTATATCTTCACCCAGAAGGAAATTAATATGAGGCAAAGAAGATGGCTAGAACTCATTAAGGACAATGACTTAAGTTTGCAATACCACCCCGGTAATGCAAATGTTGTAGCAGATGCTCTAAGTCGTAAGGTTTTTGTGAATGGCCTTACCAAAGGAGAATTGCCAGATGATCTGCGCACCCAATTTAGAAAACTCAGATTGGAGATTGTGTCTGAAGGACATCTCATGACTTTGGATGTTCAACCCACTTTGTTGGACAAGATCAAAGAAGCCAAGAAGATTGATAAGGAAATTGAAGATATTAAAGAAAAGATTGGAAAAGGAAAAGCCAAAGGGTTCCATGAAGATGAACAGGGTACTTTATGGCATGGGAAACGTATCTGTGTTCCACAAGATCCGGAGCTACGGAAACTGATTTTGCAGGAAGCACACAACTCACCGTATTCCATTCATCCGGGTAACACCAAAATGTACATGGACATGAAAGAAAGATTTTGGTGGAATAATCTCAAGAAGGACATCGCCGAACATATTGCTTTGTGTGATGTGTGTAGTAGAGTGAAAGCGGAACATCAGAAACCAGCGGGTTTGCTTCAACCACTACCTATTCCTGATTGGAAGTGGGACAAGATTTGTATGGATTTCATTACCGGATTACCAAGGACCCGGTCAGGATACGATTCTATTTGGGTAGTAGTGGATCGCCCAACTAAAGTGGCTCATTTCACACCCGTGAAGACAACCTATACAAGTGCTAAGTTAGCCAAAATCTACATGAGTAGAATTGTATGTCTACATGGAGTGCCCAAGAGTATTGTGTCTGATAGGGGAACCCAATTCACTTCCCTTTTTGGAGATAGTTACATGAGTCATTGGGAACGAGGCTGGAATTCAGTACCGCTTTTCATCCTCAAACTGATGGACAAACAGAAAGGACTAATCAGATTCTTGAAGACATGTTGAGGGCATGTGCCCTAGACTATGGAGCCAGTTGGGATGAAAGTCTGCCTTACGCAGAATTTTTTTATAACAACAGCAATCAAGCCAGCATTGAGATGGCACCATTTGAGTTTCTCTACGGAAGGAAGTGTACCACCCCATTGTTATGGAATTGTGTGGGAGAAAGAAGTTTATTCGGACCAGATCTTATCAAAGAAGCCGAAGAGAAGGTCAAGTTGGTTAAGGACAGGTTGAAGATAGCACAATCCCGACAGAAAAGCTACGCAGATCCTAAGCGTAGAGAAGTCACCTACGAAGTTGGTGATAGAGCTTATCTTAGAGTGTCACCACTTCGTGGAGTAAAGAGGTTCGGAGTCAAAGGAAAGTTGGCCCCAAGATATGTTGGACCATTCAAGATTCTGAGTCGCAAAGGAGAAGTTGCCTATGAAATTGAACTGCCAGAATCTCCGTCAGCTGTCCATAATGTGTTTCATGTGAGTCAACTTAAGAAATGTCATCCAGAAATGGAAGAAACTTCTTTGAAGGATACTATACCTTTGGAGGAGGTTCAATTGGAAAGTGATCTTACTTACGAAGAGAAGCCTATCAAGATTCTTGAGACTGCAGAAAGAGTCACACGGACTAAGACTATCAAGTTTTGCAAAGTTCAGTGGAACCATCATTCCGAAGAGGAAGCGACATGGGAAAGAGAAGATGATCTTCGGAAAGACCACCCTCACCTATTTGCTAGCCAATCCGAATCTCGAGGGCGAGATTCACCTTAAGGGGGTTAGATTTGTAACATCCCTAAAATCATGATTTCAAAGATTGCACATCATTCATGCATGCATATAATTTTGAGATCATTTTCAAACTATTTTCAAGAAAACAGAAGCACATAGTGCTATTATTTTATGTGAGCAAACATAAATCAAATGACCATCCTCAATTGAGAGCATAAGTGTTTTAAACCAAGTTTTGTTGGATTCCTTGTTGATTGGATTGAATGTGGAGTTTGGACAAAAATTCATAGAACAAATGTGGGTTCAAACCATTTCCAAAACATTTCCAAATCAAAGTGTTATGTCACTGTTTATTTTATTTTATTCTAAATGACCAAGATAATTCAAAGTGACCACTTGATTTTATGCCCAGAAGAGTGAATGTTGCACCCTACAAAATCCTAAAAAAGTTTGAATTCAAAAGCTTTTGAAACCATTTGAAATTCATTCCAGAAATTCAAAACAGAAAAAGAAAAAGAGAAAGGAAATAGAAAAGGGCCAGCGCCAGGATTCTGGCCCAACTGAGAAAGCAGCCCACTAAGCCACCCGGGTTCCCTCTCTCCCTCTCTCACTCGTAGACGCACCCAGCAAGTGACTGACGCCAGGACCCTACCCCCCCTCTGTTTCTCTCGCAGACAACTGGGCCCCGTCCACGTCACCGTCGTCTTCCCCAAATCTCGCCCGCAGACCACGTCGTCGCTGCCGTTGATGCCGATAATGGCGCGACGTAATTAGCCTTGATTCTGCGAGCGTTTCCTGTCGCGCTTCGGCCTATTTAAACCACACCCCGCCGCGGTCATTTCCCCCCACACTGCACACTCTTCTCGCCACCAGGCTGCCTCTAATTCGTATTGCACCGCCGCAGTCAGAGCCAACTCCGGCGAGGTATTCCGGTAAGACCCCGTCGCCCCTTGCTGTCTAAGTTTGCCAGAATGATCACGACAACCATGTGCATCTTCTCACCCTATTGGTGCATGCTAGGACCGTCTGGAGACTCGCCAACGACGACGACCGCAAGTGCCTGACGCTTTCTTCTTCTCCGGCGAACGATTGCGGTAAGCACTGAGCGCCCCTTGACCTCTCTCGCATACGACTAGGTTCGCCTTGTCCTTGCGCAGCTACTGATGCCTCTGGTTGGTACTAGGAAGACCCAGATCATCGGCAAAAACTTCGTCTGCAACCACCCGACGCCGTGCACGAATCCGACGAGCTCCAGCAGCCCACACCGTGCGCCCCTTGCCAAGCCGCCGCCAGGTTGAGCATCAGCACGTCGCCACGGTTCTGGTAAGCCCCTCCGACAACCCTAGGACGACCTGTAGCGCCGTGCCGCCGTAGACAGAGCTCGCCGCCGCCAGTAGCCGCCGCTAGCGCCGCTCAGTCTTGGTCGCTTGATCCACAGCCGTCAGATCTAGATCCAGCGCATAGGATTAGTTCACTTAACGAACCGTTACGCGTTAGATCTGGCCGTGCATCTTTAGTTAAATCGTACGGCTCTCGTTGATCAATCCGCCCGAACCGGTACGGGCCAATCAGAAACAGACGCGTGGCTAGGGTTTAGATTTAAAAACAGCATTTGAATCTAATTAATGTTTGAATTTGATTTGTCTATAACTTTTGATCCCCACGTTAGAATTTGACAAATTTTATACCGTTGGAATCAGGAGAGCAAGCTCTTTCTAAATATGAATGTGTTTAATGTTTAGCTTCTGTTAAAAAGGTTTTATTTGCAGAAACTTGTGTAGGACTAATTTGAGTATATGAAAAGTTTAGGAAATGATTTAGGGTTTAAACAAATGTTGTTTGGCAAGTTTTCAACTTTTTTATGAATCAGTACTGTTTACTTGCTTTGTGGAGTTTTAAAAATCATCACATATCATCTTGCATGCATGCATATATTTTTGATTGTATATGTTTTGTGTGTAATTTGTTGCTACCATTCTTTGTGTAGATTTTGGTGCTAATGATTGTGATTGTGAGGAGTGCTACTCTCCCAACTACCAAGGCAAGTGGTACTTCATGAATATTATCATTCCTATGTTTTCTACTAAGCATTAGAAATATTTTGTTAGACTTGTATGCTATATTTTGCTTATATGCCATGTTGGGAAATCCTAGTAGTAATAGAATTGCTAGGGAATCTCTAAGTTAAGTTACTATCTATGCCATGCTTAGCCTAGCTAGTAGCAACCAAGGGTTGGTGAATTATATACATGCTATGATGAAAATTTTCCTAAGTCCTTTGGACTTGTGTTTTGCCTAATAAAACAACTAAGTTAATGAAACACCAGGGTGGAATGGAAGGAAAGGTTTATGTTGAGTGGTTACACAAGGCCCATTTCTATGGTTTACCTTGTGTATCTCACTTGTGGTAAGCCACCCAAGAACAAAGAGATTTTAGAGGCCAAGTGTTAAGAAGCTTCTAGTGCAGCCACTTGGCAATATGGGCTCTGCCTGGATCACATAAGTTGCTAGAACTTAGCCATTTGGATAGTTGGTGGTAGTGGGAATAATAGGTTGGAGCGCGTCCATTTGGTCTAAGGGAAGGCTTCTGAAAGGTCCTGTCTTGGTGAAACCAAGTCTGGTGGGGAAAGTGCACAACCTCTGCAGATGGAAAAATCTAAGTACTTAGCCAAGTCCATGGCAATGGACAACTTGAGCATCAAGACATGGAAGCTATCAAGAATATCCTCATCCCAATTTCTAAGTAAAATTTGTGGGTGAACAAGGGTGAAGGACCTCAATGTCTATTGGTGGTTCCTTGGGGAAAATTTTTGACAAAAAAAACTTAGTGAATTCAACTAATAGGAAAAACCTATTTTGAGCAAAGCAAGCCAAGCTACACTTAGCCAAATTGCATATAGTATCTAGTCCACTTAAAACTTTACTAAGGTATCACTTGCCAATACTATTCCAAAGTATTGACCCACTGTGGCTGTAACTTGTGATGTTGCAGGTTACTCTGATGAGGATTAGGTGTCATGAGTCTACACTCAACATGTTTGCCTGTGGCACATGAAGATGAAGACTTTTATTTATTTACTTATTCAAACTCTTGTATTAGGCCTGTGGCCTTGGAGTTGTAAAGACTATGTTTATCTCTGGAATGGCTGTAATAAATGACCTTTGTATCTGTGTACTTCATCTTAAACTGTGGATGCTAGCATTGATCCAGGGACTAGCATTGCAATCACAGGGATCCTTTTCCTTTATAAAGGAGGGATCTTACAACCCTTCCCCTCCGGAGTGCCGGACCTTTGGACCCTTCTAGAACATTCCCGGTGAAAACACCGGAATCATTCCCCAACTCCGAAACAGGACTTTCCTTATATGAATCTTATTCTCCGGACCATTCCGGATCTCCTCGTGATATCCCGGATCCCATCTGAGACTCTGAACAACATTCGGTCTCTTACTCATCATTCCATAACTACTCAACAACATCGAATCCTTAAGTGTGTCTCCCTACGGTTCGTGAATTATGCGGACATGATCTAGACACTTCTCCGATCAATAACCAATAGAGGAATCTGGAAATTCATATGGCTCCCACATATTTCTACGATTACTTTGCGATCGAATGAACCACTTACATACGATACCAATTTTCCTTTGTCTCACGATAGTTTACTTATCCGAGGTTTTGATCGTCGGTATCTCTCCATACCTAGTTCAACCTCGTTTCCGAAAAGTACTCTTTTCTCGTTCCCGTGATATGTGATCCCTTGTGAGCCAGTCACATTCTTGCAAGCTAATTGGATGACATTCCACCGAGAGGGCCCAAAGTATATCTATCCGTCATATGGATGTAAAATCCCACTCTTGATCCATGTGCCTCAACCCATACTTTTCGAATACTCAATGCCACCTTTATAGCCACCCTGTTACGGTGTGGTGTTTGATGTCATCAAAGCATCCTTCCGGTGATGGTGATTAACATGATCTCATGGTCAAAGGAATTAGGTTACTATGTATCAGAAAGCTTATAGCAAATGAACTATATTAAATGACTTGATCTTTATGCTATGCTTAACTATAGGAGTATGTCCATCACATAATTCTCCTAATGATATGACCCTGTTGTTAATAACATCTCTATGTTCATGATCAGGAAACCATGATCATATATTAACCAACAAGCTAGTTTAACAAGAGGCTTTACTAGGGACTCTTTTATGTTTACAAATCACACAAGTATTAATGTTTCCGGTTAATACAATTATAGCATGGTATGTAAACATTTATCATAAGTATGAAGATATGATAATAACCACTTTATTATTGCCTCTTGGGCATATCTCCAACAAGGGGTAGGAGGAGCAATGGCGGGAGAGGCCTGGATCAGCATGTGTAACATCCCAAAAATATTAAACTAGAATCATCAAACTCTAATCATCAAATTTAGGGTTAACAAAAACTTTTCTAAAATAAAATGAGAAAGCATTCATGTGTGTATGCATCCCATTTTGAATTCTTTTGAATTGCCTTGATTATGTGTTCCCTTGTAAAATGATTCTTAGGTGAAATAAACATCATCTAAACAATCCCCACACTTTTCCCAAAGACAAATAAATCAAAACAAGCAAAATGAGGGAATGGTCATTTTGACCAAATTAACTCCCATGCCTACTTCTGTCTCTAACTTTCAGAACTTAACAGAAACTTGTTTGGATATTTGCACCCCTTGATAGTACTCATAACAAAGTATCTAGGCCCACTTTGTGATCATCCAGAAACATTCAAATGCATAGTTTGAAGGACAGTTTAAAATTGAATCTATATCATATGGGAAGATCCCACTTTTTCAAAAACCACTCAAACAAGCTCAACTTTCAAAACCCAAGCATCTATAGACTCACCAGCACCAACCTAGCACACCCACCAAAAATCTTTTCAAAATTCAAAACTTGAATTCTTGCGGCCATTTCATCAAACACCTTGCAGATACAAATCAAACAAAATCTAAACACTATTTGGAGCAGTGATTGGAGCCTAACTTGTTCCCTCTCTGGACACCACTATCCTTAGTAGATCATCTAACAACCTAAACTAATCTCTAGCACTACTGTAAGCTAGCAATTGTCATCAATGGTGAGCAGGCCGAGTGCACCTTTGCCACCCACATGTCGACAGCGAGCTAGGAGAAGAACCAAGACTAGCCAACATGTCTGGGAGCAAGCTAACAACCCACCGCCACTCCCTGTCCAGCGCTTGAACCTTGCCAGCCCCTGGACCACACGCACAGACCATGCCAAGCTCGCCAGCAACCATGCCGAGAGCGCGCCCCGTGCCCCACGCTCGACAGACGCCCACAGACCGCGCGCCGCCCTTGCCGTGTGCATACGTGATCACCACCGTCCCAGCAACCCCGCAGACACGCTCGTTCACCGCCGCGTGGACCACGCGCGCTGTGCGCCATAAAAACTTCCGTCGGGCACGCGCAGAGCACCGCCGCGTTCCGACCAATCCGCACCGCCCCACGCGTCGCCACCACATCATTGAACTTCGCCAGGGAGCACAACACCGCCCCTTACCGTCGCCCATGCCGATAGCCCTCTGTGCCGTCGACCACGACGAGCTCAGCTTGCGCCCGTCGGTCCCCTCTCACCACTATAAATAGAGACCACCCCCAGCCGAATTGATCACACCACCTCACTCCCCTCTCACCCAGAACCACCCCGCCTTAGTCCCAAAGCAAGGCGAGCAGCACATCGCCGGAATTTGGCCGGAGCCCGCCGCTGCTGGAGAAGAAGGGAGCCAACGATTGGAGCCGCCCCAGGAGAAGCTGCCGGTACCAGGAGGTTTGCCGTCGTCGACTTTGTTGTTCGCCCGCCTCGCCGACCCTCGCCTGAGCCCCGGTAAGCCCCCGACGACCCCCACCTGCCGCGTTAGGTTTCTGTCTCGCCGGCGCTGCCCGACGTGGACGATGAACCAGGTACGTCAGATTAGAACAAGATCCCACGGCTCACATTGCCCCGTACCGCTTCGCACCCCCTCGTCTCACTGACGCGTGGGGACATCAACTTAACCAGCCCGCATAAGCGCTGTGCTTAGCAAGCCGGCCCAGTATCGTTTCCCGCGCAGCCCAGTCGTTTGAATTTAACTTTTTCCATTTTATTTCAAACACAGTTCTGTACCTAGTTTCAAATATTCAACCCAGCTCGATTCAGTGCACAAAATTGAATGAAACCAATTTTTCTTAGAAAGGTCTTGAACTACTGAATCCAATCCAGTTGGATTTAAATCATTTGAATCTATAGATCAACCTTGGTAAAAATAACCAGGCAGAACATTTTCTGCATTCAAACATTTTTCAAATTTAAACCCTAAAAGCTTTTGAGTTGATTCCAACTCTCAAAAATCACATTTGATCATACCTTTCAGAATATATCAAAACATTTGGGTTTACTTACAGAAATATTGTTCAAGTAATAAAAGAATGCCACATAGGCATTTCTAGCCACTTTAATTAATTAAAATAAAAGGGTTAAACCTTATTAAATTTTGACAACACTTTAAATCACATTCCCATGGACTAAAATATGTGGTGATGACATGTGTCAACATGATCCCATGTTTGGTTTGGAGAATATTAAATCTTAAGTAGTTTTTCAATGAGTAGAAATTACTTTTCTAAAAATAAAAGGAATTAAACCAAGCTTTAATCTTGTAATGTTAGTGATGATGCTAGATCATCTATAGGACCCTTTTGTGTGATGATTTAAATATTTAAGTATTGTTTGGTGATTGTGTACCTTGTATTTATTTATAGACGCTAGTACCGACCAAGGATACGAGGAAGAAGGAGGATACTACGAAGAAGAAGCCGAGGATAACTTCAGCCACTGCTCTACACAAGGCAAGCCTAATACTACTAGTTGAATGTGCAAGCTAACACTTGCAAGATACTATACCTATGCAAGCAAATACTTGCTTGTTACCATGCTAACTATATGCCTTAAGCATATATGATCATAACCACTTGATAAACCAATCCTAGTTTTACTTACAAGCTTTATACTTTATTTCTTTATCAAAGCTAGTACTTAGAGTTTACTTAAGTGACTTGTAGATACTAGAAAGATAATTGAAGGTTGCATAAAGAGCATAAAATTTGGCCTAAGATAGATAATCTTTATGTCATCCTAAGACAAGAGATTGAACTTAGTTAAACTCCACTAGTTTACCACCCCTCCTTAGTGCTTACCCCCACTTGTAGATGCTAGTGCTAAGCATAAAACTTGATCAACTTAAATGGTTATGAAAACCTTGGAATGATGGATCATTTTATTGAAATGTTTTGGACATGTGTTTCCGAACACCAGATGATTTATGGTGATGAAAATGTTGAGGCATGAGCCTTAGCCCTTTATAAAACTGATGGTTGTCTGTATGCGATACCATTCCAATTTTACAGTACAACCACAATACCCGAGAATTGGGTAGGGCTTGACTGGAAACTTATATACCTTAGTATTAGTTCCCTCACGGCCAAGGTCTGAGCTAAGGCTACCTTGTGAAGATTGTCCACCTGTGCAGTACCCAAGATGACAGTTGGTCATGGTTGGGAGGCCAAACTCACAGGAGAGGTGCTTATACTAGGGCGTGTAATTGAAAGGTTAGGATTGATTATCCACATACTAAGTATGGGGAATTCGGGATTTGTTCCTGACGGATGTATCGAATGTTGTGGTGAAAGTGTACAATCTCTGCAGAGTGTCAAACTATTCGAATATCCGCATCCGCGGTTATGGATAGTTGGAGTGGCCATACTGTTCCCCCATCAGATGTTTTCAAAATGACTTATGAAATGAATGGAGACTTTGACTTGACCACAACAGAGTTGTGATATGAAATACAAGTTCCCACTTAGGTGTTATAACATTTCAACTAGCTTCTCTTACTTCTGAACTTAGTAGATGTAAATCTGGCTTTTTGCAAAACAACCCTAGAGCTTAGTGCCCTATTACAAAAAACCCCTTCACTTGTTAGTATTAGTTTGCGAGTACCTAAAGAGTACTCATGGCTTTGTCCTTGGCTATTCCCGTGGCCAGACTATGAAGAGGAGTACGTGGAGGATGGACCCCAGGAAGGTTACGACAACTAGGATCATCTCCCATCGTCAGCATTGCCTGTGACCCCGAAGATGGAGCTTCGCCTACGCTACCGTTATTATTACGTATTCCGCTGCTTAAGTTGTATTAAGAACTGGATCATGAGATCCTTATTTGTGTAAACCTTATGTATGGTTTGTAATGGATGATGTACTATGGTATCCAATTCTGTTATGTCTCGCAAAAATGGTAATCCTGGGATTGCGATATATGGCATAACAGGCATCTGGGATTAAAAAACCGGGTGTTGACAGTTTGTCACGGATATTCTTAGAAGCTCCAACGGTCTTGGAAGTCTTCGTCAAACTCAGATTAGTCTTTTTCCTGAAACATACGTGTAACAAATATAAGTACAAGAAGAAGCAATGGAAACGACGAAGTCGGGGGAAAAGAGACTTACACAACTATTGGCGCCTTAGTCAAAGGGATGCCAACCATCTTTATTTTCTCCGCCTATAGGGAGGCAGTGGATTTCTTGGAGACTCCACTCTCCGTCTTCCTCTTCTTGCCTCTGGCAGCAGCATCAGAGGTGGAGCTCTTCCTCTTCCGCGCCATCACAGCATCGTCGTCGGACATGGCAGTGACTTCCTTCGTCTTGGGGTCATAGACTTCAGAAGCCATGCAGGTCTCCTCCAAGTCCCCCAGCTGTCAAGTGATCATTATGTTAGACGAACATATGCATCTAAGGCGGAATAACTAGAGTATACATCAAAACAATGAAAATAATCAAGAGTCACCTTTGGGCACTTGTCATCCTCGAACATGTGATAGGTGAGGGTGAAGCCGCGCTTCCGGTCCTTCACCTTGAAGATGTCCTTGAGGAGGATCTTGATGGAGTCACCGGAGAAGTTATCCTCGGAAATCCTGAGGGTATCCTTCCTATCCTTAGTGTACTGGCACATCAGCTTCTCGTGGTGCTGCAGAGGCTGGATCCGCCTTACAAACCAGCATATGGCTAGGTCCAAGCCAGTCAAGCTCGTGTCAACTAGCCACTCTATCCTCCTTACGGCGCAAGAGGCCTCGTTGTCGGAGGGCAGGATGGCTTAGGACCTCCATGTGGTGGCTTCGGTGGCGGCCCCATCGATGAAGTCCGGGTACGAGCCTTATAAGATGGCCAGAGTGATATCTGGGCCGTCGAAGTAGCTACGTTGCCAGTTCTTGCAGGAATCATGTCCCACAATGTCGGGGAACCACCAGCCAGGCCATATCTTAAAACTAATTGTTCCATAATTCCTAAGTTCATCTTTGCTATTCCCGGCTTACCTCTTGATGGTAAAAAAGTAGATAAATAGATATAACCTAGGCCTAATCCCTAGGTATCCCTCGCATAGAGCTACATAATTGCTAAGTGCTAAGATGCTATTAGGGGAAAGGTTTTGAGGTTGAACCTGGAAATGCTCAAGGACTTGGAGGCAGCAATCAGATATTGGGAGGGCGATGCTGCGCACTAGTTGAGCTTTGAGTTACACCTTCTCTCCGACTTGGGGAGAAGGGACCACCAAGCCGGCCGACGTCGGCCGCCAGGCCAGGTCCTTCTCCGCGGGGAGATACCCCTCGGTGACTGATGATGGCGCCCAGTGATGACGTGGAGCGCTTCGTTGGAAACCCCAAGAGCAAGTTGTGAAGAGCACAACATCAAGTCCTCCCTTAGTAAGAAACCGAGGTTATCGAACCAGTAGGAGGAAGGAAACATCTCAAAGGTGTTGCAAGCAACGTGGAAACCTGCACAACACAAACTCAAGACTTTGCCCCAACGAATAGTGAGGTTGTAAAGCTCACCGGTTTGCTGTAACAAAGGATTAAATGTATGGTGTGGGAGGTGATGGTGGTTTGCAGCAAGTAAACAGGTAACAGTGGAAGATGTATCAATGGTAAATATTGGACCGGGGGTCCATAGTTCACTAGAGGTTCTCTCCTTAGATAAGCAAACATGGCATGAAGGGTAAACAAATTACAGCAGGGCAATTGACAGGAACTGAGCAAGGCATAACAATGCAATACTAGACAAAAAGATCCTATGAGATTCGATTGGGCAATACAACAATATACATAGACCACCATCCAACTGCATCTATGACTAGAAGTCCACCTTCAGGTTATCATCCGAACCCCCTCCAGTATTAAGTTGCAAGCAATAGACAACTGATTTAAGCAAAGTGTAAGGTAAACAATCCACCTGTTCCATGAACAAGAGACCGTTGTTTTCTTGCTAGTGGCAACATCACATCTACAACCGAAGAGATTTCTGTCACTTCCCTTGGAAACTAGAGGCATGAACCCACTATCGAGCACAAATACCCCCTCTTGGAGTCACTAGCAACTACTTGGCCAAGATAGCTATTAACAACGAAGAGCATGCAAGATCACAAACAACACATACATGATAGAATCAATAAGAAAAAACCACTAATCAATCTGACATAGTAATCTCAATATCCATCGGATCCCCGCAAACACAACATGCATGATTACAAATAGATTAGATCTTGATAATTAATGGAGCTCACAAGATCTATACATGAAAGCACAAGGAGGAGATACAACCATCTAGCTACTACATGGACCCGTAATCCAAGGTGGAACTACTCACGCTTCATACCGGAGGCTGGCATGGTGAAGAAGAAGGCCTCCGAGATGATCTCCCCTTCGGCAGGGTGCCGAGAAGAGCTTAAGATCCCCTTGATCTAGGGACGATGGTGGCGGAGGCTACAGACGGTTTCGTGGTATTTTGATCTGGTGCCTAGGATTTCTGCATCTGGGGCTTCTTATAGGCGAAGAGCCGAGGAAGGGGGGCCACCAGGGGGCCCACACCCTGCCCAGGCGTGGGCCCACCTAGGCCATGCCTGGGGGGTGGCCACCCTGTGGCGCCCCTCCGTCTCGTACTCCAGCTTCGTGTTCCCCACTGTAAAATATTGACTTTGGCTTTTGGCCCGTCCAATTCCGAGAATATTTATTTTGTGCCGTTCTGGAACCAAAAATAGAAGAAAACAGGCAACTGGCACTGTGCAACTTGTTAATAGGTTAGTACCAGAAAACATATAAAAACACCTCAAAGTGTGGACAAAGCAAAGCAAAGTAGATAGTAAACAGGCATGGAGCATCAAAAATTATAGATACGTTTCCGACGTATCAAGCATCCCCAAGCTTAACTCCTGCTCGTCCTCGATTAGGTAAGTGATAAAAGAATAATTTTTGAGGTGACATGCACCATCAAAACCAAGATCAAACCATTTGCAAACATTGAAATCTGGGATCAAAGAACTCTAAACATGTGCATGGAAGATGAAGTTCTAACAGTAAGAAAAGGTAACTATGCATGCAACATGAAAGGCTATAAACAAAGATCATGAATAACATGCATTGAAAAACGTTTGTTTGTTTCACATATATAAAATATGGCATAGTGGCATTCAGCTTGTTCCTAGATGCATAGGACACCTTCAAAGTTCATAAGAGTGACTAGATACATGTAGTTCAAGAACAAGCAATATCACAATATGCATCAATCAATAAGTTTTGGGACACTGCACATAGAATGGCAACTATGCTCTCTTAATGGTGCCTAAAGGTAGAAGGTGGAGACTCAATATAATAGTGGAAGAAAGGCCCCTCATAAAGGGAAGTAGGGATTTCAAGTTTCAAAAAGAGCTTCCAAAAATTATGGTACTTGCGCTTTCATCCCTCATTGCCCCTATCATAAGCATCATGAAGTGATTAAGGTTAAAGTGAACAAACTATGGAGTATATGATTGACAAAGTATAAGTTGGCAATCCCATGTCGCTTGAATACGAGAGCCACACCTCATGCTACTCAACTTCAGTCACCTGTAAGTTCTTGTCATAGTAAGTACATGTGTATCATAGGGAACCGCCAACGGGGTATCCCTTTCACATGGTACAGGAGCTATCCCATAATCAAAATGACAAGGCAAGAAGACAATGAGCATCTCAGCGATCTTTTTATTTACTGTGTGCATAACTTTTTATTCAGGATGCTTCACAGATAGCTCATTATGGTGATGCTGCAAGTTTCCGCCATGATTAGGCATGGCTTAGGATAGCAGCCGAGGAGTTTCTCTAACACAAAATACATAACTCCATGGACTTACAAGCTCCCTCTTTATTTCACACCGGTGACATCCATAGACAAAAGAGCATGATATCAACTATGTACAAAGTACAAGTGAAATGTTGAAAACGTTCCCCATGACAGCATGGTGCTGCTAATTCCAACGTATAAGGGCAAGCATATAAAACAGAGATGACACAATGGTTCAAGTTTATTAGGGGCAAAGAATATAAAGTGTGCCATCAAGTTTGTGAGGGCTTTAATCACTAAGTTTTCACATAACAAAATATTTTTTAATTGGAAGATAGCTGAAAACAAGAATATACTTGGAATGGCGTAACACACCATGCATATGAATTTATAGTTGATGGGGATATGCCGAGTGGGGTATACCAGCAGGACGTTTCCTATTGGCCCAAGCTGCCAGCGAGTGGGCCTGCGGGACGGCGACTGGATCAAGACCCAACAAGGTGCCAGGCGACTGGAAGCTAAAGTCCCAAAAGCGTAGCTAGGCCCAGTCGGATTAGGTCAAGCACCCTCCGAATCCTTAACTAATTCGGTTGTAGATATGTAAACCCTAGCGAGGCGAGTCTATATAAACCTCCCTAGGGTACGCATAGAGGACACGTACCATCATACACCCCCTGCGACTCGCCGCCTAGTCGTCGAGCTCGCCCTTGTACTCTCTCATCAATACAATCTAGCAGGAGTAGGTCTTTACCCTTCGGGGGGCTGAACCTGGGTAAAACCCTGTGTCTTCGCCCTCATCTTGCACCGCAGATGGCTGGCCGCCCTTGCCCCTCGTTCTACTACTGGCTACCGATTGCAGCATCTGCCGTGG
Source organism: Avena atlantica (assembly GCA_910589765.1). Taxonomy (NCBI): domain Eukaryota; kingdom Viridiplantae; phylum Streptophyta; class Magnoliopsida; order Poales; family Poaceae; genus Avena; species Avena atlantica. Next base: position 125,873,365 of record OU342739.1, read on the forward strand.
CCATTCCCACGACAGTGGCTCCCACCGTAGGGCCTGGCCGGTGAGGACGATGTTCTGCAGCGAGATCCAATCTGCCCATCAACAAGACGATCGCCACCCCGCATGACCGCGATCGGCGATATCCTCCAGATCTTGCCGATCAGGTACATCCCGGCGGCGCACCCCATCACGCACATCATGATCATGCCGGTCGGCACGATCAGCCTCTTCGTTGGCTTCACCGACACCATCGTCTCGGAGGACTCGGCTCGCATTCGCGAGTCGCCACCACGCGATTGGCTCTCCGAGAGTCAGGTCCGCACCCTCCACCGCCTCGCCTCCGAGTACGACTCGGCCAACAGCAACGTGGCCGAGACCAGTGTGGCCACGAATGACGCGACCCTCAACGCCGACGCCGACTCGGCGACCTCGGCGTCAGTCGCCGGATCCATCGTCACCGCGTCATCCGCAGGCTCCATCACCCAGGTCTCCAACATGGGGGACTTCGAGGATCCCTCCATCCTTGGGATCTTCGACTCTGATTCCGAATCGAAAAACTCCGGTGACTTCCACGCCGGATCCGGTCGCCACGTCGCGACCTACATGGCGAATGGTGCGGACGTCTCGCCAGACTCCTTCTCCACGCCGATCCCGCCGACCACGACGGAAACAGAGGTCGAAGAACTCCGCCTGCGACTAGGGGAGGCGGTCTGCAAGGAACAAGCCGAGCGTGAAAAATTTCACCTCGAGAAGGTAATGGGGCAGGAGCTCTTGCGCTACCACCAACTCCGCATCAGGTTGCGCCTGAACCCCACCGTTCAGGGCCGCGCCCTAAACTTTGACGACGAGAGTGACCTGGCCCGTGTGGACGATCGCGTGATTTGCGAAAAGGCACCACCAGGTGGAAGCGCTCGACCACCACCATGCGCATCAGCGAACGATGCTCCCCCACCACCACCCGGTCGCACGCCCCCTCCAAATCAACCGCGGATCATGATCTCCACGCAGGAGCGGGACGCGAACGGCCTCCCACTGTTTTCCACTCCGATGGACAACGTCATCACGAGCCGAGCCGTGGTCGACAACATCAACGTGACCGGGGAAGGCGCCCTGCAAATCCAGTACGCCAAGGCCCTACTCGCCAAGGCCGTCGAGCAACAAGATGCGGGAGCAGACTCGTGGGGACGCGTCTACTCCCGCTCGTCAGGAATCAGGGCGGCCTCGAGCGGACGTCCGACGATGGCAAACACTCTAAATTTCCAACCCCCGAGCCCCTGCAGCTCCAACCGCGACCCATGAACACGACACTCTCCACCAACGACCTACGACCAACGAACAACATGGTCGCTGCCAACGAGCAGCCAGTCGACGCGCGGACCCACATCATCAACAACCAGAGCTGGCCTGCACGCCAGCCTGACGACTTGAGGCATACCCTGACCAACCGCCGCGACGGCGAGCCAAGGGGATCGCTTAGCCGAGTCGGCCCCCAATGCTTCGGACCAATGATCCGAGCCGAAAATTACCCGGCGAACTTCAAAGCACCTTAGGAGATCGACAAGTATGACCCCTCGTACGACCCATCCGTGTGGCTGGACACGTACCTCATGGCGATGGGAATAGCTGGCCACACCGACCTGCTCGTCGCCCGCTACCTCCCCTGTGATGGAGGGAGCGTGCCAGCAATGGATCAACACCCTCCCCGCAAACAGCATCGACTCCTGGGAGGACATGAGCAATGCCTTCGTCAGGCATTTCGAGGGATCCTACACCCGCACCACCACCATCGAGGACCTATAGCGATGCATCCAGGAACCCCGTGAGTCGACCCGCAGTTGGGTCCAGCGGTGGCAGGACCTATGGTACAACGCGTCCGACATCCACCCGAACACCGTGATTCACTGCTTCAAGTCCTCGTGCCGCTATGAGCCCTTGGTCGCCAAGCTCAAGTAGGTGTACAAAACACTCGACAACATACCGGACCTCCTCAAGATCGCCAAGCAATATGCGGAGGAGGACCCTAACCAAGAAATCGATGATGAGTCGGGAGGAAACCGCCACACGAGCGGCCACGACAACGGGAGACGACCCGAGCTACGCTACAACAGCACTCGCCTCACCGGCAAGCGCCGCGGTGACGGGCGAGTCAACTTCGTCGCCAACGCTGGCTACGCACCACGCGAGCCCAAGAGCTTCCGCCGTGACAGAGGTCAGCGTCGCGATAGAGGAAACTACAAGGCGAAGCCAAGGTTCAACCCCGCGTATCTCCTCAACCAGCCATGTGTGTTCCACAGCAGGGAGGGGAAGCCCGCCACACACATGACCATCGACTGCCACTCCCTGAGGGAGATCAAGAAGGAACAGCGCGCACGGGAGGACCCCAACAACCACCCACCAAACGGCGGGGCATTCGGCAACGATGTGGGATCGCTCCACACCTTCACTGGGTTCAGCACCAAGCGCGAGAAGAAGGTCATCGCCCACGCCATCACCGTCAATGCGGTGTCCTAGGTTGACGTCCCACGCTTCCTCAACTGGTCCGACCAGCGGATCACTTGGAGCCGCGAAGATCACTCGCCACGAATCGAATATCCGGGGCGAGTCGCCTTGGTGGTCAAGCCCAAGGTGGGGGACTACTGGCTCCCCAAGACGCTGATGGACGGCGGAAGCTCCATCAACATTCTCTACCTGGACACGTTCATGCGACTGCGGCTCCCGCAGTCGATGATCGAGACGACCTACACCACCTTCCACGGCATCGTCCCCGGTCAGAAGGCGTACCCGATCGATAAGGTGACGCTGCCAGTCACCTTTGGCATTCCAGCGAACTTCTGCATCGGGCGGATCGTCTTCGAACTGGTGCCCTTCAACAGCCCCTACCACTGCGTCTTGGGGCGCCAGGCGTTTGCCAAATTAATGGCGGCACCCAAGTACGCGTACAATGTGATGAAGCTCCCCAGGGTCATGCGGCATCATCACTGTCCACGGTGACCCCGACATGGCTGCAGAGTGCGAGGCCAAAGGCGCCGATCTCGCCGACACCATCATAGCCGCAGAAGCCAACCACGCGGAGGAGCTCGCCAAGTACACGAGCGGGATCAACAACGATGACCCCACGATACTCAAGAAGCCCAACTCGGAGGGCGGTGGCTCAACCGCCTTCGAGGCAACCATGCACACGAGCTCCGTCGAGCTGGTCCCAGGCGACTCCAGCCAAACAGTGACGATCGGAATAGGCATGAGCCCAGCATAGGAAGGCGCGCTCATCGAGTTCTTCCATGAGAACCGCGACATCTTTGCATGGAAGCCATCTGACATGCCTGGTGTCCCGAGGGAACTCGCTAAGCACAAACTCAACACCGACCCCAAAGCGTGACCCATCAAGCTGTCGCTGCGGCCCTTCAATGAAGAACGCCGCCGCGCAATCACCGAGGAGGTGCAGCGTCTACTCGCTGCAGGCTTCATATGGCCAATCAAATACTCCAAAGTGGCTGGCAAACCCAGTCCTGGTCGAGAAGAAGAATGGGACCTGGAGGATGTGTATGGACTACACAAACCTCAACAGCGCCTACCCCAAGGAGCAGTTAGTCCTCCCGCGGATCTATCAAATCATCGACTCGACCGCGGGCTTGGAGTCGCTGTGTTTCCTTGATGCCTACTCTGGTTACATCCAGATCAAAATGGCAGTCGAGGACGAGGAGAATACGGTGTTCATCATGCCATTCAGAGCATTCTGCTACACCGCCATGACCTTTGGCCTCAAGAACGCCGGGGCAACCTACGAGAGGTGCATGCAGGAATGCCTTGTGAGCCAAATTGTCCGCAACATCCACGTCTACATCGACGACGTGGTGGTGAAGTCCACTCGCCAGGGCGATCTACTCGCCGACCTGGCCGAAACCTTCACAAATCTGCGGAGGTACAAGATCAAACTAAACCCAGGAAAGCACCTTCGGTGTACCTACTGGACATCTGCTGGGGTACGTCGTCTCCAAACACGGGATCAAGGCGAACCACAGCAAGATCAACACGATCGCCTGGATCAGCAAACCGGAGTGCCAGCGCGACGTCCAGAAGTTGGCCAGGCGAGTCATGGCTCTTAGTCTCTTCATTCCCCAGCTAGGCGAGAAGGCAATGCCTCTCTACCGCCTGATGCGCAAGAATCCCACATTCTAGTGGGACAAGGAGGCAGATGACACGCTCCACTCACTCAAGTAAGTGCTACTCGTGGCCCCGCTACTCGCCGCCCCCGTCGACAAGGAGCCCATGCTCGTCTACGTCGTGGCTTCCGAGTGAGTTGTCAACGCCGTCATGGTCGTCGAGCAACCAGAAGAGGGCAAGGAACGCCTGGTGCAGCGACCTGTCTACTACATCAGCGAATTCCTCACCGAGTCGCGCCAGCGCTACCCGCAATACCAGAAATTGTTGTATGCGGTCTTCAGAGCCCATCGGCGACTACCGCACTACTTCTAGGAGCACCCAATCACGGTCGTCTCCTCAGCGCCATTGTAGGACATCATCCGCAACTGTGAGGCGACCGGGCGAGTCGCCAAGTGGGCCATGGAGATCGTAGGCCACAACATAAGGTACGAGCCGCGCAAGGAAATCAAGTAGCAGGCTCTGGCAGACTTCCTCGCCAACTGGGAGGAGGCGCAGTAGCCAGAGAAGCTGCCGTACCTCCACTACTAGTCGCTACACTTCGACGGTTCCAAAAACGCAGATGGCGCAGGGGCTGGGATCGTCCTCACCTATCCAAAGGGCGACAAGCTACGCTACGTCATGTACCTTGACTTCACCCCCTACACCAACAACATGGCCGAGTACGAGGCGCTCCTCCATGGCATGCGAGTAGCCAAGGAAATGAACATCCATCGTATGTGCTGCTACGGTGACTCCGACCTCGTCGCCGGGCAAGTCGCCGGCACATGCAATGCAGTCTCCCCAACCATGGCGGCATAACGCCAAGCTGTGGACCAGATGGGAGGCCACTTTGTTGGCTACTCCGTCGAGTGGATCGATCGGCGCAAGAACGAGGAGGCCGACGCCCTCTCTCGCATCGGGTCGGCTTGCCTCGCGCCACCAACCGATGTCTTCCTCGACACCATCACCAAGCCTTCCGTCTCTCCCCCGAGGGAGATCGACATCGGGATTCCGCTGCAACCAGAAGCAGCCTTGGTCGCCATGCTCGCGAAGCCAAGCGACTAGACCTCTCCATACGTTGCCTACCTAGAGGGAGGGACCCTACTGTAGAGGGAGTGTCCCAACCTTACAACAATATAAGGTGGAGTCCCCTGTGTTTACAATGGTAGTCCCTGGATCAATAGCTAGCATCCACAGGATAGATGTAATATCAAGAAACAAAGGTCATAATATAACTTTATAACCAGGAATAACATAATTTTATTACATCATACATAGCTCATTTGGCTATTACATTACATTGCAGCGGAATAACTATAGTCATGGGTCCTTCATCTTCAAAGTGCCACATGCAGATGTTGGTTGTAGACTTTGTAATCCTAATCAAACAATCTTCACTAAAATCAATCAAACCTGCAACATTACAAGTTACAGCCACAAGGGTCAATACATTTGAATTGTATTGGAAAGCTTCACTACTATGTATAATATGAGTGGATCCTATCAATACATGCATATTTGGCTAAGTAGAGTTTTAGGCTCATTTGCTTAAAGCAATAATTTATCCTATCTTTTCAAAATGGTTTTGGTCCTTTGTCAAATCTCTTTTTCCAAGTTCCTTGAACTCCTTGGTAGAAACTCAAGTGTTCAAGTCCTTGTCAAAATTCCCTTGAGCTACTTGGTAACCCCAAGTGCAACAAGTTTTATAAAAAAATCTCATGAGTTCCTTGGTAACCCCAAGTGTTCATGTTTTCAACAAAATCTCTTGAGTTCCTTGGTAACCCCAAGTACATCAAGTTTTGTCAAAGTCTCTTGAGCTCCTTGGTAACCCCAAGTGCATCAAGTCTTTAAAAGTTTTTCATTTTGAAATTAGAGTGTCGAGATCTCCCATAGTTCAAACTTTAGTTGCTCAGTATTGTCCATAACCGGGGACACAGCTAAGTACTTAGATTTTATTATCTTCTGCAGAAGGAGTACACTTTACCCACATGTCACAAACCCATCCTTTTGCCACCAGTGGACACTGGATTAGCACTCACCAAGATGGAGTACTGACAGATTGAGAATGTGACGAAGTCTTTCCAAAGGGTCCTCCCATGCACCATTGCTAGCTTGTCTTCAGCACCCATGAAGCATTCCAGATCCCCATGTCCAGTTAACTGAGGATAGTGCATGAGTCTTCCCAATGTATTTGACTAAGCCAGAGCCATAATAGCATGTGGTTGCACACGAAAGCCACAATTGGAGAAACATGTTCAATCTCTAAGTTTCCTGGGTGGTTCCTTTGGAGCACAACACAAAGAGATTGCCATAGTCATGGTTCCTTTTGTTGCCACCTTCTCCAATACTCAAAAGTATCCTTGGCCACCCAGGTGGTTCATTGAGTCCTTGTTTTATTATATAAAATCACAAGTCCTTTTCTCAACTTCATAAAATCTCAACATGTATCTCTTTTCAAATTATAGCATGGCTAAGCATGTAACAACTACATTGTTTTCTCTAAGGAATGTATAGGGAATACTATTAGTATTTTTGCATAGCATAAGTATAAAATATCTTTTCATGCATGTCTCAAAATCCACTAAGTATAATGAAAATAGTAGGAATTTTGATGATAGTGTCACTTGCCTTTTTGGAAGGGAATGGTGGTTCACTCCTTGATCTTGCTAGTCTCACACTTTGCTAATTTCACTACAATCAATCAAGCAAACTCTATATCAACTAGCATTCCAATAATCAATCAAACCACAATTCACACACATAAAACTATGGGATCTAAGATCTAAGTCATGCATGTAAGCATGTAAAAGATGGTTCTAATTGCAAAGGTGGTCTGCACTAGGCTTCTAAACTTTGTAAAGTCCAAAATGGTCATTTACAAAAATGGCAAAGTCATTTGCAAAAAGGGTTTTGTCCATAAACCATTTTTAAATCCATTCAACATTTTATGTGGTGGAAAAACATTTTTATCAAGCAACAATTTTAAGTGGTTCACCAAATAAGTTGAGGTTTCTCAAAACTTGGTGTTTAAGGCCAGTAGGTTTGATCCAAAATATTTTCCCAAAGTTTTTACTCCAAAAACATTTTCATAACAAAATTTATTATTTTTATTTGGCTAGAAATGGACCAAATCAATTAACCTATCCTAAATTTCACCAAATTCATTTTTAACTCCATGGGTTGGTTCCTAGGGTCAGTGAGTTTACAACAAACCATTTTGCAAAGGTTTTAACCCTTAAAACATTTTTAAACAATTTTTCTAATCTAACCAAGCACACAAATGAATCTGCAAAAACAAGTAAATTAACCGATACTATTTACTAAACCAAGGGTATGGTTGGCTAGGGCTTGCTCTCCTGAATCCAACGACATAAAATTTGCAATTTTTGGACGTGTGGATCAAAAGTTATAGTGTTTTCAAAATCACATCTAAATCAGATTCAAATTATATTTCTAATCCATTTGGTGACACACGGCACTGTCTTATTGGACGGTACCGGTTCGGCCGGATCGGCAACGAGGTGCGTTGGATATAATGCGAATCATGCGGCTCAGATGCCTCCATGCCGGTTCGTTTAAGTCATTCTGTCTACGCCACATGATTAAGATCTAACGGCTCATGCGTGCTTGACCAGAAGCTGGCGGCGCTGCGCGGCGACAGACGGTGGCGACGGTCAGGCGAGGTGCTAGTGGTGGTTCTAGGAAGCAAAGTACGAGGTGAGGATGCTCACCGTGATCGCGAGAACGAGGTGATGCTCGGGGCATGGTCGGTTGGTCGAGGGGCGCTCAGGGTCTGCTGCAATTCCTCGCCGGAGTTAGGTCTGGCGGCTGTTGCACGCGGTCGAGGTTGAGGACGGTGCTACAGGTCACGAAAAGGCAAACCGGCAGTATGGTTAGACGCAGGAGATCACGGAGATGCTGTGTGCGTGAATGAGAAGACGCGGGGCGGTCAGTGCTTACCGGGGGAGGTCGTCGGAGAGGTTGCAGACGCGGCGGCGTTCGGAAGCTTGACGTAGCCGACGCTCTGGGGCGCCCGCGGTCGAACGAAAGGTACTGGGAGATGCGCCAAGAAGTGGTGAGTCTGGGTGCGAGGTCAGGGAGGCAAGGGGTGGTGATACTTGGCCGGAATCGACACCGAACCTCGTCGGAGCAGAGGGTGCTCGGGGAGGAAATTGGGGAGGTTTGGGGGCGTGCCAGCGCGGGGTGTCAGAGGGGAAATGTAGAGGAGGCATGGGCGTTTAAGCCTGCGTGATCGAAGCAAGTAACGGTGGTCGCGTTAAGACGAATTAAGGCGCGGAATCACTGCAGGAAACAGCGACGAGGGAGGAAGAACAGGTCGCACGGGTGTGGATGATGAACAGGGGGAGTGGGGTCTACCTGGCAGTGAGAAAAGAAATGAGGGGGAGGTCCACCAGTCATTCTCTCTGTGGGTTTGATACTACGTGCGAATTGTTTTTCCTCAGGGAGGAATAGTTGGGCTGTTTCTGGGCTTTAGTGGGCTGCTGGGTTGGGTCGACCTGTTTTCTATTTTTTTCTAGTTATGAAACTTTTTCTTTTTCCAAATATTTTTCTGTTTTTGAAATTCAAACAATCAAACAATATTCAAACCAATCCAAACAATTACTAAACTTTGTACTTTGAATTTGGTTCTGTTTGTCAACATACACCAAATTCCAGAATAAAATAATAATTTTTATTCTTTTGAGGATCCATCCTTTAATTTAAATAAAATGGATCTTTAGTTATTTAATAAAATAGGGTTTGATTTAATTAACCAAATCTCCATTTGAAATCCAATATTTTCAGAACCAAATCAGTAGGTTTTATTTGGAAATAAAGAATGCTTGGAAACTTGTTTAAAACAAAATAACCTTTTATTTTAGGGTCCATTAATAATTAAATACAATGGACCTTCATTATAAAATCAACTAGGATTTATTTTATTTAAAATATTTATTTTGAAATCTAAAATAAAGCAAAAACGCTTCAGTAGGTTTTATTTTGAGAATATAAAATATTTGGAAAACTTATTTAAAATAATTTAATAAGTTTTTGATGTTTTAATTAAAATGTTAAAACCTTTTATTTAGATAAAATAAAAATTGGATATTAAATCCTTATTAATTTATTTAAATAAACCTTTTCTATTTTTATTCAAAACAAAATGTTTTAATTCCAAAGCTTGGCCAAGGTTTAATTTGGTTTTATGAAATAATCTTTATTTATGAATCCACCTTTTCTTTTGAAAACCAAATTTTTATTAAAAGATCCAAAATAGTAATTCCAAAATATTTTAATTTCCTTTAATAAATGTTTATCCTTATAAATCCCTTTAGGATTTATTTGATTCAAATTGATTTGAAGTTCCAATTAAATTTCAAAAAGTTTCTTCTGGCCCTGAAAATCAAACAAAGTTTTATTTTATTCATTTATTTTCACATTACAAGATTTGGAAAATCTTGGGATGTGACAGGCTACCACCCTTAAAATAAATCTCGTCCCGAGATTTGGGGAGGCTAGGGTTACAAGCAAGTTCAAAACAACTAGGGTACTACCACCCTTAAAAATTTTCAAACAAAGATTACATATTGTCCTTTTTGGGCTCCTGGGAAAACTTCTCCAAGTAAACATTTACATGATGTTCTTTGTTTCCATACTTGACGCATGGGCCAAGATTGAGTTTCTCCATAGGCTTGTTCAACTTGTTCTTCATCTTTTCTGGACAGTTGCTTGCATAATGTCCTGGATTCTTGCAGTTGAAACAATGGATGTCCTTGAGTTCTTTACGTGGCTCTTGTGGACAAGTTGCTACATAATGGCCTAGTTCTTTGCAGTTGTTGCACACTACTTGGCCAATCTCTTTATTCTTTGGGTTCTCTGGGCATTCACCCGAATAGTGTCCCATTTCCTTACACTTATAACATTGCACATGGCTTTTGTCTATCTTTTGCTTCTTGGATTTCTTTGATCCTTTGAATTGGGTTGTCTTGTTTGGAGGTATAAGTGGTCCTTTTGCTTTGCCATCAACATTCTTGGCATACTTGGATCCTTCTTGTTTCCTTTGTTCAACAATGGCATAGATGGGGCATTGGATAGGAACATGATTGTTTCCTTCACACAAATAACAAGTGGCTTGAGAGGTGGGACATTGTCCAACAGGATGTTTTTCTTCACAGTTAGGGCATTGATCTTCATGCTCCTTGGACGTATGATCCTTGTCTCCACAAATAATACAAGCTGGTGCTCCATCTAGAACAATATTTCTGTCATCCTTGTTGTCAAAGACTCTTTTGGGATAGCTTTCTTCCATGTTGATCATTTGATTAGTCACCTTAAGCATCAGTTGGGTTTGTTCCTCCAAAAACTTTTGTAGTGCTGGATCTTTATCACTAGTGTTGGCTATGAACTGAGTTGTCACTTGGTTTAACTGGTTCTGGGTTGATATGAGCTCTTTCATGCTGTCCTCTTGGTTGGTGTTGATGTCATCAACCTTGGAGTCTTTTGGAGTAGTCATCTGTTTGGGTTGAAGGGAGATTAGAATAGGCAAGAAAATTTCTAAGGGAATAATTCTAACCACACACATCACCATTCACTCAAGCAATGTGCAATCAATCTCAAACAACTTTTCACTCAAACAACAAAGTTCAAGCACATACTTAGGCAACAAAATGTTTTTTTGTTACACCCCATAAGTTGGTGGTTTTGTCTTAACTAAAATATGGTGGTCCATCTATATGGTTCACTTGTGATCTTTCCATCTTTCTTGGTTGATTCTTCTTGTATGAGATCATGGCTTCCTTGAGAAAAACTCTTGGTTACTATAACTTCTAGTGATGTGGGCTCCTTCTCACTTTTGCATTCCCTCAGTCTCTAAATCTTGAGCAAGATTTCCTTGTTTCACTTGTAGTCCTTAGTGGTATCCAAGTTGGAAGTCTTTGGAGAACATGCTGAAGATGTTGAAGTCATTAGAGTTGAAGAAGTTGAAGTCATTAGAGTTGAAGATGTTGAAGAAGTCCTTTGCACATGGTGTAGTCTTTGGTCATAGGTAGGTTTTTCCATCAAGTTGAAATAGAAGAGAGGTGGAGTTGAAACCAAAATGGTTGAGGAAAGAGTTTACAAGTGTTTTTGTAAATAAGTTTTTGGAACAAGCATAACTCCTATTTTTCTAAGGGTTTTTGTCCAATCCTAGGGTTTACAAATCCTACAGGCAACATAATGCTCTGATACCATCTGTAGAGGGAGTGTCCCAACCTTACAACAATATAAGGTGGAGTCCCCTGTGTTTACAATGCTAGTCCCTGGATCAATAGCTAGCATCCACAGGATAGATGTAATATCAAGAAACAAAGGTCATAATATAACTTTATAACCAGGAATAACATAATTTTATTACATCATACATAGCTCATTTGGCTATTACATTACATTGCAGCGGAATAACTATAGTCATGGGTCCTTCATCTTCAAAGTGCCACATGCAGATGTTGGTTGTAGACTTTGTAATCCTAATCAAACAATCTTCACTAAAATCAATCAAACCTGCAACATTACAAGTTACAGCCACAAGGGTCAATACATTTGAATTGTATTGGCAAGCTTCACTACTATGTATAATATGAGTGGATCCTATCAATACATGCATATTTGGCTAAGTAGAGTTTTAGGCTCATTTGCTTAAAGCAATAATTTATCCTATCTTTTCAAAATGGTTTTGGTCCTTTGTCAAATCTCTTTTTCCAAGTTCCTTGAACTCCTTGGTAGAAACTCAAGTGTTCAAGTCCTTGTCAAAATTCCCTTGAGCTACTTGGTAACCCCAAGTGCAACAAGTTTTATAAAAAAATCTCATGAGTTCCTTGGTAACCCCAAGTGTTCATGTTTTCAACAAAATCTCTTGAGTTCCTTGGTAACCCCAAGTACATCAAGTTTTGTCAAAGTCTCTTGAGCTCCTTGGTAACCCCAAGTGCATCAAGTCTTTAAAAGTTTTTCATTTTGAAATTAGAGTGTCGAGATCTCCCATAGTTCAAACTTTAGTTGCTCAGTATTGTCCATAACCGGGGACACAGCTAAGTACTTAGATTTTATTATCTTCTGCAGAAGGAGTACACTTTACCCACATGTCACAAACCCATCCTTTTGCCACCAGTGGACACTGGATTAGCACTCACCAAGATGGAGTACTGACAGATTGAGAATGTGACGAAGTCTTTCCAAAGGGTCCTCCCATGCACCATTGCTAGCTTGTCTTCAGCACCCATGAAGCATTCCAGATCCCCATGTCCAGTTAACTGAGGATAGTGCATGAGTCTTCCCAATGTATTTGACTAAGTCAGAGCCATAATAGCATGTGGTTGCACACGAAAGCCACAATTGGAGAAACATGTTCAATCTCTAAGTTTCCTGGGTGGTTCCTTTGGAGCACAACACAAAGAGATTGCCATAGTCATGGTTCCTTTTGTTGCCACCTTCTCCAATACTCAAAAGTATCCTTGGCCACCCAGGTGGTTCATTGAGTCCTTGTTTTATTATATAAAATCACAAGTCCTTTTCTCAACTTCATAAAATCTCAACATGTATCTCTTTTCAAATTATAGCATGGCTAAGCATGTAACAACTACATTGTTTTCTCTAAGGAATGTATAGGGAATCCTATTAGGATTTTTGCATAGCATAAGTATAAAATATCTTTTCATGCATGTCTCAAAATCCACTAAGTATAATGAAAATAGTAGGAATTTTGATGATAGTGTCACTTGCCTTTTTGGAAGGGAATGGTGGTTCACTCCTTGATCTTGCTAGTCTCACACTTTGCTAATTTCACTACAATCAATCAAGCAAACTCTATATCAACTAGCATTCCAATAATCAATCAAACCACAATTCACACACATAAAACTATGGGATCTAAGATCTAAGTCATGCATGTAAGCATGTAAAAGATGGTTCTAATTGCAAAGGTGGTCTGCACTAGGCTTCTAAACTTTGTAAAGTCCAAAATGGTCATTTACAAAAATGGCAAAGTCATTTGCAAAAAGGGTTTTGTCCATAAACCATTTTTAAATCCATTCAACATTTTATGTGGTGGAAAAACATTTTTATCAAGCAACAATTTTAAGTGGTTCACCAAATAAGTTGAGGTTTCTCAAAACTTGGTGTTTAAGGCCAGTAGGTTTGATCCAAAATATTTTCCCAAAGTTTTTACTCCAAAAACATTTTCATAACAAAATTTATTATTTTTATTTGGCTAGAAATGGACCTAATCAATTAACCTATTCTAAATTTCACCAAATTCATTTTTAACTCCATGGGTTGGTTCCTAGGGTCAGTGAGTTTACAACAAACCATTTTGCAAAGGTTTTAACCCTTAAAACATTTTTAAACAATTTTTCTAATCTAACCAAGCACACAAATGAATCTGCAAAAACAAGTAAATTAACCGATACTATTTACTAAACCAAGGGTATGGTTGGCTAGGGCTTGCTCTCCTGAATCCAACGACATAAAATTTGCAATTTTTGGACGTGTGGATCAAAAGTTATAGTGTTTTCAAAATCACATCTAAATCAGATTCAAATTCTATTTCTAATCCATCTGGTGACACGCGGCACTGTCTTATTGGACGATACCGGTTTGGCCGGATCGGCAACAAGGTGCGTTGGATCTAATGCGAATCATGCGGCTCAGATGCCTCCATACCGGTTCGTTTAAGTCATTCTGTCTATGCCACAGGATTATGATCTAACGGCTCATGCATGCTTGACCAGAAGCTGGCGGCGCTGCGCGGCGATAGACGGCGGCGACGGTCAGGCGAGGTGCTAGCGGTGGTTCTAGGAAGCAAAGTACGAGGTGAGGATGCTCACCGTGATCGCGAGAACGAGGTGATGCTCGGGGCGTGGTTGGTTGGTCGAGGGGCGCTCAGGGTCTGCTGCAATTCCTCGCCGGAGTTAGGTCTGGCGGCTGTTGCACGCGGTCGAGGTTGAGGACGGTGCTACAGGTCACGAAAAGGCAAACCGGCAGTATGATTAGACGTAGGAGGTCACAGAGATGCTGTGTGCGTGAACGAGAAGACGCGGGGCGGTCAGTGCTTACCGGGGGAGGTCGTCGGAGAGGTTGAAGACGCGGCGGCGTTCGGAAGCTTGACGTAGCCGACGCTCTGGGGCGCCCGCGGTCGAACGAAAGGTACTGGGAGAGGCGCCAAGAAGTGGTGAGTCTGGGTGCAAGGTCAGGGAGGCAAGGGGTGGTGATACTTGGCCGGAATCGACACCGAACCTCGTCGGAGCAGAGGGTGCTCGGGGAGGAAATTGGGGAGGTCTGGGGGCGTGCCAGTGCGGGGTGTCAGAGGGGAAATGTAGAGGAGGCATGGGCGTTTAAGCCTGCGTGATCGAAGCAAGTAACGGTGGTCGCGTTAAGACGAATTAAGGCGCGGAATCACTGCAGGAAACAGCGACGAGGGAGGAAGAACAGGTCTCGCGGGTGTGGATGATGAACAGGGGGAAGTGGGGTCTACCTGGCAGTGAGAAAAGAAATGAGGGGGAGGTCCACAAATCATTCTCTCTATGGGTTTGATACTGCGTGCGAATCGTTTTTCCTCGGGGAGGAATAGTTGGGCTGTTTCCAGGCTTTAGTGGGCTGCTGGGTTGGGTCGACCTGTTTTCTATTTTTTTCCAGTTCTGAAACTTTTTCTTTTTCCAAATCTTTTTTCTGTTTTTGAAATTCAAACAATCAAACAATATTCAAACCAATCCAAACAATTACTAAACTTGGTACTTTGAATTTGGTTCTGTTTATCAACATACACCAAATTCCAGAATAAAATAATAATTTTTATTCTTTTGAGGATCCATCCTTTAATTTAAATAAAATGGATCTTTAGTTATTTAATAAAATAGGGTTTGATTTAATTAACCAAATCTCCATTTGAAATCCAAATATTTTCAAAACCAAATCAGTAGGTTTTATTTGGAAATAAAGAATGCTTGGTGTTTAAAACAAAATAACCTTTTATTTTAGGGTCCATTAATAATTAAATACAATAGACCTTCATTATAAAATCAACTAGCATTTATTTTATTTAAAATATTTATTTTGAAATCTAAAATAAAGAAAAAACACTTCAGTAGGTTTTATTTTGAGAATATAAAATATTTGGAAAACTTATTTAAAATAATTTAATAAGTTTTTGATGTTTTAATTAAAATGTTAAAACCTTTTATTTAGATAAAATAAAAATTGGATATTAAATCCTTATTAATTTATTTAAATAAACCTTTGCTATTTTTATTCAAAACAAAATGTTTTAATTCCAAAGCTTGGCCAAGGTTTAATTTGGTTTTATAAAATAATCTTTATTTATGAATCCACCTTTTCTTTTGAAAACCAAATCTTTTATTAAAAGATCCAAAATAGTAATTCCAAAATATTTTAATTTCCTTTAATAAATGTTTATCCTTATAAATCCCTTTAGGATTTATTTGATTCAAATTGATTTGAAGTTCCAATTAAATTTCAAAAAGTTTCTTCTGTCCCTGAAAATCAAAAAAAGTTTTATTTTATTCATTTATTTTCACATTACAAGATTTGGAAAATCTTGGGATGTGACACCTACCCGCTAACGAGACGGATGCCCGGATGATAGTACGCTGCTGCAAATCCTTTGTCATCATCAACGACGAGCTCCACAAGCGTAGTGTGACCGGCGTGTTCCAATGTTGTGTCTAACCCACAGAAGGTCGCAAGATCCTCCAAGACATCCATGCTGGCGACTGCGGCCACCACTCTAGCACTCGGTCCCTGGCACCAAGGCCATGCGACATGGCTTCTACTGGATCACCGCGCATGTCGACGCGGTCGACATCGTCCAACGCTGCGGCCAACCAGACTCACGTCCTAAGCTCGACGCTCAAGACCATACCCATCACCTGCCATTCGTCGTGTGGGGCATGGATATGGTAGGCCCATTCAAAAAGGCCCCCTCTGGTTTCACCCACCTCCTAGTCGCAGTCGACAAATTCACAAAGTGGGTGCAGGCCAATCCAGTCCGCAAGTGCAACGGGAAGACCGCCACCAAGTTCCTACGTGAGCTCATCCATCGCTATGGGTTCCCGCACAGCATCATCACGGACAACGTCACCAACTTCGCCAAAGGAGCCATGGCCGAATTCTACGAGGAGCACCATATACGACTCGACCTCGCCTCAGTCGCCCACCCGGAGTCCAACGGCCAGGCGGAACGCTCCAACCAGAGCATCCTCCATGGCCTGAAGCCGCAACTTCAAGTTCCCCTCGAGAAAACTCCAGGGTGCTGGGTCGAAGAGCTCCTCTCCGTCATCTGGGGCATCTGCACCTCCTTCAACAGGTCGACAGGGTCCACCCCCTTCTTCATGGTGTACGGCGTTGAAGCTGTCATGCCGATCGACCACGAGCATAACTCGCCTCGGGTGGTCAACTACGCTGAGGACGACAACGAGCTCGCACGCCAGAATGGGGTCGACTAGCTGGACGAAGCTCGCGACCTAGCTCACTCTTGCACCGCCATCTACCAGCAAGGACTTCGCCGCTACCACAGCAGGCGAGTCCGGACTCACACCTTCCAGGAAGGCGACCTGGTCTTGCGTCTGATCCAGGACAAAAAGGGCATGCACAAGCTCCCTCCCCCTTGGGAGGGACCATTCGCCATCGGGCGAGTCCTGGGCAACGACGCCTACTACCTCATCGACGTCTGAGGCGACGGAAAAATCGACGTTAGGCGGCCATGGAATGTAAAACTCCTACGGAAGTTCTATTCCTAGAACTCCAAACATGTACCTCCTACCCGTTCTGAAATAAAGAAGATCGATTCGCACAAATTGTGTCCACTCTCCATACCTTGTGCCATTCGCACTCGTAATAACAGCGCTATGCTACTCGTGGAAGTCGACCCTTGGTCACGCGACCGGCACGGCCAAGTAGTGCGGTATGAGGGCACGAAAAATCCTCGGGCCTTGTATCGTCCACAAAAAAGCCAACCCGGAGCCCCATCGGAGTCGCCTCGCTCGACTGGCTTTCCGAGCCAAGACAACCGCATTCGCTTCCAACAGCGACCCAGCCCTCCACATCCTTTGCGCAGCGACTCGAACAGCTAAGTACCATGCGCGGGGACTGACCCAGTCCAAACCTGAGCGACTAGAGAAAAAGCCAAGTACGAGAGTGCGTCCTGGACTCACCACACAAATGATCCCACGGATCAGGTGGAGCGACGCGCCTAATCAACGCGCCTCATCCTCACCTACCTTGGGAATGCGACTAGAACAGCCAAGTACCACGCTCGGGGACTTGGCCACCCGACCCCGTTCGCGCCCGGGAAAATGGCTAAGTACAGAGCACCCCTCAGAGTCACCACGCGACTGGATTTCCAAGCCATGGTGAGTCGACCTCAACTGACTAACAGTTTAATAACATACATACACATAAAAACGAGGTAAACCCCACAAAAGGGAAGACACGCTCGGGGACTCGCACAACCCACAATCAAATAATACACTGACAAAAGCATCCATGCATTCCTTATGGCAGCAAAATTTGTTCGCTTACAACGGCAGTTACGTAGTTACTTCAACTGATGCCACTCGGCAACTTAATTTACTCCGCAGGCTTCGACGATGATGCACCACCACTCCCGCAAACACGGATGAAGGGAACCCACGGGTTCGATGGGTACGTAGTCAAAGTACCAGCCATCACCGAGTGGAAGGGCTGCTCCACCTTGGAGTCACGGCTCGCCGACTCGGGGTCATTGGGCGCAACGATCATCTCCTGGTACGGCAGGAGATCACCCATCGCCAGCACCCGGTCGGAGTAAACCGCAGCCCGCTCGGTCAGCTTCAACACCTTAGTGATCTTGACCGCGCCCGTCGATGAAGGGTACCCACTGGTGATGTTGTCCAGGTCGAAGTCGTCAGGGAAGTGCGCGAGCCCAAGGCTCAGTGCAGTAGCAGCACCACGACAGAAGGCCGAGCGCGACATGAACTCCACAACCGCCGGAGCCTTCTCCAGGTAGTGCCAGACCTCGACGAGGTCTCTAGGGATCACCTCCGTTGACGAAATTTCTTGAAGGCACGCGTGGATGCACTCGCCGACAGAGCGGCCGTATCCACCAACGTCGTGACATACTGTCGTGCGTCGTACGACTGCGCTTCAGCCTCGTCATCAAGAATCCTCCCTGCAAACCAGGAGAAGCTTCAAGTCAGAAACATGCAAAAGAGTAAAGACGACCCGCGCGCTCGGGGACTCGCCAGACGAACCACACAAAAACCCGAAAAGATCAACGATCAAAGGGCGACAGAGCCTCGTGATGAAGTCTTGCAGACCAGAGAGGTCATCCTGCAAACCGGCAACAAGCGCATCTGACACTTTCCGCTCCTCAGCAGCAGCAGCAGCAACGGCTGCCTTGGCCCTCTCATCCGCCGAGGCCGCCTCCGCCTTCGCGTCCATGAGCTCCCACTCCAGGTTGGCGATTCGTTTCTCCACGGCGCTCAAGGACGACTAAGAAGCCGTCAGGTCACTCGCAGGGACCATGCCGTCACAGGCCCTCTCCACCGCGGCCGCATGACCCTCTGCATCAACAAAACCATGAGTACGAAGCGATACTTCGAATAACAAGCACAACAAACACTTACCAGCAGTCGTCCAAAGCTGCTCGTTCGTCCCTTGGATGACGTGGAACTCCTTTCTAGACGCTCACTGGCGGCAAGTCGCTCTGCTGACTCCCGCTGCAGGCCCTGCACAACCATGAAAGCACCAGCGAAGAAAATCCTTAAGTGCCTAGCCGCTGAAATTCAACGACTAGCCACTCGGGGACTAGATAGCGAAAAATTCATAAGTGCCTAGCCGCTGAAATTCAATGACTAGCCACTCGAGGACTGGACAATGAAATAAATAAGGATCCGATCTATGAAATTTAGCGACCAGATCCTCGGGGACTGGACATACCTGGATCGCTGCACCTAGCATGTTGTGGAGTTCAACCGCGTCCACCGACAGGAGCACAGCAGGTGTGCGCCCGTGACGCTGCTCCACTACCACCGACTGCGCTGGGGCACTCGCCGTGGAGGCCCTCGCCACAAAGTGAGGGAAGGTGGCCACCGCCGCCCCCGCGACACTTACTGTTGGGCCCGTCGCACCAACTGGTGCCGCGGGGTCGACCTGCCGCGACTCAGCGTCCACCACGGCCGTCGCAACCGCACCCACTCCAATTGGAGCCTCACAGGGGCACCGACTGGCTCGTCCGAGATTGCGATGACTTCGTCGCCCTTTGCCTTCTTCGCGCCCTCAACGGGCGCCTCGACCTCGTTGCCCTTCCTCTTCTTCGAAGAGTTGACCCGCTCTTCCGCGGCACTCAAGGGGACCATGGCTACCGAAGGGTGAACTATTTTCTTCACTCCAGTCCTACAACACAATGCCATCAGCAAACTCGCCAGCCAGATATGAATCGATTGGACAAACGGAAAACCTAAAAGGGCACTCACTTGGCGAATGGGATAAAACGCAAACCAGTACGAATGCTGGCTGGCTTCTCCAACTCCGGCCCTAGCTTCTGATTGAGGCATGTCTCGAACACACTCTGTGCCTAGGACATCGAGGGCTTCTTCGAGGATGAAGTCGTGGCAGGAGGATCAACGGCGATCGCCGCAGGAGCTCCCCTTGGCGGCGTGGCCCCCGCGATGGAGCGGCCCCGAGCTTGGTGAAGAGTGGTGGCAGCGACACCAGTGGCACCTCACCCTCTACCATAGCCGCGTCGGCCGCCGCAGTCGCATGCGCCGGCGCGCCGGCCCCAGCTTTCTTGCCCATGCTGGTAGAGTCTGAGCTACTCGCGGACCGAGGCGGTAATGCCCCTTAGCCGGCCTCTTCTTCTTCTTCGGTGGCGATTTCTTCTTCGACGGTTTGGCCACGCGTCGTGAAGTGTGTTCGGGGAGCTCAATGTCTTCCTCGTCGTGAGCCTCGAGGCTCTTCCTGGCCTCAAGCTCGCGTTGCCGCTGCCCACGGGTCTTATGGACCGTGGGTGCGGCGACCTCCACGGCTTCGTCATCATCTTCATCATCGTCATCGTCACCATCATCGGCATCGGCGCCTCTGGTGTGGCCCTTGTCGGACAAGGAATCGCTCTCATCCTTGGCGGACTCGGTCGATTTTCATCGTTAGCGGGTGGAAGCCAACCTTCCACCACCTGGAACAACTGCGAAGATAAAATGCGATTAGCATGAACCGCGACTGCATATTTGTGACTGCGAATGTACAAGAAATTACGAACTTACCGTTGGAGCCTTTCGATTCGCGGTGTAAGGGGGAACCCCGGCCTTCGCGTCGAGGTATTCTGCGTCGGTGATTTTCTTCAATGCCAAGGTATAATCGTTGATCCTCCACTTGGCAGTGCAAGACTTCGTCGGGTCGTCCTTGCCTGTGTACTCGTACATGCAGTGGGAGCGACTGGCCAGAGGCACTTCTTCTTAAAGCTGCGGATTGTCTGCAACATTTTGTCGACCACCATCCGCTGGCCATGCAGAAGCTTGGCGACTTGGAGCCGACGTGGCTCGGGACGGTCAGCGGAATACATCCTAATCGCCACCTCGTCGTCTGGCGGCGACTCGGTTATGTAGAACCAATGCTTCTTCCCTCGTTCGCTGCTTTCTTTGGCAGCATCAGGTCGAAGAAGGAGGCCTTCGACTTCAACTAAAAGGTGAGGCCGCCCCCGGCCAACATTGGGCCGCCTGTTTCTTCGCGCCCGATCCTCCCATGGAACAGATCTTGCCACAGGGGGAAGTATGGCCGACAGCCTAGGTAGAACTCACAAAACGCCACAAAGATGGAGAGTTGCTCGATGCTGTGCGGCCCTAGGTCTAACGGCTGGATGCCGTAGTACGCACAAAAGTGGAAAAAGAAGAGGGAGGTGGGGAATCCGAGCCCCCTCTCCAGATGGCTGGTGAAGCTGATAAACTCTCCGGCCGCGGGGATGCGCCATCTCCCGGCGTGGAGGATCCTTGCTTCCTCGAATGATTTTAATAGCACTTTCGTGCACTTGGATCTCCCCCATGGTTCCGTCGAAGGCGCCATCAGTTGGAGGATCTAGGGTTGTGGGTCGCTTTGGGTCGCTCTGGTCACTACGCGGGAACGGAAGGCTGGAGATGCGCGAGATCGGAGGAAGTGTGGGAAATGATCGCCCTTCACCCATCACTCTCCTTAAATAGAGGTTGCTACCCGCCATCTTCGGGGAGCCGTTACCACGCGGTGATTACGGCGATATTACCGTTGGATTACCCAACGGCTAGTTTGACCAGTGCTGACGGTCCAACTTCGTCTACTCGACTCGCCGTCTCCAGCGACTCGACAATTCGCCGACCAGATCTCCCTAGCTATGATTCGACTGCTCGCCGACCTGATCACTATAGCAGTGATTCAACTACTCGCCGACCCATTCGTCGTGTTGCGATTCGACTGGTCGCTGTTATTGCGACTAAGATGACAAGTTCCCTCTTTCATTCAGGGAGTCCACCACCGATTCGACTGGGCGTCCAAATTGTACCCGCATACTCCAACTGCCAACGAACACCTGCGACGAATCAACGATGGCCTCGGGGACTACTGATGGGGATATGCCAAGTGGGGTATACCCAGCAGGATGTTTCCTATTGGCCCAAGCTGCCAACGAGTGGGCCTGCAGGACGGCGACTAGATCAAGACCCAACAAGGATCCAGGTGACTAGAATCTAAAGGCCCAGAAGCGTAGCTAGGCCCAGTCGGATTAGGTCAAGCACCCTCCGAATCCTTAAATAATTCGGTTGGAGATCTATAAACCCTAGAAAGGTGAGTCTATATAAACCTCCCTAGGGTACGCATAGAGGACACGTTCCATCATACACCCCCTGCGACTCGCCGCCTAGTCGTCGAGCTCGCCCTTGTACTCTCTCATCAATACAATCTAGCAGGAGTAGGTCTTTACCCTCCGGGGGCCCGAACCTAGGTAAAACCCTGTGTCTCCGCCCTCATCTCGCACCACAGATGGCTGGCCGCCCTTGCCCCTCGTTCTACTACTCGCTGCCGATTGCAGCATCTGCCGTGGCCATTCCCACGAAAATAGTTGACACTTTGGAATAACTTGGTTTCTTGGGAGTTGGAAGCATGAGTAGAGCTTACTCATACAAGTGGAGGCTATCAAAAGACTGGGAGCAACCAACTAAGAGAGCAATAATGGCCATAATCATGCAGAGCGACAAAACATTACGAATCAAATCATAGAGTGGTACCACAAGTCAAGGAATAAATAATAATAGAGGCTATGTTGACTTGTTCATAGTCATAACATAGTGTGAGCATGTGCAAAGTCAACCCAAACAAAACATCAAAGGAGAATACCACAATACTATGCTTTTGTATGCTAAAACAACGCATGATTCGTTCAAGGCACTTTAAGCAATCCCAATTGTTTGGAACAAGACATGCTCCAACTATAATCACTAAGCAAAAGGTTAAAACAACACCTAGCATTTCATGTTAAAGTCTAAGTCACGGTCAATGCAAGCTCCTCTTGCACTTCCAAGCAAGAACTTTCTACTCCTTTCCAACACCAAGCAACTTATTTGAAACAAAACAACGAGAACGGGGGTCCAAACTACTTTATTAAAGCAAACTAAACAAATAAGCAAACCAAATGAAAACTAAGACACTCCAAGAACAACACAACAGGGCATGAAACAATAAAAATGAAGTTTCTAGACAGACCTGAGTTTTTTATTAATGAAGAAGGGGATGCCTTGGGCATCCCTAAGCTTTGAAGCTTGTACCTCTTGGATATTTATTAGGGTGACACCGGGGTGTCATCCCCAAGCTTGAGATTTTGTCCATTCTTCATCTCATTACATCATTCTCTCTCTACACCTGAAATTTTCCTTCATACAAAACTTCACACAATCTTCATTAGCAACATTAGTGTATTCAAAAGATAATAGACCTTTGGGTTTAGCTTTGGAACAGCAAAAATTTTCACTAAAAACACAAGCTAATGTAGCAACTCCTTCAAAAAGCTCAATTCCCCAAAATAGAACTCAAAAAGTAATCAATAAGAAGCAAATGCAAATAATGGCAGAAATCTGTCAAAACAGACCAGCAGGTAGAAACCGAATTTTTCAAACTCTTTTGTTGCTTAATAAAAAAGTGTTGAACTAATGAAAGTTAGCTAACCTACTGGGGCATTTATTCGTAAATTTGCATCTCAATCTGACTTACAGATACTCCTCACGAATTTTTACGGTGGATCATAGAAATCTGTTTCAGGACAGCAACTCCCCAAATCTTACTCCCCTCTCATTAGAGGTCATTCTTGACACAAAAACCAAACAAAAATGATAAGAAGAGGTCATGATTGAAGTAATAACTTCCAAGACTCAAGGAAACTCTTGGGTTATCTCCCAACAAGTACTTTTCTTTAAAGCCTTTAAGTTAGGCACAAGAAGCAAAAAATCAAGTATTTTCAAATGAGGAAGCATTAACGTTAAACCTTGCGTTCAAAGGAGGAGCAAAAAACAACTAATCTCTCCTCATAGGGAAGTGTTCAATACCTTTCTTGAATGGAAATTGATATTTAATGGTGCCTTCTTTCATATCAATGATGGCACCAACAGTTCTAAGAAAATGTCTTCCCAAAGTAATAGGACAAGAAGCATTGTATTCAACATCCAGAACATAGAAATAAACAGGGACATAAGCATTGTTAACCATAATGATAACATCATTAATACTACCCATGAGTTTCTTCTTAGCATTATCATTGAGTGGGACATCCAAATAACAATCTTCCAAAGGTGGCAAATCAAGCATTTCATAAATCTTCCTAGGCATAATAGAGACACTAGAACCAAGATCACATGAAGCTTTGATATCAAAGTCATTCACTTGCACATTAATAATGGGTTCCCAACTATCTTATACTTTCCTAGGAATAGAAGCTTTGTGTCTAAACTTTTCTTCCTTAATCTTAACAAGAGCATCTATAATGTGTTTGGTGAAAGGAACATGCATATCACTAGCATCAGGACTTCTAGCAAGCTTTTGCAGGAACAGAATCACTTCAAAAATATTGCAACCATCTACATAAAAATCAAACTTAGCATCACTAGTAGTAGACACATTAGGCTTAGGCATAGTAGGAGGAGGCATAGGGACTTCTTGTGGTTTAGTGGTATCCATTTTAGTGATGGTGCACACACTATTGCTTCTATCAATTTCAGCTTCTCTTTCCCACTTAGCATGAAGTTGAGCTAACAGTCTAACATTTTCATCAATAGTAACTTGTATGGCATGAGTAGCAGCAAAGGTACTCTCCATGGTTTCAGGTTTATCAGCCATTTTATTAATCAAGGAGGACTGTGCTTCAGACAAAGAGGAAATATTTTTCTCAACATTTAAAAGTTTTTCCTCCACAGTCTTGTTGAAAGCGTTTTGTTTGCTAATAAAGTCTTTGAGCATAACTTCAAGTTAAGAGGGGGCACTTCTAGCATTGTAGGAGTTTCCATAGGAATTGCAATTAATATGAGGATAAGGCCTATAATTGTTGTTGCTACCAAAATTATTCCAATAGTCATTGTTGTTGAAATTGTTCTTTCTGATAAAGTTCACATCAACTTGCTCTTCTTGAGCAACCAAAGAGGCTAAGGGAACATTATTTTGGATCTAAAGGAGCTTTCCATTAACAAGCATAGCCATAATGACATCAATATTATCAGTCAAAGAGGAGGTTTCTTCAACATAATTTACCTTCTTACCATGTGGAGCTCTCCC
The DNA here is from genome assembly GCA_910589765.1 of Avena atlantica. Classification (NCBI taxonomy): domain Eukaryota; kingdom Viridiplantae; phylum Streptophyta; class Magnoliopsida; order Poales; family Poaceae; genus Avena; species Avena atlantica. The sequence goes on from OU342739.1 coordinate 125,898,286, forward strand.
AGTGTGCCATTCAGAGTAATTAACCATCATATTATCAAGGAGTTTTGTTGCAGCACCCAAGGTGACAGTCATAAAGGTACCTCCAGCAGCTGAATCCAACAGGTTTCTTGAAGATAAGTTCAAACCTGCATAAAAAGTCTAGATAATCATCCAAGCAGTAAGTCCATGAGTGGGAAAGTTCTTTCCCAAGCTTGAGCAACATGTTCATTATCAAGTTGTTTAAATTTCATAATGTCGCTTCTCATAGATATAATCTTAGCAGGGGATAGTACTTTCCAATAAAAAGCATCTTTGCACTTAGTCCAAGAATCAATACTATTTCTTGGCAAGGATAGCAACCATTCTTTAGCTTTTCCTCTCAAGGAGAAAGGAAAAAGCTTGAGCTTGATAATATCTCCATCTACATCCTTATACTTTTTCATCTCACAAAGTTCAACAAAGCTATTGAGATGGGAAGCAACATCATCAGAACTAGCACCAGAAAATTGCTCTCTCATCACAAGATTCAGCAAAGCAGGATTTATTTCGTAAAAGGTAGCATCAGGAGCAGGTGGAGTAACAGGAGTGATGTAACATCCATAAAATAATGATTCCAAAGATTGCATATAATACATACATGCATATAATTTAGGGATCATTTTCCAAACTCATTTCAAGAAAACAGAAGCACTTAGTGCTATTATTTTATGTGAGCAAACATTAATCATTTACTACTCTCAGTTAAGAGCATAAGTGTTTTAACCAAGTCTTGTTTGCTTCCTTGTTTTTTAGATTCAATGTAGAGTTTGGACAAAAATTTACAAAACAAATATGGTTTCAAAACCATTTCCAAAACATTTCCAAATCAAGTGCTATAGCACTGTTTATTTTGTTTATTCAAAGGGACCAAGCAAGTACAGAGAGACCACATGGTTTTATGCCCAAAAGTATGATGGTTACACTTTACAAAAATCCATAAAAGGTTTGAAATTCAAATGCTTTTGAATTTGATTGAAAATCATTCCAGAAAATCGATTTAGAAAAAGAAAAAGAGATAAGAAAGAGAAAAGGGCCGGCGCCAGCAATTGAGCCCAGCAACATACGCAGCCCACTAAGCCCATCCAGGTCCCCCCTCTCTCTCACTCGCGAACGAACCCCAACAGGTCACTGACGCCAGGACCCCACCCCCTCTCTGTTTGATTCGCTGACAAGCGGACCCACTGCCATGTCAAGTTCGTCGTCAATCTTGCGCTGAAGACCTGCTCGCCGTGGCCGTTTCTTCCCCGACGCAAATGCGCTTAATTGGCGTTGATTGCTCGCGAGATTTTCGCCCCTGCTCTGCCTACTTAACCCCCACCTCTCTGCGACCATTTCCCCTCACTCAGCGCTTCCACATCGCCACCAGGCTGCCCACAATCGCACTTGCGCCGTCGCTGTACCGAGCCACTCCTGCGGGCGATTCCGGTAAGCTCCGACCACCCCTCTACCTCTGGATCAAACGAGCGTGACCGCCACGTTCTTGTGCATCTGCTAACACCCCTGGTTTGCCTGCTCGTGACCCAGGTCGCCGTCTTCGTTCACGCCCGCAACCACCAGAGCCGCCGCTCGACTCCGACGAGCAATAGCGGTAAGAATCGAGCGCCCCTTGCCTCCCCTTTGGTACTGTCTGGTTCGCCAGACCCTTGCGCATCTCCTAAACCCTCTGGCTTGTGCTAGGATGATGCAGAGCCTCGGCAACGACCTCGACAACAAGCAACAGACGCCGTCCGCAACTCTGACGAGCTCCAGCGACCAACTCCGTGCGCCCCTTGCCAAACCACCGCCACCTTGAGCATCAGCAGCACACTGCGATTCTGGTAAGCCCCTTCCCCCTCTCCCGCGCGACCTAGAACGCCGACAGCTACTCTGACAGAGGCGCCGCCAGCGCCGCCACTGGATGGTCAAGGTGCTGTGCGCCGTTAGATCTAGATCTTGCGGGTAGTATAGAACGCGAGCGAAGCGTTAAGTTTAGATCTGAGCCGTGCGATTAAGTCAGATCCTGCGGCTCAGAAGCGTGATCCAACGCGAAGCGGTACGGGCCAATCAGAATAAGACGCGTGGCCATGAATTAGATTTAAAAACAGAATTTGAATATATTAGATGTTTGATTTTGTTTTGGCTATAACTTTTGATCCCCACGTTAGAATTTGACAAATTTTATATCAATGGAATCAGGAGAGCAAGCCCTTTATAAATATGCAATGTGTTTAATGTTTTGCTTTTGTTAAAATGATTTTATTTGCAGAAACTTGTGTAGGGCTAATTTGAGCATATGAATTGTTTAAGAAATGTTTTAGGCTTTAAATAAATGTTGTTTGGCAAGTTTTTAACTTGTTTATGAACCAGTACTGTACACTTGCTTTGTTGAGTTTTAAAAATCATCACATATCATATTGCATGCATTCATATATTTTTGTTTGTATATGTTTTGTATGTGATTTGTGGCTATGATTTCTTGTGTAGATTTTGGTGCTAGTGATTGTGATTGTGAGGAGTGTAGCTACTCTCCAAACTACCAAGGCAAGTGGTACTTCATGAATATTTTTATCCCTATGTTTTCTACTAAGCATTAGAAATATTTTGCTAGTCTTGCATGCTATATTTTGCTTATATGCCATGTTGGGAAATCCTAGTAGTTGTAGAATTGCTAGGAAATTTCTAAGTTAAGATGCTTATCTATGCCATGCTAAGCCTAGCTAGTAGCAACCAAGGGTTGGTGAAATATACATGCTATGATGAAAATATTTCTAAGTCTTTGGACTTGTGTTTTGCTTCATAAAACAACTAAGTAAATGAAACACCTGTGTGGAATGGAAGGAATGGTTTGTGTTGAGTGGTTACACAAGGCTAGGGGACTGGTGAACCTTGTGTATCTCACTTGTGGAAAGCCACCCAGGAACAAAGAGATTTTAGAGGCCAAGTGTTGAGAAGCTTCTAGTGCAGCCACTTGGCAATATGGGCTCTGCCTGGATCATATAGGTTGCTAGAACTTAGCCATTTGGACAGTTGGTGGTAGTGGGAATGATAGGTTGGAGCGCGTCCATTTGGTCTAAGGGAAGGCTTCTGAAAGGTCATGTCTTGGTGAAAATCAAGTCTGGTGGGGAAAGTGCACAACCTCTGCAGATGGAAGAATCTAAGTACTTAGCCATGTCCCTGGAAAAGGACAACTTGAGCATCAAGACATCGAAGCTATCAAGAATCTCCTCATCCCAATTTCTAAGTAAAAACTTGTGGTTGAACAAGGGTGAAGGACCTCAATGTCTATTGGTGGTTCCTTGGGAAAAGTTTTGACAAAGAAAAACTTAGTGATTTCAACTAATAGGCAAAACCTATTTTGAGCAAAGCAAGCCAAGCTACACTTAGCCAAATTGCATATAGTATCTAGTCCACCTAAATTATACTAAGGTATCACTTGCCAATACTATTCCAATGTATTGACCCACTATGGTTGTAACTTGTGATGTTGCAGGTTACTCTGATGAGGATTAGGAGTCATGAGTCTACACTCAACATGTTTGCCTGTGGCACATGAAGATGAAGACTTTTATTTATTTACTTATTCAAACTCTTGTATTAGGCATGTGGCCTTGGAGTTGTAAAGACTATGTTTGTCTCTGGAATGACTGTAATAATGACCTTTGTATCTGTGTACTTCATCTTAAACTGTGGATGCTAGCATTGATCCAGGGACTAGCATTGCAATCACAGGGATCCTTTTACTTTATAAAGGAGGGATCTTACAAGTGCTAAGGAAATCATTGTTGTTTGTTCTAGTGAAGCCACACAACTTGGTGTTCTCAGCAGAGTTCATTTTGGCAAAAGTGGAGCAAGCCAAAAACAGCAGCAGCAGCAGAGCAGGAACTAATTTTTTTGTGTTTTTGAATAAAGAAAGCAAACCAAACTAGACTATTTTTTGGAGTTTTTGACAGAAAGAGGCAAACAAAACCAAGCAAACCAAAAACAAAGTAAATATAAAGGTTGAGGAGGACTCCCCGTGTGAAGACGTCCTTAGCCTCCTCGGCAACGACACCAGAGAACTTGATGGCGCCCGGTGATGACGTGGAGCACTTTGTTGGAAAACCCAAGAGCAATGTGTGAAGAGCACAGGAGCAAGTCCTCCCTCAGTAAGAAACCTAGGTTACTGAAATAGTAGGAGGAAGGAAACGTCTCAAAGGTGTTGCAAGCAACATGGAAACCTGCACAACACAAACTCAAGAATTTGCCCCAACGAATAGTGAGGTTGTCAAGCTCACTAGTTTGTTGTAACAAAGGATTAAATGTATGGTGTGGGAGGTGATGTTGGTTTGCAACAAGTAAACAAGTAACAGTGGAAGATGTATCAATTGAAAGATTGGACCGGGGTCCATAGTTTACTAGAGGTGCTCTCCTTAGATAAACAAACATGGCATGAAGGGTAAACAAATTACACCAGGGCAATTGACAGAAACTGAGCAAGGTATAACAATGCAATACTAGACAAAAAGATCCTATGAGATTTGATTGGGAAATACAACAATATACATAGACCGCCATCCAACTACATCTATGACTAGAAGTCCACCTTCAGGTTATCATCCGAACCCCCTCTAGTATTAAGTTGCAAGCAACAGAGAACTGCTTTAAGAAAAGTGTGTAAGGTAAACAATCCACTTGTTCCAAGAACTAGAGACCGTTGTTTTATCCCTAGTGGAAACAACACATCTACAACCGAAGAGATTTCTGTCAATTCCCTTGGAAACTAGAGGCATGAACCCACTATTGAGCATAAATACCCCCTCTTGGAATCACTAGCAACTACTTGGCCAAGATAGATACTAACAACGGAGAGCATGCAAGATCACAAACAACACAGACATGATAGAATCAATAAGACAAAACCACTAATCAATTTGACATAGTAATCTCAATATCCATCGGATCCCCGCAAACACATAATGCATGATTACAAATAGATTAGATCTTGATCATGAATGGAGCTTACAAGATCTATACATGAAAGAACAAGGAGGAGATACAACCATCTAGCTACTACATGGACCCATAGTCCAAGGTGGAACTACTCACGCTTCATACCGGAGGTTGGCATGATGAAGAAGAAGAAGGCCTCCTGTAACATCCCAGCATATAGGACCTAACGAAGGGTAGATATAGGAATATGAATTGTTGCATGCATTCATTTGTGAAAATATGGGTAAAATTTTCGCCTAATAAATCCTTGAGTGATCAATGTTTCTTTCTTACTTTGAGATTAGGTTTAGTCTTAAAGGAGGATTGTTATAAACTTTTATATGATCTTAAAGGAATTATGTGTGTTTTGAAATGAGTTTGAATTTTAAAACTTAAGTGTTTGAATAATAATTTAAATGATTTAGATATAAGATTTGAATCTTAAATTAATTAAGAGATAAGTATTATAACTTAAATCTTATCTAAAAACAATAATGAATATGAAATTCATTTCATATTGTTAATACATAAACAAGTTACAAAGAATTTAACATACTGAAGCCATTTCCAAATTTCAGAATTTACAACAGAATAAAGAATAAGAATATTCTTTATTAAATAATAATATAATCTTTATTACAATTCAATAAAATAAAGATTACAAGAATGATAAAAGAAAAATTACAAAAGAATAAGAAGATTACATTTGTATATCGACTAACTATCCTATATCTAAATCTACACTAAATCTTCATCTTATCTTTGTACCTGCAAAACAAAGACTAAATAGAAACAAAATAAGATCAGTGTTAGTATATTTCTCTCAGATATGTCAATGAAGTGCACTTGACAAACTCATCATTGAGAAATGTTATAAAAGGGGCAAGTTTCACCAATATGAAAGATTTCATCTTTCATAAATTCAAAGCCAGAATTCAAAATCATAGCCAAGAGGGACCAATTTACCATCCAGGTGAAAGTAATCTGGTAATGGTAAGTTAAAAATTTCTGAACCTATCCACAAGTGCATAGTAGGCACACAAGTTGGACACACATCAGCATGCAAATGGTATGCTGTCGACCTCACAAGCACAGCCAAATCACACAAAACCATAGCACAACCGTGTGGGAGAACTAGTGCATCACTCCACTAACACATCACACAAGAACGACAAGTGTGGACAGCAGCCAAACCAAGAACATCAGCCAAACCAAACCACCTAGATCAACCCAAACATCACCAAGATGGTGACATAAGGAGGGGAATGAATCTGGTGGACAACAAGGTCAAGCCCAGGAGCTAGGAGGAGCAGGCAAGCTCAAGAGCAAGCTCAGGAGCCCAGCAAAAGCAGATCAAGGTCAAGATCAAGATCAAGATCAAGATCAAGATCATCATCAATCTACACCAACATCAGATTTTGTGGTGAGCCTCATAAAACCATCACATGATTTCATCATATTATCTAAACAAAAGCATGTGTTGCTTTATGAAATGATCTCTCAATAAACACACAAGAGAGGTGCATCTATCCTAGATATTTTAAGTATAAGATAAGAAATCAAACTCAGCCAAAAGCACTAAACCCTCAAACCAGCATCACAGAGTTCAGTGTTATTTTTTTACAACTTAGATCATTCTTCATTTGATCTTATCAGATTAGGGCACATCTCCCAAAGAGATAGTAGCACCTCTAATATTACAAGTTGCAAACCAACTATTTGCTCAACTAACTAGGAATTAAATCCTAGAGCCTCGGACCAACATCATAGGCAGGAAAGTTAAGAAAAGCTTTCATTTCATCTTGCCAGTTTTAATCACAAGCATTATCAAGCTAAGCCCAAAAATAAAACCCAATCACTTGTGTGCCAGATCATAATGGTATCACAAGGACAAGTTATAAATGAACTAAAACCAATCTTTTCTTAGTTCCAACAGATAAAAGGGACAAACCAATAAATATCATTTTCCTGAAGCCAAGTGCCAGGAATCAACATTAAATTCATCTATACATCCACAGAAATCATTACATGTAATGATTTGATTCAGTGTGTATAATCTCATATAAGCCTACCATTATAATTACAGTAAGCAACCACTATCAGTACAAGTATTTTGACAGTAGAGTAAATTCCCATATCAACAACATAATCCAATCAGGGATTCCATAGAAACACTAGCTTGGGATCATAGTGAATCATCACTGGAATAAATCTGACAGGCAACTAGCATCATCAAAGCCACTACCAATCATTAACCATAACAGACAATCATTCTTCATGCTCAAGTATGATCACCGCTAAATCTAAAGCATTAAGGATATGATCAACATGGGGTTATGAACCCTAATCAGATCAAGAACCCTAATTAGGAGATGAACCCTAATCAACACATAGTCACTTGGCATGAGAAGCCACTAGATACACACAGAGAGGTTCATGGAAATTACATGAACAAGGATCATAGAAGCAACTTACCCGAGGTCCTCGCTGACGAATCAAAGAGGAAGAATATTGGCCGATGAACCACGGCGGCACAGGGAGCACCCCAGGGGGCGCTGCAACTGTACCAGCCACGGCGGCGGCCGCAGCAGCACACGAGCCCAGCACACCACCACAGACGGAACCGCGGCGGTGGCGACAACACCTTTACTTAACCCTAGTGTTCAGGAACGGAGTGGACCTAGCCACGGGGAAGCCCCAGAGTCAAATCCAATTGGATAGAACGAACGAGCATCATCGACAACCCCAACTCGCACCACGGTGGTGACCAGAACGGTCGACGGCGGCGGGCATCGACGGTGGCGGCATCGCCGACCACAGGGTCGGGTCAGAGGAGGAGAGGATAAGGTCGAGGGAGAGAGGGAGGCAGAGAGAATGGGATGGGTGGGCCAAAACCCCTCGGGGTGATATTTTGACCTTTCCCTATTGGGCCACACTGGCCCAATAAGCCCAAAAGGCCAGCCCAAGTTGTTTAATAAACTATTTTGATCAATTGGAAAAGACCAAAATGCCCCTGACCTCAATAAAATTCTAGAAAATAAGATAAAAGTCCAAAAATTAATCCACTCTATCCAAATAAAATAAGATATAAAATTTTGGACATTTAAATTTTTATAAGAATTTTATAATTTATATATTCTTTATGGAATTTTACAAAATTATTGAAAGGTGATAAAAATAAATAAAAATCACTTCCATTATATATTAATATTATAGTATTTTAGAAAAATACTAAACAAATATTTAATAATAGTTTTAATGTATAATTAATAATTCCTAAAAGAATTATTAAATTAATAGAAGTTAAATAAAAAGGTAAATAAAATAAAATAAAATAATTCAATATATGCAATAAATATAAAAAAATAATGTTTATAAATGCTTTATTAAAAGGCACCTTATATAGGGAAAATGCATATATAATTAAATAATGCATTACATTACTTGCACAATCATTTTGCTTCTTTAAATATTGTCCTTACTAGGCAATAATGATGTTTTTGTAGAACTAGAAGCTCAAGGTCCAGTGCAAGCATCGGACTTCACTACCTTGCCATCACAAGGCAAGTTCATCACTTGCTCATGTCCTTTGAAGAGTCTTTATCAAAGTATTTGCAAATTGTGTGTTATCATATATGCTATAAAAGAAAGAAAATAATATTTTCATAAATAAAGAAATCATAGATATCATCCTAAGTGGTGATATAATGGGCAATAGAACTTAGGGTTCTATTTGCAACAATGATGATCAAGTAGGGACTTCATAACCCCTAACATCAATGATTCTAGCGCCGTATATTACACGTTAACCATGAGATTTTAAATGGGACAAAGAAGTCAGCTGTATCTTCTTCCTCTCGCATGAAGCCGGATGTGCAGGTCGTGGCTGTTATCCTCATAGCGTGCATATTAATTGGTAATTCGTAGAGGATATGCAGCATATGGGTGGGAACCCTCATCATCCCACGATAGTTTTGCAATCTAACAGTTTGTACAAACCATCGCCGTAATTCATTATGTGGGCATGGTGTACACCAAGGAGGCACGCGGGGTCGCGAAGGGGCAGTGATTGGCTTGGACCAACTACTGGGCCCCACATCATGGAATTGTGGACGGGAAAGTACGCCCGGTTGTGCAACAAGGAGTTGATCTCTCATGGGTAAAGTAACGCACCTCTGTAGAGTGTAAGAACTGTAACTTGTTACTCCCTGTTCCGGGAAGGAGCTACGAACGCGGCAGGAAAGGAACTCCATGGAAGTTCTGGTTAACCTGTGAAGGCTGATTGTCATAGTTTTTTTAGAATAAAATCAATCTTTGAAGAAAGATTTACAAAAACTACATAGTGCCAAGGATTTATAATCCGAGTTGGTAGTTAGAGCATCAAACTTCCCACCTTGCATATAATGAACTTGTTGGGTAACGCTGTTACTCATTCTTTCCTTTGATCCCTTGCTTAGACTCTGAGGATCCCAAAGACGTGCCAATGTATGCAGCAGAATGCCAAGAAGACGTGTTCTACAAGGAACCTGATCTGTCCGGAGGAGTTGAAGGAGTGGATTACGAGATCCACTACGGTGTCGATGAGAACGAGACCAACTAAGTACCTAGTTAGTAGTAACTAACGGAGCCGAGCAGCATGAACTCTATATAATAAGCTGTTGAGCTCAACTCCTAGTTAGGAGTTGCTACTTTTGAATACCGCTGAACACTTTATATTTGGTTTGCAAGTTGGATCTTTTGGAAGTCTTGAACTTCCGGTATTGTAATAATAATGTGTGTACTTTTGTAATATGGACCCGCAATGTTTCTATTGTACCACTCTGAGGGATGTGATATTTACGGAACGGTGTTCTGTGGATGTCATGTCAACGAATATAGTGTACTATACATGCAGTGGTATGCTGGGTCACCGCACCTCCAGGATGATCTCCCCTCCGGCAGGGTGTCAGGAAGAGCTTCAGATCCCCCCGATCTAGGGACGATGGTGGCGGTGTGTAAGACCCCTCCTTTGTAAAGGAAAGGATCCCTGTGATTGCAATGCTAGTCCCTGGATCAATGCTAGCATCCATAGTTTAAGATGAAGTACACTGATACAAAGGTCGTTTATTACATTCATTCCAGAGATAAAACAGTCTTTTACAACTCAGGGCCAAAGGCCTAATACAAGAGTTTATGGAATAAGTAAATAAACACAAGTCCTCATCTTCATGTGCCACAGGCAAGCATGTTGAGTGTAGACTCATGACTCCTACTCATCATCGGAGTAACCTGCAACATCACAAGTTACAGCCACAGTGGATCAATACTTTGGAATAGTATTGACAAGTGATACCTTAGTAAATTTTAAGTGGACTATATTTCTATATGCATTTTGGCTAAGTGTAGCTTGAATTGCTTTGCTTGAAAATAGGTTTTTCCTATTAGTTGAAATTGCTAAGTTTTTCTTTGTCAAAAACTTTCCCAAGAAACCACCAGTAGACATTGGGGTCCTTCACCCTTGTTCACCCACAAGTTTTACTTAGAAGTTGGAGTGATGAGATTCTTGTAGCTTCCATGTCTTGATGCTCAAATTGTCCATTACCATGGACTTGCCTAAGTATTTAGATTTTCCATCTGCAGAGGTTGTGCACTTTCCCCACCAGACTTGGTTTCCCAAGACAGGACCTTTCATAAGCCTTTCCTTAGTCAAATGGACACGCTCCATCCTATCATTCCCACTACCACCAACTGTCCAAGTGACTAAGTTCTAGCAACCTATATGATCATGGAAGAGCCCATATTGCCAAGTGGTTGCACTGTAAGCTTTCTCAACACTTGGCCTCCAAATCCCTTTGTGCCTGGGTGGCATACCACAAGTGAGATACACAAGCCAAATCCATGGCCTTGTGTAACCACTCAACCAAAAACCACCATTCAAGTCCCATTCCACCCAGGAAGTTCATTGACTTAGTTGTTTTATTAAGAAAAGCATGAGTCCAAAAGGACTTGGAATTATTTCATCATAGCTTGTACATTCTTTACCAACCCTTGTTTTCTACTAGCTAGGCTAAGCATGGCATAGAAACTTAACTTAGGAAAATTCCCTAACAATTCTACAATTCTACACTATATAGGATTTCCCAACATAACATTTGGCAAAAGTAGCATGCAAGACTTAGCAAAAATAATTCTACACAATCACAGTCACTAGCAATGGGGAGAGTAGCACTCTTCACAATCACAGTCACTAGCAAAATCTACACAAAAATTGGTAGCATACAATTACACTCAATTTATATACAATAAAAATATGAATGCATGCATGCAAGAATTTACTAAGTGATGATTTTGAAAACTCTACCAAGCAAGTGCATGATACTGAAACATAACAAGTCCCAAAGTTTGCTAACTAAACTTATTTAGCCCTAAAACTATTTGCTAAACAAAAACTATACTCAAAATGGACCTAAACATGTTTCTGCATACAAAGTCATTTTAACAGATACTATTTGTTAAACACATTGCAGAATCATAAAGGCCTTGATTCACTGATTCCAACGGTATAAAATTTGCAAAAATCTAACGTGGGAATCAAAAGTTATAGCCATTTGAAATCTGGATCAAAATCTTTTTTTGAATTCTGTGTTTGAATCAACCCTAGCCACGCGTCGCGTTATTACTGGCGCGTACCGGTTCGGCCGGATCGAGTTCTGCAGGCCGTTGGATCTAACTATCGTTGCACGGGTCAGATCTGTCCATACCCTTTCGTTAAGTGAACTGTTTCTACACGCTAGATCTAAATCTGACGGCTGAGAATCATCTAACCAAAAACGAGCGGCGCTAGCGGCGGCGGCTGGCGGCGGCGCGTCGGTCAGTGGCGGTGCCGGCGTTCTAGATCATGCGCGAGAGGGAGAAAGGTCATACCAGATCCGCAGCGGCGTGCTGAAGCTCGACGTGGCGTTGGTTTGCGAAGGGGCGCGCGGGAACGGTCTCAGGAGCTCGTCGGAGTAACGGGCGGCGTCGGTAGCTTGCAGTCGTGGTCCTTGCCGAGGTTTGGCGTCGCTCTAGCACGAACCAGTGGCATCAGGATTTGCGCAAGACATATGCGAACAAGCTCGCGTGAAGGAGGGGGCAAGGGGCGCTCGGGTTTTACCTTAATTGGTCGCCGGAGTTTATCAGCGGCGTAGGTGGTTTCGGTAGTGGACGGAGATGACAACCTGGGTCACGAGCAGGCAAAGGAAAGGTGTCAGCAGGTGCGCAAGGTCATGCTGAGCATCCTCGTTTGAATCAGAGAGAGGGGGGCGGTCGAGGCTCACCGGAATCGATCGCCGGAGTCGTCGGTACAGCGGGTCTTCGAGAGCTAATGCGCGCAGCCTGGTGGCGGAGTGAGCGAGGAGAGTGGGGGAAAAAGCTCGCGGTGCAGAGGGGATTAAATAGGCCCAGGCACGACAGGAAATGCCTGCGGCATAAAGGCCAATTACGCCGCACCATTACCGGCTTCACTGCAGCGGCGACGTGGTCGCGGGCATGATTTGGGGAAGACGAGGGCGACGTGGAGAGGGCCCGCTCGTCAGCGAAGCGCGCGAAGAGGAGGTGGGGTCTGGTCATCAGCGGCTGTCGGGGTGCGTCGGCGCGTGCGAGTGGGAGAGGAATGGCCCGGGTGGGCTAGCTGGGCCTGTTCTGTTGCTGGGCTGGAATCCTGGTGCCGGCCTTTTTCCAATTCTTTCTCCTTTTTCTTTTTCTGTTTCAATTTTCTGGATTGATTTTCAAATGAATTCAAGTTTCATTTGAATTCAAATCTTCCTGGGATTTTTGCAGTGAGCAATAGTCTCAAATACAGGCATAAGATCATGTGGTTGCTTTGTAAAGGCTTGGTCAAGCTTGGGGATCAAAATAACAGAGACCAGACACTTGGTTTGCTAAATTTGGAAAAATGGTTTTTGAAACCATTTCAAATTTGAAAGACTTGGTTTAAATTCTACACTCAAACCTATCCTCATAAAAGGCAACAAACTTGGTTCATAAACAATCAAACTTTCAAATGGGGGTAGCCATTTGATTTAAATCTTGTTCACATAAAATCATAGCACCAAGTGCTTCTATTTTTCTGAAATGAGTTTGAAATTTGATTCCAATCTATATGCATGCATGAATGATATGCAAAATTTGAAATTATGATTTTAGGGATGTTACACTGTGGCTACAGATGGTTTCGTGGTATTTTGATCCGGTGCCTAGGGTTCCAGCATCATGGGCTTCTTATAGGCGAAGAGGTGAGGCAGGAGGCTGCCAGGGGGCCCACACCCTGCCTAGGCGCGGGCCCACCTAGGCCGCGCCTAGGGGGGTTATGCCACCCTGTGGCGCCCCTCCATATTGTACTCCGGCTTCGTGTTCCCCATGGTAAAATATTGACTTTGGCTTTTGACCCGTCCAATTCCGAGAATATTGATTTTGTGCCTTTCTGGAACCAAAAACAGAAGAAAACAGGCAACTGGCACTGTGGAAACTTGTTAATAGGTTATTACTAGAAAACATATAAAAACACCTCAAAGTGTGGACAAAGCAAAGTAGATAGTAAACAAGCATGGAGCATAAAAATTATAGATACGTTTCCGACGGATCAACTTACCTACTCGAGGATGAGCAGGAGTTAAGCTTGGGGATGCTTGATACGTCGTAAACGTATCTATAATTTTTTATGCTCCATGCTTGTTTTATATCATTTGTCTTATGTTTTTTCTACACTTTGTGGTATTTTTTATACATTTTTTTACTCTGGAACTAACCTATTGACAAGATGTTGCAGTGCCAGTTGCTTGTTTTATGCTGTTTTTGGTTTCAGAAAAGCTAAAAAATGAACATTCTCGGAATTGGACGGGACAAAAGCCAATCTGCCTATTTTCCCCGGAGCAATACGGAAACACGAAGCAGAGACAGAGGGGGACACCAGGGTGGGCACACCCTAGGGTGGCGCGCCCTACCCTAGGCCATGCCTCCACTAGGTGTTGGCCACCCTGGCGGCTACCGACATCCCCCTTTCGCCTATAAAAGCCTCCCGAATCAGAAACCCTATGAAAGGATCGTATGGGCACCTAGAGGGGGGGTGAATAGGTGCTACTTCAAATTTTCTTCTTTTTCAAATTAGGGTTTGACAAGAAAGGTAAATTATCTAGATTATGCAACTATGGTGAATTTACCTATATGTCAACCAAGCAATAACTATCATAACACTAAGCAAGAACAAGTAAGTAAAGTGCGGTACAGGATAGAAGTAACCAAAGGAGTGGACGCGGAGACACAAGGATTTGTTTCCCGTAGTTCCTTCCTTTTGAGGGGAAGTCCGTCTACGTTTGGAGAGGGGGTGGTTTCAAACCACCAACGCCACGAGAGGCCTCCCTTGTTCTACGATGAATCTCACCCCAACGGGATCGATCCACCTTCCACTATATCGGCAACCTTCGAGGTGGAAGCTGGCACCTTTACAACAAGTTCGGGGAACACATCCACAACTTAATTGGAGGCTCCCAAATACAAGCAAGCTGTCAAGACAAATCAAATACAATCTTGTAAGAACCAAATAAAAGTTAGGGTTTCCAAAGAAACACTAGAGCTTGGGGGCCCTCAAGTGAATGAGGGGGAAATGAAGATCTCTTTTGGTGAAGCTGTAGATCAAGGCCTCCTACTTCGATTCTCCAAAGATCAATGACTTTGGATGGTTGGATGGAGAGATCATGTAGATTTGGTGGCTCTAATGGAGTTAGTGTTCTTGAGCAGCTCGAGCAACTGGAGGAAGAAGATAAGGGTCCCTTTTTTTAGGCAACTCCCTCCACAAACCATTTTCTGACCGTTGTAGAAAATTCAGACCGGAGACTCCGGTCTGTAGACCGGAGACTCTGGTCTACACCGGAGATTTCGGCCAATCTCCGGACCAGCCTCCGGACCGCCCATCTGAATGACCCAGGCCATCCATGACCCAACAAGACCGCAGACTCCAGTCTTCCAACACCGGAGACTCCGGACTGAGCCAACACCGGAGACTCCGGGGTATCCTCCGTACCGGGCTCCGGACCCCCATATAGTATGTCCCAGCCCAGATTCTGAAGTCACCACCAGAGACAGATCCGGAAACTCCGGACCACACCGGAGACTCCGGTCTTTGTAGACCGGAGACTCCGGTCTAGAAATTCCATAATTGTGTCACATGAGTAGGGACTTTTCCCAAGTGTGAGGGTGCTTTTCACTTATCATAATACCAACCTGTGGACAGTGACAAACTGTAAAATGATCTACTTGTTAACGAACACCAAAAGTGATTATGACAATAAATGACCTTCAATCTCCCCCTTTTTGGTGTTCGATGACAACAAGTGATTTTGCATGGAATAAATATATATATATATATGGGGCTCCCCCTGACTATGTGCAATAAGATAATTAAGTAAATCATGCAAGGTAGATTTTATCAACGATAACACACATAAATCTCACATGAGTTACAATAGATAGTGCACACAAGCACATAGTCACACACATGAACAACAAATAACACACATGAAGTTGAAAGTTCGAATATGGCAAATGCAAATGAAAGCAGATAGTAGCAAATCCAAAGCCCAAACCCATGCAAAACAATGAGAATGTCTTCTCCCCCTTTGGCATCGAAACGCCGAAAAGGGGAAAAGACCTAAGCTAGCGCCCCAACAACTCAGTATTCATCGTCATCCTCGTCATCCTCGGCATCCTCATCCTCATCCTGGTCATCACCACCCTCATCATAGTCATCATCATCGTCTTCAGGGACAGCAGGACCTTTGTCGTGAGGGCGAGAAGAGGAGGTACCCTGGTACCCGAAACCGGAGGTGACATCAGCAAAAGTCTTCCAATCCACCAGGCTATCCTGTTGGGCATTTCATGCCCCAAATGAGAGGGTGTGGTTAGACTCTGTGGACTGCTGAGCACCATGCTCATCGTTGTATTCATCCTCACCTTCCTCATTATCCCCATAACATTGTTCCTTGATCTCCTTGAGGAGCTTCTCAATGCGACGATTGCTTTGGTAGGATGCATGCTGCTGCTTACGGATGTCAACATTCATGAAACAAAGGGTCCTCTCCCAAAAGCTGGCCTTCTTGACCCGCTCATGCACATAGTCTCGAGTCATAGTTGGCATAGGGGCATTGGAGGCATTCTTCCTCTAAACTCTAGGTGGGGAGGGAGCCCTCTCAGTCTCAATCTCCTCATCATCATCCCCATAGCGACGCCTCAGAGCAGGCCCCACACGCCCCTTCTGCTGCAGTGAGACCATAGTGTGCTCAGTGAGGTGAGGTGGTATGCCAAGTGGAGAATCATGCTCCAGGGAGTTGATGAGCCTCATAACCAAGGTGCATATGGAGGAGATTTCTTGTAAAGAATGGCATGGAACATCTCCTCAAAAATAAAATCCATCACATCAAGAGGTGCAGCATCTGCCTCTAGTCCAGCATTGTAGATCCGGTGAGTGTGGTACAGAAGGTTGACAAGCCCACCCCTAATCGCATCATCATTCCCAGCACTTGGTGCAATGGTATGACGAAAAATCCTCAGCATAAGGTTGTAGAGAGTCTTGAGTCCCTTGGACCCCCCCCCCACAACACCCTCGTCATACAGAGGTGCCAGCTTCAACTTGTTCTCACCCAGAGCTACAGAGTGCATACGCAGCCCAACGGGAGTGGATACTCCATGAAAGATCTCAAAGATGACGTTGGCAAAGTCATGGAATGTAGATGTGCAGCGAGTGGTACCAGACATCCAAACCATGGTCCTGTCTTGATCAGACCCAAATACAACTGTGGCATATAACTGCTGTACAAGGTGGACATTGTAGTCTTCACGCAGCTCCAACAAGTTATACAGTCCCAGCTTCTCACAGATCCACAAAGCATCATTGAAGTAGGGGCTGAGGCGCATCTGCTCAACACTCATGAACTTCTGAGGGCAGACGGGTAATTTGTTGAGAACACCATAGACATCCTTCATGAACACAGCATGTTCCTTCCTCCAGAAACGAGGGTCCTCACTGGTACGAGGAAGCGCATAGACATCTGTCTTTCTCAGCTCACGGTACTCTTCTTTTGACATTTTGGCCAAGGACTGAAGGTTGTCATATTTGGCCTTCTTGGCACGGTCCTCTCGTTCAGCCCTCTCCTGATCCCTCTTCAAGTAAGCTGCATCACGTGCGTGCTGTTTCCGGTTGGACGGAGGCATGATAAAATGACCCTGAGCTTCATCATAGCGAGGATTTCCCCTTTGGGACTTGGCCTTGGTACGACGAGGACGACTAGAACCATCACCTGTGAACAGCAGTGAGGTAGATAGCATGGAGATGAGTATATATGTCCCAACAATGCAGTACAAGAGGTTTGATGCAATTCTAGTCTATTTTGATTCACCCTACACCAGAGTCTCCGCACCTCAAACCGGAGTCTTCGGCCTGGACCGGAGTCTCCGGACCTAAGTCCGGAATCTCCGGTCAGGAGGCTTGGGCATGATATGGGGAGATGCTGGTGGGGGTGAATCTAGTAGATCGAGCAATGCAACAAGGCTAAAGTACTAAAGTGCTCGCAAACAAGTGATTCCAATGGACAAATCAACACCAATCCTCAAAAACACATCTAGAGATGAACCCTAGGAGAAAAGTTAGAGATAGCCAAAGTAGGCATGGGAGTTAATTTGGCAAAAGTGACCATTCACTTAATTTGTTTGTTTTGATTTATTTGTCTTTGGGAAAAGTGTGGGGATTGTTTAGATGATGTTTATTTCACATAAGAATCATTTTACAAGCAAAGAAACACACAATCATGGCAATTCAAAAGAATTCAAATTGGAGTGCATACACACATGCATGCTTTCATATTTTTATTTAGAAAAGTTTTTGTTAACCCTAATTTTGATGATTAGAGTTTGATGAGTCTAGTTCAATATTTTTGGGATGTTACAAACCTTCACCTCTTAAACAAAATCTCGTCCCGAGATTTGAAAAAGGACGAAAAAGATTACCTAGGATTTGAAGAGATCGGGAAACTCCGTCCTGATGTGATCTTGGCGCTCCCAGGTAGCTTCCTCTTCTGTGTGGTTGCTCCACTGAATTTTGAGAAACTTGATACTTCGGGTTCTAGTAGTTCGGAAAGCTTCTTCCAAAATACGGATGGGTACTTCAGGATAGGTCAGGTCATCGTTGATCTCTATGGTCCGATGATCGATATTCTTGAATACTTCAGTCTTCTCCGGGACTTCGAGACACTTGCGAAGTAATGAGATATGGAACACATTGTTCATGGCTGACATCTCCTCAGGTAGTTACAATTGATACGACACTTATCCTCGACGGTTCAGAATCTTGAAGGGGCCGATATATCTGGGGGCTAACTTTCCTGTGAGTTGGAAACACTGCATTCCCTTCAATGGCGACACTTTGAGATATACAAAATCTCCTATGTTGAAGGCGAGGTCTCGACGTCTCTTGTCGGCGTAACTCTTCTGTCGGGACTGGGCAGTCTTGAGGTGCTCAAGAATCTTGTGAACCTTCTCTTCTGCTTCTCGTAGGATATCGGGTCCGAAAATCTAACTCTGTCCTACTTCCGACCAGTTCAAAGGGGTGCGACACTTTCTTCCGTACATAAATTCAAATGGGTCCATTTGCAAACTAGCTTGATAACTATTGTTGTACGAAAATTCTGCAAATGACAGACAGTATTCCCACTGAGATCCATATTCTAACACACAGGCTCTCAACATGTCTTCGAATATTTGATTTACTCGCTCCGTTTGTCCGTCGGTCTGAGGGTGATAAGCGGTACTGAAATCTAGGCGGGTTCCTAAACCTTCTTGGACTTTCTTCCAGGATCTCGAGGTAAACTGAGTTCCTAGATCCGATACGATGTTCTTGGGGACTCCATGCAAACTAACGATTCTAGCGATGTATAACTCCGCTAGCTTCAAACTCTGATATGTGGTCTTGACGGGTAAGAAATGGGCGACTTTGGACAATCTGTCCACTATGACCCAGATAGAGTCATTTCCCCTACTAGAAGTAGGCAATCCGGTGATAAAGTCCATTCCAACGGAATCCCATTTCCATTCCGGAATCTGCAATGGTTGCAAAAATCTAGCGGGTCTTTGATGCCCGGCCTTGACTCGCTGACATATATCACACTTGGCGATATAGCTTCCGATTTCTCTCTTCATCTTATGCCACCAAAATTGCTCTTTCAAATCTTGATACATCTTAGTTCCTCTGGGGTGGATAGAATAAAGAGTATCATGAGCTTCCTTGAGAATAACTTCTTTCAACTCAGAATCTGCTGGTACACAAAGGTGTCCTTTGTACCACAGAACTCCTTCTTCGTCTTCGATAAATCTGGGTACTTTGCCTGTACCGATACGACGCTTGATTCCGTCAATACTAGAATTTCCTTTCTGCGCCTCTTTAATCTGGCTGATCAAAGTGGGTTGAAGTTCTAAGCTATCCAAAAATCCTTCACTCACTAATTCCATTCGAAATCTTCCATCTCTTTGTGCAAGCTTGGTTGCTCCGTAAAAATCATGAAGTTCAAGCGGCACGGCAATCTGCTAAGGGCATCTGCTACCACATTGGCTTTACCAGGGTGATAGTGAATGTCCAGATCGTAATCCTTGATTAGCTCAATCCATCTTCTCTGTCTCATATTCAGCTCCTTCTGAGTGAATATATACTTTAGGCTCTTGTGATCTGAATAAATCTCACAATGATTTCCCATCAGGTAATGCCTCCATGTCTTCAGGGCTAAAACTGCGGCTACAAGTTCGAGGTCATGGGTTGGGTAATTTTGGTCATGTTGTTTCAATTGTCGAGATAGATAAGAGATAACTTTGCCTTCTTGCATTAGCACACATTCGAGACCGATATTGGATGCATCACAATACATGTCGAAGGGCTTTGTAATATCCGGCATGATTAAGATTGGGGCTAAAATCAATCTCCTCTTGAGTTCTTGAAAACTCGCTTCACATTTGTCGGTCCATTCAAACTTCTTGTCCTTCTTCAGCAATTGGGTCATGGGTCTGGCGATACTCAAGAATCCTTCTACGAATTTGCGGTAATATCCCGCCAATCCGAGAAATGCACGAACTTGGGTTTGAGTGGTTGGGGCTTGCCAATCTTCGACATCTTTCACCTTTGCAGGGTCAACGACAATTCCTCTGGCTGAGACAATGTGGCCGAGGAATTCTACTTCCTGTAACCAGAATTCACATTTTCTAAACTTGGCATACAACTGATGCTCTCTAAGGGTTCCAAGAATGGTTCTTAGGTGTAGCTCATGTTCTTCTTCTGATTTGGAATAAATCAGAATGTCGTCGATGAAAACAACGACAAACTTATCCAGGAAGTCCATAAAAATCTTATTCATGAGATTCATGAAATAAGCGGGGGCATTGGTCAATCCAAAAGACATGACGGTATACTCGTATAATCCATATCGGGTGGTAAAGGCAGTCTTTGGAATATCCTCTGCGCGAATCTTAAGTTGATGATAGCCAGTCCTAAGATCAATCTTAGAAAACATTTTGGCATCGGTCAACTGATCAGGCAAATCTTCTATCTTGGGCAAGGGATACTTGTTCTTGATGGTGACATCATTCAACTTCCAATAATCCGTACACAAACGGTTACCTCCATCCTTCTTGTCCACAAATAAGACAGGTGATCTCCATGGTGACGCAATTGGTTGAATTAATCCAATTTCCAACATGGAATCCAGTTTCTTCTTCAGTTCTGCAAGTTCAGATGGGTTCATACTATAGGGTCTCTGGGCTATGGGTCCTGTTCCGGGGATTAGTTCAATGATAAACTCGATATCCCGATCTTGGGGCATACCGGGCAAAACATCTGGAAATACATCGGGGTATTCACCGACTATCCGGACTTGGTCAATGGTAGGTTGGGCTATACTCTTGTTGCACTTGAATTGACGAGGTAAGGTTTCAGATATATGCTCGACTGATATTCCGGCTGTACTGGTCATGGTGATGGCTTTCTTGGCACAGTCAAATTAATCCTTTATATTTGGACATCCAATCCATTCCTAATACTACTTCCAAACCTTTAGTTCCGAGTACTATCAGATTAGCATAAAAATCTATGCCATGGATTCCGATAGGGACGGCTTTGCAAATTTTCCTAGCCTTGGTGGTTGATCCAGGGATTTGAATTATCATAACATGCTTCAGTTTGGTTGGTTGAATTTTACTAGTGCATGCAAATTCTTCGGTGAAAAATGAATGCGATGCACCCGAACCAAACAACACTCTTGCAAGTACTGAATTAACAGAAAACATACCCAGCACGACGTCTGGTGCTTCCTGAGCTTCTTCAGCATGCATGATAAAAAGACGGCCGTTGCGGTTGAGCGAATTCCCTGGGGCAAATCTTCTTCCGGGCTGAACACGACGCTACTGCTGAGCTGGGGCATTAGCATTGGGGGCTGTGGCATTCTTCTTGTTGGGGCACTCGTTAGAGTAGTGACCCTTATTTCCACAGTCATAACAAGTCACTTGCGACTTGTCCTTTGCTGCAACAGGCACAGCATTGCTTCCAGTCCTCGGGGCAGTGTTGGTGTTGGCGGTAGCATTGTTGTTGTTGAACTTAGGTGGGGCACGGTTGAAATTGTTAGAGTTGCCGGGGTTGTTGTGATTTCCTCCGGGCCTTGGGTTTCCACGGTTGGGATAGGTGGGACGGTTCATCGGGGGTCTGTTGGTTCTCGGGTCAAATCCTGGAGATGGGTTAGGGCGGTACTTTGGGGTCTGATGGGTTCCTGGTTGATGCATCATGCGACGCTTGCGGTACTCATTGGCTTGGTTGATATTTCCTTCCATCTGGATGGCAGAGTCGACTAGGGCTTCAATATCTGCAAAGGGGATATTGACTAACACAGTCTGCATCTCATCATGCAGACCATTCAGGAATCTTTCTTTCTTCTTGGCTTCGGTGTCGATCTCATCCGGGGCATACCTATCTAATGACAAGAATTTGTCACAGTATTCCACTACGGTCATCCTTCCTTGCTTCAGTTCTCTGAACTCATCTCTCATTCTCTTGATCAAACCCGGTGGCACATGGGATCTGCTGAACTTGACCTTGAATTCCTCCCAGGTCATCATCTGTCCTCCGGTCATTGCATGAACGCTATTCCACCATGCTCTGGAATCTCCGGCTATATAGTGGGTGGCGAACAAAACTTTCTCGTTAGCTTCCACTCTGGCGACTTCTAGGTTATTTTCCATGGTTTGCAGCCAATCGTCGGCATCTAGGGGCTCTTCCGACTTAGTGAAAACAGGTGGGTTGGTGGTCTGGAAATTCTTGAGCTTAGATCCATGGTTGTCCTGGTTTCCGTGGCCTTGATTGTTGTGGGCTAGCTGAGCTATCTGCTGAAGGGTGGCTAGGTTGGCTTGACGTTCGGCTCTTTCAGCTTCGCGGTCAGAAACCAACATTTGTAGGATCTGCAACATCGGGTCCGGGGATGAACCACTTCCTCCGCGTGGCATCTGAAGATTGAGATAGATCATGAGAAAAGAGGGAAATTTCTAAGGTTCTGGGACTTTGAAAAGTTTTTAAAGTTTGACTCAGATTTTCTAGCAACTTGGTTTTCATTCATTCATAGCACACGATACAAACACACACCACAAAACAGAAAAAAGATGGGTTTAAGAACCATTCTGGAAACTACGATACAGTGGGACCGAATACAACTCACTACGCTAGTGCTCAGGTGCTACTACTCCTCGGAGTCGGTGTAGTCGTCATCCTCATCATCCTCATCGTCATTGATGAAGGCGAAATCCTCCTCATCGGTGAAGAAATCCATAGCCTGATCCTCCAGGAAATCATCATCATCGCTGAGATAAGAGTAGGGGTCTCCACGAAGATCCTCTCCGGCATTCTCCCTTTCCTCCAACTGCATGTCTCTCTTGTGGATGGTTTCCTCCAAAGACGAGATACGGTGGCGAAGATGGGCAATGATGCGCTCCTTCTTATCGAGCTAACGGCGACGAGACTTGCGATCCTTCGCTAGCATGGCGATGGTCTGATCCTTTGTATTGATGATGGCGGACTTATGGTTGGGGTAGTCACGGCAATTATCCAACTCCTACTGACAATCGTACATCATGAAGCTAAGGTGGTCCAACTGAGTCTGCAGCTCGTGGTGGTATGGGGCTTCCAGTGGCTGTCCATTAGCATCACACCTTGGACAAAATTCAAAGCGGGTACCCTTAATCTGGTTGATAATCTGCCCACACTGACGGGCAAGAGCTTCCTGCATGGCCCTGGCAAGTCCATCGAGCCAGTTGTTCTCTCTTAAGGTGAATTAAATTCCCTCGGCAGTGGGAGGTTCAATCTTTCCTCGGATAATTGCAACAATTAGCCACTGCAGATCTTCTCCTCCTTGATCATTGATCTGAGCTCCGAAGATCTCGGGGTGCGGACGTTCCAGAAGTTCCGAAAGCTGGTCCAATCCCTCTCAAAGATAAGGTCTCCGCCATTTCCCAACTGGTAAAACTTGTTGTACTTCACGTCCATCTATAAGAATATAGGATGAGTAAGTTAGTAGACTGATCAAGTGTGTCAAATTTTATGTATTTTGCAAGAGTTTTTGAGGAACCTGAATTTTTGTAAAAGAATCAAGGTGATAAGAATGGGAATAAGTTTTTGTAAATATTTGTTTCCTTTGGTTTTGAAACTAAGTTTTTGATTCAAATGTCCAGTCTAACTAGGGTCTCCTATGGTCAGGATGGCTCTGATACCAACTTGTCAACACCCGGATTTTTAATCCCAGATGCCTGTTATGCCATACATCACAATCCCAGGATTACCATTTTTGCGAGACATAACAGATTTGGATACCACAGTACATCATCCATTACAAACCATACATAAGGTCTTACATAAATAAGGATCTCATGATCCAGTTCTTAACACAACTCAAGCAGCGGAATACGTAATAATAACGGTAGCATAGGCGAAGCTCCATCTTCGGGGTCACAGGCAATGCTGACGATGGGAGATGATCCTAGTTGTCGTAACCTTCCTGGGGTCCATCATCCTGGTACTCCTCTTCATAGTCTGGCCATGGGAATAGCCAGGGACAAAGCCATGAGTACTCTTTAAGTACTCGCAAACTAATACTAACAGGTGAAGGGGGTTTTTGTAGTAGGACACTAAGCTTTAGGGTTATTTTGCAAAAAGCCAGATTTACATCTACTAAGTTCAGAAATGAAGAAAGCTGGTTGAAGTTTTATAACACCTAAGGGGGAACTTGTATTTCATATCACAACTCTGTTGTGTTCAAGTCAAAATCTCAATCCATTTCACAAGTCATTTTAAAAACATCTGACGGGGGAACAGTATGGCCACTCCAACTGTCCATAATCGCGGACGCAGCTATTCGAATAGTTTGACACTCTGCAGAGATTGTACACTTTCACCACAACATTCGATACATCCGTCAGGAACAAATCCTGAATTCACCATAATCAGTATGCGGATAATCAATCCTAACCTTTCAATTACACACCCTAGTATAAGCACCTCGCTTGTGAGTTTGGCCTCCCAACCATGACCAACTGTCATCTTGGGTACTGCACAGGTGGACAATCTTCACAAGGTAGCCTCAGCTCAGACCTTGGCCGTGAGGGAACTAATACTAAGGTATATAAGTTTCCAGTCAAGCCCTACCCAATTCTCGGGTATTGTGGTTGTACGGTAAAATTGGAATGGTATCGCATCCAGACAACCATCAGTTTTATAAAGGGCTAAGGCTCATGCCTCAACATTTTCATCACCAAAATCATCTGGGGTTTGGAAACACATGTCAAAACATCTCAATAGAACGATCCATCATTCCAAGGTTTTCATAACCATTTTTCCACCAAGTATTCCCATCTAAAGTTGATCAAGTTTTATGCTTAGCACTAGCATCTACAAGTGGGGGTAAGTACTAAAGAGGGGTGGTAAACTAGTGGAATTTTATTAAGTTCAATCTCATGCCTTAGGATGACATAAAGATTATCTAGCTTAGGCCAAGTTTTATGCTCTTTATGCAACCTTCAATGATCTTTCGAGAATCTACAATTCACTTAAGTAAGCTCTAAGTACTAGCTTTGATAAAGAAATAAAGTATCAAGCTTGCAAGTAAAACTAGGATTGGTTTATCAAGTGGGTATGGTCATATATGCTTAAAGCATATAGTTGGTATGGTAACAAGCAAGTATTTGCTTGCATAAGTCAACTTGATTAATAAGGCTGGCTAAACTAGAGAATCTTGCAAGTGTTAGCTTGCAAGTATTGGCTTGCCTTGTGCAGAGCAGTGCTTGAAGTTCTCCTCGGCTTCTTCTTCGTAGTATCCTCCTTCCTCCTCGTATCCTTGGTCGGTACTAGCGTCTATAAATAAATATGAGGTACACAATCACCAAACAGTACTTAACTACTTGCAATCATCACAAAAAAGGGTCCTATAGATGATCTAGCATCATCTCTAACATTACAAGATTAAAGCTTGGTTTAATTTCTTTTATTTTTAAAAAAGTAATTTCTACTCATTGAAAAACTACTTAAGATTTAATATTCTCTAAACCAAACATGGGATCATGTTGACACATGTCATCACCACACATTTCAGTACATGGGAATGTGATTTAAACTGGTGTCACAATTTAATAAGATTTATTTTTTTTATTTTAAATAAAATAAGTGACTAGAAATGCCTATGTGGCATCCTTTTATTACTTGAACATTATTTCTGTAAGTAAACCCATATGTTTTTATATATTCTAAAAGGTATGATCAAATGTGATTTTTGAGAGTTGGAATCAACTCAAAAGCTATTATGGTTTAAATTTTAAAAATGTTTGAATGCAGAAAAGGTTCTGCCTTGTTATTTTTACCAAGGGTGATCTACAGATCCAAATGATTTGAATCCAATGGGCTTGGATTCATCATTTCCAGACCTTTCTAACAAAATTGGTTTGATTCAATTTGGTTCACTGAATCGAGCTGGGTTGCTTTTTGAAACTAGGTATAGAACTGTGTTTGAATGAAATGGAAAAATCCAAATACAAACGACTGGGCTGCGTGGGAAACGATAATGGGCCGGCCTGCTACGCACAGCGCTTACGCGGGCTACTTAAGTGGCTGTCCCCATGCGTCAGTGAGACGGGGGGTGCGAAGCGGTACGGGGCAACATGGTGCGTTGGATCTAGTTCTAACCCAACGGCTCTGGTTCATCGTCCACGTCGGGCAGCGCCGACAAGACAGAACCCTAACGCAGCAGGTGGGGGTCGTCGGGGGCTCACCGGGGCTCAGGCGAGGGTCGGCGAGGCGGGCGAATGACGAAGTCGATGACGGCGAACCTCCTGGTACTGGCAGCTTCTCATGGGGCGGCTCCAATCGCTGGCTCCCTTCTTCTCCAGCAGCGGCGGGCTCTGGCCAAATTCCAGCGATGCGCTGCTCGCCTTGCTTCGGGACTGAGGCGGGGTGGTTCTGGGTGAGAGGAGAGTGGAATTGTGTGATGAATTAGAGCGGGGGAGGCATCTATTTATAGTCTCGACGGTGAGACCGAACAGAATGGGCAGGCGACGGTGGCGACATGGTTACGGGCTGCTAGAGGCATGGCCGAGGGTGGCGATCGATCGGTGGTCTCCTGGCTATGCTCTATGGCTTTAATGCGTCTGTAGGGGCGGTGGCAAACGGTCTGGAACGCTCGACGTTCTGCACGGAAGAGGCGGCGTCTTCGACGGCGAGCAGTGGCTACGGGGCACGGGCGGTGAAATGGGCATGTCTGGCGTGTTCCTGGGACGGTGGGGAGCATGTTGGCGGACGGCGAGGGATCGAGGTGGTCGGGTTGCGTGGGAACGGTGCGTGATCTGCGGCGCACGTCGGCATGGTCGACAGCGGCACGGGCGTGGCGTTCCTGGCGGTTATGGGTATTGTCTGTGAGGCAGGGCTGGTCGAGAGGGGGCGGTGAGGAATGGGCTACCTCCCAGACATGCTGGCTAGGCTTGGTGCTTCTCCTAGCTTGCTGTCGACATGTGGGTGGCATGGGTGCACTCGACTGTTCAACATTGATGACATTGGCGAGCTCACAGTGGTGCTAGTGATTAGTTAAGTTTGTTAGATGATCTACTAATGCTAGTGGTGTCCAGAGAGGGAACAAATTAGGCCAAAATCACTGCACACTATAGTGTTTGTGATTTTGTTGATTTGAATCTGTAAGGTGTTTGATGAAATGGCCGCATGAATTCAAGTTTTGAATTTTGAAAATATTTTTGGTGGGTGTGCTAGGCATGTGCTGGTTAGTCTGTAGATGCTTGGGTTTTGAAAGTTGAGCTTGTTTGAGTGGTTTTTTAAAAAGTGGGATCTTCCCATATGATATAGATTCAATTTTGAACTGTCATTTAAACTATGCATTTGAATGTTTCTTGATGATCACAAGGTGGGCCTTGATACTTTTTTATGAGTACTATCAAGGGGTGCAAAGATCCAAACAATTTTCTGTTGAGTTCTGAAAGTTAGAGATAGCCAAAGTAGGCATGGGAGTTAATTTGGAAAAAGTGACCATTCACTTAATTTGTTTGTTTTTATTTATTTGTCTTTGGGAAAAGTGTGGGGATTGTTTATATGATGTTTATTTCACCTAAGAATCATTTTACAAGCAAAGAAACACACAATCATGGCAATTCAAAAGAATTCAAATTGGAGTGCATACACACATGCATGCTTTCATATTTTTATTTAGAAAAGTTTTTGTTAACCCTAATTTTGATGATTAGAGTTTGATGAGTATAGTTCAATATTTTTGGGATGTTACAGTTTTGAAAGAAAACCTGAGATTTTTATTGATGAAGAAGGGATGCCTTGGGCATCTCCAAGCTTTGACGCTTGTACCTCTTGAATATTTCTTGGGGTTACACGGGGTGGAATCCCCAACCTTGAGCTTTTGTCCATTCTTCATCTCATCACATCATCCTTTCCCTACACTTGAAAATTTCCTTCATACAAAACTTCACACAATCTTCATTAGCAACATTAGTGCATTCAAGATAATAAATCTTTGGTTTTAGTTTCAACACAACAAAACTTTCATTACAAACACAAGATACTATAGCAATTCCTTTAAAAAGCTCAAGTGATCAAGAAGAACTCAAAAAGAAACCGATAAAGAGGCAAATGCAAATAATGGCAGAAATCTGTCAAAACAGACCAGCAGGTAAAAATTGATTTTTTCTAAGACCTTCTGTTGCTCAAATAGAAAAGTGCTAAACTAAAGAAAGTTAGATAACAATCTGACATACAGGAATGTTTCACTAATTTTTACAGTGAAGCACAAAAATCTGTTTCGAGACAACAACTTCCTCAAATCTTATTTCTCTCTCATTAGAGGTTATTTTTAGCAAAAACAATCAAACAAAAAGGATAAGGAGATGTTATTATAGAAGGAATAACTTTCAAGACTCAAGAAAACTATTGGGTTATATCCCAAGAAGTACTTTTGTTTAACGCCTTTAAGTTAGGCATGATAGTTTGAGAAAATGCTCATATAAGAAATATGAATTGAAGTAAAAGAGAGCATCAAGAAGAAAATTTAAAACACATTTAAGTCTAACCCACTTCCTATACATATAAATATTGTAAAGAAACTAGCACAATGCCCGTGTGTTGCTGCGGAAGAGCGATTTGAGTATACTCGGCTTGGAACCACGAAGATATATCTTAGGTCCATTACCGAAACTCATCATTAAGCTCACATATCACAAAATGATATTAAGAGGAATGATTTTGATTGCTTTGGGCATAATGGGGGGAGGGATGGTCCAATTAATTAGGACCGCACTCCCCCTATATCCATGCCTACACCTAAACCAAATATGGGTCGAAACATTTGTGAGAATGCAAGGAAATCAAGTCAAGCTCCTTGAATCTACGACATTTAGTTCATTCCTCAAATAGAAAAACCTTGCTTCATCAAGTGGCTTCGTGAAGCTATCTGCAAGTTGATCTTTGGTTGACACATATGATAGATCAATATCACCTCGAGCAACATGATCTCTAATGAAGTGATGGCGAATCTCAATATGCTTTGTCCTTGTGTGATCCACCGGGTTGTAGGCAATCTTGATGGCACTTTCATGGTCACATAGAAGAGGCACTTTGTCACAATGGACACCGTATTCCTTTAAAGTTTGCCTCATCCATAGCAATTGGGTGCAAGCACTAGCAGTTGCCACATACTCGGCTTCAGCGGTGGAGAGAGATATACAATTTTGCTTCTTAGAAGACCAACATACCAAGGACCTACAAAGGAATTGGCAAGCCCCGGATGTTGATTTTCTATCATCCTTATCACCCGCCCAATCCGAATCCGTGTATCCACAAAGAGAAAATGTTGAGCCTCTTGGATACCAAAGACCATAAAATGGGGTATGAACTAAATATCGAAAGATTCTCTTGACCGCCATTAAATGGCTTTCTTTAGGAGACGCTTGATATCTTGCACACACACCTACACTCAACACAATATCGGGTCTAGATGCACAAAGGTAAAGCAAAGAACCAATCATAGACCGGTATACCTTTTGATCCACATCTTTACCATTTGGATTTTGTTCTAGATGAGTCTTTGTAGCCATGGGAGTAGGAGCTCCATTTAAATCTTGCATTTTGAATCTATTGAGCATATCTTGAGTATACTTGGCTTGATTGAAGAATGTCCCTCCTCTAACTTGCTTGATCTCAAAGCCACGAAATACTCTCAACTCCCCCCATCAAGGACATCCGGAACCTACTAGACATAAGCTTTGAGAATTCATCATTAAACGCTTTGTTATATGAGCCAAAGATAATATCATCAACATATATTTGGCATACAAAAAGCTCCCCATTGACTTTCTTAGTAAAAATAGTGGGATCGATTTTCCCAACCTCAAATCCACGGTCAAACAATAACTCTCTAAGGTGCTCATACCACGTGCGTGGGGCTTGCTTGAGCCCAAAGAGCGCCTTATCAAGTTTGTAGACATGGTTTGGGAAGTTGGGGTCCTCAAATCCCGGGGGTTGCTTAACATATACCAACTCATTTAGTGGACCATAAATAAATGCACTCTCTACATCCATTTGCTACAACTTGAAGTTATGATGTGCCGCATAAGCAAGAAGGATACGAATGGACTCAAGGCGAGCCACGAGTGCATAAGTCTCTCCATAGTCAATGCCTTCAATTTGAGAGTACCCTTGTGCAACCAATCTAGCCTTGTTCCTTACTATAATTCCATGCTCATCTTGCTTGTTCTTGAATATCCAGTTTGTTCCAATAACATTGCGGCAATCCTTTGGCTTCTCAACTAACTTCCATGCTTTTTTTCTCTCAAAGTTGTTGAGCTCTTTGTGCATAGCTTATAACCAATCCGAATCTTCAAGAGCTTCCCACAGTTTATTTGGTTCAATCATGGAGATGTGTGCTTGGTGTTCACTGAACCTCTTCAATTGTGCTCTTGCGGAAATGCCTTTCCTTAGGTCACCAACTACATTTTGTAGAGAGTGGTCTCTTAATTCCAACATTCTTTCCTTTCTAGCTTTGCGACGAGCGTGGATCTCCGTGTTGTTTCTTGGGGGACCCTCTTCATCATTTTGGTCCTTGTCTTGACCATCAACTTGACCGTGATCATCATCGAAATCATTCTCTTCATTGAGAGGCAAAGATTGACCTTGGTCTTGATCAAGTGCTATTCTAGCATCATTTTGAGCTTGTCTCAAAGAAGTTTGTACGGATCTTCCTTGAGTAATTGACTTGGCACCACTTGACATCCTGGAGAATGAATCAAGCCCCCCTTGACTAGAGTTGTCACTATGATCATCATGTTGAGGGTCCACATCTTGTCTTTGGCTTGAGTCATTGCCGTCCTCGGTGGATGGAGCTTGTTGATGTTGTGAAGATGAGGGCTCCACTTGAGTGGAGCATAGTTCTTCTCGATCCGTCATAAGGGGTTCCTCAACGGGGCGGATATATCCCACACCCATTCTTCCTATGGCATCCTGAGGCATTTCATCATCTGCATCACAAGCATCAACACGCCCCCCTTGGGGACCATCATATTCTTAGAAGGTCACACTACAAGATTCTATGACGGCTCCGGAGAGCTTATCATAGATTCTATAAGTGTGAGATTCGAGACCATAGCCAACAAAAATACCCTCTAATGCTTTAGACTCGAATTTGGACAAACGAACACCTTTTATGAGATAGAAACACTTACAACCGAACACCCGGAAGTAAGATATGTTGGGCTTGTTACCGGTAAGTATTTCATATGGAGTCTTGTTGATTTCTTTGTGGAGGTAGAGCCGGTTTGAAGCATGGCAAGCGGTGGAGATGGCTTCGGACCAAAAGTTGTATGGAGATTTAAACTCTGCCAACATGGTCCTAGCCATCTCAATAAGAGTCCGGTTCTTCCTTTCGGCCACACCATTTTGTTGAGGGGTGTATGCAGCAGAATATTGATGTTTTAACCCCTCATCACTAAGGAAATCATTCAAGGTGTATTTCTTGAACTCGGTGCCGTTGTCACTTATTATAATCAACACGGGAACATTTTATTGCCATTGAACCAAGTTGATGAAGTCGATGAAGGTATTTTGTGTCTCACTCTTCAACTTGAAGAAATAAACCCAAGAGTATCTTGAAAAGTCATCAACAATCACCAAGCAATATTTCTTCCCACCAAGACTTGCATGAGATGGAGGAACAAAGAGGTCCACATGGAGGAGCTCCAAGATCTTGGTTGACTTGATGAGATTCTTAGGCTTGTGAGGAGCATCATGCATATTCCCTAGAACACATGCCCTACAAACACAATCTTTGGCAAAGGAAACATTTTCTTTTAGTCCAACAATATGGCCCTCCTTGCGGAGACTTTGCAAAGTTCTCATATTGACATGGGCTAGTCGGCGATGCCATAACCAACCCACATTAGCCTTTCCGAATACGCACATCGCACTTGTAGTGGCTTGCCCCGAAAAGTCCACCACATACAAGTCATGTTCGACGTACCCAACGAAAGCGACCTTGAGGGACTTGCTCCACATGAGGACCACAATATCATCATATATAAAGACGGCAAAGCCCATCTTTCCAAGAGCATAGACTGAAAGTAAATTGTAACCAAGGGTCTCTACAAGCATGACGTTCACGAGTGTAATGTCGTGAGCAACCACTACCTTGCCGAAACCCATTACCTTAGACTTTGACTTGTCGGCATATGTAACAGATATTTGATCATCATTTGGCCTTAGATCTTGGACAATATAAGAGC
This sequence comes from Avena atlantica, assembly GCA_910589765.1. NCBI lineage: Eukaryota > Viridiplantae > Streptophyta > Magnoliopsida > Poales > Poaceae > Avena > Avena atlantica. The sequence continues at coordinate 125,930,605 of OU342739.1, forward strand.
TTCCGGTCATATGACTTGTGCAACCACTATCAAGCACCCACTTTGACCCTCCGGAAGCATATGTCTACAAAAGATCAAGCTAATTTTTTAGGTTCCCATTTTTCAATGGGTCCTCTTTTGTTAGCAACAAGGGTCTTGGGAACCCAAATAGACCAAGCAATATAACCATCATATGGGCCAACATATTGAGCATACACATCACCATAATAATCACGCATTAGAACATAGTGAGGGTTAGCACTTCCCGCAAAGTCATCATGAGACATAGTTTTACCACTTGTGGTCTTATTATCCACAATGGCCTTGTTGGTCTCTTGTGTGGGTTTGGCCTTCTTCTTGTTGTTGTTCTTCTTCTTAGTTTTGGAGACAAAACCAATGCCCCCTTTATCACCACTAGGCCTTTGCTTACTCAAAAGATCATGAATGGACTTGTTGCCTTGTGGAAATGTGGCCTTGGCTAGCTCCCCCTTAAACCTAGCATTTTCTTCAAGAATAGTTGTACTACTATATGGAATGAAGTTACTAGGTGAAGGAATATTGGCCAATTGAGTTTAAAGTGTTTCATGGGACTTTGTGAGTGACAAGAGTTCACTTTCCAAAGCCTTGTGAGACTTGTTAAGCAAACTAAAGTCCTCGACAAGTTTTTCATGAACCGCACCAAACTCAATCTTGTCCTTTTTAGCACTTTTGTATTTAGCAATAGCATGATCACGCTCTTTGATGAGTTTATTAACAATAATGTCATTGGCCTCATCAAGACCTTCAAGTTTTAATTCAAGTGACATCCTAGTTTCTTGTTCTTCTTCTAGAGCATTGTTTAAAGCTTGTAGCTCAATCATGTGTGCATGCCCAAGTTTACATATTACATCTAGGAGCTCTTGTGTGTGGGAAATTTGATCTAAGATGTTACCAAAATGTATCTTAGCATCCCCTTGTAGGTTAGTCATAAACTCATCTAAAGCAATTAATTCCCTTTTAACATCAAGAGTCATCTCATCATCAATTTCATCATTAGCTAAAGGAGTGGAGTGAGATGATGAGGATACCTTCGTTCCCCTTGCCATAAGGCAAGTGACGTTCTTGACGGGAGAATTCTCATTTGGAGAATCGAAGAGTGAGAATGTCGGAGTAGAAGTAGTGGCTAGAGCCACCACACCATTAGATGTTTCCTCTTCCTCATCTCATCATCTTCATTGTCGGAGGAGTATTCTTCATGAGTGATCAAGACAATTTCTCCCAACTTCTTGATGGGATTCTTCTTGATGAAGGGTTTCTTGTAAGGTGCTTTGAGAGTCTTCTTCAACACAAGCTTACCCCCATGATCTTCTCTTCTCATAGGGGCAACTTGCCACAAAGTGATAGCGGTCACCACAATTGAAGCAAGTTCTCAATCTAGTAGTATTTTCTATTTTCCCATTTGGGTTGCTTCTTCGTTGCATTTCCATCTTGGCCTTGGCGGGATTCTTCCAAAAGTTCTTTGCATAGAAGGCCATATATTGACTATGAGCAATCTTGACTTCATCGGGGTGGTCCATGGAGAGGCCTTCATCACTATCATCTTCATCCCCATGGTCCACAACTTTGGCCTTCAAAGCAACATTGACAATGTTGCTCATACCAAGGGCACGAGCACGGGCATCTTTGGAATTCTTGGCGACAACTTTGAAAGCGGTCATCTCTTGCATAACTTCATTGGAGGTCATGAGAAGGTAGTTGTGTCTTCCTTGAAGGATCTTCAAGTCGGTAGGCTCAAAGGGCATGAGTGCACTCACATATTTCCTTTTTATCCACGCATCATCCACATGTGAGGCACCCACGTTTCTAAAAGCGGTGGCGGTGGTCTTGAGCCTTCGGTACATGTCCTCATGATCTTCACCTTCCATCATGTAGAAGCCTTCGGCTTCATTGCTTAGAGCATCATACCGGTTCCTCCCCATACTCTCATTTCCAACAAACAATACAGTGAGGGCATCCCAAGTTTCCTTGGCAATGCTAAAGTGCTCAATGTGTGGGTAATCCTTTGTACTCAATCCTTGTTGAATCATATGCAAGGCAGTGGCATTGAGTTGACTATTGACAACCTCTCTTCTTGTCAAGTTGTTTGGATCCCCAATAAAGAGTCCATGCTCGATGATGTTCCATAGTTCAATGCAAGAGCTACGCATATGAGTTCTCATTAGTGATTGCCATTGAGCAAAAGTAGCAGATTATTAAAGCTTAGGTGGGTCACCTCTATTGTATATATGAGGGTAAGGGATTGGAGGGTCGGGAGAGTACCATGAATCACGGTGCTCACCCTTCCCCCATCATTTTGTGTGGAGGAATTAGTGTTGTCTTGTTTACCCCTTACCATCATATCCTCGGGGGATACCAGAGTATTCCCTTTAGGTAAAACGGATGGAGGATCCTCTTGAGGAGAGGGGGATGATGAGCCATCTTTGTCTTTTAGAAGTTGCTCAAGCATCTTCTTGACTTCGTTGACCAAGGAAGAGCTCAATCTTGTTTCCAAGTTTTTGAGATCTTCCATGGTCATCGTGGTAGGCTCACCATCACCATCCCCTTCGCGGCTAACCATATTCTCTTAGGCGGTAAAGCCCAATTAAAGAGCCGAGGCTCTGATACCAATTGAAAGGATCGTATGGGCACCTAGAGGGGGGGTGAATAGGTGCTACTTCAAATTTTCTTCTTTTTCAAATTAGGGTTTGACAAGAAAGGTAAATTCTCTAGATTATGCAACTATGGTGAATTTACCTATATGTCAACCAAGAAATAACTATCACAACACTAAGCAAGAACAAGTAAGTAAAGTGCGGTAAAGGATAGAAGTAACCAAAGGAGTGGACGCGGAGGAACAAGGATTTGTTTCCTGTAGTTCCTTCCTTTTGAGGGGAAGTACGTCTACGTTTGGAGAGGGGGTGGTTTCAAACCACCAACGCCACGAGAGGCCTCCCTTGTTATCCGATGAATCTCACCCCAATGGGATCGATCCACCTTCCACTATATCGGCAACCTTCGAGGTGGAAGCTGGCACCTTTACAACAAGTTCGGGGAACACATCCACAACTTAATTGGAGGCTCCCAAATACAAGCAAGGTGTCAAGACAAATCAAAGACAAGCTTGTAAGAACCAAATCAAAGTTAGGGTTTCCAAAGAAACACTAGAGCTTGGGGGCCCTCAAGTGAATGAGGGGGAAATGAAGATCTCTCTTGGTGAAGCTGTAGATCAAGGCCTCCTCCTTCAATTCTCCAAAGATCAATGACTTTGGATGGTTGGATGGAGAGATCTTGTAGATTTGGTGGATCTAATGGAGTTGGTGTTCTTGAGAAGCTCGAGCAACTGGAGGAAGAAGATAAGGGTCCCTTTTTATAGGCAGCTCCCTCCATGAACCGTTTTCTGACCGTTGTAGAAAAGTCAGACCGGAGACTCCGGCCTACACCGGAGATTACGACCAATCTCCGGACCAGCCTATGGGCCGCCCATCTGAATGACCCAGGCCATCCATGACCCAACAAGATAGGAGACCCCGGTCTTCCAACACCGGAGACTCCGGACTGAGCCAACACCAGAGACTCCGGGGTATCGTCCGGACCGGGCTCCGGACCCCCATAAAGTATGTTCCAGCCCAGATTCTGAAGTCACCACCGGAGACAGATCCGGAAACTCCGGACCACACCGGAGACTCCGGTCTTTGTAGACCGGAGACTCCGGTCTGGAAATTCCAGAACTGTGTCACATGAGTAGGGACTTTTTCCAAGTGTGAGGGTGCTTTTCACTTATCATAATACCAACCTATGGATAGTGACAAACTGTAAAATGATCTACTTGTTGTTAATGAACACCAAAAGTGATTATGACAATAAATGCCCTTTCACCCTAAAACATCTAGGAGAAAGCCACGAAAAGTGTCGCAGCGCCGCCGCCACCGAAGGGGAGATTCGAGGTATAGAAGTCTTTGTTCCGGCACCCTGTCGGGACGAGGAATTTCCCCCGGATTCATCTCCATCTATCTCCACCACCATCTCCATCGTCTTTGTTGATTCCCATGATGAGGAGGGAGTAGTTATTCCTCGAGGCTAAGGGCTCTACCGGTAGCTATGTGTTCATCTCTTTCTCTATGCGTGATCTTATTGTGGTCATGAGCTTTGTAATCAAGTAGACCAATGATACGTTGGAAACGTATCTATAATTTTTGATGCTCCATGCTTGTTTAGTATCTACTTTGCTTTACTTGTCCACACTTTGAGGTGCTTTTTACATGTTTTCTGGTACTAACCTATTAACAAGTTGCAACAGTGCCAGATGCCTGTTTTCTGTTGTTTTTGGTTTCAGAAAAGTTAGTAAAGAAATATTCTCGGAATTGGACAGGACAAAGGACAAAGTCAATTACTTTCCGTGGGGAACAAGAAGTCCAGAGGAGAGCCCGATGGGCCAGACACCCCCAGGCGCGGGTGGGCCCTAGCCCACGCCTAGCTAGGGTTTGGCCGCCCTGGCGGCCGCCTCGGTCTCCCCCTTCGCCTATAATAAGCCCCCGATGCAGAAACTCTCAGTATCCGATCAGAAATCCACGAAACCGTCTATAGCCACTGCCACCATTGTTCCTAGATAGGGGGGATCTAAAATTCTTCCCCGGCACCCTGCCAGAGGGGAGATCATACCAGAGGCCTTATCTCCGGTATGATTCGTGAGTAGTTCCACCTTGGACTATGGGTCCATGTAGTAGCTAGATGGTTGTATCTCCTCCTTTGTGCTTTCATGTATAGATCTTGTGAGCTCCGTTCATGATCAAGATCTAATCTATTTGTAATCACGCATGTTGTGTTTGCGGGGATCCGATGGATATTGAGATTATTATGTTGGTTTGATTAATGGTTTTATCTTTATGATTCTATCATGTCTGTATTGTTTGTGATCTTGTATGCTCTTCGTTGCTAGCGGTTATCTTGGCCAAGTAGTTGCTAGTGACTCCAAGAGGGAGTATTTATGCTCGATAGTGGGTTCATGCCTCTAGTTTCCAAGGGAAGTGACAATAATCTCTTCGGTTGTAGATGTGTTGTTGCTACTAGGGAGAAAACAACGGTCTCTTGTTCATGGAACAAGTGGACTGTTTACCTTACACACTTTGCTTAAAGCAGTTGTCTGTTGCTTGCAACTTAATACTGGAGGGGGTTCGGATGATAACCTGAAGGTGGACTTCTAGTCATAGATGCAGTTGGATGACGGTCTATGTATATTGTTGTATTGCCCAATCAACCTCATAGGATCTTTCCGGCTAGTAATTGCATTGTTATGCCTTGCTCAGTTCCTGTCAATTGCCCCGTTGTAATTTGTTTATCCTTCATGCCATGTTGTTTATCTAAGGAGAGTACCTCTAGTGAACTATGGACCCCTGTCCAATCTTTACCATTGATACATCTTCCACTGTTACTTGTTTACTTGCTGCAAACCATTACCTTCCACACCATACGCTTAATCCTTTGTTACAGCAAACCGGTGAGCTTGACTATTCTTTGGGGCAAAGTCTTGAGTTTGTGTTGTGCAGGTATCCATATTGCCAACAACATATGTGAGACGTTTCCTTCCTCCTTCAGGTTTGATAACCTCGGTCTCTACTGAGGGAAACTTGTTGCTGTGCTCATCACACCTTGCTCTTGGGGTTCCAACAAAGTGTCCCACGTCAACACGGGGTGCACACATCAATATTTCTGGCGCCATTGCCGGGGAGGCTAACGACGTCTTCACTAGGGGAGTCCTTCACTTCCTTTCTCTTTACTTTGTTTTTAGTTTGCTTTGTTTCTTTTTCTTGGTTTTGTTTGCCTTATTCAAAAACAGAAAAAAAAATTAGTTCCTGCTCCAGTTGCCACCTTGCTCTAGCTCACCATGTTGCTCCCCCAGTACGCTCTGAAAAATCTTGCAATAGGTAGTGGCTCCAGAATTGGGAAAGATAATATTGAAGAATTCTTTAATTATGTTAGCAAGCATGAGGATATTGAGGATAAATCTATAGCTGAACTTGCTCCTAATTATGAGATTGCTTCAGCTTCTTTAGTTCATATGTTGGAGGCTAGGTTTGTTAGCCTTAACCCCTTCATACACTTCTTATTCCTAAAACTAAAAGAAGAAAAGAATGTTAAAAAAGGGAATTCATCCTTGAAACTTTATCAAAAGAATTTCATGATGTTGCTAGGGAGGCCAAAAAGGTTTTTGAATGTTTCAGTATGCTAGGTTCAAGTGTAGATGTTGTGGGTATTTCTGATAAAACTAAGCCTAGAGAGGAATTCAATATACCCATACCCTATAAGCTTGTTGGAATGCATGAAGCCTTTGAAAATAACTTCAATTGGATTGCCCCTGAAAATCTTTTTGATGAAGGTAGTAGACCAAAGAGAGATGATAAAGGATCCTCCAAAACCCATTTGGATGAGATACCTTTCATAGTTGAAGATTTTGCAAGTATGAATGTTAATGCTTCCTCATTTGAAAATACTTGATTCTTCTTGCTTCTTGTGCCTAACTTAAAGGCGTTAAAGAAAAGTACTTGTTGGGAGATAACCCAAGAGTTTCCTTGAGTCTTGGAAGTTATTACTTCTGTAATGAACTCTCCTTATCCTTTTTTTTGCTTTTTGTGCCAACAATGACCTCTAATGAGAGGGAAATAAGATTTGGGGAGTTGCTGTCCCGAAACAGATTTCTGTCCTCCACAAAAAAATTCGTGAGGAGGCTCTGTTACTCGGATTGAGCTCAAACTTTACAAATAAATCCCCCAGTATGTTGGATAACTTTCGTTAGTTCAACACTTTTTGAATTGAGTAACAGAAGATGTTCGAAAAAATTCGTTTGTACCTGTTGGTCTGTTTTGACAGATTTCTGCCATTATTTGCATTTGCTTCTATTTGATTCCTTTTTTAGCTCTCTTCAGGTAAATTGAGTTTCTTTGAAGGATTTAATACAGTAGCTTGTGTTTTTAGTGAAAATCCTTGCTGTTCCAAAGCTTTGCCAGTGGTCTAATATCCTTTGAATAAGCTAATGTTGCTAATGAAGATTGTGTGAAGCTTTGTATGAAGGAAAAATTTTAGGTGTAGAGAGAGAATGATGCAATGAGATGAAGAATGGACAAAAGCTCAAGCTTGGGGATGCCAACATGGTGTCACCCCAATAAATATCCAAGAGGTACAAGCGTCAAAGCTTGGGGATGCCCAAGGCATCCCCTTCTTGACCAATAAAAAGCTCAGGTCTGTCTAGACACTTCACTTTTATTGTTTCATGCACAGTTGTGTTGTTCTTGGAGAATTTTAGTTTTCGTTTGCTTTTCTTAGGTTGTTTAGTTTTCTTAAATAAAGTAGTTTGGACCCATGTTCTTGCTGTGTTGTTTTGCAAATAAGGTTGCTTGGTGTTTGGAAATGTGTAGTAAGTTCTTGCTTGAAGTGCAAGAGGAGCTCGCATTGACTGTGACTTAGTCTTTAGCATGACATGCTAGGTGTTGTTTTAGCATTATTCTTAGTGATTATTGTTGTAGCATGTCTTGTTCCAAACAATTGAGTTTTCTTAGTGTGTCTTGAAAAAATTATCCGTTGTTTTAGCATGCAGAAGCATAGTATTATGGTATTCTCCTTTGATGTTTTGCTTGGGTTGACCTGGCACATGCTCACACCATGTTATGACTATGACAAGTCACCATTAGCCTCTATGATCATTTAGTCCTTGACTTGTAGTACCATTATTTGCTTTGATTACTTTGCTTTGTTGCATTGCATAATTATGGCCATTATTGCTCTCTTAGTTGGTTGCTCCCAGTCTTTTGCTAGCCTCCACTTATATGAGTAAGTTCTACTCATGCTTCCAACTCCCAAGAAACCAAATTTTTCCAAAGTGTCCACTATAAACTCCTATGCATGGTGTGTTACACCATTTCCAAGTATATTCTTGTTTTCAACTATCTTCCAATTAAAAACTATTTTGTTATGTGAAAACATAGTGATTAAAGCCCTCACGAACTTGATGGCACACTTTATTATTTGCCCCTAATAAACTTGAACCATTGAGACAACTTTGTTGTATATGCTTGCACTTATAAGTTGGGATTAGCAGAACCGTGATGTCACGGGGAATGTTTTCAACATTGCACTTGTACTTCTGTACTCCATTGATATCATGCTCTTTTGTCTATGGATGTTACCGGTGTGAAATGAAGTGGGAACTTGTAAGTCCATGGAGTTTGTATTCTGTGTTAGAGAAACGCCTAGGCCGCTAGCCTAAGCCATGCCTAATCATGGTGGAAACTTGCAGCATCGCCATAGTGACATCTATGAAGTATTCTTCTTATAAAAAAAGAGACACATTGAGAAAAGAGGAAAGAGAGAAAAAAGAACCATATTCCCATGGTACATAAGAAGAACTGCTGAGATTGTCTGCTTGCCTTGTCATTTTGTTTATGGGAAAGCTCTTGTACCATGTGAAAGGGGTAACCCGTTGGAGGTTCTCAATGATATGCAAATACTTACAATGATAAGAACTTGCCTGGGCCCTAAGTTGAGTATCCATGAGGTGTAGCCCTCATATTCAAGGTACATGAGATTGCCAACTTATACTTCGTCAAGCATATACTCCAGCTTTGCCACTTTAACCTTAACCACTTCAAGATGCTTATGATAGGGGCAATGAGGGCTGAAAGCTAACTAGTATCATAATTTTTGGAAGCTCTTTTTGAAACTTGTAATCCATGCTTCCTTTACAAAAAGTCCTTTATTCCACCATTATTTGAGTCTCCACCTTCTACTTTTAGGCACCATTAAGAGAGCATAGTTGTCATTCTGTGTGCAGTGTTCCAAAGCTTATTAATTGATGCATATTGTGTTAATACTTGCTCTTGTGCTATTTTTTTCTAGTCACCCTTGTGAACTTTGCAGGTGTCCTATGCATTATATTGCTACTCTATTATAACATCCCAACATTTAGGAACTAATGAAGGGTAGATTTAGAAATTTGTGATATTGCATGCATTCATCTGTGGAAATGTGGGTGAATTTTTTGCAAAATAAAAAACCTAAAGTGATCAAGGTTTCTTTCATACTTTGAGATTAGGTATAGTCTTGAAGGATGATTGTTATAGACTTTGATATGATCTTGGTGGACTTATGTGTTTTGGGAAATGAAATTTGAATTTAAAAACTTGAGTGTTTGAATTATAATTCAAAAGGATTTTTGAATGATGTTTGACTATTTGATTTAATTAAGAGTTAACCAATAATAACTCAAACTTTATATAAAGAAATCAATTAAGAATAAGAATCTCCATTTCATAATTTTATTGAATAAATAAGTTACAAAAATGTAACTTATGAAAATCATCCACAATCTTTACTATAACAAATAAATAAAGAATAATATTTCTTTATTGATGATAGTACAATTTTTATTTCAAAATAATATAATAAAGAGTACAAAAGAATAAATTAAAGATTACAATTGAATATGAGAGTTATTACAAGTGACTATTCTATAAAGAAAAATAAAAGCCTAAACTAAAATCTTGATCTTCAAATCTGGTACCTGCAAAATAAAAAGAAACTTAAAAGAAAAAGAAGGTTAGGATTAGAATTATTTTACTCTTAGAGTTGACAGTGAAGTGCACTGTTCACTTTTTCATCATTGAGTATTTAAGGGGCAAGTTTCACCAAGATGAAAGAATATATCTTTCATAATTTTAAGCCATAAGTCAAATAAACAGCAAGGAGGGGCAAGTTTCACCATCTAGGTAAAAGGTAACCTAATAACAGTAACTCTCAAAATTCAGAACATATCCACAACTGTGCAGCAGACACACAGGCAGCACACACACCAAACTGCATGGTGTGTGCTGTCAGCACCACAACAACATCACAATCAAACAAAACCATCAGCACAGCCGTGGGAATACAACCCCACACCATTCCATAGTTCATACACACCAAGAACAGCAGCCAGCAGCTAAAACCAGCCAAAGCCAAGCTAAATCACACCAATCAAAACCTTGGATCACACCACCAAAATGGTGACATAAGGAGGGGTGGATCAGGTGGATAGCAAGACCAAGATAAAGCCATTAGGACCAGGAGATGAAAGGCTAGATCAAGGACAAGCTAGGAGCTAGAAATATCAGGAGAGCATCAGATCAAGTTAGCACAAGATCAACCACAGGAAACCCCAACATCAAGTGACAGTGGTGAGTAAAATAGACCATCACATGAGCTATCTGTCTAAGATTATACAAGCATACATGATCTGTCTTTTACTCAAATTCTCAGAAAACACCCAAGTGGGGTGAATCCATCACTGAACTTTAAACACTAAAAGCAATCAGAAAACTATAAAGATCCAACTTAGATCTCAGGACAACATCATTGATCTAAGCTATCAAGCTATATTTCAATTCAAGAATGAATATAGCCAAGAATTAAACCTCTAGGCACATCTCTAAGACAAGAGTAGCACCTTAGAATTTAATCTTATGGATCTATACAAGTGATCAAGCCTACCATCATTTTTTCCCAAACTTTGATTCAAGAAACAGTAGCTGGTACCACTACCAGAACAATCCATATGAATCAACTAGATAAAAGCTTAATCCCTAAACCTCAGACCAACATCATGGGTCTTAGGGATTTAAGAAAGGAAGTTTCTACTTATCTTTAATGGCAAACTCATCTTAAGCCTGAACCAAACCAAACCAAGAAATAGAATCTAATCTTGTGTGCCATACAAAGATGGTGTCATAAGAACAGTTCTACACTAATCAGGTTAAGCATTCAATCTTCACAGATTCAACCAACCAACTACAAATCATTTTCCTGTCATCATAGGAATCATAATTCGGAAAATCCCTATGTATATCTTCACTATTTGAAACCATTTGATCTCAAGTTACAGATGAATTCTTAAGCCAACAGTACTAATACAGTGACTTCATCACACAACACTCACTGTCATGATAGTGGTGAATTATAAAAACCACTAGATTTCCCAAGTGCTGCCTCTAGAGCAACTTCACAATCTGAATCATCTAAAATTTAATCCATAGAATCATCTGATAAACCACTAGCATCCCACAGCTAACCATTAGCAATAATACATAACAAGTCACACTCAACAGATTCAAGGATCATCAATACATGATCCAATTCATCAAATATCTAATCCACAGCAGGGTATGAACCCTAGGAAGAACAAACCATCTTAATCAGGACAAGACAGTAACCATAAAGGTCACCACCAACATCTAGCATAGGATGGCCCAGCACAGAGAGCACAAGAGGGAGATGAACTACTTACGAAAGGTCCTCGTTGTAGATTAGAAGAGGAAGCAGAGGAGGCCGACGACCACAGCGGCACGGGGAGCACCCCCAAGGGGGCACTGCAACCCACGCAACGCCACGGAGGAGACCATAGCCACTCCTTGGGGCAATAAGCATCTCCACGGCACACGACAGCAGCGGCGGCATTAGATCAATGCCAACCCCAAACCCTAGGGTTCGGGACGACATCGATCTGGTTGCAGGAGGGCTCTAGGTCCAAATCCAACTGGACAGGAAGGAAGATCGGGGCCTACAACCTCTTCCTGCACCACGGCGGCGGCCAGGGAGGTCCACGGCGGCGTGAATCGCTGGCGGTGACACCGCTGACCACGGGGTCGGGAAGGAGAAGGAGAGAGGTAAGCTCGCACGCACGCGAGAGAGAGAGAGAGGGAGAGAGAGAGTGATGGGCTGGAATGGGCCAATACCCCTTCCGGGTGTTGTTTTGCCTTGCTCTACTGGGCTACAAGGGCCCAATAAAAACAAATAAGCCAGCCCAAATCATTTAGAGCCTATTTTAATAATTGGAAAAAGACCAAAATGCCCCTGAACCTAAATAAATTCTAGAAAATAAAATAAAAGACCAAAAATTATAAATAAAATATTTTTGGATTCACAATAATCCAAACTATCCAAATAAATTAAGAGATAAATTTTAGACATATAAATTTTATTAAGAATTTTGTAATTTATATATTACTTATGGAATTTTACAAAATTACTAAAAGTTGATAAAAATAAATAAAAATCACTTTCATTATATATTAATATTGTAGTATTTTAGAAAAATACTAAAAAAATAATTAAAGTCAATTTTTGGTAATTAATGATAATTCTTAAAAGAATACAATATTCAATAAATATTAAAAAAAATATTTATAAATTCTTTCTCATTAAAAGAATTTTTATAATTTAAATCAATGCGGGAGAAAACATATAAAGCTAAGTGATGCATTACATTACATTACTTTTCATAATCATTTTGCTTCTTTAAATATTGTCCTTACCGGGCAATAATGATGTTTTTGTAGACATAGCTCAAGGTCCAGTGCAAGCATCAGACTTCACTACCTTGCCATCACAAGGCAAGTTCATCACTTGCTCATATCCTTTGAAGAGTCTTTATTAAAGTATTTGCAAATTGTGTGTTATCATATATAGTCCAAAGAAAGAAAATATTATTTTCACAATTAAAGAAATCATAGATATCATCCTAAGTGATGATATATTAGAGCAATAGAACTTAGGGTTCTATTTTCAACAATGATGATCAATTAGGGACTTAATAACCCCTGACATCAGTGATTCTAGCATCGTATATTACGCGTTAGCCATGAGATTTGGAATGGGACAGAGAAGTCAGCTGTATCTTCTTCCTCTCGCATGAAGCCAAATGTGCAGGTCCTGGCTGTTATCCTCGTAGCATGCATATTAATTGGTAATTTGTAGAGGATATGCAGCATATGGGTGGGAACCCTCAATGTCCCACGATAGTTCTGGCATCTAATGGTTTGTATAAACCATTGCCGTAATTCATTATGTGGGCATGGTGTACACCAAGGAGGCATGCGATGTCGCGAAGGGGGCAGTGATTGTCTTGGACCAACTACTGGGCCACACATCATGGAATTGTGGACGGGAAAGTACGCTCGGTTGTGCAACAAGGAGTTGATCTCTCATGGGTAAAGTAACGCACCTCTGCAGAGTGTAAGAATTATAACTTGTTACTCCCTGTTCCGGGAAGGAGCTACGAACGCGGCAGGAAAGGAACTCCATGAAATTTCTGGTCAACCTGTGAAGGCTAATGGTCATAGATTTTTATAATAAAATAAATCTTTGAAGAAATATTTACAAAAAACTGCATAGTGTTAAGGACTTATAGTCCGAGGTGGTAGTTAGAGCATCAAACTTCCCACATTGCATATAATGAACTTGTTGGGTAACACTGTTACTCATCCTTTCCTTTGATCCCTTGCTTAGACTCTGAGGATCCCGAAGACGTGCCAATGTATGCAGCCGAATGTCAAGAAGATGTGTTCTACGAGGAGCCTGACCTGTCAGAAGGTGTTGAAGGAGTGGATTATGAAATCCGCTATGGTGTTGATGATAACGAGTCCAACTAAGTATCCTAATTAGTAGTAACCAACAGAGTCGATCAGCATGAACTCTATAGAATAAGCTGCCGAGCTCAACTCCTAGTTAGAGTTGCTACTTTTAAATTCCGCTGAAACTCTTTATATTTTGGTTTGTAAGTTGAAACCTTTTGAAGTCTTGAACTTCTGGTATTGCAATAATAATAATGTGTGAATGTTTGTAATATGGACCCGCAATGTTTCTGTTGTACCACTCTGAGGGATGTGATATTTACGGAACGGTGTTCTGTGGGTGTCATGTCAACGACTATAGTGTACTAAACATGCAGTGGTATGCTAGGTCACCGCATCTATGAGGCACAAGCTGATTGCCACTATGCTATGTTTTCTGCATGTGAAACAAACAAACGTTTTTCAATGCATACTATTCATGATCTTTGTTTGTAGCTTGCCATGTTGCATGCATAGTTACTTTGTCCTACTGTTAGAACTCCATCTTTCTTGCACATGTTTAGAGTTCTTTGATCCCAGCTTTCAATGCTTGCAAATGGTTGGATCTTTATTGTGAGGGTGCATGTCACCTCAAAAATTATTCTTTTATCACTTACCTACTCGAGGACGAGCAGGATTTAAGCTTGGAGATGTTGATACGTTGGAAGCGTATCTATAATTTTGGATGCTCCATGCTTGTTTAGTATCTACTTTGCTTTACTTGTCCACACTTTGAGGTGATTTTTACATGTTTTCTGTTACTAACCTATTAACAAGTTGCAACAGTGTCATATGCCTGTTTTCTGTTGTTTTTGGTTTAAGAAAAGTTAGTAAAAAAATATTCTCGGAATTGGACGGGAGGAAGGACAAAGTCAGGACGCCATGGACGCGGCTATTCCAAGGCATATTGTATATATATCTGGTATCACCGTTTGCATCGTATCAAAAATAGCCATTCCTGAGATTAGCCACCCGCCTGGGGAGTTTATAAACAAAAAAATATCACTAAGTCCATCTTCTATACTGAGATATACCATGAGACCTGTAATATGATTCGTGATCTCGCAACGAATCTCTTGACCTAAAAAAATGTCCTTTCTCGATACATAACATTATATAAGTCAACCCAAGTCGCTTCTTCATCTCCGGGAATCCGGTAAGGTACTTTTGGAACACCAATGGGCATATTAGATTAATATTATTAAATTTAAGTAAGAAAACTACACTTTAATATGGAAACGTAAGAATAGAAGAGAAAGAATGAATCTGCAGTTTATTGTCTTCATTTTTATTCTTATTCTATATGAATACTATAGATTCTATTAATATGAATAGTATAGATTATATTAATACGTAGATTGAAAGGTTATACGTATAAAGAAGGTAAGACAGATTGAATAAAGAAAAAGGAATCGGCGAATCAAATGATAAACAAAGAGGGGTAGGGATCTATTCTTCATTTTTAAAAATTGGCCAAGTTACCCATTGCATATTGGCACTTATCGAGTATAGAATAGATCTGCTTCCCTTTCTTCTTATGAACAGAATTGGCTTCTTATTTTTAATAAAATGAAATAAATATTAACGCTTTCTGACACAGAATCCCCTAGAAGGGTTAGGTACATAGGATATGGATAGTCTTTTCCAATGCGATAAAATAAAGCGACATCGTGTCTATTTTTCTTTGCTAAAGGGTTATTTCCATGGGTTTACCTTGGTATCGTGTTCATATTGTCGTATTGAATGATCCGGGTCGATTACTTGCGGTGCATATAATGCACACAGCTCTAGTTTCTGGTTGGGCTGGCTCGATGGATTTAAACAAATTATGAAGAGGAGTACCAGGATGATGGACCCCAGGAAGGTTACAACAATTAGGATCATCTCCCATCGTCAGCATTGCATGTGACCCCGAAGATGGAGCTTCGCCTACGCTACCGTTATTATTACGTATTCCGCTGCTTGGGTTGTATTAAGAACTGGATCATGAGATCCTTATTTATGTAAGACCTTATGTATGGTTTGTAATGGATGATGTACTGTGGTATCCAAATCTGTTATGTCTCGCAAAAATGGTAATCCTGGGATTGCGATGTATGGCATAACAGGCATCTAGGATTAAAAATCCGGGTGTTGACAAAAACACTTTATTTTTATTGCTTCATGCACTATTGTGTTGTTCTTGGAGTGTCTTTGTTTTTGTTTTTAGTTTTATTTTGCTTTGTTTTCTGCAATAAGTTGGTTGGATCCCAGCACACTTCTTTTTGAGAGATACACACTCTGTTTGCATTGCCTATAACACTCTAGTTTTCATTCTTATTGTTTTGTGAGTGTTCTCTTTTGCTAGCACTGTGTTTAGCCTTAGTTTTCTTGTGCTTTCAGCTTAGAACTTTTTAGTTCTTCTTTGTAGATATGTGAGACATTCTCACTGATATTTATTGATGATTATCTTTGTAAGTTGTTTCAAATAAGTCGATTGGTGTTGGAAAAGAGTAGAAAGTTTCATGCTTATAGTGGTACAAAAGGGAGCTTGTTTTGACTATGGCTTAGACTTTATCATGTCATGCTAGATGTTGCTTTGACCTTATGCTTAGTGATTGTTGTTGTAGCATGACTTGTTCCAAACAATTGAGATTGCTTAATGTGCCTTGAAAGAATCATGTGTTATTTTAGCATACAAAAGTATAGTATTGTGGTGTTCTCTTTGATGCTTTATTTGGGTTGACTTGGCACATGCTTACACCATGTTAAGACTATGAACCAGTCACCTTAGCCTCTATGATCATTTAGTTTGTGACTTGTGATACTATTTTATGCTTTGATTAATAATGTTTTGTCGCTCTGCATGATTATGGTCATTATTGCTCTCTTAGTTGGTCGCTCCTAGTCTTTTGCTAGCCTTCACTTGTATTGAGTAAGCTCTACTCATGCATCCAACTCCCAAGAAACCAAGTTATTCCAAAGATTCCACTATAAATTCCTATGCATGGTGTGCTACACCATTCCAAGTGTATTCTTGTCTTATCTATCTTCCAAATTAAACTTGTTATGTGAAAATTAGTGATTAAAGCTCTCACAAACTTGATGGCACACTTTATTTTTCTTGCCCCTAATAAACTTGAACCATTGTGTCATCTATGTTGTATATTCTTGCGCTTATAAGTTGCGAAGTAGCAGAACCGTACTGTCACGGGGAACGCTTTCAACACCTGTAAATATCTGCCCAGTTGATATCATGCTCTTTTGTTTATGAATGTCGGCGGTGTGAAATAAAAGGGGAGTTTGTAAGTCCATGGAGTTATGTATATGTGTTAGAGAAACGCCTGGGCCTCTATCCCAATCCATGCCTAATCATGGTGGAAACTTGTAGCATCACCATAGTGAGAAATCTATGAAGCATTCTTCTTATATAAAAAAGAGAGATAGAAAAAAGAGAAGAGAAAAAGAAAAAAGAGAGGAAAGAAGAGAAAAAACACCATTTTCCCATGGTAAATAAGAAGATTGCTGAGATGCTCATTGTGTGCTGCCTTGTTATTTTGATATGGAATAGCTCCTTCGCCATGGGGCAAGGGGTACCCCGTTGGCGGTTCTCTATGATACACATATACTTACAATGACAAGAACTTACGGTAACTAAAGTTGAGTAGCATGAGGAACGGCCCTCGTACTCAAGGGACATGAGATTGCCAACTTATACTTTGTCAAGCATATACTCCATACTTTGTTCACTTTAACCTTAATCACTTCAAGATGCTTATGATAGGGGCAATGAGAGATGAAAGCTAATAAGTACCATAATTTTTGGAAGCTCTTTATGAAACTTGAAATCCCTGCTTCCCTTTGAAGGGCCTTTCTTCCTACTTTTATATTGAGTCTCCACCTTCTTTCTTTATGCACCAACTAGGAGAGCATAGTTGTCATTCTTAGTTTTATGTGCATTGTCCCAAAACTTATAGATTCATTCATAATGTTGGTATTGCTTGTTCTTGAACTATTTATATCTAGTTACCCTTATGAACTTTGAAGGTGTCCTATGCATTTATGTTTTGCTACTCCATGAGGGACAAGCTGAATACCACTATGCTATGTTTTCTATATGTGAAACAAACAAACGTCTTTCAATGTATTGTTATTCATGATCTTTGTTTGTATCCTTTCATGTTGCAGCATTGTTACTATGTCTTATTGTTAGAACTTCATCTTTCATGCTCATGTTTAGAGTACGTTGATCCTAGCTTTCAATGCTTTGCAAATGGTTTGATCAGGATTGTGATGGTGCATGTCACCTCAAAAATTATTATTTGTATCACTTACCTACTCGAGGACGAGCAGGAGTTAAGATTGGGGATGCTTGATACGTCGTAAACGTATCTATAAGTTTTGATGCTTCATGCTTGTTTTATATCATTTGTCTTATGTTTTGTCTACACTTTGAGGTATTTTTATACATTTTATGGACCTAACCTATTGACAAGATGACGCAGTGCCAGTTTCCTGTTTTCTGTTGTTTTTGGTTTCAGAAAATCTAAAAAATAAATATTCTCGGAATTGGACGGGACAAAAGCCAATCTGCCTATTTTTCCCGGAGCAATACGGAAACACAAAGTAGAGACGAAGGGGGACACCAGGGCGGGCACACCGTAGGGTGGCGTGCCCTACCCTAGGTCGCGCCTCTACCAGGGGTTGGCCACCCTGGCGGCCACCGACATCCCCCTTTCGCCTATAAAAGCCTCCCGAATCAGAAACCCTAAAACATCTGGGAGAAAGCCACGAAAAGTTCCACAGCGCCACCGCCAACGAAGGGGAGATTAGGGGGACAGAAGTCTCTGTTCTGGCACCCTGCCGGGATGAGGAATTGCCTCCGGATTAATCTCCATCGATCTTGACCACCATCTCCGTCGCCGTTGCTGATTCCCATGATGAGGAGGGAGTAGTTCTTCCTTGAGGCTAAGGGCTCTACCGGTAGCTATGTGTTCATCTCTCTCTATGTGTGATCTTATTGTGGTCATGAGCTTTGTAATCAAGTAGATATGCTCTACTACTCAAGTGCTTTAATTAATCTCCGGCTCTCCCCACGTGTGTGAAAGTCACAGCATGCACACCGTGTGGCACTTATGCTAAAGATTACAAATATTTATCATGAGTTATATTTTGAGTTGGTTGTCTCTATGAAATTGTGGTGTTTGAACGAACCATCTAGCGCTCAAGGTGACAGTGTGGGGTTATCTAGATGGGGATTGCAAACTTTGAGGTGTGCTGTTATAGCCCTACCATGGATTAGAGTTGTCCGACCGGAGAGTAGTTCAGAGTAGTATCATGAAGATAAGATATTTATATGAGAGTGTCAACTAGTGAAAGTATGATCCCTAGGCCTTGTTTTAAGCATTGAAACACTGTTTACAACTAGTCTTGCTACATGTTTGCTTGCTTCCATCTTTATTTTAGATTTCCTTTAGTCTTTTCCACGCCATCAAAGTCTTTTCTGGCACCATTGTCTTATAATCATCCATACCACTTGTATTTCACTATCTCTTCGCCGAACTAGTGCACCTATACACCTGACAAGTGTATTGGGTGTGTTGGGGACACAAGAGACTTCTTGTATCTTGATTGCAGGGTTGCTTGAGAGGGATAACTTTGACCACTTCCTCCCTGAGTTCGATAAACCTTGGGTAATTCACTTAAGGTAAGCTTGCTGCTATTCTACAAACCTCTTGTAACATCCCAGCATTAGATCTTAGAAATAAGATGAACACAGGTTTGTGCATTGCATTCATGCATACAAAATCCGAATAATTTTCACGCTTTTGAACAAAACTTGTCAAAGTGATTGAAGCTTCTCTCAACTTGATGGAACTGAAGTAGCTCATCAAGTTGACTGCGATAAGTTTCTATATAACCTTTTCTAAAAACCTTATTTTAGGTGAACATGAATTGATCTAAGGGTAGATCAAATATAATAAAACTAAACCGAATACATTACTTAATGATTTATATCTGATCCCTAAGTAATTATATCCAAATAATCATTACACACTCATGAATACCAAGTTATAAACATAACTTAAGTAATAGGAATGTAACAATTAAATCTTGATCTATTTTAAATCTCATCTACTTATACCATGAGTATCATGGTAATACCTATCCTTAACTCTTTAGTGAGATTAAGTAGGAAAGAAACCAAGTCAAGATCATTCACCATATATCTTTCTTTCCATATCAATCTTTTATCATCTCTAATGAATCTTATCTGAATATCTGTTGATCAATGTTGAGTAATCAACTATTGATTCACCAATTCTTCATCTATCAATTCTTGACCTATCAACTCTTGTCCTTATTATAGCATTCACTTAAGACCTATAAAGAAATAAGTAAGAAAGGGTAAATAGCAATTCTAGAATTGAATATCATCTATAGGATGGAAGAGTTTGGAGAGAATGAAATCATTATGATAATTGATGGAGTTAACTCACTCCTAAATGGATAGAAGAGTTATCTGGAAGACATAATTATATGTGGTAACAAAGAAGATTATAAGGATGAATTCTGAAGATAGTTACCAAGGAGTAATCCTATTGGATCAAGTAAGTATAGGCAATGAGTAATATATCATAATTATATAGAGATACTAAGAAGATAACTATAATACAATTGTAATGTTGTATTGATGAGGCCTTGATTGGCCAACTGGAAACCTAAGCCATAAATGATCAAAGGATTATAATGATCATGTTTACGTCACCAACATTGAATGCTTATATCATGTATGAGTGACATTAGTGGATAGAACATGATTGAACCCTAGTATAGATATGTTATCCTAGGTTAGCCATGTCAAGTCACATTAATATAATATGAGGTTGGAGTATTAGATACTAGAGTTAAGTAAAGACAAGATAGTATGATTAAGATGATGTTAAAGCATCATTGGGTTATTGAAGTAGTAGTTTCCTCTTGGGAAATATTGGACACTTGAGGTGAGTAGGATTTGATACATAAAGATATATAAATCTATTAGAGTAATGCTGGTGATGGATGTTTAAGGAAGAGTATGAATATAGCTAGAAGTAACCACTTGTTGGATTGGAGGTTATCATCAGTAGAGTAGTTGATATAAACAAGTATGGTTATGAGAACATTATGAAAGAGCTTTAGTGTCAAGCTCATTAGAATTACAAATGAATTTAGGAGGAGAAATTATGGATAAGAACATTCTTGTATAGTAAAGATCATCATGCTAACACATGATGATGGATAAAAATAAGTAGTATATCTAGGAAAGAAATTCCTTAATTAGAAGTCCAGGATTGTGAATTTTAGAATATAGGAATTCTTGTGATTTGGATACAACTAACATGGAATGACGCTGTTTTCGGCAGAATTACCTTGGGGTCTAGTTTTTGTGCAGAAAATCAACTATCAGGAAAAATCCCGAAAAATATGCCAAAAATCCTATTTCACCAGAAGATCCACGGATCCAGAAGACGAGACGGAGTGGAGGCCTGGGCGGCCACACCCCTGCCAGTCGCGGGTGGGCCCAGCCCGCGCCTAGCGGGGTGTGGCCACCCCAGGCACCCCCTCGGGCTCCCTCTTCGCCTATAAGTTACCCCTTGACCAAAAAACCGGGGGGTGTTCAACGTTTTTCTAGAAAGAGTTCTGTTGCGCTGCCACCAACAGAAGCCGCGATTCGGATCCAGAAACTCCGTGTTGGCACCCTGGCGGGACGGGGAATTTGGGGAGGATCATCTCCATCATCATCACCACGCCTCTCCATCAACCATCAATGTTTTCCTCATCCATGAGTGATTAATCCCCCGCCGTAGGCTATGGGGATGGTAGGGATTGGATTAGTTCTATCATGTAATCGAATAAGATTGTTAGGGCATAGTGCCTAGTATATCTATTACTACTATTTGACTTTGTTGCAACTTGTTGTGTTTAATGCTTGTCACTAGGGCCCGAGTGCCATGATCTCAGATCTGAACTTATTGTTGAATTATTATGATAGTATTGTTTGTGATCTTATCTGCAAGTTGTGTACACAAATCATTGTCCGGATCCAAAGGCCCCAAAGTGACAGAAATTGGGACAAACGGAGGGGATTGCTATGGTGTGAGGATCATATGTGTTAACGGAGTGTTAATGCTTTGCTCCGGTGGTCTATTAAAAGGATCACCTTAATTGCCAGTAGTTCCCTAGAGGCCCTGCTTCCACGGGCTGGCAGGACAAAAGATGTTGTGCAAGTTCTCATTGCGAGCACGCATGACTATATATGGATCACATGCCTATGATTGTTTAGTACTTGGATGCTTATTCTTATTTATCTACAATGCCCTAGATCTTGAAGTTACATGTTTAGACTCGTCCATGCAACGCCTGTCCATCCATCCCTATGCCTACCACACTCATATCCTACTATTTGCTGCTACTGTTACTATTGCTCCTGTTTTACTGCTGCTATTGCTTTGTTGTTGCTACTACAAACTGTTGCTACTGATAAACTTCTGTGAGCAAGAACTATTTCCAGATGCAGCTGAATTGACAACTCAGTTGTTAAGGCTTGCAAGTATTCTTTGGCTCCCCTTGTGTCGAATCAATAAATTGGGTAATACTACCCGTGAAGACTGTTGCGATCCCCTATACTTGTGGGTCATCAATGTCCGCCGTAGAGATATATGACCCTGATACGTCCCATTTGCATCACCATTCTATATCATAATTTGCCTCTATTCATTGATATATTTCATATTAAGAGGTGTTACTTATGTATTTTCATCTGTTTTTGCATGTTGTATGATTCTTGGAGGATGAACTGCTGGAGTCAGGATTCTTATGGAAAAAGAGGTGGTTTGATGCAATTTCGCGAAGATCAGAAAAATACCAGAAAAACTACGAAAAATCCTATTTTCCCAGAAGACGAAGAATGCTAGAAGGGGAGGCGGAGATGGGCCACATGAAGGGACACGGGTAGGCTACACTAGTGCAAATCAAAAAAATTCTACCGCGTATACCAGGATTACTGTTGTCATAGATCACAGGATTACCACTAGACGCGCAGTTGCGGAATTGATGAAGCGCGTCGAGGCAGTGCAGACGTTCCACGTCTCCTCCTTGTCCTCGTCCCACGAGAAGCACCCCTTGCGCGGCTCGTCCAAGCGCTACAGATGCAGCGTCTTCGAGGTATCCACACGTACAGGGTGGAAGCGTCAGACGCCGAACTGCTAGGTCTGCGCGCGTGACATAGGCGAGAGGTGTGGCGGCTGGGTGGAATGGCCTAAGGTCTAACCCTGGTCAGCTCGCCCCACCCTCTCTTATATAGGCGTCCCTAGTGTGCTTCTACATTAGCAGCCCATTAGTAGCCTAAGGCTGGTCTAATTCGGATCCAATCCTCATTAGGCTTCCAGCCCCTTAAGTGTGTGACCCTATAGGTTCATATACGTATAGACATGACACGAATACACTTATTCTGTCAATAGTTGGTAGCGGCTTCTAGCAAGACATGCCAACTCCTAAACGCATACAAAGATCATATCAGACGAACCATCACAAGGTTTAGTACATGTCTTTCCCTTTAACTCACGATATTTGGTCTAGCTCCAAGCTGACCTCCCTTTCTCGATACTGTGACTCGGAATCCCTTTACTAGGTTAAATCTTAACCTTATGTAGCACGGCCATGCATTTCTGGATCCGATCACTCGAGGGGCCCAGAGATATCTCTCTCAAGTAGAGAGGGGCAAATCCCATCTTGATTGACCATGCCTTGCAGCATGCTTCAGGACAAACCCGAAAGCTACCTTTATAACTACCCTGTTACGGTGCAACGTTTGATAGCCCCAAAGTAGGTCGATCCACATCTCAAGTACATGCGACAATCTCAGGTCTAAGGTTAAAATGTACACGATGTGTAGAGAGAGAACTGCAACTAATTGCCAGTCTCAAGTTGGGTCAGTCCAACCCCATGTTCATAACATGTGTCCACATCATTGGTTTGACATCTCCATGTGTATGACTTGCGAAACATAGTCATCAACCAATCGATGTGCTAGTCTAATATTCACGTGTGTCCTCACATGAACTCCGACTAGGGACAACTCTTAAATAACCATACAAGTAAAGAGTTTCACAAACAATTCACATAATTGCCAATCAATACAAGTTGCCTGATATGGATATTCAAGGAAAATTACAATAACTCATGGATACATAAGAAATATAATCATCTCTATGATTGCCTCTAGGGCATATTTCCTTCACCACAGGGGGCCCACACCCGCCCAGGAGCGGGCCACCCCTAGGTCGCGCCTACAGGGGGTGTGGCCCACTTGGCCCACCTCTAGCTCCGCCCTCTCGCTTATATCTTCTCCTCAAAATCCTAAATCACGGGGAGGGACCACAGAAAGATTCCGCTGCCTCTACGGGGCGGAAAACACCGAGAGAGAAAGAGCTCTCCGGTAGACAGATTTCTGTCGGGGAAATTCCTTCCTGAAGAGGGGAGATCGTCGCCATCAACACCATCATCAAGCTAGACTTCATCAGGATCATCATCATCTCCACCAGCACCATCATCACCACTCCATCCCGCTATAACAATTGTGTAGAATACTTGCATAGTTCTTAGGGGAAACTTTCCCAGTGTTGATTACTATTGTAGTTGATGCTTGTGAGTGGAACCATTGGATTATTGTTTATGTTCAGATTGTTATCCATCACCATATCATCTTTGATCTTGATCCATATGATGTCTCGTGAGTAGTTCGTTTAGTTCTTGAGGACATGGGAGAAGTCATGTTGTTAGTAGTTGATTTGTGTTGAGATACTATTGAATTGTTTAGTATTTAAGTTGTGGTGCTATTCTTCTAGTGGTGTCATGTGAACGTCAACTACATGATACTCACCATTTATGGGCCTATGGGAATGCATTGTGTATTTGGATACTAATTGTGGGGTTGCCTAAGTGACAGAAACTTGAACCCCCGTTAGGACACCATTGCACAAGGGAGTGTAGGATCATAGAGTTTAAGGTTGTGGTTAGGTTTATACCTTAATTGCTTTCTTGTAGTTGTGGATGCTTGCAAGGGGTTTAACCACAAGTATGTATTAGTCCAAGTAAGGTCGGTACATTAGCATAGGTTCACCCACACAACACTTACAAAACCAAAGAAGACTACTCAGCTATTTGAAGCGAATGCACATGACAGAATTCTCATGTGTCCTCGAGAACGTTTGGTCCTTATAAGTATTTACACCGGCTTGTCCTTTGCTAAGAAAGGATTGGGCCACTTACTGCAATTGTTTGTTGTCTTTATTACTTGCACTTTATTTCCTTGCTTATTCAGAAAACCCCTAAAAATCCATTTGCTAAGTATTTACAGAGATTTCCTGCTCCATACCACTAGTCATCACCTTCTGCTCCTCGTTGGGATCGACACTCCTATTTATCGAAAGTACTACAATACACCCCCTATACTTGTGGGTCATCAAGACTATTTTCTGGCGCCATTGCCAGGGAGTGAAGCGCTACTAAAGAGTGGAACTGGTAAAGGAAACTTCTACTATGAGTATTGCTTTTTATTTTTGTTTGTTACTTTGTTTCCAATATGGATAACCCACTTGGTTTTCTGTCTAGGAAAACTACTACCACTGTTAGGGTAGTAGATGAACCACCACCTGTTGATATATATCCTTTTAAGATACCTACAAGTATTGTTGATCGTGTTATGGATAAATATTATTTAGGGGATGGAACTGTTCACCCTGGTGATCATTTTCTTTTTATCCATGAATTATGCGGGTTGTTTAAGTGTGCAGGTATGGCAACTGAAAAGGTGAAGAAGAAGTTACTCTCTATATCATTGAAAGGAAGAGCTGAAGAATGGTATAAACTGCTGAAGAATGGACAATCTATGGAATGGGAGGAAATAGTACCTCTCTTTTACTCTAAATTATATCCTCCCGGTGAGATTCATAAGGATAGGAATCTGATATATAACTTTTGGCCTCGTGATGGAGATAGTATAGCTCAATCTTGGGGGAGATTGAAGTTACTAATGCTTAAATGTCCTATTCATGAACTCCCTAACAATATTATTATCAATAACTTTTATGCTAGGCTTTCTCTTCATGATAAAGATTTACTAGATGCTTCTTGTGCTAGATCATTCACACATATGAAGGAAGAAGCTAAATGGGATCTCCTAGACCGATTCAAGAGAACACTAAAGCATGGGAGAATGACAAAAGAAGAAAGTTAGGTATAAACTATGATTATGAATGCATTAAATCTTTTATGGGAACTGATGACTTCCGTGATATTAGTACTGACTATGGTCTTGATTCTCAAAGTATTGCCAATTGTTTTAAGGCCTTTGCCTCTTATATAGAAATTCCTAAAAAGAAATGGAATAAGTACCATGCACCTTATAAAGATGTTGTTAGTCATGTTCCTGTTAGAAATACTGAAGTTTGCACTATTGATCTTATTGTGCATGAACCTCATGTTGAGAAAACACCTTTCCCAGCTAAGGTAAAGGAGTATTCTATGATAATTAGTGAAAATAACAAAGGTACAAAGAAAACTGTGGGACCTAATGAGCAAATAAACATTGAACCTATGGTAGCTATTGTGAAAGATCTTGTCACTAGAAATATAGAGGATGAACACATTGTCTTCTGTGAAGATGCTTATAATTCCCATCCTATTAAAGCTAGAAAAGATAGTGTCCCTGTGCTTTCTGTGAGAATTGGTGATCACTGCTATTATGGTTTATGTAATATTGGTGCTAGTTCTAGTGATATTCCTTATGAGCTTTACGGGGAAATTATGCATGAAATTGGTCCTTGTGAGCTTGAGGACATTGATGTGGTTATTCACCTTGCTAATAAGGAAACCATTTTCCCTATTGGTATTGTAAGAGATGTGGAGGTTCTTTGCGGTAAGATTAAGTATCTTGCTGATTTTCTAGTGCTTAATTTAGTAGCTAGTAAAACTTGTCCTATCATTTTTGGTAGACCTTTCTTGAACACTTGTGGGGATATTATAGATCGTAAGAAGGAGAAAGTTTTAGTTAAGTTTGATGGAGATTCTTATGAGTTTAACTTTTTGAAATTTGCTAAAGCTCCCTGTGAAAACATCTTGCCTAATGAAGATTTTAGGATGGAACAACTTGCTTCTATTGATCCGATTTATGACCTTGGACCTCTTTTTGATGATTGTAAGTATGCTCATTCTGATGATAAAGTTGTTTCCTATGACAGTTATATTGTCAACTTTATTCAAAGTGCTACTGAAAGTTATTATGAGAGAGCGAAACACGGTTTTATGCACCTCAATAATATTAAGTTTCCCTGTTTTTTGTTGAAAGCTTTGAAGTTGCATTTGTTTTGTCTTCCTATGCTAGTGGCCTTTTGTTCCAATAATTTGTCTTCTCATGAGACCCCCTTGCATAGGAAGTGGGTTAGACTCAAGTGTGTTGGATATTTGCTTCTTGATGCTCTCTTTTACTTCAAATATATATCTCCTATGTGAGCATCTTTGAAATTATCAAGCCTAACTTAAAGGCAATAAAGAAAAGTACTTCTTGGGAGATAACCCAATAGTTTTGTTGAGTCTTGTAAGTTATTACCTCAGTAATAACCGCTCCTTATCCTTTTTGTTTTGGTTTTTGTGTCAAGGTCAACTACTTTTGAGAAGTAGAGGAGTTGTGAAAAGTGGCTATCCTGGGACAGATTTTTGTGCTACATTGTAAAAATTCGTGAAGCGGCTCAGTACAATGAATGGAGCTGTGTTTTTCTGTCCTTGTTCTCCAAGTTGTTATTCAACTTTCATTAGTTTTGCACTTTTTGATTTGAGCAACATAAGTTTTTCGAAAAAATCAATCTTTATCTGCTGGTCTGTTTTGACAGATTTCTGCCATCATTTGCATTTGCTTCTTATATTGATTCCCTTTCAATTTCTTTTTGGGATTTTGGAAAGGAGTTGCTACAGTAGATTTTGTTTTGATGGATTTCAGTTGAAATTTGAACCGAAAGGTTTATTGATTTGCATACACTAATGTTGCCATTGAGGTTTGTGTAAGGCCTTGTATGAAAGGAATTTTCACGAGATGGAGAAAAGGAATCTGCAGAGTCCGTCTTTGAGTAGGTAAAAGTGGTGAAACCTAAAGGTTCGTGAAAGCCTAATATTTTTATATTTTTGATGTTTTTATTTCATATGGAATGTTACGAGACGAAACATAGGAGTAAACGGAGGCCAGGGTGGCCACACCCACCCTAGGCGCGGGCCCCCAGCTGGTCGCGCCTGGAGGGGGTGTGAGCCCCCTGAACTCCATCTCTGCCTCGTTTTCGTACAATACCTTCCTTATGCTCTGAAACTTCGTAATATATAACCACCCGGATCCCCCGAGGTTCTTATATCGTGTTCTCGTCATGTTTTCATTTCGATCTGTTTCTGTCAGGAAATCTTCTCAAGTTTAGAGCACCATGGTCTCCGCCAACGACAAAGGCAAGAAGCCCGTGGAAGGTGATCCTCAAAACCCCAAGGAGGAGGAGATCTTGGTTGGGGATGAAGAAGACACGAAGGAGGAAGAGCATCCGGACACCCGCGCTACCATTGCAAGCATTGGACTGGTGTAAAACCCTACCAAGCTTAGAAGGACAGCACGGATGTCAACAGGAGGGAAAACCCCACGTTGTATCCTCTCTCCACGGTCACTTCCTTCATGCACCAAGAACCCTTTCCATACTCTCTTAATTGAGCAACAATACCAATAGGTTCCCAAAGGGAACTTGCCCTCTGTCTGGGATCTGCCTCATTCTAACCATGCAGGGAAGGAACATACTAAGAAGGAAGAGTGGGGAAAGAATAACAAGGACTGGGATTCTCGGTCTGACATGATCATGAACCGCATTGAGCATAATTTGGAGTTGATTCGTACTCTGACCTTCGAGATTGAGTATTTGAGGGAACTGGTCGAAGAGCTTATCAAGAGAACACCACCACCACCGAATGAGTAATTCGTCATCAGGTTTGGCATCCCCTTGGCTTGTTCCAAGCTTGGGGGAGTGCCGCGGTATCACATCATTACCTTTTATCTTTTACCTTTTTAGTAGATCTATATCTTTGGTAGAGAAGTTATCTTATAGGTTGGTTTGCATTGTGGAAGTATCTCTCCTTTAGTTGGGTATCTATGTATCCCTTGGTGTGAGTGCCTTTATGGAATATTAATGATAAGTTTCATATTTTACTTTTTGCACTTGTTATTTTAGTATGAAATCTCTATTATATGATTGATCTTGTTAATCAGTATTGGTATCACTTCGGGAGCATCAAGTAGATCTAAATTGGTTTTGGCAAACCGAGCTCTGGTCAGTAGCAACACTTTTGAAGTTTGAAAGGAAAAGAGAAAAAGCTTACAGGTATTTTGTATCATCTATTTTCTTTCTTGATTGGCTCATAAGCTTAGTATTCTTGATTTAAGATATTTTTGTTTCTTAAAGGAAGATTGCATGTTTGTCTTTATCACTTGTAGGTTTGCTTGTTTCCTTCAACTCTTTTGCTTGCTACCCAACCTTGCTAGCCAAAAACCTGTTTTGAAAAGGCATACTTCTCATGCATCCAACCCCTTTAAACCAAAACCTATGCCATTTATGCCCACCATATCTACCTATTAGCATTATTGCTATTCCAAGCAAATTCTCGAGCTTCATCTATCTTTCGAATAAAAAATTATTTTTTTATGTGAAAACTAGTTAGTAAAGCTCTCACGAACTTGATGGCACACCTTATTTTCCTGCCCCTAATAGACTTGAACCATTGTGTCATCGAAGTTGTATATGCTTGCATCTATACGTTAGGATTAGCAGAACCGTGCTGTCACGGGGGACGCTTTCAACACTTATGGATACTTATCCAGTTGATATCATGCTCTTTTGTTTGCGGATGTTGTCGATGTGAAATAAAAGGGAATCTTGTAACTCCATGGAGTTATGTATGTGTGTTAGAGAAACGCTTGGGCCGCTAGCCTAAGACATGCTTAATCACGGTGGAAACTTGCAGCATAACCATAGTGAGCAATCTGTGAAGCATCCTTAATAAAAACCTATGCAAATAGCAAATAAAAAGATCGCTGAGATGTTCACTGTATGCTTGCCTTGTCATTTTGATTATGGGATAGCTCTTGTATCATGTGCAAGGGGTACCCTGTTGGCGGTTCTTTATGATACACATGTACTTACAATGACAAGAACTTACCGGTAACTAAAGTTGAGTAGCATGAGGAGCGGGCCTCGTACTCAAGGGACATGAGATTGCCAACTTATATTTCGTCAAGCATATACTCCATCTTTGTTCACTTTAACCTTAATCACCTTAAGATGCTTATGGTAGGGGCAATGATAGCTCAAATCTAGTAAGTACCATAATCTTTTGGAAGCTCTTTATGAACTTGAACTCCCTGCTTCCCTCTATGAAGGGCCTTTCTCCCACTTCTAAGTTGAGTCAGTAAACCTACTTCCTCTCCATCTCCAGCAAGCAGTTGAGTTGTTGTGTTGCAAGCATTCATATGATGATTTATTCAGTCATGTTCTTTATCTTCCTTGTTTGCACAAGACACTTATCTATTGAGTATTACTTTGAAAGCCTTCATTGTGAAAAAAACCTTTTATGTTGAGCAAAGAGTACTCTTGTTGTGAAACTTCTACAAAAGCTTTATTTGTGAAACTGTTTGCCAGCTGTTCTCTGACCAAGAACAAAAATTTGCCAATTTCAATTATGATTTATCTTTATGCATCTCTATTGTGACTCCTCTACTTGTTGCAAGCTAAGTTATATAATGGTGAGTTGCTTTCTTCTATAAGTTGCATAATGGCAATGTGATGCTTCTTGTACGTATTCTTTTATCGACACTTCACTCCATAAACCCGTGGACATGTTTACTGAGCTCAGTTTTTGCTTGGGGACAAGCGAAGTTCTAAGCTTGGGGGGAATTGATATGTCCCATTTGCATCACCATTCTATATCATAATTTTCCTATATTCATTGATATATTGCATATTAAGAGGTGTTACTTATGTCTTTTCATCTATTTTTGCATGTTGGATGATTCTTGGAGGATGAACTGCCGGAGTCAGGGTTCTGATGGAAAAGAAAGTGTTTTGATGCAATTTCGCGAAGATAAGAAAAATACCAGAAAAACTACGGAAAATCCTATTTTCCCAGAAGATGAAGAATGCTAGAAGGGGAGGCAGAGATGGGCCACAGGGGGCCCACACCCCCCAGGCGCGGGCCACCCCTAGGTCGCGCCTACAGGGGGTGTGGCCCACCTGTGGCTCCGCCCTCTCGCCTATATCTTCTCCTCAAAACCCTAAAACACGAGGAAGGACCACAAAAAGATTCTGCCGCCTCTGCGGGGCGGAAAACACCGAGAGAGAAAGAGCTCTCCGGCAGATATATTTCTGCCAGGGAAATTCCTCCCTGGAGAGGGGAGATCGTCGCCATCAACACGATCAACAAGCTAGACTTCATCAGGATCA
The DNA here is from genome assembly GCA_910589765.1 of Avena atlantica. Classification (NCBI taxonomy): domain Eukaryota; kingdom Viridiplantae; phylum Streptophyta; class Magnoliopsida; order Poales; family Poaceae; genus Avena; species Avena atlantica. The sequence goes on from OU342739.1 coordinate 125,961,551, forward strand.
TCATCACCATCATCTCCACTAGCACCATCATCATCACTCCATCCCACTGTAACAATTGTGTTGAATACTTGCATAGTTCTTAGGGGAAACTATCCCGGTGTTGATTACTATTGTAGTTGATGCTTGTGAGTGGAACCATTGGATTATTGTTTATGTTCATATTGTTATCCATCACCATATCATATTTGATCTTGATCCATATGATGTCTCATGAGTAGTTCGTATAGTTCTTGAGGACATGGGATAAGTCATGTTGTTAGTAGTGGATTTGTGTTGAGATACTATTCAATGGTTTAGTATTTAAGTGGTGGTGCTATTCTTCTAGTGGTGTCATGTGAACGTTGACTACATGATACTTCACCATTTATGGGTCTAGGGGAATGCATTGTGTATTTGGCTACTAATTGTGGGGTTGCCGGAGTGACAGAAATCTGAAACCCCGTTAGGACACCATTGCACAAGAGAGTGTATGATCTCAGAGTTTAAGGCCGTGGTTAGGTTTATACCTTAATTGCTTTCTTGTAGTTGCAGATGCTTGCAAGGGGTTTAATCACAAGTATGTATTAGTCAAAGTAAGGTCGGTACATTAGCACAGGTTCACCCACACAACACTTACAAAACCAAAGAAGACTACTCAGATATTTGAAGCGAAAACACTTGACAGAATTCCCATGTGTTCTTGAGAACGTTTTGATCCTTATAAGTATTTCCACTGGCTTGTCTTTTGCTAAGAAAGGATTGGGCCACTTGCTGCAATTGTTTGTTGTCTTTATTACTTGCACTTTATTTCCTTGCTTATTCAGAAAACCCCTAAAAATCCGTTTGCTAAGTATTTACAGAGATTTCCTACTCCATACCACTAGTCAGCCTCGTTGGGATCGACATTCCTATTTATCAAAAGTACTATGATACACCCCTATACTTGTGGGTTATCATACCCCTCCAAACTCCCTTGTAGGAGTCCGTTTCCTCTTCCAGCGGCTCGAACGCCGCCGGGTTATGGTCACCGTCGATGGTCTCCACCACCGCGGAGAAAGGCACCTCCACCCCCTCCGGCGGGATTTGCACTATGCTCAATGGCTTTGCGGAAGCATCGCCGGTCACCACCATGGAGGTGGGAGCACTGCTGCTAGCCATTGGAAGAGAGGGAATGGACTGGAAGGTGAAGAGGAGGCTAGGGTTTTATCTATGCGAGGATCTCAAGGTGACCTTGGAGAGAGGAAGAAGACGATGCGGGAGCGAATGCGGGTAAAAAATAAAATAACCTACGCAGTGAAAACTATATAGCCCCGACATCAAGATTCGTGCAAGATGATCCAACAGTCGATGCATGAACAATGTGTGTGCAAGCGTGCGTGAAGATTTTGCCACGTTCCCCCTGCCGCCACTCGACGTTTTGGATTTTACGCGCGGGGAAAACGCTATGATTATGTTTACTGCATATGTGAGTTTCGAGGCGACATAAGCTACAGTCTACGTCATCTCACTGACAGTTGTAGATGAATAGTCCCATCTGAAGATTCTGGCATAAACAGATCCTATCCGGCTACGAGAAGAGTAAGGTGAAAGATTTAGTGATTCTTCGACTTACTTATGGAAGACAGAAAATATTGTAGGATTTTTTGGAGGACTACAAGATACTGCTTGACGAATTACCTACATCACCTAGACGGAGCATTCAGACTAAGAGGCCAGACGGCGCAAGATCTCGGAGTTCTCCGGGGCTACTGTTGGGAATATGCTAAATGGGTATCACCATTGTATGTCTCTAATCCAGCTAACCTGGGAGTATATGAATAAACATATATATCATTGTATATCTAGACTTCTTTTAATATGTAGATTCGTTCTAAATATGAATAAACATATATATTAAAAGTAGTCTAGATACATTTGCTTTACAAAGCTAAAACATCTTATATTTTAAAACGGAGGGAGTATATAGAAATAAAAATCAGTTATTTGTAGATTTAGGGAGTATTTGCGGTGTAGTTGCCGGTCGTAGGGTAGGTATAGACTATAGTTGGTCGGAAGCAGGACACCGTCCCGACCAATTGCCGCGGCGTTAAGCGGGGCAACGACGGTGAGATACCACAGGTAGAAGTCATCGACGGTGGCTAGCCTCAAATCGAACGGCCTTGCCTAGACAGTCAAGCTGTTGCATAAAAAAAAAAAGACAGTCAAGCTGTTTTCATTCTGGATATCGCTGGAAATCTGCCGCTTGCGCTGCCGTCGACCCGTCGTCTCGGTAACATATGACGTCACAGCGCGCGCTCCGTCAGTAGGAACTTTCCCGTAGTAGGTGTAGCATTATTGTTACCTACTTCCTCCGTTCTAAATTATAAGATGTTTTAGGTTTATAAAGAAGATGAATTTAGACTTGTTTTGGTATATAGGTTTATTCAACTTTGAGATGAATCTACACACTAAAAGAAGTCTAAATTCTTTTTTTCACAAACCTAAAACATCTTATATTTTAAAAAGGAGGGAGTACATTAGAAAAATATATACACTTTGTCTGCTCTCCCATCATGCCAGCTGAGAAGGAAAAAAATCTTTGGCTAGCAGGATATTTTCGCTCTAATCCTAACTAGCCGTGGGACCCCGGCGGCATTTTTCTCCATCCTTATCCGCCACGCGTGTCCAAACTCCTGACTCATCATCCAGTCTTATCGCCGGCCGGAGCGTTGGTTCCGATCATGCGCCGGTCAAATTACGCTATCCTAACCGGAGGCAAGGTCCGCAGAGGCGACATCCACGTCCCGGTCCTCCTCTTCAATTGTTTGGGTAGGTTGTACAGGTGGCCATCTGTGATCTAGGGAGGTAACGCCACAGAAGCGGTGACGGCACCGGCGTCACTGCATGATTTAAAACAGGCTCCTCCTCCCAGCAAGCTCTACTCGGACAGTGTGCTTGATTTTCTCGGCGGTAGCAGCTACTACTACTACTAGTTAGTAAACAAAAGCTCTTGCATCGACCAGATCTACCAGTCCACGAGATGCTCGACAAGCTGTGGGACGACGTGGTGGCCGGGCCTCGCCCGGAGACAGGCCTCGACAAGCTCCGCAGAGCCGCCGCCACCCAGCCTCTGGCCATCAACACAGGTAGTTTACACACAGTGTATGTTAGTTCGTACGCAGAACATGCAGAATACCAACCTGAAACTAGCGGCCTGTTAGTAGTACTAATACAAGTAGTTCCCAACAAAAGATACGCTTGTTCAGTTCAGCTGGAGTACGTGTTGGGTTTTACTTAACTGACGGCGATTTACTTGTATCTTTGGTGGAGTAGCGCTAGCTACAGGCGAGGCAAGTAAGTCGATGCCGACGACCCCGACCACGCCGGTGACGCCGTCCTCGTCGTCGACGCCGCCGCGCGGCGGCAACGTGTGGAGGAGTGTGTTCCACCCCGGGAGCAACCTGGCCACCAAGAGCCTCGGCGCCAACCTCTTCGACCGCCCGCAGCCCAACTCACCCACCGTCTATGACTGGTAACTAAGCGATCTCCTCGTCATCTTATAATACTTTCTCCGATATAAATTGATGGACTCAGTTTTAACGCTACAAAGTTTACTGACCAGGCTTTACAGCGACGAGACAAGGACCAGGAGCAACCATCGCTAAATCAGAGCCGTCGATGGACGGAAAAACAGGGTGCCGAACTACGCTTTGTGATGCCATGTTTGTTTGCTGCTCCTTCTGGTTATCTAATCCTGCGTACTCATACTACGTTGCTGTTCGAGGCCGCTTGTCGTTTGTCCTAAGCTAGCTTGGTCTACTCCACTGTAGTATTCTGTAACTTTGATGCGTGTTTGTGTGTGTGCGCTTTGTGCACGTTCCATGTGTAAATTCATTCCACCGTACGTGCCGGTGCGTGCGTGTTGTCTTCTCAATGTTAAATTGCCTACTGTATAATACAATAACAGCCTGAGAGCAAGTTTTCATTTTCCTTTCTGTCCTGACAAGTGCGGCGTGATAATCTTTTTTTAGCGGAACGACAAAAGCTTTATTACTCAATCAGAAAGTTTACATGAATTCCCATATTATCCGGTGGATTTAAGAACGACACATGTCTACCGGCGCTAAGAATAGTGGCGGATCTGGCCGATGTGCTTCTTCATTCGCTTCTCGCCGTTCATGGCTAAACATAGCCTGTCGAAACTGACCCTTCTTTGCATCAATGATATGTCTTCGCTGGGCTTCTCCATTAAGAGCACCTCCACCCGTTCCGCGTTTCTAGGCCGAAATCCAAACGTAAATAGAGCCGGACGGAACTAGTTCAGCCTGGAAATGCCGAGGTTTTCACTCCCGTACACAAGTCGAGTTTCTAGATTTGGCTAAATTCACTCAAACTCGGCAAAGTTTGGGCGAATATAGACGGTTTTCATTCATAAAAGGCGAATTCATAAATATTACACCCGAATTCTAACAGTATTTAGGCTAATAATAACTAAAAAACTTAAAAAAAGCCTTTGTCGAGGTCGAGGCCGACAACGACGCTGACGCCGCCGGACGCCGCTTCACATGCCAAAGTTGTTGTAAAAGCAGGTGTAGCCGGGGTCAGCCTTGTCGTCGTCGTCGTCGCTTGGAGGCTGCGAGGGCCGCGAGCTGCCCTGGCGTACGTCGCCGCACCTCCATGACTGGTACGAGGGACTGGCGTCGCTATCGTCGCCGTCGAGGACGATGAGCGGCACGTTCTGGTAGGCGAACTCGCGGCACGCCCTAGCCTGGAGCTCGGCCTCCTCCTGCTAGCGCTAAACGCGGCGTTGCTCCGCCTGCCCCTAGTCTGCCCTGGACCAGGCGAGGATGTTCGGCTCTGGCATCGGCGGCGGCGGCACTGCGTACTGGAGAGAGCGCTTCATCGCCATGTTCATGGCGAAGGCGTCCTTGTCGATGGGCACCGTCCAGTCCGTCGACTCCGGCTTCGGATGGCACAGGCGAAGCCGGCCAGTCGGCGGCGATGGCGCACGGGGCTCGTTGATGACGATGCCCCGCGATCTTGCTCACGGCGGCGAGCGGACCGGCGTGTCAGACTCCCGCTTGACGGGCTGAAGAAGCTCGCCTCTTGCGTGCGGCGACTGCGTCGGCGTGGACCCGGACGAGCGGGAGGCCGAGGCGGTGGAGGAGGAGTTGAGGTTGGCCATCCTCCTAGGCAGCCAGCTCGCCAGAGGGTGGCACCTCGCCCTACCGCGGGCGCCGACGAGCACGGGAAACCGAGCCTGGGGCGGTTGTGTGGTGACCCAGCATACCACTGCATGTTGTAGTATACTATAGTCGTGGACATAACACTCACGGAGTACCATTCCGCAAATATTACATCCTCAGAGTGGTACAACAGAAACAAAGCGGGTCCACATCATACATTATCATTATTACAACCAGAATTACATGACGACTTGGAGATCCTCCTAGGTCCATAGAGGTATCCCGATGACTCAGGGCTAAACTATAATAACTCGAAGAATAGAATAAAGAAGCAACTAAGGTTTATACGAGATTTAATATAGATAGAGGATAGAGATCTATGCTACTGGACTAGATCACTATATATGCTACATCTACACTTCAGATACCTCGGTCTCCATTCCATAGATGTTTTCGTAGTTGTTCCCTTCGACGCTTCCAGATACTTCTGGTTCTTCATAGCGGAATTCTTCTTGGTCTTCAATTGTATATAGTATTTCCTTTTCCTGACCGTTAATGTCTTCAGAATCTAGCAAGGGTTAAGAAGATCAACAAGTTCACTAAAAAGAAGCGTTTGATGCACTATATCTACAGCCACAGACCATAGGTCATAGGCAATGAAGGTTTTTGTAAACATTTCTTCAAAGGTTGCTTTTATTCTGGAAAAATATGTCCGTCAGCCTTCACGGGTTTACCAGAACTTTCATGGAGTTCCTTTCCTACCGCATTCGTAGATCCTTCTCGGAACAGGGAGTAACAAGTTATAGTTCTTACACTCTGCAGAGGTGCGTCACTTTACCCATGAGAGCTCTTAGCTTTGTTGCACATCCGGGCGCGCATTCCCGTTCACACTTCCTTGGTATGAGGCCTAGACTAAGATCCAAGCTAATCATTATCCTTCTCCGCGACCCCGCATACACCGCAATTGTTGTATGCCCCAACTCAAGGTAGACTTTTCCCCATATAAAACGGTTATACCTTAGTTGGATACACACAACAACCATTAACACTAGAAATCTGTCTTTTGTAAGTCCAGATCCACGGTAGACTTTTTCCCGTATAAAACGGCTATACCCACGATATGCAACTTATAAATGCCCAGAGCAGTGTCCAATGTATGCGAAAGGGATCCAATCCAGTTGACTTCTCCGTCCCATTCCAAATCTCATGGTTAACGCGTAATATACGGCGCAAGAATCACTGGCGATATTGGTTGTTAAGTCCTAGATAATATGTTCCTTTACCACCGGAACTTTCATAATAGGTTATTACCTCATGGTAAATAACCTATAATCATATTATTATGAAAATATTTTTCTGACCTTTTTCAAATGCAGGTGATGACAACACTGGATTTGCAAAATACTTTACATAAAATAATCAAAGGACATGAGCAAGTGTGAACTTGCCTTGATATAGCGGAGTATTATAGTCGAATGTCTCGACTTGACCCTGGACCTCGGGTTCTACAAGAATACCATCATTGCCCGCTAAAGACAATGTTTAAAGAAGCAATATGCTGTTATGCATAAGTAATGAGATGCATGTTGTAAAACCTTAAGTAATTCCCCAACATTACATGTGAGCTGGATTTAGATGATTTGTTTAGGATGTGAGTTATCTATAAGTTTACTTCATAAAGGAGTGTAGTTGTAAGGGTTTTTGGATAACATATAAGACATGAAAGTAATGTACAATCGTAATACGATTCTAAGATTGGGTGATATCATGTAATCATTACAAGGTTTATGTTTTAATTTTGTTATGGCTTAAAATAAATGGTATAGTGTTTCTTTTGGAAGTGGCAAAAAAATAACATTTGAAGAAAATATTCTTTATGTTAAGTTATTCAACTCTGAAGATTAATAAGATTAAAGTTATGGTTTATGATAAGGTTTAAATGATCTTGAGCCATTATATATCTAGCTTATGATATATCAGACCAAAGTTAACTATAAAGATATAATTGGTCTTGACATATAACATTTATGGAATTAACAACAATTAGGGTTTTTTCCTAAGCATGATGAAACTCAGTCTTAAGGACTTAAAGATAGCATATTTAATATTTATAGATTATACTATAAGATTTTATTATATAAATAAAGTAGGTGAATTTCTTTTATGATATATTTAGGGAATACCAAGTTTGTTAAATATAATTATACATGAATTGAGATTACTTACTTCTAATATAAGTTTATGATTTGCAAAACTAACTTTGTAAATCTTGGACTTATTGTTGGTTAAATATTTTTAAAGGAATATTATAAATTTGATTGTTTATATTTGGACAGTATCCTGAATTATAATTATAGGTCAAACTATTTTAGAGTTAAAAGGTTGTGTTTTGAATATGATTATTTCTTACTTAGGAAATCATGTTAAATAATTAACAAAACAACTATTTTATTTTAATAACTTAAATAATTGAAGATATGTGATCTAAGAATTTTAAAATGTTTTTGGAATAATATATTTAGTATTATCCTAGTAAGTATTCTTACTTAAAATATTAAAATTGAATTTTATTTATCTTTAGGTATTATATTGATTTTTTTTATAAAATTTCTCAATTATTGAATGTCTTTAAATATTTGTTTTAAGTTTTATTTGTAAAATTTTAAGTTAGTATTTTTATTAGATAAGAGATTTATTTTTATGCATGAAAGTGGTTTTTATTTATTATTAGGAATTTTTCTGAATTTATTAAATTTCATTTAGTTATTTAAGGGTGTTAATGTTTATCTACATTTTATTAAACTTAAATAAATATGATTATATTTTCTTAGGTAGATATGATTTTAATAAACATTTCGATGTATTAAAGTATATTTTTAGGATTTTTCTACATTTTTCTAGAAATAAAATAGTGTACAGGGGTATCTTGGTTATTTCCTTATTTCGCTTTTGCTTAAATTATTATTATCATTATTCTATTTTTATTAGGACATATTTAATTGGTAATAAGACCGGCCCGGTCTGGCCTAGACAGGTCTGGCCCGGGGTCAACATGACCCAGACCCACTCCATCTCGCTCACGAGCATATAGAGGCACTCCCCATCTTCCATTCGACTCCACCGCCGTCGGCGCCGACGCCTGCTCCCCATGGCCCTCATCGGCCATATCTAGCTCCGCCGCTCACCAACCAACCTCCCCTCGGTCTTCCCCTTCAATTTCTCTATGCCTTGAGGTTGCTCTATCTCCCCCTGCGCATGCCTCTATGAAACCCTAGCTGCGCGTTTTGGGTCGGCCGGCGCGGTACCAGCACCCCCCGGCTGTTCTTCGCTGACGGCTACGAGTTCCTCTACTAGGACCGCTCTACCCTGTCGGCCCCTTCGAGCTTCTGCTCGAGCCCGCCGCTCTCGGCCCCTCCTGGTTCTTTTGGTGCTTCTACTTCCTCCTTCTAGACTTGACCAATTTCTTGATGCTGGCAGGATGGCAAGTTTGTTGCAACCCCAATGTCTACGACTTATTGCTATGGTTTGATTTCTATGGTTGATGTTGCGGTGATGGTCTGCTAGTGCTGCTGCCGATGGGACGGCAGTGACGTCGTCACCGCAACCTCGCTGCTGCGCTGCGTCCAGGCTTCATCACGCCTCCGCTCCAGGTGTTGGGCACCCCCGGTGAGTTCTATTGTGACCGGCCTTCGAGCTGATGAATCGCTTGGTGATCTTTGGAGTAACTATATGGTGTTGGGTGCAGACATGTAGTGGTGATGCTTCAGAGATGTTGTTATTGATATTCTCAAGGTTTTCCTAAAATAAGTGAGATGCTTCTAAGTGTCATGCTTCAGTTTGGATGAATATTCATCCCTAGCATATGTTAGTGTATGGTTTCATATTGTGTTGAATTTGACTAGCAATAGTCTAGTGGCTTGCTTCATTACTTATTATTTTGAATGAAAAAGGGATATGGTGATATTGGGATCGAAATGATTCCTAAGTTGTTGACTTAGGGAAATGATTGTTATTGGTGGTTATAGCTTTGATTAATATAAGAGGTGGATTTTAGCTTAACTGAAGCTTTGCTTCAGTGATGTACTTGATGATTCCTAGTTATTTATACTAGGGAAATGATATAGCAAGATAAGGTAGTGGCTTCTATTAGTGTAGATGTCACTGTGGTGCCTCAAATTTGAGTGTGCATAGTGGTTATCTAACTAGCATGGTATGCTGCACTCTAGTACTTGTATAAATGGAAATGGAACCATTTATTTGAGATGATTTTGTAAGTGGTTAATAATCTGAAATTCTCTGGCCAATGATGCAAAAGGCTGAGGCATTAATTCTTGGTAAGAATAAATGTTGCTGGTGTATTTGTTTCCTATTGGCTTCTAATATTGTAGACCAACTACTGTGGTCTAACAGATATATCATATGATGAATTTGCATACCATTTGTATGCAATTCTGAGGATCATTTCTTTAAATGAGGAGATATGCAAAAAGATAGATTTCAGTTCCTTCCTATGATGCTTTCTTGAGATGATAAGAATTGGTACTACATAGATCTGATACCAACCTGTTGTTTGTGTGTGATCTATAGACTGTTGGAAATCTTTACTTGGCCTGTGATGCAAAGGCTGAGGCCAAGTGGATAAAAGAAGTATATATATGGATGTGGCACTATGCTTTCCTCCTATGATGATTTTATACTCCACTTGGGTATAAATCTGAGGAGATGATCAATTAAAACTAATTCATGCTTGGACTCTGGTAGTAGCAAATATTATGCATGATTTATAATAGAGCAACCTTTTGTTGTTGCTGAACCAGTGTTGTGACTTCTAGTTCCTGGTGGATCTTGTTCCTGGATGCTACTTGATCTGCTCCTCCTTGCCGCATCACTTGGCATGCTCCTTCTAATGCTTGATCTTCTCTTGGATGGCTTATGTAAGCAACCAGATGTTGATTGGGTGGTGGATTGAATAGATGTTTGGTTGATGCACTGAGATAATCTATGTAGATTTTGGTGTTATTGGGAAATCTAATAAGAACAAGTGATGTTCTTTGTGCTGCTCTAGAGCTAGTGGAGGAACTATGGTCTGGTGGTGTGTGTGTGAAAGATATCTAGCAGCCCTGCTATGGCTGGTGTTGTTTCCCCATGTGATGCTCTCTTGTGGTGCTGACATCACACATAGTTGCATGTGTGTGTGAGCTGTGTGGTTGTTTGTTGTGATGTTATGGATCATATCAAGTTAAAATATCCTGATATTTGCTGATGGTTCTACTATTTGACTTTTACCTTTTACTAAATTGGTGAAACTTGCCCCTCTGCCTGTGAGGTTGTACTGAGGCAAATAATATACTGATGAGATCAGATACTCCTTTGGTGAAACTTGCTCCCCATTTTTAATATGCTCAATGATGTGACAAGCAATGCATCACATTGCATTACTGAGAGCAAGCTAATTAACACTAACCCCTCTCTTTTTGTCTTTTAGTATTTGTTTACAGGTATCAAGAAAGAATACAGGAGGTCAAGTAGATAGGAATTCTAACTTAGGTTTTTATCTATTGTAATCTTTTTTTATTGTAACCACAATGTAACACTTCTTTATTTTATTAAAGCTTTTCTTTTTATTTATTTGTAGTTATTCATCTATGTAATGACTTTGGATTTACTTGTATTGATTAAATCTTTGTTTTATTAAACAAAGATTTCTTCTTATTTGTATTTCTTTGATTTCCATTAATCTGTATGATTTCTACTTTTTTATTTAATGTAGTGTACCTTATTCTTATTCTTTTATTGTAAAAGAATAATGTAATACTTCATGTATTCTTTTATTATAAATAATTATGTTATATCCTTGTTGTAATCATTTCTTTTTATTCCTTTATTATAAAAGGATAATGTAATATACATATATTCTTTTAATATGGAACTCTTCTATTTGTTTCATTATTGTAATTCATTTTCCATTTTCTTTATTCATTTAATTATGTTATTATAATCTTGTATTTATTATTTTATTTTGAAAGAACATTGTAATGTTGGATTTTAAGAATCTTTATGCTTTTACTTATAATACTTGCATTTGTATTATTGTGAATAATTATTGATAAGTCAAATTTCTCCCCTCATGACTCCAGAAAACAATAGAGGTCATGTCAAAATTCATCTCACTCCCCTTCTAATAACACTAAACCTCATTCATCACAGTGAGAATTCTGATCACTCTAGTCTTTTAATTTGGCAAAAAAATTACCCGAATTTTCAGATGCATGCATGCAGATGCACAAAATCCTAAATCTACCCTTCTTTTAGTCCTAAATTCTAGGATGTTACAGACTTCCCCCCTTAAATTAAACTTCGTCCTGAAGTTTGTGGTTTCTTGTTCATGAAGGTTTCAGATAAGCTCGTCTTGAGTTTTCTTCTTTCCTCCCAGTTTCTTGTCTTCCAAAAATGTTGTTTTTAGTAAACTCGGTGTTCCTTGAGTTTACTTTTAACCTTGATTCATTTATGGTTAATGCCTAATGCTAAATTTAGACTTTCTCCCGAAACTTCATGAAATTGCTTTTGACCTTGATCACCTTTATTGACGAATAACTACTGATGCTAAGCATACCTATTATAGCCTTGCCGGTGTTGTTCCACCCAAAGTCTCCACCTCTTGATAGTAATCCTTCTCCTCGAGTAACCAACATGTTGGGACATTCAGATCTCTTATGTCCATCCAGAACACACTTATAACACACCTTATCGGTCTTCCAACAATTCCTGCTTAGGTGACCTGAAGTTCCACACTTATTGCATATGATTTGTTTGTTTCATTTTGATGCCTCATGTTTTGATATACCACTTGCAGATATGAATCTGGGCATAAAACTTAAGTTTGATGTTGATTCTGGAGATTGAATCTTCTTTGGTTCCCTTATAGCTCGTTTCTTGGCTAATTTCTTCCTCTCTTCCACTAGCATCTTGTAATCATCCTCGAAGGTAAGTGCTACATCAACCAGCTCTTGGAAACGTCGTGTTGTAACCCCTCGTATTTTCATATTCATATAAGGGTTTAGTCCTTCCAAGAACTTTCTCTTGCGCTTCTCCTCCGTATTTACCTCATCGGCTGCATAACGAGATAATTGACTAGACTTGCTAATATATTTCATCAACGTTTCGTCATTTTGCCTTAAGTCCTTAAATTCTCTTCTCTTAATTCCATAATGCTCTCTGGAACATGGCACTCACGAAACTTCCGCTTGAATTCTTCCCAAGTGAATATCTCTTCTGGTGTGAGCATGGCTAATTGATTTTCCCACCAATTTGCGGCAGGTCCGGATAGAAGAAATGTTGCATAATGTAACTTCTCATCAATGCATGCAACGGTTTTAAGCTTCCTTTCTGTATCCATCATCCAATCCTCCGCATCCATAGGTTCTGATGCAGACACAAAAGGAATTGGTTTGGAATTTTGGAAATCAGAAAGACTTACTCTGGTATCTTTGTTCCCCTCTCTGGGTCCAATTCGTTTGAGTAACTCTTGCATGAAATTATTCTGGTACTCTTGCATCATTTGCATGTATTGCATGAAATTCTCTTCTGTCAACGGACGATTTGATGGTCCAGTTGCGGGTACATCCTCATTACTTTCCCTCTGCTTAGCTTCTTGCTCCATACGTTGTCCTTCAGACCCAGCCTCTACTCCCGATCCATACCCTCTCTAGTCCTATTACATAAAGCGAATACTCATACTTACATCATGCATATGTTTTCTAAGCTCAACTCTATGCACAGTGCTAGTCACACAAGGAAATCAAGAACCAAATCCAGATAACAACCAAACCTATATCTTGTATCATACATGTTTTTTATAAACTATTACAAACAATCCTCCCATTATGGCTTAACTCTCAACTAATACATTACTCGTATTTTCCAAACCTCGCATACTCACATGAGCATACTCTCACTTATTATGTCCTGCCTCACAAACACTACAATACACATTACTGGATATGTACCTTATTTAAGCCCTCTACTTCTATGGATTGTCTCTCCTCGCTATTCTCCCTCTTCTTAGTACTTCCTGAAATTCCGTCCATGATGACGTGAAGTCCAACGACTACCTTTTAGAGTATAAAAAAACATCCAGAGGATGCGCACTCTTGATTAGGAGTACTAAGATTAAGATTAGCCATTTAGAAATGACTAGAAAATGCGTGATCTTCTGTGGAATTCTCAGGTCCACCTTCAAACGCACTTTCGAAGCAAGATGTATTTTTCTGCTTTTCCTTGATTCAGTCATACATATAGATGTAATAACTGTCAATGCCTTCTTCCATGTCAATAGTATTGGTACTACCCCCATATGGATCATAGATTCCATGCTAATCTTGCTGGTCTCTACTCCTTTATTAGTATCACAGGGTATAGGATTCTCCCTGGTTCCAGTCTAAGATTCTACTCCCCATCCATCGTAATTCCAAACTGTAATTCTTGGATTGGATGTTTCCTGAGTTTCCTGTTTTTTTTATACTCGTCCATGGTCCCTCAAATTCATTCTCTTCAAACACCTCTTTTGAAAAGACTATTCTAAGATTCCTAGCTTCTCTATCTGACTCCCTTTTTGCATTCTATTGCTTTAGTAGGATCAACATAATCCTCAAGGTTGTATCCAACTCCTGGACTAGAACCTTAATGTGTGTCATGATAGGTACTGAATAATGTCCTATTATGATCTATGTATTCGGAAGCTAAGGTAGAGTTAGTCTGCACAAATGCAGCATGATCCAACTTAAGTTCCGAATTTATGGAATCTTGAGGTATAGTAGAATAAATACTACCTACCAATTTCCTTGGATTACTGTTTTCGAAGCCTAGTTATTGCTTCTAAAACTGTAATTTGATGCGCTGCTGCCATAAATCTCATCTTCCCTGATGGCATTTCTTCACTTATCCCCACCTTTTTGGTAAGATAAGCACTATACGATACTTGACTAACACTTTCCTGTAATGGAAACTATAAACCTTGACAGAAAGTCAAGATTTACAATTCCATATTCCATAAAAGTTATCTCAAAAGTTTTGTCCAATCACCAACATAGTAATCTAAAGTCCTATACATCACTTGAACATTCCGGTTTGAGTACCGAGATGCCATTCCCTACTGTAGGTAAGAGATTATAATTAGTCCTACTAGTTTATAACTTAGTATTATTACCCAAATTGCATCATAATAAAGAATTATCGCACTAGAAACATGACAATGTAATAATCAAGTGAATTATCATTATATTTCTAGAGAACTCTTTACCGTTGCTAGCATACTTCCTACAAGTTCTACCCATTTAATAGGTTTCTAACCTAAGGTCAAAGCTTTTGCTCTGATACCATCCGTGGTGACCCAGCATACCACTGCATGTTGTAGTATACTATAGTCGTGGACATAACACTCACGGAGTACCATTCCGCAAATATTACATCCTCAGAGTGGTACAACAGAAACAAAGCGGGTCCACATCATACATTATCATTATTACAACCAGAATTACATGACGACTTGGAGATCCTCCTAGGTCCATAGAGGTATCCCGATGACTCAGGGCTAAACTATAATAACTCGAAGAACAGAATAAAGAAGAAAATAAGGTTTATACGAGATTTAATATAGATAGAGGATAGAGATCTATGCTACTGGACTAGATCATTATATATGCTATATCTACACTTCAGATACGTCGGTCTCCATTCCATAGATATTTTCATAGTTGTTTCCTTCAACGCTTCCGGATACTTCTGGTTCTTCATAGAGGAATTCTTCTTGGTCTTCAATTGGATATAGTATTTCCTTTTCCTGACCGTTAATGTCTTCAGAGTCTAGCAAGGGTTAAGAAGATACGTTGAGTACGAGCGTACTCAGCAAGTTCACTAAAAAGGAGTGTTTGATGCACTATCTCTACAGCCATAGACCATAGGCCGTAGGCAATGCAGGTTTTTGTAAACATGTCTTCAAAGGTTGCTTTTATTCTAGAAAGCTATGCCCGTCAGCCTTCACGGGTTTACCAGAACTTTCATGGAGTTCCTTTCCCGCCGCGTTAATAGCTCCTTCCCGGAACAGGGAGTAACAAGTTACAGTTCTTACACTCTACAGAGGTGCGTCACTTTACCCATGAGAGATCTTAGTTTTGTTGCACATCCGGGCACGCATTCCCGTTCACACTTCCTTGGTATGAAGCCCAGACTAAGATCCAAGCCAATCATTGTCCTTATCCGCGACCCCGCATACACCGCAATTGTTGTATGCCCAAACTCAAGGTAGACTTTTCCCCGTATAAAACGGCTATACCTTAGTTGGATACACACAACAACCATTAACACTAGAAATCTGTCTTTTGTAAGCCCAGATCCACAGTAGACTTTTCCCCATATAAAACGTCTATACCCATGATCTGCAACTTATAAATGCCCATAGCAGTGTCCAATACATGCGAAAGGGAGCCGATCCAGCTAACTTATCCGTCCCATTCCAAATCTCATGGTTAACACGTAATATACGGTGCAAGAATCACTAGCAACATTGGTTGTTAAGTCCTAGATAATATGTTCCTTTGCCACCAGAACTTTCATAATAGGTTATTAGCTCATGGTAAATAACCTATAATCATATTATTATGAAAATAGTATTTTCTGACCTTTTTCAAATGCAGGTGATGACAACACTGGATTTGCAAAATACTTTACAAAAAATAATCAAAGTACATGAGAAAGTGTGAACTTTCCTTGATATAGCGGAGTATTGTTGTCGAATGTCTCGACTTGACCCTAGACCTCGGGTTCTACAAGAATACCATCATTGCCCGGTAAAGACAATGTTTAAAGAAGCAATATGCTGTTATGCATAAGTAATGAGATGCATGTTGTAAAACCTTAAGTAATTCCCTATCATTACATGTGAGTTGGATTTAGATGATTTGTTTAGGATGTGAGTTATCTTTAAGTTTACTTCATAAAGGAGTGTAGTTGTAAGGGTTTTTGGATAACATATAAGACATGAAAGTAATGTACAATCGTAATATAATTCAAAGATTGGGTGATATCATGTAATCATTACAAGTTTTATGTTTTAATTTTGTTATGGCTTAAAAGAAATGGTATAGTGTTTCTTTTGGAAGTGGCAAAAATAATAACATTTGAAGAAAATATTATTTATGTTAAGTTATTCAACTCTAAAGATTAATAAGATTAAAGTTATGGTTTATGATAAGGTTTAAATGATCTTGAGCCATTATATATCTAGCTTATGATATATCATAACAAACTTAACTATAAAGATATAATTGGTCTTGAGATATAACATTTATGGCATTAACAACAATTAGGTTTTTTTCCTAAGCATGATGAAACTCAATCTTAAGGACTTAAAGATAGTATATTTAATATGTATAGATTATACTATAAGATTTTCTTATATAAAGAAAGTAGGTGAATTTATTTTATGATATATTTAGGGAATACCAAGTTTGTTAAATATAATTATACATGAATTGAGATTACTTACTTCTAATTTAAGTTTATGATTTGTAAAACTAACTTTGTAAATCTTGGACTTACAGTTGGTTAAAGATTTTTAAAGGAATATTATAAAATTGATTGTTTATATTTGGATAGTATCCTGAATTATAATTATAGGTTAAACTATTTTAGAGTTAAAAGGTTGTGTTTTGAACATGATTATTTCTTACTTAGGAAATAATGTTAAATAATTAACAAAACAACTATTTTATTTTAATAACTTAAATAATTGAAGATATATGATCTAAGAATTTTAAAATGTTTTTGGAATAATATATTTAGTATTATCCTAGTAAGTATTCTTACTTAAAATCTTAAAATTGAATTTTATTTATATTTAGGTATTATATTAATATTTTTATAAAATTTCTAAATTGTTGAATGTCTTTAAATATTTGTTTTAATTTTTATTTGTAAAATTTTAAGTTAGTATTTTTATTAGATAAGAGATTTATTTTTATGCATGAAAGTGATTTTTATTTATTTTTAGGAACTTTTCTAAATTTATTAAATTTCATTTAGTTATTTAAGGGTGTTAATGTTTATCTGCATTTTATTAAACTTAAATAAATATGGTTTTATTTTTCTTAGGTAGATATGATTTTAATAAACATTTCGATGTATTAAATATATTTTTAGGATTTTTCTACATTTTTCTAGAAATAAAATAGTGTACATGGGTATCTTGGTTATTTCCTTATTTCGCTTTTTCTTAAATTATTATTATCCTTATTCTTTTTTATTAGGACCTATTTGATTGGTAATAAGACTGGCCCGGTCCGGCCCAGCCAGGCCTGGCTCGGGGTCAACATGACCCGGACCCACTCCATCTCGCTCACGAGCATACATAGGCACTCCACCATCGTCGGCGTCACCGCCTGCTCCCCATGGCCCTCCCCGGCCATATCCATCTCCACCGCTCGCCATCCGACCTTCCCTCGGTCTTCCCCTTCCATTTCTCTGTGCCTCGAGGTTGCTCTATCTCCCCATGCGCATGCCTCTATGAAACCCTAACTGCGTGATTTGGGTCGGCCGACGCGGTACCAGCACCCCACGGTTGTTCTTCCCTGACGGCTATGAGTTCCTCTACTAGGACCGCTCTACCCTGTCGGCCCCTTCGAGCTTCTGCTCGAGCCTGTCGCTCTCGGCCCCTCCTGGTTCTTTTGGTGCTTCTACTTCCTCCTTCTAGACTTGACCAATTTCTTGATGCTGGCAGGATGGCAAGTTTATTGCAACCCCAATGTTCATGACTTATTGCTTTGATTTGATTTCTATGGTTGATGTTGGGGTGATGGTCTGCTAGTGCTGTTGCCGATGGGATGGCAGTGACGTCGTCACCGCAACCTTGCTAATGCGTTGCGTCCAGGCTTCGTCACGCCTCCGCTCCATGTGCTGGGCACCCCCGGTGAGTTTTATTGTGACCGGCCTTCGAGCCGATGAACCGCTTGGTGATCTTTGGAGTAACTATATGGTGTTGGGTGCAGACATGTAGTGGTGATGGTTCAGAGATGTTGTTACTGATATTCTCAAGATTTTCCTAAAATAAGTGAGATGCTTCTAAGTGCCATGCTTCAGTTTGGATGAATATTCATCCCTAGCATATGTTAGTGGATGGTTTCATATTGTGTTGAATTTGACTAGCAATAGTCTAGTGTCTTGCTTCATTACTTATGATTTTGAATGAAAAATGGATATGGTGATATTGGGATCAAAATGATTCCTAAGTTGTTGACTTAGGGTAATGATTGTTATTGGTGGTTATAGCTTTGATTAATATAAGAGATGGATTTTAGCTTAACTGAAGCTTTGCTTCAGTGATGTACTTGATGATTACTAGTTATTTATACTAGGGAAATGATATAGCAAGATAAGGTAGTGCCTTCTGTTAGTGTAGATGTCACTGTGGTGCCTCAAATTTGAGTGTGCATAGTGGTTATCTAACTAGCATGGTATGCTGCACTCTAGTACTTGTATAAATGGAAATGGAACCATTTATTTGAGATGATTTTGTAAGTCGTTAATGATCTGAAATTCTCTGGCCAGTGATGCAAAAGGCTGAGGCATTAATTCTTGGTAAGAATAAATGTTGCTGGTGTATTTGTTTCCTATTGGATTCTAATATTGTAGACCAACTACTGCGGTCTAACAGATATATCGTATGATGAATTTGCATACCATTTGTATGCAATTCTAAGGATCATTTCTTTAAATGAGGAGATATGCAAAAAGATAGATTTCAGTTCCTTCCTATGATGCTTTCTTGAGATGATAAGAATTGGTACTACATAGATCTGATACCAACCAATTGTTTGTGTGTCATCTATGGACTGTTGGAAATATTTACTTGGCCTGTGATGCAACGGCTGAGGCCAAGTGGATAATAGAAGTATATATGTGGTTGTGGCACTATGCTTTCCTCCTATGATGATTTTATACTCCACTTGAGTATAAATCTGAGGAGATGATCAATTAAAACTAAATCATGCTTCGAAACTAGTAGGAGCAAATATTATGCATGATTTATAATAGATCAACCTTTTGTTGTTGCTGAATCAGTGTTGTGACTTCTAGTTCCTGGTGGATCTTGTTCCTGGATGCTACTTGATCTGCGCCTCCTTGCTGCATTACTTGGCATGCTCCTTCTAATGCTTGATCTTCTCTTGGATGGCTTATGTAAGCAACCAGATGTTGATTGGGTGGTGGATTGAATAGATGTTTGGTTGATGCACTAAGATAATCTGTGTAGATTTTGGTGTTATTGGGAAATCTAATAAGAACAAGTGATGTTCTTTGTGGTGCTCTAGAGCTAGTGGAGGAACTATGGTCTGGTGGTGTGTGTGTGAAATATATCTAGCAGCCCTGCTACGGCTGGTGTTGTTTCCCCATGTGTTGCTCTCTTGTGGTGCTGACAGCACACATAGTTTCATGTGTGTGTGTGACTTGTGTGGTTGTTTGCTGTGATGTTATGGATCAGATCAAGTTAAAATATCCTGATATTTGCTGATGGTTCTACTATTTGACTTTTACCTTTTACTAAATTGGTGAAACTTGCCCCTCTGCCTATGAGGTTGTACTGAGGCAAATAAGATACTGATGAGATCAGATACTCCTTTGGTGAAACTTGCCCCCCCCATTTTTAATATGCTCAATGATGTGACAAACAATGCATCACATTGCACTACTGAGAGCAAAATAATTAACACTAACCCCTCTATTTTTGTCTTTTAGTATTTGTTTACATGTATCAAGAAAGAATACAGGAGGTCAAGTAGATAGGAATTCTAACTTAGGTTTTTATCTATTGTAATCTTTTTTTATTGTAACCATAATGTAACACTTCTATATTTTATTAAAGCTTTTCTTTTTCTTTATTTGTAGTTATTCATCTATGTAATGACTATGAATTTACTTGTATTGATTAAATCTTTGTTTTATTAAACAAAGATTTCTTCTTATTTGTATTTCTTTGATTTCCATTAATCTTTATGATTTCTACTTTTTTATTTAATGTATTGTACCTTATTCTTATTCTTTTATTGTAACAGAATAATGTAATACTTCATGTATTCTTTTATTATAAATAATTCTGTTATATCCTTGTTGTAATCATTTATTTTTATTCCTTTATAATAAAAGGATAATGTAATATACATATATTCTTTTAATATGGAACTCTTCTATTTGTTTCATTATTGTAATTCATTTTCCATTTTCTTTATTCATTTAATTATTTTATTATAATATTTTCTTTATTCTTTTATTTTGAAAGAACATTGTAATGTTGGATTTTAAGAATCTTTATACTTTTTCTTATAATACTTGCATTTGTATTATTGTGAATAATTATTTATAAGTCAAATTTCTCTCCTCATGACTCCAGAAAACAATAGAGGTCATGTCAAAATTCAGCTCACTCCCCTTCTAATAACGCTAAACCTCATTCATCGGAGTGAGAATTCTGATCACTCTAGTCTTTTAATTTGGCGAAAATTTTACCCGTATTTTCAGATGCATGCATGCAGATGCACAAAATCCTAAATCTACCCTTCGTTTAGTCATAAATGCTGGGATGTTACGGGTTGCCGGCGTGGATGTGCTCCAGGACGGTGGTAAGCGTCCGTCCGGGCGCACCCCAACATCGTCGGCGCCCTTCGTGGGCCGCGAGCTCTTGGAGCCGGTACTTGGCAAAGTGCTGCTCCTAGTAGGCGAGGTTGTCGGGGTCCTCGGCGAGCTCCGGTTCGTCCATCACCGCGATGGCGGCCTGAATCTACTTCACCATCTCTTCGTCAGCCGGCACCGGAAGTCTGGCGGCGCCATGTACCCAGCGTCGTGGAGCATTCGGGCCTCCCAGGGCTGGAGCGTGCGTCGGCCAAAGTCATTCTCCGCCGCAGGATCGTCGGGCTACCTCTCGGCCAGGGCTTTCTTCTCGCCGGAGTTGGAGTTCACGGTGGAGGGGGAGTGGAGAAGACGTGAGAGTGTGTGCTGTGAGCTGACGAGGGCGCCGGCTTTAATAGGCCAAAGTAAGCGGCGAGGGAGGAAGGGGTGTAGCGGCGTGGGCGGGAAAAGGGGTAAACGGCGAAAAGTTATTGCTTGGCGGTCCGTTGCGGGAGTCGAGGCGGCAGTGGCGCGCCATTACGGCGACGCGTGGTTGACGAGACGGGCAGTTATTGCCCGACGGTCCGTCGCGGGCGCCGAGGCGTAAGGATGACGATGACTCAGCTTCAGTTGCTGATTGGACGGGTCCACTAATACGTCTATAACGTATCTATAATTTTTTATGGTTTCATGCTAATATTATGATTTTGACACATCTTTTTATATAAAGTTCATGAGTTATTTGGACTAACATACTAATAGTTGCAAAAGTGCACAATGTTCTTTTTTTACACTTTGATGTGTAAAAATTATCAAGAATACAAGTGGAACCCATGCTGAAGTTAAATTTGGGATTTTCCAGAAATCTGTCTTATAACTCTTTTTGAAGATGGTCACATTTCGGGTCGAAGACGGCGTCAAACAGAAAAATCTTCAACTACAAAGTTGTAGGAAATTTCGCGAAAATCGTTCTGGATATAAAATTTAGCTGATTCCGAGTCCGGACGGACCTGCTAGGCCCAATATACTGTAGCCCAAGATGGGGTGACGGGAATCCGAGAAGCTATATAAAGGAAGAAACCTAATTCATGGAGGAGACCTCCACCCACGAATTTGCAGCCACCAAAGTCACGTTTTTCAAGTCAAAAAAAGTCACGTTTTTTGCCTCCCCCATGGATCCCATCTCCATGGGGAGGGCTCCCAAGAAGCCATGAAGGAAGGGGGCTAAGGCTCTCCCACGATACCGACGACGGGGAAGGCGTCCCCCGCGCCGCCGCCGCCCTTTTCGCCATCTTCACCGACATCATC
Organism: Avena atlantica; assembly: GCA_910589765.1. Classification (NCBI taxonomy): domain Eukaryota; kingdom Viridiplantae; phylum Streptophyta; class Magnoliopsida; order Poales; family Poaceae; genus Avena; species Avena atlantica. The sequence goes on from OU342739.1 coordinate 125,983,654, forward strand.
TAATCCTTCTAGTATGCAGTGGTTCATCCTCCCACACACCTCTGTACTGTCCTATGTAAACATGATGTTTGATACTATAAGTTATAATCCTATGATCTATGTCATGTTTGTGTAGTTTATTTGTTCTTAGATTGAATGGTTGAACGTTTTTGGTTCATTAGAGTTGTATGTTGATATGGTACAATCCTTTGGTATCCATTATATTTGTGCGCGTATGTATTAAACATCATAGGGTTTGTAGTATGTGTAAGAGGAAGGGGGAAGTTCTGCCCGAGTGACAGAAACATAAGTACGCGAACCGGAACGTTGCACGTATGGAAGTAAGAGGACCATTAACTTAAATCTATGGTTGGGAAAACCTTAATGCATTGTTAGTAATTACGGATATTTGCTAACAATCCAATCATATAGTACATGTAATTTCAAGTAGTGAAGCACATGTATATTTAGCCTCTCCCACATAGAAAACTGCATCAAAAACAATGAGCCCGATTTATTCGCCAATTAAACTTGGACAAAGCCACCATAATTAGCACCACTATTCCACACTCATGGTTCTATTAGTTTAGTGTATTTTATTGCTGCTGCAACTAGCTTTACTTTTTTGTTATTTATTATCTTGCAAAGCTTTCTCTAGTACTCGTATTGTTGCTCTAGTTTTATTTCCTAGATAATGCAAACGTATAGTGTGCGTAGATTTGTGTCAGTGGTTGATAAAACTTGAGAGAACATTTATCCTACCTTTAGCTTTTCGTTGGGTTTGACACTCTTACTTATCAAAAAGTCTACACATGATCCCCTATACTTATGGGATATCAAGACCTTTTCTGGCGCCATTGCCGGGGAGTAATAGCGTGCGGATGAATATTCTTATTTTCACTTGTTTGCTTTATCTCTAAGTAGTTTTTACTTTCAGTTTTAAGTTGGTCTCTATCTTAGTATGGATAGGATTGCAAATTACAAAAAAAGTTAGTTATACTTATTACCTAAAAACATTTTTAAAAGGAAAGTGATTGAAAAGATGAGTAATGGTTAAGTGGGGGTCGACCTTGAACACTTGTGTTCATGTCTATGAAACCAAAATAAATCTTTCCATGGAAGCTTTTAAACTGAATAAAGACACCTTTAAATATCAATTCCTATTTAAGAAAGGTATAGAATACCTTTTTTCCTCTACTATTAAAACAAATGTTGCTCTTAATGCTTCTTTATTTGAAAATACTTGAATCTTGCTTCTTGTGCCTAACTTAAAGGCGTCAAAGAAAAGTACTTCTTGGGAGATAATCCAATAGTTTTCTTGAGTCTTGGAAGTTATTAATTCTATAATAACCTCTCCTTATCCTTTTTATTTGTTTTTTGTGCCAAGAACAACCTCTAATGAGAGGGAAGTAAGATTTGGGGAGTTGCTGTCCCGGAATAGATTTTTGCGCTCCACTGAAAATATTTTTGAAAAATCTCTGTAAGTCGGATTGAGCTGTAATTCTTTGAACAAATCCTCCAGGTTGTTAGCTAACTTTCGTTAGTTCAACATATTTTTATTTGATCAACAGAAGGTCTTCGAAAAAATCGGTTTCTACCCTCTGGTCTATTTTGACAGATTTCTGCCATTATTTGCATTTGCTTCTTATTGATTCCTTTTTGGGTTCTTTTGGGAAATTGAGCTTTTTGAGGGAATTTCTACAGTAGCTTGTGTCTTTAATGAAAGTTATGCTGTAATTCATACTACTATGTGCAGCTAAAAGGCAAAAGCCAAAGTCAAAAGCACCCATTTCAGTGCTTTTGTGACTTATAAGCCAAACTCCAAAAACTAGATTTAAGCCTAACCAAACAGGCCCTTAGTCATTCCCGCAGGTGGTGGCGCCCACCTCGGTTGTGTACGAGCCGCCGGAAAACTTCCAGCATTCCATTCTTTCTTGCTTGCCGCCTGCAGCTCTGATATATATCTCCCAATAAAAAGATGAGTGGACAGTGTTGACTATTGTTCCCTTTCATGGATAAATTTTCTTCTAGCCTACCACATGGCCTAAAGCGTAACAGGGCCGGCCCTGATAAATTAGGGGCCCGGTGCATGACAAAAATACGGGCCTCCATACACAATTAGAAAAACTTAACAACAAGCGCTCCACGACGTTGTTAAATCGTGCGGGCAAAAACGCACCGTGCGCCCTATACACCATGCTGCCATGTCATCTTGTCCATTTCGGTTTCGTCGCCACATCGCCCGCACGGATACCGTTGCCGCACACGTCATGCACGTTGGACCCAGTCGTCAGTGTCATTAATTTTGAAATTGTAAAAGCCTCCACCTAAAATTAATTCAGGTTTTTTGCCTGAATTTCATTCCCTCCACCGCTCGGTTCCCTCTCTCTTCGGCGGAAACACAGGCGACTCCGAGGCGATTCGTGTGGTGAAGACGATTTTCGTCCGCGCTGGCTTTTCTCCTCGACGTCGACGGATAGATCCAACAGAGGCGCGCATGCAGGTGCGTTTATCGCGCTCCATCTCTCATGTTTGCTCATGTAGTTGCCGAGCATGTTGGTCGCTTTTTGTGTCTTGGTGTTTCGGCGGCCGTGGAAGAGGTTTCCTTGGCACGGTGTGTTCCGGCGGCCGCGGCGGAGGTTTCCTTGGCCGGTGTGTTCCGGCGGCCGTGGCAGAGATTTGCTGGGCACGACAGATGTCTCGTTGGCGCGGCGACGATTTCGTTGGCGGCGGAGTCTCGTTGGCGTGGTGGCGGTTCCATTGCCAACAGGAGGTTGCATCCTCATCGACTGATCTTGCGGTTGCCGGCGAGTATACGTGTTTGAGCGCCGACATTTTCCTCCATGTGCAGCAGTTTCCTCTCGGTATCGGTAGTGTTCTCCTACATTTTCACACGACAATTATGTATCGTGGTTATCTTGGTGTCGACCAGAGGTCCTGTCAGGGTGACTACCAGAGAATATTACGCTATTTTTGGCTTGTAGATCGGTGATGGCAACAAACGCTACCACTTTTCATTGGGACTCCAAGTGCAGAGTGTTGCAGCAAGCGTCTTTTTCCCACAAGGGTGACTCGAGGGTTTATATCGAACTATCGGGGAATTGGTTATGGAAGGATTTTTGTCTTCTCCTCTTCAAGCAACATGTAAAGTAAAATAAATTGTCTTGTGTCCCCAACTCCATCAAGTGGGTATGAAGCACAAGGTTTCGTATTAGTAATATAAATAAAATATGATACAAACTAAAGTAAATAAAGTAAAGAAAGTAAAATAATGCAAACTAGATGATATGGAAGATAGTAGAGTTGTTTTTGGAGTTTTATGACTGATTGTAAATAGAGAAAGTATTTTTGTATTTTCAAAATAATTAATTGGTGCAAATAAAAAAGGATAATAAATGCAATAGAAAGCTGTTTCTTATGATAAAAATCGGACCGGGGTTCATGGGTTCACTTGTCTACTCTCTTTTTACGCTTTTTGATCACAAAACAATTTATTAATGATAAATACTTATGAAATTTTCTATATGTGCTTGATAAAAGAATTAATATGGGAATCACATTCTAATATTGAGATGAAATACATTTTTGTCTTATACTCCTCAAGAAAGGGAAATCCCCACGCAGTCTTGAATTAAGAACAAATCAGGGTATAGCTTTAAGCAATAGTATATGATGTTTGAAATACAAATATGTTACCTTGATCTAACAAGGTTATCACACTGTTATGTGATAACTTGTAACACCACGGTTCTGAAAAGACCGTAGCTTCTATGTGACATGCCAATCCCTGGATCGGTTCATTGGCCCACAATAGAATAAAGATGAATAACATAGCAAAATATCCGTGCATCATAAATAACGAAGATTCAGAGTATCATTATTACAATAAGGGCTTAGCTCAAGGCTAGCTCAGCTTATTCAAATAGCAACATAAATAAAGTAAATCCTCCATTCTCCAAATTGCCCACAAGTGAACAAGTGTCGAGTCGAGTACCGTGGCCTAAATCGATAACTCAGAATCTGAATATCCTGCAACATGAAACATAGCAGCCCCGAAGGGTCAATACATGGAATGTATGGCAAGTAGAGCTATTAAAGGAGACAATAGAGCTAACATCTACATGCATATTTGGCAAGTGGAGTTGTGGCTAGCTTGCATTTGCGAATACCTTTGTTCTACTTTCGTAAACAGTTTTTGATTTTCTTTGAAAAGATCCCAATTAAGTTAACCCATCAACATTAAAGTACTTAGGAAATTAGAATGAGCGAGAAATATGTCATGAAATCAATATCAAGCAACTCAGATGTCCATAACTGGGGACACGGCTAATCGATTAGTTTATACACCCTGTAGGGGTTAGTACACTTTACCCATGTGACTTGACCAGCCCAGCTCGTACCACCACTCTCATATTGGGTGATGATAGGGAGAAGTCCGAGAAGGGACCGTTCAGGAAGTACCTCCCCAAACCTGACACGCACCGGTCCAACCTACCAAAATTCTACATCTCTGGATACGTGGGTTCGAGTTACCACAACCTACTGAGTCCAACCAACCGCCCATTCCATTATTGGCACATGGTTGTACACGTAAGCTACAAAATAAAGAAGCCAATCATTTTCTCTTGATACCTGGATGCCTTCCCGCAATGATATCACAAAAAATTATCAATCCCATCACACCCAGAAGATCATTGATTAAGTTGTTTTTAGTTTTCGCAAACCAACACATTTAGAAACAACCTTCAGTGATGTAACCCAGCCCTCGTTCATCATTGCATGGCTAAGCACATCTACCAACGGTGGACCATCTACAGGGAATCCCTACCACATAATAGGACATAACATAGTGATAGTAATTTCCTACACATGCATCTACAGAATACACGACAATGCATTGAAAATAGTAGAACAACAACATGAACAAAGTAGAAAGTACTTGCCATGGCTGTAGTGGTCGAACGAACAATCCTCACACGAGCAAGCGTTGCACTCGTCACAATCTACACGATACAATTGCAATAACATAAACAAACCAAACACAATCATATACAAGCATGACAATGAAAGATGCATGCATGACGAGTTCAACAATGCTACAATAGCTTTATACAATCTTATTCAGTATACCTATTGTATGCACGCATGGAAAATATTTTAAGTGCATAGAAAAAAGGCATGCAATTTTAAATGACCAACAATTGAGCTATAACCCAATTATTTAGCCACTGTTATTAAACTGTTTTAAAATCTTGTAAAAATATCCACTGTGTAGGCAACCTAAAATAAAACCAGTACCAACTGGAATCACTCAAAAAGGATTTATATAATTCTCTGGGTAAATAAAATACTCCTGTAAGCCTTTTTATAGATTCTGCAAATTCCAGTACTCTAAGTCTACCCTTTTAATTCACTACAAGATTCCACTTGTTCTTCTGATTCCAGGGACATCTTACTTGCAATTTTTGGAGTTGTAGAACTTTTAGTATGAATTTAATACTCTAAAAAGGACATTAAACTATTTAATTAATCGAGACAAATCCTTGCTGAAAAATATGAAACAACTATACAGCAATATTCTACGTGAAACACTGAATCCATACATATTTATTTGCAATTTTTGGTCTAGTAGATTATTTTCTATCGATTTTACAAGATCTATCTAATTTCTGCCAAAATAAATCGAAATAAAACATCAGTCAAATTTTGACTGGCTTGACCATGCTGACGTGGCGCGCTGACTAGTCAGCGGCCAGACCAGCCAGTCAACGGTCCATCTGGACCATTGGATCCAGATCAAACGGCAGGGGAGGCGACGGCGTGCTCACCAGCGGTCACTGGCGGCGGGGTGGCTCGGCGACGTCGGCGGCGGCGGCGGTCGGTGCGATAGCGTGCGGGGCGAGGCGACGGGGCTCATGGGGGTGGCGGCGTCGAGCGGCGCATCCGCGGGCGGCTGGAGCGGTCGGTGGCGGTGGCGCGCTCCGGCGTGCTCGCGGGCGGCGTCGGGGCCTGCAGCGAGGAGGGGAAAGGCGTCAGGGGACGGAGGCGGTCGTCGGTGAGCGGGCGAGGCGGCGGGTCGGCGTCGGCCGAGCTCTTACCGAGCTCAATGGCGGCAGCGGCTCCTACCTCCGGCGAGAAATTGCGCAGCGATGGTGGCGGTTTAGGGTGTGGTTTTTGGGGGGTTTCGTAGAGGGGAACTAGGGGTTCATATGGGCGTTGGGGGGAGCCGAAATTCAAACAAAATCGACGGAAATCGCGCTCGAGTCCGGCAGGGACTCTGCGTGTTCGTCGCTGGGGAAGGAGACGGGGCGGGGACCGCATGGCGGTGACTGGCGAGCGGCTGATGGGCGGGGCCTGCTCGTCAGCTGCTGGCAAGCGGCGGCGCCTAGTATCTACCGCGCGCGCTGCTGCTGCTGCTGCGGGGCGCTGTGCTGGCAGGCCCCGGGTGGGCTGCTAGGCCTGCGGCCCGGCTGGCTGCGCCGGCGCGGTTTCCCCCCTTTTTTTCTTTTTCTTTTTATTTTTCCTGAACATTTCCTAACTGAAATTTTGTGTCTGAAACTGTCTATAAATAAGCTGAAAATTCAGATTGTCATAGAATTTGCTCCGAAGCTCCGATTGAGGCGATTCAAAGTGCTACGGGTTCGTGTCGGAACCCTCTACGCACCTGTGCCTTCCAAACAACTAAAATATACCATTATAGCATATGCAAGGTAGAAACCGAGCACTCAAGTATAGGTGACAAAATGCAAATGCAAGTGAGGTGTTTTGCCAAAACCTTTTCAAACTGAATTTTTGCAATGATGTTCATGATGCAATGACATGTATGCTATGTAGTACCAAATCTAAAATTTGTTATGTGACAAGACTAACCCCCTTAAGATGAATCTCATCCCCGAGATTCGGCGTGGCTAGCAAATAGGTGTGGGTGGTCCTCTCAGATGTCATCTTCACGCTCCCAAGTGGCTTCCTCTTCGGTGCGGTGGCTCCATTTCACCTTGCAAAACCTGATCGTCTTGGTACGGGTAATCCTCTCCGCTGTCTCTAGTATCTTTACCGGCTTCTCCTCGTCGGTCAAGTCACTCTCAAGCTGAACCTCCTCTAGTGGCACCGTGTCTCTCAATGGTGTACCCACCATCTCCGGATGACACTTCTTCAGCTGGGACACGTGGAACACATTGTGGACGGCGGATAGAGCCTCTGGCAACTCCAACTGATAAGAAACCTCTCCTTTGCATGCTAAGACCCGATATGGTCCTATAAACCGAGGTGCCAGCTTACCCTTGATTCCAAACCTCTTAATTCCACGCAGTGGCGACACTCTGAGGTATGATCTATCACCTATCTCATACACCACTTCCTTGCGCTTGGCGTCAGTGTAGCTCTTCTGCCTTGACTGTGCTACCTTCAGCCTGTCCCTAATCAAAGCGACCTTCTCCTCGGCGTCCTTGATCAAATTAGGTCCAAATAGCTGACGCTCTCCTACTCCATCCCATAGCAATGGTGTCCAGCATATTTTCCCATATAGCACATCAAACGACGACGTCTTGATGCTGGTTTGGTAGTTGTTGTTGTAGGAAAACTCGTCATACAACAAATTATCATCCCAACTAGAACCATGAGCCAAAGCGCAAGCTCTCAACATATCCTCCAAAATCTGATTTACCCTCTCGGTCTGTCCATCGGTCTGTGGGTGGAACGCTGTGCTAAACTCCAACCTAGTTCCCAATGACACGTGCAGCTGGCGCCAAAAGTGCGATGTAAATTGGGTGCCTCTATATGATACAATGCTCTTGGGAACTCCATGTAGGCACACAATCCTGTCCATATAAATCTTGGCCAACCTTGCACTCGTGTAGGTTGTCTTCACCGGTATAAAGTGGGCTACCTTGGTCAAATGGTCGACCACTACCCAAATAGAGTCGTATCCCGACCTGGTCCTGGGAAATCCTGTGATAAAATCTATTCCCACTCTATCCCACTTACAATCCGGCACGGGAAATGGCTGTAGCAATCTTGCTGGCTTCTGGTGTTCCGCCTTCACTCGGCTGCATACATCACATAGGGCAATATGCTTGGCGATGTCTCCCTTCATGTTGTTCCACCAAAATCTGTCCTTTAGATCCATATACATCTTTGTATTGCCCGGATGTATGGAGTATGGCAAGTCATGAGCTTCCTGTAGAATTAGCTTCCTTATCTCTGGGTCATTGGGCACACACAAACGATCTCCATACCACAAGGTTCCTTGCTCATCCTCGTGGATTTCTTTTTCTCGATTCTCCTTCATCTTTTCCTTTATCTCCTCTATCTCCTTGTCTCCCACTTGAGCCTTCCTGATCATGTACTGTAGCGTTGGTTGGACTTCCATTGCTGCCAAATAGCCTTCTGACACTACCTCCAGTCTAAGCTCCTAGAATTGCTTGCACAAATCCTCGGGCAATTCCCCAACAGTCAATCCATTGGCATAGACCTTCTGGCTTAGAGCATCTGCTACTACATTGGCTTTTCCTGGGTGGTATTGCAAATTCATATCATAATCCTTGATAAGCTCCAACCATCTCCTTTGCCTCATGTTCAGTTCCTTCTGTGTAAATATGTACTGCAGGCTCTTGTGGTTGGTGTACACATTGCAGTGTTTTCCCATTAGGTAGTGTCTCCATACCTTGAGCGCATGCACAACCGATGCTAATTCCAAGTCATGCGTGGGGTAATTCCTCTCATGGTGTTTAAGTTGCCGTGAGGCATATGACACCACTCTCCCATCTTGCATCAGCACACTTCCAAGTCCCTCTCGAGAAGCATCACAGTACACTTGGAAATCCTTCTGAAGATCAGGTAAACACAGAACAGGTGCGGTCACTAGTCGACGCTTCAGTTCTTAAAAGCTGGCTTCACACACATATGTCCACTCAAAATTCTTCTCCTTCTTCAGCAATTCCGTCATCGGCTTAGCAATCTTAGAAAAATTCTCTATGAACCTCCTGTAATATCCAGCAAGTCCCAAAAAGCTCCGAATATTGCCCACATTCTTGGGCGCTTCCCACTCAGTTACTGTCGTCACCTTGCTTGGATCCACAGCGACTCCTTATCCCGACACAACGTGTCCAAGAAATCCAATAGTGTTAAGCCAGAATTCACACTTGCTGAATTTGGCATATAGCTTATGTTCCCTCAGCTTCTCCATAATCAATCGCAGATGTCTCTCATGCTCAGCATCGTCCTTGGAATATATCAGTATGTAATCGATGAACACAACCACGAACTTGTCCAAGTACTCCATAAACACCTTGTTCATCATGGTCATGAAATATGCCGGAGAATTCGTTAGTCCAAAAGACATAACCGTATACTCATATAAACCATACCTAGTGGTGAAAGCAGTTTTTGGTATGTCCTCCTCCCGGATCTTCAATTGGAAATAGCCCGATCACAGATCAATTTTTCTAAACACCTTTGCTCATTCCAATTGATCAAACAAATCATTTATGTTTGCTAGGGGGTATTTGTTCTTGATGGTCACTTCATTCAGCGAATAGTCCACCACTAACCTCTTGCTGATGTCCTTCTTCTCCATAAATAGAATAGGTGCACCCCATGACGATGAACTGGGCTGAATAAATCCCTTGTCCAACTGCTCCTTTAGCTGTTTCTTTAATTCCTTCAGCTCATCCACATCCATCTTATATGGTCTCTTTGTTATAGGTCATGTTCCCGGCATCAGAAAATCCACATCCCTGTCAGGTGGCATCCCTGGCAGCTCCTCCGGAAATACGTCGGGGTACTCCTTTATCACAGGCACAGTATCCATGCTAACGCCCTTAAGATAATTTAGCTTACACCTTCCCGGTCGCACCAACGACTTGAATCTAATTCTCTTACATCCGGGGTTTTGAGCGATACCGCTTGCTGTGCACAATTTATGTGTCCCTCATGCATAGACATCCAATCCATGCCTAATATTACATCTAAACCTTGTGACTCCAATATTACCAGATGTGCAATAAAATTGTGTGCTCCAATCCTCACAGTTAAGTCGCGGCATCCCGCGCTAGCTATCATATCCCCTCCAGGTGAGCTTACTCTAATAGACCCTTTTAGAGACTCCATGGTACCTTATACTTATCCACAAATGCCCTTGATATGAATCAATGCGATGCACCAGTATCGAAAAGTATAAGTGCAGGGTGAGTGTTGACTGGAAACTTACCAACCACAAGCTCAGGCTCATCTGGGATCTCCTCCACATTCATGTGGTTCACTGTGGCCTTCTGGTTGTTGCCTGGCTTTAGTCCCTTATTCTCCGGGTAGTTATCTGCATAATGTCCCTTCTAGACGCACTTGAAGCAGGTCACCTCACTCAGGTCCTTCTTCACAAAGTTGCGATCACGGTTGCGGTCATGTCCATTGTGTCCTCCCTTGTGGCTGTGGTGGTTGATCTTGTGGCTCTCATGGCGATGTCCATCGCTTCCATGGCTGTGGCGGTCATGGCTTCCATGTCGCCCATGGTCACTTCCCCCATGCTTGGAGTATCCATCATAAGAAGTGAGAGACTTGTGGTGAGAGCCAGAGTGGTGATTGTTGCTCTTTCTCTTGCGGTTTTCCACCTGCTTGTGCTTCCCCTCCAAGATTTTGGCCTTGTCCATAAGCTCCTGGAACGTGGGACAATAAACCACTATCAATTGCACTGAAAGCTCATCGCTGAGGCCATCCAGGAACCTCTCTCTCCTTTTTGCATCAGTGTCAACATCCTCAGGGGAATAACGCGACATGTTGTTGAACTCCTCAATATATTCAGCCACGGTGCGATTGGTTTGACGCAAGTTGCGAAATTCCTTCCTCTTCAGGCTCAGAACTCCTGAAGATATGTGGTTGGTCCTGAAACCTTCCTCAAACATTGCCCAAGTCACAGTGTCCAGCGGGTGGGTGATCTGAAAAGTGTCCCACCACAAAGCGGCTGGTCCCTCTAGTAGGTGAGCGGCAAATCTCACCTTCTCAGCATCCGTGCACCCAACATTTACCAGATCCTTATTCACTGAACACAACCAGTCGAGAGCAACCATCGGCTCCGTTGCAGTAGAGAACTTCGCTGTCCTTAGCCTCAATAACCTTGTAAGTGCATCTCCCTGGGGCTGGTTGTTCCCATTGTTGTTGTTGTTGTTGTTGTTGTTGTTGTTGTTGTTGTTGTTGTTGTTGTTGTTGTTGTTGTTGTTGTTGTTGTTGTTGATGTTGTTGTTGTTGTTCTGAGCTTTCATGAACTGGGTCATCACCTGGGTTAGCTGTGCCTGAGCCGCCATAAGCTGATCCAACTCAGTAGGTTGACTGCGGGGAGGCATCTGCGGTTCAGCACAGGTAAGCTTAGAAAGAATCGATTACGAAAATAGGATTCTACCCATGCATTATGATCAAACAACAACAAGGCAATCACAGACAAACATGAGCAAGCAACACATCAGCAAACAAACGATCCAGCAATGTTCTAGGGGTTATCCTAGTAGTATATATCTACTTAAATAGTTTTAGAAGCGTTGGCAACAATTATCAACATAGATTGGCCAACAAAGCATTAAAACAGGAATCTGCCAGAACAGTCCAGCAGTGTTCACGAATTTTTCTACCTGACTTAAACTCGTCAGGAATCTTTGTTAATTTTTGTGTATACACTACAGAGAGTTTAGAACCAAACCCTATGTTTTAAGATTTTTCCCAGTTACTAATAAAATATGAAAAATCATGCAGTACAGCTGGGTCAGCAGAAAAACTGCACCAGGAAAAACTCGGATATCAACCAAAACTTGCCATAACTCTTTTATAAAATTCACGCAAATAATCCTGGAAATTTGGAGTAAACATAGGAGCAACTAAACACTTTAAACTAACAGTAAATAAGTTTTACATTGATCGAGACTTAAGCTAATGATGAATCCTAACGAAGACTATTTGGTGGACATCTATCTACTTCATGAAGAGGTTGCAGTAGGTCCTTGCACTCATGCATTGGCGCTTCTGTCCACGAACCAACCATGGCGTCGGAGTATACACCTCTCCCGATTCATCACTTGAAACCTCAAATTCCACCTCTTCTGGATCATCCTCTTCTTCTTCATCCTCTACTGCAGTTGCAACAGCTTCATCTCCCCCACAATCGTCGTCTCCATCATCATCATCATCATCATCATCATATTCGTCCTCATCATCATTGTTCCCACCGTCATCATCATCATCATTGTTGCCTTCATATCCATTGTTGTCATCAGGGGGTGGATTCAACTGTGCTTGGAGAGCGGCAATTTGGGCTGCCATATCATCAATAGTCTGGTCCCTTTCCTGGACGGTCCCTTGCAGCTGTTGTATGGCTTGATTGTTTTCCTGCATGGTCCCATTAAGCTGTGCTATGGTTGCGTCCCTGCCTATCAGTGCATGGTTCAGAACATCCACAGCTTCATGCAAGGTCTCAATCTCCTGTCCCTGGACCACCATACCATTGCTGGCAAAATCTGCTATCTCCTTTACCATCATCACTTTCTCAGCTAGAGCTCCATTCTCCCTCTCCATATCCTCTATGTGCCTCCGACGGGGCGACATGTTGTTCCTGTCGCCCGGGTTAACCACAACGTTCCCATTCTCATCACGCCTTTCGTAGTCATGGTAGGGTGAGTCTTCTGGCAGCAGGTGTCAGACAAGATGGCACTGGCGTGACAGGGCTTCATGCAGGGCCAAGTTTATTCCAAGCCCCCAGTTGTAGTATGTCTTGGTGTAGACCAGATGCACAGGGTTTGGCAAGGCGGTATCCCTGAAGATGAAGGTGGTGATCTCCCAGGCGTCCTCGCCATATCCATAGGTGTATAGCCTTCTTCCCTTGAGCATGGGAACTGGCAATCCCAATGACTGCGAGAGTTGTGCCAACTGTCTTGCAAAGGGCCTTGGTGACTCAATCGTTGCATACTCAGTCCTGACTTCTCCCATCTATCAATTAAAAGAGGAAAGTGTGAGAATAGCACATGGTAAAGATTTACGAGAGTGAAAGGCATAAGAGGAAAGACAAAGTTAATATAAGCTCTAATAATTCCATGGCTTCCTAATCCAAACCTAGGTCACGATCCTACAGTCGACACACGGGCTCTGATACCATCTTGTAACACCACAGTTCTGAAAAGACCGTAGCTTCTATGTGACATGCCAATCCCTGGATCGGTTCATTGGCCCACAATAGAATAAAGATGAATAACATAGCAAAATATCTATGCATCATAAATAACGAAGATCTAGAGTATCATTATTACAATAAGGGCTTAGCTCAAGGCTAGCTCAGCTTATTCAAGTAGCAACATAAATAAAGTAAATCCTCCATTCTCCAAATTGCCCACAAGTGAACAAGTGCCGAGTGGAGTACCGTGGCCTAAATCGATCACTCAAAATCTGAATATCCTACAACATGAAACATAGAAGCCCCGAAGGGTTAATACATGGAATGTATGGCAAGTAGAGCTATTAAAGGAGACAATAGAGCTAACATCTACATGCATATTTGGCAAGTGGAGCTATGGCTAGCTTGCATTTGCGAATACCTTTGTCCTACTTTCAAAAACAGTTTTTGATTTTCTTTGAAAAGATTCCAATTAAGTTAACCCATCAACATTAAAGCAATTAGGAAATTAGAATGAGCGAGAAACATGTCATGAAATCAATATCAAGCAACTCAGATGTCCATAACCGGGGACACGGCTAATCGATTAGTTTATACACCCTGCAGGGGTTAGTACACTTTACCCATGTGACTTGGCCAGCCCAGCTCGTACCACCACTCTCATATTGGGTGATGATAGGGACAAGTCCGAGAAGGGACCGTTCGGGAAGTAGCTCCCCAAACCCGACACGCATCGGTCCAACCTACCAAAATTCTACATCTCTGGATACGTGGGTTCGAGTTACCACAACCTACTGAGTCCAACCAACCGCCCATTCCATTATTGGCACATGGTTGTACATGTAAGCTACAAAATAAAGAAGCCAATCATTTTCTCTTGATACCTGGGTGCCTTTCTGCAATGATACCACCAAAAATTATCAATCCCATCACACCCAGGAGATTCATGGATTAAGTTTTTTTAGTTTTCGCATACCAACACATTTAGAAACAACCTTCAGTGATGTAACCCAGCCCTCGTTCATCATTGCATGGCTAAGCACATCTACCAACGGTGGCTCATCTACAGGGAATCCCTACCACATACTAGGGCATAGCATAGCGATAGTAATTTCCTACACATGCATCTACAAAATACACGACAATGCATTGAAAATAGTAGGACAACAGCATAAACAAAGTAGCAACTACTTGCCTTGGCTGTAGTGGTCGAACGAACAATCCTCAAACGAGCAAGCGTTGCACTCGTCACAATCTACACGATACAATTGCAATCACATAAACAAACCAAACACAATCATATACAAGCATGACAATGCAAGATGCATGCATGACGAGATGAACAATGCTACAATAGCTTTATACAATCTTATTCAGTATACCTAATGTATGCATGCATGGAAAATATTTTAAGTGCATAGAAAACAAGGCATGCAATTTTAAATGACCAACAATTGAGCTATAACCCAATTATCTAGCCACTGCTATTAAACTGTTTGTAAAATCTTGGAAAAATATCCACTGTGTAAGCAGCCTAAAATATAACCAGTACCAACTGGAATCACTCAAAAAGGATTTATATAATTCCCTAGATAATTAAAATACTCCAGTAAGCCTTATCATAGATTCTGCAAATTCCAGTACTGTAAGTCTACCCTTTTAATTCACTACAATATTCCTCTTGTTCTACTGATTCCAGGGACATCTTATTTGCAATTTTTGGAGTTTGAGAACTTTTACTATGAATCTAATACTCTAAAAAGGACATTAAACCATTTAACTAATCGAGACAAATACTTGCTGCAAAAATATGAAACAACTGTACAGAAATATTCTACGTGAAACATTGAATCCATACATATTTTATTTGCAATTTTTGGCCCAGTAGATTATTTCCTATCAATTTTACAAGATCTATCTAATTTCTGCCAAAATAAATCGAATTAAAACATCAGTCAAACTTTGACTGGCTTGACCGCGCTGACTAGTCAGTGGCCAGACCAGCCAGTCAACGGTCCATCTGGACCATTGGATCCAGATCAAATGGCAGGGAAGGCGGCGGCGTGCTCACCAGCGGTCACTGGCGGCGGGGAGGCTCGGCGACGTCGGCGGCGGCGCTCGGGCGGTCTCCGGCGGCGGCGGTCGGTGCGACGGGCGTGCGGGGCGAGGCGGCGGGGCTCGTGGGGGTGGCGGCATCGGGCGGCGCGTCCGCGGGCGGCGGCTGGAGCGGTCGGCTGCGGTGGTGCGCTCCGGCGTGCTCGCGGGCGGCGTCGGGGCCTGCAGCGAGGAGGGGAAAGGGGTCAGGGGACAGAGACAGTCGTCGGTGAGCGGGCGAGGCGGCGGGTCGGCGTCGACCGAGCTCTTACTGAGCTCAATGGTGGCGGCGGCGCCTACCTCCGGCGAGAAATTGCGCAGCGACGGCGGCAGTTTAGGGTGTGGTTTTTGGGGGGTTTCGTAGAGGGGAACTAGGGGTTCATATGGGCGTTGGGGGAGCCGAAATCCAAACAAAATCGACGGAAATCGCGCTCGAGTCCGGCAGGGACTCTGCGTGTTCGTCGCTAGGAAGGAGACGGGGCGAGGCCCGCGTGGCAGTGACTGGCGGGCGGCTGACGGGCGGGGCCCGCTCGTCAGCGGCTAGAAAGCGGCGGCGGCGCCTAGTATCTGCCGCGCGCGCGCTGCTGCTGCTGCGGGGCGCTGTGCTGGCAGGCCCCGGGTGGGCTGCTGGGCCTGCGGCCCGGCTGGCTGCGCCGGCGCGTTCCCCCCCCTTTTTATTTTTCTTTTTCTTTTTCCTGAACATTTCCTAACTGAATTTTTGTGTCTGAAACTGTCTATAAATAAGCTAAAAATTCAGATTGTCATAGAATTTGCTCCGAAGCTCCGATTTAGGGGATTCAAAGTGCTACGGGTTCGTGTCGGAACCCTCTACGCACCTGTGCCTTCCAAACAAATAAAATATACCATTCTAGCAGATGCAAGGTAGAAACCGAGCACTCAAGCATAGGTGACAAAATGCAAATGCAAGTGAGGTGTTTTGCCAAAACCTTTTCAAACTGAATTTTTGCAATGATGTTCATGATGCAATGACATGTATGCTATGCAGTACCAAAATTTAAAATTTCGGATATGATATAACTATAGCACATGATTTCACTTTATCCCTAGTGAGGAAGCAAAAGAAAGGTAAAAACCAAAGTAGATCTTAAATATTATATGTCACAATTCACTCTCCACCCCCATGCTACTCCATCTAACACACACTTCTCATACAAGTTGGATCAAAATAAGAAATTAAGAACGAGGTGCATTATGTGCATCTATCAAAACATCTTACACAAAATAGATTCCAATCTCAAATATAAAATCATAGAACAAAGATCAACCACATAGGAATTACAAATATGACTATAATCATGTAGAGCGGCTCATATGGTACTAGATCTATGAAAAATGAGAGAGAGAGAGAGAGAGAGAGAGAGAGAGAGAGATACTGCCACAAACCCATAGCCAGGAGGTGGAATACTCCCTCTTCATCATGGTGATGGTGCTGGAGATGTTGGAGAGGGTGGATATCTCCCCGGAGGTGGATCCGATGGAGTTTCCCCCTCCAATCTTTGCCGGATCTGACTCTGTCTGGTGGTGTTTTCGTCTCTGGTGTGTTCTGTTGTCTCTCATCTTGAGGATGCCTCGAGGGGTCCTTATATAGGGATTTTTAGGTCAAGAGAACTCTGTGGGTGAAATAATTGAGGCGATCAAACGACCGAGGAGGAAACGAGCATGGGTGGCGTGCCCACCAGGTCTGGGCGCGCCATCTGGGCTCCTTTGGCCCTCCTATCCCTCCTGGCCTTCCTGGTGAAATTCTCATGCTCCAGATTCTTCTCATGGATAAATATTGGCATTCTCATAAGTTCAGGTCCATTTGACTTTGTTAAGGTCCTAAAACATCAAAAACAGGGTTTTATGCCTTGAAGGGTTATAACCAAAATAAAGGGGATCAGTGGTAAATCCTCAAAAATCAATATAAAATAGTGATATAACATTATATATGATATAAATATGTGAGAAAACATGCTAACAAACTATAAAGTTCATGTATGCATTTTACATGCATCAACATCCCCAAGCTTAACCTATGCTTGTCCTTGAGCATGAAGGTGATAAAACTAGACATGGACTTTGGAGTTTGTTACCTTTTCTTCCTTCATCATCATGTAGAGTTCACAGGCTCAATTCCTTTCAATGAAACATAATATGCAAGTGTACTATTAAGTTGAATCTTTTACACATATATAAATATGTCGAATAATAAGAGATTGTGTGATAAAACAAATGATGAAAAAAATAAACTTTCAAGCACACTTTGATGAACCTATAGAATTAGAGATTCTTTCCATGATTGGCATTGGTTTTTCATGCCTTTATTTTTGGGCTACTTCTTAGTTTCATTCCCTTTACTAGAAGACCCACCTCTTAGTTTTATGTCTTCCCTTGAGATGGTTTGCATCCCATACCGAAAGTAAGCATTGAATATATATGTTAATCCTCCATAAAGAATATAAAATAAGATTTTGAGCTATGTAGTTCATGTCAACAATACTAATAAGGATGGGTTCCAAGTATCTTTTATTTCAAAGCTTCTTATGGTTTATGTACTACACATATTACAAGTTGATTGTTTCATGCATCTAGTCCATGACCTTGCACTCCTCATGCTACTCAACTTAGGCCTATCATTGTATACTCATGTTGTTCTTGTGAAACCGCATCACTGAAGTACCTCTTGCCCCTGTATAGCTACATGCCCCCCTTATTTACTTTCTTTATAGCAATTGAATTTGAAGTTTATCTTCTATATCTAAATAGGAGTTCCTCACTACCATATTTCTCTCAACATGCAAGGCCTCCACATCAGCAAAGAAACTGCCGGCCAAGTCATCCGACATGCATGAGTTATTTTTTTTAAGTTCCACGCAGTTCAATTTTGTCTACAGTCATCAAACCTCACCATGCGACCCATACATCCTACGCATTCTTCTCCCTTTAATACTCCAATATTCAAGCACGGTCTCTTTCCCTACCCATTAATCTCCACATGCACCCCTTCCTCTCCTCATTTAAATCTGCCATGTGTCTGGATGCGTCTTCAAATCCTCTCCTCCTACTCTTCTCATTCCCGTATGTCAAGATCAGTCGACCGTGTGTTCTAATTTCGTTTTTGTTGCTCAGCAGTCGTCCTCCATTGAATATGGCCACTTCCACCATCTTTTTTTACGGCGGCCAGGTATTAATTTGCTCGCACATCAGGATGTTGTCTTTGACTTCGCTCTCTCACGTATTGCGGTTGATTTATCATTGGTTTTTTTTATCCGGTGAGTTCCCTGCCATAATCGATGCATATGCATCTGGTTATCTAATAGTTGGAGTTATTATCTGGTGGTCCTGTGGTTGAGTCGCTGTATTTTCATTTCTTAATCTGTGCTAGACATCTAATTTTAGGGAAAAGCATACACGCAGTTCAGGTAAAAAATCGACGCTTTTCTACTACTTGACGCGAGCATTATCATTTAATCACGAGAGAAGATTCAGGTTGGAGGTCGTAGTTCATTGTAATTCTTACCTTTTGTATCAGTTATGTCTGTAAGGAATTTTCTAATATTTCCAATCCTCATATAATAATTCTCTCCTTCCTCTTTCCCTAACCCTATCATGAATCTACTTCATGCATCTCCATGAAGATTAAGAATTTGCGAGGTTTGATAGAAATTATATACATGGCCTTCAGGGGTATCAAAACATGCACAAGTGAGGTACGATATCAAAAGATTTTTTTTTACATTTGTTGCAACATTTTCTTGATTAATCGAACAACCTGACCAGTGCAAATCACAATTAGAACGTCTTTTAGAGATTGCATCGATACCACTAATTATTCCGTTTCTATCTTTTTGTCTACACCACTGTTGCATGTTACCTATTTCTGTTACCTAAGTTCAGACAAAAGCACGTGGGTGCGCATGCTTTTCTCTGTGGTTATATTCATGTATTACAGTAGTGCTTTGCCTCTCCCATCGATTTAAAATGTCGCATAAATATCTGGCACACTCTTTTTTAGCAAAATTAATCGTCTCTATGACCCATACCAGGCTTCAGCTTTATGCGGCTCCAATTCCCTCTTATTTTCATACTAATGTAATATTATGGTGTTTCTTCTTTGTTATGCCTACTGCGTGTGTGTCCACCAATGCCAAGTGTTTTATCCCCCGTGCTTCTCAACACAATACTAAGTGGTGTATCCCCTAAGATGTGCAAATCACATTATTTTTTTGTATAATTTATCTCATCTCTCTATTATAGTACAAAAGTTGTCTTCGTACTCAGATTGTTGCAAACAAATATTGAATCAAGCATATATACATACTTGCCAGGCATATGCAGTAATTTTTCCGGTCGTGAAGGCGGGCGAATTATTCATATGTTCTGTTTTTTATGTAAGTTGTATCCAAATGTTATATAACTATATGCAAACCTCATTTGAAGTCATTTTAAGCCAACAAAGTATCCATAAGCAATTGTTTGAATGGTCGCACTACCAAGCCGATTGCCTATTGAGTGTCAGGATGTCATGTTCTTGCTATTCTTCAATCTAGCAAAATGGGTGTGCTTAGCAATGCAGATGTGAATAACATCAAATGATCACAAGATTCCTAACATTTTCTCTTTATTATGTTCAACGTTATGTGCATATCCTTCAGAACCTTTTATACAAGGTACAAAATTCTGCAGCAACGCGCAGGGTATCATCTAGTTCATTTAGCAAAAGAGTTTCACATAATTCCTTGGTTGTGTTCAAGGTGGGAGGGGGCAGTATCTCTACTCCAGAAGTACAAGAAAACATATATATGAATCATATCAACAAGGATCATCATGTTGTAAGTTTCCACCATATCATGCATGGTTTTGACTAGCGATTTAGGAGCGTTTTCTACCAACATGCCTACTCTAGTGTGCACACTTCATTTCACATCGGTGAAATCCATAGGTACAACTTAAACATGATTAATATTAAAAAAATATTGAAAAGCTTTGTGCCATGCTAACATGGTTTAGCTAACAATAATTAATAATATGTGAAGCACAAAATTTTCCATAGTGGTGTCACCCCAAACCTTACTTTTTATGATCTTTAAAATACATGAAAATGGTGTTTCTAAGAGTGTTTGTAGGACTAACATATATAATGTACTTCAAATTAGCTTTGATACAAATGTGTGGATATGCCTAGTCTAGTTTTAAGGGGCTTGGAACAAGTCTTAGCTTGTGTAGAAAAAGGCTTAGCAAAAAGAGATCTAAAGAGTGTGCCATCTAGGTAATAATGTGAACATATGTTTTCTCACCTTACTTATTAATGTTGAACATAAATATTCACAAGCAAAGGATACAAATTAATATACATAAAACATATCATGCTTCATATAAAGTACTTGAGCTTAAGAACTAAAAATAACATGAATTTTAGCTTTTGTTTTTATCTCCCCTTTTTCTTTTATTCCATGGTATTCTTTCCAATCTTAATCTCATTAAGGTAGATTTTTTTCAGTATCTAAACATAAGCATTTTATAATAATGGTGGTGGTCTTTTTATTGCAAAACAAAAGTAAAAAAATAAAATAGATGCTCCAAGTTTCTATGATAGTTCTATGTTTCTCAAAAACAAAGTTTAGAGGTTTGCAAACAGAGAGTTAAGGGGATCTAGTGGGGTGCCTAGGGAATATCCAAGCTTATGGTTTTCACCATCATTGGATTGCTCTTGGTGTGATGTTCATCTATTCCCTATCAAAAAACTTCAACACAAAAAAAAATTCTCCCATCTCTTTTCTGAGAGGTGACATTAGTGGTACAAGAGTATAATATTTGCTGCATATATATCAAAGACAAACATTGTAGAATCTGTCCAAATTTTCAGCAGTAGCAAAACAAAAAAAAAATCCGCCCAGTTAGAAATGCCAGGAATTTCACCCAATTTTTTTGCATAGAAAGGATGAAAAGTTCTAAATGTTGTATAAATTTGAGCGCAACTGGAGTTACAGAAAAATCTTGCACTGAAAACTATTCTGCAAAAATTTATTGCTCCATATGTTTATCAACTTTTAAAACATACAAAATGGGTTCCACTTAGTACTTTATTAAAAACTACAGTAAGAAAACCAAAACAAAACTTCTCTTGCTACATCAAGAGTTCAAAACAAAAATCCAAAAAAATGATTTTGTTGCCTCCTGCAAAGTGCTTTTTTTATAGCCATATAGCTAGGCTTACTTACTTGGTTTAGGTGATATAGAATTCACTTGGTAGCTTGTGCTTCTTTGCTACCTCCTTCTTCCTTGGAAAGTGTTCCATACAATTTTTGTGAGGAAACTAAAACTTTACATTTCCTTCTTTTGCATCAATGACTGCACCTGTGGTTCTTAAAAAGGGTCTACCAAGTATTAAAGGACTTGAGGCATTGCTCCCCATGTACATGACAATAAAATCAACAGGAAAAAATGTCATATGTAATTCAACCATAATATCTTGAACTTTTCCTAAGGCATGTTTAGTTGAATCATCAACAAGTAAAATATCTATTGAGCATTTTTCCATAGGTTTCAAATCAAGCAAATCATATAGATCTTTAGATAAAGCTGAGACACTAGATCCTAAATCTAGAATAGCATGGTGTATCTCTTTTCCAATAGTGATTAATATCTTGGGGATCCATACATACCCAATCTTAGGTGGTATCATAGCTTCTCTATTATATCTTTCAATCTTTTCTTTTATAACATAGTTTGCTAGGTAAGAACCAAATCCTACTTGATGACCATTAAAAGATGGATCATTAGAATTTTTTGCAACAAGTTAATGAGTTCATGCAAGCTAAATTTATGAAGATCAAGTAGAGGTTCTTTTGTTTCACTTATCATTTTAACTTCTTCAGCCTGTTTATCATTTTTTATCATTAGTGTTTCATTTTCCTCCATCATATTAAGAGTTTCCCATGATTTATCTATCACTTATTACACATACTTAATAGTTTCCTCATGGTTCTTTTGAGCTTTAATAAGATTTTTAAATAATGTGACCTCTTGTGTTAGGAGATCTACCCTTTCAAACAAAGCATCTTATCTTTCAAACTTAGCTATAAATTCATTGTTAAGTTCCTTTTGAGTGGCTATAAAGGATCTCATGGTGCTTTCTAATTCATTAGAAGCATTATTACCACTAGCATATTTATTAGGAACAAAAGGTGGCCTACCATATGAGTTATTGTAGTTGCTCCCATATCCATTACTCCCAAAATTTCTTATGTAGTTGACATCTACACTTTCATTGGTGTTTGTTACTAATTCTTGTAGACGAATATTATCGGTATTTTGCTTAGATATGTAGGCAAATATGGCATTAAGTTTACTTCCTGTGGAGTCTATTTCTTTGATGGAGTTAACTTTCTTAGATGGGTTTGGTGCTCTTTCAGTATGCCATTAACTATGGTTGTGGAGCATGCTTTCTAGGATAGTTTTAGCTTTAGACACAGTTTTACTCATATAGGCACCCCTCGTAGTAGAATCTAAAATGCTTCTTCACATGATATTTAGGCCATTATAAAAACAATGCAATATGGTCCATTCATTTACTCTATGTGATGGCAAGATCTAAGCATGTTTTAACTCTCTCACAAGTTGTTGCTACATGCTCATTATCATTTTGTCTAAATAATAGGATACTATTTATATTTTGTAGGATCTTAATAGGTGGGTAGTATTTCTTAATGAAATCTTATTTTAGGTCATCCCAAGAGTTTTATACTAGCAGTAGGAAGTCATAAAAACCATTTTCTAGCTCTACCTCTTAGTGAAACTAACAATAGTTTAAGTTTGACAATCTCATTTTCCACATTTTTAAACTTTTGCATATCACAAATTTGACAGGAATCATGTAAATGCATAGAGGCATCCTCACTAGTACTCCCCCAAATTTTTCTTTAGTTATAAGATTTAAAAGACCAGGACTAACTTCAAAACTTTCAGCAGTAATTTCAGGAGTGGTAATAGGTCTAGCTAGGAATTGATCATTAGGGGTGTTTGTGTAGTCACAAAGTTTTGTTCCTCTTTCTACCATGTTTGCAAAATCTATAGTAATTTTTATGTGTTTCTGTGTTTTAAGAAAAACTTAAAAATACTAAAGACAAGATAAAATAAACTACTTTGAAAATCTAAAAGGAGAAGAAAAATATCACACTGGTGCAACCTCCCCAGGCTTGGGTTGTTGCACGAGTTGATGAAGATGACGGCGCCAGAAAATGTCTGGCAGTTGCAATGGGAAATAACTTTCTCTTCAAACTTGATGAGGATGCAGTTGTGGTGTACCTTCGCCAACTCCCCAGCAACGACACCAGAAAATTGTCTAGCAGTTGCAGTGGGAGTTCACTTGTGCTTCACCACATAGCAACCAAAATGATGTATCTTTCTTGCAATTCCCCGGCAACGCCGCCAAAAAATTGTCTTGATGGCAATAAGGCTGCCACTTTTCGTTGGGACTCCAAGTGCAAAGTGTTGCAGCAAGCATCTTTTACCCACAAGGGTGACTCAAGGGTTTATATCGAACTCTCAGGGAATTGGTTATGGAAGGATGTTTGTCTTCTCCTCTTCAAGCAACCTGTAAAGTAAAACAAAATGTCTTGTGTCCCCAACTCCACCAACTGGTTATCAAGCACAAGGTTTTGTATTAGTATTATGAAATAAAATATGATACAAACTAAAGTAAAGAAAGTAAAATAATGAAAACTAGATGATATGGGAGATAGTAGAGTTGTTTTGGGATTTTTATGAGTGATTGCAAATAGAGAAAGTGTTTTTGTATTTTCGAAATAATTAATTGCTGAAAATAAAAAAGATAGTGAATGCAATAGAAAGGTATTTCTTATGATAAAAATTGGACTGGGGTTTATGGGTTCACTTGTCTACTCTCTTTTTAGGCTATGGTGATCACAAAACAATTTATCAATGATAAAGACTTATGAAATTTTCTATATGTGCTTGATAAAAGAATTAATATGGGCATCACATTCTAATATTGAGATGGATTACATCTCTCTCTTATACTCCTCAAGAAATGGAAATCTCCATGCAATATTGAATCAAGAACAAATCATAGTATAGCTTTAAGCAATAGTACATGATGTTTGAAATACAAATATGCTACCTTGATCTAACAAGGTTATCACACTGTCACGTGATAACTATAGCACATGATTTCACTTTGTCCCTAGCGAGGCAGGAAAAGAAAGGTAAAAACCAAACTAGATCTTGAATATTATTTGTCACAATTCAATTCCCACCCCCATTCTACTCCATATAACGCATACTTCTCCCCATACAAGTTCTTGCATACAAGTTGGATCAAACAAGCAATTAAGAATGGGGTGCATGATATGCATCTATCAAAACATCTTACAAAAAATAGATTCCAATCTCAAATATGAAATCATAGAACAAAGATCCACCATATAGGAATTACAAATATGACCATAATCATGTAGAGCAGCTCATATGGTACTAGATCTATGAAGAACGAGAGAGAGAGAGAGAGAGAGAGAGAGAGAGAGAGAGAGAGAGAGAGAGAGAGAGAGAGAGAGAGAGAGATACTTCCACAAACCCATAGCCTGGAGGTGGACTACTCCCTCTTCATCATGGTAATGATGCTGGAGATGTTGGAGAGGGTGGAGATTTCCCCAGAGGTTGCTCCGGCAGAGTTTCCCCCTCCAATCTTCGCCATATCTAAATCTGTCTGGTGGTGTTTTTGTCTCTAGTGTGTTATGGTGTATCTCATCTCTAGGACGCCCGGGGGTCCTTATATTGGGATTTTTAGGTCAAGAGAACTCCGTGGGAGAAAGAATCAAGGCGATCGGACGACCGAGGAGAAAACGAGCATGGATGGCGCACCCACCAGGCCTAGGCGCACCACCTAGGATCGTTTGGCCCTCCTGGTGAGATTCTCGTGCTCTAGATGTTTCTCATGGATAAATATTGGCATTCCCAAAAGTTCAGGTCCATTTGACTTTGTTAAGGTCCTAAAACAGCAAAAACATGAAAACAGGGTTTTTCTGCCCTATAGGGTTATAACCAAAATAAAGAGGATCATTTGTTAAATCCCTAAAAATCAATATAAAAGGGATATAACATTATATATGATACAAATATATGGGAAAACATCTTAACAAACTGCATAGTTCATGTATGCATTTTACATGCATCAATCGGTGGTGTACTAGGGTTTCGTCGATGGATTTTGTGCCTGAACCATACGCCTCATTTTTTGTTGTTTCTAAAGCTTTATTTGTCTGATAGATTGTGTAGTTGGTGTTATTGCGGTGTTATTGTAACCCGTGTAGATTTTTGCTTATCTATGTGAATGTGTTCCGCGACCTTGATAGAAATGGGGTAGGTTATGTTGTGGCATGTCGGTAGGTTTTTGCAATGTGTGTCCTGAACTTGCAAAATAGACAAATCACTACTGAATTTCATACCAAACTAGCAATACTTTGTGGATTATCATGCAATTTGTATCTTGGGTTGTTTCTTATACCCTGATTTTTCCTGTAAATACATGAAAGTTTGTTTGTTTATATGGCTAGGAGGAGAAAACTGAGGAGCAACGATGATCCCCCTCACAAGGGGAAAGGTGTGCTGAAGCGTCGTATTGTAAGTGTTAACATGATGATAATGTCATGTTTTGTGTGTTTTTGGTAGCCCCTGATTGTGCTAGTAATCTGGTTACTGCATGGTCATATATTTGTGGTGGATTGATGCTAACCTGAGAGTTTATGTTGGTTGCTAGAGGTTTTTATCCATTTAACTTGTACTGCCTGGTAGCTTTTCTGTTGTTAATATGGCATTTTTTGTGTACAATTTGGCAGCTGCACATTAACCTCAGTTTTGTGATGTGCTTACAATTGTACCAATTTTTTATCTAGCGATTTCCTTTTCATGATCTGTTAATTGTTTGCTTACAATTTGGCATTTTCTATTTTGTTTTGCATTATGTTTTTTCCCTTTTTTGTTGTTGTTAATATCGCATGTGTTTGTGTACAATATGGAAGCTGCACATTAACCTTCTTTTTCATGGTGTGATTGAAGTTGTTGGTTTTTTCATGTGCTTACAAGTATACCAGTTTTTTACCTGACAGTTTCCTTTTCATAATGTGGTATTAGTCTGCTTACAATCTGGCAATTCTGTTAGTTTGCATTATGTAACAGTGTAGTAGATTTGACATCATATCAGCACCTTTTTAGTCTATGCTCTTTATTTACCTGACAACTGCATGTTCATAACCTGTCAGCTTCATGTTTACAATCTGGCAGCTCTTTTTGCACCTTAAGGATATGTATTCTTCTAGGCTCTTTTTTCTCTTGTTTTTTTATGAATTTTCAACTTGTGATGCATAGGTGTTTAGTGGAGAGCGGAATAGAGCCTCTCATGCACTAATAACTGAGTTTTACCGTTCACACACCGACAATCAGCGCATAGCCATGGTACATATGGGGCATGGAAGTTTTTTATATATCAAGTGTGAGAAGTTGCACAACCCACTGGTAGCCTGGTTTGCAAAGTGCTACAATCCTGCTAGGTGGGCGTTTGTTATCCCTTACTGTGGAGTAACCCCTTTGACCTAGGAGTCGGTGCACGACATGATGGGCCTTCCGCGTGGACCGCTGGCTGTGAAGTACTACACAAATTTTGAGTTGGAAGCGAAGATCGCAGAGAGGCTTTTTTCCATGTGAAAGCAGTAGGCCGAAAGTCTCGGATTTCGGTACAAAGACTGCTGCCTACAATGCGGCAGACAACACATTCAAAGAGTTTTGGTTTATGTATCTGATGTCAATAGTTATTACTCCTACCATAGATATCAAGATTAGCAACAAGTGCTATCTGATACTAGTGCGAATTAAATTTCTTGCACCATAGTTTTACTTCTGTTTGTGCATTTCTTTATCTCATTTTCTAATTTTCTATCATGTTGACCCATTTTTTGTCTATTTTTTATCATAACAGTTTGATGTGGAGAATTCTCAAGAGATGAATTTGTGCAAATTTATTGCTGATGATCTCCATGATAATCTATCCAAAGGAAAGTATAGAAGGGTTGCTTACTTTACTGCATGGTATGTTTTTCTAACATTGCATGACCTTCCATGTTTGTTCTTTTTAGGCAGTGACTTTTTTGGATGCCCATGTGTGATGTATTTTTACTTTATTAACCTGCCAGTTGTATTCATTTTAATGTGGTCACTTCTTTGTTATTATCTGGCAGCCACAAACCTTTTTGTATGGCATTTTTTGTCTACTATTTGCCAATGTGGCAATTTAATGAAGCAGTCTGGCATCTATGTGTGTTTATTTGTGGTCACTACATGTTCATAATCTGCCATCTGCAAACCTCTATATGTTAATTTGTATATGTGAATTTAATAATATGGCATTCTTAACCAATCATTTTGGCAGCTATGGGTGTTTATTGTGGTCACTTGATGTTTTTGCAGCACTACTAGATAATATAGCACCAGTAGAGCCATCCATTGCTTGTTGATTATCATCCATCCCCGTGAACTGCAAAATAAGATTACTTTTTTCTGTCATTTACTAAATTTTGTCTTTTTTCCATGCAGGAATTAGATGATTATGGTCGTGCAAATTGTAAAGAAGGGCTTGCTTAATGTTCAAAAAATTGACAGAAAAATAATGAAGGAAAAAGGATCTGCATTTGTTTGTCATCGACCTCATCATATGCAACACAAAATCATCTTTTCTCAGTTGATTACCTGTTGGAAAGGAAAACACCTGAACAAACCCAGATATGTCTTATGTTATATTTTTAGTTATGTAGTTGTTTCTACTACCGATGGAATTAGCTTTTGGATTTGAACAAGATGCAAGATGCATGTGTTTGTTTCTACTGTTTTAATGCAGTAATTTTATTTTGTTGTACTTCTGATATGTGAATTTCATGCAAACTTCTGATCATATGAAATTGGAACAAAGGGATGGGACACAGAGGATTCAGAGAAGTGGGAAGAGAGGGATGTGGCACAGGGGATTCACCTTTTTTGCACTGATATTTTTGTTGCTTCTACTTGGTATTCATGGGCAATTTTTGAGCTATGGAGATCTGCCTCTAGTTCTTCTTGGGTAGTTGGAATGTTTCAGATCTGTTTTTAGTCTTGAGGGAGAAGAAGACTGGTGTTCTTTTTGTAGAGGATAGGGGGTTGTTTTTTGCTAGGTCGTGGTGGTGGTTGTTGTTAGGATAGATCCTGGCATCTATAAAGTAGAACCACAGCAGCTTTAGACCCACAACAGCTGTAAAGTAGAACCAAAGCTATTATAAAGTAGAACCACAGTAAAAGGTGTGTGCTACATCGGGCCCACAGGAGCAAAATCAGCGGTCTAGACTCACGCTTGCGCGCTGCCACACACGCTCGTTCGGACATGCATTCTCCATGTTGGCGTTTGCGCTGAGCGCGCGCATGTTTTTTGCATGCGCTGACGTCAGTCGCTGCACGGACCAGGGGTGCATGTGGAGCCGCCAGTTATTCCATTCCTTTTATCTTCCATGTTGGTTGCCACTACCATCCTGAAATCCCCTTGATGCCTTGTCCTTGGACCACCCAGATGCCAATCCCCTGCCATATTTCTCTCTCTAAGAGCATCTCCAGTCAGGCCCCCAACTAGGGATGCAAGTGGACAGTCCAATGGACTAGATGGACAGTCCTAAACGAACAGTCCGCCAGGTGCATGCATAGTTAGAAGATGATACATGATTAGAAGGTAAACTAGGATTAGAAAATCGAGACGGACATGACAGGATGATTTGGCAGACGTCCGCCTGCATCCATACCCCCAACAACCCCTCCCTCCTAGAGGGCCTTTTTTGCGCCGCCGGAATTCTTCCCTTCTATCAGCCCCGAAGAGCCGAATTTCCGCTGAATTGGGCCAAATTTTTGCCCAACATTACCAGGCCGAACCCAACATGTTGGGGGTCGTTCGGGGGAACTAGTGGAAGGAAAAGTGTACGCTGAAAATTCGCCTGGCAAGTGGTCCTACTCTGTCATTGAGCCGAACCGTCATTGTCCTCGTCCTCTTGTCTTCTTTGTCATACTAATGGCCTGCACCGATCAGGCTTTTAGGCGAGCGGCCGTCACGTCCAGCCGTGGGCCATGCGGCTAATTAATGGCACACCACCACTTCCATTTCCTTCCCACGCGTCTTGCTGTCTACACCCCACCCGCCCTCGCGCTCGCCCTATAAATCCCCACATTTTTCCTGGCGAGGTCGTACACCCACTCGAACCACAGCCACCAACCGACCCCCACCAGAGCACCACCGATGTCCAAGAGGTATCCGGCGACCAGGCAGTGGCCAAGGTCTTTGGCCGTTGCTGGCTTTAGGAGTGGGAGGAGCACCTCCTCTACAAGGCGGGCTATCCGGCACCGCCAGACATTCGCTGCCTACCGACGTGGAAGATCAGCACCGGAGGCGTGCTGGTTTTGCAGATTCCGCTCCGGTAGGAAAGCCAAGTACATCTCTAAGTTGGTGTCATCACCGATCTTGAGCAGAGTAGAAATCATGGGATCCAGGGATGATGGTACAGTGTTCGCCGTGCTATTTGACGGGCACGACAAGGACATCTTGGTATTTGTTGTGTCCGTCAGGTTGGCGACGTGCTTGTCGTCAGAGTACAATGTGGAGTTGAGGCATCAGACACCCTATGGTTAAATGGAGGTGGTATTCTGTCCTAAGATAAATGCATCGCCGGGTGGCATGCGCGTGACTAGAGATATGCATCATTGCTTTATTGGGATAATCGACAGTCGAAGTTCACCGTGGAATACTAGCTTCATATCTACAGGGTTGACTAGAGAATACCACATCTTAATCTTCTTGTGATGATCCTAAAGTATCACTTTGGGACATGTGAGTTCCTAACTTAAGATAGTTTTAAGTATTTTGTATGGAGTTCTACTACTATTAATTTATTTTGTAGTAATACTCTTGGAATTACTATCAAGTACTGCTTAATATGAACTAGAAATTGTTCGATTTTTTTTGTCTTATTCTGTCAAAACATTTTGCTATAATACATGGGATTAATTGTGTAAAAGCAAGTAAAACTACAAAGTAAGTATAACTTACAGTAATGATTATTTGAACGAACAGTATGTTCTACCGTCTAGACAACCGACAGAACAGCTCAACAAACATATTACACGTACAATCTCTCAACAAATCTAATGTCATAAATATACCTATACACAAAGTTTCAGTGGTACAACTTACGGTAAAAATTCATGTAGAATTAAAGGGGAAGCCTTGGAGTTAAATGACAAGACTTGGGTTACAGTTCTCATTGGATCAGATCAACGACCACCTCGTCCTCTATATCCTCTCCATGGGCCTCTTCAACCGCTACATCCTCATCAAAAATATCAGAAATCTCAACAAGAAACACCATCGTCTTACTTTGCTTCCTTCTTCGAAGAACATGCTTCAGAACTTCATTATCATCAATTTTGACGAACTCCTCTTTCTTGTAATGCCACCATCGCAGGCGTGCAACCTGCTTAGGGCCTAAAGTTATATGTTCAGCAGTTCTCTCTCTTTTCTTTTCAACACT
The DNA here is from genome assembly GCA_910589765.1 of Avena atlantica. Taxonomy (NCBI): domain Eukaryota; kingdom Viridiplantae; phylum Streptophyta; class Magnoliopsida; order Poales; family Poaceae; genus Avena; species Avena atlantica. Next base: position 126,014,479 of record OU342739.1, read on the forward strand.
TATGCCTTTAGAATTGATCAAGAAATTATGTCTAATAGAAGGTATTGCCTTTTCTCATGGGTCCACATCTAAAACAATATAGTACATAGTTGAACCAGCTTGCTGGTTCATAAACTACATCAGCAATACTTCTGGTAGCAAGATCTCAATCTGGTGTACCCACATCATCAGTAACAACAAACATTTCTAACTGACGTTTATCTAAGTATTTATCCTAAACCGGTTGAAGTTTACGTGAATACTCAATTTGTTTGTACGTCTCACTCTTATTAACAACATTAATTTTTCCCTCTGATTGGATTCCTAAGTAATCCTAGCACGAAGCATGTCAATCATCTACGAAACAGACACCATCTCCTTGAAAATCACAAGTATTATCACATCATGAGTGCTAACATTCCTCTCCAATCCAAAGTCTAACTTTGCAGTGTATTATTGAACTTTTATAGTGATACCATATAGATCCGCTGAATCGACTCTAGTTCATATATTTGGGAAAAAATAAGAATTTTTAGTGCAGTTTGTACTTTTTTTAGTAAATCAACTATCGGTAAGAAAAGGCACATATAGGAAAAGTTCACCTCTTGCTCCTCTCGCCGAAGGTAGATTTCTTCCTAGAACTCTCGCCACTCTTCGAGATCTTGGGCGACGCTCCCCCAATCCTAAAGCCGCAGCAGGGCTAGATCTTTTCTTCACCAGGCTGCTCGAAGGCACCTGGTTACAAGACTTCTGGTTCACCTCCTGGCTCCCCCAGGTAGAACTCCTCGCTGTTGCTTCAATGCCCCGATGCAGAGCCCAGGAATCTGGGGCGGGCAGACCTGGCTTGGGTTTCGTGGGGCGCCTACCTTGCCGGCCTAGCTAACTCCCTCATTCACCTTTCTAGACATTGCTAGGAGCCATAGAGAGAGGGAGAAACAGGAACGCCAAGGCTGCCCCCGTCGAAATTAGACTCAGATCTAGGGTATGTAGAGAATAGAAAGGGAACGCATGCTACAACAACAGCTGGTAAACATACACACACACACACACACTGGTATAACAGGATTAACCCGACAGACGGGACCCATCCGTCTCTATAATGGGAAAGTCACGAGAAAGATTGGTTTGACCAAAATTGGTGCCTCTTGGTGATTGGCGCACCAACTTTACAAACCAAAATAATTACATGCAACTCTTGCCCGTGCGAAAAGCGGGATCTTAAAGTGCTTGCTTTACAGGAAACTGAGTACCAAACGCACCTCACTCCTGGGTCGCTCTCGCGCGAGATCGGCTACGGAGGCCCCCATCCCTAGTCCAAAAAAACCCTAGACCCGGCCTTCCCTGGCTGCTGCTGCCGCCGGTGATGACGGTGGTGACGGCGCTCGGCCGCCGAAGGCAGGGGAAAGGAGGGAAAGCCCTGACGCCCCTCTACGCGTGGAGAGGCGGCTATTCGGGATATTGAACGGGGCATGCGGCATGGAGGTTGGCGGGACAGAGGAGCAGGGTTGGCGGCGCGCAGCAGGCGTGGTCGCACGGGAGAAGGCATCGGCGGTGCGCATGCGGCCCTGTGGGACCAGTTTTTGGGGTTGTTCAGGTCTAGCTCGGCGGCGGGCGTCACGGAGGAGGGCGAGGTGGCGGCGCTGGAAGGCCGAAGCTGGCGTCGGTGGTGCTCTGATGACCCACAAGTATAGGGGGTGTATCGTAGTACTTTTGATAAATAGGAGTATCGATCCCAACGAGAAGCAGAAGGTGTTGACTAGTGGTATGGAGCAGGAAATATCAGTAAATACTTAGCAAACGAATTTTTAGGGGTTTTCTGAATAAGCAAGGAAACAAAGTGCAAGTAATAAAGACAACGAACAAACATAGCAAGTGGCCCAATCCTTTCTTAGCAAAGGACAAGCCGGTGGAAATACTTATAGGGACCAAACGTTCTTGAGGACACATGGGAATTCTGTCAAGTGCTTTCGCTTCAAATAGCTGAGTAGTCTTCTTTGGTGTTGTAAGTGTTGTGTGGGTGAACCTGTGCTAATATACCGACCTTACTTGGACTAATACATACTTATGATTAAACCCCCTGCAAGAATCCGCAACTATAGGAAAGCAATTAAGATATAAACCTAACCACAGCTTTAAACTCTGAGATCCTACACTCCCTTATGCAATGGTGTCCTAACGGGGGTTCAGGTTTCTGTCACTCCGGAAACCCCACAATTAGTAGCCAAATACACAATGCATTCCCCTAGGCCCATAAATGGTGAAGTATCATGTAGTCGACGTTCACATGACACCACTAGAAGAATAGCACCACAACTTAAATACTAAACCATTGAATAATATCTCAACACAAATCCACTACTAGCAACATGACTTCTCCCATGTCCTCAAGAACTAAACGAACTATTCACAAGACATCATATGTATCAAGATCAAAGATGATATGGTGATGGATAACAATCTGAACATAAACAATAATCTAATGGTTCCACTCACAAGCATCAACTACAATAGTAATCAACACCAGGAAAGTTTCCCCTAAGAACTATGCAAGAATTCAACACAATTGTTACAGCGGGATGGAGTGGTGATGATGGTGTTGGTGGAGATGATGGTGTGGAGGATGATGATGATCCTGATGAAGTCTAGCTTGATGATGGTGTTGATGGCGACGATCTCCCCTTCCGGGAAGGAATTTCCCCGGCAGCCGGAGAGCTCTTTCTCTCTCGGTGTTTTTCGACCTGTAGAGGCGGTGGAATCTTTCTGTGGTTGCTCACCGTGTTTTAGGGTTTCGAGGAGAAGATATAGGCGAGAGGGCGGAGCCAGAGGTGGGCCAGGTGGGCCACACCCCCTGTAAGCGCGGGGTAGGGGTGGCCCGCGCCTGGGGGGTGTGGGCCCCCTATGGCCCATCTTCGCCCTCCTTCTGGCTTCCTTCGTCTTCTGGGGAAATATGATTTTCCGTATTTTTTCTGGTATTTTGCTGATCTTCGCGAAATTGCATTGAAACACCTCTTTTTCCATCAGAATCCTGACTCCGGCAGTTCATCCTCCAAGAATCATCCAACATGCAAAAACAAATGAAAAGACATAAGTAACACCTCTTAATATAAAATATATCAATGAATAGAGGCAAATTATGATATAGAATGGTGATGCAAATTGGACGTATCATGCTCCGCGTGGCCTGAGGACCATGCTTGGAGGCGGCGACACGGGCCCGATCTGGGCCCGCAGGGCTACAACCTGTTGGAGATATGCCCTAGAGGCAATAATAAATGTAGTTATTATTATATCTTTGTGTTTATGATAAATGTTTACATTCATGCTATAATAGTATTAACAAGGAAACATTGATACTTGTGTGATTTGTAAACTTAATTTGAAGTCCCTAGTATAGCCTCTATACTTCACTAGCTTGTTGGTTGATTAATGATTGTGGTTTCCCTATCATGAACATTGAGATGTTATCAACAACAAGATCATATCGTTAGGAGAATGATATGGTGGACATACTCCTATAGATAAGCGTAGCATAAAGATCAAGTCATTTCAATAGTTCAATTGCTATATGCTTTCTGATACATAGTAACCTAATTCCTTCGACCATGAGATCATGCATATCACCTTTACCGGATGGATGCTTTGATGACATCAAATACCACACCGTAACTGGGTGGCTATAAAGGTGGCATTGAGTGTTCGGAAAGTTTTGGTTGAGACACATGGATCAAGAGTGGGATTTGTCCATCCATATGACGGATAGATATACTCTGGGCCCTCTCGGTGGAATGTCATACAATTAGCTTGCAAGCATGTGACTGGGTCACAAGGGATCACATATCACGGGAACGAGAAAAGAGTACTTATCGGTAACGAGGTTGAACTAGGTATGCAGAGATACCGACGATCATAAACCTCGGATAAGTAAACTATCGTGAGACAAAGGGAAATTGGTATCGTATGTAAGTGGTTCATTCGATCGCAAAGTAATCGTAGAAATATGTGGGAGCCATATGAATTTCCAGATTCCTCTATTGGTTATTGTTCGGAGAGGTGTCTCGATCATGTCCGCATAATTCACGAACCGTAGGGAGACACACTTAAGGATTCGACGTTGTTTTGAGTAGTTATGGTATTATGAGAAAGAGACCGAATGTTGTTCGGAGTCTCGGATGGGATCCGGGATATCACGAGGTGATCCGGAATGGTCCGGAGAATAAGATTCATATAAGGAAAGACCCGTTTTGGAGTTCGGGAATGATTCCGGTGTTTTCATCGGGAATGTTCTAGAAGGTTCCGGAATGTCCGGCACTCCGAAGGGGGAAGGGTACATGAAAGTGTCATTACATATTGGAATGATTGCATCATGTACTAAGTGTTCTTGCTGTCCCAAATAAAGGATTAAATTGAATCCTAAAACAGAAAAGTCAAATGTCCAGTTTGAAAGTCAAACGGCTAAAACAAGAAACTGTGGGAAACAAGCAAGAGGAGTTTGAAACCAACTTGGAGGAGGAGTTCCTCTCCTCCAAGCCGGCGGCCAGCCCTAGGCCGAGTTGGGGAGGGACTCCCCTCCCTCCCTGGCGCGCCAAGCCCCTCCACCTATAAAAGGAGGGACAGGGCCTCCTCCTTGAGACACACAAGTTTCTACCTCTAATCTCCGGTTTAGAGCCGTTCTGGTTTAGAGCTTCTAATTGCTTTAGCCTGCGGTTTAGAGCCTTCTAATTGGTGTGTCTAATCTCTAGACCACTAATAGCCCTCTCTCATACTCCACCATACTCGCTCCGGCTTAAGGCGAAGCCCTGTGGGATCTCCCCTCTACTTCCGGTACCACGCCGTTGTGCTGCCGGAATCGCGAGGAGAGTGCTACAACCTCCGCTGCCTGCTGGAACAAGGGAGAGGAAGGTCTTCGTCGAGTACCGAACGTGTGACCGACTGCGGGAGCGCTGCCGGAACGTGGCGCCGGAAGGATCGTCTACACGATCTTGAGATCGGAAAGAGTACGACTACATCACCCACGAGAATCCGCTCTCGTTAAACACTTTGGAATCTTCGAGGGTAAGTTATTCCATCGACTCGTTGCTACAATCTAGTAGATAGATCTTGGCTTGTTTGTTTGTATGCGATAGAAATTTTTTGTTTTCCATGCTACGAAACCCTACAGTGGTATCAGAGCCGTGTCTATATGTAGATCTGTTGCACGAGTAGAACACAATGGTCATTGTGGGCGTTGATGCTTTTATTGTCGATTGCTTCTTGTGTACTTTGCATCTTGCGGTATGTTGGGATGAAGCGGCCCGGGCTAACCTTACATGACATCATTCATGAGACTTGCTCCACGCTTGACATGCAACTTGTATTGCATAATGGCTTTGCGGGTGCCTGTTTCTCCTAGCATAGTTAAGATCCAATTTACAACGGGTGATTAACAATACTAGTATCAATGTTGTGGTTCTTGTTCGTAAGTTAGAACGACACTTATTGAAAGCCCCAAACCACGTAAAATATGCAAAGAAAGTAGAGGCGTCTAACTTTGTTTTGCAGGGGTGTGCAGTGATGTGATATGGCCATGATTGTGATTATATTTGATGTATGCAATGTTCCTTATTGTAAGTCGGCAACCGGCAGGAGCCATATGGTTGTCTTTAATTTATGTTAAGACCCGCGTGTCTATTCAAAGTAGTTGTAATAGTTGAAGCCGGTGGACGACAACCATGGAGTAGCGTCATTGACCTTGATGCAATGCCGGTGATGATGGAGATCATGTTCGTGCTTGAAGATGGAGATCGGAAGCACAAAGAAGAAAGGCCATATCATATCACATATATATTGAATTGCATGTGATGTTAATCCTTTATGCATCTTGTATTGCTTAGTAGACGACGGTAGCATTATAAGATGATCCCTCATGCACATGAATTTCAAGTCATAAAGTGTTCACCCTTAGTTAGCACCGTTGCTAAAGCTTGTTGTTCCGAAGCACCACGTGATGATCGGGTGTGTTAGATTCTGCAAGTGTATACAACGTGAGCAAGCCAGATTTGCTCATGCGGAAACTAAGGTTTGATCTTGACGAGCCTAGCATGTACAGACATGGTCTCGGAACACGGATCACCGAAAGGTAAAGCATGAATCATATAGTAGATATGATGAACATGACGATTGTTCGCCATTGAAACTATATCAACTCTCGTGATGATCGGTGTTGATGTAGTGGATTTGGTTCGTGTGATCACTAAAACAATGTGAGGGATATTGTTTTGAGTGGGAGTTCACCTAGATTAACTTTATTAATTAATTTGAACTCAATTTGTCATAAACTTAGTCTAAACTATTGCAAATATGTTGTAGATCAATGGCAGCCCCTACCATCAATTTTAATGCGTTCTTAGAGAAAGAAAAGTTGAAAAACAATGGAAGCAACTTCGCGGATTGGTTCCGCAATTTGAGGATTGTCCTCATAGCTGGTAATTTGACCTATGTGCTGGATGCACCGCTGGGTGACCCACCTGCAGCTGATGCTCCCGATGAAGTAAAGAATGTTTACCTCGCTCGGAAGAATCAGTACTCCATAGTTTAGTGTGCTATCTTGTATGGTTTGGAATCGGAGCTTCAGAAAAGGTTTGAGGATTCAGACCCATATGATATTGTCGAGGATCTCAAATTGATTTTTGAGACTCATGCGGCAATTGAAAGCTATGAGGCTTCTGAAAAGTTCTTTAACTGCAAGATGGAAGAGGGCAGCTCCGTCAGTGAGCATGTGCTTAAGATGTCTGGGCACGCAAACAAACTTCAAAGCTTGGGTATAGTGATTCCTAATGCTTTGGGGATTTACCGTGTCCTCCAATCACTACCACCAAGTTACAAGAACTTTGTGATGAACTACAACATGCAGAACATGAACAAGACGTTGCCAGAACTCTTTGCCATGTTGAAATCTACAGAAGTGGAGATCAAGAAAGAGCACCAAGTGTTGTTGGTCAATAAGACCACCAAATTCAAGAAAGGCAAGTCTAAGCAAAAGGGACACTTCAAGAAGGGTGGTAAGAAAGTTACCACGCCGACGAAGAAGACCAAGGCTGGACCTAAGCCTGATACTGAGTGCTTTTACTGCAAGGGAGAAGGTCACTGGAAGCGGAATTGCCCAAAGTACTTGGCGGATTTGAAGAACGACAACATCAAGAAGAAAGGTATATCTGATATACATGTTATTGATGTGTATCTCACTAGTACTCGTAGTAGTGCCTGGGTATTTGATACTGGTTCGGTTGCTCATATTTGTAACTCGAAACAGGTGCTGCAGAATAAACAGAAGCTAGCGAAGAACGAGGTGACGATGCGCGTGGGAAACGGATCAAAGGTTGATGTGATCGCGGTCGGCACGCTACCCCTTCATCTACCATCGGGATTAGTTTTATACTTAAATAATTGTTATTTGGTGCCTGCGTTGAGCATGAACATTATATCGGGATCTTGTTTATTGCGAGACGGTTACTTGTTTAAGTCCGAGAATAATGGTTGTTCGATTTATATGAGTAATATGTTTTATGCACATGCACCTTTGATAGATGGTCTATTCTTATTGAATCTCGATAGTGGAAATACACATATCAACAACATTGAGGCTAAACGTTTGAAATCAAGCGATAATTCGACCTATATGTGGCACTGTCGTCTTGGTCACATTGGAGTGAAACGTATGAAGAAACTCCATTCCGATGGACTTCTTGAATCACTTGATTTTGAATCACTTGAAAGATGCGAAGCATGTCTGATGGGTAAAATGACTAAGACTCCATTTTCTGGTATGATGGAGCGAGCTACGGACTTATTGGAAATCATACATACCGATGTGTGTGGTCCAATGAGTGTAGCATCGCGCGGTGGTTATCGTTATGTTCTTACCTTCACGGATGACTTGAGTAGATATGGGTATATCTATTTCATGAAACATAAGTCCGAAACTTTCGAGAAGTTTAAGGAGTTTCAAAGTGAGGTAGAGAATCAACGTAACAAGAAGATTAAATTTCTACGTTCTGATCGTGGAGGTGAATATCTAAGTTACGAGTTTGGCGAGCATTTGAAGAAATGCGGAATACTTTCACAATTGACACCGCCGGGAACACCACAGCGTAATGGTGTGTTCGAACGTCGTAATCGAACTCTCTTAGATATGGTTCGTTCTATGATGTCACTTACAGATTTACCGCTATCATTTTGGGGTTATGCATTAGAAACAGCCGCATTCACTTTAAATAGGGCACCATCTAAATCCGTTGAAACGACATCGTATGAATTATGGTTTGGGAAGAAACCTAAATTGTCGTTCCTTAAAGTTTGGGGATGCGAAGCCTATGTAAAGAAGTTACAGCCGGACAAGCTTGAACCCAAAGCGGAAAAATGCGTCTTCATAGGATACCCGAAGGAAACTATTGGGTATACCTTCTATCATAGATCCGAAGGCAAAATCTTCGTTGCCAAGAATGGATCCTTTCTAGAGAAGGAATTTCTCTCGAAAGAAGTGACTGGAAGGAAAGTAGAACTCGACGAGGTTGTTGAACCTTCTCTCGAAATTGCGAGTAGCGCAGCACCGGAAGAAGTTCCTGTGGTGCCTGCACCAATAAGAGAGGAAGCTAATGATGGTGATCATGAAACTTCGGTTGAAGTTGCTACAGAGCCTCGGAGGTCAACGAGAACTCGTACCACTCCAGATTGGTATGATTCCGTTATGAATATCATGTTGGTGGACAACACCGATGACCCCGAGACATATGAGGAAGCGATGATGAGCCCAGATTCCAATAAATGGCAAGAAGCCATGAAATCCAAGATTGGATCCATGTACGAAAACCAAGTATGGACTTTGGTGGACTTACCGGATGGCCGGAAGGCTGTCGAGAACAAATGGATTTTCAAGAAGAAAACAGATGCTGATGGTAATGTTACTGTCTATAAAGCTCGACTTTTCGCAAAAGGGTTTCGACAAATTCAAGGAGTTGACTACGATGAGACTTTCTCACCAGTAGCGAAGCTAAAGTCTGTAAGGATTATGTTAGCAATCGCCGCATATTATGATTATGAGATATGGCAGATGGATGTCAAAACAGCATTCCTCAATGGAGACATTGATGAAGAGTTGTATATGATGCAACCCAAAGGTTTTGTCGATCCTAAAGATGCTAACAAGGTATGCAAACTTCAACGGTCCATCTATGGATTGAAGCAAGCATCCCGAAGTTGGAATCAACATTTTGATAAGGTAATCAAAAGTTTTGGTTTTATACAAACTTATGGAGAAGCTTGTATTTACAAGAAAGTGAGTGGGAGCTCTGTAGCATTCTTAATACTATATGTGGATGACATATTGTTGATTGGGAATGATGTAGACCTTCTTAATAGTGTCAAGGAATATTTGAATAATAGTTTTTCAATGAAGGATCTTGGCGAAGCAGCTTACATATTAGGCATAAAGATTTATAGAGATAGATCGAAACGCCAAATATCATTGTCACAGAGTACATATTTGGACAAAGTTCTAAAGAGGTTTGGAATGGAAGAAAGCAAGAAAGGGTTCTTGCCCATGTTGCCCAATACGACCTTGAGTAAAACTCAAAGTCCGACATCGGCAGAAGATAGAGAAAGGATGAGTAAGACTCCCTATGCCTCAGTCATAGGATCTCTAATGTATGCCATGCTATGTACTAGACCCGACATTGCATATGCTGTTAGTTTAACTAGCAGATATCAAAGTGATCCAGGAGTGGATCATTGGACAGCGGTCAAAAACATCCTTAAGTACTTGAGAAGAACTAAGGATATGGTTCTTTCTTATGGAGGTGATGAACAACTCGTTGTTAATGGTTACACCGATGCTAGTTGGAACACCGATCCGGATGATTCTAAATCACAATCCGGATACGTATTTATTTTGAATGGTGCAGCAGTTAGCTGCAGGAGTGCAAAGCAAAGCGTTGTGGCGAGATCTTCAACTGAATCGGAATACATGGCTGCTTCGGAGGCTTCGCAAGAAGCGATATGGATGAAAGAGTTCATTACAGAGCTGGGTGTGGTTCCTAGTGCGCTGGACCCAATGTCTATCTACTGTGATAACATGGGCGCCATAGCCAATGCGCAAGAACCAAGGTCACACAAGAAGCTGAAGCACATCAAGCTACGTTTTCACGCTATTCGAGAATATATCCAGGATGGGGATATAAAGATTTGCAAAGTACACACAGATCTGAATGTGGCGGATCCATTGACTAAACCTCTCCCGAGGGCAAAACATGACCAACACCAAACTGCCATGGATGTTCGGTATGTTACCATGTAATCTAGATTAGATGACTCTAGTGCAAGTGGGAGACTGTTGGAGATATGCCCTAGAGGCAATAATAAATGTAGTTATTATTATATCTTTGTGTTTATGATAAATGTTTACATTCATGCTATAACAGTATTAACAAGGAAACATTGATACTTGTGTGATTTGTAAACTTAATTTGAAGTCCCTAGTATAGCCTCTATACTTCACTAGCTTGTTGGTTGATTAATGATTGTGGTTTCCCTGTCATGAACATTGAGATGTTATCAACAACAAGATCATATCGTTAGGAGAATGATATGGTGGACATACTCCTATAGATAAGCGTAGCATAAAGATCAAGTCATTTCAATAGTTCAATTGCTATATGCTTTCTGATACATAGTAACCTAATTCCTTCGACCATGAGATCATGCATATCACCTTTACCGGATGGATGCTTTGATGACATCAAACACCACACCGTAACTGGGTGGCTATAAAGGTGGCATTGAGTGTTCGGAAAGTTTTGGTTGAGACACATGGATCAAGAGTGGGATTTGTCCATCCATATGACGGATAGATATACTCTGGGCCCTCTCGGTGGAATGTCATCCAATTAGCTTGCAAGCATGTGACTGGGTCACAAGGGATCACATATCACGGGAACGAGAAAAGAGTACTTATCGGTAACGAGGTTGAACTAGGTATGCAGAGATACCGACGATCATAAACCTCGGATAAGTAAACTATCGTGAGACAAAGGGAAATTGGTATCGTATGTAAGTGGTTCATTCGATCGCAAAGTAATCGTAGAAATATGTGGGAGCCATATGAATTTCCAGATTCCTCTATTGGTTATTGTTCGGAGAGGTGTCTCGATCATGTCCGCATAATTCACGAACCGTAGGGAGACACACTTAAGGATTCGACGTTGTTTTGAGTAGTTATGGTATTATGAGAAAGAGACCGAATGTTGTTCGGAGTCTCGGATGGGATCCGGGATATCACGAGGTGATCCGGAATGGTCCGGAGAATAAGATTCATATAAGGAAAGACCCGTTTTGGAGTTCGGGAATGATTCCGGTGTTTTCATCGGGAATGTTCTAGAAGGTTCCGGAATGTCCGGCACTCCGAAGGGGGAAGGGTACATGAAAGTGTCATTACATATTGGAATGATTGCATCATGTACTAAGTGTTCTTGCTGTCCCAAATAAAGGATTAAATTGAATCCTAAAACAGAAAAGTCAAATGTCCAGTTTGAAAGTCAAACGGCTAAAACAAGAAACTGTGGGAAACAAGCAAGAGGAGTTTGAAACCAACTTGGAGGAGGAGTTCCTCTCCTCCAAGCCGGCGGCCAGCCCTAGGCCGAGTTGGGGAGGGACTCCCCTCCCTCCCTGGCGCGCCAAGCCCCTCCACCTATAAAAGGAGGGACAGGGCCTCCTCCTTGAGACACACAAGTTTCTACCTCTAATCTCCGGTTTAGAGCCGTTCTGGTTTAGAGCTTCTAATTGCTTTAGCCTGCGGTTTAGAGCCTTCTAATTGGTGTGTCTAATCTCTAGACCACTAATAGCCCTCTCTCATACTCCACCATACTCGCTCCGGCTTAAGGCGAAGCCCTGCGGGATCTCCCCTCTACTTCCGGTACCACGCCGTTGTGCTGCCGGAATCGCGAGGAGAGTGCTACAACCTCCGCTGCCTGCTGGAACAAGGGAGAGGAAGGTCTTCATCGAGTACCGAACGTGTGACCGACTGCGGGAGCGCTGCCGGAACGTGGCGCCGGAAGGATCGTCTACACGATCTTGAGATCGGAAAGAGTACGACTAAATCACCCACGAGAATCCGCTCTCGTTAAACACTTTGGAATCTTCGAGGGTAAGTTATTCCATCGACTCGTTGCTACAATCTAGTAGATAGATCTTGGCTTGTTTGTTTGTATGCGATAGAAATTTTTTGTTTTCCATGCTACGAAACCCTACACAACCATGGCGCACATCGGGGGCTATATCAACCTCGGTGCGAGTAGCTCAGGCTGTTATGGTGTGCTACTGGTTCCTGGAGGCCGCGGGAGGTTTGGAGGTGCATAAGGTTATCTCGGCGTCGGTGCATTGGCATGCCTGTGTTGCGGCGGCATGGGCTTGATTCGGGCTAACCTTAGTCCGGAGGACAGCAGCGGCTGCATGCATTTTGCTTGCTTAGGCCCGCAAAAGCGTGAGATGAATGGCACTGTGGTGAGGTGTTGCATGCTCCCGCTACCTACGGAGAAGAGGAAGTACACTGCGAGTGGGGTAGCGCGCCAGGCTTGGCAGCACCGGCAAGGTCATGTGAAAGCGGTTGCGTCATCTAGCGCAGGGAGGAGGTCTGTGGAGAGGTGGTCGGACACGAAGGTAGATGCAGAGGTCGGACACGAAGGTAGAGGCAGAGGGATGGTGTGGATCCACACATGGCGGCTGATTGGCTCCTGGTTGGGTTAGTGTAAGTGAGGCTGTCGGCGAAAGCCGTGCTCCAGATATAGTCAGAGCGATCGATGGCGGCACCTATGGGTGTCACTTCCTTGTTGAAGGCATCGACTCAGTAGCTCTCACTTGCCTATCCCGACATGCCCTGGGGGAAACCCCACATCCGTCTCCGGATGGGACGATGGCAGCGCCACTTGGCGTCGTGTTCCCTGTTGAGGGCATTGTTTTAAATTTGGAGCCAATTAGAGGGACATGTGGCCCGAGAGGTTGTGTGGCGGCAGCAGTTGGAGCCTCCTCCACATACCAGGAGTGTCAGATGAGCCCTTTGATCTTTGCTCGCGGGTTTAGAGAGACACTTGTTCTCTTCATGGCTTGTCGTTTCTCTCTGGCGTCGTTGAGGTTTGGCCAAATGCTCATATTCGGCATCTTATATGTGTTTGGTGTTTTAGGTGTGGCTTGCCTTTGTTCAGGGTTTTCACCTGGTTTTCCCCATATAAACCAAACAGTTCGTTTTCTATCTAATCGATAAATTTAGCAGTTCTCCTGCTAACATAAAAAAAAGTGAAACGTCCCCCAGATTGGTAAATTTGTGACAAGATTACCAAAAATGATAGCGAATCGCAAAACTTGATAGTTCTGCGTAATTTACTCCACTCAACCATACCAATGTTTGTTTATGACTTAAGCTCCGGTGAGAGTGGCAATTCTCTTCCATAAAAGCACCATGGTCCCTATGCATGTCCCTATGAACTTATCTCGGCTTGCCGCTGGCTGCTGAGAAGCTCAGGATTGCCCACTTCGCGCCCCTAATCGCTAAGGTCGACAAATACCTCTCGAGATGGAGCGCTATCCTCCTCTCTGTGGGCAGTCGGATTGTGCTCCTCAACGTTGTGCTTGATGCCATGCCCACCTTCGCCATGGGCGCTGTCGAGATCCCTGCCCCCTGATTCGTGCCATTGAAGGGTTGCTGCATGCTTTCTTGTGGGATATGAAGGAGAAAGTCAGTGGTGTCAAGTGTATGGTTGCCTGGGATGCTGTCTATCGGCCGAAATCTGAAGGAGGCATGGGGATCAAGAACCTTGCCGCAAAGAACGAGTGCCTCCAGCTGAAACTGGTCCACCGCCTACATGCTGACCATGATGCTCCTTGGCCACGCTAGGCCTAGAGCCTGTCCGATGGGAGGAGGCTCGTTGGCCACCACTGGGCATGTCTGTCTAAGCTGATGCCCATGTACAGAAGCATCTCCTCATCGACCGTGGGCAACAGACGGTGCACGTCCTTCTAGCTGGATACTTGGATCGAGAGGCAACTGCTAAGTGACAGTTTCCCTGCCCTCTTCTCTCATGCCTCGACCCTGATACCGACGTTCACTCCATCGTCACCAGGGGGATCCATCGGGCGCTGGTCCCTCGCCTGAACTCGGCGGGTGAGCGGCAGCTGCGCCTGCTCTCTCCAATCCACCTCACCGCCGCTGATGATGTGCGGGTGCTGGCGCGCTTCCGTAAGAAGACGTGTGCCCTGGACGCTGTGGGTTTCTATAAACTCCGAAACTGGGGTGGCGTCGGCGCCCCATTCCATGATTTTGTTTGGCTGAATCATGCCCCGTCCAAGGTGCAGTTCTTCGCCTGGCTCCTCTCACACGCTCGAATCCAATCAAGAGCCGCTCTTCTCTGGAAAAGAATCCTCTCGGCGAACGAGGCTGACTGTCCCATCTGCCATGCCCCTCTCAAGACTAGTGATCACATTATGTTCGGTTGCGGCTTCGCTCAAAGGTTCTAGGCGTCAGCTGGGTTCAGTTTTCCACCTGAGGCTGAACTGCAGATGCTCTACTCCTATGATCCTCCCCCGTCTGTGCCTGCTGCCACCGCCTCGACTTTCACCTTGCTGTGTTGCTGGAATCTGTGGAAGCACCGCAATGCCGTGGCCTTCAGAGATCAGGCCCCCAGCAACCCCCTTGTTCTTCGGATGTGTCACGATGATGCTGTACTGTAGAGAATGTGTTTGCTTTCTTTTTTTTTGAGGGAAATGAGAGTGGCAATTCATAAGTTGACACATCTGCAAATTGGATTGGATCATGATCAGTTTGAGATGGTAAATCTTTACACACAGAGAGAGCTATAGCGGTAATGGTTGCGAGCCATGGCACACTAGGACATCCCGTGGATCGAGTGGAGCTAGCAAGTCTGTCTGCTGGTGCCCACGGAGCAGCAGCAGCTACTACTCTACTAGTACTGGTACTAGCTAGCTAGCTCACTCGGGGGACGGTGAGCGGCATGTCGGTGCTGGCCATCCTGCCGGAGCCGGCGAGCGAGAGCCTACCGGGGAACACGTCGACGCGGCCGAACGCGTCGGTGCCGGGCGGGCACTCGAGCGCAGCCTCCAGGGTGCGGTGGTGCACGCCGCGCGCGTCCACGGCGTACCCGCCCTTGTGGTCATGCCCAGCAAGGCACGCCGCGACGCAGCCGTGCCGGTGCACCACGGCCAGCGCCTCCTCGTAATTCCACATCAGCCCCGCCGGGGACACCGCGCCCGGGTGGAGCGGCAGGTGGCTGCACACCACCACGGTCTCCCCGCGCCGCGCCGCGCTCCGCAGGGCGCCGTCCAGCCACCGCAGCTGCTCCTCGCCGACGCCCCCGTTGAACATCACGAACCGCCGGTCCTCCCCGGCCAGCCCGGTCGGGCTGTTCTTGTCTGAGTTCGGGTTCCGCTCCTCCAGGAACCTCCTCGCCGCCAGCGCCACGGGGTGGTCGCGCGGCCACCCGACGGTGCTGAAGTCGTACGCGTCCAGCACCACGAACCTGTACCCGGGCCAGGGCGAGAAGTCGTAGTAGGCGCGGCCCGGCATCCGCAGCACGGACACCAGCTCGCTCCGCGGGAGGTTGTACAGGCAGTGGTTGCCGAGCATGTGGTACGCCGGGCCGCCGTGGAACCGGTCGAACTCCGCGACGACGGACTGCACGGCAGACAGCGACCTGTCCCTGGGACAGAAGCCGTCGACAATGTCGCCGAAGTTGACGCAGAACTTTAAGCCGGCCTTGTGGCTGTTCCAGCTCCGGACCGCCCTCTGGAGCACGGTGATGCTGTGGCGGTAGTACCGTGGCACGCCGAGAAAGGAGCGGCCGTCCGGGATGTCGGCGTACTGGACGTCGGCAATGACGCCGAAGGAGAAGAGGGGTTCCTTGGCCGCCGACGCCCTGACCACCCCGACCCCGCCCGGGTGAGCTAGCATCGATGCGGCTGGCCGGCGCCGTCGAACACGCCGGAACCAATCAACCAATTGCTGCCCAGCAATTAAAGGAACAAGAAGACGAGATCTTAATTAATTCGGTACAAACTGCTTTTGCCCCGACTCATCGAGTTGACACAGCAGGTACGATACCGTGGAGACTGGAGACGGTTGCCGCCGGCAGCAGCTGCAGCTCCGTCGTCTCGTGTCCCTCTATGGCGACCTCACGTCCTCTGTTCTCGGAAGCACCGGACGCGGAGGACGATGGCGATGGATGGATATCATCACGTTGGGACGTGCAAGTAGACGGTGGTCCGCTCAACACGTGGTGCGATCTCACCCAGGGAATCATACCGCCAGTTAATTCCTGAGAGCAACGGGCCAACCGTGTTCCCGGATCCAACAGGATTTTGGTGGCTCATGGATATTTCATTTATGCTCCCATGTACGATATGATTCTTTTTTAGCAGCGTAAACAAAATAGGATTCACGCCCGGCAGGCAAATAAAAAAGAGTTGTTGAGCCTTTATACTAACGTACAAATTTCAGCATCACGACGACAGCTCGCGTACGGTAAGTCTTAAGAAGGTCTAATGTCATTAGGTCCAAGTCTGTTTCAGAACATTTAAAGAGCCCAATTGCTAAAAAGTACTTGGAGGCCATGTTGTCTTTTTCAGCCTCTGTTTTGGAACCGTCCGATCTCATCCATCAGCGCGCCCAGACAGAAAATATCTGAACGATAGACTCAGACCGTCCCACACCTAGGCTTTCAAACCGCCACCCACGTCGCTCCGCACGCCCCGTCCTTCTCCGCTTCGCATTATCTCCGCTCCGCACCGCACGCCCCAGTCTTCTCCCCAGCGCATACATCTCCGCTTGTCGCAGGCGAGCCGAGGGAGGCGAGCTCGGTCCGCGGCAGAGGGAGGCGAGGGCGGCGACGTCGGTCCGCGGCAGAGGGAGGCGAGCTCGATGTGCGCTAGAGGGAGGCGAGCTCTGTCCGCGGCTGAGGGTGGCGAGGTCGGTCCGCGGCTGAGGGCGGCGAGGTAGTGGGTGGGGTGGGTGGATCTTCATCATCAAGCTCGCGTTGCCTCGCGGACCCATTTCTCTCCCGCGGCGTCTGCGCGAATCGGAGGTGAGGGGTGTAGGGGGCATCCGCGGCGGGTGGATCTAGCTGGTGGTGGTGGGGCGACGACCTCTTCGGTGAAAGGACCGGCGAGATCCGCGGCAAGTGAGGTTCACGGCGAGGTCGTCGAGATCCGCGGCAAGGCAGGTTCACGGCGAGGTCGGCTACCTGTGGTGGCTTCGAGCTCGCGGCGAGGATTTTGACTTCATCAAGCAACCAGAGGTACTCGTACTGCCTCCCCCTCTAAATGCCATGGCTAAATCCATCTGAAGTACTGGGATAATGCAGCGCGATGATGATTTCATTTTATTGGGAATTTTTTCTGTCATGTGTAGCTACCCGTGGTGGCATCGAGCTCGCGGCGAGGATTTTGACTTCATCAAGCAACCAGAGGTACTCGTACTTCCTCCCCCTCTAAATGCCATGGCTAAATCCATCTGAAGTACTGGGATAATGCAGCGCGATGATGATTCTATTTTATTGGGCATTTTGTCTGCCATGTGTATGTTCTAGGGGGTGTGTATGGGATGTTGTAGGGTGTGTATATTCTAGGGGTGTATGTTCTGAGGATGATGATTTTCGCCTTTTGTTTTAGTGCGTGCCATGTGTATGATTCCACATCTACTCAATGACCCGTGATCTATCTGTCATGTGTATGTTCTAGGGGGTGTATTTTTGGAACCAGCAGGGGCAAGGGCAAGGTGCATAACTCTCCAAGCATAAGTCTCCAAGCCTGTTTGGAGGTTTCTAGTGATGCTTTTTATTAGTGCGTGCCGATTTATTTTTTGCTACTGCCCTACTCTGTTTTTGGTAATCCAAATTCAAATTAAAATGCAGCATGATTACGCACTAAGTTGTTACTTTAAGTACAAGATGTTTTTTTGCATTTTCATGACCCATGTTCTATCACGCGCTTTTTGTTTAGTGTGTGCCGATGGATTTATTAGTAGCGTCTACTCATGTGTTTGGCAGTAGTATATATGTGAGTTTTTTCTCTAGCATGGGTTTTTAAGTTGGGCTTTCAGTATGCTTACGCTTTATTTTTAGTTGCTTTTTTCTTCATGATGTATAGTTTTGTTTTTCTCCCAACTTTTTGCTTAAATTGGTTTCAAAATCCTGTTTAGTTGGTTCAAAAATACTACAGAGTTGGTTCCAAAATACCACATACTTGTTTTTTCTCATGATGGATAAATTGTTTCTCCCAACTTGTTTAAATTGGTTCAAAATCCTGCTTAGATGGTTCCAAAATACCACCTACTTGGTTTTGCTCATGATTCCAACTTTCTTAATTTGGTTGAAAATCCTACTTATGCTTGATTTTTTAGTTGCTTTGTTTTTTGTGATGGTTAAGTTGTGTGTTCCATCATGTTTATTGGTGTTTTACACCTTGCCCTTGCTGGTGTACGCAAAGTCACTAGTTTGTTCTAGGGGGGGTGTATGGTTTTTCGATGATTTTTGTCCTTTTTGTTAGTGTGTGCCGATGTTTTTTTGCTACTGCCCTACTCTGTTTTGGTAATCCAAATTCAAATCAAAATGCAGCATGATTTACGTGCTAAGTTGTTACTTTAAGTATAGGATGGTTTTTTGCATTTTTCATGACCCATGATCTATCACGCGCTTTTTTTGTTTAGTGTGTGTCGATGGAGTTTTTAGTGCCCCTACTCTTTGTGTTTGGCAGTAGTATATATCTGAGTTGTTTCTCTAGCATGGGTTTGTAAGTTGGGTTTTTAAATTCAGTAGTTGTTTTTTTAGTTGCTTTTTGTGTACATGATGTATAGTTTTGTTTTTCTCCCAACTTGCTTAAATTGGTTTCAAAATCCTGCTTAGTTGGTTCCAAAATACTACAGAGTTGGTTCTAGAATACCACCTACTTGTTTTTTGTGATGGTTAAGTTGTGTGTTCCATCATGCTTAAGTTGGTTCCAAAATACTACCTAGGTGTCATGTGTTTTTTAGAACCTTTTTTGTTTTTCCATGTTTTTAAACATGTTGCTTGCCCATGAAATAGCTAAGTTGGTGTTTTGCAGCATGTTTAAGTTGAGTATATACAAAGTTGTTTTATATACTTTAGCTTTTTTTATACTGCATATCTGTTTTTTTTCAGGAAGAACATAGTGCTAAGCTGAGTTACTTTGGGGCTTTTTTACAGGATAGAATATCACTAGGGACACATGGCTAAAGACAATACCAAACGCGCCCGCCTGCGCTTACCGGAAGATAATGCAGAAGGGGGGAGCAAGCAAGTCCCTCATGATGTAGCCAAAGGAAAATCTGTTGCGGTGAAGCCTTGTCGTGGGAATGACCACGACAGACGCTGCAATCGGCAGCGAGTAGTAGAACGAAGGGCAAGGGCGGCCAGCCATCTGCAGTGCGAGATGAGGGCAGAGACACAGGCTTTTACCCAGGTTCGGCCCCCGGAGGGTAAAGACCTACTCCTGCTAGATTGTATTATGATGAAGGTACAATGGGGCGAGCTCGACGGCTAGGCGGCGAGTCGCTTGGGTGGATGGTGGAACGTATCCTCTACACGCCCTGTAGGGAGGTTTATATAGACTCACCCTCCTAGGGTTTACATATCTCAACCGAATCAGTTAAGGTTTCGGTACTCGTTTAACCTAATCCGGCTGGGCCTATCTACTCTCTTGGGCCTTCAGCTTCCAGCCGCTTGGATCCACGCCAGGTCTTGATCCAGTCGCCGTCCTGCAGGCCCACTCGCCAGTTCCTGGGCCAGTCGGAAACGTCCTGCTGGGTATACCCCGGTAGGCATATCCCCATCAGTAGTCCCCGAGGCCGTCGTCGATTGGGCGCAGGTGGTTGCTGGCAATCGGAGCATACGGGTCCAATGCGGACACCCAGTCGAATCGATGGCGGGCTCCTGAATAAAGGAAAAAACTAGTCATTCTGGTCGCAGCTCGGCGAACGGGTCGGCAAAATATTTAGTCACTGTTGTAGTGATAAGGTCGGCGAGTCGAATGGATGAAGTTGGACCGTCAGACGCAGTCAAAACTAGCCGTTGGAGTAATCCAACGGTAACTTTTGGCGTAATCACCGCGTAGTAACGGCTCCCTGATTTGGCGGGTAACAACTGCTATATAAAGGGAATGGTAGGCGATCGGAGAACCACCCTCTCGTCATTTCCTCTGATTTCGCGCATCTCCGTTTTTCTCCGCATTGCGATCCAACCGATCCAAAATCCTCCGACCTCCACGAACCTTTCCGCCAATGGCCCCCTCCGCCGAACCATGGGGCAGGTCCAAATGCACGAGAGCGCTACTGGCATCTTTCGAGGAAGCCGGGATCCTGCGCGCCGGCAGGTGGCGCATCCCCGCGGCCGGAGAGGTGACTCCGGACCCGCGCGAGGGAGAATTCGTCTGCTTCACCAGCCACCTGGAGCGGGGGATGGGGTTTCCCACATCTCTCTTCTTCCGGTGCTTCTGCGCCTTCTACGGGATTCAGCCATCGGACCTGGGCCCGCACAACATCGAGCAGCTCGCCATTTTCGTGGCTTTCTGCGAGTGCTACCTGGGCTGCAGGCCCTACTTCCCCCTGTGGAAAGATCTGTTCCACGGGAGGATTAGTCGTGAAGAATCAGGCAGCCCAATGCTGGCGGCGGGTGGCCTGACGTTCCAGCTCAAGTCGAAAGCCTCCTTCTTCGACCTGATGCTACCTGCCAAGGCGGCAAGCGAGTGGAAGAAGTCCTGGTTTTACGTCACCGAGGCGACTCCAGACGGCGAGGTGGCGATCCTAAGGTACTCCGTCGACCGGCCCGAACCACGCCGACTTCAAGTCGGCAAGCTCCCAACAGACCAGCGGATGGTCGTGGATGAGATGCTTCAAACCATCCGCGGCCTGAAGAAGAAGGGTCTTCAGACCATCAATTTGTACAACTGTTGGCTTGGGCGGCGACTCGTTCCCCTGGCCTGCCGTGACCATTACATGCACGAGTACACGGGCCGGGAAGACTCGACGAAATCCTGCCTCGTTGAGTGGAAACTCGAGGACTACGTCCCGGCGTTGAAGAAGATCACCTAGGCAGTGTACCTGGACGCAAAGGCTAGGGTCGCCCCCTACACCGCAAAGCATCCAGCCCCGACGGTAAGTCACTTTCTACCATTCGCAGTCGCAGTTGATGATGTCGCGGTTATATTGATATTACTTCATGCTTGCTGCAGTTATTTCAAGTGGTGGAAGGGTGGCTTCCGCCCGCGGACGACGAGAACTCGAGCTCGTCCGTCCAGGACGGGGGCGAGTCGCCTCCCACCAAGGGCGGCGCCGAGAGCGACAGGAGCGACGATGACGACGAGTCCGAGGAAGAGGCCGCCCACTAGTTCGCAAAACTCGCGGGCAGCGTCAGCGCGAACTCGAGGCGAGTAGAAGTCTTGAACGTCATGACGATGACGACGACGAGCTTCCCGAGCACACCTCGCATCGCGATGCCACTCCGCCGAAAAAGAAGAAGAAGAAGGAAGTGAAGGCCCCTCCAAAGAGGAAGACGAAGCCAGCGAGACAGGCATCTCCGCCTCGTTCGGCGAGTAGTTCCGACGCCACCAGCCTGGCCAGGGATGAAGCGCCACAGACGTCGGCAGCACCGGATGCCACCGCCGTCCTGAGTGAGGTACCTCTGGCCTCGATTCCTCCCCCATTCGCCCCAGTCTCTGGGTCGGGGGCTGCTCCAGCCGCGGCAGCTTCGCCTCCCAGGAGAGCTCCTGCCGAAATCGTTTCGGAGGATCCTATTGCGGCTTCGTCAACGAAGAGGACGTCCGTGTCTTGGGCGCATGACGTTCTGGAGATGGGCCTTAGTCGGAAACTGGGACCCGAACTGGAGAAGCCGGCTAGCATCCGCACGAGGCTGCGGTTCATACCAGTCGCCAAGTGAGTTTTATTCTCCTGCCTTACTTTTCGTTGTATTTGGACCACTTTGCTCATGTAACCAATTTGCAGGACTGGAGTTAAAAAGATAGGCCACCCGTCCGTGGCCAAAGTGCCGCCAGTCGTCGCCGAGGAGGACCCCTCTCGGAAGAGGAAGGCTGATGAGGTTGCTGCCCCCACAAACAGTGCCAAGAAGGCCAAGGACGACGATGTCGTCACGGTGTCTGACGACACAATGATTGCTCCGAGTGATCCTGCGGCGGAGGCGGCCTTGACGATCAAGGAGGGTGCTTCCTCGCCTGGGATGGCTGAGCCGGCCTCTTTTGGTGCTGGCGCATCCATCGCGACCTTCCCCCGCTTCATGGCTAGAGCGGCTACGGCGAGTGGTACCACGCCATCGAGCCGCGTACCTGGGGTCACCGAAATGGAGGTCGAGCAGCGTCGCGGGCACACTCCGGCTCTTCTCGCATCCGTGGACGCGCTACAGCCTCATGGCATGCTTGGCGCAGCCATCCAGGTATGTCCAGTCCCCGAGGATCGGGCCACTAAATTGCAGTGGTCAGATTCTTTTGATGTTTTGTTTTTATTTCTCGTGCCCAGTCTCCGAGTGCACAATCGCTGAATTTCAGCGGGTGGGCACTTAGGATTTTTGATCTCCAGTCCCCGAGTGTCCATTCACTGAATTTCAGCGGGTGGGCAGTTAGATTTTTGATCTCCAGTCCCCGAGTGTCCATTCGCTGAATTTCAGCGGGTGGGCACTTAGGATTTCGTTTTTGTTAACTGTTTGACTTTTGCACAGGGTTTGCAGCATGAATCAGCCGACCGACTTGCTGCGAAATGTCACGCGGAGAAGTAACTTGTCGCCATCCAAGAGGCGAACAAGGGACTCCAGGCGATTGCTGCGAAGGCAGAGGAGGTCCGCCAGGGCCTTGTCCCGGCAAGTGAATTGACGGCGGCTCAATCTGTGTTGAGCTCGGCTGAAAAGCGGATCGCCGACCTTGAGCGCGAGCTTAAGGAAGCGAAGGAGGAGGCGAGTTCAGCGGATGGGCGGGCCAAGTCTGCTGTTACGGCCGCCGCTGAGGAGCATAAGGTCTCTGACGCCCTTGTTGCTGGGCTACAAGACGACTACTCCTCTCTTCAAAGCTTCATCACGGATCTCTCTCGTCCTTTGATTGGTAAGTGTGCCTGCCTCTGCCTGTAATATTTGCATTGTGTGATCTTTGATGTACTCACTGCCACCCTCTGTCCGCAGGTCGGATCATCGACAGCGCGGAGGAGGTGCAGTCGTACGGCGCGCGACAGTGTGTGGCCACTCTGGTCGACTCGGCCACTTTGTCCGCGGCTTGCAGTCGGGCGTATCTTCAGGAGATGTCGCCCACGGAAGTGATTCCCAGCGACCTCGTCGAAGTGTGGTGGTACTTGGAGAAGGCGCCGTCGGTCGTCGAGTTCATGACGCGGTCGGCGTTCCGGCGCGGGGCGGCGACGGCGCTCAGCCTTGGGCTCGCCCACTTCCCGGAGGATTTTGATCTGGACAACGTGACGAGTGGCTACCCATCGTCGACGGGCTCGGTGGAGATTGCCGAGGTGCTGAAGCTGACAGACCGTGCCGCGGTATACTCCGATCGTGTTTGGTAGATGGGCGATCTCCTTCCTTATCAGGAGACGATCGTCGCGCCCAACGGCCCGAGCCGCCGCACCGGGACTTCAAGATCGAGCAGCCCTTCCGTGCGGAGATGGCGGGTGAGCTGACGACGTACCCATCGAACCCGTACACTCCCTTCATTCGCAACCGCAAGGGTGGTGGCGAGTCGACGTTGAAGCCTGCGGAATAAAACGTTGTGCCCTGGGGCGTTAGTAGCAGTTCGGCCATTAGGCGCAACTTGTATTTTGTAACAACTTTGATCTTCTACAATGGGATATCGTGTTATTTTGTGAATTGTCTTGCGTTTGAGATTGATGGTTGAACGAGTCCCCGAGCGCGTCCGCCCTTTTTATGGGGTTTACCTCGTTTGTTTATGTGTTTGCGGTTTTGAGCGTTTTGTTATTGAGGTCAACTCGCCCGAGCTTGGAAAGCCAGTCGCAGGGTGACTCCCATGAGTGCTCTTTACTTCACCGCTTTCCCTTGCGCGAACGAGGTTGGGTAGCCGAGTCCCCGAGCGTGGTGCTTGGTGGTTCTAGTCGCGACTCTAGGGTGGGTGAGGACTGGGCGCGTCAGAATGAGCGCATCACTCCTGACTGGCCCGTTGGGTCAGTCGCATGGCGAGTCCTGGGAACACTCTCGTACTTGGCATTTTTCCCTAGTCGCTCGCGCTGATTGGTCATCAGTCCCCGAGCGTGGTACTTGGCCGTTCGAGTCGCTGTGTCGAGGACGCGGAGGATCATGTTCGCTGTGAGGAGCGAAGGGAGTTGTCTTGGCTTGTTAAGCCAGTCGAGCTAGGCGACTCCAATGGGGATCCGGGTAGGCGTTTTTCGTGGACGTTACGAGTCCTGGGGTAACCCAGTGCCCTCGTAGTGCACTACTTGGCCGTGCCGATCGCTGTACCAGAGGTTGACTCCTGCAGTTAGCTTGGTGCTGTTACTACGAGTGCGAGTGGCACAAGACACGGAGAGTAGACACAATTTGCGGTAACCAATATGTTTTATTTCGTAGCGACTGGAGGATACATATGTGGAGTTCTAGGAGTAGAACTTCCGTAGGAGGTTTACATTCCATGGTCGCTTGACGTCGAGTTTTCCGTCTCCGCGGACGTCGATGAGGTAGTAGGCGTCGTTGCCGAGTACTCGCCCGATGGCGAATGGTCCCTCCCATGGGGGGGGAGAGCTTGTGCATGCCCTTGTCCTGGATGAGGCGCAGCACCAGGTCGCCTTCCTGGAAGGTGCGAGTTTTCACCCGCCGGCTGTGGTAGCGGCGGAGTCCTTGCTGGTAGATGGCAGTGCGTGAGCGAGATAGGTCGCGTTCCTCGTCGAGTTGATCGACTCCATCCTAACGTGCGAGTTCGTTCGCAGCCTCCGTGTAGTGGACGACCCTTGGCGAGTCGTGCTCGAGGTCGGTGGGCATGACTGCCTCAGCGCCATACACCATGAAGAAGGGGGTGAACCCTGTCGACCTGTTGACCGAGGTGCGGATACCCCAGATGACGGAGGGTAGCTCCTCGACCCAGCACCCGGCGGTGCGCTCGAGTGGTACTTGGAATCGCGGCTTCAAGCCATGGAGGATGCTCTAGTTGGCCTGTTCCGCCTGGCCGTTGGACTCCGGGTGGGCGACTGGCGCGAGGTCGAGTCGGATGTGATGTTCCTCGCAGAACTCGGCCATGGCTCCTTTGGCGAAGTTGGTGCCATTGTCCGTGATGATGTTGTTTGGGAACCCGTAGCGATATATGAGCTCGCGTAGAATTTGGTGGCGGTCTTCCCGTCGCATTTCCGGACTGGCTTGGCGTCCACCCACTTTGTGAATTTGTCGACCGCGACCAGGAGGTGGGTGAAGCCGGAGGGGGCCTTTTTTAAAGGGCCTACCATGTCCATGCCCCCACACGGCGAATGGCCAGGTGATGGGGATTGTCTTGAGCACTGAGCTCGGCACGTGTGTCTGGTTGGCGTACTTCTGGCACCCGGCGCACCGCTGGACAATGTCGACGGCGTCGGCGTGTGCGGTGGGCCAGTAGAAGCCGTGTCGCATAGCCTTTGCGACCAGAGAGCGGGCTCCGGCGTGGTGTCCGCAGTCGCCGGAGTGGATGTCGTGGAGGATCTTGCGTCCTTCGGCGGGTTAGACGCAGCGTTGGAACACGCCGGTCACGCTGCGCTTGTGGAGCTCGCCGTCGATGATGACGAAGGATTTGCAGCGTCGCGTTATCATCCGGGCGTCTGTTTCGTCTGCCGGCAAGGTGCCTCCCTCCAGGTAGGTGATGTACGGCCTAGTCCAGTCTTCTGGCTCGGCGATGAGTGCAACCAAGGCTGCCTCTGGTTGCAGCGGGACTCTGATGTCGATCTCCCTTGGGGGAGAGACGGACGGCTTGGTGATCGTGTCGAGGAAGACGCCAGCGGGTGGTGCGAGTCGAGCCGACCCGATGCAAGAGAGTGCGTCGGCCTCCTCGTTCTTCCACCTGTCGATCCACTCAACGGAGTAGCCTGCAAAGTGTCCGCCCAACTTGTCCACTGCTTGGCGGTATGCCGCCATGGTGGGAGAGACGGCGTCGCAGGTGCCAGTGACTTGCCCAGCGACGAGGTCGGAGTCTCCGTAGCAGCGTAGGCGGTTGACATTCATCTCCTTGGCAGCTCGCATGCCGTGGAGTAGTGCCTCGTACTCGGCCATGTTGTTGGTGCAGGGGGTGACGTCGAGGCAGAGGACGTAGCGGAGCTTGTCGCCCTTCAGGGAGGTCAACACGATCCCTGCTCCTGCGCCGTCTGCGTTCTTGGAGCCGTCGAAGTGCAGGCTCCAGTAGTGGAGGTACGGCAACTTTTCCGGCTACTGGGCCTCTTCCCCGTCGGCGATGAAGTCCGCGAGAGCCTGTGACTTGATCGCTTTTCGTGGCTCATACTTGATGTTGTGGACGCCGATTTCAACGACCCACTTGGCGACTCGCCCGGTTGCCTCACGGTTGCGGATGATGTCCTGCAACGGTGCTGAGGAGATGACCGTGATCGGGTGCTCCTGGAAGTAGTGCGGCAGTCGCCGTTGTGCTCTGAAGACCGTGTACACCAGTTTCTGGTATTGCGGGTACCGCTGGCGTGACTCGGTGAGGACCTCGCTGATATAGTACACCGGTCGTTGTACCGGGCTCTCCTTTCCTTCCTCTGGCCGATCGACGACCATGACGGTGCTGACGACGCGCTCGGGAGCCGCGACGTAGACCAGCATGGGTTCTTTGTCGACAGGGGCTGCGAGTAGCGGTGCTGCAAGTAGCACCTTCTTGAGGTCGCGGAGTGCGTCGTCCGCCTCCTTGTCCCACTGGAAGGTGGGGTTCTTCCGCATCAGGCGGTATAGGGGCATCGCCTTTTTGCCCAATCGGGGGATGAAGCGGCTGAGAGCCGCGACTCGCCCGGCCAGCTTCTGGACGTCGTGCGGGCACTTGGGTTTGCCGAGTCGAGCGATCGTGTTGAACTTGGTGGGGTTCGCCTCGATCCCGCACTTGGAGACGACGTACCCCAGTAGTTGCCCTGCTGGTACACCGAAGGTGCATTTGCCTGGGTTTAGCTTTATCTTGTATTTCCGCAGGTTGGCGAATGTTTCCGCCAGGTCGGCGAGTAGATCTCCTTGGAGAGCGGACTTCACTACCACGTCGTCGATGTAGACGTGGATATTGCGGCCAATTTGGCTCGCAAGGCATTCCTGCATGCACCGCTGGTAGGTCGCCCCGGCGTTCTTGAGGCCGAAGGTCATGGCGTTGTAGCAGAAGGCTTCGAATGGCGTAATGAACACCGTCTTTTCCTCGTCCTCGACAACCATTTTGATCTGGTTGTACCCAGAGTAGGCATGGAGGAAACACAACGACTCCGAGCCTGTGGTGGAGTCGATTATTTGGTCGATCCGCGGGAGGACGAATTGCTCCTTTGGGCAGGCGCTGTTTAAGTTTGTGTAGTCGATACACATCCTCCAGGTCCCATTTTTCTTCTCGACCAGGACTGGGTTTGCCAGCCACTTGGAATATTTGATTGGCCGAATGAAGCCTGCAGCGAGTAGACGCTGCACCTCCTCGGCGATGGCTCGGCGGCGCTCTTCATTGAAGGGCCGCAGCGACTGCTTGGCGGGTCGCACTTTGGGGTCGGCATTGAGTTTGTGCTCAGCGAGTTCCCTAGGAACACCAGACATGTCAGAGGGCTTCCATGCGAATATGTCCCTGTTCTCACGGAGGAACTCGATGAGCGCGCCTTCCTATGCTGGGCTCATGCCCGTCCTGATCGTCACCGTCTGGCTGGAGTCACCTGGGACCAGCTCGACGGTGCGGGTGTGCGTCGTTGCCTCGAAGGCTGAGGTGTTGGCGCCCTCCGAATTGGGCTTCTTGAGTATGGTGGGGTCGTCGTTGTTGACCCCGCTCGCGTACTTGGCAAGCTCGTTGGCGTGGTTGGACTCTGTCGCGATGACGGTGTCGGCGAGTTCGGCTCCTTTGGCCTCGCACTCGGCGGCCATGTCGGGGTCGCCGTTGATGGTGATGACGCCGCGCGGCCTGGGGAGCTTCATCGCGTTGTACGCGTAGTGGGGCGCTGCCATGAACTTGGCGAACGCCTGGCGCCCCAGGACGCAGTGGTAGGGGTTGTCGCAGGGTACCAGCTCGAAGACGATCCGCTCAGTGCGGAAGTTTGCTGGTGTGCCGAAGGTGACTGGCAGCGTGACCTTGCCGATCGGGTATGCCTTCCGACCGGGGACGATGCCGTGGAACATGGTGTAGGTCGTCTCGACCATCGACTGCGGGAGCCGCAGTCGCCTGAAGGTGTCCAGGTACAGGATGTTGATGGAGCTTCCGCCGTCCATCAATGTCTTGGGGAGCCAGTAATCTCCCACCTTGGGCTTGACCACCAGGGCGACTCGGCCTGGGTACTCGATGCGTGGCGAGTGGTCCTGGCGGCTCCAGGTGATGGGCTGCTCCGACCAGTTGAGGAACTGGGGAACGTCCACCTGGGCCACCGCGTTGACGGCGACGACGCGGGCGATGACCTTCTTCTCGCGCTTCGTGTTGAAGCCTGTGAAGGTGTGGAGCGAGCCGGACACACTGCCGAATTTTCCGCCATTTGGCGGGTTGTTGTCGGGGTCCTCCCGTGCTCGCCGTGCCTTCTCGATCTCCTTGAGAGAGTGGCAGTCGGCGGTCGTGTGCGTGACGGGCTTCCCTTCCC
Organism: Avena atlantica; assembly: GCA_910589765.1. Lineage (NCBI taxonomy): Eukaryota > Viridiplantae > Streptophyta > Magnoliopsida > Poales > Poaceae > Avena > Avena atlantica. The sequence continues at coordinate 126,043,256 of OU342739.1, forward strand.
TGCTGTGAAACGCACAAGGCTGGTTAAGGAGGGCCACGGGGTCGAACCTTGGTTTCGCCTTGTAGTTGCCGTCGTCGCGGCGTTGTCCTCCATCACGGCGGAAGCTCATGGGCTCGCGCTGCGCGTGCCCAGCGTTGGCGACGAAGTCGACTCGCCCGTCACTGCGGCGCTTGCCGGTGAGGCGAGTGTTGCTGTAGCGTAGGTCGGACCGTCGTCCGTTGTCGTTGCCGTTCGTGCGGCATTGACCTCCTGAGTCGTCGTCAGTTTCCTGGTTGGGGTCTTCCTCCGCGTATATTTTGGCGATCTCGAGGAGGTCCGGTATGTTGTCGAGTGTGCGATATGCTCGTTTGAGCTTGGCGACCAAGGGCTCGTAGCGGCACGAGGTCTTGAAGTAGTGGATCGCGGTGTCCGGGTGGATGCCGGCCGCGTTGTACCATAGCTCTTGCCACCATTGGACCCAGCTTCGGGTCGACTCGCGGGGTTCCTGGCCGCATCACTCCAGGTCCTCGATGGTGGTGGCGCGGGTGTAGGAACCATCGAAGTGCCTCACAAAGGCATCGCGCATCTCTTCCCAGGAGTCGATGCTATCCGGGGGAGAGTGTTGATCCACTGCCTGCACGCTCCCTCCATCATCAGGGGAGGTAGCGGGCGGCTAGCAGGTCGGTGTGGCCTGCGATCCCCATCGCCATGAGGTAGGTGTCCAGCCACACGGAGGGGTCGTACTTTTCTATTTCCTTCGGTGCTTTGAAGTTTGCTGGGTATTTTTCGCCTCGGATCATCGGTCCGAAGCACCGGGGCCCGAGTCGGCTTAGCGACCCCATCGGCTCGCCATCGCGGCGATTGGTTAGGGTGTGTCGCAGGTCGTCGGGCTGGCGTGTGCGCCAGCTTTGGTTGTTGATGATGTGGGTGCGGGCGTCGACGGGCTGACCGTTGGCAGCGACGAAGTTGGTCGCTGGCCTGGGGTCGTTGGTGGAGAGTGCCGCGTTCGCGGGTCGGTGTTGGAGCTGCAGTGGTTCGGGTGGCGGGCAGTTGAGGGTGTTTGCCGCCAATGGACGGCCGCTTGAGGCCGCCCTGCTGCCCGACGAACGCAGGTACATCCGGCCCTGTGAGTCGACGCCTGCGTTTTGTTGCTCGACTGCCTTTGCGAGCAGGGCCTTGACGTACTGGATCTGTAGGGCGCCGTCACCGGTGGCCGTGATTTTGTCGTCCGCTGCTCGGCCCGCCACGAGGTTGTCCATCGGGGTGGAGAATAGTGGTAGGCCATTCGCGTCTCGCTCCCGTGAGGAGACCATGATCCGCGGCTGGTCCCTGGGGGGTGCGCGGTTGGGTGGAGGTGGGGCGCCATCCGCCGTCGACCCTGGCGGGTGCCGGGCGCTTCCTCCGGGTGGCGCGTTCTCGTAGATCGCGCGCTCGGCCATGCGGGCCAGGTCGTTCTCGTCGTCGAAGTTCAGGGCGCGCCCCTGGATGGTGGGGTTCAAGTGCGACCTGATTCGCTGCTGGTGGTAACGTGACAGCTCCTGCGCCGTCACCTACTCGAGGCGAAATTTTTCGCTCTCGGCTTGCTCCTTGCGGACTGCCTCCGCCAGCTTCAGGCGAAGTTCCTCGACCTCCGTTGTCGTGGCGTTGGGAGGGATCGGGGTGGAGAAATGATCCTCCGGTGGATCGGTGCCAGTCGCCATGTAGGTCGCGGCGTGGCGACCGGTCCCGTCGCGGAGATCGGCGGAGTTTTCCTACCCGGAGTCGAAGTCGAAGATCCCAAGAATGGAGGGATCCTCGAAGTCTCCCACGTTGGAGACCTGGGTAATGGAGCCCGCGGGCTAAGCCGCGGTGATGGACCCGGCGAGTGACGCCGGAGTCGCCGAGTCGGTGTCGTCGTTGAGGGCCGCGTCTTCCGCGGCCGCGGTGTTTTCGGCCACGTCGCTGTGGGCCGAGTTGTACTCGGAGGCGAGTCGATGGATCGTGCGGACCTGGCTCTCGGAGAGCCGGTCGCGTGGCGGTGACTCGCGGATGCGAGCCGAGTCCTCCGAGACGATGACATCGGTGAGGCCGACGAAGAGGCTGATCGTGCCGACTGGCAAGATCATGTTGTGTGTGACGGGTAGCGCCGCCGGGACGTAGCTGCTCGGCAAGATCTGGAGCATCTCGCCGATCGCTATCATGCGGCCGGTGGCGACCGACTCGTTGATGGGCAGATTGGATCTCGCCGCAGAACACCGGCCAGACCGGCCAGACCGGCCAGGCCCCACGGTGGGCCTCACTGTCGTGGGAATGACCAAGGCAGACGCTTCAATTGGCAGCAAGTAGTAGAACGAAGGGAAAGGGCGGTCAGCCATCTGCGGTGCGAGATGAGGGCGGAGACACAGGGTTTTACCCAGGTTCGCCCCCCGGAGGGTAAAGACCTACTCCTGCTAGATTGTATTATGATGAAGGTACAATGGGGTGAGATCGACGGCTAGGCGGCGAGTCGCTTAGGTGGATGGTGGAACGTATCCTCTACACGCCCTGTAGGGAGGTTTATATAGACTCACCCCCTAGGGTTTACATCTCTCAACCGAATCGGTTAAGGTTTCGGTACTCGTTTAACCTAATCCGACTGGGCCTATCTACTCTCCTGGGCCTTCAGCTTCCATTCGCTTGGGTCCACGCCAGGTCTTGATCCAGCCACCGTCCTGCAGGCCCACTCGCCAGTTCCTGGGCCAGTCGGAAACGTCCTGCTGGGTATACCCCGGTAGGCATATCCCCATCAGTGCCTACTCGGAAAAGACGGACTATGGTACGCTTTACTGCTTTTTTCTTCCCTGTTAACAGAGGCTAAACCTTTTAACATTTTTGTTAAGGATTAACACTAAATTTGCCTTTTTTGCTGAAAATTTCAACAGCTTGGAAGGAACCGCGCTTCGCCCGCGAGGTTGTTTAAGTTGAACCAAATTTTGTCTCCAGAACAGAAAACTCTAATAGAAGAATGGGGATGGGGAGGGATGATAAAGGTGCATGCTAAGGAGATGCTAGTGGATCTAAGCATGTGGGTTCTGTCTTGCTTTGACCCCATACGGAACGAGCTTGCCATCCTAGGGAGGGGAACAATCCCAGTGAATGCAAATTCATACACGAAAGTGTTTGGGATCCCGAACGAGGGGAAGCCTATTTGTTATGAGATGTAGGCAGAAGCTATTGAGTTCTTCAACAGAGAATACAACATAGAGAGTGGTTCAGCACCGGAGTGGGCCGACTGGTGCAAAATGATAAAAAACATGGGTGGGGTGGCAGACTTGAAGTTCCTTCGTGCATATTTTGCGGGTGCAATAAGCTGTTTTGTATGCCCGACTACCGCTTCTAGTATCAGTCCAAGGTGCTACAGGTCCCTTGTTGATCTGAACATATTTCGAAGGACCAATTTTGCCCAATTTGCTGTTGACCAAATTTCCACACAAGTAAAGAAGATGGGAGCAAAGAAAAAGTATGTGTGCTGCTGCCTCCATCACCTCGTGGTAAAGTTGCTGAAAACAATTCCCCTCTTTCCTATTATTTTTTATGTGAAAAATCAAATTTGTAACAGAGATAGTCATCCTCTCTTTTCCAATGCAGATCCTCTACCTTGATTCTCTGGAGGTTGACGAGGTGGTGCAATCTGAAGAAAACTGTCCAGTCCGGGCTGAAGCATGGAATGACAAACTAATACAAGCTGTCGCACGCAAGGATTCTAAAGGCAATGGAGACTTTGGGAAACTAAGAGTAAGCATTTACTCCTTTTTCATTTTTTGTGTTTGATTTTTTTTCATTCTTTTTTTATCTCTAGTGACGCGTGGGTAGCCATGGACCATCTAACAAGTTTTTATTTTTTATGTGTTTTGATGACATGAAAATATAGCTCAAAGAAGGTATTGGCGCAAACATAACCGATGGGCTTTTTGTGGGGATGACAAGGATTGAAGATTTTGTTTCTTCAAAGTTGCCGCGGAGCTTTCCATATGAGGTGAACCTAGATTATTTTGCATTCACTATTTTTTGCCCTACAAATGTATGTTGTATACTACTGCAAAAAATCAGAGACACTAACAATCAGCTAAGTTGTTTTCCTGTTACACCTAAGTTGGTTTCAGAAACTGCCTAACTTGGTTACTAAGTTCATTACTAAGTTGCTGACATAACTGCCTACCTTGGTTTTAGTTGCTTGATTTATCTTAGTTAAAAAAATCTGCTTGCTCATGATGGGTATGTTGTTGTATGCAGCATTCTTAAGTTGGATCTAAGTACTACTTAGTTGGTTCCTAATGTTTCATTAGAATGCTTTTGATTTGAATTTTCTTTTTTAAAAAGTTGCTTGCTCATGATGGGTATGTTGTTGTATGCAGCATTCTTAAGTTGGATCTAAGTACTACTTATTTGGTTACTAATGTTTCATCAGAATGCTTTTTGATTTGAATTTTCTTTTTTTAAAAAGTTGCTTGCTCATGATGGGTATGTTGTTGTATGCAGCATGCTTAAGTTGTATCTAAGTAGTACTAAGTTGGTTCCTAATAGTGATTTTATTATGTTTTTGGCAGAACAAAAGGAATATTGTTGTTATGCTTGGGGAGTTATGCACGGACATATCAAACAAGCTTGGTGCTTTTGTGGAAGCTATTGGAACTATGGAAAGCGCAGAAAGTTTTAGCCATGCTCAGGCTAGAAGGAAGAGACAAAAGATTGATAGAGGCAACGGTGACGATGGGGATGACGAAGACAACAGTGACAACAATTAAGATGATGATTCTGAAGACAGCAGCGATGGTGACGATGGGGAAGATGGCAATGATAAGGAAGATGAAGAGGACACGAATAACAACAATGGATTAGATAGGGAAGATGATCATGGGGGAGACCAGGGCGGTGACTCGCACAAGACACCGAGAAGATCTGCTAGGCTAACACCAATAAAGGGACACGATGGTCCTGCTAGCAACCTAAGAAAGAGGTGCATTGATTCTGAAATCCATGCAGATGCCGGTGCAAACAGAAGTGCTGATTCACCTTCATTCTCCACGTGGAGTCCGTTCGCAGACCCGGGAGTAATGGCAGCACCATCCCTTGCAAGTGTGCCTCCACTACAAACAGATCAGGTTGGAGGAGAGGAAGAAATGCAGAAGCTAACAGCAGAGTGCTTCAAACTACAGAATTTAGACATAAGAGGTGATGTGCAGCAACAGAGGAGGAGACATAAAGTTGCGGCGCACCGTGGCCGCCCAGAGCAGCCATGCTCACCAAACACCCCTGTCCGTGGCTCAACAAGCAATACAGCAAGCGCATTCCCTCCCGAGGTTGGCGAAACATGGCTAAAACAAACTGCAACTACACCACTGGCACGAGCAGGTACTCTAGATGGAGGAGCAACCAGAAGCAGGAAGCAGGAGGCCACGCGTGAAACTTGTCCACCACCGGCACCAAAATCAGATCCATTGGTTCAAAAGAGATTGTGGCAGGAAAGATTGAATCAAGCTTGTGATGCACCATCTTTTGATCTTGGTTTGTATAGCCCAGAAAAGGATGAAAACATGAGACTCAACAATGCTTCAAACCTCCAGCAGTCAGTTATAACCCCTGTAAACTTGGATTCTGAAAGGTTCAATTATGACGATGATTGGGATGACCAGACTTGGAGAGAAGCTGTATCTGCTGTTGAAAGAGTAGAAAGGGAGAAAGGCATCCAAGAAGCTGTTGTTAGTGAGCAAGCTGACACTGGTTTTGACACACAAGCAGATACAGGAACTGAAGCTGCAGTAAATTCTGGTGCATCTGATAGTATTGCAGCAGCAGAGCGTCCGTAAGTTCAGGGAACCAGTCGTGTGGTTAGAGAGCATCCTTATGCTGGTTTGAACACACCAGCAAGGGCAGGGATTGGGGCCACATTCAACACTGATGCATCTGGCAGTACTACAGCAGCAGAGCGTCCGCAAGTACAGGGAAGGAGGATTGTTAGGCAGGGACCTTGAATGAAATCCCCTTACTTCTCATATGTTGACAAAAGGGTTTTTACATGCTCTTCCGAGGTGAAAGATACATACAATTAAGTTACTGCACATGGAAAAAGAGCTGGGAGGGGGCAAGATGTTGACAAGACCCCAATTATTGTCAGCTATGACAAGTTTTTTGTTTCTCTAAGAGATCTAGTCAACTCAATGTTGCCAGGAGGGTGGGTGTCGAACACTGTAATGGAACTCGGAATCGAATCCATAATGCTACGGAAACTTAAGAAGATAAAGAAGCTCGTCATGCCTTTGAGGGTTTCGGTAAATATACTCCACACAACTTCTTTCTAGTTTAACTTGCTTACATTTGGTCATTAAGTTGTAATTTTTTCAGAATTCATTTAAGTTTTGCAGTTTTTTCCTTACTAAGTTGTATACTGAAATCCATCAAGTTAGTTTCTTAACTTTGTTCAAAATCCTCCTTAGTTGGTTCATCCTTTTTGATAGTTGCTTGTTTTTACAATGTTAAGTTTGTTGCTTTGCGACATGCTGAAGTTTTGTTCTAAAATTCTACCTAGTTGGTTTCTGATTTTTTTAGAATGCTTAAGATTTCTCTTTTTATTTTCTTAGTTGTTTGGTTTCATGATGTTTCTAAGTTGGTTATTGAAACTGCCTAAGTTGGTTATTCAAACTGCCTAAGTTGTTTTTACTGCTTTTGGGTTTACCTTTCAAATATGGCTAAGTTTGGTTACTGCTTTTCTGTTTTTGCAGTCTCTTCTGAAAGATCTGGATTATAACAAAAGAGAGCTAAAAAAGCATTTTGGAAAAGTTCCTGCCCATCTTGACAGGAAAGACAGTGTAAGTACTTATTCTCCATTTTTTAGCTCGTATTCGCAACTTTCATTTTTTTAACAACCAAACTTTTTAAACTTTTGCAAAACACAGGTCCTGCTCCCTGTACTTGAAAATCTGGCACCCGACGCGCCAGTCCCCGTCAATCACTACTGGCTTTTTGTCATTAACTTAAGGGACAAAAGATTTGAGGTGCTCGATTCCATAAGGTCTTTGGAAGACAAGAAGCTCGCAGCACAAGTTGAGGAAATAGTCGCTCCCATCAAGACTTTATGGCAAGAGAACTATTCAAGCTCAGCAATACAGATCGCGACATTCAAAGTTGAAGATATCAACCCTCCAAAGTAGTCATCAAAGTGAGAACAGCAACATAATTCTGGTTATGCAATAACTTTTTTTATTTTTTTGAGTTGTGTTTTGCCTTTATGTTTTTTGCACACTAAATATACTGTTTTCTCACTGAAGTTTGGTTACTGAAATATGCTACAGTTTGTGTACTGTTTTTTTTGGCTCTATACTTAAAGTTGCACTTGTACAGCTACTGGGTTTTTCCTAAAAGTTGGTTACTGCATATACTAAAGTTGTGCATACTGTTGGGTATAAGTTGTGTTATTAAAATAGACTAAGTTGTGTACTGTTACTAATGTTTTTTTACTTAAGTTTTATACTGAAAGTAGCTTGCAAAAGGTTCTGTTTTCACATCAAAAAATATATTTGAATCCTAAAAACCATTATGTTGGATCCTAGGATCCATTAAGTTGGTGTAACACAAATGCTTAAGTTGCTTTTTATACTGAACATGTAAATGGATACTCATGGATAATTAGGTTTCTTATGGATTTTCATGTACAACAACATGGTTAGAGTTTCCTTGATTCTCTAGTGTTTATTTAGTTGTTCTCAAAACATAGTAAAGTTTTTTTCCAGTTGGCTAGAAAACAACTTAACTAACACCTTTTTTCGTTAATTTCTCTATTCATTTGCAGCAACGAATGCGGAATTTTCACCTTATTCAAAGCTGAGCACTGGAATGGTAGGATTCTTCCCAAATATGATTCATCACATGTGCCAAACATCAGGAAGCTACAGACTCATACATGGGTCTCTTCTACAAAGAACACTAGCAACTGGAAAAACATCCTCAAACTGAAATAAGGTATGTAATCAAAAACAAATCAAATTACATATTTGGCACTACTTTTGGCCCAACCTAAAAGTACAAGTCGTGGCGTTATGGCCAGGCTGATTGCACATAGTACATAGAGTGTTTTTTTTTTCTTGCAACTCAATACCAGATGGTATTCTCCCTTTCTTCCGACCTTTAGTGTTAGACTTGGGAGGATTTAGAACTACAAATTCTTCTCTATTTGGTGCAACCACATAACCTGCTTCGGGCTAGGGACCTGCTGTTGATGCACGACGCACATTAGGAGCCGAGGAAGTTGCATGTTGCACTTTAGGAGCTGGTGTTTGCTGCTGCACATTTGGAGCTGTTGTTTGTTGCTGCACACTAGGAGCTGGTGTTTGCTGCTGCACATTAGGAGCTTGTGTTTGTTGTTGCACATTGGGAATTGCTGTTTGGTGTGGCACATTAGAGTTGACATTTGTTTTGGTTGCTTTCTTCTTCCAAACTTTGTTTAGTTGTGCAAACTCTGTTTTCATCTCCCTAATGTGTCTATGGGCAATGGCTTCCGCTTGATATGATTCACTAAGGACCTTAGTCATTTGCACAAATGATCTTGACAAGTTCACAAATCGTAGTTTCTGCCAGGACACTTCAGGCATCACATCATCTTGTACTGGATCTGTAGGAAACGGTGCGTCCTCAATTGCTTGCTGAGTCCACCTTTTCAGTATGAACCGATCTGGTATTGCATCAATTCCTATGTGAGTAAACACTTTTAGTACATGGCAGCAAAGAATACCATCGCGTTTGATCTTGCAACAATCGCAGTTGAAATGTCCACCATTAGCATTTACCATGTAGTTCCTAGACCCATAAGGATAGCACTTGACATTGTTAGGAACCAACAAGTACATGTTCTGGCCTGGTGTTTGCACGTTGTAACGGCCAATAAGTTCAAATTCTAGTCTGAACCGTAGGTAGATGTCCCGAGTATAAACAGCCAACACATGCTTCTCTATTGGGAATGGGGACCATGGCTTCACCTCTAGCTCATCCGTCCGATAATCATTGTTGCCTTCCCTGCCCAAAATCTCCCCCTGGATCTTCTCATATTGCCTAACAAAGTGCTTAATTGAATTCTGGGGGTTTATGTAACGCTTTAGAACTGCATTGAAACCTTCACTCCTCTGAGTTGACTACAGAAATGGGAAGAAGCGCTCCCTGAAGTAGCATGGAACCCATGTATGAGCATTCTTCTTTAACGAAACAAAAGTCTCATTTTCCGACAATTCCCACTTCGCTATCAGTTCAGTCCAACTTGCTTCAAACTCTTCAACAGACATGCATTGATCAATGCATTCATTGAAATCATCAGCTAGACCAGGATGCTGCCCTAGGAACGAACCCAGCTTCTCATTAGCGTTTTTCATGACGTGCCAACGACAGTTTCTGTGCCAACTCTCGGGGAAGATGTCTGAAATCGCTCTCGCCATAGCCCAGTCCTGATCTGTGATAATATTGTCTGGCTGTACACCATTCATGGCTTCAAGGAACTCCCTAAGTAGCCACTTAAAACTTTCTTCCCTCTCATCTCTAATGAAACCGCAGCCAAGCATAAATGTTTGCCCATGTCTGTTAATCCCAATGAACGGAGCAAAGGGCATGTTGAAGCGATTTGTACAGAAAGTTGTGTCGAATGACACACAATCATGGTACGCCTCTACGTAAGCTTTCCTTGCAAACTGTCAACCCAGAATATGTTTTCTACTCTATTCTCTGCATCAAAAGAGAATTTTAAGTAAAACTCCGGGTCTTTTTGCTGAAACTCCTTGAAGTATTCGAGCGTTTCACCAATGTCAAGCTCCCTGTTTTCATTCCTGAATTCAGACCGCATGTTTGATATTGTCTTGGGTCCATATGGGAAAAAAGCATCTTCGCCATAAAATTCAGACATAACCTCCATCATGCGCCCTACACACATGCAAAAACAAAAAAAATAGGCATCATTAGAACCAACTAAAGTAGTTTTCAGACACAAAATTAAGTATCATTGGTAGCAACTAGAAAAATAAAATAAAAATAAAACATTCAAAAAACATTAGGAAAACACCTTAGTACTTTTTAAAATTCAACTTAAACATGTACAAGCACCAACTTTACCATCACTAGTAAGCAACTTAAAAAATCGCCGAACACAAAAGCAACATTTAGTTTTCAGAACCAACTTAAGTATGATGCAGACACCAACTTAAGCATCATTGGAAGCAACTAGAAAATAAAATAAAATAAAACATTCAAAAACCATTAGGAAAACACCTTAGTACTTTTTAAAATTCAACTTAAACATGTGCAAGCACCAACTTAGCCATCATGAGCAAGCAACTTAAAATCCCGAACACAGAAGCAACATCATGTGACAGTTAGCTTCTTTTTTTAAAGAGCAATTGGGTTTAAAAAAACACACCTGTTTGGCTGTTTCTAAGTTGCAGTTATGTAGGCACCTCAGGAATTCCTTTTCATCACTGTGAATGCCCCTATGTGATCTCAAGTACTTTGTGAGAGATGGCTTCACAATCATGGGATGGTTATGCTCAGCAACAAAATAGGTCACCTCCCACTTGTTATTAATCAATTTGACAAACATCCTAGCTGGGCATTTTGTTTGCTTGATCATTTCCCTCTTGCGCTTAACTCCAAGCCTGCTACTACTTTTTGATCTTGATGGTACACCTTCTCCATCTTTTGCACCGTCACCATCCAGCTGAATAGGGCTGACATCTTCAACAACAGTCATTTTTTCTCTTTGCTCTTCTTCTTCTGATTTTGGCCTACGATACATGTTACACACAAATTGTTGTTTCTCAAGTGTGTTTGTGTTCCTATCTCTCTTCGAAGTATTAGCCTTTATTGAGAAACCAAGCTTCAGAGCATAAGCATTGTAATGATCTCTTGCCATCAAAATCGAGTCGAACCTCATCCCAAGGAAGGGTTCCGGCGGGCTGGATGCAACTTCCTCATTCATACCAGCAGCACCTTCCGCTAATTCAGGGTAAGTGGTTGATTCTGTATGAAGAGCAGTTGTATCCAAGCTGTGGTTGGCGGCAGCGGGCGATGGACCATTGTGATGTGGGCCCCTGTCACTGTGTTCAAAAGAATCACCACCCACCACACCTTGCTCATGCACCATTGGGTCTGGAGATTCTCCAACAACATCAGGAACAAAATCTGCTGCGGGAGTGTGAGTACAAAACTGAGGCTCATTAACATTGTCATCTTCTACAGCCGGACAAGCTTGAACCCAAAGCGGAAAAATGCGTCTTCATAGGATACCCGAAGTAAACTATTGGGTATACCTTCTATCATAGATCCGAAGGCAAAATCTTCGTTGCCAAGAATGGATCCTTTCTAGAGAAGGAATTTCTCTCGAAAGAAGTGACTGGAAGGAAAGTAGAACTCGACGAGGTTGTTGAACCTTCTCTCGAAATTGCAAGTAGCGCAGCACCGGAAGAAGTTCCTGTGGTGCCTGCACCAATAAGATAGGAAGCTAATGATGATGATCATGAAACTTTGGTTGTAGTTGCTACAGAGCCTCGCAGGTCAACGAGAACTCGTACCGCTCCTGATTGGTATGATCCCGTTTTGAGTGTCATGTTGGTGGACAACACCGATGACCCTGCGACATATGAGGAAGCGATGATGATCCCAGATTCCAATAAATGGCAAGAAGCCATGAAATCCGAGATTGGATCCATGTACGAAAACCAAGTATGGACTTTGGTGGACTTACCGGATGGCCGGAAGGCTGTCGAGAACAAATGGATTTTCAAGAAGAAAACAAATGTTGATGGTAATGTTACTGCCTATAAAGCTCGACTTGTCGCAAAAGGGTTTCGACAAATTCAAGGAGTTGACTACGATGGGACTTTCTCACCGGTAGCGAAGCTAAAGTCTGTGAGGATTATGTTAGCAATCGCTACATATTATGATTATGAGATATGGCAGATGGATGTCAAAACAACGTTCCTCAATGGAGACATTGATGAAGAGTTGTATATGATGCAACCCAAAGGTTTTGTCGATCCTAAAGATGCTAACAAGGTATGCAAACTTCAACGGTCCATCTATGGATTGAAGCAAGCATCCCGAAGTTGGAATCAACGTTTTGATAAAGTAATCAAAATTTTTGGTTTTATACAAACTTACGGAGAAGCTTGTATTTACAAGAAAGTGAGTGGGAGCTCTGTAACATTCTTAATACTATATGTAGATGACATATTGTTGATTGGGAATGATGTAGACCTTCTTAATAGTGTCAAGTAATATTTCAATAATAGTTTTTCAATGAAGGATCTTGGCGAAATAGCTTACATATTAGGCATAAAGATTTATAGAGATAGATCGAGACACCTAATATCATTGTCACAAAGTACATATTTGGAAAAAGTTCTAAAGAGGTTTGGAATGGAAGATAGCAAGAAAGGATTCTTGCCCATGTTTCCCAATACGACCTTGAGTAGAACTCAAAGTCCGACAACGGCAGAAGATAGAGAAAGGATGAGTAAGACTCCCTATACCTCAGCCATAGGATCTCTAATGTATGCCATGCTATGTACTAGACCCGACATTGCATATGCTGTTAGTTTAACTAGCAGATATCAAAGTGATCCAGGAGTGGATCATTGGACAGCGGTCAAAAACATCCTTAAGTATTTGAGAAGAACTAAGGATATGGTTCTTTCTTATGGAGGTGATGAACAGCTCATTGTTAATGGTTACACCGATGCTAGTTGGAACACCGATCCGGATGATTCTAAATCACAATCTGGATACGTATTTACTTTGAATGGTGCAGCAGTTAGCTGGAGGAGTGCAAAGCAAAGCGTTGTGGCAAGATCTTCAACTGAATCGGAATACATGGCTGCTTCGGAGGCTTCACAAGAAGCGATATGGATGAAAGAGTTCATTACAGAGCTGGGTGTGGTTCCTAGTGCGCTGGACCCAATGTCTATCTACTATGATAACATGGGCACCATAGCCAATGCGCAAGAACCAAGGTCACACAAGAAGCTGAAGCACATCAAGCTACGTTTTCACGCTATTCGAGAACATGTCCAAGATGGGGACATAAAGATTTGCAAAGTACACACAGATCTGAATGTGGCGGATCCATTGACTAAACCTCTCCCGAGGGCAAAACATGACCAGCACCAAACTGCCATGGGTGTTCGGTATATTACCATGTAATCTAGATTAGATGACTCTAGTGCAAGTGGGAGACTGTTGGAGATATGCCCTAGAGGCAATAATAAATGTAGTTATTATTATATCTTTGTGTTTATGATAAATGTTTACATTCATGCTATAATAGTATTAACAAGGAAAGATTAATACTTGTGTGATTTGTAAACTTAAATTGAAGTCCCTAGTAAAGCCTCTATATATTACTAGCTTGTTGGTTAATAAATGATTATGGTTTCCCTATCATGAACATTGAGATGTTATTAACAACAAGATCATATCGTTAGGAGAATGATATGGTGGACATACTCCTATAGATAAGCGTAGCATAAAGATCAAGTCATTTTAATAGTTCAATTGCTATATGCTTTCTGATACATAGTAACCTAATTCCTTCGACCATGAGATCATGCATATCACCTTTACCGGATGGATGCTTTGATGACATCAAACACCACACCGTAACTGGGTGGCTATAAAGGTGGCATTGAGTGTTCGGAAAGTATTGGTTGAGACACATGGATCAAGAGTGGTATTTGTCCATCCATATGACGGATAGATATACTCTGGCCCCTCTCGGTGAAATGTCATCCAATTATCTTGCAGGCATGTGACTGGCTCACAAGGGATCACATATCACGGGAACGAGAAAAGAGTACTTATCAGTAACGAGGTTGAACTAGGTATGCAGAGATACCGACGATCATAACCTCGGATAAGTAAACTATCGTGAGACAAAGGTAAATTGGTATCGTATGTAAGTGGTTCATTCGACCGCAAAGTAATCGTAGAAATATGTGGGAGCCATATGAATTTCCAGATTCCTCTATTGGTTATTGTTCGGAGAAGTGTCTCGATCATGTCTGCATAATTCACGAACCGTAGGGAGACACACTTAAGGATTCGACGTTGTTTGAGTAGTTATGGAATGATGAGTAAGAGACCGAATGTTGTTCGGAGTCTCGGATGGGATCCGGGATATCACGAGGAGATCTAGAATGGTCCGGAGAATAAGATTCATATAAGGAAAGTCCTGTTTCGGGGTTGGAGAATGGTTCCGGTGTTTTCATCGGGAATGTTCTAGAAGGTTCCGGAATGTCCGGCACTCCGGAGGGGAAGGGTACATGAATGTGTCATACCAAGTTGGGATGATTGCATCATGTACTAGGTGTCATCGCTAAACAAAATAAAGGGTTTAATCAAATCCTAGTTTGAAAAGTCAAACGCCAATTTGAAAAGTCAAACGGCTATTTTGGAAGGTGAAGGGGAAGTCGGAAACCTACTTGGGGAGGAGTTCCTCCCCTCCACCGTCGGCCCCCTTGGGAAACCGAGTTAGGGAGGGGCTCCCCTCCCCTGGCGTTCCCCTCCACCTATATAAGGAGGGGCAGGGCTACCCCTCCTAGTACCCAACACCTCCACCCAAAACCCTAGCCCGGCGTCGCCACCTCCTGCTGCCGCCGCCGCCAAGCTAACCCTAGCCGCCGGCCAAGCCTCCTCCTCGGTGCGTCTAAACCCTAGATCACCGGGGATCTCTCTCATAGTCCACCATACTTGCTCCGGCTTAAGGCGAAGACCTGCGAGATCTCCCCTCTACTTCCGGTACCACGCCGTTGTGTTGCCGGAATCGTTAGGAGAGTGCTACAACCTCCGCTGCCTACTGGAACAAGGGAGAGGAAGGTCTTCGTTGAGTACCGAACGTGTGACCAACTGCGGGAGCGCTGCCGAAACGCAGCACCGGAAGGATCGTCTACGCGATCTTGAGATCGGGAAGAGTACGACTACATCACCCACGAGAATCCGCACTCGTTAAACACTTTGGAATCTTCGAGGGTGAGTTATTCCATCGACTCGTTGCTACAATCTAGTAGATAGATCTTGGCTTGTTTGTTTGTATGCGATAGAATTTTTTTTGTTTTCCATGCTACGAAACCCTACAGTGGGTGCCTGTGTTGTCTTGCAGAAGAAGAAGATGCCAGGTGGAGGGGGTCAGGAGGTGGGGGTCGGGGGGAACTTGCCGGGTTGCTCGTTTTATTGTCCCCGGGTTGCTTTCCCCCAGGTTCCCTGTGTTTGTCGTTTTCTGGAGGCTGGAGTAGACTAACGAGCCCCCGGGGCCTCCCTAGCCGCGTCATTTAAAGATATTGATAATAGTTTTAAGTTGATTTCAGTGAATTGAATGTCCCAAGTATCTTGGGCCAAAAAAGGTGTTTTTATGCGGGGACGAGAAAGGTTCTTCAATGTGTGTTTTCAGCAGTGTTGCACAACCAAAATGAATAAAACACCGACATAAACAAATGGCTATCAAGCAAAGAGAAGTGTTGACGTTGAGTATTAAAATTTACGTCTCCGTTTAAAACGATATAATTCCATGATTCTCACTTCAGCAAAACAAAAATGACAAGTGAAATAAAGAATCTTGGTGGATTGGTGGTGTTGTGGAAGTTCAAAACATACACGAAATTCACACAAATTTGGATGAATTTTGGGTAAGCATCTAAAGTGCACAACCACAGTTTGCTCTCACGTATATCAAGCGCATAACTACAAGTATTGGCCATCTGCTTCGTCATCCACTGGTGTGGTCACACAACTTGTACTGGCCATCTGCTTCGTCATCCACTAGTGTGGTCACACAACTTTTAAAGTTTAAATTGCCGTTGAATCATCTTTACATATTTCCTCTTTGACTAGGGCCCATCATAAGTTGCTTTAAAATTTGCGGCTCACCACACGCACATGATAGCCATAGTAGAAAGAGCATGAAGGCTCCAATAGAGAATATATATATGTAATGGTGGCAACACAAATGCATTTGAGTCATCTATTTTTCTTGAGTTTAGAATCTGACTAAATTTGCACATATTTGGGCTTCTGACATGCCTTTTCCCTTGTCCCTTTATTCGAGACCTATTTTGCTCTGCCGTATTTTGGGCCTAGTGGAAAGTTTGCAATGATATTTATCTTTAGGGCCATGGTGTGATGTAATGTATGATCTATCACGTGACACCGCTTGTCAAGAGATGTACTCAGTTGTGCAAACCTACTCAACCCTCACCTTAATGTGGACTATTGCTATTGCCGGTATAAATAATCCTATCAACAATCTAGTATAGTCCTACATGACAATTTGATAAATTCAAGCTAGGTCAACCAAACTTTATGCCACTTGTCAAATTCATGAAGGACCCCTAGCCTATTAAACCCCCTCCCATCAACATGTAATCCACTCCCTCACATTTAAAATGGATATAAGGGGAAGGGCACAGTAAGTTCAAGACTTTGTTCGGAACTATAGGGTCGGGTTAGAGGACCTCGGTCCCACTTAGATCGACACCAAGGAAGAGTAACTTAGTAATCGTTTCAAGGATTCAAGTATGACTTGAGCCTTAAATCGTGCATAGTTGGAGTTTTCTGGAGTAGTTAGTATGTCTTGAACCTCCACTAAGACTCCCTCGACACCTTCCTAACATATGATTATGCCGTGCTCCAATGAGGCAAACATACCTATTAAAACTATAGCTTTGTGTCAATTGTGTTTTCTTTGGAAAGGAGCATATATTAATATCACAAGATACCAATTACACCCAACCTCTGCAACAATGTATTTCCCTAGTGTCCATATGGATTCACACAGTCAAAAAATAAAAGAAAATTTACAAAAAGGAAAAGTCCCGCTATAGTGACCCATTCGTTGAAACAACAGTACTACCACCACCAAGACAGCACCGGAAGTCTAGCTTTTCCAAAAGCGACGCCTTCAAGAAGGGAACAGTGCACAAACGACACTGTCATTGCCCGATCATAGATCTTAGGTTTTCACCCTGAAGAAAGTACACGCTCCCAAAACAATATCTTCAACAAGGCCATTGCCAGGCACAACCAATTAAGGCCAGACCCTGGGTTATCGCCCTAAAAGATAGAACTGTTAACCTCTCATGTGCATTCGCCCCCACTTGCATGCCACTGCTCCAAGTCACGAGTCACGAAGCCAATTCCTCATCACCGTCAAGACTCAAACCACCATTGTTAGTCCTTAGATCTCGGTCTCCATGACATTCTCCATCAGCACCATGGAATGAGAATATGCCCCATGATATTAACAGCCAACAGAGCTTCGAAGCGCACCCTCTGAACCCAAACGGATAGAAAAAACATGGGTACGCATGACCAAATACCTTCCGATCCAGCAATCTCCAAGCATGATGCGCCCATGGGAGTTCGCTGACAGAGCCTTCCGAAACTCGACACTCTAACCAGATCAATGAGAGCAGACATCAATCAGATCTTCATCCTAGCACGGGAGGAACCCAAGGACTGCCACCTTTATTCACATGAATCGCAGCCCCCACGCTACCAGCCATTATCCAGGAAAAATAGGCATCAAAGGAGACAGAAGCCCAGCGCCTGGCTGTAGAAATCATCGGCGAGAATCATGAGATCCTGGCAACACAAGCCCTCGCTAGCCCAGATCGCGGCCCAACCGCCAAGGGCGTGGCCAGATCGATCTAGATCTTGGCACTAGAACGCACTCCGGCGGCGCTAGGGTGACCACATCAGCGGCGTGCCGCCTCCTCCTTCTCATCGCTGCTCTGTTGGATAGGACCTCAAGCACCGTCCATCCCAGCCGCACCGCCCCATGCCCTTTGCCAGCGCCCCACCACCCCTATGGAATGCCGCCGAGTGGCACCTCCCCTGCCCCACCGCTGATTTGATGGATGGGCGTCACCACCACCGCTGACGGCCGGCAACAGAGGCGACCAGGAAGAAGGAGATCGGGGAGGGTGCTTGGGCTCGAAAGAGGGGGATCCTCTGGAGTCGCTGATACATTGGAAACGTATCTATAATTTTTGATGCTCCATGCTTGTTTAGTATCTACTCTGCTTCACTTGTCTACACTTTGAGGTGCTTTTTACATGTTTTCTGGTACTAACCTATTAACAAGTTGCAACTGTGCCAGATGTCTATTTTCTGCTATTTTTTGTTTCAGAAAAGTTAGTAAAGAAATATTCTCGGAATTGGACGAGACAAACTCCAAAGTCAATAACTTTCCGTGGGGAACAAGAAGTCCAGAGGAGAGCCGGAGGGGCTGGCCAAGGGGGCAGACCCACTCCAGGAGAGGGGTCAGGTGGACCCCCGCCTGGCTAGGGTTTGGCGACCCTGGTCGCCTCCCGGACTCGCCCCTCCGCCTATAAGAATCCCCTGATACAGAAACTCTCGGTACCCGAACAAAAATCCACGAAACCGTCTGTAGCCACCGCCACCATCGTCCCTAGATCGGGGGGATCTGAAGTTCTTCCCGGCACCCTGCCGGAGGGGAGATCATCCCGGAGGCCTTCTCTCCGGTATGATTCGTGAGTAGTTCCACCTTGGATTATGGGTACATGTAGTAGCTAGATGGTTGTATCTCCTCCTTTGTGCTTTCATGTATAGATCTTGTGAGCTCCGTTCATGATCAAGATCTAATCTATTTGTAATCATGCATGTTGTGTTTGCGGGGATCCGATGGATATTGAGATTATTATGTTGGTTTGATTAATGGTTCTATCTTTATGATTCTATCATGTTTGTGTTGTTTGTGATCTTGCATGCTCTCTGTTGCTAGTGGTTATCTTTGCCAAGTAGTTGCTAGTGACTCCAAGAGGGAGTATTTATGCTCGATAGTGGGTTCATGCCTCTAGTTTCCAAGGGAAGTGACAGAAATCTCTTTGGTTGTAGATGTGTTGTTGCTACTAGGGAGAAAACAACGGTCTCTTGTTCATGGAACATGTGGACTGTTTACCTTACACACTTTGCTTAAAGCAGTTGTCTATTGCTTGCAACTTAATACTAGAGGGGGATCGGATGATAACCTGAAGGTTGACTTCTAGTCATAGATGCAGTTGGATTACAGTCTATGTATATTGTTGTATTGACCAATCAACCTCATAGGATCTTTTTGGCTAGTAATTGCATTGTTATGCCTTGCTCAGTTCCTGTCAATTGCCTCACTGTAATTTGTTTACCCTTCATGCCATGTTGTTTATCTAAGGAGAGCACCTCTAGTGAACTATGGACCCCGGTCCAATATTTACCATTGATACATCTTCCACTGTTACTTGTTTACTTGCTGCAAACCATTACCTTCCACACCATACGTTTAATCCTTTGTTATAGCAAACCGGTGAGCTTGACAACCTCACTGATTCGTTGGGGCAAAGTCTTGAGTTTGTGTTGTGCAGGTCTCCGCGTTGCATGCAACACCTGTGTGACATTTCCTTCCTCCTTCTAGTTCGATAACCTCGGTCTCAACTGAGGGAAGACTTGTTGTTGTACTCTTCACACCTTGCTCTTGGGTTTCCCAACAAGACTCCACATCATCCACAAAGTTTTCTGGCGCCATCAAGGAGTCATCAACAAGATTTCTGGCGCCGTTGTCGGGGAGGCCAAGGACGTCTTCACTAGGAGAGTCCTTCATTCCTTTCTATTTACTTTGTTTTTAGTTTGCTTAGTTTCTTTTGCTTGGTTTTGTTTGCCTCTTTTCAAAAAAAAACCCAAAAAAAATTAGTCTAGTTTGGTTTGCTTGCCTTATTCAAAAACAAAAAAAAATTAGTTCTTGCTTTAGCTGCTGCTGCTGTTTTTGGCTTGCCCACCTTTGCCAAAATGAACTCTGCTGAGAACACTAAGTTGTGCGCCTTCACTAGCACCAACAACAATGATTTCATAACCACACCTATTGCTCCACCTGCTCCTGATGCTGACTTTTATGAAATTAAGCCTGCCTTGTTGAATCTTGTGATGAGAGAGCAATTTTCTGGTGCTGGTTCTGATGATCCTGCTGCCCATCTTAATAGCTTTGTTGAACTTTGTGAGATGCAAAAGTATAAGGATGTAGATGGAGATATTAAGCTAAGACTTTTTCCTTTCTTCTTGAGGGGAAAAGCTAAATAATGGTTGTTATCTTTGCCTAAAAATAGTATTGATTCTTGGACTAAGTGCAAAGATGCTTTTATTGGAAAGTACTATCCTCCTGCTAAGATTATTGCTATGACAAGTGACATTATGAAATTTAAACAACTTGATAGTGAACATGTTGCTCCTGCTTGGGAAAGAATGAAATATTTGGTTAAAAATTGCCCTACTCATGGACTCACTGCTTGGATGATTATCCAAACTTTTTATGCAGGTTTGAACTTCTCCTCAAGAAACCTATTGGATTCTGCTGCTGGAGATACTTTTATGGAACTCACCTTGGGTGTTGCAACAAGGCTCCTTGATAATATGATTGTTAACTACTCTGAATGGCATGTTGAGAGAGCTCCACATGGTAAGAAGGTAAATTCTGTTGAGGAAACTTCCTCTTTGAGTTGTTATTATGGCTATGCTTGTTAACGGGAAAACTCCTCTAGATCCTAATAGTGTTCCCTTAGACTTTTTGGTTGCTCAAGAAGAGCAAATTGATGTGAACTTCATTAGAAACAACAATTTCAACAACAATGCCTATAGGAATAATTTTGGTAGCAACAACAATTATAGGCCTTATCCTCCTAATAATGGCAATTCCTATAGAAGCTTTTATAATAATGCTAGAAGTGCCCCCTCTAAACTTGAAGTCATGCTCAAGGACTTTATTAGTAAACAAACCACCTTCAATAAGACTATAGAGGAAAAGCTTTTAACTATTGAGAAAAATATATCCTCTTTGTCCGAAGCTCAAACTTCCTTGGTTAATAAAATGGCTGCTAAACCTAAAACTATGGAAAATACCTTTGCTACTGCTCATTCCATACAAGTTACTATTGATGAAAATGTTAGGCTGCTAGCTCAACTTCATGCTAGGTGGGAAAGAGAACCTGAAATTGATAGAAACAATAGTGTGTGCACTATCACCACTAAACCACAAGTAGCCCCTATTCCTCCTCCTACTATGCCTAAGCCTAGTGAGCCTACTACTAGTGATGCTAAGTTTGACTTTCATATTGATGGTTGCAATATTTCTGAAGTGATTATGTTCCTGCAAAAGCTTGCTAAAAGTCCTGATGCTAGTGATATGCATGTTGCCTTTACCAAACACATTATAGATGCTCTTGTTAAGATTAAGGAAGAGAAGCTAAAACACAAAGCTTCTATTCCTAGGAAAGTGGAAGATAGTTGGGAATCCATTATTAATATGCAAGTGAATGACTTTGATCTCAAAGCTTCATGTGATCTTGGTTCTAGTGTCTCTATTATGCCTAGGAAGATTTATGAAATGCTTGATTTGCAACCATTAGAATATTGTTATTTGAATGTCTCACTAAATGATAATTCTAAGAAGAAACTCATGGGGAGTATTAATGATGTTCTCATTATGGTTAACAATGCTTATGTCCCTGTTGATTTCTATGTTTTGGATTTTTAATACAATGCTTCTTGTCCTATTACTTTGGGAAGACCTTTTCTTAGAAGAGTTGGTGTCATCATTGATATGAAAAAAGGCACCATCAAATATCATTTTCCATTCAAGAAAGGTATTGAACACTTCCCTATGAGAAGATAGAAGTTGCTTTTTAATCCTCCTTTGAAAGCAAGGTTTGATGTTAATGCTTCCTCATTTGAAAATACTTGATTCTTCTTGCTTCTTGTGCCTAACTTAAAGGCGTTAAAGAAAAGTACTTGTTGGGAGATAACCCAAGAGTCCTTGAGTCTTTGAAGTTATTACTACTGTAATAACCTCTCCTTATCCTTTTTGTTTGCTTTTTGTGCCAAGAATGGCATGGCAGATAGATCACGGGTATGAGAAGAGATGAGGTTCTATCTGAGCTTTTTGATCTATCTGCTGGTTCCAAAAATACACCCCCTAGAACATACGCATGACAGATAGATCACGGGTCATTGAGTAGATGTGGAATCATACACATGGCACGCACTAAAAAAAGGCAAAAATCATCATCCTCAGAACATACACCCCTAGAACATACACACCCTACAACATCCCATACATACCCCCTAGAACATACACATGACAGACAAAATGCCCAATAAAATGGAATCATCATCGCGCTGCATTATCCCAGTACTTCAGATGGATTTAGCCATGGCATTTAGAGGGGGAGGCAGTACGAGTACCTCTGGTTGCTTGATGAAGTCAAAATCCTCGCCGTGAGCTCGAAGCCACCACGGGTAGCCGACCTCACCGTGAACCAGCAGATAGATCAAAAAGCAAAAGGAGGATCTAAGTGGGACCGAGGTCCTCTAACCCGACCCTATAGTTTGTGTCCCTAGATCGGGGGGATCTGAAGTTCTTCCCGGCACCCTGCCAGAGGGGAGATCATCCCGGAGGCCTTCTCTCCGGTATGATTCGTGAGTAGTTCCACCTTGGATTATGGGTCCATGTAGTAGCTAGATGGTTGTATCTCCTCCTTTGTGATTTCATGTATAGATCTTGTGAGCTCCGTTCATGATCAAGATCTAATCTATTTGTAATCATGCATGTTGTGTTTGCGGGGATCCGATGGATATTGAGATTATTATGTTGGTTTGATTAATGGTTCTATCTTTATGATTCTATCATGTCTGTGTTGTTTGTGATCTTGCATGCTCTCTGTTGCTAGTGGTTATCTTGGCCAAGTAGTTGCTAGTGACTCCAAGAGGGAGTATTTATGCTCGATAGTGGGTTCATGCCTCTAGTTTCCAAGGGAAGTGACAGAAATCTCTTCGGTTGTAGATGTGTTGTTGCTACTAGGGAGAAAACAATGGTCTCTTGTTCATGGAACATGTGGACTGTTTACCTTACACACTTTGCTTAAAGCAGTTGTCTGTTGCTTGCAACTTAATACTGGAGGGGGATCGGATGATAACCTGAAGGTGGACTTCTAGTCATACATGCAGTTGGATTACAGTCTATGTATATTGTTGTATTGCCCAATCAACCTCATAGGATCTTTCTGGCTAGTAATTGCATTGTTATGCCTTGCTTAGTTCCTGTCAATTGCCTCGATGTAATTTGTTTAACCTTCATGCCATGTTGTTTATCTAAGGAGAGCACCTCTAGTGAACTATGGACCCCGGTCCAATCTTTGCCATTGATACATCTTCCACTGTTACTTGTTTACTTGCTGCAAACCATTACCTTCCACACCATACATTTAATCCTTTGTTATAGCAAACCGGTGAGCTTGACAACCTCACTGATTCGATGGGTCAAAGTCTTGAGTTTGTGTTGTGTAGGTCTCCGCGTTGCGTGCAACACCTGTGTGACGTTTCCTTCCTCCTTCTAGTTCGATAACCTCGGTCTCAACTGAGGGAAGACTTGCTGCTGTACTCTTCACACCTTTCTCTTGGGTTTCCCAACAAGACTCCACATCAGCCACCAAGTTTTCTGGCGCCATCAGGGAGTCATCAACAAGTTTTCTGGCGCCGTTGTCGGGGAGGCCAAGGACGTCTTCACTAGGGGAGTCCTTCATTCCTTTCTCTTTACTTTGTTTTTAGTTTGCTTAGTTTCTTTTGCTTGGTTTTGTTTGCCTCTTTTCAAAAAAAACCAAAAAAATAGTCTAGTTTGGTTTGCTTGCCTTATTCAAAAACATAAAAAAATTAGTTCTTGCTTTAGCTGTTGCTGCTGTTTTTGGCTTGGCCACCTTTGCCAAAATGAACTCTGCTGAGAACACTAAGTTGTGTGACTTCACTAGCACCAACAACAATGATTTCATAAGCACACCTATTGCTCCACCTGCTCCTGATGCTGACTTTTATGAAATTAAGCCTGCCTTGTTGAATCTTGTGATGAGAGAGCAATTTTCTGGTGCTGGTTCTGATGATCCTGCTGCCCATCTTAATAGCTTTGTTGAACTTTGTGAGATGCAGAAGTATAAGGATGTAGATGGATATATTATTAAGCTAAGGCTTTTTCCTTTCTCCTTGAGGGGAAAAGCTAAATAATGGTTGTTATCTTTGCCTAAAAATAGTATTGATTCTTGGACTAAGTGCAAAGATGCTTTTATTGGAAAGTACTATCCTTCTGCTAAGATTATTGCTATGAGAAGTGACATTATGAAATTTAAACAACTTCATAGTGAACATGTTGCTCCTTCTTGGGAAAGAATGAAATATTTGGTTAAAAATTGCCCTACTCATGGACTCACTGCTTGGATGATTATCCAAACTTTTTATGCAGGTTTGAACTTCTCCTCAAGAAACCTATTGGATTCTGCTGCTGGTGATACTTTTATGGAACTCACCTTGGGTGCTGCAACAAGGCTCCTTGATAATATGATTGTTAACTACTCTGAATGGCATGTTGAGAGAGCTCCACATGGTAAGAAGGTAAATTCTGTTGAGGAAACTTCCTCTTTGAGTGAAAAGATTGATGTTATTATGGCTATGCTTGTTAACGGGAAAACTCCTCTAGATCCTAATAGTGTTCCCTTAGCCTTTTTGGTTGCTCAAGAAGAGCAAGTTGATGTGAACTTCATTAGAAACAACAATTTCAACAACAATGCCTATAGGAATAATTTTGGTAGCAACAACAATTATAGGCCTTATCCTCCTAATAATGGCAATTTCTATAGAAGCTTTTATAATAATGCTAGATGTGCCCCCTCTGAACTTGAAGCCATGCTCAAGGACTTTATTAGTAAACAAACCACCTTCAATAAGACTATAGAGGAAAATCTTTTAACTATTGAGAAAAATATATCCTCTTTGTCTGAAGCTCAAACTTCCTTGGTTAATAAAATGGCTGCTAAACCTAAAACTATGGAAAATACCTTTGCTACTGCTCATGCCATACAAGTTACTATTGATGAAAATGTTAGGCTGCTAGCTCAACTTCATGCTAGGTGGGAAAGAGAACCTGAAATTGATAGAAACAATAGTGTGTGCACTAGCACCACTAAACCACAAGTAGCCCCTATTCCTCCTCCTACTATGCCTAAGCCTAGTGAGCCTACTACTAGTGATGCTAAGTTTGACTTTGATATTGATGGTTGCAATAATTCTGAAGTGATTATGTTCCTGCAAAAAAGCTTGCTAAAAGTCTTGATGCTAGTGATATGCATGTTGCCTTTACCAAACACATTACAGATGCTCTTGTTAAGATTAAGGAAGAGAAGCTAAAACACAAAGCTTCTATTCCTAGGAAAGTGGAAGATAGTTGGGAATCCATTATTAATATGCAAGTGAATGACTTTGATCTCAAAGCTTCATGTGATCTTGGTTCTAGTGTCTCTATTATGCCTAGGAAGATTTATGAAATGCTTGATTTGTAACCATTAGAATATTGTTATATGAATGTCTCACTAAATGATAATTCTAAGAAGAAACTCATGGGGAGTATTAATGATGTTCTCATTATGGTTAACAATGCTGATGTCCCTATTGATTTCTATGTTTTGGATGTTGAATACAATGCTTCTTGTCCTATTACTTTGGGAATACCTTTTCTTAGAATAGTTGGTGTCATCATTGATATGAAAGAAGGCTCCATCAAATATCATTTTCCATTCAAGAAAGGTATTGAACACTTCCCTATGAGAAGAGAGAAGTTGATTTTTACTCCTTTGAAAGCAAGGTTTGATGTTAATGCTTCCTCATTTGAAAATACTTGATTCTTCTTGCTTCTTGTGACTAACTTAAAGGCGTTAAAGAAAAGTACTTGTTGGGAGATAACCCAAGAGTTTCCTTGAGTCTTGGAAGTTATTACTACTGTAATAACCTCTCCTTATCCTTTTTGTTTGCTTTTTGTGCCAAGAATGACCTCTAATGAGAGGGAACTAAGATTTGGGGAGTTGTTGTCCCGAAACAGATTTCTGTCCTCCACCAAAAAAATTCGTGAGGAGGCTCTGTAACTTGGATTGATCTAAACATTTACGAATGAATACCCCAGTATGTTGGATAACTTTCGTTAGTTCAACACTTTTTGATTTGAGCAACAGAAGATGTTTGAAAAAATTCGTTTCTACCTGCTGGTCTGTTTTGACAGATTTCTGCCATTATTTTCATTTGCTTCTTATTGATTCCTTTTTGAGCTCTCTTCAGGTAAATTGAGTTTTTTGAAGGAGTTACTACAGTAGCTTGTGTTTTTAATGAAAATCCTTGCTGTTCCAAAGCTTTGCCAGTGGTCTAATATCTTTTGAATAAGCTAATGTCGCTAATGAAGATTGTGTGAAGTTTTGTATGAAGGAAAAATTTCAGGTGTAGAGAGAGAATGATGCAATGAGATGAAGAATGGAAAAAAGCTCAAGCTTGGAGATTCCACCATGGTGTCACCCCAATAAATATCCAAGAGTTACAAGCGTCAAAGCTTGGGGATGTCCAAGGCATCCCCTTCTTCATCAATAAAAAGCTCAGGTCTGTCTAGACACTTCACTTTTATTGTTTCATGTACAATTGTGTTGTTCTTAGAGCGTCTTAGTTTTTGTTTGCTTTGCTTAGTTTGTTTAGTTTGGTTTAGTAGTTTGGACCCCCGCTCTCGCTGTGTTGTTTTGCAAATAAGTTTGCTTGGTGTTTGGAAAGGAGTAGTAAGTTCTTGCTTGAAGTGCAAGAGGAGCTTGCATTGACTGTGACTAAGACTTTAGCATGACATGCTAGGTGTTGTTTTAGCATTATGCTTAGTGATTATTGTTGTAGCATGTCTTGTTCCAAACAATGGGGATTGCTTAGTGTGCCTTGAAGAAATTATGCGTTGTTTTAACATGCAAAAGCATAGTATTGTGGTATTCTCCTTTGATGTTTTGCTTGGGTTGACTTGGCACATGCTTACACCATGTTATGACTATGACAAGTCACCATTAGCCTCTATGATCATTTAGTCCTTGACTTGTAGTACCACTCTTTGCTTTGATTAGTTTGCTTTGTTGCATTGCATAATTATGGCCATTATTGCTCTCTTAGTTGGTTGCTCCCAGTCTTTTGCTAGCCTCCACTTGTATGAGTAAGTTCTACTCATGCTTCCAACTTCCAAGAAACCAAGTTATTCCAAAGTGTCCACTATAAACTCCTATGCATGGTGAGTTACACCATTCCAAAGTATATTCTTGTTTTCATCTATCTTCCAATTAAAAACTATTTTGTTATGTGAAAACTTAGTGATTAAAGACCTCACGAACTTGATGGCACATTTTATTCTTTGCCTCTAATAAACTTGAACCATTGAGGCAACTTTGTTGTATATGCTTGCACTTATAAGTTGGGATTAGCAGAACCGTGCTATCACGGAGAATGTTTTCTACATTTCACTTGTACCTTGTTGTACTCAGTTGATATCATGTTCTTTTGTCTATGGATGTCACCAGTATGAAATAAAGAGGGGAATTCTAAGTCCATGGAGTTCTTATTCTGTGTTAGAGAAATGCCTGGGACGCTAGCCTAAGCCATGCCTAATCATGGTGGAAACTTGCAGCATCACCGTAGTGAGCTATCTATGAAGCATCCTCAATAAAAAGCTATGCATATGGTAAATAAAAAGATTGCTGAGATGCTCATTTTCTGCTTGCCTTGTCATTTTGGTTATGGGAAAGCTCCTATACCATGTGCAAGGGGTACCTCGTTGGCGGTTCTCAATGATATGCAAATACTTACAGTGACAAGAACTTACCTGGACTCAAAGTTGAGTTTGCATGAGGTGTGTCCCTCGTATTCAAGGGGCATGAGATTTCCAACTTATACTTTGTCAAGCATATACTCCAGCTTTGCCACTTTAACCTTAACCACTTCAAGATGCTTATGATAGGGGCAATGAGGGCTAAAAGCTAACTAGTACCATAATTTTTTGAAGCTCTTTTTGAAACTTGTAATCCCTGCTTGCTTTACAAAAAAGTCTTTCTTCCACCATTATTTGAGTCTCCACCTTCTACCTTTAGGCACCATTAAGAGAGAATAGTTGTCATTCTATGTGCAATGTTCCAAATCTTATTAATTGATGCGTATTGTGTTATTACTTGTTCTTGTGCTATTTGTTTCTAGTCACCCTTGTGAACTTTGCAGGTGTCCTATGCATTATATTGCTACTCTAGTAGGGACAAGATGATTGCCACAATGCTATGTTTTCTGCATGTGAAACAAACAAACGTTTTTCAATGCATGTTATCCATGATCTTTGTTTGTAGCTTGTCATGTTGCATGCATAATTACTATGTCCTATTGTTAGAACTTCATCTTTCATGCACATGTTTAGAGTTCTTTGATCCCAGCTTTTGATGTTTACAAATGGTTGGATCTTTATTTTGAGGGTGCATGTCACCTCAAAAATTATTCTTTTATCACTTACCTAATGGAGGACGAGCAGGAGTTAAGCTTGGGGATGTTGCAACGTATCTATAATTTTTGATGCTCCATGCTTGTTTAGTATCTACTTTGCTTTACTTGTCTACACTTTGAGGTGCTTTTTACATGTTTTCTGGTACTAACCTATTAACAAGTTGTAACAGTGCCAGATGCCAGTTTTTTGCTGTTTTTAGTTTCAGAAAAGTTAGTAAAGAAATAGTCTCGGAATTGGACGGGACAAATGCCAAAGTCAATAACTTTCCGCGGGGAACAAGAAGTCCAGAGGAGAGCCGGAGGGGCTGGTGTCGTGGTATTGCCGACGAGTACGCCATGGAGGGGTCCTCACAGTGCGTGTTTAGAGACGTGGGGGAAGGCAGACGGTTGACGGGTACGAGGTAACACAGCTTACCCAGGTTCAGATCCCATGACGGTGGCGGAATCCTACTCCTTCTATAAATCACTATAAGGGCAATACGCCGAGTTACAGGGATTGGTTCGCTGTGCGAGGTTGTGTGTAGTTGTCTAAGATTGTGCCCTAAAGGCTCCCATAGGACCAACTTATATAGTCGCCAGGTCCTAGGGTTACAGCGAAAAGTCCTAGCCGGACAGGTTACAGAGTCCTACACCGTCTATCACTAGTCTTATGTATCTTGCACTCCAAGGCTCCGGGTACGTCGGTGACTCCAACCGTAGCCTTCCTTTATCCGGCATGGGCCTCCCTTCTGGATCCATCTAACTGGGCCGCCCACCAGGCCATAGGCCATGCTACCAACTGCGGCCACCCGGGTTAGCCGGATAAGAGACATGCTATAGGGATACCCATATAGCATATCCCCAACAGTAGCCCCCGGAGAACTCTGAGATCTTGCGCCGTCTTGCCTCTTCACATGGAATGCTACGTCTAGATGGATGTCGGCAAATCGTCAAGCAACATCTTGTAGTCCTCCCAAAGAACCCTGCAAGGTTTTCTCCGTCTTTAACTTGTAAGTCGGAGAAATGCTGAATCTTCCATCGTACTCTTCCGTAGTTGGATTGAATCCGTCCATGCCGGAATCTTCGATGTGACGGCTCATCTGCCTATGTCAGCTAGGACGACGTAGGCTTAGTTCAGCGATGCCTCGTAACTCACACATGCAGAGAATGCAATCATGTCCAATTTTCCCGCGCGAGCAATACGAACCGTTGGCGGCGACGGTTGGAGACGTGGCGAAATTTCCGCGCACGTTCGCGAACACGTCGTCTACGCGGTAGCCGTCCGATTAAGATGCACGAATCTTGACGCCGAGGATGATAAATAGTAACCGTGGTGGATTTTTCCACTTTTTACCTCATTCTCCTCGCATCATCTTCTTCCTCCAGCCGCGCGCCTCCTCGAGCTCTCCGCGCCGAACTCGCGAAAAACCCTATCCTCAATCTGCACCAGTCGCACCCAATCCTCACTCCATGGCTAGCAGCAGCACCTCTCCATCAATGGCGGCGTCGAGCGAAGCCGCGGCGAAGCCGGCGAGCTCCATCGCCGTGCCTCCGGAGGGCCTAGTCATTCCCGCATCGGTGGTGATTGAGTCCACCGGCGGTGACCACAATCTGGCGGCGCTGGAGCCGTTGGAGGAGGAACCAGACTCGCACAAGGGCGACTGGCGTGGCTCGGATATCACCGACCATGACATCCAAGAGATGATCGCCGAGGGCTACCTCCCCGCGACGGAGGGGCTTGCCTGGCGGGCGGAGCCGGCTGGCGAGGTGACACCTTCTCCCCAAGCCGGAGAAAAGGTGTACCTAAAAGATCAACTGGTACGCGGCGTCTCCCTGCCCATCTCCAATTTCTTCCTCTCCGTCTTGAACCACTATAGGGTCCAGCCCCAGAACCTTTCCCCCAATAGCATCTTAGTGCTTAGCAACTACGCGGCACTTTGCGAGGGATACCTAGGGATAAGGCCTAGGTTATACCTTTTCGTGTACTTCTTCACCGTCAAACGTGAAGCCGGACATAGCAAGGAAGAGCTTAGGAACTGCGGTACCATAAGCTTCAAGATTCGACCTGGCCGGTGGTTCCCCGACATCGTCGGCCACGAGTCCTGCAAGAATTGGCAACGGACGTACTTTTACGGCCCAGACATTCCTCTGGCCGGCCGAGAAGTAACGTACCCGGACTTCGTGGATGGAGCCGCCGCTGAAGTTTCCACATGGAGATCCCAGGCCTCCCTTCCCTCCGACCTCGACGCTTCTCGTGCTATAAGGCGGATCGAATGGTTCGTAGAGACGGGTTTAACCGGCTTGGACCTAGCCATGTGCTGGTTCATCAGGCGAATCCAACCTCTGCAGCACCGCGCGAAGTACATGCACGAGTATACCAGCGACAGAAGGGATAGTCTCCGCATCTCCGTGGACAACTTTTCGAGCGACTCCGTCAAGCTCCGCCTCAAGGACATCGTCAAGGTGAAGGATAAGAAGTGTGGCTTCACCATCACCTACGACATGTTCGTAGACGGCAAGTGCCCAAAGGTAGGTATTTATTTTCCGTGTACGAAATATGCT
Source organism: Avena atlantica (assembly GCA_910589765.1). Lineage (NCBI taxonomy): Eukaryota > Viridiplantae > Streptophyta > Magnoliopsida > Poales > Poaceae > Avena > Avena atlantica. Next base: position 126,074,165 of record OU342739.1, read on the forward strand.
CCAGTTTTTCCGTCTTGCAAATACCATCTTATCTAACACGGTGATTTCTTATTTAACAGCTTAGCGATCTAGAGGAGGGCAACCTGGCTGCCCAAATCTACGATCCAAAGATGAAGGAATTCATGGTCGTGTCCGACGACGAGGTCCCGTTGGCGCGAAAGCGGAAGAGCTCCACCTCTGACGCTGCCGACGGAGGCAAGAAGAATAAGACGGAGGGTGGAGCCTCTAAAAAGACTACCACCGCCCTGGAGGCGGAGAAAAGAAAAGCCATTGGGATCCCTTTTGCTAAAGCACCCCCACTTGTGTAAGCTTCTTTTCTTCTGACATTGTCTATTTATCTGTCTTGATCCTGTACTTATGCATTTTGCATGTCTCAGGAAGAAAGCCACGACCAGCCTCAAGAACACCTCCAAAACATCGGGGGCTTCTTGAAATATCAAGGATATGCTGCATCGTGACGCCTCTCCCGCCACCTACCCTACCACTCATGCCGTCAAGCCCTTGACTTCCCCGATAAGCTCTCAGGCTAAGGAGGCATCAGGCCCTTCCGCCATGGAAGTGGACTCTGGCGCCTCTACTGAGCTTGCTGTTTTCGGCGAGCAGGCGACGCAGGAGAGTACCACCCATCAAATGGCTGAAGCTCTGGCTAATAATGCCATCGGTGGTGGCAAGGCGGTGGTGGAAGCTGGTACTTCTGCCGAAGGCGGCGACCTTGCTCCCCAGAAACCCTTTGAGTTCCCAAACATAGTCTACCCGGCGCTCACGCCGAGTAACACAACTCTGGTTCCTGGAGGAGTACCGACATCTCCGAGGTGCGGTCTTGAGGATCTCCTCCGACAAGCGGACATCTTGCAAGGAAACAACATTTCCTTTGGCAAGCTGCTGGCCGAGAGCGCTACCAATCTCAAGATTATTGCACTGGTAAGTTGTATTTGCCTTTTTGCATTTCATATGAGTATCCCACTATAGCCCCCGAGGATGTAGACGGAAAACCATAGGCTTTTGCGTCTAGATGCTCTAAGAGTGACTAAGCAAGAAAACTTCTCACTGTAGCCCCCAAGCATTTAGATGGAATAAAATGTTCCGACTAGATGCTTTAAGAGTAGCATACGCAGTGTTTATAAATTTCAGTACTGTAGCCCCCAAGCTTTTAGTTGTAACTGAATTAGTTCCGACTAGATGCTTAAAGAAAGCTAAGCATATTTGCTAAGTTAAAAACTCTCGCTATAGCCCCCGAGCGTCTAGGTGGAATATTTCCGGCTAGATGCTCCAAGAAGACTAAGCAACATTTTAACTTTATTCTTTTTTCCACAGAACGAGAATGCTCGGAGGGACATGGCCAATGGTAAGTACCAGAAGATGCGCGCAGATCTTGAAGCCGAAAAGGGTAAAACTGCCTTCTTGAAGGAACAGATCATCAAAAACAAGAGTCTGTTTTCTTTTTGCACATTCTGTCTTGATTTTGTGCCTTCATTCTCCGAGTACTCACTGTGTACTTTGCTTTCTCCGACTTTGCAGAACATGTTGCCAAGGCCAAGGATATTGTCGAGCAGTCCAAGCACATCCAACAGCTGGACAGCGAGAACAAGATCCTTAAGGAGGAGAGGAAAGACATGCTGAAAATGCATGAGGATTCCATGAAGGCCCTACAGGACTCCGCCACCGCGGAAATCAATCGCTTGAAGGAGGAGCTTGCGATCTTAAAAGATCAGAAGCAAGCTGCCGATAAGCAAAATCAATGCCATAGCAAGGAGTATAAGCTCCTCCAACAAGAGAAAGAATCCTTGGCGGATATCCTCTGGAAAGCTGAGGCCGGTATCTTCAGTAAGTTTTCTCCGTCTTGGATTTTCTGTAGTCCGGATACTTTGAATTGTTTGAACTCATGCACTCTTTGTCAGAATTTTTAGCTCCTCTAGGTTTGACCCGTTCACCTCCTCCGGCCAAGGAATGCATGGTTCTTGCCGGCAACTTTATCAACACTGCCATCATGCAAGCCAAGGAGATCGCCAAGCCCCTCCAGATAAATATCAAGGCATCAGACTCTATAGTGAAGTACTCGGAGATTCTGCGCCGAGCCCCCGAGCGTATCATGAGCTGGAAAGCTTCTTGTGCACGGGCTGGCGCAAGGATGGCGCTGTCGATGGTGAAGGCACACTATGAGGATGCCGACATTGACACGGTGACCTCTGGCATTCCCGACACCGACGATGATGGCAAAGAGATTAATCATGAAGCCATCCTGTCATCGCTCGCGGGTTATGACACCAGAGTTGCCGAGTTGGTGTACGTAGACGTCTTCGTGCCAATGAACACCATTGATGGCGGCAACCACAGCTCCTCCGAGTCACTCCACACCGCCGATTTCGAGGATGGCTCTCCTGCTGCTGATGAAGCTGTGTCCAAGTCCCCTGCGCCAAAGGAATGAAAAACAACTTTGTAATATTTGTTTCACCTTTGGTGCGTATGTGAAAAAAATATGTATGTAACTTAAGGCGGAAAACAATGTTGCATGTCCTGCTACTTAAGAATCAGTTTCCAGTATGTATATTTTTAAGCAAGTGATGATTTATCCATTACTTTGGTTCTTATGCTTGACCTTTCATGAGTCGGAAGACTCATTGTCGGAACCATGCGCTGAGGTGATGATTCCCAATGGCACCGTCAATAACCTAAGCACAAAATCGCCGACAATAAGTCCCGAAAGTCACTACTCCAGAATCCACATAGAAACGACAAAGAATGTGTAGACCAGAAAACTTAAGCTAACGCCCGTAGGTGGGATTTTCACAAGTGCAAACGCAAGGCTTGTGCACAAAGGTTTTACATGATCCAAAAATGAACACTAAGGGAGGTAAAAGACTCAGAAATATGAGTGAACCAGAGAGCCTTATTTCATTGATCATATAAGAGATACACAATTAGATAAAGAAAATGCTAAGTGTAAAAAGGATGTAGCTGTGCTATGTTCCATGGCCGATCAAGCTCCGCGTAGTCATCATCCGGGTCACGTCGCTTACGCTTATGATCCTCGTTGGGTCTATCCGTCAGTTCACGATTGTCAACGAGGTAATATGACCCATTGAGTAGCGCCTTGCTTATGATGAACGGTCCTTCCCATGGCGGGGATAACTTGTGTGACTTCTTCTGCTTAAGGCGGAGCACCAAATCCCCCTCTTTAAACGAGCGATGCCGGACGCGGCGACTATGGTAGCTGCGTAGCTTCTTCTTGTAGATGGCGGATCTTTGGCATGCCAAAACGCGCTCCTCCTCGAGAAGGTCCACATCTAGGCGTCTGGATTCTTCAGCGTCATCTTCGTCGTAGGCGGCAACTCTTGGCGCATCATGGAGTATGTCGGAAGGTAGGATGGCTTCTGCTCCATATACCATGAAGTAAGGGCTGTAGCCGGTGGATCTGTTGGGTGTAGTTCGTAAACTCCATAGCACAGATGGCAATTCTTCCGCCTAGGCTCCAGCTGCTCTATGTAGCGGTGCCTCAAGACGTGTCTTGATTCCCTGCAGAATTAATCCATTGGCTCGCTCAACCTGACCGTTGGATTGTGGATGTGCCACAGATGCAAGATCAAGCCGGATGCCTTTCTCCCAACAATAAGCCTCCACTTCTCCGAGTGAGAAATTGCTGTCGTTGTCGGTGATAATGCTGTGTGGAAGACCAAATCTCACCACTAGATCCCGGACAAACCTGAGGGCAGTTGCCCCATCAAGATTTCTAATGGGTTTAGCTTCTATCCATTTTGTGAATTTATCCACTACTACAAGCAGATGTGTAAACCCACAGGGTGCCGTCTATAACGGTCCCACCATGTCTAGCCCCCAGACTGCAAACGGCCAAGTTATTGGTATTGTTCGCAGTTCTTCAGCAGGAACATGCGGTTGTCGGGCATAATACTAGCATCCCATGCATGTCTCAACCAGCTTGTTGGCGTCCGCCTTCGCGGTCATCCAGTAGAATCCTTGCCGGAAGGCTTTCGCGAACAATGATCGAGGAGCGGCGTGATGCCCACAATCTTCGAGGTGGATTTCGCGTAGGATTTCCATACCTTCTAGCTAGGAAACACACTTTAGGTATACACCAGTAGTGCTCCTTTTGTAGAGTTTCCCATTGATTATTGTATAACCCTTTGCTCGTCGTACTATTTGTCATCTTTCGACTTCGTCGTCGGGCAATGTTCCGTGTTCGAGATATTCCATGAACGGTTTTGTCCAAGCCGGAGGGACCTTAGTCACCATGTTGACGAAAGAATCAGCTCTATCCGGGTTGTCAATGTCGGCTCCCTTCACAGATGGTGTGCGCAGATGATCTAGGAAAACTCCTGGAGGAATTCGCTTGCATCCTGATCCAAGCTTAGACAGCAGATCAGCCGCCTCGTTCTGCTCCGTAGGTACATACTTGACTTCGTAGCCCAAGAAGCTCTTGGCTATCTCGTCTACTTCGTCTCGATATGCCGCCATCATAGGGTTCCGCGCACTCCAGGTGCCAGCCACCTGCTGGGCAACCAAGTCGGAATCTCCACAGCAAACTATAAGCTTGATGCCAATATCCTTGGCTACACGTAGTCCATGAATGAGTGCTTCATACTCCGCCATGTTATTTGTAGCCTCGAAGTGGATCTGCAGAACGTAGTGTATCTTGTATCCTGTTGGTGACTGTAGCAATACACCAGCCCCCAAGCCGTTGAGCAGCTTTGATCCGTCAAAGTGCATCAGTCAGTATTCTGGTTCCGGCAATGGAGTAGTATCTGGCGCCTCCGTCTAATCTGCAATAAAATCCGCCAAGGCTTATGACTTGATAGCGTCGCGCCTCTTGTAGGTGATCTCGAAGGCGGCAAGTTCAATGCCCCACTTCGAGACCCTTCCCGTAGCGTCGCTGTTGTTGATAATGTCGGATAGTGGAGTCTTGCTCACCACTGTGATTGGGTGCTCCTGAAAGTAATGCCTCAGCTTCCGAGAAGCAAGGAATACTCCATAAGCTATCTTCTGGTAGTGCGGGTAACTCTGCTTGGACTCCGTCAAGACTTCGCTTACATAGTAAACTGGTCGTTGAACTCCGTGCTCATAGCCTGGTTCCTTCCGCTCTACCACGACGACGATGCTGATTACCCGGTTGGTTATCGCCATGTAGAGTAATAGGGGCTCTCCAGGTTTGGGTGCTGCAAGGATGGGCGTTGAGGAAAGAATCTCCTTGAGCTGCTTCAATGCTGCATCTGCTTCATCTATCCATGTGAATTTGTCCGCCTTCTTCAGCAACTTGTACAGCAGCAGAGCCTTCTCTCCAAGTCGGCTGACGAACCGACTAACTGCTGCAACACAACCTATTAGTTGTTGAATGTCCTTTAAGCATGTAGGACGGTTTATGTTTAATATGGCGTTGATTTTCTCCGGGTTGACCTCGATTCCGCGTTGGAAACCGATGAAACCCAACAGTTTGCCTGCTGGAACCCTGAAGACGCACTTCTTAGGGCTAAGCATCATGTTGTATTTCTAGAGGTTTTCAAAGGTTTATTTTAAGTCGAAGATTAAGTCATTTTATTTTTTCGACATCACCGCAATATCATCGACATAGGCGTGAACGTTCTGACCAATTTGGTCGTGGAGGCAACGTTGCACTGTCTGCTGGTACGTAGCACCTGCGTTTTTCAGCCCAAAGGGCATCGTAACATAGCAAAATGTGTCGTATGGTGTAGTGAACGAAGTGGCCAATTGGTCTGACTTCCTCATCTTGATCTGGTGGTATCCTGAGTATGCATCGAGAAAACACAAAAGCTCCGAGCCAGCTGTCCAGTCAATGACTTGGTCAATGCGAGGCAAAGCAAACGAATCTTTGGGACATGCTTTGTTCAAGCCGGTGCAATAAACGCACATTCTTAATTCATTGGTTACCTTTTTGGGGACAAGTACAGGATTGGCCACCCATCGGGTGTGAAGTACTTCTCGGATAAACCCAGCTTTAAGTAACCTAGCTATCTCTTTGCCAATGGCGCGTCTCTTCTCATCTCTGAAGCGTCGTACAGGTTGTTTCACTGGTTTGCATTTTGTATCAATGTTTAGGCTGTGCTCGGCAAGTTCCCTAGGTACACCTTTCATGTCGGAAGGTTTCCAGGCAAAGATGTCCCTATTCTCACAGAGGAACTCGACGAGCGCGCTTTCCTATTTGGGATCCAGGTTCGTCCCAATGGCGACGGTCTTGGAGGCATCGCCTACCACAAGTTCCACCGGCTTGGTCTCGATGGCGGCCTTGAACGCAGGGGCGGAGTCGGAGATCTGCTTCTTCGACGCGGGCATATCTGAGTCATCGACCTTTCTCTGGATCTCCTTGAATTCTTTGCTGTAGAGGACAGCTTCTGCAACGGCTGCTTCATTAATCTCGCAGTCCCTTGCCTTGGTAAAGCTTCCGGATATGGTGATGACCCCGTTTGGTCCGGGTATCTTGAGTTTGTTGTAGATGAAGCATGGCTTGGCCATGAACGTGTGGAATATGTCGCAGCCAAATATGATGTGGTACACGCTCTTGAAGGGGACCACCTCGAAGGTCATGCGCTCTTGGCGGTAATTGATAACATCGCCAAAGGCAACCTGAAGTGTAATGCACCCAAGGGACCGAGCCTCCCGACCAGGGACTACGCCGTGGAAGATGGTGTTGGTTCGCCTTAGGTTTGCCTCCATCAAGTTCAACTTCTGCAGTGTATCTAGGTACATGATGTTGATGCTGCTTCCACTATCCACCATACACTTAGTGAACTCCACGCTGTCAATCAAAGGGTTGATGACCATGGCGTACTGGTTCTCCGTAGGTATAAGGTCTGGGTAGTCCATCCTGTCCCAAGTTATTGGAACCTCCGACCAGCGCAGGTACTGGGGAACTGGGGGGAGAGTGGCCATCAGGATCCTTAGAGAGGTCTTCTGTTGTCGGACGGTGGGGGTGCCAAGGAAAGTGTGGTAGACTGGAGCCTTTTTCGCAAAGGGGTTCTTGCCCTTGTCGTCGCTCTTGGCGGCGTGCTTGGGGTAAACGTCTTCGTCCATGTGACTTGAATCCTTGGACTCCTCCTCCTTCTTCTTCCCCTTGCCCTTGCCTCGCGGTCTGTTCTTCCGACTTTGCTTGTAGCCGGACTCCGGGTCTTCCTTGAGGTCGTTGACGAACTTGCATTGTTGATTGGTATGGGTGGCTTTAACGTTGGCATCGAGGTGTACGAGGCACGACATATCGCGGTATTCCTCGTAGGTTTGGGGAACGCGGAGCGGCACCAACGTGGTTTCACTTCCTCGTTGCTTCCCACGACCAGCTCCTCTTCCTCGGTCACGTTGTCCGCCTTCGCCTCGTCCTGCAAAAGTCATAGCGACCATGTCGGTAGATTGCTTTTCTTCTGGAGCGGTTTTCCGCTTTGTACTGCTGTTCCTCCGAGCTTGAGTTGGAATGGCTGTTGCCAGCAAGGAGCCGCTAGCATCATCGTCGGCAGCTGCGAACTCACTAGCCAACTGAATCATCTGGTTCAAGTCCAGCTGGTGATTGTCCTGCAGGCGTTTCAGCTTATGTCGGAGCAACGTGCCTCTTTCCAATCCATCGATGAAGGCGGCCATGGCGGTCTGAGCGTGCACTCCTGTGCAGGAATTCTTCATGTCCAGCCAGCGAGAGAGGTAGGCGCGAGATGTCTCGTCTTTCTCTTGCACGCACCACTGTAGATCGCCAACAGTACAGGGACGCTTGTATGTACCCTCAAAGTTCTTGGTGAACGCTTCTTGCATGTCCAACCAGTTGTAGATAGATTTTTTCGGAAAGTCGTCGATCCATTGACGGGCCGTTCCCGCCAACATTAATGGGAGGTACTTGACGACGACGTTGGAGTTGCCACTAGCAATCTCCACCGCGTTGCCGTAGTCCTGCAACCATGTGGTGGCTTGGCGGTGCCGTCATAGGGCTTGATGGTCTTGTCGATCCGGAAACCTTTGGGGTAAGTTGCAGACCGTATTGCAGGTCCAAAGCAATGTGGTCCCAGGTATGGTCCTTCCCAGGCCTCGTGGATCTTATCGATCCGCGAACGTGCATCGTATGGCTCCGGGTTCTTCTTCTTGTCAACAGGGGACAGGCTGCGTGAATGACGCGGGCCCCTTCCGCCATGGTGACTGCTTGGTGGTGATGGAGGCGGGGATGGAAGTGGGTTAGCCTTCTTGCTGTTACCCTCCTGCGACTCCTCGCGCCTGTCACGGTTGCTTGTCGGACGCGGAGGGTCATGGTGCGACCTCTCCTGTGTCCTTGGTTGCGCTCTCCGTCATGACGGGTCTGCTCCGCGTTGTCACGGATGACGATGCCACACTGCTTTGGTGGGGGCATATCCGTTCGATGGTGAGCCTTGTAATCGTCGCGATGTCGGGGAGATCAGGGCGGTGGCGACGGGCGGCGAGGTCGGGCATTTTCTCCGTGGTCGGAGGATATGGGGATGGCATCCTTCCAGTTGCGCGCGTCCCTCCGTCTTCGTTCTGATGAACCCGTCTGGGACCCGACATCAAGAGGGGATATGTCCCTTGGTGGTTTGTACTGACTAGACCGTCAAAGCGCTGGATCGGACTCGAGCCTCTGAGAGGTGGCATTTTCTTGCTGCTTCACCGCGTTGGCCACTAGGTCATAGACCTGTTCCACTGCCTCGGGTGATCTATCCTGCTCCAGAAGGGTCTTGGCGACGGCGAGGTTAAGGAGTGGGGTGGGCATCACCTGCTTGCCTTCACTGTCAATGTATGGCTGGGCTTGTGTCGGCTTCGAGGGAGCCCATCCTAGGTTGCGCCATACACCAGGCTCGTTGATGACGCGAGCCGGAGCTTTCTTAGCCTTCTGCTGCTGCAGCAAAGTCTTGTACTCGGCCTCCATTGCTCTAGCCTTCTCTATAGATTTATGCGCGTTGACCAGATCTCGATCTAGCTTGGCGCCTTGCTCCGTGATGGCCTGCGCTTCCTCCAGCAGCTGCTGGCGCTTCTCATCAAGCTGGGTCACGTTACGGATATGAGAAACGGTCAATGGCTCGACGAGGAGATTGCCGTACATCACTCTATCAGCTGGAGTAACTTGGGCTGCTGCAGACGTGGATGCTGGTGGTGACAATTTTGCGGTGTTGTTGTTGCTCGGGCCTATACCGAGTTCCTGCGGCTGCTGCACTGGGTTAGGCGGAGGAGGCATGACCTTGGCGCGATCGTCGTCAGTAGCAATAAGTGGCCCTTTCCCTTTGTCCAGCGCTGTAGGCGGAGCTCGCCCAGGTTGATCTTCATCCATCGCCGTCCCAATGGTGACGAACACCCCTCGAGACGTGCCGACGTTGTTGGCTTGCTCGTCGCGCGAGTACTCCTCCTCTATCTCCTGCATAGCGGAGTCTAGCTCTTCTGGACTGAAATCTATCTCCTCTGAATCTGCACTGAAATCAGCATAGAGCGCGTCAATGAAATAGTTGGGGGGTGCCAGGACTTCCTCGATGACGGGCGGTGGAGGTGCAATGGCCTCGACGATGGCTGGAGGTGGCGGTGCTACTGCGATGATGGCGGCAGGAGGCGGTGGTGGAGGTTGCTGAATCGGAGGTTCTCCGTCCGTGAGCGCAAGTGTCATTTGGGCTGCTGCGTCAGCTTCCGCGTAGTTTTTGACGGTGCTCCCCATCTCTTCGAGGGTAAGGCGCCCTGTTGCCTGCTGCCGTCTTAAAGAATGTCGGAGGAGTGTGCCACGGTCCAATCCTTCCACGAAGTGATACAGAGCATTATCATCGGGGTAGTGGGCCAGATCGGCTCGTATACGGAGCCACCTGGCCAAGTAATCGCGGGGGTTTTCGCCTTCTCTCTGAACACAGCGTGCCAGATCGAAGATGGTGACCATGCTGACGAACTTGGATATCTGCTTTCCAGACGCACAGGCGAAGCCAGCGGATTTGCAGTGATCTTCCACCTTTATATCCTGCACAGGGCGGTTTGGGTGGGCCTTGAATTTTTCCGATCTTTGCCGACAAACTCCGAAGAGAGATCCGACATCGATCCTTCCGCGAACGTATCCTGCCCGTAGGCGGTCCGTGCGGGTCTTGATGCTTTCCGATCTTTGTCGGCAAACTCTAAAGAGAGATCCGACATCGATCCTTCTGTGAACGTATCATGCCCGTAGGCGGTCCGTGCGGGCCTTGATGCTCCTCTGACTCCCAGGGAACTAGTGCCCGAGTCGGTTTCGCCGATGAAGAGGTGGATGTCTCCGATAGGAAAGATCGAACACCACGTAGGGTTCTTCTTCGCCGGGATCCAGAACTCGTCAGGAGGGACGATCGGAACGTTTCCGGAGAAGAGAACGCGAATGATGGCCATGGTTTCGCCGATTCCCGCGAAGATCTTGGTCCTCGCCCGCTGAAGAGCCTGAAGCGCCTCTTGCCCCACGGTGGGCGCCAACTGTCGTGGTATTGCCAACAATTACGCCATGGAGGGGTCCTCATAGTGCGTGTTTAGAGACGTGGGGGAAGGCAGACGGTTGACGGGTACGAGCTAACACAGCTTACCCAGGTTCAGATCCCACGACGGTGGCGGAATCCTACTCCTGCTATAAATCACTATAAGGGCAATACGGCGAGTTATAGGGATTGGTTCGCTATGCGAGGTGTGTAGTTGTATAAGATTGTGCCCTAAAGGCTCCCATAGGCCCAACTTATATAGTCGCCAGGTCCTAGGGTTACAGGGAAAAGTCCTAGCCGGACAGGTTACAGAGTCCTACACTGTCTATCACTAGTCTTGTGTATCTTGCACTCCAAGGCTCCGGGTACGTCGGTGACTCCAACCGTAGCCTTCCTTTATCCGGCATGGGCCTCCCTTCTAGATCCATCTAACTAGGCCACCCAGCAGGCCATAGGCCATGCTACCAACTGTGGGCCACCCGGGTTAGCCGGATAAGAGACATGCTATAGGGATACCCATATAGCATATCACCAACAGCTGGCCAGGGGGGCAGACCCACCCCAGGCGCAGGGTCAGGTGGACCCGTGTCTAGCTAGGATTTGGCGACCCTGGTCGCCTCCCGGACTCGCCTCTTCGCCTATAATAAGCCCCCGATGCAGAAACTCTCGGTACCTGATCAGAAATCCACGAAACTGTCTGTAGCCGCCGCCACCATCGTCCCTAGATCGGGGGATCTGAAGTTCTTCCCGGCACCCTGCCAGAGGGGAGATCATCCCGGAGGCCTTCTCTCCGGTATGATTCGTGAGTAGTTCCACCTCGGACTATGGGTCCATGTAGTAGCTAGATGGTTGTATCTCATCCTTTATGCTTTCATGTATAGATCTTGTGAGCTCCGTTCATGATCAAGATCTAATCTATTTGTAATCATGCATGTTGTTTTTGCGGGGATCCGATGGATATTGAGATTATTATGTTGGTTTGATTAATGGTTCTATATTTATGATTCTATCATGTCTGTGTTGTTTGTGATCTCGCATTCTCTCCGTTGCTAGTGGTTATCTTGGCCAAGTAGTTGTTAGTGACTCCAAGAGGGAGTATTTATGCTCGATAGTGGGTTCATGCCTCTAGTTTCCAAGCTAAGTGACATAAATTGTAAGATCCCACCTTTATAAAGGTAAAGATCCCTGTGATTACAATGCTAGTCCCTGCATCAATGCTAGCATCCACAGTTTAAGATGAAGTACACAGAAACAGAGGTCATTATTACATATCATTCCAGAGACAACATAGTCTTTTACAACTCCATGGACGCAGGCCTAATACAAGAGTTCAAATATAACAATATAAATAAGTCTTCATCTTCATGTGCCACAGGCAAGCATCATGTTGAGTGTAGACTCATAAGCCCTAATCATCATCAGACTAACCTGCAACATCACAAGTTACAGCCACAGTGGGTCAATACATTGGAATAGTATTGGCAAGTGATACCTTAGTAGAATATTAGCATCTAGATACAACATGAATTTGGCTAAGTGTAGCTTAGGCTTGCTTTGATCAAAATAGGTTTTACCTATCAGTTGAAAACACTAAGTTTTTCTTTGACAAAACTTTCCCAAGGAACCACCAATAGAAATTGGTGAACCTTCACCCTTGTTCAACCACAAGTTTTAACTTAGAAAATTGGGATGAGGAGATTCTTGATAGCTTCCATGTCTTTATGCTCAAGTTGTCCAATACCAGGTACATGGCTAAGTACTTAAATTCTTCCATCTGCAGAGGTTGTGCACTTTCCCCACAAGACTTGCTTTTCACCAAGACAGGACCTTTCAGAAGCTTTCCCTTAGACCAAATGGACGCGTTCCAACCTATCATACCACTACCACCAACTGTCCAAATGGCTAAGTTATTGCAACCTATATGATCCAGGCAGAGCCCATAATGCCATGTGGCTGCACTAGAAGCTTCTTAACATTTGGCATCTCAAATCCCTTTGTTCCTGGGTGGCTTTCCACACGTGAGATACACAAGGTAAACCATGGAAATGGGCCTTGTGTAACCACTCAACACAAACCATTCTTTCCATTCCACCCAGGTGTTTCATTCACTTAGTTGTTTTATTAAGCAAAAACACAAGTCAATGACTTAGAAATATTTCACATAGCATGAATATATAATCCACCCTTTCTTGCTACTAGCTAGGCTAAGCATGGCAACAGTAAGCATCTTAACTTAGAGAAAATTCTAACAATTCTACAACTACGAGGATTTCCCAAGCATAGCATATAGATACTTATCAAAATATTCATGCAATGTCCTATACAAAATATTTCTAATGCATAGGTGAAAATATAGGGATAAAAACATGAAGCACCACTTTCCTTGGTAGTTTGGGTAGTAGCAACAATCTTCACAACCACAATCACTATTAGCACCAAAATCTACACATAAAATAATGGCACCAAATTCACATATCAAAAATATACAAGCAAAAAATATATGAATGCATGCAAATGTCATGTGATGATTTTTTTCTACACCAAACAAGATAAGTGCACAGTACTAAAACATAAACAAGGCCAAGACACACTAAACAAACTTTATTTGATCTTTAAATCATTTTTCAAATCATTTCTATACTCAAAATAAAGCTACAAATGTCTCTGCAAAAATAACCAATTTTTCAGAAGCAAAACATTAAACACATTGCATAAACAGATATAATTGTTTCTCCTGATTCCAATGATATAAAATTTACAAATTTTGAACGTGTGGACCAAAAGTTATGAATTTTACAAGTTTGAATCACTAATAGAGCTAATTCAGATTTTAAAACAAAGAACTGGCCACGCGGCAGCGTCTGATTGGCCGATACCGTTTCGCACCGGATCACACTCGCGGGCCGTTAGATCTAACTTACTACGCACGGCTCAGATCAACACATACCGCTTCGCTACAGATCTAATCCTAAGCGCTGGATCTATATCCTATGTTACTAAGCGTGCGACCATGGATGGGCGGCGCTGGCGACGGTGGCGCGGCGGCGGCGCTCTGTCAGTGATGCTCCGGTGGCTACAGAGGGGCTGGGGTGAACGGAGGGGCTTACCGAACTCGCAAGGTCTCGAGGAAGCTCAACGTGACAGTAGCTTGTCGAGGGGCGCACAGACACAGCGGCGGGACCTCGTCGGAGTTGCTGGCGGCATCAGGTGTTTGCGGATGGAGTTGTTGCCGATGATGTGGACCGCCCTAGGACGAACCAGTGGTGTCAGAGGATGCACAAGGTTGTGGCGAACAGGACAGGTTGAAAGAGGAAGCAAGGGGCGCTCGGAGGTTACCGATATTCCTCGTCGGAGTTGAGCGGCGGCTTTGTTGTTTGCAGAGATGGACGGAGGCGACGAACTGGGTCACGAGAAGGCAAAATAAAAGCATCAGGAGATGCGCCAGAACATGCTGGTCACGCTTGTTTGAAGCAGAGGCAAAGGGGCGGCCGCGTCTCACCGGAATCAGTCGCCGGAGCTGGTTCTGTCTGCGGCGATGCAACACAAAATTGAGGCAGCCTGGTGGCGGAGCGAGCGAGTGGTGTGAGGGGAATGGTGCAGAGAGAGGAGGGGATTAAGTAGCCAGAGTAGGGGCGGAGATTACGCACGCATTTATCGCCATTTAAGCAAATTGAAATCGCGGCACTGAAGGGAGGAAGAAACGGCGAAGGCTTGGTCGTGGGCGGGATTTGGGGACGACGAGCTGACCTGGCGCTGGGTCCACTTGACAGCGAGGGAGGGTGCGTGCTGCTGCGGTGAGAAACAGAGGGGGAGAGGGGAACCCGGGTGGGCTGTTTTGGTTACTGGGCTGAAAAGGTATCGCCGGCCCAATTCCGTTATCCTTATTATTTTTCTTTTTCTAAATTGATTTTCAGGAAACAATTTCAAATGATTTCAAATGTTTTTGATTTCAAACTTGTTCTGGATTTTTAATAAAATGAAACCTGCACATTATTGAGTATAAAACCATGTTGTCTCACCAGACTTGCTTGGTTTCTTTGGAGTTTTAAAATTAAAACAATGCCTTGACACAAGATGTATTAAGATATGAAAATGGTTTTAAAACCATATCTCGTTTTGAAAGTTTTGTCCAAGCTTTGGAACTAAACCAAACCAACACTTGAACAAACAATCTTGTTTTGAAACAAATAATCTCTCATTAGAGTGTAGCATTGAATCAATGCCTGATTACATAAAATAATAAGCACCCAAAATGCTTCTGTTTTTGTAATGACTTTGGAAATGATCCTAAAATGATCATGAATGCATGGATGATATGCAAAGCTTTGAAATCATGATTTTAGGGATGTTACAAATCTAACCCCCTTAAGGTGAATCTCACCCTCGAGATTCGGATTGGCTAGCAAATAGGTGAGGGTGGTCTTTCCGAAGATCATCTTCTCTTTCCCATGTTGCTTCTTCTTCGGAATGATGGTTCCATTAAACTTTGCAGAATTTGATAGTCTTAGTCCGAGTAACTCTTTCTACAGTCTCAAGAATCTTGATGGGTTTTTCCTCATAAGTGATATCACTTTCCAATTGGACCTCCTCCAAGGGTATAGTATCCTTCAAAGAAGTCTCTTCCATCTCTGGATGGCATTTCTTTAACTAACTCACGTGAAACACATTGTGAACTGCAGACAATGATTCTGGCAATTCAATCTCATAAGCTACTTCTCCTTTACGACTCGGAATCTTGAATGGTCCAACATATCTTGGGGCCAATTTTCCTTTGACTCCAAATCTCTTCACTCCACAAAGTCGTGACACTCTAATATAAGCTCTATCACCCACTTCATAGGTGACTTCTCTAGGCGTAGGATCTGCGTAGCTCTTCTGTCAGAACTGTGCTATCTTCAATCTGTCCTTTACAAGCTTGACTTTCTCTTCAGCCTCTTTGATTAGTTCTGGTCCGAACAAGTTTCTTTCTCCCACACCATTCCATAGCAATGGGGTGGTACACTTTCTTCCATAGAGAAACTCAAACTGTGCCATCTCAATACTGGCTTGATAGCTGTTATTGTAAGAGAATTCTGCGTCAGGCATACTTTTATCCCAACTGGCTCCATAGTCTAGGGAACATGCCCTTAACATATCTTCCAGAATCTGATTGGTTCTTTCTGTCTGTCCATCAGTCTAAGGATGAAAAGCAGTGCTGAATTCCAATCTCGTTCCCAATGACTCATGTAGTTGCCTCCAAAAATGAGAAGTGAATTGAGTTTCCCTATCAGACACAGTACTCTTGGGTACTCCATGTAGGCATACAATCCTATTCATATAAATCTTGGCTAACTTAGCACTTGTATAGGTTGTCTTCACGGGTATGAAATGAGCCACTTTAGTTAGGCGATCCACTACTACCCAAATAGAATCATATCCTGACCTGGTCCTTGGCAATCCAGTTATGAAATCCATGCCAATCTTGTCCCACTTCCAATCAGGAATAGGTAGAGGTTGTAGCAATCGTGCTGGTTTCTGATGTTCCGCTTTCACCCTACTACATACATCACACAAAGCAATATGTTCAGCGATGTCCTTCTTGAGGTTATTCCACCAAAATCTTTCTTTCATATCCATGTACATTTTGGTGTTACCCGGATGAATGGAATATGGTGAGTTGTGTGCTTCCTGTAAAATCAGTTTCCGAAGCTCCGGATCTTGCGGAACGCAGATACGTTTTCCATACCATAAAGTACCTTGTTCGTCTTCATGGAATCCTTTGGCTTTTCCTTTGCCAATCTTTTCCTTAATCTCTTCAATTTCCTTGTCTGTCTTTTGGGCTTCTTTGATTTTGTCCAACAAAGTGGGTTGAACATCCAATGACATGAGATGTCCTTCAGGCACAATCTCCAATCTGAGATATCTAAATTGGGCACACAGATCATCTGGCAACTCTCCCTTAGTAAGGCCATTCACAAATACCTTACGGCTTAGAGCATCCGCTACAACGTTTGCTTTACTGGGCTGGTATTGCAAACTCAAGTCATAGTCCTTGATGAGTTCTAGCCATCTTCTTTGTCTCATGTTAATTTCCTTCTGGGTGAAGATATACTTCAAACTTTTGTGATCTGTGAACACTTCACATTGCTTTCCCGAAAGATAACGTCTCTATGTTTTGAGTGCATGGACAACAGAGGCTAACTCTAAATCATGAGTAGGGTAATTTACCTCATGAGTTTTGAGTTGTCTCGAGGCATAAGCCACAACTTTCCCTTCTTGCATTAGAACTGCACCTAATCCATGATGAGATGCCTCACAATACACTTGGAAATCCTTCTCCAAATCTGGCAGACACAAGACTGGTGCTGTCACTAGCCTCTTCTTTAATTCTTGGAAACTAAGTTCACATCCTTCAGACCAAGCAAATTTCTTGTCTTTCTTTAGTAACTCCGTCATTGGCTTAGCTACTTTGGAGAAATTTTCAATGAATCTTCTGTAGTATCCTGCCAAGCCAAGGAAACTACGAACCTCTTTTACCGACTTAGGAGACTCCCATTCAGTTACAGCTAACACTTTTGCGGGATCAACTGCTACACCATCTACTAACACAACGTGTCCAAGAAATCCAACTTCATTTAACCAGAATTCACACTTGTTGAATTTGGCATACAGCTTATGTTCTCTAAGCTTCTCAAGTATCAAACGTAAATGTCCTTCATGTTCTTCTTTGCTCTTGGATGTGGCATCCCGCAAAACCACTCCTAGAAAATCGCGTTGTTTTTGTGCATTGCATCATCATGACCGCATGCTCATGTCATCATGCCGCCTTGCATTTGAGCATCGTCATCATCTTGCATTTGCTTGCATAAAACTATTTTCGTAAAAACCTATTTTTGTTTTCTAAACGCCCCGTCTTTGTTCAAACGCAAAACCCGGGTCTCCGGATTATTTTGTTTTGTCTGCCAACGATTTGCAAAAGCCCCATTTGAAATAAATAAATTGTTTAATTATTTTTAGGGGGCAGCCGCACCGGGCCGATCCGACCCAGTCGGCCACCCCCAGTTCAAAACGGTCCACCTAAAACCTAGACCCTTTTCTACCTAGTTCTAATCTACCCAGCCCCCTCCACATCATCCCCACCAATCCCCTCCCTCCACCTCACCGTTCCCTCCACCTCATCCTCAGCTCAGCCACCTCACCAATCCACCAGCCCCCACCACACTCCCTGGTCCCACCCTGCTGGCCCACCTGTGCGGGCCACTCCCCTGGTCAAACCCACCAGCACACACACGCCACCAACCTGATCCTGGCCCACTCCCCAACCCTCTCTCTCTCTGCCACCCGGTCCCACCGACCTAGCCGGCCCCACCTGCCCACGCCACCTCCCTGGGCCCGGCCCCACCCCGCAGCCACTCCCTCACCTCCCTCCCTCTCCCCTGACCACACCACCGAAACCACCACACACGCACACCACGCACGCGATCAACCCCAGCCCACCCGCTGGCCCCACTCCCTCTCTCCAACCGACACCCTGGCCCCACCCCAAACGCACTCGCCGACCCACCGATCCCCACCTCCTGGCCCCACACCGAACCACCATCTCCACCCTCTGTCCACCCCCCACTCTCCTCTCCCCACGCGCCTGCCCATCCTCCTCATCACCGGCGACCCTCCTCTGCGTCACCGGCCCTGCCACCGCGCCCGGAGCTCGACACCTCCGCCGCCGGCCTCTTCCTCCTCGCCTATCTGCATCTCCGCCGCCTGGCCCGGTGACCCCGCCCCCTTCTTCCTCCCCTCCGGCCGCCGCCCTCTGCTCCACCCCGCGCCCCCCGCCTGCCGATCCCCGCCGCGGCCGCTCCTCTCCCCACGAATCCACCTCCCTCTCGCCTCGTCCCCTTTCCATCTCGCTCCATCCCTCGTTGCAGGCCCTGCCGCCGGCCGCTGGCCGCTCGAGCCTGCGTGCCTCCTCCAGGCGCCACCGCTAGCGTCGGCAGCCGCGCCTCCCCGTCGTTCCTCTGCGTCCGTCCGCCGCCCGCAGAGCTCGGCCCGGTCGCGTCCCCGTCGGTCGCCGCCCACCTCTTTCCCGGCCGCGCGCTGCACCCTGGGTGCCCTGCCTGTCTCCTCCTCGCCGTCTGCCAGCCCCGGCCCTCCCGCTTGTCGCCAGCGCGCCGCCCCTCTTCGTTGTGCATCCACCAGCGCCGCCCTCCACCGCTGCGAGCGCCGCCGCCCCACCTCCACTTTTCCCTCCGGCTGCATCGCGTGCCTCTGCCGCGGCCCTGTGTGCTTGCGTTGTCCAACCGAATTCGACCTCCTCTGCTGCTTCTGCCCCGCTTGTTGTTCATATTTTCCTGGCCATACGTTTTGTTATGTGTCCATCTGGCCAAGTTCAGATGATGGACGCATGTGTGGTCATGTGTCGTGGAAAACTTGGCGAGACAGTGTAGAGGGGATGCCCGTGTGAGATTGTTGGAGGCCACCCGGATGACCCCGACGAGAATCGTCCCCATGCCGAGATCTTCCGAAGATGTTTCGACAAAAGTCCGATGCGACAAGATCTTCCGTTGACAAGGCCACCGACAAGATCTTCGACATGCGTCGCCATACTCGAAGGCCACTACGCGGACCCGACGACCACACATGCGACAAGACCTTCGTCCCGGATGCGAAGACGAGAACCCGAACGCCAAGATCGCCGATGCGAATACGCCAAGTTCGTCTACCCCGTACACCGTGCGACAAGATCTACTTCACGGATCCGAAGACCCCGGAACCCGATCCACTCAAGTTCGCCATCGACGACAAGATCGGCACCGACCAGGGCGAGTCCGATGCGCCCCCGACGCCGAACCAAGTCCTTTCCTTCCGGAACGCCAAGCTCTACCTCTTGTATCCGACCTTCGAAGACCGATCCCGTCGAACCCTGAACCTTGAGACCAACCCCGGACCCCTCGGACCCCAAGATCGCCAAACCTCCATGTGTGACCCTTAACCGAGAACCCTATTTTATAAATTGTCAACTATATAAATTGATGCATATTAAATTGCCATGCTGCATACATATTATCATGTGGTTTGGGGGCCGTATGCCGATTCATCTCATAATTAAATATGGGGCCCATATGCGGGCAAATCTAGTCTTATATTGGCCTCATTTAAATTTGTGTAGCGAACCGGTAACTTATCTTGCCCTGTTATTACAACATTTAAATTTTGGGGTAGTTAAACAACTTGAACCGTTTAATTAATGTCGGGACCCCGGTTCCGCTTAATATGATCTAAGTGCATCGCATGCCTGCCATATCATACATCATACATGCATCATGCCTGATCTTTTGCCGTAGTATTAAATAGTGCATCCGGTGTTTATTCTAGTGTTTTGCTTCTTCGCGGATAAGGCCGTTGAGTTGATGCGAGTGTCGAGCCGATCTTCGGTTGAATCTTCGGCAATGTTTTTAGGCGAGCACCTCCCCCTTTCTACCTATCTTACTTTTATAGTATTTCTTTCCCTCCTGTTGATCTATTGCTAGCTGTGTTGCGTTGCTCTAGTTTTCGTACCCGTGATATCCCTTGTAGCCTTATATTGCCTTGGACACCCCCTATTACCTGTTGTTTGGTAGCTAGTTGGACCTGCGCGTTGTAGTCGCTTGCTCAAGTGCTGTTGCGTGTCGTCAAGTACCACAGTTGTTGGAGTATTGCCGTGTGTTTATTGTTGGAGATGATCAAGACTTTAATTACTGTTTAACAACTAAAATTGAAGTAGGTAAGCAGAGGCACAGGTGGGCAATAGATGTTATTTGGTTGTTAACCGTCCACTTGTGTCCCGTAGGACCCCGAGTACTTGATACATGTTCCTTGAATACTCACGCTATCCACATCCGGGAGGATTATGGGACCCCCCTGAGCCAGAGCTTGATTCATTCTTATTTCTTGGGGCCACAAACTAGTTTGAGGTTTTATTTACTATCCTGTACTTATGCCATGCTTTACTGCTTTATTTACGATTGTGCGAGGAGCACCTGTACTGTTTAGGATTGTGACCCGTTTACGCGGTATCGACAAGCCCAGTTTTGGGTTCCCAGTCGTTTACAGCCGGCCCCACAAACCTTGAGTCCGTCTCGGAGTCAGCTAGCTTCGTTGCGGGTGTACTCAACGGGGTGGCCCCCGGAAATATTTCTGAATCTGGTGATTGCTTTGTCGTGAAGGCCTCGTTAGGTTTTGATTTGGTTTTACCGAGGTTGATCGAGTGTGTGTTGCTATTTGTGCACCCCTGCAGGGTAAAACTTTCTGAAAGCCGTGTCCGCGGTTATGGACGACTTGGAGCACAGTATCTCGATCATAGACAACTATAACTAAAGTAGTGCTATAAATTTGACTTTATAATGACTAGTAATCAGCTTCACTATAATGGAATGGCTAAATAAAACTGCCAACAATTGCTTGTTTGGGTTGTCTCTTGCGACCATTGTATCTGACTAGTAAGTATTGCAACTATAACGGAATGGCTAAATAAAAGTATCAACAACTTTTGGGTTTGGGATATCTCATGCTTATTATATCTGACTAGTAAGTGTCGCAACTACAACGGAATGGTTAACTAAGACTGCCCACTGCTTATTTTGCCAGGATGACTATCTATATCTGACTAGTAATTGCTGCAACGATAACTGAATAAATAAAACTGCCAACGGTGTGAGTTCCTCGGTTGACTTCCTCGTTTGGTCTCGAGGGGGAAATACCAGGATGGGTTTGTTTGATGTTAGAATCAGGTTGGATCCGAATAGGTCTTTCTTATCCCGCTCTGATGGCCGACAGCTATATCGAGTCTTATAGGTTGTTTAGTGCATGCTGCCGCTTCAGTCCACCATACCTATGTAGGCGAGGACCGCCGAATTATAGCCTCGCCGTGTACTGGCCTCAGTACTGACGCTCCTCTTTTTCCTTTGCCCTTTGCCGGCACCCCTTTTGTTTTAGCAGGTTTCGACGTCGTTAGCAGGTTACCCTTCCGGCTTGGCCTGGGCAGGGTTATGGACGCCATTGGTTATTCTTCAGGGCTCTTAGCCCCATTTGCATCTTGTCCGTAGTTGGAAGCTCTATCGTTTTCAAGGTGATTTGGATCTTTGTTCTGTATATCTGTATTCTTGACTCATGGAGTCGTGTTGTATATATATCTGTTCTGTGGGTCCCATCGAGGACTGTTGTGTAATGTTATTACTTTGTTTTCCACCCGCACGAAAGTGCCTGGTGGGCACCTTTGAATCGTTTCTATGCGGGTTTGGCGGGAAGCGCTAAAACTTGCATAGGGTCGATTCTGAGGGTGTTACAGAGTGGTATCAGAGCTCAGCAGTTGCGATACACCACAAGTCCAGCCTGTAGGATAACCTAGCTAACGGCCGAAGTAGAGTGTCAAAACTATTTTTGAAAATCGGTTGGATAGTTCTGATTAGGTCTGATTTTACTCCTTACCCTCTGCTGCTCTCCTCTCACCTCTGCGTGTTTTGAATCCGCTCTCTTCTCTCTCTTCGAGTCCAGGATTTCTCGTGGTTGGGTTCCGTCGTACCTTCAGGGTTTCGCTTCCTCCTTTGATAACGGTGTCCTACCATCCGGTGTTCATGCTGTCTGAGGAATCCGTCTACTGTGGTACCATTCTTTGTTCCTTGTTTGTGCCTTCCGGTGTTTTCCGACGCGACGACATCATCTACGCCAGATCCGATGCAGAGTCTGCATCACTCCTTTGTTTCCGAACCTCGCTTGTCGAGATCTACAATCTGAATTCCGAGAGTTGGTTTCATAATCCGCGTATTCGTGTGCAGAGTAATGATTTGGGTGCGCGATGGACTGATCACCATCCGACTACTCTTATCATTCGCTCTTGTACATCGAATCAGTGGATCCAGCAATTTTACTCCGTCCACGGAAGCTAGAGGTGGCTTTATTTGTTGATACCTCTACCTTCGACCTTTGTCTATCCGGAGTGTTCTCTCGACGAACAGGAGCATCAACCCTTGTTAGTGGTGTCGCCAGGATCTACAAGAAGCGAGAAGATTCAGATCGCCGACTTTCTTCCCGGTACCATGAGGCGGATCTCGAGGGCAAGATCCATTGTTAGTGGTGTCGAATTGTGGCATCCCGCAAAACCACTCCTAGAAAATCGCGTTGTTTTTGTGCATTGCATCATCATGACCGCATGCTCATGTCATCATGCCGCCTTGCATTTTAGCATCGTCATCATCTTGCATTTGCTTGCATAAAACTATTTTCGGAAAAACCTATTTCTGTTTTCTAAACGCCCCGTCTTTGTTCAAACACAAAACCCGGGTCTCCGGATTATTTTGTTTTGTCTGCCAACGATTTGCAAAAGCCCCGTTTGAAATAAATAAATTGTTTAATTATTTTTTGGGGGCAGCCGCACCGGGCCGATCCGACCCAGTCGGCCACCCCCAGTTCAAAACGGTCCACCTAAAACCTAGACCCTTTTCTACCTAGTCCTAATCTACCCAGCCCCCTCCACATCATCCCCACCAATCCCCTCCCTCCACCTCACCGTTCCCTCCACCTCATCCTCAGCTCAGCCACCTCACCAATCCACCAGCCCCCACCACACTCCCTGGTCCCACCCTGCTGGCCCACCTGTGCGGGCCACTCCCCTGGTCAAACCCACCAGCACACACACGCCACCAACCTGATCCTGGCCCACTCCCCAACCCTCTCTCTCTCTGCCACCCGGTCCCACCGACCCAGCCGGCCCCACCTGCCCACGCCACCTCCCTGGGCCCGGCCCCACCCTGCAGCCACTCCCTCACCTCCCTCCCTCTCCCCTGACCACACCACCGAAACCACCACACACGCACACCACGCACGCGGTCAACCCCAGCCCACCCGCTGGCCCCACTCCCTCTCTCCAACCGACACCCTGGCCCCACCCCCAAACGCACTCGCCGACCCACCGATCCCCACCTCCTGGCCCCACACCGAACCACCATCTCCACCCTTTGTCCACCCCCCCCCACTCTCCTCTCCCCACGCGCCTGCCCATCCTCCTCATCACCGGTGACCCTCCTCTGCGTCACCGGCCCCGCCGCCGCGCCCGGAGCTCGCCACCTCCGCCGCCGGCCTCTTCCTCCTCGCCTCTCTGCATCTCCGCCGCCTGGCCCGGCGACCCCGCCCCCTTCTTCCTCCCCTCCGGCCGCCGCCCTCTGCTCCACCACGCGCCTCCCGCCTGCCGATCCCCGCCGCGGCCGCTCCTCTCCCCACGAATCCACCTCCCTCTCGCCTCGTCCCCTTTCCATCTCGCTCCATCCCTCGTTGCAGGCCCCGCCGCCGGACGCTGGCCGCTCGAGCCTGCGTGCCTCCTCCAGGCGCAACCGCTAGGGTCGGCAGCCGCGCCTCCCCGTCGTTCCTCTGTTCGCCGCCCGCAGAGCTTGGCCCGGTCGCGTCCCCGTCGGTCGCCGCCCACCTCTTTCCCGGCCGCACGCTGCACCCTGGGTGACCTGCCTGTCTCCTCCTCGCCGTCTGCCGGCCCCGGCCCTCCCGCTTGTCGCCAGCGCGCCGCCCCTCTTCGTTGTGCATCCACCAGCGCCGCCCTCCACCGCTGCGAGCGCCGCCGCCCCACCTCCACTTGTCCCTCCGGCTGCATCGCGTGCCTCTGCCGCGGCCCTATGTGCTTGCGTTGTCCAACCGAAGTCGACCTCCTCTGCTGCTTCTGCCCCGCTTGTTGTTGATCTTTTCCTGCCCATACGTTTTGTTATGTGTCCATCTGGCCAAATTCAGATGATGGACTCATGTGTGGTCATGTGTCGTGGAAAACTTGGCGAGATAGTGTAGAGGGGATGCCCGTGTGAGATTGTTGGAGGCCACCCGGATGATCCCGACGAGAATCGTCCCCATGCCGAGATCTTCCGAAGATGTTTCGACAAAAGTCCGATGCGACAAGATCTTCTGTTGACAAGGCCACCGACAAGATCTTCGACATGCGTCGCCATACTCGAAGGCCACTACGCGGACCCGGCGTTCACACATGCGACAAGACCTTCGTCCCGGATGAGAAGACGAGAACCCGAATGCCAAGATCGCCGATGCGAATACGCCAAGTTCGTCTACCCCGTACACCGTGCGACAAGATCTACTTCACGGATCCGAAGACCCCGGAACCCGATCCACTCAAGTTCGCCATCGACGACAAGATCGGCACCGACCAGGGCGAGTCCGATGCGCCCCCGACGCCGAACCAAGTCCTTTCCTTCCGGAACGCCAAGCTCTACCTCTTGTATCCGACCTTCGAAGACCGATCCCGTCGAACCCTGAACCTTGAGACCAACCCCGGACCCCTCGGACCCCAAGATCGCCAAACCTCCATGTGTGACCCTTAACCGAGAACCCTATTTTATAAATTGTCAACTATATAAATTGATGCATATTAAATTGCCATGCTGCACACATATTATCATGTGGTTTGGGGGCCGTATGCCGATTCATCTCATAATTAAATATGGGGCCCATATGCGGGCAAATCTAGTCTTATATTGGCCTCATTTAAATTTGTGTAGCGAACCGGTAACTTATCTTGTCCTATTATTACAACATTTAAATTGTGGGGTAGTTAAACAACTTGAACCGTTTAATTAATGTCGGGACCCCGGTTCCGCTTAATATGATCTAAGTGCATCGCATGCCTGCCATATCATACATCATACATGCATCATGCCCGATCTTTTGCCGTAGTATTAAATAGTGCATCCGGTGTTTATTCTAGTGTTTTGCTTCTTCGCGGATAAGGCCGTTGATTTGATGCGAGTGTCGAGCCAATCTTCGGTTGAATCTTCGGCAATGTTTTCAGGCGAGCACCTCCCCCTTTCTACCTATCTTACTTTTATAGTATTTCTTTCCCTCCTATTGATCTATTGCTACCTGTGTTGCGTTGCTCTAGTTTTCGTACCCGTGATATCCCTTGTAGCCTTATATTGCCTTGGACACCCCCTATTACCTGTTGTTTGGTAGCTAGTTGGACCTGCGCGTCGTAGTCGCTTGCTCAAGTGTTGTTGCGTGTCGTCAAGTACCACAGTTGTTGGAGTATTGTCGTGTGTTTATTGTTGGAGATGATCAAGACTTTAATTACTGTTTAACAACTAAAATTGAAGTAGGTAAGCAGAGGCACAGGTGGGCAATAGATGTTATTTGGTTGTTAACCGTCCACTTGTGTCCCGTAGGACCCCGAGTACTTGATACATGTTCCTTGAATACTCACGCTATCCACATCCGGGAGGATTATGGGACCCCCCTGAGCCAGAGCTTGATTCATTCTTATTTCTTGGGGCCACAAACTAGTTTGAGGTTTTATTTACTATCCTGTACTTATGCCATGCTTTACTGCTTTATTTACGATTATGCGAGGAGCACCTATACTGTTTAGGATTGTGACCCGTTTACGCGGTATCGACAAGCCCAGTTTTGGGTTCCCAGTCGTTTACAGCCGGCCCCACAAACCTTGAGTCTGTCTCGGAGTCAGCTAGCTTCGTTGCGGGTGTACTCAACGGGGTGGCCCCCGGAAATATTTCTGAATCTGGTGATTGCTTTGTCGTGAAGGCCTCGTTGGGTTTTGATTTGGTTTTTCCGAGGTTGATCGAGTGTGTGTTGCTATTTGTGCACCCCTCCAGGGTAAAACTTTCTGAAAGCCGTGTTCGCGGTTATGGACGACTTGGAGCACAGTATCTCGATCATAGACAACTATAACTAAAGTAGTGCTATAAATTTGACTTTATAATGACTAGTAATCAGCTTCACTATAATGGAATGGCTAAATAAAACTGCCAACAATTGCTTGTTTGGGTTGTCTCTTGCGACCATTGTATCTGACTAGTAAGTATTGCAACTATAACGGAATGGCTAAATAAAAGTATCAACAACTGTTGGGTTTGGGATATCTCATGCTTATTATATCTGACTAGTAAGTGTCGCAACTACAACGGAATGGTTAACTAAAACTGCCCACTGCTTATTTTACCAGGATGACTATCTATATCTGACTAGTAATTGCTGCAACGATAACTGAATAAATAAAACTGCCAACGGTGTGAGTTCCTCGGTTGACTTCCTCATTTGGTCTCGAGGGGGAAATAGCAGGATGGGTTTGTTTGATGTTAGAATCAGGTTGGATCCGAATAGGTCTTTCTTATCCCTCTCTGATGGCCGACAGCTATATCGAGTCTCTATAGGTTGTTTAGTGCATGCTGCCGCTTCAGTCCACCATACCTATGTAGGCGAGGACCGCCGTATTCTAGCCTCGCCGTGTACTGGCCTCAGTACTGACGCTCTTCTTTTTTCCTTTGCCCTTTGCCGGCACCCCTTTTGTTTTAGCAAGTTTCGACGTCGTTAGCAGGTTACCCTTCCGGCTTGGCCTGGGCAGGGTTATGGACGCCATTGGTTATTCTTCAGGGCTCTTAGCCCCATTTGCATCTTGTCCGTACCTGGACGCTCTATCGTTTTCAAGGTGATTTGGATCTTTGTTCTGTATATCTGTATTCTTGACTCATGGTGTCGTGTTGTATATATATCTGTTCTATGGGTCCCATCGAGGACTGTTGTGTAATGTTATTACTTCGTTTTCCACCCGCACGAAAGTGCCTGGTGGGCACCTTTGAATCGTTTCTATGCGGGTTTGGCGGGAAGCGCTAAAACTTGCATAGGGTCGATTCTGAGGGTGTTACATTGGAGTAGATCAAAATGTCATCAATGAAAACGACAAAAAACTTGTCAAGGAACTCCATGAACACCTTGTTCATCATATTCATGAAGTAAGCTGGTGCATTGGTCAAACCAAATGGCATCACGGTGTACTCATACAATCCATACCTAGTGGTGAAAGTTGTCTTAGGTATGTCTTGTTCTCATATCTTGAGCTGGAAATAACCTGACCGGAGATCAATCTTTGAGAACACACAGGCTCCTTCTAATTGATCAAACAAGTCATTGATTCTAGGCAAAGGGTATTTGTTCTTGATAGTCACCTCATTGAGTGAACGATAATCTATGCATAACCTTTGACTTCTATCTTTCTTTTCCACAAACAAAACTGGTGCTCCCCAAGATGAAGAACTTGGTTGAATAAATCCTTTCTGCAACTGTTCTCCAAGTTGTTTCTCGAGTTCTTTCAACTCATCAACTGACATCTTGTAAGGTTTCTTTGCTATTGGTCCTGATCCTGGTGGCAAATCAATCAGAAATTCCACATCTCTATCTGGTGGCATTCCCGACAATTCTGCCGGAAACACATCCAGATATTCACTCACAATTGGCACACTGTCTATGCTAACCCCCTTAAGAGAATTTAGCTTACTCCCTTTTGATTCAAAGTTAGTCTTGAATCTTATCCTTTTATTTTCTGGGGTTGTGAGTGTGACAGTATGGTTGGCACAATCTAGCACTCCCTTGTGCTTGGTCATCTAGTCCATTCCCAAAATGTTGTCCAATCCTTGGGAATTTAGGATTATCAGATTAGCGGGAAACTTATACTTCCCAAACTCTATGACTAGATCGTGACATCCTGAATTCACTATCATTTCTCCGCCAGGAGAACTTACTTTTATAGGACACCCAATAGTTTCTACTGGAAGTTCATTTCTTTCAACAAATGCTCTTGATATGAATGAATGCGATGCGCCAGTATCAAAGAGAACAAGTGCTGGAACAGAATTGATTTTGAACTTACCAGCAATAGCATCAGGTTCCTCATAGATCTCTTCCACATTGATGTGGTTCACGTGTCCTTTCTAGAAAGGGTTGGGTTTGTTGGATCCTTCAACTTTCTTTTCGGGGCACTCATTTGCATAATGCCCCATCTTCTTGCACTTGAAGCATTCAACCTGACTGAGATCCTTCTTGATAGGCTGGCTTCCACTACCACTTCCACTTCCATTGTGGTGGCTCTTGTATCCACCCTTGTGATTCTTGTACTTGTTATTGTCATGGCTACAATGATGCTTGTTGTCATGATGATGGTTGTGGTTGTGGTGGCTGTTGTACTTTCCATGCTTGTGGGATCCAGAATTCCCACCATCATCATAATGGGAACGCTTGTGAGACGATCCCGAGCTGTGCTTATCAGAATTGTGTTTCCTCTTCCTGCTTTCAACCTGTTTCATCTTGCTCTCCAAGATGGCAGCCTTGTCACAAAGGGATTGGTAGGTGGGGACATAGGCCACAGATAACTGCAGATTCAGTTCATCATTCAGTCCTTCGAGGAACTTCTCTTTCCTCTTGGCATCAGTATCAACTTCATCCGGTGCATAACGCGCCAGATTGTTGAAATCCTCAATATATTCAGCCACGCTGCGGTGGCGCTGCTTCAGATTGTGAAATTGCTTCTTCTTCAAGCTCATCACTCCGGATGAGATGTGAGCTGTACGAAAACCATCTTCAAAGATAGCCCATGTCACATCCTCAATGGTAGTGGTGATCTGGAAGTTATCCCACCAAGTAGCTACTGGTCCTTCCAACAAGTGTGCTGCAAATCTGACTTTCTCCTCGTCGGTGCAGCCGACAGTTACCAAATCCTTGTTCACTGAGTGTAGCCAATCATTGGCCACCATGGGATCAGTAGTTCCTGAGAACTTTGTAGGCCTCAGTCTTAGGAATCTGGTGAGCATGTCAAAACCTGGTGGATTGTTCTGACTGTTGTTGTTGTTGTTATTCTGATTCTGCATAAAGGTGGTCATCATCTGCATCAGCTGTGCCTATGCTTTCATCAGCTACTGCATCTCGGGGGTGACATTGTTGTTGTTCGGGTTGGGGTTGGCACGTCGGGGAGGCATCTGTGGTTTTCAATAAGGATAAGAATGAGATACCCATAGATGATTAACATGCACAATACATCACATAGACAATCACCAAACAAGCATAAAAATAACAAAAAGTTCAACAACATAGACAACAAGTTTTGAAAATAAAAACACACCAATAGCAAGCCATCCACATGTTGGATGGTCATTGCGACTCAATAATCATAAGCATGGTAAATGATAAATAAATGAGTAGTCATCACTACTCCTCTACATCAACCTCCTCATCAACAAGTGTAAGACCTGCATTCTCCATAGCGGTCTTGTATTCCTCGACATTGGTAATCAAGGCCTCTACCTTGGCTTTGAGAGCCCTCTTCTGTGAACGAAGTCTCTCAATCACACCCTGCTGATGCTCGAGCTCGAAGTCCTTGGCCTCTAGTTCTGCAGTCATCTCTCGAATCCTCTTGTTCCTGTCTTGGACTCTTTTCTCTTGACTCTTGAACTTCCTATCCTAACTCTCAAACTTGGCCTCCATTTCCTTTACTATCTATTCTTGCTCTTCGAAGAGCTTGTCCTTCTCACGAAGCTGCACCTGGAGCTCGTCATTTCTAAGCATGACGTTGGTCCTATCAGTATCTAGGTGCCTAAGAAGAACCTCTAAGTCCTGAAGGTACAGACGAATCGGCTCTGCCGTCTCTCTAGCAGCCTCCTCGAACTCAATAGCCTCACCATCCTCGTCGCGTCTACCGAAGGCGTGGAAGTGAGTACCTCTAATCTCCCGAGAGTGCCTACCTAACAAACACCCAAGTAAATCCTGCATGACTACCTCTAGGCCTCTCTCCTTGTCGTCATGCATGAGCTTGAAGGTGATAGCCTCCGTGGCTGGCTCAGTCTGGCGTCCTGGCTGAGTAACCTTGAAGCCCCAAAGGTCCTTCCTCTCAAACTTGGTGAGGGGAAGCATCATGATGCTAGGAAGTGGAAGATTGAGCACACTAGTGAGCTCAATAAGACGAGTGCCAAAACGAGTTCCCTTGAACTCCTCAGCCGTGCTGATAGTAACATTAGGCATATATTTTTATAAGATAGAGAAAAGTTAGAATCAACCTCAATAGAAAATACACAAGACAAAGTATCACAAGCATATCATTGGCAAATAAACACACAAGACATGGTATACATAAATCCATTACAAGCATCCAAGGTTCAACATAACTTAGACAAAATTTTGGAAATAAAATGATAAGTGTGGTGGTCCAACTAACGAAGTACGTTACAACTCTCACTCACTAGACAAAATGGCTATCAAAACATCCTTAGTAGCCATCTGCCTATCCTGTTCACAAGATTCCCAAATCAAGTCTATCATGTCTTCCCTTAGTTGTTGGTTGGTAGTTTCCAACTCTTGGGTATGCTTCTTTTCTTCCCTAAGGTCATTTTGGGTGTTGAGCATTCTGCACATGAGTCTATCACCAAGCACTTTGATGGCCTTCCAAGCTGCATCCCTTGCAGAATCAAAGAATGTGGTGTGCATCACTGAGTTGGTGACCATGCAGAATCCTGACTCTTTGTGGTTGTCTTCCTTGTTTTTGTACAAGTGAAGTTGCACCCACCAATATTGTTCTCCTTCGTCCATCACAGGGAAACCCTTGTACACAGCTGCACCATGTATCCCCATGGTAACCATAAGGTTCTTGAGGGCCTTTGGAAATTCAGTCTCACACTCTAGGGTCATGGTCATGAGTGGTCCCTTCCTTACAGCTTCGTTGATGGAGTTCATCTACAAATAGAGATGAGAAAGAATAATTAGAAAAGTTTACGAGAAGAAAAAGACAAGTGTGGAAATTGTTGAAATTTTTTCCTTAGTGGTTTCTAATCCAATCCTAGGGTCATAATCCTATAGGCAACGCAGTGCTCTGATACCATCTATAAGATCCCACCTTTATAAAGGTAAAGATCCCTGTGATTACAATGCTAGTCCCTGCATCAATGCTAGCATCCACAGTTTAAGATGAAGTACACAGAAACAGAGGTCATTATTACATATCATTCCAGAGACAACATAGTCTTTTACAACTCCATGGACGCAGGCCTAATACAAGAGTTCAAATATAACAATATAAATAAGTCTTCATCTTCATGTGCCACAGGCAAGCATCATGTTGAGTGTAGACTCATAAGCCCTAATCATCATCAGACTAACCTGCAACATCACAAGTTACAGCCACAGTGGGTCAATACATTGGAATAGTATTGGCAAGTGATACCTTAGTATAATATTAGCATCTAGATACAACATGAATTTGGCTAAGTGTAGCTTAGGCTTGCTTTGATCAAAATAGGTTTTACCTATCAGTTGAAAACACTAAGTTTTTCTTTGATAAAACTTTCCCAAGGAACCACCAATAGAAATTGGTGAACCTTCACCCTTGTTCAACCACAAGTTTTAACTTAGAAAATTGGGATGAGGAGATTCTTGATAGCTTCCATGTCTTGATGCTCAAGTTTTCCAATACCAGGGACATGGCTAAGTACTTAAATTCTTCCATCTGCAGAGGTTGTGCACTTTCCCCACAAGACTTGATTTTCACCAAGACAGGACCTTTCAGAAGCTTTCCCTTAGACCAAATGGACGCGTTCCAACCTATCATACCACTACCACCAACTGTCCAAATGGCTAAGTTATTGCAACCTATATGATCCAGGCAGAGCCCATAATGCCATGTGGCTGCACTAGAAGCTTCTTAACATTTGGCATCTCAAATCCCTTTGTTCCAGGGTGGCTTTCCACAAGTGAGATACACAAGTTAAACCATAGAAATGGGCCTTGTGTAACCACTCAACACAAACCATTCTTTCCATTCCACCCAGGTGTTTCATTCACTTAGTTGTTTTATTAAGCAAAAACACAAGTCAATGACTTAGAAATATTTCACATAGCATGAATATATAATCCACCCTTTGTTGCTACTAGCTAGGATAAGCATGGCAATAGTAAGCATCTTAACTTAGAGAAAATTCTAACAATTCTACAACTACTAGGATTCCCAATCATAGCATATAGATACTTATCAAAATATTCATGCAATGTCCTATACAAAATATTTATAATGCATAGGTGAAAATATAGGGAGAAAAACATGAAGCGCCACTTTCCTTGGTAGTTTGGGGAGTATAAACAATCTTCACAACCACAATCACTATTAGCACCAAAATCTACACATAAAATAATGGCACCAAATTCACATATCAAAAATATACAAGCAAAAAAATATGAATGCATGCAAATGTCATGTGATGATTTTTTTCTACACCAAACAAGACAAGTGTACAGTACTGAAACATAAACAAGGCCAAGACACACTAAACAAACTTTATTTGATCTTTAAATCATTTTCAAATCATTTCTATACTCAAAATAAGGCTACAAATGTCTCTGCAAAAATAACCAATTTTTTAGAAGCAAAACATTAAACACATTGCATAAACATATAGAATTATTTCTCCTGATTCCAATGATATAAAATTTACAAAATTTGAACGTGTGGATCAAAAGTTATGAATTTTACAAGTTTGAATCACTAATAGATCTAATTAAGATTTTAAAACAAAGAATTGGCCACGCGGCAGCGTCTGATTGGCCGATACCGTTTCGCATCGGATCACACTCGCGGGCCGTTAGATCTAACTTACTACGCACGGCTCAGATCAACACATACCTCTTCACTACAGATCTAATCCTAAGCGCTGGATCTAGATCCTACGGTTACCAAGCGTGCGACCATGGATGGGCGGCGCTGGCGACGGTGGCGCCGCGGCGGCGCTCTGTCAGTGATGCTCCGGCGGATACAGAGGGGGCTAGGGTCAACGGAGGGGCTTACCGAACTCGCAAGGTCTCGAGGAAGCTCAATGTGGATGTAGCTTATCGAGGGGAGCACGGACACAGCGGCAGGACCTCGTCGGAGTTGCTGGAGGCATCGGGTGTTTGCGGATGGAAAGGTTGCCGACGATGTGGACCGCCCTAGGATGAACCAGTGGTGTTAGAGGATGCACAAGGTTGTGGCGAACACTACAGGTTCAAAGAGGAAGCAAGGGGCGCTCGGAGGTTACCGGTATTCCTCGTCGGAGTTGAGCGGCGGATCTGTTGTTTGCAGAGATGGATGGAGGCGACGACCTGGGTCACGAGAAGGCAAAAGAAAAGCATCAGGAGATGCGCTAGAACATGCTGGTCACGCTTGTTTGAAGCGGAGGCAAAGGGGCGGCCGCGTCTCACCGGAATCAGTCGCTGGAGCTGGTTCTGTCTGCGGCGATGCAACGCAAAATTGAGGCAGCCTGGTGGCGGAGCGAGCGAGTGGTGTGAGGGGACTGGTGCGGAGAGGGGAGGGGATTAAGTAGCCAAAGTAGGGGCGGAGATTACGCACACATTCATCGCCATTTAAGCAAATTGAAATCGCGGTAGTGAAGGGAGGAAGAAACGGCGAAGGCTTGGTCATGGGCGGGATTTGGGGACGACGAGCTGACCTGGCGCTGGGTCCACTTGACAGCGAGGGAGGGTGCGTGCTGCTGCGGTGAGAAACAGAGGGGGAGAGGGGAACCCGGGTGGGCTATTTTGGTTACTGGGCTGAAAAGGTATCGCCGGCCCAATTCTGTTATCCTTATTCTTTTTCTTTTTCTAAATTGATTTTCAGGAAACAATTTCAAATGATTTCAAATGTGTTTGATTTCAAACTTGTTCTGGATTTTTAATAAAATGAAACCTGCACATTTTTTAGTATAAAACCATGCTGTCTCACCAGACTTGCTTGGTTTCTTTGGAGTTTTAAAATTAAAACAGTGCCTTGACACAAGATGTAATAAGATATGAAAATTGTTTTAAAACCATATCTTGTTTTGAAATTTTTGTCCAAGCTTTGGAACTAAACCAAACCAACACTTGAACAAACAATCTTGTTTCGAAACAAATAATATCTCACTAGAGTGTAGCATTGAATCAATGCCTGATTACATAAAATAATAAGCACCCAAAATGCTTATGTTTTTGTAATGACTTTGGAAATGATCCTAAAATGATCATGAATGCATGGATGATATGCAAAGCTTTGAAATCATGATTTTAGGGATGTTACAAATCTAACCCCCTTAAGGTGAATCTCACCCTCGAGATTCGGATTGGCTAGCAAATAGGTGAGGGTGGTCTTTCCGAAGATCATCTTCTCTTTCCCATGTTGCTTCTTCTTCGGAATGATGGTTCCATTAAACTTTGCAGAATTTGATAGTCTTAGTCCGAGTAACTCTTTCTGCAGTCTCAAGAATCTTGATGGGTTTTTCCTCATAAGTGATATCACTTTCCAATTGGACCTCCTCCAAGGGTATAGTATCCTTCAAAGAAGTATCTTCCATCTCTGGATGGCATTTCTTTAACTGACTCACTTGAAACACATTGTGAACTGCAGACAATGATTCTGGCAATTCAATCTCATAAGCTACTTCTCCTTTACGACTCGGAATCTTGAATGGTCCAACATATCTTGGGGCCAATTTTCCTTTGACTCCAAATCTCTTCACTCCACAAAGTGGTGACACTCTAAGATAAGCTCTATCACCCACTTCATAGGTGACTTCTCTAGGCGTAGGATCTGCATAGCTCTTCTGTCGGAACTGTGCTATCTTCAATCTGTCCTTTACAAGCTTGACTTTCTCTTCAGCCTCTTTGATTAGTTCTGGTCCGAACAAGTTTCTTTCTCCCACACCATTCCATAGAAATGGGGTGGTACATTTTCTTCCATAGAGAAACTCAAACGGTGCCATCTCAATACTGGCTTGATAGCTGTTATTGTAAGAGAATTCTGCGTAAGGCAGACTTTCATCCCAACTGGATCCATAGCCTAGGGCACATGCCCTTAACATATCTTCCAGAATCTGATTGGTTCTTTCTGTCTGTCCATCGGTCTAAGGATGAGAAGCAGTGCTGAATTCCAATCTCGTTCCCAATGACTCATGTAGTTGCCTCCAAAAATGAGAAGTGAATTGAGTTCCCCTATCAGACACAATACTCTTGGGTACTCCATGCAGACATACAATCATATTCATATAAATCTTGGCTAACTTAGCACTTGTATAGGTTGTCTTCACGGGTATGAAATGAGCCACTTTAGTTTGGCGATCCACTACTACCCAAATAGAATCATATCCTGACCTGGTCCTTGGCAATCCAGTTATGAAATCCATGCCAATCGTGTCCCACTTCCAATCAGGAATAGGTAGTGGTTGTAGCAATCCTGCTGGTTTCTGATGTTCCGCTTTCACCCTACTACATACATCACACAAAGCAATATGTTCAGCGATGTCCTTCTTGAGGTTATTCCACCAAAATCTTTCTTTCATATCCATGTACATTTTGGTGTTACCCGGATGAATGGAATATGGTGAGTTGTGTGCTTCCTGTAAAATCAGTTTCCGAAGCTCCGGATCTTGCGGAACGCAGATACGTTTTCCATACCATAAAGTACCTTGTTCGTCTTCATGGAATCCTTTGGCTTTTCCTTTGCCAATCTTTTCCTTAATCTCTTCAATTTCCTTGTCTGTCTTTTGGGCTTCTTTGATTTTGTCCAACAAAGTTGGTTGAACATCAAATGACATGAGATGTCCTTCAGGCACAATCTCCAATCTGAGATCTCTAAATTGGGCACACAAATCATCTGGCAACTCTCCCTTAGTAAGGCCATTCACAAATACCATACGTCTTAGAGCATCCGCTACAACGTTTGCTTTACCGGGGTGGTATTGCAAACTCAAGTCATAGTCCTTGATGAGTTCTATCCATCTTCTTTGTCTCATGTTAATTTCCTTCTGGGTGAAGATATACTGCAAACTTTGTGATTTGTGAACACTTCACATCGCTTTCCCGAAAGATAATGTCTCTATGTTTTGAGTGCATGGACAATAGAGGCTAACTCTAAATCATGAGTAGGGTAATTTACCTCATGAGTTTTGAGTTGTCTCGAGGCATAAGCCACAACTTTCCCTTCTTGCATTAGAACTGCACCTAATCCATGATGCGATGCATCACAATACACTTGGAAATCCTTCTCCAAATCTGGCAGACACAAGACTGGTTATAAGATCCCTCCTTTATAAAGGAAAAGGATCCCTGTGATTGCAATGCTAGTCCCTGGATCAATAGCTAGGATCCACAGTTAAGATGTAATATCAAGAAACAAAGGTCATAATATAACTTTATAACCAGGAATAACATAATTTTATTACAACTTACATAGCTCATTTGGCTATCACATTATATTGCAGCAGAATATCTATAAGCATGGGGTCCTTCATTTTCAAAGTGCCACAGGCAATCATGTTGGTTGTAGACTTGTAATCCTATTCAACACACTTCACTAACATCAAATAAACCTACAACATAATAAGTTGCAGCCACAAGGGGTCAATACATTTGAATTGTATTGGCAAGTGATACTATGGTATATAGTGGAGTCTATCATCTTTATGCATTTGGCTAAGTGGAGCTTAGGCTTGATTTGCTCAAAATAGAGTTTCCTTATCATTTGAAAATACTAAGTTTTTGTTTGGAAAAAATCACCCAAGGCATCTACCAATCAAAGATTGAAGATCCTTTAACCCTTGTTCAACCACAAGTTTTTAACTTAGAAATTTGGATGATGAGATTCTTGATAGCTTCCATGTCTTGATGCTCAAATTGTCCTTTACCAGGGACATGGCTAAGTACTTAGATTTTACACTCTGCAGAGGTGGTGCACTTTCCCCACAAGACTTGGTTTCACCAAGACAAGATCTTTCAGAAGCCTTCCCTTAGACCAGAATGGACGTGTTCCAACCTATCATTCCCCTACCACCGACTGTCCAAATGGCTAAGTTCTAGCAACCTATGTGATCCAGGCAGAGCCCATAATGCCAAGTGGTTGCACTTGAAGCTTCTCAACATTTGACATCTCAAATCTCTTTGTTCCTGGGTGGCCATCCACAAGTGAGATACACAAGGTAAACCATAAAAATGGGCCTTGTGAACCACTCAACACAAACTATTCCTTCCATTCCACCCAGGTGATTCATTCTCTTAGTTGTTTTATTAAACAAAACACAAGTCCTCACACTTAGAAATTTTTCCATAGTGTGAATATATATTCCACCCTTGTTTTCTACTAGCTAAGCTAAGCATGATAGTAGTAGGGATCTTAACTTAGGAAATTTCTACTAAGGTTTCATCTACTAGGATTTCCCATAGCATGGTTTATACTTAGCAAAAATTCCATGCAAGTTTTACTTAGAAAAATCACTAATGCATAGTGAAAGTAATGGGACAAAAGTATGAAGCATCACTTGCCTTTTTGGTATAGTATAGGTTCACTCCTTGATCTTTGCAATGTTCACACACTTCAAGTCACTACAAATCAATCAAGCAAACAATATTTCAATCTACCATTCAAGCAATTCATCACATAAAATGATAAAATCAAAGTAATGCATGTAAGCATGCAATAGGTTGTTTTATTGTAAAAGTGGTTTCTAGTAGGTTGTAAACATTTGGAAACACCTATTGGTCATTTTATAAAGTGGCAAAGTCATTTGCAATAGGTTTCACTTCATAAACCCTTTTTAAAACAAGGTATCATTTTATGTGGTGTAAAAATGTTTTCAATAAGGAATTAATCTATAGGATTCACAAAATGTGTTTTCAAACCATAAAACTTTGTGTTTAGGGTCAGCGAGTTTAAAACAAAACATTTCCCAAAGGTTTTCCTTCAAAATCATTTTTAATAAATAAACCATATTTTTATTTGACTAGAATTGGTTTTAAATCAAAGAATCATTCTTTTTCTTCACCAAATACATTTTTGAAACCACAATTTGTTTCCTAGGGTCAGTAGGTTCAAAACACACCATTTGCAAAAGATTTTATCCCCAAAAACATTTTAGAACAATTTTTATAACCTAAACAAGCATACCTAAGTTTCTGCAAAAACAAACATTTTAACAGAAGCTTTTTTACTAAACAAAAGGCATGGTTGGCTAGGGCTTGCTTTTCTGAATCTATTGATATAAAGTTTGCAAAATTTGGACGTGTAGATTTGAAGTTATGGAATTTACAAAATTGAATCACTAATAGAACATAATTTCTGTTTTAAATCAACTCTGGCCACGTGGTGAGTTCTAATTCGTCCATACCGTTTCGCTCGGATCGGCTATGGGGTGTGTTGGATCTAAGTGAGACTGAACGGTGCAGATTAGCTCGTACCTCTTCGCTTAAGGTGATGCAGGAATCCTCGTCGGAGTGAATGGCAGTCGGTGGTGCTACGGGTCATCGTCATAGTCGACGCTGCAAAGCACACACGGGCGAGCTGATGATACGGAGAGGTGCGCCTGGGTCTGGGGAATGTGTCTGTGTGCTCGGGGAGGCAAGGGGTGGCGAATACTGGCCGGAATCGGCAGGGAAAGCCATCGGAGACAGTGGAGGTGAGGGCAAAATTCAGCAGCCTGGGGCGCGCTAAGGGGGGCGACAGAGGGGAAAGGGAGAGGAGATGCTGGCGTTTAAATGGGCGTGGTCACGGCGAGGTATAACAGCGGCAGTAACGCGAATTTAACAGGATTTAATCGCGGCCAGAAACGGTAGCGAGGAGAGAGGGGCGGGGTCAGCGCGAGGAAGACGATGACATGGCAATGTGGGGCAGCTTGTCAGTGAGAGATGGAAGTGCGAGTGGGGTCCTGTCGTCAGTGAGGGCATGGGTAGGTTTCGGGGTGCGAAACGTTTTCCTGCGGGGAGAGCTAGTTGGGCTGGACCAGGCTTAGTTGGGCCAGGATTAGTGGGGTCGAGTCCGTTTCATATTTTTTTATTCAGATACTTTTTCCATTTCTTAATTCTGTTTTGAAATTCAATCAAACAATTCAAACAACAAATCAAATCAAACTTCCACCACACTTTGCATTGAGTTTTAGTTCTGTTTAACAACACAAAACAAAGTCAAAAATAAAATAATATTTTTATTCTTTTAGGATCTATTTAAATAATTAAATAAAATAGTCCTTAGTTATTAATTCAAATAGGATTTGTTTTATTAAAAACTCTATTTGAAATCTAAATATTATCAAAACCAAATTAGTAGGTTTTATTTGAAAATATAAAATACTTGGAAAACTTGTTTAAAATAATTTAACAAGTTTTAATGTTTAATTAAAATGGCAAATCCTTTACTTTAATAAAATTGGATATTAATAAATCCTCATTATTTTATTTAAATAAACCTTTACTCTTTTAATCAAAACAAAATATTTTACTTCAAAAACTTGGCCAAGATTTAATTTGGCTCTATAAAAATAGTCCCTATTTATAATTCTACCTTTTCATTTGTAAACCAAATCTTTTTACTAAAAGATCCAAAAATAGTAATTTCACATATTTAATATTTTCTTTATTAAATGTATATCTTTTCAAATCCATTTAGGATTTGTTTGATCAAATAGGTTTTGAAGGTTTCCAATTGGAATCAAAAAGTTTCTTCTCACCCTGGAAATCAATCAAAGTTTTATTTTATTCATTTATTTTTCACATAACAAGATTTGGAAAATCTTGGGATGTGACAGGCTACCACCCTTAAAATAAATCTCGTCCCGAGATTTGGGAAGGCTAGGGTTACAAGTAGGCTCAAAGCATCTAGGGTACTACCACCCTTAAAAATTTTCCAACTCGGTTACATTTTGGATTGCTTGGGATCTTGGTGTAACTTTCCTGGACAGAGGTTTGCATAGTGGCCTAGTTCCTTGCATTTGAAACATGTGATAAGGTTGAGGTCTTGAGGTGGCTTCTCTGGAAAATATGATGCATAATGTCCTAACTCTTTGCAGTGGTTGCACATCACTTGGCTAATATCCTTCCTCATCTTGGGTTTCACTAGCTTTTGTTTGTCTTCTTGGCTCTTCTTCTTTTCTGGACATTCACTGGCATAGTGTCCCATCTCTTTGCAATTGTAACATTGCAACTGGCTTTTATCCTTCTTCTTCTTTTCGGGTCTCTCCAAAGCTAGGAGTTCTTCTAGTTCATGCTCTTCATACCTCACCTCAAAGGTGGGAAATCTTTCTCTCTTCTTGGGGCAGTTACTAGAGATATGACCTTCTTCTTCACAATTAGGGCATTGATCTTCATGCTCCTTGGATATATGATCCTTGTCTCCACAAATATTGCAAGCTTTGGTTCCTTCTAAAATAACATCTTTGTCATCCTTGTTGTCATTTGCTCTTTGGGGAAAGTTTTCTCCCATGTTGATCATTTGAGTAACCAATCCTTGGAACAATTGGGATTGAAGTTTCAAAATCCTTTGTATGGTTGGGTCTAGTCCATTGTTGTTGGTTAAAAGCTGAGTTGTCTCTTGGCTCAACTGGGTTTGGGTTACTATGAGTTCTCTCATGTTGTCCTCTTGGTTGTTGTTGTTGTCACCATCCTTGATGTTGGAGTTTCTTGGAGAAGTCATCTGTGTGGGTTGGATTGGGATTAGAATAGGCAAAAATATTTCTAAGGAAATAATTCTAATCACACACATCACAATTCACTCAAGCAATGTGCAAGCAATCACAAGCCAAACATTTCACTCAAACAACAAAGTTCAAGCACATTTTTAGGCAACAAAATATTTTTGTTACACCACATAAGTTGGTGTGTTTTACTTAACTAAATATGGTGGTCCATCTATATGGTTCACTTGAGATCTTTCCATCTTTCTTGGTCGATTCTTCTTGCATGAGATCATGGTTTCCTTGGGAAAACTCTTGGTCACAAATACTTCAAAGGTGTTGATGGCTCCTTCTAAGTTGTGTTTCCTTATTTTCCAAATCTTGAGCAAGATTTCTTGTCCCACTTGTAGTCCTTAGTGATATCCAAGGTTGAAGTCCTTGGCAAAAATGTTGAAGATGTTGAAGTCATTAGAGTTGAAGATGTCCTTTGCACATGGTGAAGTCTTCGGCCATGGGGTAGGCTTTTCCATCAAGTTTGAAATAGAATAGATGTAGAGTCAAAATCAAAATGGTTGAGGAAAAAGTTTACAAGATTGTTTGTAAATAAGTTTGGAACAAATACAACTCTTATTTTTCTAAGGGTTTTTTGTCCAATCCTAGGGTTACAAATCCTACAGGCAACACAATTGTCTGATACCATCTATAAGATCCCTCCTTTATAAAGGAAAAGGATCCCTGTGATTGCAATGCTAGTCCCTGGATCAATAGCTAGCATCCACAATTAAGATATAATATCAAGAAACAAAGGTCATAATATAACTTTATAACCAGGAATAACATAATTTTATTACAACTTACATAGCTCATTTGGCTATCACATTATATTGCAGCAGAATATCTATAAGCATGGGGTCCTTCATTTTCAAAGTGCCACAGGCAATCATGTTGGTTGTAGACTTGTAATCCTATTCAACACACTTCACTAACATCAAACAAACCTGCAACATAATAAGTTGCAGCCACAAGGGGTCAATACATTTGAATTGTATTGGCAAGTGATACTATGGTAGTATAGTGGAGTCTATCATCTATATGCATTTGGCTAAGTGGAGCTTAGGCTTGCTTTGCTCAAAATAGATTTTCCTTATCATTTGAAAATACTAAGTTTTTGTTTGGCAAAAATCACCCAAGGCATCTACCAATCAAATATTGAAGATCCTTTAACCCTTGTTCAACCACAAGTTTTTAACTTAGAAATTTGGATGATAAGATTCTTGATAGCTTCCATGTCTTGATGCTCAAATTGTCCCTTACCAGGGACATGGCTAAGTACTTAGATTTTACACTCTGCAGAGGTGGTGCACTTTCCCCACAAGACTTGGTTTCACCAAGACAAGATCTTTCAGAAGCCTTCCCTTAGACCAGACTGGACGTGTTCCAACCTATCATTCCCCTACCACCGACTGTCCAAATGGCTAAGTTCTAGCAACCTATGTGTTCCAGGCAGAGCCCATAATGCCAAGTGGTTGCACTTGAAGCTTCTCAACATTTGACATCTCAAATCTCTTTGTTCCTGGGTGGCCATCCACAAGTGAGATACACAAGGTAAACCATAAAAATGTGCCTTGTGAACCACTCAACACAAACCATTCCTTCCATTCCACCCAGGTGATTCATTCTCTTAGTTGTTTTATTAAACAAAACACAAGTCCTCACACTTAGAAATTTTTCCATAGTGTGAATATATATTCCACCCTTGTTTTCTACTAGCTAAGCTAAGCATGATAGTAGTAGGGATCTTAACTTAGGAAATTTCTACTAAGGTTTCATCTACTAGGATTTCCCATAGCATGGTTTATACTTAGCAAAAATTCCATGCAAGTTTTACTTAGAAAAATCACTAATGCATAGTGAAAGTAATGGGACAAAAGTATGAAGCATCACTTGACTTTTTGGTATAGTATAGGTTCACTCCTTGATCTTTGCAATGTTCACACACTTCAAGTCACTACAAATCAATCAAGCAAACAATATTTCAATCTACCATTCAAGCAATTCATCACATAAAATGATAAAATCAAAGTAACGCATGCAAGCATGCAATAGGTTGTTTTATTGTAAAAGTGGTTTCTAGTAGGTTGTAAACATTTGGAAACACCTATTGGTCATTTTATAAAGTGGCAAAGTCATTTGCAATAGGTTTCACTTTATAAACCCTTTTTAAAACAAGGTATCATTTTATGTGGTGTAAAAATGTTTTCAATAAGGCATTAATCTATAGGATTCACAAAATGTGTTTTCAAACCATAAAACTTTGTGTTTAGGGTCAGAGAGTTTAAAACAAAACATTTCCCAAAGGTTTTCCTTCAAAATCATTTTTAATAAATAAACCATATTTTTATTTGACTAGAATTGGTTTTAAATCAAAGAATCATTCTTTTTCTTCACCAAATACATTTTTGAAACCACAATTTGTTTCCTAGGGTCAGTAGGTTCAAAACACACCATTTGCAAAAGATTTTATCCCCAAAAACATTTTAGAACAATTTTTATAACCTAAACAAGCATACCTAAGTTTCTGCAAAAAACAAACATTTTAACAGAAGCTTTTTACTAAACAAAAGGCATGGTTGGCTAGGGCTTTCTTTTCTGAATCCATTGATATGAAGTTTGCAAAATTTGGACGTGTAGATTTAAAGTTATGGAATTTACAAAATTGAATCACTAATAGAACATAATTTCTGTTTTAAATCAACTCTGGCCACGTGGTGAGTTCTAATCCGTCCATACCATTTCGCTCGGATCGGCTACGGGGTGCGTTGGATCTAAGTGAGACTGAATGGTGCAGATTAGCTTGTACCTCTTCGCTTAAGTTGTTCTGTCTACGCCACAGGATGAGGATCCAACGGCCCACGTGTGTTTGACCAAAGGTTGGCGGCGCAGCGATGGTGGCTGGCGGCGGCGCGGTCAGATGGTGGCGGTGCTGGTGAAGCAGGAAGCGAGAGAGGCTGGGGATATGCTCACCGGGTTCGCAGGGCTGCGCTGATTCTCGACGTGGTCTCCACAAGGTCAGGGGCGCACGGGGGTGAGGACAATGGCTCACCGGAGTTGCTCCTGGCGACGGGTACGCTCGGGCGTCGTCGACGGTGATGCAGGAATCCTCGTCGGAGTGAATGGCAGGCGGTGGCGCTACGGGTCGTCGTCGTAGTCGACGCTGCAAAGCACGCGCGGGCGAGCTGATGATACGGAGAGGTGCGCCTGGGTCTGGGGAATGTGTCTGTGTGCTCGGGGAGGCAAGGGGTGGCGAATACTGGCCGGAATCGGCAGGGAAAGCCGTCGGAGACAGTGGAGGTGGAGGGCCAAATTCAGCAGCCTGGGGGCGCGCTAAGGGGGCGACAGAGGGGAAAGGGAGAGGAGATGCTGGCGTTTAAATGGGAGTGGTCACGGCAAGGTATAACAGCGGCAGTAACGCGAATTTAACAGGATTCAATCGCGGCCAGAAACGGTAGCGAGGAGAG
The DNA here is from genome assembly GCA_910589765.1 of Avena atlantica. Classification (NCBI taxonomy): domain Eukaryota; kingdom Viridiplantae; phylum Streptophyta; class Magnoliopsida; order Poales; family Poaceae; genus Avena; species Avena atlantica. Next base: position 126,118,328 of record OU342739.1, read on the forward strand.
AGGGGCGGGGTCAGCGCGAGGAAGACGATGACATGGCAGTGTGGGGCAGCTTGTCAGTGAGAGATGGAAGTGCGAGTGGGGTCCTGTCGTCAGTGAGGGCGTGGGTAGGTTTCGGGGTGCGAAACGTTGTCCTGCGGGGAGAGCTAGTTGGGTTGGGCCAGGCTTAGTTGGGTCGAGTCTGTTTCATATTTTTTTATTCAGATACTTTTTCCTTTTTCCATTTCTTAATTCTGTTTTGAAATTCAATCAAACAATTCAAACAACAAATCAAATCAAACTTCCACCACACTTTGCATTGAGTTTTAGTTCTGTTTAACAACACAAAACAAAGTCAAAAATAAAATAATATTTTTATTCTTTTAGGATCTATTTAAATAATTAAATAAAATAGTCCTTAGTTATTAATTCAAATAGGATTTGTTTTATTAAAAACTCTATTTGAAATCTAAATATTATCAAAACCAAATCAGTAGGTTTTATTTGAAAATATAAAATACTTGGAAAACTTGTTTAAAATAATTTAACAAGTTTTAATGTTTAATTAAAATGGCAAAGCCTTTACTTTAATAAAATTGGATATTAATAAATCCTCATTATTTTATTTAAATAAACCTTTACTCTTTTAATCAAAACAAAATATTTTACTTCAAAAGCTTGGCCAGGATTTAATTTGGCTCTATAAAAATAGTCCTTATTTATAATTCTACCTTTTCAATTGTAAACCAAATCTTTTTATTAAAAGATCCAAAAATAGTAATTTCACATATTTAATATTTTCTTTATTAAATGTTTATCTTTTCAAATCCATTTAGGATTTGTTTGATCAAATAGGTTTTGAAGGTTTCCAATTGGAATCAAAAAGTTTCTTCTCACCCTAGAAATCAATCAAAGTTTTAATTTATTCATTTATTTTTCACATAACAAGATTTGGAAAATCTTGGGATGTGACACTGGTGCTGTCACTAGCCTCTTCTTTAATTCTTGGAAACTAAGTTCACATCCTTCAGACCAAGCAAATTTCTTGTCTTTCTTTAGTAACTTCGTCATTGGCTTAGCTACTTTGGAGAAATTTTCAATGAATCTTTTGTAGTATCCTGCCAAGCCAAGGAAACTACGAACCTCTTATACCGACTTAGGAGACTCCCATTCAGTTACAGCTGACACTTTTGCAGGATCAACTGCTCCACCATCTCCTGACACAATGTGTCCACGAAATCAAACTTCATTCAACCAGAATTCACACTTGTTGAATTTGGCATACAGCTTATGTTCTCTAATCTTCTCAAGTATCAAACGTAAATGTCCTTCATGTTCTTCTTTGCTCTTGGAATAGATCAAAATGTCATCAATGAAAACGACAAAAAACTTGTTAAGGAACTCCATGAACACCTTGTTCATCATATTCATGAAGTAAGCTGGTGCATTGGTCAAACTAAATGGCATCACGGTGTACTCATACAATCCATACCTAGTGGTGAAAGTTGTCTTATGTATGTCTTGTTCTCTTATCATGAGCTGGAAATAACATGACCGGAGATCAATCTTTGAGAACACACATGCTCCTTCTAATTGATCAAACAAGTCATTGATTCTAGGCAAAGGGTATTTGTTCTTGATAGTCACCTCAATGAGTGAACGATAATCTATGCATAACCTTTGACTTCTATCTTTCTTTTTCACAAACAAAACTGGTGCTCCCCAAAATGAAGAACTTGGTTGAATAAATCCTTTATGCAACTGTTCTCCAAGTTGTTTCTCGAGTTCTTTCAACTCATCAACTGACATCTTGTAAGGTCTCTTTGCTATTGGTCCTGATCCTGGTAGCAAATCAATCAGAAATTCCACATCTCTATCTGGTGGCATTCCCGGCAATTCTGCCGGAAACACATCCGGATATTCACTCACAATTGGCACACTATCTATGCTAACCCCCTTAAAAGAATTTAGCTTACTCCCTTTTGATTCAAAGTTAGTCTTGAATCTTATCCTTTTATTTTCTGGGGTTGTGAGTGTGACAGTATGGTTGGCACAATCTAGCACTCCCTTGTGCTTGGTCATCCAGTCCATTCCAAAAATGACGTCCAATCCTTGGGAATTTAGGATTATCATATTAGCAGGAAACTTATACTTCCCAAACTCTATGACTAGATCGGGACATCCTGAATTCACTATCATTTCTCCGCCAGGAGAACTTACTTTTATAGGACACCCAATAGTTTCTACTGGAAGTTCATTTCTTTCAACAAATGCTCTTGATATGAATGAATGTGATGCGCCAGTATCAAAGAGAACAAATGTTGGAACAGAATTGAGTTTGAACTTACCAGCAACAGCATCAGGTTCCTCATAGATCTCTTCCACATTTATGTGGTTCACCTGTCCTTTCTGGAAAGGGTTGGGTTTGTTGGGTCCTTCAACTTTCTTTTCGGGGCACTCATTTGCATAATGCCCCATCTTCTAGCACTTGAAGCATTCAACCTGACTGAGATCCTTCTTGACAGGCTGGCTTCCACTACCACTTCCACTTCCATTGTGGTGGCTCTTGTATCCACCCTTGTGATTCTTGTACTTGTCATTGTCATGACTACGATGATGCTTGTTGTCATGATGATGGTTGTGGTTGTGGTGGCTGTTGTACTTTCCATGCTTGTGGGATCCAAAATTCCCACTATCATCATAATGGGAACGCTTGTGAGACGATCCCGAGCTGTGATTGTCAGAGGTGTGTTTCCTCTTTCTGCTTTCAACCTGTTTCATCTTGCTCTCCAAGATGGCAGCCTTGTCATAAAGAGATTGATAGGTGGGGACATAGGCCATAGATAATTGCAGATTCAGTTCATCATTCAATCCTTCGAGGAACTTCTCTTTCCTCTTAGCATCAGTATCAACTTCATCCGGTGCATAACGCGCCAGATTGTTGAATTCTTCAATATATTCAGCCATGCTGCGATGGCGCTGTTTTAGATTATGAAATTCCTTCTTCTTCAAGCTCATCACTTAGGATGAGATGTGAGCTGTACGGAAACCATCTTCAAAGATAGCCCATGTCACATCCTCAATGGGAGTGGTGATCTGGAAGTTATCCCACCAAGTAGCTGCTGGTACTTCCAACAAGTGTGCTGCAAATCTGACTTTCTCCTCGTCGGTGCAGCCGACAGTTACCAAACCTTGTTCACTGAGTGTAGCCAATCATTGGCCACCATGGGATCAGTAGTTCCTGAGAACTTTGCAGGCCTCAGTCTTAGGAATCTGGTGAGCATGTCAAAACCTGGTGGATTGTTCTGACTGTTGTTGTTGTTGTTATTCTGATTCTGCATAAAGGTGGTCATCATCTGCATCAGCTGTGCATGTGCTGTCTCAGCTGCTGCATCTCGGGGGTGACATTGTTGTTGTTCGGGTTGGGGTTGGCACGTCGGGGAGGCATCTGTTGTTTCAATAAGGATAAGAATGAGATACCCATAGATGATTAACATGCACAATACATCACATAGACAATCACCAAACAAGCATAAAAAATAACAAAAAGTTCAACAACATAGACAAAAAGTTTTGAAAATAAAAACACACCAATAGCAAGCCATCCACATGTTGGATGGTCATTGCGACTCAATAATCATAAGCATGGTAAATGGTAAATAAATGAGTAGTCATCACTACTCATCTGCATCAACCTCCTCATCAACAAGTGTAAGACCTGCATTCTCCATAGCGGTCTTGTATTCCTCGACATTGGTAATCAAGGCCTCTACCTTGGCTTTGAGAGCCCTCTTCTGTGAACGAAGTCTCTCAATCACACCCTGCTGATGCTCGAGCTCGAAGTCCTTGGCCTCTAGTTCTGCAGTCATCTCTCGAATCCTCTTGTTCCTGTCTTGGACTCTTTTCTCTTGACTCTTGAACTTCCTATCCTGACTCTCAAACTTGGCCTCCATTTCCTTTACTATCTATTCTTGCTCTTCGAAGAGCTTGTCCTTCTCACGAAGCTGCACCTAGAGCTCGTCATTTCTAAGCATGACGTTGGTCCTATCAGTATCTAGGTGCCTAAGAAGAACCTCTAAGTCCTGAAGGTACAGACGAATCGGCTCTGCCGTCTCTCTAGCAGCCTCCTCGAACTCAATAGCCTCACCATCCTCGTCGCGTCTACCGAAGGCGTGGAAGTGAGTACCTCTAATCTCCCGAGAGTGCCTACCTAACAAACGCCCAAGTAAATCCTGCATGACTACCTCTAGGCCTCTCTCCTTGTCGTCATGCATGAGCTTGAAGGTGATAGCCTCCGTGGCTGGCTCAGTCTGGCGTCCTGGCTGAGTAACCTTGAAGCCCCAAAGGTCCTTCCTCTCAAACTTGGTGAGGGGAAGCATCATGATGCTAGGAAGTGGAAGATTGAGCACACTAGTGAGCTCAATAAGACGAGTGCCAAAACGAGTTCCCTTGAACTCCTCAGCCGTGCTGATAGTAACATTAGGCATATATTTTTATAAGATAGAGAAAAGTTAGAATCAACCTCAATAGAAAATACACAAGACAAAGTATCACAAGCATATCATTGGCAAATAAACACACAAGACATGGTATACATAAATCCATTACAAGCATCCAAGGTTCAACATAACTTAGACAAAATTTTGGAAATAAAATGATAAGTGTGGTGGTCCAACTAACGAAGTACGTTACAACTCTCACTCACTAGACAAAATGGCTATCAAAACATCCTTAGTAGCCATCTGCCTATCCTGTTCACAAGATTCCCAAATCAAGTCTATCATGTCTTCCCTTAGTTGTTGGTTGGTAGTTTCCAACTCTTGGGTATGCTTCTTTTCTTCCCTAAGGTCATTTTGGGTGTTGAGCATTCTGCACATGAGTCTATCACCAAGCACTTTGATGGCCTTCCAAGCTGCATCCCTTGCAGAATCAAAGAATGTGGTGTGCATCACTGAGTTGGTGACCATGCAGAATCCTGACTCTTTGTGGTTGTCTTCCTTGTTTTTGTACAAGTGAAGTTGCACCCACAAATATTATTCTCCTTCGTCCATCACAGGGAAACCCTTGTACACAGCTGCACCATGTATCCCCATGGTAACCATAAGGTTCTTGAGGGCCTTTGGAAATTCAGTCTCACACTCTAGGGTCATGGTCATGAGTGGTCCCTTCCTTACAGCTTCGTTGATGGAGTTCATCTACAAATAGAGATGAGAAAGAATAATTAGAAAAGTTTACGAGAAGAAAAAGACAAGTGTGGAAATTGTTGAAATTTTTTCCTTAGTGGTTTCTAATCCAATCCTAGGGTCATAATCCTATAGGCAACGCAGTGCTCTGATACCATCTATAAGATCCCACCTTTATAAAGGTAAAGATCCCTGTGATTGCAATGCTAGTCCATGGATCAATCCTAGCATCCACATTTTAAGATGAAGTACACAAAAACAAAAGGTCATTATTACATATCATTCCAGAGACAACATAGTCTTTTACAACTCCATGGCCACAGGCCTAATACAAGAGTTCAAATATAACAATATAAATAAGTCTTCATCTTCATGTTCCACAGGCAAGCATGTTGAGTGTAGACTCATAACCCCTAATCATCATCAGAGTAACCTGCAACATCACAAGTTACAGCCACAGTGGGTCAATACATTGGAATAGTATTGGCAAGTGATACCTTAGTAGAATATTAGCATCTAGATACTACATGAATTTGGCTAAGTGTAGCTTAGGCTTGCTTTGCTCAAAATAGGTTTTACCTATCAGTTGAAAACACTAAGTTTTTCTTTGACAAAACTTTCCCAAGGAACCACCAATAGAAATTGGTGAACCTTCACCCTTGTTCAACCACAAGTTTTAACTTAGAAAATTGGGATGAGGAGATTCTTGATAGCTTCCATGTCTTGATGCTCAAGTTGTCCAATACCAGGGACATGGCTAAGTACTTAAATTCTTCCATCTGCAGAGGTTGTGCACTTTCCCCGCAAGACTTGATTTTCACCAAGACATGACCTTTCAAAAGCCTTCCCTTAGACCAAATGGACGCGTTCCAACCTATCATCCCACTACCACCAACTGTCCAAATGGCTAAGTTATTGCAACCTATATGATCTAGGCAGAGCCCATAATGCCATGTGGCTGCACTAGAAGCTTCTTAACATTTGGCATCTCAAATCCCTTTGTTCCTGGGTGGCTTTCCACAAGTGAGATACACAACGTAAACCATAGAACTGGGCCTTGTGTAACCACTCAACACAAACCATTCTTTCCATTCCACCCATGTGTTTCATTCACTTAGTTATTTTATTAAGCAAAAACACAAGTCAATGACTTAGAAATATTTCACATAGCATGAATATATAATCCACCCTTGGTTGCTACTAGCTAGGCTAAGCATGGAAATAGTAAGCATCTTAACTTAGAAAAAATTCTAACAATTCTACAACTACTAGGATTTCCCAAGCATAGCATATAGATACTTATCAAAATATTCATGCAATGTCCTATACAAAATATTTCTAATGCATAGGTGAAAATATAGGGATACAAACATGAAGCACCACTCGCCTTGGTAGTTTGGGGAGTAGCAATAATCTTCACAACCACAATCACTATTAGCACCAAAATCTACACATAAAATAATGGCACCAAATTCACATATCAAAAATATACAAGCAAAAAATATATGAATGCATGCAAATGTCATATGATGATTTTTTTTCTACACCAAACAAGACAAGTGTACGGTACTGAAACATAAACAAGGCCAAGACACACTAAACAAACTTTATTTGATCCTTAAATCATTTTTCAAATCATTTCTATACTCAAAATGAGGCTACAAATGTCTCTGCAAAAATAACCAATTTTTCAGAAGCAAAACGTTAAACACATTGCATAAACAGATAGAATTCTTTCTCCTGATTCCAATGATATAAAATTTAAAAAATTTGAACGTGTGGATCAAAAGTTATGAATTTTACAAGTTTGAATCACTAATAGATCTAATTCAGATTTTAAAACAAAGAACTGGCCACTCGGCAGCGTCTGATTGGCCGATACCGTTTCGCACCGGATCACACTCGCGGGCCGTTAGATCTAACTTACTACGCATGGCTCAGATCAACACATACAGCTTCGCTACAGATCTAATCCTAAGCGCTGGATCTAGATCCTATGGTTACCAAGCGTGCGACCATGGATGGGCAGCGCTGGCGGCGGCGGCGCTCTGTCAGTGATGCTCCGGTGGATACAGAGGGGGCTGGGGTCATTGGAGGGGCTTACCGAACTCGCAAGGTCTCGAGGAAGCTCAACGTGGCAGTAGCTTGTCGAGGGGCGCACGGACACAGCGGCAGGACCTCGTCGGAGTTGCTGGCGGCGTCGGTTATTTGCGGATGGAGTTGTTGGCGACGATGTGGACCGCCCTAGCACGAACCAGTGGTGTCAGAGGATGCACAAGGTTGTGGCGAACACGACAGGTTCAAAGAGGAAGCAAGGGGCGCTCGGAGGTTACCGGTATTCCTCGTCGGAGTTGAGCGGCGGCTTTGTTGTTTGCAGAGATGGATGGAGGTGACGACCTGGGTCACGAGAAGGCAAAATAAAAGCATCAGGAGATGCGCCAGAACATGCTGGTCACACTTGTTTGATGCAGAGGCAAAGGGGCGGATGCGTCTCACCGGAATCATTCGCCGGAGCTGGTTCTGTCTGCGGCGATGCAACGCAAAATTGAGGCAGCCTGGTGGCGGAGCGAGCAAGTGGTGTGAGGGGAATGGTGCGGAGAGGGGAGCGGATTAAGTAGCCAGAGCAGGGGAAGAGATTACGCACGCATTCATCGCCATTTAAGAAAATTGAAATCGCGGCAGTGAAGGGAGGAAGAAACGGCGAAGGCTTGGTCGTGGGCGGGATTTGGGGACGACGAGATGACCTGGCGTTGGGTCCACTTGACAGCGAAACAGAGGGGGAGAGGGGAACCCGGGTGGGCTGTTTTGGTTACGGGGCTGAAAAGGTATCGTCGGCCCAATTCTGTTATCCTTATTCTTTTTATTATTCTAAATTGATTTCCAGGAAACAATTTCAAAATATTTCAAATGTGTTTGATTTCAAACTTGTTCTGGATTTTTAATAAAATGAAACCTGCACATTTTTTAGTATAAAACCATGATGTCTGACCAGACTTGCTTGGATTCTTTGGAGTTTTAAAATTAAAACAGTGCCTTGACACAAGATGTATTAAGATATGAAAATGGTTTTAAAACCATATCTTGTTTTGAAATTTTTGTCCAAGCTTTGGAACTAAACCAAACCAACACATGAACAAACAATCTTGGTTTGAAACAAATAATCTCTCACTAGAGTGTAGCATTGAATCAATGCCTGATTACATAAAATAATAAGCACCCAAAATGCTTCTGTTTTTGTAATGACTTTGGAAATGATCCTAAAATGATCGTGAATGCATGGATGATATGCAAAGCTTTGAAATCATGATTTTAGGGATGTTACAGAAATATCTTTGGTTGTATATGTGCTATTGCTACTAGGGAGAAAACAACGGTCTCTTGTTCATGGAACATGTGGACTGTTTACCTTACAAACTTTGCTTAAAGCAGTTGTCTATTGCTTGTAACTTAATACTAGAGGGGGTTCGGATGATAACCTGAAGGTGGACTTCTAGTCATACATGCATTTGGATTACGGTCTATGTATATTGTTGTATTGCCCAATTAACCTCATAGGATCTTTCTGGCTAGTAATTGCATTGTTATGCCTTGCTCAGTTCCTGTCAATTGCCTCGATGTAATTTGTTTACCCTTCATGCCATGTTGTTTATCTAAGGAGAGCACCTCTAGTGAACTATGGACCCGGTCCAATCTTTACCATTGATACATCTTCCACTGTTACTTGTTTACTTTCTGCAAACCATTACCTTTCACACCATACGTTTAATCCTTTGTTACAGCAAACCGGTGAGCTTGACAACCTCACTGATTCATTGGGGCAAAGTCTTGAGTTTGTGTTGTGCAGGTCTCCGCGTTGCTTGCAACACATGTGTGACGTCTCCTTCCTCCTTCTGGTTCGATAACCTCGGTCTCAACTGAGGGAAGACTTGTTGTTGTACTCTTCACACCTTTCTCTTGGGGTTCCCAACAAGACTCCACATCAGCCACCAAGTTTTCTGGCGCCATCAAGGAGTCATCGGTCGCTCGGGAGGGGAGTGACTCAGGATGGCAGCATCTAGGTTTTCTCAATAAATTGTGTTAGTATATGATGTGTTGGGTTCGCAACATAGAAAACAAAAAAAATCCTACGATGGGAACTATAAGCACCAAGATCCATCTACCTAGACAAAATCAACAGGTGGATATGCATCCATAGATTACATATCCTTCAAGAACAACAAAGCTTAACGATGTTGGACTCATGTATGATATAGCCGTTCGCTTGCCGATCTCAAGATCAAGTAGAATTCCAGCAACACCGCAACTTAGCGGAGCATTTGTGAACGCACACACGTCTGGTCCTCCAACAACCTATGCGTCCTTGCTCCAGCAATGCATCGGAAGCAGCAAATCCTTGCTCTAGAAAAAGCCACCAGAAATGTATCTCGCTAAGCCGAGACCATGGGGGAATAGTACTAGAGAGGGGGAGAGATCCTTCACGAGGAGGTGTGAGTGAGATGTGAGAGGAGGGGTGACTTTATAGGGGGAGGGGACAGCCCCTTGCCATGGCCGGCGGCCAAGGTGGGTGCCCCCACCTCTTCCCTCATTCATGTGAGTGGAGCTCACCTCTAGTGAACTATGGACCCGGTCCAATCTTTACCATTAATACATCTTCCACTGTTACTTGTTTACTTTCTGCAAACCATTACCTTTCACACCATACGTTTAATCCTTTGTTACAGCAAACCGGTGAGCTTGACAACCTCACTGATTCATTGGGGCAAAGTCTTGAGTTTGTGTTGTGCAGGTCTCCGCGTTGCTTGCAACACATGTGTGACGTCTCCTTCCTCCTTCTGGTTCGATAACCTCGGTCTCAACTGAGGGAAGACTTGTTGTTGTACTCTTCACACCTTTCTCTTGGGGTTCCCAACAAGACTCCACATCAGCCACCAAGTTTTCTGGCGCCATCAAGGAGTCATCGGTCGCTCGGGAGGGGAGTGACTCAGGATGGCAGCATCTAGGTTTTCTCAATAAATTGTGTTAGTATATGATGTGTTGGGTTCGCAACATAGAAAACAAAAAAAATCCTACGATGGGAACTATAAGCACCAAGATCCATCTACCTAGACAAAATCAACAGGTGGATATGCATCCATAGATTACATATCCTTCAAGAACAACAAAGCTTAACGATGTTGGACTCATGTATGATATAGCCGTTCGCTTGCCGATCTCAAGATCAAGTAGAATTCCAGCAACACCGCAACTTAGCGGAGCATTTGTGAACGCACACACGTCTGGTCCTCCAACAACCTATGCGTCCTTGCTCCAGCAATGCATCGGAAGCAGCAAATCCTTGCTCTAGAAAAAGCCACCAGAAATGTATCTCGCTAAGCCGAGACCATGGGGGAATAGTACTAGAGAGGGGGAGAGATCCTTCACGAGGAGGTGTGAGTGAGATGTGAGAGGAGGGGTGACTTTATAGGGGGAGGGGACAGCCCCTTGCCATGGCCGGCGGCCAAGGTGGGTGCCCCCACCTCTTCCCTCATTCATGTGAGTGGAGCTCACCTCTAGTGAACTATGGACCCGGTCCAATCTTTACCATTGATACATCTTCCACTGTTACTTGTTTACTTTCTACAAACCATTACCTTTCACACCATACGTTTAATCCTTTGTTACAGCAAACCGGTGAGCTTGACAACCTCACTGATTCATTGGGGAAAAGTCTTGAGTTTGTGTTGTGCAGGTCTCCGCGTTGCTTGCAACACATGTGTGACGTCTCCTTCCTCCTTCTGGTTCGATAACCTCGGTCTCAACTGAGGGAAGACTTGTTGGTGTACTCTTCACACCTTGCTCTTGGGGTTCCCAACAAGACTCCACATCAGCCACCAAGTTTTTTGGCGCCATCAAGGAGTCATCGGTCGCTCGGGAGGGGAGTGACTCAGGATGGCAGCATCTAGGTTTTCTCAATAAATTGTGTTAGTATATGATGTGTTGGGTTCGCAACATAGAAAACAAAAAAAATCCTACGATGGGAACTATAAGCACCAAGATCCATCTACCTAGATAAAATCAACAGGTGGATATGCATCCATAGATTACATATCCTTCAAGAACAACAAAGCTTAACGATGTTGGACTCATGTATGATATAGCCGTTCGCTTGCCGATCTCAAGATCAAGTAGAATTCCAGCAACACCGCAACTTAGCGGAGCATTTGTGAACGCACACACGTCTGGTCCTCCAACAACCTATGCGTCCTTGCTCCAGCAATGCATCGGAAGCAGCAAATCCTTGCTCTAGAAAAGTCACCAGAAATGTATCTCGCTAAGCCGAGACCATGGGGGAATAGTACTAGAGAGGGGGAGAGATCCTTCACGAGGAGGTGTGAGTGAGATGTGAGAGGAGGGGTGACTTTATATGGGGAGGGGACAGCCCCTTGCCATGGCCGGCGGCCAAGGTGGGTGCCCCCACCTCTTCCCTCATTCATGTGAGTGGAGCTCCCACTCACACAAATGCACCTCCATTTTCTCCACTCAAAATCCATTAAATTTCCACCAAATTTAATGTAATCTCTCATTTAATAAAACTCTTTTATTCATTTATTGAGAATTTTTTTAATTAACAAACATTCACATAAAACCCCCTTACTACATTTCAATTTCACATGCAGAACCAATTTCACTCGAAACAGTTCCAGTGTCCATTGAAATCATTCCAGCGCTTTGATATTCTTTCTCTAGCATTTCATTTGCTCCAAATGGTGTCAGTATCCCTTAAGTGTATCACCCTACGGTTCGCGAATAATGCATACATGATCAGGACCCCTCTCTGATCAATAATCAACAGTAGGACCTAGAGTTCCCTACTGACTCCTACACATTCAACGATGACTTCTTGTGATCATGTGAACCTTAAATTTTTAACTAAATCCCTTTGTCTCGCGATATTTTACATGTCCGAGATTCGACCATCAGTATCCCCATACCTAGTTTGATCTCGTTACCGACATGTACTCTTTGTCGTTCTCATAATAAAACATTCTAGTGTTTCCCATCACTTGCTTGCAAGCTATATCAATGTGATATCACCGAGAGGGCCCAGAGTATATCACTCCATCATTTGTATGGACAAATATCACTCTTGATCCATGAGCTTCTACATAAAACTATCGGAGTATCTGAACCCACCTTTATAGTCACCCTGTTATGGTGTGACGTTTGATGTTATCAAGCTACTCTTCATGTGTTAGTGATTGACATGATCTCATGGTCTAAGGACTAAAGTTACTTGTAATGATGTTATAGCAATTTAAACATATTGATCGTATTACTATACTTTGGATAAATGTTCATCACATCATTCCACCAATGTTGTGACCTCGTTATTAACAGCATCCAATGTCCATGATCAGGAAACCTTGATCATCTTGTTAATCAACAAGCTAGTTTATATGAGAGGCATAAATAGGAACACTTTATTTGTTTACTAAACACACATGTATTAACGTTTCCTTTTAATACAATTATAGCATGCAAAATAAACATCTATCATATACTTGGAATACGATAATAACAATTTTATTATTGCCTCTCGGGCATATTCTCTTCATGATGAACTTCTCCATACTATTAGAGATAAGAGAAAATCTTATGCAACTTGGGCGTATGCTCCATCCTATATGATCATAATGCACCAAAGTTTTCTCTTCCCCATCGGTCGTTCATGTCCAAAACAAGTTTCTCTAACGGCGGTTGCAAAAGGCTGAGCGGATAAGGAGATGCCAAGGGAATGGGAGTGGCCATGGTGTTGTCGAGTGGGTGATGTTGAGGCTCGCCATCCACACAGCCAGACAGTTGTGCTCGACATAGGAGGGGACCGACGGTTGTAGCAAGCTCCACGGCTATTGGCGGAGGGTGTCGCACCTATGGCGAAGGGCCGCTCTGCTGCATGAAACTTGGTTAATGGAGCTCGCTTGATCTTCTCTCACTTAACTCAGAAAGCTCCAAATAAACAGAAACAATGGGGTCCTGTGCAACCCACCAGACAGAGCACCAGAGTTAACAGGTCCAGGAATATTATGGAAAAAGGCTATGGATTTGAATAAGGTGAACAATCTTGAGGATCCAAAATCCATGAAAGGTATAATGCAATCAAATCCTTTTACTGTTCTTTCTACTGGAGATCTTTCTGATGGAATAGGTGTACATGTTTCTACTGATCATTCTTCTAGCCCTATGAAGAATACATCTAGTAGTCAGGTTAGTAGCTCTTCTAGTATTAGTACACTAGATGATGAAGTAGAAGGATGGATAGAGGTCATGCACAAGTATCGGGGCAAGCACCCTGATACGTCCAAAACGTATCTACTTTTCCGAACACTTTTTCTATTGTTTCTCCTCTAATATGTGTGATTTGGATACAACTAACACGGACTAACGTTGTTTTTAGAAGAATTGCTTTGGTGTCTTGTTTGTGTGCAGAAAATCAACATTTAGGAAAAATCCTGAAATATATGTCGAAAATCTTATTTTCCTAGAAGACTCATGGAGCCAGAAGACAGAGGAAAGGAGAGGCCAGAGGGTCCCACACCACCCCCAGGCGCGGGCCAGGCCAGGCCGCGCCTGGGCATGGTGTGGCCGCCTCGAATTCCGCATCGACCCCTCTTTTCGCCTACATATACCCCCTGATCTAAAAACATCGGGGAGTTCGACAATTTCCAGAGAAGAGTTCTGCTGCGCCGCCACCACCAGAAACCGCGATTCAGAACCAAAAACTTCGTTCTGGCACCCTGCCGGGATGGGGAATTGGAGGAGGTCATTGCCATCATCATCACCAACGCCTCTCCATCAACCATCCATGATTCCCCCATCCATGAGTGAGTAGTTCCCTGCAGTAGGCTATGGGGATGGTAGGGATTGGATGAGATTGTTCATGTAATTGCATAAGATTGTTAGGGCATGGTGCCTAGTATCTATTGTTAGTGCTTTTTGAAATTGTTGCAACTTGTTGTGCTTAATGCTTGTCACTAGGGCCCGAGTGCCATGATCTCAGATCTAAACATGTTACTGATTTATGATGATAGTATTGTTTGTGATCTTACCTTCAAGTTGTTTACACATATCGTTGTCTGGAACCCGAGGCCCCAGAGTGACAACAATTGGGATAACCGGAGGGGATGGCTATGGTGTGAGGATCACGTGTGTTCATGGAGTATTAATTATTTACTCTGGTGCTCTTTTAAAAGGAGCACCTTAATTGCTAGTAGATTCCCTAGAGGCCCCGCTGCAACAGGCTGGCAGGACAAAATATGTTGTGCAAGTTATCATTGCGAGCACACATGACAATATACAGAAAACCTGCCTATGGGTATTTAGTACTTGGATACTTTATCTTCATTTTCTGCAAATGTCCTTGCCTTGATTGTTACATGAATTGTCGTGTCCATGCAACGCCCGTCCATCCATCCATGTGTCTACCGCACTTCAATCCTGATGTTTACTATAATTGTTACTATTGTACTTATTTTACTACTGATGTTATTTTGCTATTGCTACTACAAAAATGTTGCTACTGATAAAATATTGATACGTCGGAAATGTATCTATAATTTTTTATGTTCCATGCTTGTTTAGTATCTACTTTGCTTTGCTTTGTCGACACTTTGAGGTGTTTTATATGTTTTCTGGTACTAACCTATTAACAAGATGCCACGGTGCCAGTTGCATGTTTTCTTCTATTTTTTGTTCCAGAAAGGCAGAAAATTCATATATTCTCGGAATTGGGCGAAACAAAAGTCGAAGTCAATATTTTACCGTGGGGAACACAAAGCCGGAATACGAGACGGAGGAGAGTCACCAGGGACCACACCCCCTGGCCATGCGGGTGGGCCCACCCCACGCCTAGGGGGGTGCGGTCGCCCTGGCGACCCCCCTGCCTCGCCTCTTCGCCTATAAATACCCCTCGATGCCTAAACCCTAAGGACTGAATCAATATTCCACGAAACCGTCTGTAGCTGCCGCCACCATCGTCCCTAGATCGGGGGGATCTGAAGCTCTTCTCGACACCCTGCTGGAGGGGGATCATCCCGGAGGCCTTCTTCCTCATCACGCCAGCCTCCAGTATGAAGCGTGAGTACTTCCACCTTGGACTACGGGTCCATGTAGTAGCTAGATGGTTGTATCTCCTCCTTTGTGCTTTCATGTCTAGATCTTGTGAGCTCCGTTCATGATCAAGATCTCATCTATTTGTAATCATGCATGTTGTGTTTGCGGGGATCCGATGGATATTGAGATTACTATGTCAGATTTATTAGTGATTTTGTCTTATTGATTCTATCATGTATGTGTTGTTTGTGATCTTGCATGCTCTTTGTTGTTAGTAGCTATCTTGGCCAAGTAGATGCTAGTGACTCCAAGAGGGGGAATTTATGCTCGATAGTGGGTTCATGCCTCTATTTAATCTAAGGGAAGTGGCAGAAATCTCTAAGGTTGTAGATGTGTTGTTGCCACTAGGGAGAAAACAACGGTCTCTTATTCATGGAACAAGTGGATTGTTTACCTTACACACTTTGATTTTGTTTACCTTACATATTTTGCTTAAAGTAGTTATCTGTTGCTTGCAACTTAATACTGGAGGGGGTCGGATGATAACCCAAAGGTGAATTTCTAGTCATAGATGCAGTTGGATGGCGGCCTATGTATCTTGTTGTATTGCCCAATCGAATCTCATAGGATCATGATGATTAGGATTGCATTGTTATGCCTTGCTCAGTCCTTTGCCCTGCTGTAATTTGTTTACCCAGCATGCCATGTTTGTTTATCTAAGGAGAACACCTCTAGTGAACTATGGACCCCGGTCCAATCTTTAACATTGATACATCTTCCACTTTTACTTGTTGCAAACCACCATTACCTTCCACACCATACAGTTAATCCTTTGTTACAGCAAACCACTGAGATTGACAACCTCACTGTTCGTTGGGGCAAAGTCTTGAGTTTGTGTTGTGCAGGTCTCCAAATTACCAGCAACACCTTTGAGTCGTTTCCTTCCTCCAACTAGTTCTAACCTCGGTTTCTTACTGAGGGAAAACTTGCTGCTGTGCTCATCACACCTTGCTCTTGGGGTCTCCCAACGAGGCGTTGACAACACGCCATCAAGCTATTTCTGCCGCCATTGCCGGGGAGGCTAAGGACATCTTCACAAGGGGAGTCCTTCACAACCTTTCTCTTTACTTTGTTTTTTGTTTTGCTTGGTTTTGTTTGCCTATTTTTATCAAAAACTCCAAAAAAAAATAGTTTAGTTTGGTTTGCTTTCCCTTATCAAAAACACACAAAAAATTAGTTCCTGCTCTAGTTGTTGATGTGTTGGCTTTCTCCACTTTTGCCAAAATGAACTCCGCTGAGAACACCAAGTTGTGTGACTTCACTAGAACAAACAACAATGATTTCCTTAGCACTCCTATTGCTCCACCTGCTCCTGATGCTACCTTTTATGAAATTAAGCCTGCTTTGTTGAATCTTGTGATGAGAGAGCAATTTTCTAGTGCTAGTTCTGATGCTGTTGCTGCCCACCTCAATAACTTTGTTGAACTTTGTGATATGCAAAAGTATAAGAATGTAGATGGAGATATCATTAAGCTCAAGTTGTTTCCTTTCTCCTTGAGAGGAAAAGCTAAAGAATGGTTGCTATCCTTGCCTAGAAATAGTATTGATTCTTGGATTAAGTGCAAAGATGCTTTTATTGGAAAGTACTATCCTCCTGCTAAGATTATATCTATGAGAAGTGATATTATGAAATTTAAACAACTTGATAATTAACATGTTGCTCAAGCTTGGGAAAGAATGAAATCTTTGGTTAAGAATTGCCCCACTCATAGACTTCCTGCTTGGATGATTATCCAGACTTTTTATGCAGGTTTGAACTTCTCCTCAAGAAACCTGTTGGATTCAGCTGCTAGAGGTACCTTTATGACCATCACCTTGGGTGTTTCAACAAAACTCCTTGATAATATGATGGTTAATTACTCTGAATGGCACATTGAGAGAGCTCCAGATGGTAAGAAGGTAAATTCTGTTGAAGAAACCTCCTCTTTGAGTGATAAGATTGATGTTATTATGGCTATGATTGTTAACGGGAAAGCTCCTTTAGATACAAATAATGTTCCCCTTAGCCTCTTTGGTTGCTCAAGAAGAACAAGTTGATGTGAACTTCATTAGAAACAACAATTTCAACAACAATGCCTATAGGAATAATTTTGGTAGTAACAACAATTATAGGCCTTATCCTCCTAATAATGGCAATACCTATGGAAACTCCTACAATAATACTATAAGTTCCCCCTCTGAACTTGAAGTCATGCTCAAAGACTTTATTAGTAAACAAACCACTTTCAACAAGACTATGGAGGAAAGTCTTTTGAATGTTGAGAAAAATATTTCCTCTTTGTCTGAAGCACGGTTCTATTTGATTAATAAAATGGGTGCTAAACCTGAAACTTTGGAAAATACCTTTGCTGCCACTCGTTCCATACAAGTTACTATTGATGAAAATGTTAGACTGTTAGCCCAACTTCATGCTAAGTGGGAAAGAGAAGCTGAAATTGCTGGAAACAATAGTGTGTGCACTATCACCACCACCAATATGGATGCCACTAAACGACAAGAAGTCCTTATTCCTCCTCCTACAATGCCTAAGCCCAATGAGTCTACTACTAGTGATGCTAAGTTTGATTTTGATCTTGATGGTTGCAATATTTTTGGAGTTATTATGTTCCTACAAAACCTTGCTAGAAGTCCTGATGCTAGTGATATGCATGTAGCTTTCACTAAACACATTACAGATGCCCTTGTTAAAATTAAGGAAGAGAAGTTGAAACACAAAGCCTCTATTCCTAGGAAAGTAGAAGATAGTTGGGAACCCATTATTAATATGCAAGTGAATGACTTTAATCTCAAAGCTTCATGTGACATTGGTTCTAGTGTCTCTATTATGCCTAGAAAGATTTATGTAATGCTTGATTTGCCACATTTGGAAGATTGTTATTTGGATGTCCCACTTAATGATAATGCTAAAAAGAAACTCATGGGGAGTGTTAATGATGTTCTTATTATGGTTAACAATGCTTATGTCCCTGTTGATTTCTATGTTTTGGATATTGGATACAATGCTTCTTGTCCTATTACTTTGGGAAGACCTTTTCTTAGAACTGTTGGTGCCATTATTGATATGAAATAAGGCACCATTAAATATCAATTTCCATTCAAGAAAGGTATTGAACACTTTCCTATGAGGAGAGAGAATTTGCTTTTTTCTCCTCCTTTGAAAGCAAGGTTTGATGTTAATGCTTCTTCATTTGAAAATACTTGATTCTTGCTTCTTGTGCCTAACTTAAAGGCGTTAAAGAAAAGTATTTGTTGGGAGATAACCCAAGAGTTTTCATGATTCTTATAAGTTATTACTTCAATAATGACCTCTACTTATCATTTTTGTTTGCTTTTTGTGAAGGGATACGAGTAGGCTACACTAGCACAAATCAAAATTTTCTACCGCGTAAACCATGATTACTGTTGTCATAGATCACGGGATTACCACTAGACGTGCGGTTGCGGAACTTGATGAAGCGCGTCGAGGCATTGTAGATGTTCTACGTCTCCTCCTCGTCCTCGTCCCACGAGCAGATCCCCTTGCGCGGCTCGTCCAAGTGCTACAGCTGCAGCACCTCCGAGGTATCCACACGTACAGGGTGGAAGCGTCAGATTTCGGACTCCTAGTTCCACGCACGCAACACAGGCATGAGGAGTGGCGGAATGGTCTAACCCTAGTCAGCTCGCCCCACCCTCTCTTATATAGGTGTCCCTAGTGGGCTTCTACATTAGCAGCCCATTACTAGCCTACGCCTGGTCTAATTCGGATCTAATCCTTATTAGGCTTCCATCCCCTTAAGTGTGTGGCCCTATAGGTTCATATATGTATAGACATGACACGAATACACTTATTCTGCCAATAGTTGGTAGTGGCCTCTAGCAAGACGTGCCAACTCCTAAACGCATACAAAGATCATATCGGATGAACCATCACAAGGTTTAGTACATGTATTTCCCTTTGCCTCACGATATTTGGTCTAGCTCCAAGCTGACCTCCCTTTCTTGATACTGTGATTCGGAATCCCTTTACTAGGTTAACTCTTAACCTTATGTAGAACGGCCATGCATTTTTGGATTCGATCACTCGAGGGGCCCAGAGATATATCTCTCAAGTAGAGAGGGGCAAATCCCATCTTGATTGACCATGCCTTGCAGCATGCTTCAGGACAAACCCGAAAACTACCTTTATAACTACCCAGTTACGGAGTAGTGTATGATAGCCCCAAAGTAGGTCGATCCACATCTCAAGTACATGCGAAAATCTCAGGTCTAAGGACAAAACGTACACGATGTATAGATAGAGCTGCAAGTCTAATTGTCAGTATCAAGTTGGATCAGTCCAACCCCATGTTCATAACATGTGTCCACATCATTGGTTTGACATATCCATGTCTATGACTTGCGAAACATAGTCATCAACCAATCGATGTGCTAGTCTAATATTCACGTGTGTCCTCACATGAACTCTGACTAAGGACAACTATTAGATAACCATACAAGTAAAGAGTTTCACAAACAATTCACATAATTGCCAATCAATACAAGTTGCCTGATATGGATATTCAAGGAACATTACAACAACTCATGGGCACATAAGAAATATAATCATCTCTATGATTGCCTCTAGGGCATATTTCCTTCATTTTGTGCCAAGGATGACCTCTAATAAGTAAGATTTGGGGAGTTGCTGTCTGGAAACAGATTTTTGTGCTCCACCATAAAAAATCATGAGGAATATCTATAAGTAGGATTGAGTTGATATTTTATGAAAAAATCCCCCAGTATGTTAGATAACTTTACTTACTTAAACACTTTTTGATTTGAGCAACAGAAGGTCTTCGAAAAAATCGGTTTCTACCTGCTGGTCTGTTTTGACAGATTTCTGCCATTATTTGCATTTCCTTCTTATTGATTCCTTTTTGGGTTCTTTTTGGGAAATTTAACTCTTTGAGGGAATTGCTATAGTATCTTGTGTTTTTAGTGAAAGTTTTTTTGTTCCAAAGCTAAGCCTCAAGGTCTATTATCTTTTGAATACACTAATGTTGCTAATGAAGATTGTGTGAAGTTTTGTATGAAGGAAAATTTCAGGTGTAGAGAGAGAATGATGTAATGAGATGAAGAATGGACAAAAGCTTAAGCTTGGGGATGCCACCCCGGTGTCACCCCAAGAAATATTCAAGAGGTACAAGCGTCAAATCTTGGGGATGCCCAAGGCATCCCCTTCTTCAACAATAAAAAGCTCAGGTCTTTCTAGACACTTCGTTTTTATTGTTTCATGCACTGTTGTGTTGTTCTTGGAGCGTCTTAGTTTTTGTTTGGTTTGCTTAGTTTGCTTGAATAAAGTAGTTTGGACCCCCGTTCTCGCTGTGTTGTTTCAAATAAGTTTTTTGGTGTTGGAAAGGAGTAGAAGTTCTTGCATGTCTAGTACAAGAGGAGCTTGCTTTGACTGTGACTTAGACTTTAGCATGTCATGTTAGGTGTTTTTGACCTTGTGCTTACTGATTATTGTTGTAGCATGACTTGTTCCAAACAATTGGGATTGCTTAGTGTGCCTTGAAAGAATCATGCGTTGTTTTTGCATACAAAAGCATAGTATTGTGGTATTCTCCTTTGATGCTTTGTTTGGGTTGACTTGGCACATGCTCACACCATGTTATGACTATGAACAAGTCACCATAGCCTCTATGATCATTTAGTCCTTGACTTGTAGTACCACTTTATGCTTTGATTAGTAATGTTTTGTCGCTCTACATGATTATGGCCATTATTGCTCTCTTAGTTGGTCGCTCCCAGTCTTTTGCTAGCCTCCACTTGTATGAGTAAGCTCTACTCATGCATTCAACTCCCAAGAAACCAAGTTATTACAAAGTGTCCATTATAAATTCCTATGCATGGTGTGTTACACCATTCCAAGTATATTCTTGTTTTCATCTATCTTCGAATTAAAAAATATATATTTTGTTATGTGAAAACTTAGTGATTAAAGCTCTCACAAAATTGATGGCACACTTTATTTTTCTTGCCCCTAATAACTTGAACCATTGTGTCATCTATGTTGTATATGCTTGCACTTATACGTTGGAATTAGCAGAACCGTGTTGTCACGGGGAACGCTTTCAACATTGCACTTGTACTTTGTACACAGTTGATATCATGCTCTTTTGTCTATGGATGTCAATGGTGTGAAATAAATGGGGAGCTTGTAAGTCCATGGAGTTATGTATGTGTGTTAGAGAAACGCCTAGGCTGCTAGCCTAAGCCATGCCTAATCATGGTGGAAACTTGCAGCATCACCATAATGACATCTATGAAGCTTTCTTCTTATAAAAAAAGAGACATATTGAAAAGATGAAAGAGAGAAAAAAGAACCATATTCCCATGGTAAATAAGAAGATTGCTGAGATGCTCATTGTCTGCTTGCCTTGTCATTTTGATTATGGGATAGCGCCTGTATCATGTGAAAGGGGTACCCCGTTGGCGGTTCTCTATGATACACATGTACTTACTATGACAAGAACTTACAGGTGACTAAAGTTGAGTAGCATGAGGTGCGGCCCTCGTATTCAAGGGACATGAGATTGCCAACTTATACTTTGTCAAGCATATACTCCATAGTTTGCTCACTTTAACCTTAATCACTTTAAGATGCTTATGATAGGGGCAATGAGAGCTGAAAGCTAACAAGTACCATAATTTTTGGAAGCTCTTTTTGAGACTTGAAATCTCTGCTTCCCTTTATATTGAGTCTCCACCTTTTACCTTTAGGCACCAGTTGAGAGAGCATAGTTGCCATTCGTAGTTCTATGTGCATTTTCCCAAAACTTATTGATTGATGCATATTGTTGATATTACTTGTTCTTGTGCTATTTGTATCTAGTCACTCTTATGAACTTTGAAGGTGTCCTATGCATATATTTGCTACTCTATGAGGGACAAGCTGAATGCCATTATGCCATGTTTTCTGTATGTGAAACAAACAAACGTTTTTCAATGCATGTTATTCATGTTCTTTGCTTGTAGCCATTCATTTTGCATGCATAGTTAATTTGTCTTACTGTTAGAATTCCATCTTTCATGCTCATGTTTAGAGTTCTTTGATCCCAGCTTTCAATGCTTGCAAATGGTTTGATTTTGATGGTGCATGTCACCTCAAAAATTATTGTTTTTATCACTTACCTACTCGAGGACGAGCAGGAGTTAAGCTTGGGGATGCTTGATACGTCGGAAACGTATCTATAATTTTTTATGTTACATGCTTGTTTAGTATCTACTTTGCTTTGCTTTATCTACACTTTGAGGTGTTTTTATATGTTTTCTGGTACTAACCTATTTACAAGATGCCACAGTACCAGTTGCTTGTTTTCTTCTGTTTTTGGTTCCAGAAAGGCAGAAAATCAATATTCACGGAATTGGACGGGACAAAAGCCAAAGTCAATATTTTACCGTGAGAAACACGAAGCCGGAAACGAGATGGAGGAGAGTCACCAGGGGGCAACACTCCCTGGCCGCGTGGGTGGGCCCACCCCGCGCCTGGGGGGTGTGATGACCCACAAGTGTAGGGGGTGTATCATAGTATTTTTGATAAATAGGAGTGTCGATCCCAACGAGGAGTAGAAGGTGTTAACTAGTGGTATGGAGCAGGAAATCTCTGTAAATACTTAGCAAATAGATTTTTAGGGGTTTTCTGATAAAGCAAGGAAATAAAGTGCAAGTAATAAAGACAGCAAACAATTGCAGCAAGTGGCCCAATACTTTCTTAGCAAAGGACAAGCCGGTGGAAATACTAATGAGGACCAAACGTTCTCGAGGACACATGCGAATTCTGTCAAGTGCTTTCGCTTCAAATAGCTGAGTAGTCTTCTTTGGTTTTGTAAGTGTTGTGTGGGTGAACCTGTGCTAATGTACTAACCTTACTTGGACTAATACATATGTGATTAAACCCCTTGCAAGCATCCGCAACTACAAGAAAGCAATTAAGATATAAACCTAACCACATCCTTAAACTTTGAGATCCTACACTCCCTTGTGCAATGGTTTCCTAACGAGGGTTCAGGTTTCTGTCACTCCGTCAACCTCACAATTAGTAGCCAAATACACAATGCATTCCCCTAGGCTCATAAATGGTGAAGTATCATGTAGTCGATGTTCACATGGCGCCACTAGAAGAATAGCACCACAACTTAAATACTAAACCATTGAATAATATCTCAACACAAATCCACTAATAACAACATGACTTCTCCCATGTCCTCAAGAACTAAACGAATTACTCATGAGACATCATATGGATCAAGATCAAAGATTATATGGTGATGAATAACAATCTGAACATAAACAATAATCCAATGGTTCTGTCAACACCCGGATTTTTAATCCCAGATGCTTGTTATGCCATACATCGCAATCCCAGGATTACCATTTTTGCGAGACATAACAGATTGGATATCACAGT
Source organism: Avena atlantica (assembly GCA_910589765.1). Classification (NCBI taxonomy): domain Eukaryota; kingdom Viridiplantae; phylum Streptophyta; class Magnoliopsida; order Poales; family Poaceae; genus Avena; species Avena atlantica. Next base: position 126,142,067 of record OU342739.1, read on the forward strand.
ACATCATCCATTACAAACCATACATAAGATCTTACAACAAATAAAGGATCTCATGATCCAGTCTTAATACAATCATAGTAGCGGAATAATGTAATAATAACGGTAGCATAGGCGAGACTCCATCTTCATGGTCACAGGCAATGATGACGATGGGAGATGATCCTAGTTGTCATAACCTTCTTGCGGTTCATCCTCCTGATAGTCCTCTTCATAGTCTGGCCACGGGAATAGCCAGGGATGAAGCCATGAGTACTCTTTAACTACTCGCAAACTAATACTAACAAGTGAAGTGGTTTTGGGTAGGAAATACTAAGCTCTAGGTTATTTTGCAAAAAGCCATATTTACCTTAACTAAGTTTAGAAGCAAAGAAAGCTAGTTGAAAGTTTTATAACACCTAAGTGGTAACTTTAATTTCATATCACAACCCTGTTGTTGTCAATTCAAAGTCACAAATCATTTCATTAGTCATTTTGAAAACATCTGACGAGGGAACAGTATGGCCATTCCAACTATCCATAACCGCGGACGCGGCTATTCGAATAGTTTGACACTTTGCAGAGGTGGTACACTTTCACCACAACATTCGATACATCCGTCAGGAACAATCCTGAATTCACCATACTCAGTATGCGGATAATCAATCCTAACCTTTCAATTACACGCCCTAGTATAGGCACATTTCCTGTGAGTTTGGCCTCCCAACCATGACCAACTGTCATCTTGGGAACTACACAGGTGGACAATCTTCACAAGGTAGCCTCAGCTCAAACCTTGGCCGCAAGGGAACCCATACTAAGGTATATAAATTTCCAGTCAAGCCCTACCCAAATTTCAGGTATTGTGGTTGTACAGTAAAATTGGAATGGTATCGCATCGAGACAACCATCAGATTTATAAAGGGCTAAAGCTCATGCCTTAACATTTTTATCATCAAAATCATCTGGTGTTCAAGAACACATGTCAAAATATTTCAGTAGAATGACTCATCATTTTAAGGTTTTCATAACCATTTTCACCAAGTATTCCCATCTAAAGTGATCAAGTTTTATGCTTAGCACTAGCACCTACAAGTGGGGGTAAACACTAATGAGGGGTGGTGAACAAGTGTATCTTATCTAAGTTAAATCTCATGCCTCAGGATGACATCAAGATTATCTAACTTAGGCCAAGTTTTATGCTCTTTATGCTACCTTTAAATATATTTCTAAGTTGTACAAGTCACTAAGTAAACTCCAATAGAAAGTTTTGATAAGGAAATAAAATAACTAAGCTTGCAAATAAAACTAGGATTGGGTATCAAGTGATGTTAGCTTGCAAGTAAAACTTGCATGGTTTAGTTTATCTTGCTAAGATATTAGTATAAGCTTGCAAGGATTAGCTTGCTAAGTTGCAAGTGTTAGCTTGCCTTGAGTAGAGCAGTGGTTGAAGTTCTCCTCGGCTTCTTCCCCGTAGTATTCTCCTTCCTCCTTGTATCCTTGGTCGGTACTAGCGTCTATAAATAAATACGAGGTACACAATCACCGAACAATACTTAACTACTTTTATTTATCACACCAAGGTTTTCACTAGATGATCTAGCATCATCACAAACATTACAATCCTCAAAGCACTTATCTTATTTATTTTATTTTGGAAAAGTAATTTCTACTCATTGAAGAACTACTTAAGATTTAATATTCTCCAACTAAAACATGGGATCATGTTGACACATGTCATCACCACATATTTCAGTACATGGGAATATGATTTAAAGTGGTGTCACAATTTAACAAGGTTTAACCTTTTTATTTTAATTAAATAAAGTGAATAGAAATGCCTATGGGACATTCTTTTATTACTTGTCCATTATTTCTGCAAGTAAACCTAGATATTTTTATATATTCAGGAAGGTCTAATTAAATGTGATTTTTGAGAGTTGGAATCAACTCAAAAGCTTTTGTGGTTGAATTTTGAAAAATGTTTGAATGCAGGAAAGCTTTTGCCTTGTTATTTTTACTATAGGTGATCTACAATTCCAAATGAATTGAATCAAACGGGCTTGGATTAAGAGTTCCAGTACCTTTCTACCAAAATTGGTTTCATGCAATTTGGTTCAGTGAATCGACCTGGGTTGATTTTTGAATCTAGGTATAGAACTGAGTTTGAAACTAAAAGAATAAACCTAAATTCAAACTACTGGGTCACGCGGGAATGGAAATGGGCCGGCCCATGGCGCACAGCGCGCGTGCGGGTGAGTTTAAGTGGTCGTCCCCACCAGTCAACGAGACAGGGGGCGCGAAGCGGTACGGGGTGATGTGGACCACATGATCAACATCTAATCTAACGGCTCTGACTTATCGTCTCCATCGGGCAATGCCGGCGAGACAACACTAGCGCGGCCAGTGGGGTCTACGGGGGCTCACCGGGGCTCAGACGAGGGTCGGCGACGGGAGCGAACAACAAAGTCGACGACGATGAACCTCCTGGTACCGGTGGCTTCTCCTGGGGCGGATCCAGTCGCTGGCTCCTTTCTTCCTCCTCTGCGGCAGACTCCGGCCAAATTCTGGCGACCTGCTGCTCGCCTTGCTCCGGGAATGAGTGGGGATGGTTCTGAGATATAGGGAAGTGTGTTGGTGTGAAGAAATTGAGCGGGGGTGGCCTCTATTTATAGTGCCAAGAGGGGACCGAAAGGCGCGGGTGGAGCTCGTCATGGTCATCGGCACATTGGGCTATTGGCATGGGAGACGGTAGGGGCGGTGTTGTGCTCCCTGGCGAAGCTCAACGACGTGGTCTCGAGGCATGGGGTGGTGCGAGACGGTCGAAACACTACGGTGCTCTGGGCGGGTCCGACGGGCATTTTAATGGCGCACCATGGCTATGGGTCGCGCGGCGGCGAACGGGGTTGTCTGGCGGTCTCCTGGGATGGTGGTGATCACGCTTTCACGCGGCGAGGGCAGGGCGCGTTCTGTGGGCGCGTGTCGAGTGCGGTGCTCTAGCGCGCTCTCGGCTTGGCGCAGAGGCATAGGGCACGGCGTTTCTAGAGTGGTCCAGTGGCTGGAAGGGCGTTAGCGTTGGACAGGGGGTGGCGGTGGACGGTGGTCAATGTCCCAGACAAGGTGGCTAGGCTTGGTGCTGCTCCTAGCTTGCTATCGACCAAGGGGTGGCAACGCGAGGCTCGGCATGGTCACCATTGATGGCAATGGCAAGCTCACAGTGGTGCTAGAGCTTTATAACAAAGCTAGACGATCTACTAATAGCCTGCTATGAGCTAGAGAGGGAACAAGGTTGGCCAAATCACTGCTCACTATAGTGTTTGTTGTTTGTTTGATTTGTGTTTGCAAGGTGTCTGATGAAATGGCCGAAAGAGATTTGAATTTGAATTTTTGGTTCAAACTTGGTGGGTGCACTAGTTACATACTAGGTAGTCTCTGGTTATTTGGAAAGGTCAAGGTGAATTGGTTTGGTTGGTTTTTGAGAATTGGTGATCTTCCCATATGTTAAAGATTCAATTTTGAATTGCCATTTGAATCAAGTTGCCAAATGTTTCTGTAAGTTTGAAAGGTGGGCTTGGTTTCACTTTTACTTGGTCTAGAAAGGGGTGAAAAGAAATGGAATTGTTTCTATTTGAAATCTTGGACTAGAAACACTCAAAGTGGCCTAGTGAGCAAGATTGGCAAAAATGACCATTTGCTTGTTTTGTTTGTTTTTGATTTTCTCTTGATTTATTTCTTCTTGGAAATGTTTTAGATGATGTTGTTTTCATCTTTAAACCATTCCTTTCTATTTAGAACAATCACATAAGTCCATTCATGCATTCATACAATCATCACATACACACATGCATTCATATGATGTTGATTAACAAAAGTTTTTGTTAACCCTAAATTTGAGTGATTGGAATTTGATAATCATTGTTCAATATTTTTGGGATGTTACAAGTTCCACTCACAAGCATCAACTACAATAGTAATCAACACCGGGAAAGTTTCCCCTAAGAACTATGCAAGATTCAACATAATTGTTACAGCGGGATGGAGTGGTGATGATGGTGCTGGTGGAGATGATGGTGTGGATGATGATGATGATGATCCCGATGAAGTCTAGCTTTATGATGGTGTTGATGGCGACAATCTCCCCTCTCCAGGAAGGAATTTTCTCGACAGAAATCTGCCTGCCGAAGAGCTCTTTCTCTCTCGGTGTTTTCTGCCCCGTAGAGGCGGCGGAATCTTTCTGTGGTCGCTCCCCGTGTATTAGGGTTTCGAGGAGAAGATATAAGCAAGACGGCGGAGCCAGATGTGGGCCAGGTGAGCCACACCCCCCTGTAGGCGTGGCCTAGGGGTGGCCCGCTCCTGGGGTGTGTGTTGGCCCCCTGTGGCCCATCTCCGCCTCCCCTTCTGGCATTCTTCGTCTTCTGGGGAAATCGGGGTTTCCATAGTTTTTTTGGTATTTTTCTGATCTTCGCGAAATTGCATCAAAACACCTCTTTTTTCCATCAGAATCCTGACTCCGGCAGTTCATCCTCCAAGAATCATCCAACATGCAAAAACAGATGAAAAGACATAAGTAACACCTTTTAATATGAAATATATCAATGAATAGAGGCAAATTATGATATAGAATGGTGATGCAAATTGGACGTATCAACTCCCCCCAAGCTTAGACCTTCGCTTGTCCCCAAGCGAAAATTGAGCTCAGTAAACATGTCCACAGGTTTATGGAGTGAAGTGTCGATAAAAAGAATACGAACAAGAAGCATCACACTTACCATTACACAACTCGTAGAAGAAAGCAACTCACCATTATATAACTTAGCTTGCAACATGTATAGGAGTCATAATAGAGATGCATAAAGATAAATCATAATTGGGATTGGCAAACTTTGTTCTTGGTCAGAGAACAGCTGGCAAACAGTTTCACAAATAAAGCTTTTGTAGAAGTTTTACAACAAGAGTACTCTTTGCTCAAACATAAAAGGTTTTTCACAATGATAGCTTTCAAAGTAATAATCAATAGATAAGAGTCTTGTGCAAACAAGGAAGATGAAGAACATGATTGAATAAATCATCATATGAATGCTTGAAACACAACAACTCAAATGCTTGCTGGAGATGGAGACGAAGTAGGTTTACTGACTCAACCTAAAAGTAGGAGAATGGCTCCTTCATAGAGGGAAGCAGGGATTTCAAGTTCATAAAGAGCTTCCAAAAGATTATGGTACTTACTAGCTTTGAGCTCTCATTGCCCCTATCATAAGCATCATGAGGTGATTAAGGTTAAAGTGAACAAAGATGGAGTATATGCTTGACGAAATACAAGTTGGCAATCTCATGTCCCTTAAGTACGAGGGCCGCTCCTCATGCTACTCAACTTTAGTTACCAGTAAGTTATTTTCATTGTAAGTACATGTGTATCATAAAGAACCGCCAATGAGGTACCCCTTGCACATGATACATGAGCTATCCCATAATCAAAATGATAAGGCAAGCAGATAGTGAGCATCTCAGTGATCTTTTTAGTTGCTATTTGCATAGGTTTTTATTGAGGATGCTTCACAGATTTCTCACTATGGTTATGCTGCAAGTTTCCACCATGATTAGGCATGGCTTAGGCTAGCGGCACAGGCGTTTCTCTAACACACATACATAACTCCATGGACTTACAAGTTCCCCTTTTATTTCACACCGACGACATCCGCAAAGAAAAGAGCATGATATCAACTGGATATGTATCCATAAGTGTTGAAAGCGTTCCCCATGACAACACGGTTCTTCTAATTCCAACGTATAGATGCAAGCATATAAAACTTCGATGACACAATGGTTCAAGTTTATTAGGGGCAAGAAAATAAGGTGTGCCATCAAGTTTATGATAGCTTTACTAACTAGTTTTCACATAACAAAATAATTTTTAATTCGAAAGATAGATGAAGCTTGAGAATTTGCTTGGAGAAGCAATAATGATAATAGTTATATATGGTGGACACAAATGGCACAGGTTTGGTTCAAAGGGATTGGATGCATGAGAAGTATTTCTTCTCAAAACAGATTTTTGGCTAGCAAGGCTGGGTAGCAAGCAAAAGAGTTGAAAGAAACAATCAAACATACAAGTAATAAAGCCAAACATGCAATCTTCCTTGAAGACACAAAAGATCTTAAATAAAGAATATTAAGCTTATGAGCCAATCAAGAAAGAAAATAAATGATACAAAATACTTGTAAGCTTTTTCTATTTTCCTTTCAAACCTCAAAAAGTGTTGCTACTGACAGAGCTCGGTTTGCCAAAACCAATTTAGATCTACTTGATGCCCCCAAAGTGATGCCAATACTGATCAACAAGATCAATCATATAATAGAGATTGCAGACTAAAATAAGAAGTGCAAAAAGTAACAGATGAAACTTCTCATTGATATTCCATAAAGGCACTCACACCAAGGGATACATAGATAACCAACTAAAGGAGAGATACTTCCACAATGCAAACATATAATATAACTTCTTTACCCAAGATATGAATCTACTAAAAAGGTAAAAAGATAAAAGATAATGATGTGATACCGTGGCACTCCCCCAAGCTTAGAACAAGCCAAGGGGATGCCAAACCTGATGACGAATTACTTCTTCGGTGGTGGTGGTGTTGTCTTGATAAGCTCTTCAATCAGTTCCCTCAAATCCTCAATCTTGAAGGTTAGAGTATGAATCAACTCCGAATTATGCTCAATGTGGTTCATGATCATGTCGAACCGAGAATCCTAGTCCTTGTTATTCTTTCCCCACTCTTCCTTCTTAGTGTGTTCCTTCCCTGCATGGTTAGAACGAGGCAGATCCCAAACAGAGGGCAAGTTCCCTTTGGGCACCTTTTGGTAATGTCGATCAATTAAGAGTTTCTCTATTGGAGGAAGTGTACCACCCCATTGTTATGGAATGGTGTGGGAGAAAGAAATTTGTTCGGGCCAGAACTAATCAAAGAGGCTGAAGAGAAAGTCAAGCTAGTTAACGACAGATTGAAGATAGCACAGTCCCGACAGAAGAGTTACGCAGATCCTAAGCGTAAAGAAGTCACCTATGAAGTGGGTGATAGAGCTTATCTTAGAGCATCTATGCTGTCCTCCTAAGCTTGATAGGGTTTGCCACCACTATACTGCTTGCAACGGTAGCGCGGGTGTCCGGATGCTCTTCCTCCTCCATGTCTTCTTCATCCTCCACCAAGATCTCCTCCTCCTTGGGGTTTTGAGGATCATCTTCCCCGGGCTTCTTGCCATTGTTGTTGGTGGAGACCATGGTGCTCTAAACTTGAGAAGATTTCCTGACATAAACCAGATCAAAACGAAAACACGACGAGAACACGATATACGAACCTCGGGGGATCCGGGGAGTTATATATTATGAAGTTTCAATGCATAAGGAAGGTACTGTGCGAAAACGAGGCAGAGACGGAGTTCAGGGGGCTCACACCCCCTCCAGGCGCGGCCAGCTGGGGCCCACGCCTAGGGTGGGTGTGGCCACCCTGGCCTCCGTTTCCTCCTCTGTTTTGTCTCGTAACCTTCCATATGTAATAAAAACATCAAAAATATAAAAAGATAGGGTTTTCACGAACCATCAGATTCACCTTTTCTCCTTCTCTTGGAAATTCCTTTCATACAAGGCCTTACACAAACCTCAATTGCAACATTAGTGTATGCAAAAACACTCTAAGATAAGCTCTATCACCCACTTCATAGGTGACTTCTTTACGCTTAGGATCTGCGTAACTCTTCTGTCGGGACTGTGTTATCTTCAATCTGTCCTTAACTAGCTTGACTTTCTCTTCAGCCCCTTTGATTAGTTCCAGCCTGAACAAATTTCTTTCTCCCACACCATTCCATAACAATGGGGTGGTACACTTTCTCCCATAGAGAAACTCAAACGGTGCCATCTCAATATTGGCTTGATAGCTGTTATTGTAAGAGAATTCTGCATAAGGTAGACTTTCATCCCAACTAGCTCCATAGTCTAGAGCACATGCTCTCAACATATCTTCGAGAATCTGGTTGGTCCTTTCTGTCTGTCCATCAGTCTGAGGATGAAAAGCAGTGCTGAATTCTAATCTCGTTCCCAATGACTCATGTAGTTGCCTCCAAAAATGAGAAGTGAATTGAGTTCCCCTATCAGACACAATACTCTTGGGTACTCCATGCAGACATACAGTCCTACTCATATAGATCTTGGCTAACTTAGCACTTGTATAGGTTGTCTTCACGGGTATGAAATGAGCCACTTTAGTTATGTGATCCACTACTACCCAAATAGAATCATATCCTGACCTGGTCCTTGGCAATCCAGTGATGAAATCCATGCCAATCTTGTCCCACTTCCAATCAGGAATAGGTAGTGGTTGTAGCAATCCTGCTGGTTTTTGATGTTCTGCTTTCACTCTTCTACATACATCACACAGATCAATATGTTCAGCGATGTCCTTCTTGAGATTATTCCACCAAAATCTTTCCTTCATATCCATGTACATTTTGGTGTTACCCGGATGAATGGAATATGGTGAGTTGTGCGCTTCTTGTAAAATCAGTTTCTGAAGCTCCGGATCTTGTGGAACACAGATACGTTTTCCATACCATAAAGTACCATGTTCGTCTTCATGGAATCCTTTGGCTTTTCCTTTGCCAATATTTTCCTTAATCTCTTCAATTTCCTTATCTGTCTTTTGGGCATCTTTGATTTTGTCCAACAAAGTGGGTTGAACATCCAATGACATGAGATGTCCTTCAGGCACAATCTCCAATCTGAGATCTCTAAATTGGGCACACAGATCATCTGGCAACTCTCCCTTAGTAAGGCCATTCACAAAAACCTTACGGCTTAGAGCATCTGCTACAACATTTGCTTTACCGGGGTGGTATTGCAAACTCAAGTCATAGTCCTTGATGAGTTCTAGCCATCTTCTTTATCTCATGTTGATTTCTTTCTGAGTGAAGATATACTTCAAACTCTTGTGATCCGTGAACACTTCACATCGTTTTCCCAAAAGATAATGTCTCCATGTTTTGAGTGCATGGACAACAGAGGCTAACTCTAAATCATGAGTTGGGTAATTTACCTCATGAGTTTTGAGTTGTCTCGAGGCATAAGCCACAACTTTTACTTCTTCCATTAGAACTGCTCCTAATCCATGATGGGATGCATCACAATACACTTGGAAATCCTTTTCCAAATCCGGCAAACATAAGACTGGTGCTGTCACTAGTCTCTTCTTTAATTCTTGGAAACTGAGTTCACATCCTTCAGACCAAGCAAATTTCTTGTCTTTCTTTAGCAACTATGTCATTGGCTTAGCTACCTTGGAGAAATTCTCAATAAATCTTCTGTAGTATCCTGCCAAGCCAAGGAAACTACGAACCTCTTTCACTGACTTAGGAGATTCCCATTCAGTTACAGCTGACACTTTAGCGGGATCAACTGCTACACCATCTCCTGACACAATGTGTCCAAGAAATCCAACTTCATTTAACCAAAATTAACACTTGCTGAATTTGGCATACAACTTATGCTCTCTAAGCTTCTCAAGTATCAAACGCAAATGTCCTTCATGCTCTTCTTTGCTCTTGGAGTAGATCAAAATGTCATCGATGAAAACGACAACAAACTTGTCAAGGAACTCCATGAACACCTTGTTCATCATATTCATGAAATAAGATGGTGCATTAGTCAAACCAAATGGCATCACAGTGTACTCATACAATCCATACCTACTGGTGAAAGGTGTCTTAGGTATGTCTTGTTCTCTTATCTTGAGCTGGAAATAACCTGACCGGAGATCAATCTTTGAGAACACACATGCTCCTTCTAACTTTTCAAACAAGTCATTGATTCTAGGCAAAGGGTCTCATGAAGTGAATGGTAATCTATGCATAGCCTTTGACTTCTATCTTTCTTTTCCACAAACAAGACTGATGCTCCCCAAGATGAAGAACTTGGTTGAATAAATCCTTTCTGCAACTGTTCTCCAAGTTTTTTCTTGAGTTCTTTCAACTCATCAACTGACATCGTGTAAGGTCTCTTTGCTATTGGTCCTGATCCTGGTAGCAAATCAATCAGAAATTCCACATCTCTATCTGGTGGCATTCCCGACAATTCTTCCGAAAACACATCCGGATATTCACTCACAATTGGCACACTGTCTATGCTAACCCCCTTAAGATAATTTAGCTTACTCCCTTTTGGTTCAAAGTTAGTCTTGAATCTAATCCTTTTGTTTTCTGGAGTTGTGAGTGTGATGGTATGGTTGGCACAATCTAGCACTCCCTTGTGCTTGGTCATCCAGTCCATTCCCAAAATGACGTCCAATCCTTGGGAATTTAGGATTATCAGATTAGCGGGAAACTTATACTTCCCAAACTCTATGACTAGATCGTGACATCCTGGGTTCACTATCATTTCTCCTCCAGGAGAACTTACTTTTATAGGACACCCAATAGTTTCTACTGGTAGTTCATTTCTTTCAACAAATTCTCTTGATATGAATGAATGAGACGCGCCAGTATCAAAGAGAACAAATGCTGGAACAGAGTTGAGTTTGAACTTACCAGCAACAGCATCAGGTTCCTCATAGATTTCTTCCACATTGATGTGGTTCACTTGTCCCTTCTGGAAAGGGTTGGGCTTGTTGGGTCCTTCAACTTGCTTTTTTGGGCATTCATTTGCATAATGCCCCATCTTCTTGCACTTGAAGCATTCAACCTGACTAAGATCCTTCTTGACAGGCTGGCTTCCACTACCACTTCCACTTCCATTGTGGTGGATCTTGTATCCACTCTTGTGATTCTTGTACTTGTCATTATCATGACTACGGTGATGCTTGTTGTCATGATGACGGTTGTGGTTGTGGTGGCTGTTGTACTTTCCATGCTTGTGGGATCCAGAACTCCCACTATCATCATAATGGGAACGCTTGTGAGACGATCCCGAGCTGTGATTGTCAGAGGTGTGTTTCCTCTTTCTGCTTTCAATCTGTTTCATCTTGCTCTCCAAGATGGCAGCCTTGTCATAAAGAGATTGATAGGTGGGGACATAGGCCATAGATAATTGCAGATTCAGTTCATCATTCAATCCTTCGAGGAACTTCTCTTTCCTCTTAGCATCAGTATCAACTTCATCCGGTGCATAACGCGCCAGATTGTTGAATTCTTCAATATATTCAGCCATGCTGCGATGGCGCTGTTTTAGATTATGAAATTCCTTCTTCTTCAAGCTCATCACTTTGGATGAGATGTGAGCTGTACGGAAACCATCTTCAAAGATAGCCCATGTCACATCCTCAATGGGAGTGGTGATCTAGAAGTTATCCCACCAAGTAGCTGCTGGTCCTTCCAACAAGTGTGCTACAAACCTGACTTTCTCCCCATCAGTACAGCCAACAGTTACCAAATCCTTGTTCACTGAGCGTAGCCAATCATTGTCCACCATGGGTTCAGTAGTTCCTGAGAACTTAGCAGGCCTCAGTCTTAAGAATCTGGTGAGCATGTCAAATCCCGGTGGGTTATTCTGATTGTTGTTGTTGTTATTGTTGTTGTTGTTGTTATTCTGATTCTACATGAAAGTAGTCATCATCTGCATTATCTGTGCATGTGCTGTCATCAGCTGCTACATCTCGGGGGTGACATTGTTGTTGTTCGGGTTGGGGTTGGCACGTCGAGGAGGCATCTGTGGTTTTCAATAAGGATGAGAATGAGATACCCATAGATGCTTAACATGCACAATACAACACATAGGCAAACACCAAACAAGCATCAAAAATAACAAAAGTTCAACAACATAGACAACAGGTTTTGAAAAGCAAACACACCAATAGCAAGCCATCCACATGTTGGATGGCCATTGCGACTCAATAACATAAACATGGTAAATAATAAATCAATGAGTAGTCATCAATACTCCTCTGCATCAACCTCCTCATCAACAAGTGTAAGACCTGCATTCTCCATAGCGGTCTTGTATTCCTCGACATTGGTAGTCAAGGCCTGTACCTTGGCTTTGAGAGCCCTCTTCTATGAACGAAGCCTCTCAATCACACCCTGCTGATGCTCGAGCTCGAAGTCCTTGGCCTCTAGTTATGCAGTCATCTCTCGAATCCTCTTGTTCCTATCTTGGACTCTTTTCTCTTGACTCTTGAATTTCCCATCCTGACTCTCAAACTTGGCCTCCATTTCCTTGACTATCTCATCTTGCTCCGCGAAGAGCTTGTCCTTCTCACGAAGCTACACCTGGAGCTCGTCATTGCTAAGCATGACGTTGGTCCTATCAGTATCTAGGTGCCTAAGTAGAACCTCTAGGTCCTGAAGGTATAGACAAATCGGCTCTGTCGTCTCTCTAGCAGTATCATCGAACTCAATAGCCTCACCATCCTCGTCGCGTCTACCAAAGGCATGGAAGTGAGTACCTCTAATCTCCCGAGAATGTCTCCCTAACAAACGCCCAAGTAAATCCTGCATGACTGCCTCTAGGCCTCTCTCCTTGTCGTCATGCATGAGCTTGAAGGTGATAGCCTCCGTGGTTGGCTCAGTCTGGCGTCCTGGATGAGTAACCTTGAAGCCCCAAAGGTCCTTCCTCTCCAACTTGGTGAGGGGAAGCATCATGATGCTAGGAAGCGGAAAATTGAGCACACTAGTGAGCTCAATAAGACGAGTGCCAAAACGAGTTCCCTTGAACTCTTCAGCCGTTCTGATAGTAACATTAGGCATCTATTTATAAGATAAAGAGAAGTTAGAACAACATCAATAGAAATACACAAGACAAAGTATCACAAGCATATCATTGTCAAACAAACACACAAGTCATGGCATACATAAATCCATTACAAGCATCCAAGGTCCAACATAACTTAGACAAAATTTTGGAAATGAAATGATAAGTGTGGTGGTCCAACTAACGGAGTACGTTACAACTCTCACTCACTAGATAAAATGGCTATCAAAGCATCCTTAGTAGCCATATGCCTATCTTGTTCACAAGATTCCCAAATCAAGTCTATGATGTCTTCCCTTAGTTGTTGGTTGGTAGTTTCCAACTCTTGGGTATGCTTCTTTTCTTCTCTAAGGTGATTTTGGGTGTTGAGCATTCTGCACTTGAGTCTATCACCAAGCTCTTTGATGGCCTTCCAAGCTGCATCCCTTGTAGAATCAAAGAATGTGGTGTACATCACTGAGTTGGTGACCATACAGAATCCTGATTCTTTGTGGTTGTCTTCCTTGTTTTTGTACAAGTGAAGTTGCACCCACCAATATTCCTCTCCTTCATCCATCACAGGGAAACCTTTGTACACAGTTGCACCATGTATCCCCATTGTAACCATAAGGTTCTTGGGAGCCTTTGGAAATTCAGTCTCACACTCTAGGGTCATGGTCATGAGTGGTCCCTTCCTTACAGCTTCGTTGATGGAGTTCATCTACGAATAGAGATGAGAAAGAAGAATTAGAAAAGTTTTACGAGAAGAAAAAGACAAGTGTGGAAATTGTTGAAATTTTTTCCTTAGTGGTTTCTAGTCCAAATCCTAGGGTCATAATCCTACAGGCAACACAGTGCTCTGATACCATCTGTAAGATCCCACCTTTATAAAGGTAAAGATCCCTGTGATTGCAAAGCTAGTCCCTGGATCAATGCTAGCATCCATAGTTTAAGATGAAGTACACAAATAGAAAGGTCATTATTACATATCATTCTAGAGACAAACATAGTCTTTTACAACTCCATGGCCACAGGCCTAATACAAGAGTTCAAATATAGAATAATATAACTAAGTCTTCATCTTCATGTGCCACAGTCAAGCATGTTGAGTGTAGACTCATAACCCCTAATCATCATTAGAGTAACATGCAACATCATAAGTTACAGCCACAGTGGGTCAATACATTTGGAATAGTATTGGCAAGTGATACCTTAGTAGAATATTAACATCTAGTTACTACATGAATTTGTCTAAGTGTAGCTTAGGCTTGCTTTGCTCAAAATAGGTTTTACCTATTAGTTGAAAACACTAAGTTTTTCTTTGACAAAACTTTCCCAAGGAATCACCAATAGAAATTGGTGAACCTTCACCCTTGTTCAACCACAAGTTTTAACTTAGAAAATTGGGATGAGGAGATTCTTGATAGCTTCCATGTCTTGATGATCAAGTTGTCCAATACCAGGGACATGGCTAAGTACTTAGATTCTTCCATCTGCAGAGGTTGTGCACTTTCCCCATAAGACATGATTTTCACCAAGATAGGACCTTTCAGAAGCCTTCCCTTAGACCAAATGGACGCGTTCCATCCTATCATCCCACTACCACCAACTGTCCAAGTGGCTAAGTTATTGCAACCTATGTGATCCAGGCAGAGCCCATAATGCCATGTGGCTGCACTAGAAGCTTCTTAATATTTGGCATCTCAAATCCCTTTGTTCTGTAACACCCTCAGAATCGTCCCTATGCAAGTTTTAGCGAAACCCGCCAAACCCGCATAGAAACGATTCAAAGGTGCCCACCAGGCACTTTCGTGCGGGTGGAAAACGAAGTAATAACATTACACAACAGTCCTCGATGGGACCCACAGAACAGATATATATACAGCAGCGACTCAATGAGTCAAGAATACAGATATAATATACAAAGATCCAAATCACCTTGAAAATGATAGAGCGTCCGACTACGGACAAGATGCAAATGGGGCTAAGAGCCCTGAAGAATAACCAATGGCGTCCATAACCCTGCCCAGGCCAAGCCGGAAGGGTAACCCTGCTAATGACGTCGAAACCTGCTTAAACAAAAGGGGTGCCGACAAAGGGCAAAGGAAAAAGAGGAGCGGTCAGTACTGAGGCCAGTACACGGCGAGGCTAGAATTCGGCGGTCCTCGCCTACATAGGTATGGTGGACTGAAGCGGCAGCATGCACTAAACAACCTATAGACACTCAACACAACTGGCGGTTATCAGATAGGGATGAGAAAGACCTATCCGGATCCAACCTGATTATAACACCAAACCAACACATCCTGGTATTTCCCCCTCGAGACCAAACGAGGAAGTCAACCGAGGAACTCACACAGTTGGCAGTTTTATTTATTCAGTTATCGTTGCAGCAATTACTAGTCAGGTGTAGATAATCATCCTGATAAAATAAGCAGTGGGCCATTTTAGTTAACCATTCCGTTGTAGTTGCAACACTTACTAGTCAGATACAATTAGCATGAGATATCCCAAAAACCCAGCAGTTGTTGGCACTTTTATTTAGCCATTCCGTTATAGTTGCAGTACTTACTAGTCAGATACAATGGTCGCAAGCGACAACTCAAACAAGCAATTGTTGGCAGTTTTATTTAGCCATTCCATTATAGTGAAGCTGATTACTAGTCATTATAAAGTCAAATTTATAGCACTACTTTAGTTATAGTTGTCTATGATCGAGATACTGTGCTCCAAGTCGTCCATAACCGCGGACACGGCTTTCAGAAAGTTTTACCCTGCAGGGGTGCACAAATAGCAACACACACTCGATCAACCTCGGAAAAACCAAATCAAAACCCAACGAGGCCTTCACGACAAAGCAATCACAGGATTCAGAAATATTTCAGGGGGCCACCCCATTGAGTAGACCCGCAATGAAGCTAGATGACTCCGAGACGGACTCAAGGTTTGCGACAATGGCTGTAAACGACCGGGAACCCAAAACTGGGCTTGTCGATACCGCGAAAACACTCCGCTTACCTAAACAGTACAGGTGCTCCTCGCACAATCATAATAAAGCAGTAAAACATGGCATAAGTACAGGATAGTAAATAAAACCTCAAACTAGTTTGTGGCCCCAAGAAATAAGAATGAATCAAGCTCTGGCTCAGGGGGGTCCCATAATCCTCCCGGATGTGGATAGCGCGAATATTCAAGGAACAGGTATCAAGTACTCGGGGTCCTACGGGACACAAGTGGACAGTTAACAACCAAATAACATCTATTGCCCACCTGTGCCTCTGCTTACTTACTTCAATTTTAGTTGTTAAACAGTAATTAAAGTGAACGATAATGAAAGCCATGATCATCTACCTTAAACATGCGGCAACACTCCAACAACTGTGGTACTGGACGACACGCAACAGCACTTGAGCAAGCGACTACGACGCGCAAGTCCAACTATCTACCAGACAACAGGTAATAGGATGTGTCCAAGGCAATATAAGGCTGCAAGGGATATCACGGGTACGAAAACTAGAGCAACGCAACACAGATAGCAATAGATCAACAGGAGGGAATAAATACTATAAAAGCAAGATAGGTAGAAAGGGGGAGATGCTCGCCTGAAAAACATTGTTGAAGGTTCATCCGAAGATCGGGTCGACACTCGCATCAACTCAACGGCCTTATCTGCGAAGAACCAAAACACTAGAATAAACACCGGGTGCAATACTTAATACTACGGTAAAAGATCGGGCATGATGCATGTATGATGTATGGCATGGCAAGGATGCGATGCAATTAGGTAATATTAAGCGGTACCGGGGGTCCCGACAATTAAATATATGTTTCTAGTTGTTTAGATACCCCGCATTTTAATTGTTGTCTTAACATGGCAAAATATATCACCGGTTCGATGCACAAATTTAAATGGGGCCAATATTAGACTAGATTTGTCCGCATATGGATCCCATGTTTAATTATGAGGTGAATCGGCATAAGGCCCCCAAACCACAGACAAGGATGCATGCATGAACAATTTAATATGCATCAGATATATCATTTATTAAATAGGGTCTCGGCAAAGAGGTCACACATCTGGGTTCGGCGAACTTGGGGTTCCGAGGGGTTCGGGGTTCGGCGGGATCATCGGGATCGGATACAAGATGGAGAACTTGGGTCCAAGCGGTCGATCTTGCCGCATCCGAGAAGAAGAACTTGGTTGGCGTCGGGGGCACATCGGATCCGCCCTGGTCGGTGTCGATCTTGTCGTCGATGGCGAACTTGAGTGGATCGGGTACCGGGGTCTTCGGATCCGTGAAGTAAATCTTGTCGCACGGTGTCCGGGGTAGACGAACTTGGCGTAATCGCATCGGCGATCTTGGTGTTCGGGTTCTCGGCTTCGCATCCGGGACGAAGGTCTTGTCGCATGTGTGGTCGCCGGGTCCGCGAAGTGGGCTTCGAGTAAGGCGACGTATGTCGAAGATCTTGTCGGTAGCCTTGTCAACGGGAAGGTCTTGTCTCATCCGCGAAGGTGACGTCGGTATCACGGGCGTTGGTGAACTTGGTTAACGATAGAACCTTCAGAGATCTTGGCGTTGGGAGGCAATCTAGTTAGTGTACTTGTCCATGTTGATGTTATTGTCCAAGGGAGCCTTTCCAAACATTGATCTTGGATTGCGTGGAAGAATACTTGAGCGACACTAGGGAGGAAACAACCACGCGGTGCACACATCGAATGGGAATAGAGAGCACCGAGCAACAAAGGCCTGGACGCACTGGTATTGGCGTGTCGGTAACAACTGGCACGAGCACATCCAAAAATCGGGGCTACCAGAGGAACTCCTTGCAGGCACCTGGACGAACATGCTATAGACAGAGGGCGGGTCCCACGGCGAGCTCCGATGGAGGAAGCGGTCTCGAGGAGAACGGGCGCCGGCAAGCATGCCGCGGAGAGGGACACAGCGGCGCCTGCCTGGGAGGTGGGGCGCACAGCTGTGAACGGAGGTTGCCGCGGGAGGAGGCGGATGGCGGTCGACGGCGAGCGCCAGGGGAGAGGAAGGCGGGGCCCCGGTAGGCCTAGGGCCGAGCGGCGGACGCGGAAGAGGCGGGGTCGCGCGGCGCGATGCAGAGAGGAGCAGGGAGGCGACGGCGCGCGCGTGCTCGAGCTCGGCGAGCTGGCCGGAGTAGGCGCAGGCGGAGCGAGCGAGGACCGGGCGGCGCTCGAGGGAGAAGGCCGAGAAGGCGGGGACGACGCCGGCGGGGAGGAAGGGGGTCGTCGTCAGGGAGACAGAGGAGGAGGAGGGCGACTGGAGGCGGGGCTAGGCGCTGGCGGCGCGGCGAGGTGGAGGCCGCGGGCGGCGGAGGCCGACGGTGGTTGCTGGCCGCGAGATGGCGAGGCGCGCGGCGGCGGAGGCAGAGGGGAAAGCTCGGCGGCGAGGGGGGGTCCGGCGAGGCGGAGGCGGGCGCCTGGGGAGGGGAGAGGAGAGCGGTGGCCGGAGGGGAGGAAGAGGACACAGGAGAGGTGGCCGGAGGGGAGGAAGGAGGAGAGAGGCGGGGCGGGTCGCGTGAGGGAGAGAGAGAGGTGGGAACGGACGGTACAGTAGGGAGTGGGACCCGCGGGTGGGGCTGGCGGTAGGTGGGGAGGCACGGGAGTGGTGGGCCGGGGGTGGGTGAGTGTTGTGGGGTGGGGGTTGGTCGCTGCGGATGGGCCAGGGGGTAGCTGGGGTGTGTGTGTGACAAGGTGAGGGAGTGGGGAGAAGAAGGGGATTGGTGAGGTGGCGGTGGGTGTGATGAGGTGGAGGGAAAGGTGAGGTGGCGGGCACTGGTTGGTGGGGTTGAGGTGGAGGGGGTAGGGTAGACTAGGTCTGGGTATAAAAGGGGTTTGGGTTTTGGGTTTTATTATTTTGTAAAATATTTAGGGTGTTATTTTGTTTTAAATCTTTTTAGCAAATAATTTTTAGGCAATTAATTTAACAGATAATTATAAGACTTGTTTTAAAATAAGAGAAGGGGTATTTTTATAAAACAAAAATAGGCTTATTGAAAATAGTTTCATACAAACAAATGCATGATGATGACGATGCTCAAATGGAATGCACAAAAACAACGCGATTTTCTAGTAGTGGTTTTGCGGGATGCCACATGTTCCTGGGTGGATTTCCACAAGTGAGATACACAAGGTAAACCATAGAAATGGGCCTTGTGTAACCACTCAACACAAACCATTCTTTCCATTCCACCCAGGTGTTTCATTCACTTAGTTGTTTTATTAAACAAAAACACAAGTCAAAGACTTAGAAATATTTCTCATAGCATGAATATAATCCACCCTTGGTTGCTACTAGCTAGACTAAGCATGGCAATGGTAAGCATCTTAACTTAGAGGAAATTCTAACAATTCTACAACTACTAGGATTTCCCAAGCATAGCATATAGATACTTAGCAAAATAATCATGCAAATCCTATACAAAATATCTCTAATGCATAGGTGAAAATATAGGGAATAAAACATGAAGCACCACTTGCCTTGGTATTTTGTGGAGTAGCAACAAACTTCACAACCACAATCACTATTTGCACCAAAATCTACACATAAAATAATGGCACCAAAATCACATAAAAAAATATAAAACATAAATATATGAATGCATGCAAAATGTCATGTGATGAATTTTATACACCAAACAAGACAAGGGTAATGTACTGACACAAAAACAAGACCAAGATACTCAAAATAAAATTTATTTGATCTTTAAAACATTTTTCAAATAATTTCCAAACTCAAATTAAGCCTACAAATGTCTCTGCAAAAACCATTTTACAGAGGCAAAACATTAAAAACATTGCATAAACAGATAGGATTCTTTCTCCTGATTCCAATGATATAAAATTTACAAAATTTTAACGTGTGGATCAAAAGTTATAAATTTTACAAGTTTGAAACACTAATAGATCTAATTCAGATTTTTAAAACAAAGAACTAGCCACGCGGCAGCGTCTGATTGGCTGATACCGTTTCGCACCGGATCACACTCGCGGGCCGTTAGATCTTACTTAACACGCACGGCCCAGATCTGCCCGTACCGCTTCGCTACAGATCTAATTCTAATCGTTGGATCTAGATCCTATGGCTACGGATCAAAAGATCAAAGATGGGCGGCGCCAGCGGCGGCGATGCGGTGGCGCGGCTCTGTCAGAGAGGTTTCCGGCGATTTAGTTCACGCGGGGAGGAGTGGAGGTGCTTACCGTGTTCGCGGGACTGCAGTGAAGCTCAAGGTGGTCGAGGGAGAGACAGGGGCGCTCGGACTCGACTGCTATTGCTCGTCGGAGTGAAGCCTGTCGTCGGGCAAGCTCTGGCGTCGTCGGGGGCGAGGTTGTGGTGCACGCTAAGACAAACCAGAAGTGCCATTAGATGCGCACAAGCCTGGCGAACAAGTGAGTATCTAGAAGAGAGGAAGGGGTGGTCGGGAACTACCAGGAGGTGTCGCCGGAGTTGCGCTGAGCTTCGGTTGCTTCCAGAGGTGGACGATGACGACGCTCTTAGGACGATACAGAGCAAAAGAAGGGCATGAGAATATGCGCGAGGACACATTGATCACGCTCGTATGAATTAGAGACAGGGGCGGTCGATGCTTACCAGAATCGCACGCCGGAGACGCTCGGTACTGCGGCGGTGCAAGTGGGATTGTGGGCAGCCTGGTGGCGGAGAAGAGGCGTTGAGTGAGGGGAAAGATGCGGAGAGGGGAGGGGATTAAATAGTCGGAGCGGGGGTGAGGATTACTCCCTGCATCAATGGGATTTAAGCAGGGCAGTGACTGCGGCGAGGTAACGGCGGAGCGCTCGAGCGCGCGTTGATTGGGGAAGACGCTGACGGGGCAAGGTAGGGTCGGGCTGTCAGCGGGTGGGTGCGCGCTGCTGCAGTGAGAAACAGAGAGAAAGGGGGAACCCCGGGTGGGCTGCTTTGGTTGCTGGGCCAAATGGGTAGCGCCTGGCCCAGTTCTATTTTCTTATCCTTTTTCTTTTTCTAATTCGATTTTCAGGAAACCTTTTCAAATGAATTCAAATCCAAATCTTTCTGGATTTTTATAAATTTTGAAATAAACAGTGCCTTAGCACAAAATTTGATAAAGATATGAAAATGGTTTTAAAACCATATTTTGTTTTGGAAATTTTTGTCCAAGCTTTGGAACCCAACCAAACCAACTTATGAACAAACAAATCTTGGTTTGAAACAAATATTCTCTCAGTAGAGAGTAGCATTGGAGCAATGCTTGTCTACATAAAATAATAAGCACTCAATGCTTCTGTTTTCTTTGAAATGACTTTGAAAACGATCCCTAAATGATTATGCATGCATAGATGATATGAGATCTTTGAAAACATGATTTTAGGGATGTTACAGTAACTTCTTCTTCACATGTTCAGTTGTGATACCTGCACACTTAAACAACCCGCATAATTCATGGATAAAAAGCAAGTGATCACCAGGATGGACAGTTCCATCCCCTAAATAATAATTATCCATAACTCGATCTACAATACTTGTAGGTATCTTAAAAGGTTCTATCTCAACAGGTGGTGGTTCATCTACTACCCTAATAGTGGTAGTAGTTTTCCCAAACATAAAACCAAGTGGGTTATCCATATTGGAAACAAAGTAACAAACATAAATAAAAAGCAATACTCATAGTAGAAGTTTCTTTTACCAGTTCCACTCTTCAATAGCGCTTCACTCCCTGGCAACGGCGCTAGAAAATAGTCTTGATGACCCACAAGTATAGGGGGTGTATCGTAGTATTTTCGATAAATGGGAGTGTCGATCCCAACGAGGAGCAGAAGGTGTTGACTAGTGGTATGGAGCAGGAAATCTCTGTAAATACTTAGTAGATGGATTTTTAGGTTTTTTTTGATAAAGCAAGGAAATAAAGTGCAAGTAATAAAGACAACAAACAATTACAGCAAGTGGTCCAATCCTTTCTTAGCAAAGGACAAGCCAGTGGAAATACTAATGAGGACCAAACGTTCTCGAGGACACATGGCAATTCTGTCAAGTGCTTTCGCTTCAAATAGCTGAGTAGTCTTCTTTGGTTTTGTAAGTGTTGTGTGGGTGAACCTGTGCTAATGTACCGACCTTACTTGGACTAATACATACTTGTGATTAAACCCCTTGCAAGCATCCGCAACTACAAGAAATCAATTAAGATATAAACCTAACCACAACCTTAAACTCTGAGATCATACACTCCCTTGTGCAATGGTTTCCTAACGGGGGTTCGGGATTCTGTCACTCCGGCAACCCCACAATTAGTAGCCAAATACACAATGCATTCCCCCTAGGCCCATAAATGGTGAAGTATCATGTAGTCGACGTTCACATGACACCACTAGAAGAATAACACCACAACTTCAATGCTAAACCATTGAATAATATCTCAACACAAATCCACTACTAACAACATGACTTCTCCCATGTCCTCAAGAACTAAACGAACTACTCACGAGACATCATATGGATCAAGATCAAAGATGATATGGTGATGAATAACAATCTGAACATAAAGAATAATCTAATGGTTCCACTCACAAGCATCAACTACAATAGTAATCAACACCGGGAAAGTATCCCCTAAGAAATATGCAAGATTCAACACAATTGTTACAGCGGGATGGAGTGGTGATGATGGTGCTGGTGGAGATGATGGTGTGGATGATGATCCTGATGAAGTCTAGCTTGATGATGGTGTTGATGGTGACGATATCCCCTCTCCGGGAAGGAATTTCCTTGGCAAAAATCTGTCTACCGGAGAGCTCTTTCTCTCTCGGTGTTTTTCGCCCCGTAGAGGCGGCGGAATCTTTCTGTGGTTGATCCCCGTGTATTAGGGTTTTGAGGAGAAGATATAAGCGAGAGGGCGGAGCCAGAGGTGGGCCAGGTGGGCCACACCCCCAGTAGGCGCGACCTAGGGGTGGCCCGCGCCTGGGGGGTGGGCCCCCTATGACCCATCTCCGCCTCCCCTTCTTGCATTCTTCGTCTTCTAGGAAAATAGGATTTTCCATAGTTTTTCTGGTATTTTTTCCGATCTTCGCAAAATTGCATCAAAACACCTATTTTTCCATTAGAATCCTGACTCTGGCAATTCATCCTCCAAGAATCATCCAACATGCAAAAACAGATGGAAAGACATAAGTAACACCTCTTAATATGAAATATATCAATGAATAGAGGCAAATTATGATATAGAATGGTGATGCAAATTGGACGTATCAGGGTGCGGCCACCCTAGCGACCCCCATGCCTTGCCTCTTTGCCTATAAAGACCCCCCCCCCATGCCTAAACCATAAGGACCCGATCAATATTCCACGAAACCATCTGCTGCCGCCACCACCATCGTCCCTAGATCAGGGGGATCTGAAGCTCTTCCTGGCACCCTGCTGGAGGGGAGATCATCCCGAAGGCCTTCTTCTTCATCATGCCAGCCTTTGGTATGAAGCGTGAGTAGTTACACCTTTGACTACGGGTCCATGTAGTAGCTAGATGGTTGTATCTCCTCCTTTGTGCTTTCATGCCTAGACCTTGTGAGCTCCGTTGATGATCAAGATCTCATCTATTTGTAATCATGCATGTTGTGTTTGCGGGGATCGGATGGATATTGAAATTACTATGTCAGATTGATTAGTGATTTTGTCTTATTGATTCTATCATGTATGTGTTGTTTGTGATCTTGCATGCTCTCCATTGTTAGTAGCTATATTGGCCAAGTAGATGCTAGTGACTCCAAGAGGGGGTATTTATGCTCGATAGTGGGTTCATGACTCTATTTAATCTAAGGGAAGTGACAGAAATCTCTAAGGTTGTAGAAGTGTTGTTGCCACTGGAGAGAAAACAACAGTCTCTTGTTCATGGAACAAATGGATTGTTTATCTTACACACTTTGCTTAAAGCAGTTATCTGTTGCTTGCAACTTAATACTGGAGGGGGTTCGGATGATAACCCAAAGGTGGATTTCTAGTCATAGATGCATTTGGATGGTAGTCTATGTATCTTGTTGTATTGCTCAATCGAATCTCATAGGATCATGATGATTAGTATTGCATTGTTATGCCTTGCTTAGTCTTGTCAATTGCCCTGCTGTAATTTGTTTACCCAGCATGCCATGTTTGTTTATCTAAGGAGAACACCTCTAGTGAACTATGGACCCTGGTCCAATCTTTACCATTGATACATCTTCCACTTTTACTTGTTGCAAACCACCACTAACTTCCACACCATACAGTTAATCCTTTGTTACAGCAAACCAATGAGATTGACAACCTCACTGTTTGTTGGGGCAAAGTCTTGAGTTTGTGTTGTGCAGGTATCGAAGTTGCTAGAAACACCTTTGAGTCGTTTCCTTCCTCCTACCGGTTCGATAACCTCGGTTTCTTACTGAGGGAAAACTTGTTGCTGTGCTCATCACACCTTGATCTTGGGGTCTCCCAACGAGGCGTTGACAACACGCCATCAACTATTGCGAGCAAGACTATTTCCAGGTGCAGCTGAATTGACAACTCATCTGTTAAGGCTTATAAATATTCTTTGGATCCCCTTGTGTTGAATCAATAAATTTGGGCTTTACTTCTCTCGAAGACTGTTGTGATCCCCTATACTTGTGGGTCATCAAGACTATTTTCTGGCGTTGTTGCCGGGGATGATGTCTACGCACACTTCTATTCTTGTAGACAATGTTGGGCCTCCAAGTGCAGAGGTTTGTAGAACAGCAGCAAGTTTCCCTTAAGTGGATCACCCAAGGTTTATCGAACTAAGGGAGGAAGAGTTCAAAGGTATCCCTCTCAAGCAACCCTGCAATCAAGATACAAGAAGCCTCTTGTGTCCCCAACACACCCAATACACTTGTCAGGTGTATAGGTGCACTAGTCTGGCGAAGAGACAGTGAAATACAAGTAATATGGATGATTATAAGTGGTAATTGCAATATGAAATAAAAATGTCAGCAATAAAACATGTAATAGGACTGATTGTAAACGGTGTTTCAATGCTTAGAAACAAGGCCTAGGGATCATACTTTCACTAGTGGACACTCTCATATAAATATCTTCTCTTCATTATGCTACTCTGAACTACTCTTCGGTTGGACGGTGTAGGGCTATAACAACACACCTTGAATTTTGCATTCCCCATCTAGATAACCCCATTGTCACCTCAAGCACTAGACGGTTCCAACAAACACCACAAACTCATAGACACATCCAACTCAAATTATAACTCATGATAAGTATTTCTGTAATCTTTAGCCTAAGTGCCACACGGTGTGCACACTATCAACTTCACACATGTGGGGACAAACAGAGATTAATTAAAGCACTTGAGTAGCAGAGCAGATCTACTTGATTACAAAGCTCATGATCACAATAAGATCACGCATAGAGAGAAGGATGAACACATAGCTATCGGTAGAGCCCTTAGCCTCGAGGGAGAACTACTCCCTCCTCATCATGGGAGTCAGCAACGGCGATGGAGATGGCGGTGGAGTCGATGGAGATGGCTCTGGGGCAATTCCCCGTCCTGGCAGGGTGCCGGAACAGATACTTCTGTCCCCCGAATCTCCTCTTCGGTGGTGGCGGTGCTGTGTAACTTTTCGTGGATTTCTGATCTGCGTAGGATTTACGTCTCGGGGAGACGTATATGTAGGCGAAAGGGCAAGGTCGGTGGAGCCTCGAGGGGACCACACCATAGGCTGGCGCACCCTAGGATGGGCCCGCGCCACCCTATGGTGTGGCCGCCTCGTGGCTCTTCTTCGTCTCCCCTTCGGTCTCCATGTCGTGTCAGGTAAAATATTGACTTTGGCTTTTGTTCCGTCTAATTCCGAGAATATTTCTTTACTAGCTTTTCTAAAACCAAAAACAGTAGAAAACAGGCAACTGGCACTGCGGCATCTTGTCAATAAGTTAGTTCCAGAAAATGTATAAAAATGCCTCAAAGTGTAGACAAAACATAAGATAGTTGATACAAAACAAGCATGAAGCATCAAAAATTATAGATACGTTTACGACGTAACAGGGGAGCATAGCTTTATTTATAAGTTCAATTGGAATTATTATTGTTTGTTGCTATCCATTCATCATGGGTAAAACTCATGATGAAAAAGTTCCTATATTACCATACGCTACAAGAAGAGGTACAATTATGAACACCTCTGTTGCTCTTGATTCACCATCTGTGATGAGTAAGGTCCTTACACCACCACCACATACACATGTTACACATACTGCTTCTTCTTCTGAATCTGAAAATGCTTCTGATACTTATGATGCTACTTCTACTATGCTTGATGAGAGTGGTTCATTAGGTCCTTTCCTATATGCTAAAATTGCTAGAACTATAATTGGAAACACTAAAACTCCTAATGAAAACATTGCTACACCTGTTAGTTCACCTGAGTCTAGAGAGTATCCTAGTTATGATCTTGATGACGGTTATATTGAAATGACTGATGAATTTATTGAGGAATGTCAAAACACTCATGGTACAAGTGCTATTAAGAGTCTTATTGAGAGACATACTATTAGACCTAAATTACCTCATGATGCTAAGTTTGCCACATCTCCCACACACATTAAAGATAAGGATTATGATTTCTCTCTTGATTTATCTTATATAATGATTATTGAGAAAGAACCTTTTTGTGGGACCAAAAATGAAAGTGTTGTGGCGCATATGCAAGAGCTATCTATTTTGAGTGGCTTATTTTCTGATGATATAAAGAAACGCACCTACTTTCTTGCTAAAATTTCCCCTTTTTCATTGAAAGGTGAAGCTAAAGCTTGGTTTAATAATTTACCTCCTGGATCTATTGATAGTCCTGGTGATGTGGTTAATACTTTGTTTCAGAAATGTTTCCCTCCTAGTGCACAACATGCTATTGTCACATCCCAAGATTTTCCAAATCTTGTAATGTGAAAAATAAAATAAACAAAATAAATTTTTGTTGAAAATCAGGGTGAAAAGAAACTTTTGTTTCTAAAATAGAAACTTAAAATCCCATCTTGAACAAACTTTATTTAAAGTTTGAATCTAACAAAATCCAAATCAAGAGAAATGCATTCCTCAATAAATGCATCTGGAAATTTAAACACTTGGAAAATAAATCCAAATCCTAAAACCCTAATGGAAGAAAATCATTTCCAAATATCTCCAAGCCTATGGATTTGATCCATATAAAATCTTGTCAACAAACAAATACAAATGTTCAAGAAAGACAAATAGAAATATTAAAAGACCATATAAATTGGTTTCACTTAATTTGGAACCATAAATAAAATCTTATGTATTTAAATAAGATAAAGGAATTGATTTTCCAAAGCTAATAAAGCCCTTGTCTAAAATCCATACCAAATGGTGAGCAAATAATCCTAAAGGGATTTAAAAGTTTAAACAAATATTAAACAAGATTTTACCGATTGAAATCACCAAGTTTGGATCTCCAAATAAAAAGATATGAATTTATAAGTTGAAGGAAGAAATATTGAATAAAGAATATTTTAAAGACCAAATTAAATCTTGGCCTAATCCATTAAGCAAATGGAATGAATATAATCCAAATCCAAATAATAATAAAAGGATGAAGAATTTCCAAATAAAATAAAATGGCATTAACCATTCTATCCCTATTCTAATAAAGACAAATCTCTAATAAGAATAATTATATAATTCATGAGAAAATAATATTTTGGAATTTACCCAAGTGAAATAAAAATTGTTTAATTCAACTTAATTAAGATTAAAGAAATCTTCCAAATAAACTTTAGGGAATTAAAACTATAGAATTAAAATGAAAACCCAATTAAAATGATTTATGAGTCATATTAAATACTTTCCAAATAATTCAAAATGAATTATTTGAACCCAAATAAACAAATAAAAACCTACTGAAAGGATTTGGAAAGTTTAAAGAATTTAAATGGTGTTTGAAAATATTATTAAATCTTATTTGATTTAAAACAAGGGCTTATTTGAATAATTAAAAGACCCCAAAAAGAATAAAGTTTTATTCAAAAATTGACTTCAGATTATGTTACTAATCAGTATTTAAACCTACACAAATTTTGGCAAAGGTTTGAATTCAAATGGAGGCTTGAATTGATTAAATAAAATCAAAACAGAAAAATCAAAAGAGAAAAAGAAAAACAAACTGAACAAAAAAAATGCGTAAAGGAAGCAGCCCAGCTCGGCATCCCAGCCAAGGCCCAGCAAGCCCACTCCCCACCCCACCAGAGCGAACCGTTATTCACTCGTAAACGCAACTCCGACGAGCGATTACCAGCAACCTTGTGTGCCCCTTCGTCAACCGCGAGCAGGTTGAGCATCCCCACGTCACTACGATCACTGTGAGCCATCTCTCTTCCCTTCTCGCTTCCTGCATCGCCAGCTCCGCCGCTAGCAGAGCGTCGCCGCCGCGCGCTGCCGCTGAGCGCCGCCAGTTAGTGGCAAGTCGTTGATAGCCGTTAGATGCAGATCCAAAGGACAAGATAGAAACTAGACGAATAGGTAAGTAGCAACCTAGGCCGCACGATCTGTTTGGATCCAACGCCTCACATTGCTGATCCGGCCGAAGCGGTACCGATGAATAGAAATGCGCCGCGTGTCACAGAGTCAGATTTAAAAACAGGATTTGATCTATTTGTGATTCAATTTTGTAAAATTTATAACTTTAAATCTACACGTCCAAATTTTACAAACTTTATATCAATGGATTCAACAAAACAAGCCCTAGCCAACCATGCACTTTGTTTAGAAAATAGCTTCTGTTAAATTGTTTGTTTTTACAGAAACTTGTGTGTGCATGTTTAGGTTATAAAATTTATTCCAAAATGATTTTGAGGATAAAATCTTTGGCAAATGGTGTGTTTTGAACCTACTGACCATAGGAATCACTTTGTAGTTTCAAAAATGTATTTCGTGAAGCAAAAGAATAAATCTTTGAGTTAAACCATTTCTAGTCAAATAAAAATATGGGTTAATTATTAAAATTGGTTTTGGAAGAAAACCTTTGAGAAATGTTTTGGAAATAAACTCTCTGACCCTAAACACAAGGTTATATGGTTTGAAAACATATTTTGTGAAACCTATAGAATTTTTCCTTATTAAAAGCATTTCTACACCAGATAAAATAATGACTTGATCTAAATATGGTTTATGAAGTAAAATCTTATACAAATGATTTTTTCCACTTTATAAAATGACCATTAGGTGTTTTAAAATGTTTATGAACCATTAGAAACCACTTTTACAAATAAAACAATCTTTAGCATGCTTGCATGCATTGTCTTTTTACTATTATTTTATGTGATGAATTGCTTGAATGGTAGTTTGAAATATTGTTTGCTTGATTGAATTGTAGTGACCTGAAGTGTGTGAACATTGCAAAGATCAAGAAGTGAACTTATACTCTCTACCAAAAAGTCAAGTGATGCTTCATACTTTTGTCCCATTATTTTCACTATGCATTAGTGATATTTCTAAGTAGGACTTGCATGGAATTTTGCTAAGTATAAACCATGCTATGGGAAATCCTAGTAGATGAAACCTTAGTAGAATTTTCCTAAGTTAAGATTCCTACTACTATCTTGCTTAGCTTAGCTAATAGAAAACAAGGGTAGAATATATATATTCATTCTATGGAAAATTTCTAAGTCTGAGGACTTGTGTTTTGTTTAATAAAACAACTAAGTGAATGAATCACCTGGGTGGAATGGAAGGAATGGTTTATGTTGAGTGGTTACACAAGGCCAGGGGACTGGTGAACCTTGTGTATCTCACTTGTGGATGGCCACCCAGGAACAAAGAGATTTGAGATGTCAAATGTTGAGAAGCTTCAAGTGCAGCCACTTGGCATTATGGGCTCTGCCTGGATCATATAGGTTGCAAAAACTTAGCCAAATGGACAGTTGGTGGTAGGGGATTGATAGGTTGGAGCGCGTCCAATTTGGTCTAAGGGAGGGCTTCTGAAAGATCTTGTCTTGGTGAAACCAAGTCTTGTGGGGAAAGTGCACCACCTCTGTAGAGTGTAAAATCTAAGTACTTAGCCATGTCCCTGGCAAAGGACAATTTGAGCATCAAGACATGGAAGCTATCAAGAATCTCATCATCCAAATTTCTAAGTTAAAACTTGTGGTTGAACAAGGGTTTAAGGTTCACCAATTTCTATTGGTGATTCCTTGGGTGATTTTGTCAAAGCAAAAACTTAGTGTTTTCAAATGATAAGGAAAATCTATTTTGAGCAATGCAAGCCTAAGCTCCACTTAGCCAAATGCATATGGATGATAGACTCCACTATACTACCATAGTATCACTTGCCAATACAATTCAAATGTATTGACCCTTGTGGCTGTAACTTGTTATGTTGCAGGTTTGTTTGATATTAGTGAAGTTTAATGATTAGGATTACAAGTCTACAACCAACATGTCTGCTTGTGGCACTTTGAAGATAAAGGACCCCATGCTTATAGATATTCTGCTACAATGTAATGTAATAGCCAAATGAGCTATGTAAGATGTAATAAATTATGTTATTCCTGGTTATAAAGTTGTACTATGACCTTTGTTTCTTGATATTACATCTTAACTGTGGATGCTAGCTATTGATCCAGGGACTAGCATTGTAAACACAGGGATCTCTACCTTATTAAAGGTTGGGAACCTTACAGATGGTATCAGAGCATTGTGTTGCCTGTAGAATTGTAACCCTAGGATTGGACAAAAACCCTTAGAAAAATAGGAGTTGTATTTGTTCCAAAACTTATTTACAAATAATCTTGTAAACTCTTTCCTTAACCATTTTGGTTTTGACTCTACATCCCTTCTATTTCAACTTGATGGACAAAGCCTTTCCCATGTCCAAAGACTTCATCATGTGCAAAGGACCTTATCAACTCTAATGACTTCAACATCTTCAACTCTAATGACTTCAACATCTTCAACATTTTCACCAAGGACTTCAACCTTGGATAACACTAAGGACTACAAGTGTGACAAGAAATGTTGCTCAAGACTTGAAGGCTAAGGAAACACAACATAGAAGGAACCATCATCACCTTTGAAGTTTTGAGACCAAGATGCAAGAAATTCTCTAAGGATACAAGATCTTGATCATGAAGAATCAACTAAGAAGGATGGAAAGATTTCAAGTGAACCACATAGATGGACAACCATATTTAGTTTAAGTCAAACCCACCAACTTATGTGGTGTAACAAAAATATTTTTGGTTGCCTAAAAAAAATATGCTTGAAACTTGTTGTTTGAGTGGAATGTTTGTTTGTAAATGCGTACACATTGCTTGTGTGAAATGTGATGTGTGTGATTAAAATTAATTCCCTTAGAAATATTTTGCCTATTCTAATCCTAATCAAACCCAAACAGATGACTTCTCCAAGAGACTCCAACATCAAGGATGACAACAATAACAACAACCAAGAGAACAACATGAGAGAACAACTACTAGCAAACCAAACCCAGTTGAGCCAAGTGACAACTCAAATTTTAGCCAACAACAATGGATTAGATCCAGCCATACAAAGGATTTTGAAACTTCAATCCCAATTGTTGCAAGGGATGGCTACTCAAATGACCAACATGGGAGAAAGCTCTTCCCAAGGAGCTAATGACAACAAGGATGACAAAGATGTTAATCTAGAAGGAACCCAAGCTTGAAATATTTGTGGAGACAAGGACCACACTTCCAAGGAGCATGAAGATTAATGCCCCAACTGTGAAGAGGAACATCCAGCTAACCAATGCCCCACATCCCAAGCTACTTGTTACTTATGTGAAGGAAACAATCATGTCCCTATCCAATGCCCCATTTATTCCATAGTTGAACAAAGGAAACAAGGTGGAGTGCAACAACTGATTGCAGACTACCATGAGAGAGCCAAGTCTACCAAGAAAGATGAGGACAAAGGAAAATCTCAGCTTGTACCTCCCAACAACATGACTCAATTTAAAGGACCAAAAAGGAGACATATGTATTATCCAAGGAGTAATAGAAGGTCAAGGAGACCAGTAGACATTCCTATCTATGAGATAACATATGAGGAACATGAACTAGAAGCACTCCTAGCTTTGGAGAAACCCAAGAAAAAGAAGGACAAAAGCCATGTGCAATGTGGTCATTGCAAAGAAATGGGACACTATGCCAGTGAATGTCCAGAGAAGCAAAAGTATAAGGAGATTAGCCAAGTGTGGTGCAACAACTGCAAAGAGCTAGGCCATTATGTAGCAACTTGCCCATAGAAGATATGTGAAGAACTCAATCTTATCACATGCTACAATTGTGGTAACCAAGGACATTATGCAAGCAACTGTCCAGAAAAGATGAAGCACAAGATAAACAAGCCTATGAAAGATCTCAGCCTTGTCACATGTTTCAAGTGTGGAAACAAAGGACACTATGCAGATGTTTGTCCAGAGAGATTTCAACAAGATCCCAAGCAAGTCAAGAAGTGATCTAATTGGAAAATTTTCAAGGGTGGTAGTATCCTAGATGCTTTTGAGCCAACTTGTAACCCTAGCCTCCCCAAATCTCGGGACGAGATTTATTTTAAGGGTGGTAGCCTGTCACATCCCAAGATTTTCCAAATCTTGTAATGTGAAAAATAAAATAAACAAAATAAATTTTTGTTGAAAATCAGGGTGAAAAGAAACTTTTGTTTCTAAAATAGAAACTTAAAATCCCATCTTGAACAAACTTTATTTAAATTTTGAATCTAACAAAATCCAAATCAAGAGAAATGCATTCCTCAATAAATGCATCTGGAAATTTAAACACTTGGAAAATAAATCCAAATCCTAAAACCCTAATGGAAGAAAATCATTTCCAAATATCTCCAAGCCTATGGATTTGATCCATATAAAATCTTGTCAACAAACAAATACAAATGTTCAAGAAAGACAAATAGAAATATTAAAAGACCATATAAATTGGTTTCACTTAATTTGGAACCATAAATAAAATCTTATGTATTTAAATAAGATAAAGGAATTGATTTTCCAAAGCTAATAAAGCCCTTGTATAAAATCCATACCAAATGGTGAGCAAATAATCCTAAAGGGATTTAAAAGGTTAAACAAATATTAAACAAGATTTTACCGATTGAAATCACCAAGTTTGGATCTCCAAATAAAAAGATATGAATTTTATAAGTTGAAGGAAGAAATATTAAATAAAGAATATTTTAAAGACCAAATTAAATCTTGGCCTAATCCATTAAGCAAATGGAATGAATATAATCCAAATCCAAATAAAAATAAAAGGATGAAGAATTTCCAAATAAAATAAAATGGCATTAACCATTCTATCCCTATTCTAATAAAGACAAATCTCTAATAAGAATAATTATATAATTCATGAGAAAATAGTATTTTGGAATTTACCCAAGTGAAATAAAAATTGTTTAATTCAACTTAATTAAGATTAAAGAAATCATCCAAATAAACTTTAGGGAATTAAAACTATAGAATTAAAATGAAACCCAGTTCAAATGATTTATGACTCATATTAAATACTTTCCAAATAATTCAAGATGAATTATTTGAACCCAAATAAACAAATAAAAACCTACTGAAAGGATTTGGAAAGTTTAAAGAATTTAAATGGTGTTTGAAAATATTATTAAATCTTATTTGATTTAAAACAAGGGCTTATTTGAATAATTAAAAGACCCCAAAACGAATAAAGTTTTATTCAAAAATTGACTTCAGATTATGTTACTAATCAGTATTTAAACCTACACAAATTTTGGCAAAGGTTTGAATTCAAATGGAGGCTTGAATTGATTAAATAAAATCAAAACAGAAAAATCAAAAGAGAAAAAAAAAAACTGAACAAAAAAAATGTGTAAAGGAAGCAGCCCAGCTCGGCAGCCCAGTCAAGGCCCAGCAAGCCCACTCCCCACCCCACCCGAGAGAACCGTTATCCACTCGCAAACGAACCCGTAGTGTCGCTGACAGAAGGACCCCACCGCACCCTTCTCTCTCTCGCTGCCAGACGAACCCCACGCCCACGTCAGCATCTTCTCCCTCGCGAGACGACCCCTTCTTCCCCCAACCCTCGTCGTTCCTGCCGATTAATTCCTCGCTTGAATTCGCCTTAATGCCACGTTAATCCCTCGCCGTGACCACGCAGTAATAAACGTCAGGCTCTCCTCTCCCTTCTCCCCCAGACCACACACCACAGGAGCCACCGGGCTGCACGAGTTTCTCGACCGAACCTCACTGTCTCCGACGGCTTTCCCGGCCGATTCCGGCCAGTTCCCTCTGCCCCTTGCCTCCTCGAGCACACAGACGTGAGCCCCATCTCCTGGCGAACCTCCCAGAGGCATTAGCTCGCTCGCGCGCGCCCCAGAGCCTCGACAACGATGACATCAAGTGTCGCCACCGTCTGCTTCCTTCTCCGGCGACTCCTCTGGTAAGAACCTTACCGCCCCTCTCCTTCTCCTTCACGCACGCATCATCACCATGACCTTGCGCATCTAACCGTGCTTTCCGTTTGCTCCTTCGTGACCCGTAGCGTCGCCCTCGACGACGGCAGAGCGTGGCCGTCGTCAGACGCAACTCCGACGAGCGATTACTAGCAACCCTGTGTGCCCCTTCGTCAACCGCGAGCAGGTTGAGCATCCCCACGTCACTACGATCACTGTGAGCCATCTCTCTTCCCTTCTTGCTTCCTGCATCGCCAGCTCCGCGGCTAGCAGAGCGTCGTCGCCGCGCGCTGCCGCTGAGCGCCGCCAGTTAGTGGCAAGTCGTTGATAGCCGTTAGATGCAGATCCAAAGGACAGGATAGAAACTAGACGAAGAGGTAAGTATCAACCTAGGCCGCACGATCTGTTTAGATCCAACGCCTCACGTTGCTGATCTGGACGAAGCGGTACCGACGAATAGAAATGCGCCGCGTGTCACAGAGTCAGATTTAAAAACAGGATTGATCTATTTGTGATTCAATTTTGTAAAATCTATAACTTTAGATCTACACGTCCAAATTTTACAAACTTTATATCAATGGATTCAACAAAACAAGCCCTAGCCAACCATGCACTTTGTTTAGAAAATAGCTTCTGTTAAATTGTTTGTTTTTACAGAAACTTGTGTGTGCATGTTTAGGTTATAAAATTTATTCCAAAATGATTTTGAGGATAAAATCTTTGGCAAATGGTGTGTTTTGAACCTACTGACCATAGGAATCATTTTGTAGTTTCAAAAATGTATTTGGTGAAGCAAAAGAATAAATCTTTGAGTTAAACCATTTCTAGTCAAATAAAAATATGGGTTAATTATTAAAATTGGTTTTGGAAGAAAACCTTTGAGAAATGTTTTGGAAATAAACTCTCTGACCCTAAACACAAGGTTATATGGTTTGAAAACATATTTTGTGAAACCTATAGAATTTTTCCTTATTAAAAGCATTTCTACACCACATAAAATAATGACTTGATCTAAAAATGGTTTATGAAGTAAAATCTTATACAAATGATTTTGCCACTTTATAAAATGACCATTAGGTGTTTTAAAATGTTTATGAACCATTAGAAACCACTTTTACAAATAAAACAATCTTTATCATGCTTGCATGCATTGTCTTGTCACTATTATTTTATGTGATGAATTGCTTGAATGGTAGTTTGAAATATTGTTTGCTTGATTGAATTGTAGTGACCTGAAGTGTGTGAACATTGCAAAGATCAAGAAGTGAACTTATACTCTCTACCAAAAAGTCAAGTGATGCTTCATACTTTTGTCCCATCATTTTCACTATGCATTAGTGATATTTCTAAGTAGGACTTGCATGGAATTTTGCTAAGTATAAACCATGCTATGGGAAATCCTAATAGATGAAACCTTAGTAGAATTTTCCTAAGTTAAGAGTACTACTACTATCTTGCTTAGCTTAGCTAATAGAAAACAAGGGTGGAATATATATATTCATTCTATGGAAAATTTCTAAGTCTGAGGACTTGTGTTTTGTTTAATAAAACAACTAAGTGAATGAATCACCTGGGTGGAATGGAAGGAATGGTTTATGTTGAGTGGTTACACAAGGCCAGGGGACTGGTGAACCTTGTGTATCTCACTTGTGGATGGACACCTAGGAACAGAGAGATTTGAGATGTCAAATGTTGAGAAGCTTCAAGTGCAGCCACTTGGCATTATGGGCTCTGCCTGGATCATATAGGTTGCAAAAACTTAGCCAAATGGATAGTTGGTGGTAGGGGATTGATAGGTTGGAGCGCGTCCATTTTGGTCTAAGGGAGGGCTTCTGAAAGATCTTGTCTTGGTGAAACCAAGTCTTGTGGGGAAAGTGCACCACCTCTGCAGAGTGTAAAATGTAAGTACTTAGCCATGTCCCTGGCAAAGGACAATTTGAGCATCAAGACATGGAAGCTATCAAGAATCTCATCATCCAAATTTCTAAGTTAAAACTTGTGGTTGAACAAGGGTTTAAGGTTCACCAATTTCTATTGGTGGTTCCTTGGGTGATTTTGTCAAAGCAAAAACTTAGTGTTTTCAAATGATAAGGAAAATCTATTTTGAGCAATGCAAGCCTAAGCTCCACTTAGCCAAATGCATATGGATGATAGACTCCACTATACTACCATAGTATCACTTGCCAATACAATTCAAATGTATTGACCCTTGTGGTTGTAACTTGTTATGTTGCAGGTTTGTTTGATATTAGTGAAGTTTAATGATTAGGATTACAAGTCTACAACCAATATGTCTGCCTGTGGCACTTTGAAGATGAAGTACCCCATGCTTATAGATATTCTGTTGCAATGTAATGTAATAGCCAAATGAGCTATGTAAGATGTAATAAATTATGTTATTCCTGGTTATAAAGTTGTACTATGACCTTTGTTTCTTGATATTACATCTTAACTGTGGATGCTAGCTATTGATCCAGGGACTAGCATTGTAAACACAGGGATCTCTACCTTATTAAAGGTTGGGAACCTTACAGCTATTTTGCAGGAACTTTTTTATTTTAAACAGGGAAAGAAGAGAAATTGCCTGAATCATGGGCAAGGTTTTGTGCTTTAATTAAAGCATAGCCTAGATATCCAGTACCTAAAATGAACTTCTTGATATATATTATAATGGACTAACTGATGAATCTAGGACATACCTGTATAGTTGTGCTTGTTGTGTTTGCAGGAAAAGAACTCCCGAGGAAGCTGGGGAATTAATGGCTAAAATAAGCAAGAATTATGATGATTGGAATGTACCCGATCCAACTACACTTGAGCCAATTATGCCTGAGCCAATTATGCCTGAGCCAAGTATACCTGAGCCAACCCCAACAACAACACCAAAGAAGAGGGGAATGATTGAATTAAAAGATGAAGTGATGAAGGAAGCTAAGAAATGTCTTAAGGAGAAGGGTATTAAATCTGAAGATGTGAAGAATTTACCTCCCATAGAAGAATTATGTAAGCCAATCTTTCACTCATCCACTATTGAGGTCCACTCTCTCCAGCATTTTGATGATGGTGATATTCCTTACTCTAAACCTCCTGATCAATGCTTAGAAGAATTTGATATTTATGTTGTTAAGCAAGATAATTTTAATAAGAGAGTGCAAAATCATCTAATGAAAAACTCTAGAGTTATTGATAAGTTGTATGATATTGTGGAGAGAACCTCCAATTATGTTAAAATGCTTGTTAAACATTTCCAAATGGTTCAAACTTAAATTGATCAGCTTACTAAGGTTTAAAAAGATTTGTTAGTTAATGCTTCTAGAGAAAAACTTGCTTATGAAATTAGAACTAGAAGTGGTGCTTCTACCCAGGATCCTCTATATCCCGAGGGACATCCTAAAATAATTGAGCAAGATTCTCAACAAGCTAAAAATAGTGGTACTTCTTCTAAGAAAAAGAAAAAGAGACATAAAACAATTGTAGAATCTTCTGAACCTGCTAAAGATCCTAATAATATATCTATCTCCAATGCTGAAATTGAAAGTGGTAATGACAAAAATGATGTTCCTGACAAAGAAGAAATTGAAGAAGAACCTGAAAGACACACTAAGAATTCTAAGTATACTAAGGAAGATTTTGTTGCTAATAAACATGGTAGTGAAAGAGAGCCTTGGGTGCAAAAACCAATGCCTTTCCTTGATAAGAAACACAAGTGAAAGGAAGAAGAACACTATAACAAGTTAGGTGAGTGGATGAAACCTTTTTTTTTGCAAATTCCTTTGACTGATGCTATTAAATTGCCTCCTTATTCAAAGTATATGAAGGATATTGTTTCTAATAAAAGGAAGATTCCTAATGAGGAAATTTCCACTTTGCTTGCTAATTATTCCTTCAATGGGAAGGTTCCAAAGAAACTTGGAGATCCAGGTATCCCAACTATTCCTTGATCTATCAAAAATAATTATGTTAGAACTGCTTTGTGTGATTTGGGAGCAGGTGTTAGTGTTATGCCTTTTTCCCTGTATATAACCTAGGAAAATTGATACCAACTGATATATCTTTGCAAATGGATGATAAGTCTACTACTATTCCTGTTGGTATATGTGAGGATGTTCCTGTTCAAGTGGCTCATAATTGTTTGATATTAACTGATTTTGTTGTGCTTGAAATGCCTAAAGATGATAATATGTCTAATATTCTTGGGAGACCTTTTCTTAATACTGCAGGTGCTATCATTGATTGTAACCAAGGAAAAGTAACTTTTAATGTTAATGACAAGGAGCATACTGTTTATTTCCCCAAGAGGATTGATAAGAAATATGTCCTAAATTCAATTGAAAATATTGAGGGCATCAAAGTTGGAGAAATATATTGTCCCATACCACAAGAAGATTATGAAACTATTATGATTGGGACTATTGCTATCAAGGTTGAGGTAACATAATAATTTAGTGAAATGCAAAGTTTTACTTTATATAAAATTGTTTTGGTAACAAGACCTAATCAACCTTGTTAACAAAAGGGATTTTGATGAACAAAACAATGTTTTCACCATGATTATCCTTGCATGCTCTTATTTTATTTATTCCAATTTTTGCTTTCAACCTTTATCATCTTTGTATTGCTAGTTGTTTGCATATTTGAGTGTCTTGTAACTTCTGAAGTTTTAGTTTTGATTTGGTTTTCCATCGTTCTGAAATCATTTTTCTGCAAGAAAATCATTTACCAATTTCTAAAAATTGCTCGAAAATAAAGTTTCTCAAAAAATTCCAGAAAATTCATATTAAATTTTTACGTAAAAAAGAGACAGAGAGGCACCTGGAGTGACCCGAGGGGGCAACAAGCAGGCACACCACCTGGTGGCGCGGCCAGACCAAGGGCGCGCCTAGCCATGGTGTGGGTCACCCCTGGCCCGCCACTAACCCAGCCACCCACCACTACACTCTCTCTGCCGATAAAACACCGGAAAATTTCTTAAACTCGTGTTCTTGTTGTTCTTCACCGCGATTTTTTGATCTCCTTGCTTAGCCACTCTTTGCTGCTGATTTTTGGAGCATTTGTTCTCCGGTATGTGACTCTTCCGCTTGTCCAAGTAGATTTTTTATTAGTGGAGTATAGCTTGAGTATTTTGCTACTATAGGTGACAGGTTATGTGAGCTTGCATGCTTGTTCTATGCTTAGAGAAATTGTTTTGATGCATGTTTAGGCCTCCTACAAGTCCCTATAGTAGTTCCCCTTCATTTAGTAGCTTTGAAATTACTTTGTTTGATGTTTGTCTAAAAATTTCAGAAAAGAGAAAGATGGACAATCATACGTTTGGAGAAGTATTTGAAAGAGACGCACCAAGGGTGGCAAGGCCTTCAAGATCAAATTCTCTATTTAGGCCATCATATAATGAAGATCATATTGCGCCGCACTTTGGTGATGAGAGAGATGATGGAGATGTGAATCCAACTACCTTCCCTTGTTATGATTTTTTGAGAGCTGCGGGGATACTCGATGAATTCTTGCTTCTTGTTCGAAGGGTTGGTCTAACCGCTTATATGCAGGATGAGAGTGAGCAATATGCTGCTCACCAAAGCTTTTGCTGAGAGCTTCACTTTTACTAACACTTCCTTTAGGCCAACCATTTCATTTAAAATCTATAATATGCCTATTACCATGAGCTTGATTTTTTTGCAGCGTTATAGGTATTGGCATGGCTGGGACATCAAAGAAGATCCAAGGTCGAACCATTGATTTGCTGGAGATCTATCAAAGTGTAACAAATGATGATGACCGCACAACCCAGCGCGGCAAGATAAGAAACATTCAGCTCCTAGCTCTTAGATACTTTGCTTACTATCTTGCTACTAGCATCCTTGGTAGGGAGAACACTAGTAATATTTCTAATTATCATTTAACTTTTCTTGCTGCTACGCTTAATAATAAAACCAAGTATAATCTCGGTTCTCTCATTGCTCGTCGCCTAACTGCTAGAGGACCCATTTATGGGGGTATTATTTTTGCGCGCATGGTTGCTGCTTTGGACCTTTCTGTTGAGCCTAATGATACAGTGATGGCCCCATAGAGACTTGATCTTGCGGCTACGAAAGCACATCACTTTATTACTGCTAACTCTCGTATAGAGAGTTTAGTTTACAGGATGTTGTTTACTGACGGAGAAGAGAGGGAAATTCCTTTGTCACAATCTACTTTGTTCAGTATTTCTAGGAAGTCGTGGTCGCGTTCCAAGGAGGAGATGGACGAGCAGCTCCACTTGCTTGTTTTCCACAGGCAGCACCAGGAGGAGGACGCACCCTCTTATGACTACTCTACACACTATGCCGGGGCATCATCGAGTTTGTATCAGAACGAAGGTACTTCTTCGTCACACTATGGAGGCACCACTTCTTGGCCAGCTTGGGATTGATCTCCCCTTAGGCCAAAAGCCTAAGCTTGGGAGGGAGGTACACCGACATCACGCTCATCTACATATCATATTCTGTCAGTACTTTGTATATCCATGTTTCACTTTGTTTATTTTTCGTTTTTGTTCTTATTTTTATTATGCTTTACAGAACACAAAAAGACCAAAAATATTTTTGTTGTTTATCTTTGTTTACTTCTTTATCTTTTAGCTTTAGTTTGCTTCCCGTTTTTAGCTTCGGTTTGTTATTCAAAAAACCCAAAAATATATATTGTTCTTCTCTGGTTTTGTAAAGTTCGTTGTAGGGTTCAGCAGTCCTCGGTGACTCCTTTGGAGTTTGGTTTTCATATTATTATTCAAGCCACACAAGTGAAAGGTAATAATGATGATTCATAACAATTCAAGGTGTGGTAAGAGGCTGGTATGAACTCTATTTGTTTTCATTTTTGTACATATACTCATCAGCGTGGGCATTCTTAGTTTGTTCATGTAAGGTGTATGTTATTTAATGGATGCTTAGTAGTTTTTGCTCTCTTATGATTAGTTCCAATTTTCTAATAGTTTGTAGCATGTCATATACATGTTTACTTGCATTGTTCTATTCATAACATGGTATGACATTGTGGTATCCTCCTCTAAATGTTTTATTTGAATCGACTTGGCACATGCTCATGCATGCTTATAACTAAACAAAAGTCAGTTAAGCCTCGATGATTTATTTTGCCTAAGAGTTCTTGTGTCACTTTTATGCCATAATTAATACTGTTTTGTCGCAAGCATGATTATGACAGTTACTGCTCTCTCGATTGTCGCTCCCTTCTATTGCTATTCTTCACTTGTACTGAGTATGATCTCTACCCGTGCATGCAACTCCCCGAAACCAAAGTTGTCAAAAAGTGTCCACCATATCTACCTACTAGCATCATTGACATTCCTTGCATATTTATTATGCGTTGTTTTCTTTCAAATAAAATTTTTTGCCTGTTATGCGAAAATTAGTTAGTAAAGCTCTCACGAACTTGATGGCACATTTTATTTCTTGCACTTAATAAACCTGAACCATTGTGACTGTCTATGTAGTTATATGCTTGCAAATTATAAGTTAGGAGTTAGCAGAACCATGTTGCCATGGGGAACGCTTTCAACATTGCACTTATTATATTTAGTTGATATCATGTTCTTTTGCTTATGGATGCTAACGGTGTGAAATAAAAGGGGATCTTGTGAGTTCACGGAGTTTGTATATGTGTTAGAGAAACTCCTGGGCGGCTAGCCTAAGCCATGCCTGATTATGATGGAAACTTACAACGAAACCATAGTAACACTCTATGAAGCATCTTCAATAAAAAAAATATGCAAATAGCAAATAAAAAGATCATTGAGATGCTCACTGTTTGTTGCCTTGTCATTTTGATATGGGATGGCTCCTGTGTCATGGGGCAAGGGGTACCCCGTTGGCGGTTCTCTATGATACACATATACTTACAATGACAAGAACTTACCTGAGACCAAAGTTGAGTAGCATGAGGAACGACCCTCGTACTCAAGGGGCATGAGATTTTCAACTTATGATCTGTCAAGCATATAACTCATATTTGACCTCACTTTAACCTTAACCATTTAAAGATGCTTATGATAGGGGCAATGAGAGCTCAAAGCTAATGAGTAACATACTTTCAACATTTGGAAGCCTTTCAAACTTTTTTAATCTTTTCTTTCACTTTTATGTCGAGTCACCATTTATTCTATGAGCACCATCCAGAGAGCATAGTTGTCATTCTTAGTGTAATGTGCTTGTCCCAGAACACAGTTAATTGTGACATAACTTTGACGCTTGTATCTTTGATATTTTTACTTCTAGTCTTCACTTGAACTTCAAAGGTGCCTTGACATTTATATTTTGCTCCAAAAGAAAGGCAAGCGAGATACCACTTTATCGTACCTTCTTATGAGCATTACAATCTTGCATATGTTTATGTGTCCTGTTGCTTATTATTATTGTGTTCGAATTTCTTCATAGCTTGCATGACTATTGGGTAGACTTATTTGCATACTCCTTATTATGAATTGCCTAAAGTACTTGCTCATATGCTGAGAATATATACATCTTATGAAGCAAATGTGTTCGTGAAAGTTTCTTTTATCGCACTCAGTTTTCAACTGAATTGCTTGAGGATAAGCAATAAGCTAAGCTTGGGGGAGTTGATACGTCCAAAACGTATCTACTTTTCTGAACACTTTTGCTATTGTTTCTCCTCTAATTTGTGTGATTTGTATACAACTAACACGGACTAACGCTGTTTTCAGCAGAATTGCTTTGATGTCTCCTTTTTTTTGCAGAAAATCAACTTTCAGGAAAAAATCCCAGAAAATATGCCAAAAATCATATTTTACTAGAAGACTCACGGAGCCAGAAGACGGAGGGAAGGAGAGGCCAGATGGGCCCACACCACCCCCAGGCGCGGGCCAAGCCAGGCCACGCCTGGGCATGGTGTGGCCGCCTCGGACTCCACCTCAACCCCTCCTTTCGCGTACATATACCCCCTGATCTAAAAACATCGGGGAGTTCGACAATTTCCAGAGAAGAGTTCTGCTGCTGCCACCACTAGAAACCGCGATTCGGAACCACAAACTCCGTTATGGCATGCTGCCAGGATGAGTAATTGGAGGAGATCATCGCCACCATCATCACCAACGCATATCCATCAATCATCCATGATTCCCCCATCCACAAGTGAGTAATTCCCCGCAGTAGGCTATGGGGATGGTAGGGATTGGATGAGATCGTTCATGTAATTGCATAAGATTGTTAGGGCATGGTGCCTAGTATCTATTGTTAGTGCCTTTTGACATTGTTGCAACTTGTTGTGCTTAACGCTTGTCACTAGGGACCGAGTGCCATGATCTCAGACCTGAACATGTTATTGATTCATGATGATAGTATTGTTTGTGATCTTACCTGTAAGTTGTTTACACATATCATTGTCCGGAACCCGAGGCCCCAAAGTGCAGCAATTGGGATAACCGGAGGGGATGGTTGTGATGTGAGGATCATGTGTGTTCACGGAATATTAATGCTTTGCTCCAGTGCTCTATTAAAAGGAGCACCTTAATTGCTAGTAGATTCCCTAGAGGCCCCGCTGCAATGAGCTGGCAAGATAAAAGATATTGTGCAAGTTCTCATTGCGAGCACGCATGACTATATACGGAACACATGCCTATGGTTATTTAGTATTTGGATGCTTTATCTTCATTATCTGCAAATGCCCTTGCCTTGATTGTTACATGAATTGACATGTCCATGCAACGCCCGTCCATCCATACCTGTGCCTACCGCACTTTAATCCTGTTGTCTACTACAATTGTTACTACTGT
The DNA here is from genome assembly GCA_910589765.1 of Avena atlantica. NCBI lineage: Eukaryota > Viridiplantae > Streptophyta > Magnoliopsida > Poales > Poaceae > Avena > Avena atlantica. The sequence goes on from OU342739.1 coordinate 126,185,989, forward strand.
TATTATTTTGCTATTTCTACTATAAACTTTTTGCTACTGATAAACTATTGCGTGCAAGACTGTTTCCAGGTGCAGCTGAATTGAAAACTCATCTGTTAAGACTTATAAATATTCTTTGGCTCCCCTTATGTCAAATCAATAAATTTGGGCTTTACTTCCCTTGAAGACTGTTGCGATCCCCTATACTTATGGGTCACCACACCCCAGGAAGAAAAATCCATTATTAGTTTTTTTAAAATAGTAGGCATCTTAATGCTCCTGGTAGAGATAAGTTTATAGAAGACAATATTATTCCTTTAAGAGTAGATTACACTGGTTTTCAAGAGACCAAGAAATATAGTTTTAATAACTCTTTTTTGAAGAATTTATTAGGGAATAGAAATTTTTCTTGGAACTTCCTGCCTTCTAGTGGTACTTTGGGAGGTATATTAGTTGGTGTTACTCTAGATCTCTTTGATGTTTTTGCTTGGGATATTAGATCCTTTTCTGTTAGTGCTAACATTAAGAATAAAATTACTGGCTTTATGTGTAGAATTACTACTGTCTATGGTTCTGCTTATGAGGATAAAAAAACAAGAATTTATCTCCGAGTTGCATGAATTATTCATCAACTGGGATGGTCATGTAATAATAGGAGGGGACTTTAATTTAGTTAGGTCCCCACAGGATAAGAATAATAGAAATGTTGATTATAGATGGGTTGTTAAATTTAATGCTTGGATTGATGTTTGGGCTCTTATGGAGATTGGGCTAGCAGGTAGAGCATATACTTGGGGAACTAATCAAGAGAAACCCATTATGTGCAAGCTTGATAGGATTTTCTATTCTACCAGTTTTTAAGGTAATTTCCCTTTAGAAAATGCTAGGGATTTGGCTAGAGTAGGGAGTGATCACACCCCTATTGTGTGGGACTCTGGTGAACATGTTATTATGAAGCCTTATAGATTTAAATTTGAAAAATGGTGGTTAAGTAGACCTGATTTTAAAGAAGTGGTTATTAAAGCCTGGTCTTTAAGGAATACTAGTGTTGATCCTTTGGATGTGTGGCCGGGTAAGATTAGATATTTTAGGAAGCTAGATAAAGGCTAGAACATTAATATAGAAGCTGCCATTAGAAAGGATAAAAGGGAGCTTATGGAAGAGTATGATGTTTTGGATATTAAGGCTCTGTTTGTTTCCGTTTTGGACTCAGCTTCTCGGTTGAAAAATCAGAAGGGCAAACAAACATCTAGATTTTTGACTGCGCTAGCGAGAAGCGGTACTCAAAATTGCACTAGGCACCGCGGCCGGCCGAAAGCGGCGCAGGAGGCGCTACCTGAGCTTCTCGTCGCTTCCCGAGCTGTAGCGGACGAATATGCGCTCCAGACTTTGGAGTAATTTACAGGTTTCTGCCATGGCACCAACCAACTCGTACAGCCCCCAGGCCCCGACGCGGACACCCCATCCGCTCGGTGCTGACCTCTCTCCCGTCGCCATGGAAGGGCACAACTAGGGTCTCGCGCCACACGATTCTTGTCGCCTCTCTTCCCTACCGCTGGTCGCCATCCCCGCCATAGCCGCTCCCCTCCACCACTCCATCCTCGCCAGCTCCGTTCTGGACCCCCCCCTCATTTTAATTGGGGAGGCAAAGCAGATGGCGAACGTCGAGCCTTCCTTTCCGGCTTCTATGAGTGCACGGCGAGCCTCCCTTTCCGGCGGTGTTACTCCTCTTGCAGACTGCCGGCATCCGCGTCTCTGCTCCTTGCTGATGACAACCTGGGATTCGTCCTTGCTACTTCCATGTGATTGGGAAGGATCATTACAAGAGCCAAAATCTAGGATCTATAGGATAGTAAAGTTTAGGAATTTAGGATAGGTGAATTTTATTTTTATTTTTCTAATTTGCAAATCAATTTTTTATATAATGAAATTGGATTCAAATATTTTCAATTTCACTAACTGTTCTTGAAATTTCACTGATCTGTTCCAAAATCCAAAACAAAGCCAAAAGAAAGTTAGAAACAGCTAATTCACCTTAAATCAACATTTATATAAACCTCCTGTATTAGGGGCATTTCAGATATTTCAGTCGTACAACCAGCAAAAGCAGTCGTTAAAAGCACTCTTGCCAAACACCAAATCTCTGCTTCTAACAGCTGCTTTCTACAGCTGATTTTTCATAGCTGATTTTCAACAGCTACAGACCAAACAACTCACAGCCTAAATCTGAAACTCAGGTGCTTTCAAAGGATGAGAGAAGTAGATTATATTGGATTTATAGAGAGCTACATACTTATTGGATGATGGAGGAGACTAAAGCTAGGCAAAGATCTAGAGATAGGAATTTTTAGAAGGTGACAGGAACACTGCTTACTTTCATGAAGTGCAAATCAGAGGAGGAGGAAAAAACTTATTAATGTGCTTGATGGACCTGAGGGTCCTGTGACTGAAATCAAGGACATGATTAAGGTAGCTACTGATTACTACCAAAACCTTTTTTCCTGGGAATCTAGACCTGATATTAAGGTGAGAAATGATTTCTTCTCTAAGGAAGAAAAGGTTAGTGATGAGGAAAACATAAGTTTAGGGGATGCTTTTTCTAAGGAGGAGGCTAGGATAGTTGTTTTTGGTTCTTATGCAAAAGGAGCTCCTAGCCCTGATGGTATTTCTTTCATCTTTTACCAGTCCTTCTAGGACGTTATTAAGGAGGATCTTATCCTCGTGTTTAATGTCTGGCATGGGAACCACCTAAACCTTTATAGATTAAATTTTAATATGATTACTTTAATTCCAAAAGAAAATGATACCAGGACTATGAAAAAGTTTAGACCTATTAGTCTTCTAAATTGCTCCTTGAAAATCTTTACTAAGGTTTTGACTAATAGATTAGCAAGTGTTATAGGTAGGTTGATTTCCCCTAATCAATCTGCCTTTATTAAAGGGAGATTTATTTTAGAGAGCGTAGTTATTGCATATGAGATCATTCATGAAGTCCATAGGAGTAGAGAAAAAAGGGTAGTTTTTTAAATAGATTATGAAAAAGCTTATGATAGAGTTAATCTAGATTTCCTTTTTGAAGTTTTAGAGGCTAGAGGTTTTTGTCCTACCTTTATTCGGTTTATCAAACAGATTTCTTGGGGGGGGGGGTCTGTAGGTGTGAAGGTAAATGACTTTGAAAGTGATTTCTTTCTAACTGGTAAGGGCCTCAAGGAGTGAGCCTAGCTCACTTGGTTAGGGAAGTGGATGTACATCCCAACCGTCCAGGTTCAAGTCCTCATGGACGCAAATTTGGGTTTTTATTATTCAAAAAAAAACTTGTTGTAGGGGCTTCCCCTACCGCATTCATTTCAAAAAAAAACTGATAAGGGCCTCAGACAAGGAGACCCCATTGCTCCCCTTCTGTTTAATCTTATGATTGATGTCTTTTCTAAGATGTTAATTAAAGGTTATGGCTGTGGTTCTCTCAAAGGTCTCTGTCCTAATTTTGTGCCAGGAGGTATTGTTTGCCTGCAATATGCAGATGATACTCTTCTCTTTTTAGAACCTAATGAGTTAGTTGCTGTTAATCTTAAATGGATTCTTACTTGTTTTGAACGGATCTCAGGGATGAGAATCAACTATCATAAAAGTGAACTCATCCCTATCAATTTAGAGAGTGAAGAGGTTAAACCTTTTCTAGATATTTTTTAATGTGTAGTCGGTAGTTTTCCCATTAAGTATTTAGGGATTCCTTTACATTTTGATAAGTTGAGGAGAGAGGACCTCCAACCTTTGATTGGAAATCTCCTAAGAAGGATCACTGGTTGGAGAGGGAAACTTCTCTCCTAGCCGCTAAGAAGGTCCTTATTCATGCCTGTTTGGCTAGTATACCCATTTACCTGCTATCCTTTTTCAAGTTCCCTAAATGGGCTATTAAGTTGCTAGACTCCCATATGGCTAATTTTTTCTGGAATGATGAAGGTAACCATAAATTACACCTAGCTAATTGGCCCTCTGTCTGTATGAAAACAGACTTTGGGGGTTTAGGTATCCCAAATCTACATGATCTAATTTTTTGTTTATTGGGATCTTGGGTTAGAAGGTATATTAAAGGAGAGGGGACTTTATGGAGGAAAGTTATTGATGCTAAATATAGAACTAAATCCCCAAACATTCTTTATTGCCATGATGTTCATCCTTCTACCTTTTGGAAAGGTGTGATGTGGGCATCTAGAGCAGTAGATATAGGTTATAAATGGTATGTAGGGAATGGTAAATCTATTAAGTTTTAGGAGGATATTTGGTTTGGAAACTCTATTTTAACCACCCAATTCTAGGAAATTTATTTAGTCTCTAATCAGCAAACCAAAACCACTGTTGACTTGTGGGATGGGGTGCAGCTTAGATGTGATATTAGGAGAACGTTTACTGAACAAATGATTTACCAGTGGCAAGAAATACTAGGGATTGCTGACACCATTATGTTTAGTGAAGAAGAATATAAGTTAATTTGGCAATATGAATCTGAAGGAGTTTATTCTTCTAGTTAATTTTAGAGGAATTAGGCAAATCTATTTGTCTACTGTTTGGAAGTTGAAAATACCACCTAGAATTCAGATTTTTCTATTGTTATTTTCCCAGAACAAAATCATGACTAAAAATAATCTTAGGGCTAGAGTGATTCCTAAACTTTTAGAATGTAATCTGTGCAAAGAGTTTGAATCTTTACACCATTTATTCTTTGAATGTGCTGTCTCCAAACTGTTATGGCAGGAGGTCATGGGTATTTTTGGGATTTTGGTGCTTAATTTTGAATCCATTGCCTCTAGATGGTTAGCAAACAAGAGACATCTTCATTTCAATGTTGTTTCTGCTGCTATTCTCTGGGTATTTGGAACAATAGAAATAGTTTAGTGTTTAACAAAACTTCGTGGATTAATATGAAGCAGGTCTGGTGCCTGGTGCTTTCCTACCTGAGAACTGAAAAGTGCCATTCAAGGAGCTGGAAGGGGGTTTGATCCTTTAGTTCATGGAGAGGGTGGTGAACAAGCTAAAAAGTCCTCCGGCGATCACGGCGAGCTGAAATGCACTGGCTTCGAGTGGATATCCACCTGGATGACCACGACTTCGTCGAGCTATGGAGGGCGTGCATCTATGGAATACCTCAAGGCTCACCCCGAGGCTGAGGATGAAGTTTATGTGGTGTTCTGATGTATCTTGGCTTTGTTCTACACATGTTCTAGACTGTCTTCTGTAGTTTTTACTGGCTTTCTTAAAGAGCCGGTTGTTTTAGCTGTTTGAGAAGAAAATACTGGTTCTCTAAGTCCTTTAGCTCTTTTAGTGAGCTCTGTGAGCTGTAGTTTTCTTTTTATGCACCGTATTTGAAATGGTTTTGTGTTTTGGTTTTATTTCTTAAAATGGAACCAGGAAGAAAATCCGTATTGATCTAAAAAAAACTGGCGCAATATTACCCGCAAAAAGAACTGGTGTAATATTTTGCCAATTCTCTAAATGAGCCGCCAACATGCAAGATCCAATTTGTTAGGAAAGTATTTCAGGTTTAGCGAATCCACGTGTCCCTGAGTGAACCTGGTCGTATAAGATGGAGCGTACGACAAGGTCGTTTAAGATTTTCTTCCCTTCATAGTGGCAAAGGATTAGCAACAACCGCTCACAGCAAACAAAAAACATTTTTTTTGTTATATATAGGAAAAAATCTGAAGAGAAATGTATGGGCTTAGCGTAGCTATTTCCTTAGTAGAATGGGCTCGTATTAGCTGTTTTCCTTCTGAGAATTGTTAGATTTCAACTGGACTGAGCATGAGCGTCGCACGGCCCATTCAAAATACTCGGCTGCAAGAAGCCCACGCGTCCTTCACGTCCCCAAAAGCCTCCTCAGTGTCATCGCGTCCCTCACATCGCCACACAGCCTGCGCCTCCATTCACCTCCTCCCACCCCCTCCCCCCGCCGCCGCTCGCCGGAGCTACGCCTCGCCGAATCCAGTCGCTACCCATAGGTAACCACGCTACAACTTTCGGCGCCCGCTCCTCCTCCCCTTCCCTTTCAGAAGAAATATAGAATCTATTCGATCTGGTGATCTGCTCCGGTCGTCGCGGAGTTGTGCGCCGGCGACCCGGTCGGGATCTCGTGGGTGAGTGGTAATCGAGAGGGTACATAGATCGGGGAGTTTCTTCTTCGAATCTGATCCGTTTGTGCCGTCGCGTCTTAGGGATCGTACCGTTACCAATCTCGCGTCTCGGGTTAGATCTCCCTGGAGACGGTGCTTGTTGGCTGCGAATCGTGGATGGAATTGCCTCCTGTCGCATTTCGGAAAATCTGGTCCATTTTGGGTCGTTACTGTCCTGTATATATTTTTCTTTTCGTTCCATGTGGAGATCATAGTACTGTACTACCACCCCTCATCCAGTGTCTGTTCTAATATCTGTCTTGTCTACGTTTGTTATTTTTCAGTCTGTAGTAAATGCCCTGAATTTTGTTTTGGGATTTTAGGTTGACGTTGTGAAAAATGGAACATTTCGCAACAAATCTCTGTCATTATTGTGCCTGTACCATGATTTTGTTCCAGTTCACTCCAATAGGATGGCCCTGATAACGTAATTTTGACCACAGTTGTTCAGCTTGTCACCAGCAAGTTTGCATATATGGTTTCTGCTTATCAATTTATCATACCCGTCCACCTTTGCTCTATAACCCAGCTTCTAATCTTCAATACAGAGTCCTGAATGGCTGCCGGCAGGGGCCTCAGCCAGCTTCTGAGGAAAACTCTTCATAGCCAGTCGTCTGTAAGTGCTGCATAAGAACTTCTGCTTCATTTGTGCAGTCTATTGAAAAACTAGTTCAGCATCCAGTTGTGTTATTATTTGTTTCAGATTCGACGGTTGTACTTAAGTTACGACATCACTGTTGCATAAAGTTTACTGAATGTGTTTTTCTAATGATATGCTGAAAAGAAATCCAAGTTGGCATGTTTAGTATGTTATAGTCTGCATTTCTGATAGAGAAGTCAGTTAATACTAGGACTGCATGTTTGTTTGATGTTAGGGTTCATGTTTGGCAGGATTATCTCTTCGTATTGTGTAAAGTAGAATGGATAATCCTCAGTATCGTGCTTATGATTGGATCAAGCCATCAACTAGTTTATACTCTTGATGTGTTATGACTGTTCTTTCTAACCAAAATCATTTTTTCTAGGGCTCATCTCTGCTTTCCTCATTCCGGGCAAAGCATGAAGAGTCCTCTGCTGGACTGAGAGCATTGGCTCTTCTTGGAGTTGGTGCTTCTGGTCTCTTAAGTTTTGGTACGATAGCATCTGCTGATGAAGCTGAGCATGGCCTCGCAGCTGCAGACTACCCCTGGCCACATGAGGGCATTCTTAGCTCTTACGATCATGCATCGTAAGTCATCCATTTCACTTCTTTAATGGACAACATGCTTGCTGCACTAATGTAGTTTCCCAGTAAGATACTGAATAAAGGGTGGGGCGTTCATTTTGAACTGTGACCTTACACTGAAAAAATCATTACGAGCAGAATCCGGCGTGGACACCAAGTTTATCAGCAAGTGTGTGCATCCTGTCACTCAATGTCATTGATTTCATACCGTGATTTGGTTGGGGTGGCTTATACTGAAGAGGAAACCAAGGCAATGGCTGCTGAAATTGAAGTGATGGATGGTCCTAATGATGAGGGTGAAATGTTCTCACGTCCTGGCAAGCTGAGTGATCGCTTCCCGCAGCCTTATCCAAATGAACAGGCAGCCCGATTTGCAAATGGTGGGGCATATCCTCCAGACCTCAGTCTTATCACGAAGGTAATTATAGCTAATTTCTTTGCATTGCAGTGCTGTAATCTATCTCCAGCTTGTATCTTACTGATGATGATTAATATATGCTCAGGCAAGGCACAATGGCCAGAACTACGTGTTTGCTCTTCTTACTGGTTACCATGACCCACCTGCTGGTGTTCAGGTAAGCCTTTGTTCTATTTGTTTTGTTTCCATCAGGTAGCTTAGCCTTGTAGTTTCTTGCTGTACTTCATCTCAATACCATTAGCAAGTTACTAAGGCCAATAGCTTGCACATGGTAGGCAATTATATGGACATAGTTCACATCAACACACTAGTACATGGTACTGATACCCAATATTGTACTGTTATGTGAAAGAGTGATCCTGCAAGAACTTGAAGGTGCCGAACTGCCAATTGTGATATCTTTACTGTTTTTTCTGTATGCTGTTTGTTTAGTGATATTTCATCCTGTTAATCTAGGATTAGTTCAGCTTTTCATGCTGGTCAATTATTGTTTGAGTTCTGAACTGTAGCGGATGACACTGGTGGAGCTATGCGCAACTCAGGGCTGGGTCCCCCCCCAGACTTTGACAAATCATTGAAGGGAAAAATATGTAGGGACCTAGATAAAAGAAAAGTCATTGCCCCCCCCCCTCCCCTAAAAAATCTTTGTCGGCTAGATCTGCCACTGTGCACGACATCATTGTTTGATTACAGAATCAGGACTCTTGGCTAGTCTGAAAATACTTAATTACTGCCCTTCCAAGTGCTAATGTTGATTCTTTCTGCTGAATATTCTACAAATTGTCTCATTACTTCATATACTTTTTGAAAAAAAATGTTTTTTGTGTGTATCATCTAGCAAGACAGGCAAACTTTAATTGTTCTTGTAATATCAACACTGTTTACTTTTTTTATATTTTTTCTCTGTTGTATTTTAAACTGACTTAGACTGATTAAATTCTAGATTCGTGAGGGTCTGCATTACAATCCCTACTTCCCTGGTGGTGCCATAGCCATGCCCAAGATGCTTATGGATGGAGCTGTTGAGTATGAAGATGGTACTCCTGCAACTGAAGCCCAGGCAAGTCTTTTTATCCTTTTCTGAGCCTTTCATGTGGAAGTTGTTGCCTCGTTGGGCTAACAGTAAAGCATTATATTTCAATTGCAGATGGGCAAGGATGTTGTGTCGTTCCTGTCGTGGGCAGCTGAGCCTGAAATGGAAGAGAGGAAACTGGTAAACTACTTCACAGCTAGGTTATTTAAACGTTATACACCATTTTACTTGGCCACTGTTCTGATGTGCCTAATACCAACTCTTCTAGATGGGCGTCAAATGGATCTTCCTACTGTCACTTGCGCTTCTCCAAGCCGCATACTACCGTCGCATGAGGTGGTCGGTCCTCAAGTCCCGCAAGCTGGTCCTGGACGTCGTCAACTGATGACCATTGTTTCGTCTTCTTTATTACAACGTTGAGTCTTTAAGCAGAAGCGATCGAAATAAGGACTTTCTGTTGTACATTTTGCCACTGGGGTTGTCTCCCATCATCCCCTGCCTAGAATTTCTTCTGTTTTCCTCCTCTGCTGCAAAAGCATTTCTTCCAGGGAGCAGTTATTTTTGAAATATTTTTTGTCAGTTGATACCTGAATGGTACCAGCATACTTCTAACATAAGAGTTGAGGAAGTTCATAAATCCTTTATATTCTGGAACTCGGTATCGTTTGATTTGGCTTGCCCATACATCCACTCGTACTGCTTTAATGTGATTGATAATTCTTTCAGTTACAGTTGTCATTGGCTTGTTAATACTTTGCTGTGACAGTCTGGATGTTCACGTTACACTCAGTTGGATGGCATTTAGTCCTAGGTCTGCAGGCATGTTTTTGGCTGGGATCTAAAACGTGTGGGATATATGTCTGGCCATAGATAAATATATCCGCCTAGCGAGAATTGCTCTGTAACTTCTCTGTTGCTTGTGAAGAAGCTGCTGTGCGTTTAGTTCCCTTGGATCATTCAAAGTAAAAAAAGGGAGATGATTAAACAAAGCAACAAGTTGCCAATGATTTGTTTCTTTAAAATGAACTATGAACAATACGTAACCTTCATTATCAAGGAATAACGGTTATATCTTCAATCAGTGTGGAATAAGAAACATTGGCGGCTCATCTAGCCATACATTATGATCAGAGTCATCTCTAAATTTAGCTACAACATCTACCGGCTGATCTGCTTCCCTTGGACAGTGTGCTAAACATGCTGAAACGAGCCATGCCATGATAGTTCGACACTCATCCAAAAAGGCCATGCACACTATTCGATCGTTTTTCGGGTCTGAGAATGCCTGAGACCACCTCCATAAAGTTTGTTTCAATGTATAGCCGGATGCAAAAATGACATCCTTTAAGAAAAGTAACTTTTGATGCCTCCACGTGACAAGTGTCACAATGAGAGAGACTGACATAGTGACATGTCTAAGGTACAATCCATAATTACCATAATTAGGTAGACAATCCATAATTAGGTATCTCCAGTACATGAATGATGGATACTGGCATAAGCGCTACATCATAGTTGAACTAGGGACTGTGCTGTGATATAATGTCTCCTACTTGTATTCAAGTTAGGCATTTCTTCGTTCAAATCAAACCGTCTACATTGCCAAGAGCATTGCAACATGTCTATATACATCGTTGGGAAAGACTTGGGGTGGCTAGCACATGAGATGGTGTGTTTGGTAGCCCGAGTTCTAACCTCACCACTATCTTAGTAAAATACCACGGTGGTTCCTCCCACCGTTGGTGTAGTTTGTATGCTTGGGTCAATGCTCAAAGCAGCCACTCTTGATCTAATAGTGGGGCCATGCTTAATTAGGGTTCAACTATACATGCTAATTTCCTAGATGGTGACGTCATCATAAAGTTGATCCTACACCTTTTTCTTTACTACAGGTTATAATCAAAATCATTTCGAAAAGTATATTATTTTGAAGTAACAACGGTCAAACCATTGCTCATTCCTAGCCCAATTCGCATTCGGGTTCTATGTCAAAATTTCAGTTCAACTTGAAAAGATCTACTAATTAATACTGATTCAAGAACTTGAGGAACTCAGAGGGGAGAAAGGACTGGAGAAGGTGAGACTTCCACTCGACCATGTCAGCATGCCGCGGAGAACCCCCTCTCCTTGGATATACGCAAGGATAGACACTACTGCTTGGGTACTCATATCAATTGATACACTCGAAACCTTCTGGATTTCATCCCTGGACTCGTCAACAGATACACTCGGAACCTTGCCGATCTCATCCCAAGACATGCACTCGACCAATAGAAAGTTCATAAAATGGGATAGCTCCATATTCACGAAAGTGAACACAGGAAATCCTTGGATATAATGGAGAAATCCTGGTCCCACTCCATGCCACCACTCTCTGATATCCTCAAGTTGCGTCCCACTCCATGCCACCACTCTCTGATATCCTCAAGTTGTAGGAGTTGATGGTGAAACCAGTATCAGGTTTGACCAGGCCTAAAATCTTCCTTAGATCTTAATGAAGAAAGAAGCACATATGTCATCCTCGCAAGAAGGGGCACCACTAGCATGGGGAAGAGATTTGGGCTGCAATGTCGTTGTAGTTGTCGTCGTCGCCGGCTACCAAACCAACATACAAGTATATAATCATAAGCCCCCAGATGATTCCAGAGTAGACCCATCCTACTCCATCATAAAAATCCTCGTTGCTGGTAGAGAGAACACCAATGAAGCTAGTCACATGATGTGCAAGACCTGCTCTAAGGCAGACGCCACTGCCTAACTACTATGACCATGACACCCAAACATAGAAGTACTGAAATAAAAGTATGCCACATGACGAGGACTCGCGGTCCATATGGTCATCTCGCTGTGCCAAAAGTATCCACAAGGAGCGAAAAGGACTAACATTCTCACAAGAGGATTGAAAACCCTAGATCATTGTTGGGCGTAGCAATCGTGGTGTGGGAGTGGAGGCGTTTACATGACAATAATCAAAGCTCCACTCTTGTTAACTATCTTACTTTTAAGATAATAATTACATACGTGAATGAGATAAAAAACATCCCAAGCACAATTAGCTTCATGTCTTGGTTGAGAGTCGAGGAGTAAAAAGTAATTGACCTTCTACAATCGACGAAAGTACCTAAGAAAGATGCTAATGGAGATATAGCGATGATATGTTGAGCCACGCAGAGATAAAACAAAATTTTCCCTCTAACGTGGTGATCCCAAGATCTAGCTGAGGTAGAAGGCCACGAGGTTTACCACTAGACGCGCAGTGACATGGTTATACCCCACGGGTACATGATCTCAGCATACCTGGTCCAGCCCAAGGAAGGCCCACGACAATTACATGCCGGCCCATGAAGATTTTCGGGTGGCCAAGGCCCATGACGCTTTCGGATCCTTGGAGAGCAAGACTAGAGTAGATAGGAAATTCAAAGGGGTAAAACCCTAGAACCTGTAACCGACTAGGTCTATGCTCGGGACCTGCCTGGGTCTATATAAAGGCTAGGAGGGCACGACCTAGATCTTCTCCTCATACTTTCGCATATACACCTCCACACCAGATTGCGTCTGCGCACCCCTATAACCTTCGGTTTCGCCATAATCAAGAGCAGACAAGCAGGAGTAGGGTTTTCCCTCCGGGGGCCTGAACCTGGGTAAACCTTGTGTCCCCGTGTTGCTTGTTTGCTAACCGTTCCACGATCTCCAGCATCTCCATCTTCTCCAAAACCCAAGTCCATAACAATGGGCATTGATGAGATCAAACCTCGTCAATTGGCGTCGTCTGTGGGAATTGGGGGCGCTGATTGTGCGATTGTGACGGTCCCAACCCGATCGATCTACAACTCTGCGGCGACGGAGAGTCACCTCCTCTTCGGCGCTTTCGACTTCACCGCCCACTCACCGGCCACCATGAAGGACTTCGAGCCCGTAGGCGACGGACTCGAGATCCTGTTCGGGAGCTTCTGCTTCCAGGTGGGGCAAACTGGCACTCTCCGTCTCCCTGAGCGGGTGCCCCTACCATCAATCAGGCCCGCTTCATGGACCCCGCACCCTGTGCTACGCACAACATCATCAACAGATGATTCCTACGACAGCAGCAGCTGCAACTCCGATCTGTGCGATCCGCCATCGGATGAAGGGACCTACGGTTCCGGATCCGAAAGCTGCGGCAGCAGCAGACCAATCTACGAATGCTACCAATGCGCTGTAGTCATCCAGAGCGACGTGGATCAGCAAACACCCAACCCGCCGCCCAACCCGACACCTAACCCGCCAGATCGAAACAGCGGGAACAGAAGAAGCCAGTCCCCCCCCCCACCCGAAGAGGACAACAACGACCATGTCATCCGCCTTAGCAAAGAAGGATGGGCCCAGGCACGCAACGCCGTGGCGGGCAACATAGTCATGCCTGCAGACTCCTCCCGGGATCTGCTGATGGCCTACCATCTGCTCCTGATCGAGGAGTACAAGAAGCAGGTCAAGATGCAGGAGGTGCTTGACAAACGCAAGCAAGCAGCCTCAGAGTCCAGCGCGCGACGAGCCGCGCTCTCCGCCATGGGCATCAGCTCCAGCTCGAATGCCAACCAGGGCAACAAGCACCGCTCTCGGATGGAGAACATGGATCCCAAGGAGAGCCCTGAGGTGACCCAAACCCTCCACTCATCCTTTATGGAGATGGACGCTGACGGCAACGTCATCCCGAAAACGCCGCAGGCTGCGATCATGGCAGCCACTGCGTACCTCGCGGCCCACCCACCACCGGAGGGGGACCCGAAAAGAGCCATGCACAAGTCCGCACTTACCGGACTCGGACTCGTCGGAGCTGCGCTCCACCAGGAAGCTCCTACGGAGCCGAAGAAGAAAGCTCCGATCAGGTTTGACCGCAGCCCCACCCCTTCATCCGAAGAAGAGGACCACGACCTTCCTCGAAGGAACAAGAGTTCGCATCACCGCAACCGCGATTACGACGCCAGGGACGCGCTCACACAGCGCAAAATCGACAAAGCGCGAGCCAAGCGTGCATGCTTGTCTGAATCCGAGATGGACGAAGACGAAGGAGAACTCTGCGGAGCCCGATGCTTCAGCAGATCTGTTCGACGAACAAGGGTGCCGTGAAATTTCAAGCTTCCTTCGGATACTCCGAAATTCGACGGCACACAGGACCCAAAGGCATGGCTCAGCGACCACCTATCATTCGTCAAATTGCACGGCGGAAACAAGGAAACCGCCATGCAATGCCTTCAGCTGCAGCTGACAGGAGCAGCCCGGATCTGGCTTAGCAGCCTATCTTCAGGGTCCATCCGAAGTTGGGATGAGCTAGCTTACAGCTTCATCAGAAACTTCAAGGGCACCAGCAAGAGGCGCGCCTCAATTGAAGAGTTGCGGGCCTGCACTCAACGAACGGGCGAATCCATTCGCTCGTACATACTACACTGGTCCAACACCAAGAACTTCGCAGCGCACATCTCCGAAGAGAGGGCCATTGACGCCTTCAGGGACGGCGTCAAGAGCCAAGACTTCAAGGAGGAACTCGGGCGCGTCAAGCCCAAAACACTCGACCACCTCATGGACATCGCCAACAGGTGGGCTGACGGCGAAGATTCCATCCACCGAGCACAATCGGAAGAAGAGGACGACTACGGCCGATGATGAGAGCGCCGTAGCAAGAGAAGGTCGCGTGTCTACGACGATCGCGATGGACCCGACATGGTCGCGGCCGGCTACGCCGACCGCCGCAACGATGCCAACCGCAACAGTGGGGGATACCGCGGAGGACACTTCCGCGATGGAGGGCGCCCAGCACAGTCGTGGAAGCGCCGCGACCGCGACAACGGACCCTCAACATACGAAAAACTTTTGGGTCCATGCACCATCCACTTCTACATCGACAAGAAGGATGGCAAGAAGAAGGCAAGCCACATGCTTAAGGACTGCCGCGAGTTCCAGAAACTCAGCGAAAGCATGGTCCAGATGAGGCAGCAAGCTCCACTTCCTGGATTCGGGAACGCACCAGCACCAGGTGAGATAGCGCATGGAGCTCCTCCACCGCCACCTGTAGGAGGCCCGAACCAACCAGTCGCACCAGCACAGAACAACGCTGGGAACGGGTATCCCCCGCCGAAAGGAGCACTGATGATCCAGAAAGGGCGCCCCACGAATAGGGTGCAGAAGAAAATCACTCGTCAGATCAACCTGGCCGTGGCAACTCCACCCCCATCCCTGAGTACCTCAGCGGATCGGAGTCCTGCATCACGTTCAGTCGTTCGGATCACCCTTGCCAGATCCCTCGCCCAGGTCATGCTGCCCTGGTGCTGGAGGCGCAGATCGGAGGTTTCGAGATGAGTCGCGTCTTCATGGATGGCGGCAGCGGCATCAACCTGATGTTCGCAAGTACTCTAGCAGCAATGTGGATCCCGCAGTGCAGCCTGGAACAATCAGACACAACGTTCCACGGCATTGTCCCAAGAAAGGGCATATTCCCCCTGGGCAAAATATGGCTCGACGTCATCTTCGGCAAGCCGGACAACTTCTGACTCGAACGGCTCGAATTCGAAGTGGTGGACTGGCCATCACAATACCACGCCATCCTCGGGCGTGTAGCATTCGCAAGGTTCTTGGCTGTCCCACACTACGCATACCTGCTACTCAAGATGCCAGGGCCATAGGGCGTCATCACAATCCACGGGAGCTTCACCCGATCGGACCAATGCGACAGGGATTTCAACAGAATCTCCCAATCATTCGGCATGCAGGAGGAGCTCGTAAGGCTCCGCGAGGTGACGGACAATGGGGCACCCCCAGTCGCACGACAAAACGCACATGACATGTCCTTCGACTCCACCGTCAACACAAAGAAGGTGCAGGTCCATCCGACGGATGCCTCCAAGACGGCGCTGATCGCCAATGACCTCAGCCCTGCATAGGAAAGCGCGCTCGTCGAATTCCTCCGTGAGTGCTGGGAAATCTTCGCCTGGTGTCCTGCGGACATGCCAGGAGTTCCCAGGGAATTCGCCGAGCACGCACTCAACGTCTTTCCAGACACCAAGCCCGTCAAGCAGTCCATTCGGAGACTGTCCGAGCCACGGGCCGAAGACATCGGGAAGGAAATAAACAGGCTACTCGCCGCAGACTTCATCAGGGAGATCAAAGAAAGCGAGTGGCTCGCAAATACAGTGATGGTTCCCAAGAAAGACATGGATATCCTGCGGATGTGCGTGGACTTCACGTCGCTGAACAAGAACTGCCCAAAGGACCACTCCCCTCTTCCTCGGATCGACCAGATCATCGATTCGACCGCATGATGTGAGAAACTCTCCTTCCTCGACACCTACTCAGGCTACCACCAGATTCGACTCAAGGTCGAAGATCAAGAGAAAACGGCGTTTATTACACCGTTCGTAGTGTTCTGCTACAACACAATGCCCTTCAGGCTAAAGAGTGCAGGTGCCACGTACCAGCGATGCATGCAAGCATGCCTCAAGGACCAGATCGGTCGCAACGTCCAAGTCTATGTCGACGACATAGTCATCAAAACCAGGGAGGTAAGAACGCTCATCGACGATCTCCGCGAGACGTTCGATAACCTTGATCGCTACAGGATCAGGCTCAACCCTGAAAAGTGTGCCTTCGGCGTCCCATCGGGCCAGCTACTTGGGTACTTCATCTCTCAGCGAGGGATCGAGGCGAACCCGAAGAAAATCAGGGCCATCATGGCAATGGAGAAGCCGAAAAACCTCAAAGGTGTCCAGCATCTCGCAGGACGAATAGCGGCGTTGAGCAGATTCATCAGCCGCATGGGCGAGAAGGTCCTGCCATTCTACCAGCTGCTACGCAAGGCAGATAAATTCGAGTGGACGCCCGAAGCCGACGATGCGTTTGAAAGCCTTAAACGACTACTCTCCACCTCGCCCGGTTTGGTCACGCCAAAGGAGCGCGAGCCTCTGCTACTGTACATAGCAGCCAAACATCAGGTGGTCAGCACCGTGCTAGTAGTCGAACGACCCGAAGAAGGCAAGACCCATGGGCTCCAACGCCCAATCTACTACCTCAGTGAGGTACTAACGCCAACAAAACAGAGGTACCCTCACTACCAGAAACTCGCTTACGGCGTGTTCATGATGGCTCGACGGCTGAGCCATTACTTCCAGGAGCACCAGGTGATGGTCATCAACGAAGCACCCCTGAACAGCATCCTGAATAACCTAGAGGCCACAGGACGCGTGGCCCTGTGGGGCATCGAACTGTCACCCCTGGACATCGTCTACGAGAAGCGACTCGCAATCAAGTCTCAAGTCCTCCCGGACTTCCTTGTACATTGTATGGAGCTGCAGCTGCCAGACACCCCAGACATGTCGCAGTCATGGACGATGCACTTCGACGGCTCCAAGCGTGAAGCTGGAGCAGGAGCCGGGGTCATACTGACCTCCCCGCAGGGCGACCAGATGAAGTACGTCCTTCGGATGAAATTCCGAGCTTCCAACAACAAGGCCGAATACGAAGCCCTCATCCATGGCATCAGGATGGCAAAGATCTGCGGCGCAACGCGCCTGGTCATCTACGGTGACTCCAACCTCATCGTCCAGCAGACGATGAACGAGTGTGACGCACACGCCAAAAACATGATCGCGTACCGCGCACTCCACAACGCACTCGAAGGAGAATTCGACGGCTGCGAGCTTCGGCACGTTGGAAGAGAAAGAAACGAGGAGGCCGACAGACTCGCCAACATCGGCTCCACCTGCACAAAGGTGCCACCGGGTGTGTTCCTCGAACAGATCTGCGTGCCATCCATCAAGCGGAAATTCCCCAAGGGATCACCCGAAGAAGCATAACACTCAGGGGCCACGCTGCCCGAAGGACACGAAGGACCCGAGAAACTGGACACAGAGGTCGCTATGGTCAACCTGATGCAGGTCATGGCAGTCGAAGAAACTTGGACGCGACCGTACCTCCAGTTCTTGATAAACGGAGAACTGCCTGACAGTCTGACGGATGCCCGGCGCATATCTCGTCGGTCAAAAGCCTTCACCATCATCAATGGCGAGATGTACAAGCGCAGTATTACGGGTGTACTACAAAGGTGCGTCACCATCGGTGACGGGAAAACCATCCTCCAAGACATCCACGAGGGCATCTGTGGCCATCACGCAGGCAGCCGCTCCCTTGTTGCAAAAGCTCTACGAGCTGGATTCTACTGGCCAACGGCCATGAGCGACGCAAAGGACATCGTCCGAAGATGCAACGGGTGCCAAAGGTTCGCCGACAAACCACACGCACCTGGGTCAGAGCTCAGACCCATCCCTATAGCCTGGCCTTTTGCTCAATGGGGCCTCGACATGATCGGCAAACTGCCAAAGTCCTCGAAAGGGGGGCACGTCTACCTCCTGGTCGCAATCGACAAATTCACCAAGTGGGTCAAGGCCATGCCGGTCACCAACCAAAAGGGCAAGACCGCCGTCAAGTTCTTTGAATCCATTGTCTACAGGTTCGGCGTACCGCACGACATCATCACCGACAATGGATCGAACTTCATCTCCAAAGAATTCCAAGACTTCTGCGAAGGCCTCGGGATCAACATCACATACGCCTCAGTGGCTCACCCGCAAACGAACGGGCAGGTCGAAAAAGCCAACAGCCTAATCGGCGTTGGCATCAAGAAGCGCCTCATGAGCCCACTCGAACGAAAGGCCGGAGCCTAGATGGAAGAGCTACCATCCGTCCTATGGAGTTTGCGCACCACGCCAAACAGCTCCACCGGCTACACGCCGTTCTTCATGGTGCGCAGAGCCGAAGCCGTGCTACCAGCCGAAGTACGCCACCAGGCCCCCCGGGTCGTCGCTTACAGCGAAGCCGAATCCACGG
Source organism: Avena atlantica (assembly GCA_910589765.1). Classification (NCBI taxonomy): domain Eukaryota; kingdom Viridiplantae; phylum Streptophyta; class Magnoliopsida; order Poales; family Poaceae; genus Avena; species Avena atlantica. The sequence continues at coordinate 126,204,660 of OU342739.1, forward strand.
CTGCACTCGAAGACGTCGTCGACACACTCGACGAGGCAAGAGACATAGCAGCAGCTCGATCAGCGGTGTACCAGCAGAGTCTCCGCAACTACCACGGCCGCCGGTTGCGCCCAAGGTCCTTCGTCGAAGGAGACCTCGTCTTGCGCCTCAAGCAAGAGCGACCGAAGAAATTCGAGTCACCATGGGAAGGACCCTACATCATCACCGAAGTCATTCCAGGTGGCACATATCGCCTCAAGCACGTGGAGTCTGGAGTCGCATACTCCAACCCATGGAACATCGCATGCCTGCGACGATTCTACCCCTAGCTACCTACCACTTTACTTTCAATAAGGCTTTTCAGCCAAGGCTATTCAGCCGAACAATGTACTTCCTCCATTACGATATAAATAAAGCTAAGTGTCTCGCCCCAAAATTTCGTTCGCTATTTGCAACTTTACTTCATGCTACAAACGTAGCGTCAGGCTAACGAAAAGCTAAGTGGCTCCCCCTACCTCATGATTTCATCGACTGAGGATAACACGTGTACACCTGAGTAGCTGACAGCGTCAGGCTAACGAAAAGGACACGTACTCAAATAAAAGCACCGCGTGCTCAAACAAACCTTTATAACAAAGGGCACAACATGCCTAGTCGAAATATACAAATTTTACATCTATCTCTTTTACAGGTACTACCTATTTCGAAGAATAACTTGAGCACGCTGCTCAAACAAATCTACGACCTGCTCGGCATACTGCCTTACAGCCGCATAATGTGGACGCATATCCCACTCGCCACCATCCGGCCGAAGAGGTGGCCCAGCCGCTACAGCAGACAGATCTACATCAGGACAATGCAGCCTAACAAGGGACAACGCAGCCTTCACCCCTGCAACGAGCTGCTTCCTCACCAATTCCTGGACACGAGTCACGCTCCGAAATCTAGAAAGAAGATCGGACAGGGTTGTTGGCACATCATCCAAGGGAAACATCACATGCAGAACTGACGAGAGTGAAGTCTGCACTTGACGAAGCACCCGCGATACTTGGTGAACGCGATCCTGCACCGTTGCTAGAGCCATGGCACGGTCGCGATCCATCCAGAAGAACCCGCCAGCTTCCATGTCCTGTTGAGTCAAACAATTGACCCGAACAGCAATACGCTCTTTCTCCTCCCTTGGAGAAGGGTTAGAACCTGCGATACTCGCACAAAAGTAAGATGCAAGGCCAGCATACGCATCCGAAGAAATGAGCAGCAGCTCAAAAAAACTTACACTGAAGCTGCTCAGTCAGTCGAAGCAATTCCGCCATCAAGTACTCCTCTCTGGCCGAACCGCGATCCGCCTTGGACTTCCAAACATCGGCATGGCCACGCACCCCAAGCAACACCTTCTCGAGACTACGAACACGATCCCGAAGGAAGGCAAGCTGCAACGAATCATCCAAGGATGGCCGTAGCCGCGCGGCAGGCGAGGCGTCAACGGGATCAGCACCCGAAGGACCCTAAAGCAGCAGAAAGGTAACAGACATGAACACTCAGACAGAGGAGAACACATCTCAACATAATTCATTAAGTGCATAAAAGGCCACTATGTGGCACAAGGATTTGATCATCAACATAATTACAACAAAATAAAACTAAAGCTATCCGACAGCTACAACACCTAAGATGCGACACCCTGAGTAGCGTCGGAGCCGGACTGTCTCGCCTTGGCTTCCCCTGCTTCCGTAGTGCATACTCGGCCAGCAGATCAATCAACTTTGGCCCATATCGCTTACAGCGAGCAGAATAGGTAGCGAAGGCTACCTCGGATCCATCCGCAGTCGTCGGCATCCGGGAGGTGATCTGGGGAAGGTCCAGCTCCGCTCCAGCCGCCAAAGCCATCGCCAGCCCGACAGATGCGCCGATGCCTTTCTGCTTGCGCTTGTACGCCGCAGGCGCTTCGGCTGACAGTGCCTCCGCCAGGGCGTCAACATCATCAAGGGCCGCGCCCTTGGGAAGAAGCTCCTTGTAGAAGCGGCCAAGGACCTCCTTAGCCTTGGCAAGTGAGCTAATGACGGTGCTGCAGCGATCTTCGACCGCCGCAGTAGCATCATCCAGAGCACTGCCGTGCTCCAGAGCACCGCGGTCAAACTCGATGCCTGCGGCATCTGAGACAATAAAGAGAAGCAATGAGCAACAACTCCGCAGAAGAAAGACAAGAAAATGCAAGTGAAGATACTCACCCGAAACAGCCTTGGCAGCCGCCATGAGCTTGCCTGCCACCTCTCTTTCACGCGCAGCCGCAACAGTAGCAAGCTGCTCCTCGCGGTCCGTGGCCTCCTGCTGCAGGCGCTCCTTAGCCTCGGCCGCAGTAGCCAGCTCCAAAGGCGCTCCTTCGCACCAACGGCGACCTCGGACTTCTTCTCCGCTTGACCGAGGCTCTTTTTGAGAGCATCGATCTCACGAAGGGAGGTGTTATGCTCCTCTGCATCCAAAAAATACAGGTGTCAGATAACAGGACAAGAATACACGAAGAAGCAAACATAAATGGCATAACAGTACCTTGAAGCTGTTTAAGGCTGGCCTCCAGCACCAAGTGCTCTTGCACCAGTCGCTTGGCATCCCGCACAAAAGGCTGCAAGAAGAAGACCTACCAGTCAGAAAAAGGACTCGGGGGCTACGCCCAACAGAAAAGAACAGAAGCAAAACACGCACACGAAAACGCTCGGGGACTACCCTCGAGACTCGAAGAACAAAACAAGAAAACTCTTTTACAAACGCTCGGGGGCTCCCCCGTGGCAGGAGACTTACATGATCCGATGGCGACGTCGAAGGTCCGCTAGCAAAATTCTGAGGCGCAACCACCTGAACCTCCTGCGGAGGAGGGTTCGGAGCAGCGCCCTCAGAAGTTGCCACCGTCTGAGGAGGAGGAGACACAACTTTCGACTCCCCCATCATCTCTCGAGCACCATCACTGGAGGAATCGTTGGAAGAGTGCCTGCACAAGGACAAATTAGCACAAGCACAAAGTCAACAGCACAGAAAAAGCAGTACAGAGGAAACTTACGAGTCCATCGAGCTCAGGTTGAAGACAGGAGGGGTCCTTCGGACCCTCTTCTCCTCTTTCTTCTCTTCCTTCTTCTCTTCCTTCTTTTCTTCCTTCTTCCGCTTCGCTGGCGGGTGCGGCGCTACAGCCCGCACGGGAAGAGCAGGAATAGGAGAGGAAGAGCCTCCATGCCTGTCACTATGACACTCACGACACGAAGGGTTCCTAGGAGTCGGAGGAGTCGAAGCATCCGAAGACTCGCTGGAGCTCCGCGCTCGTTTGTGCGTGTGGTCCTCGCTCGACTCGTTGGCATCTTCAGCCAGAGATCGCGCCGATGGCAGCTCGGACATAGAATCCACCACATCATTATCCAGAGCATCCGGATATACTTCGGGTAACGGAGGCGACATACCCGGCACTTTGAAGCTCTGCACAAGAGAAGAACAATTTGTTAGCAAACAAACACAAATATGATGCAGTCAAAAAATAGCGCTACACGCACGGATCTACACCTGTGGAAGAGGAAGCGAAGAAGAAAACAGAGGAGTCAGTGACTTCCCCGGGATATCCTCTCCAGCCTTGAACTTCAGCAGCAAGCGAAGGGCCCTGCCGAGATCTCCCTGGGAGAATTTCTCAGCCGAAACCCTCGTCGGATCACGCCGGCCAGCATAAAGGAACATCGGGTGCGCCCTAGCCTGGAGTGGCTGCACCCGACGCTCGATAAAGGTGCGGATGATATCCACACCGTTCACTTCCTTCTCCGGAATCAACTGGAGATCCTCCACCCGACGATAGAGAGCCTCTATCTCCGCCACCTCGCCATCCAAGACCTTGTTTTTACAAGACCTTTTTGGCTCAAACTTTTGGGAGGGGTCGAAAGGAACAAGACCAAAATCTTGCCCAGGTACTACGGAGTCGCGGATATAAAACCATCGCCTCCGCCAGTACTGGACAGATTCGGACATGGAAAAAAGAAAAGAAAAGCAGATTGGGCTTGAGGGAGATGATGCAACCCCTAATGGGATAAACACCATCCGAACCAGATTTCCTCTTCACGGAATAAAGTTTCCGGAAGAGGCCAAATTGCGGCTCAATACCGAGCCAGCACTCGCAGAAAGTGATAAAACACGCAATGTGAATAAGAGAATTGGGGGAAAGATGGTGCAATTGGACACCGTACAGAAAAATCAGTCCACGAAGGAAGTTGTGGACTGGGAAGGAAAATCCGCGCAAGACAAAGGCAAGAAACATAACCCGATACCCAACGGGGGGACGGGGGATTACCTCATTTCCTGGAAGTTTAACGGCCTCCCTATCCTGCGGGATCAGGCCCCGCTCGCGAAGCCTGCGGAGATCACTCTCCCGCGTCTCCGATCGCCGCCAGCCACCGTCGGTGACACGGGTAGCGGCGGCACTTTTCTTCCCTCCAGCGGCGCTGGTACCAACCACAGACGAAGATTTCTTCGGCTTCCCCATCGCGGTACGACGGCGCCGGCGGCGAGAGCGCAGAATGGAAGAAGGAAATGTAAAGGAATATTCCAGCGCGCAGCAAGAGCTCTCAGAATGCAAGGAAGCAGTGAAAGCAAGAACAGATGCGGTGAAAACAAACTAAAGTTTTCCCCAAGGATTATAACGACGAGGACGACGCACGGCAGCCGTCCATCAAGAAGACCTAATGTCAACGGCAGGATCTGGCCATACACGTGTCAGCATCACAACGAACCGTCGCTAACACGCCGTCCACTACGCACGGAAATCGAGGCGACGCCGTAATTATCTCCACGCCGCGCGTGACCGCTCAATTCAAGGTCAGACAGTGGGACCCACGTTCGTCCAGTCAAGTCATCTCTGGCGTAGCAGATGCTTGAGGTCATCGATCGTCAGCACTGACGTCATCAAAAGCTACACTAGCAGCAGCTACAATTTCTTCGGCTTCAAAGCTAAGAGTACTCACACGAATCTACGATTCGACCAATTACTCGGGGGCTACTCCTATCAGGAGAGTTGGTCGCGCACCCGAAAGATGAATAGAAATGAACTATCACTTCGAGTCCTCCGTCGAGTCTACAGCTCCACTACGGACTCGGGGGCTACTCCCATAGGGAGGACGGATTTAATCATCCGAAGAATTTTGTGTCCTACGGACTTACAACTGAACAACGTCTGAATTAAAGTCTCCGCTCGAGTCTACGACTCGAACAGACACTCGGGGGCTACTACCATAGGGAGCGCTGGTCGCGCACCCTATGAATTCTTCGACCGCGATCCTTCGGATCAGCATACAAAAACTTTTCGGCAACTCTGCCCCAACTAATCATTAAGTGAGCAATGTTCTCCTTGACCACCCGAAACACCTCCGCGGTGATAAACATTCGGATGCTGTGTCTGCGACATAAAGATAAGACCTACAGATATCATCTGATGGCCTGGCAACGCACACGACTGCGCTCTGCTAGTAAAAACCCGTGCTAACAGGTGCGATGAAAAATCCCGACGGACGCGTTGGGTACATCAATTAAATTCACTCGAATTCCATTCCTGTAAGTCCTCCACGGACTGAGTCGAATTACGCCAGCATATGTTCCGGGTTCGAGTTGAGGGACTCCAACCTGAAGAAGATCGTGTTGTTTCGTCCTAAGACAGTTAACTGACCCTGATCCGTCGGGTGAGTCAGGCACACGCATCAACAATCCCTACACATGAACTATTGAAATACATAATTGTACCCGAAAGATTGCAGAGTCCTCAGCCGAATCTACGATTCGACTGAACACTCGGGGGCTACTGACATGGTTATACCCCACGGGTACATGATCTCAGCATACCTGGTCCAGCCCAAGGAACGCCCACGGCAATTACACGCCAGCCCATGAAGATTTTCGGGTGGCCAAGGCCCATGACGCTTTCGAATCCTTGGAGAGCAAGACTAGAGTAGATAAGAAATTCAAATGGGTAAAACCCTAGAACCTGTAACCGACTAGGTCTATGCCCGGGACCTGCCTGAGTCTATATAAAGTCTAGGAGGGCACGACCTAGATCTTCTCCTCATACTTTCGCATACACACCTCCACGCTAGATTGCGTCTGCGCACCCCTGTAACCTTCGGTTCCGCCATAATCAAGAGTAGACAAGCAGGAGTAGGTTTTCCCTCCGGGGGCCTGAACCTGGGTAAACCTTGTGTCCCCGTGTTGCTTGTTTGCTAACCGTTCCACGATCTCCAGCATCCCCATCTTCTCCAAAACCCAAGTCCATAACAATGGGCATTGATGAGATCAAACCTCGTCACGCAGTTGCAGATTACTGATGAAGCGCGACAGTTGATGCAGTGCCGTCCTTTGCGATCCGATCGTCTTGGTGCTGATCGTAAAACACCTCTGCTGGTATCCACACGTGCAAGGAGGAGCGCCGGCGGCGAACTGCTAGATTCGTTACGGCGGCAGGACTGCTGTGGATCTAGGGTTTCCAACACATGGAATGACCTAACCGAACAACGATTAACCCTTCAGGGTTGGTGTGCTCCATTATATACAGGGAGTGAACGTGGGCTCTGCTCGCGCGACCCATTCACTAAAGCCCATATAATGTTAGTCCATGTGAGTCCAACTCACTGACTCAGTCCAAATCAGGCTCGGGTCCAACCCAACCAGATTTCCAGTTCAGATCCAATCCAAACTTCCTCCCGCTCTTAAGTGTGTGACCTCGCAGGCTCATGGCTACTTGGACACGATTAGAGTCTGACTCTAAATCGATCAGTCGGTAGCGGCTCCTAGCAGAACGTGCCGACTCCCAAGTACCAAAGAGTCATGACGACTTGCCTTTCCAATGCGACTTGCGTCCAAGTCCCTTTTTCCTCACGATATACCTTGTCAGACTATAGGCGAATAATTGTCATCCCTTGAATAGTCCGACTCTCTTCTCGATCCGAGATAAGTGATTCACCCGACTAACTCTTAGTCGATCGCCTCGGCTAACACTTAACCGAGTCGTGCATGGCCATGCTTTCCAAATCATATCTCACGAGAGGGCCCAGAGAATATCTATCCAAGTGGAGGGGCAAAATCCCATCTTGGTTATTCACATCACGCAGCTTGATTCTCAGTCGACCCGAACTCTGCCTTTATAACTGCCCAGTTACGGATCAGCGTTTGATAGAACCTAAGTCGGTGATCCTCAACTCGGACTATGCAATAACCTCAGGTCTAAGGATTACATTGATTGAGATATACAAATGACAACTTGTTCGTTGTACCTCAATATGGGTCAATCCGACTCGCTAAACTCTTTAGCCAAATCTGTGTAAGTTGGAATAGCATCTCCATGCCCATGACAAGTGGAACCGAGTCATCAAGCCAACTTTCACATTGGTCTAAGTTGTGTGTCCAGCACAACCTCAATGACCAAGGATATTTAGTACAAACAACATGAATGTATATTTCCACAATCGAATCACATATTCAATGATACACATTAGATGTTTATACAAGGACAACTTAATATCTTTATGAATACAATGGGAAATCTCATCATACATGATTGCCTCTAGGGCATATTCCCAACAGTCTCCCACTTGCACTAGAGTCAATCTTCCGACATCACATGTCTAAGCATCTAATGCCCATGGCTCTCAGGTGCGCCTCATGCTTCGGCTGTGGTAACGGCTTTGTCAATGGATCCGCAATATTTGCATTCGTGTGTACCTTGCATAACTTGATATCACCCTGATCCACGAACTGGCGAATCAGGTGGTATCGCATGAGTATGTGCCTGTTCTTCTGGTGCTGTCTAGGTTCCTTGGCTTGTGCAATAGCACCATTGTTGTCACAATACACGTCTAACGGATTGTACGAGCCCTGAACCACACCAAGATCCATGAGGAAATTCCTCATCCAAACAGCTTCCTTTGCTGCCTCTGAGGCGGCAATATACTCAGCCTCTGTTGTAGATGCAGACATAGTCTCTTGCTTGGAGATCTTCCAGCTCACAGCACCTCCATTTATAATAAACACGTATCCGGATTGCGAATGAGAATCATCAGAGTCGGTAAGATAACTCGCATCCGTGTAACCCTTTACACTGAGTTCATCTTCACCACCATAAACCAAAAACATATCCTTAGTCCTTCTCAAGTACTTTAAGATATTTTTAGCCGCTGTCTAGTGGATTTCTCTAGGATCAGTCTGGTATCTGCTCACAACACTTAGAGCATATGAAACATCCGGCCTAGTACAAATCATGGCATACATGATGGATTCGACTGCAGAAGCATACGGAATCGCACGCATCCGACTTCGCTCATCAGTTGTCGAAGGACACCGAGTCTTGCTAAGTTTTACACCATGGGACATCGGTAAGAACCCCTTCTTAGACGATTCCATGTTGAACATCTTCAACACTTTGTCCAAATAAGTACTCTAACTCAATCCAATGAGCCTCCTTGATCTATCTCTATAGATCCGGATTCCGAGGATGTATGTTGCCTCACCCAAGTCTTTCACTGAGAAACTCTTTTCCAATGATTCCTTGGTTTCTTGCAACATATGGACATCATTTCCAATCAGTAATATGTCATCCACATATAAGATTAGAAAGTTTACTTTGCTCCCACTAAACTTCTTGTATAAACAAGAACCATGATCACTCTTGATGAAGCCAAACAATTTGACTACCTCATCAAAGCGAATATTCCAACTCCGAGATGCTTGCTTCAACCCGTAAATGGATTTCTGAAGTTTGCACACCTTGTCAGCATTAGACGGATCGACAAAACCCTCGGGTTGTATCATATACACGTCCTTGGTTAAATTTCCGTTAAGGAAAGCCGTTTTGACATCCATCTGCCATATCTCATAGTCGAAATAGGCTGCTATAGCTAACATGATCCGAACTGATTTAAGCATCGCTACGGGCGAGAAAGTCTCGTCGTAATCAACTCCTTGAACTTGTCGGAACCCCTTCGCGACAAGTCGGCTTTATAGACAGAAACATTTCCATCCATATCAGTTTTCTTCTTAAAGACCCATTTGCACTCGACGGGTCTTGCACCGTCTGGCAGATCAACCAAGTTACAAACTTGATTTTCATCCATGGACTTTAACTTGGATCTCATGACTCCAAGCCATGACTCGGAATCATATCCCACCATCGCTTCCGAATGATTTGCCGGCTCATCATTGTCTAACAGTAACACATCACGAACACTTCGTAATCTTGCCGATCTTCGTAGTACAGGTGCTACTGCCGGCTCAGCTGCCACGACCGGCTCAACCTCCAAGGTTTTTGCCGACTCGCTACTAGCTGGTTCCTCTCGAATTTATTCGAGCTGCACCGTGCTCCCACTTACTCCCTGACTGAGAAAATCTTTCTAAAGGAAGACACCGTTCCGAGCGACAAACACTTTGCCCTCTTCCCGGTTGTAGAAGTAGTAACCCAAGGTTTCCCTCGGATACCCCACGAAAATACACTTATCCGACTTGGCTGTAAGCTTGTCCGACTGAAGTCGCTTGACAAATGCTTCATAACCCCAAATCTTAAGAAAAGACAAACTCGGCCTTTTGCCTGTCCACATCTCATGCGGTGTCTTCTCTACCGATTTTGATGGTACTCTGTTTAGTATGAACGCCGCTATTTCTAGACAATAGCCCCAAAATGATAAAGGCAGATCTGTCTGACTCATCATTGATCGTACCATGTCCAACAAGGTCCGATTCCGCCTTTCCGAAACACCACTCCTTTGTGGCGTTCCTGGCGAAGTAAGTTGAGGAACTATTCCACAACTTTTCAGATGATCATCAAACTCATGGCTCATGTACTCGCCTCATCGGTCTGACCGAAGAAACTTTCTTTTCTTGCCGAGTTGATTCTGTGCTTCATTCTGGAATTCTTTGAACTTTTCAAAGGCTTCCGACTTATGTTTCATCAAGTAGATATATCCATACCTACTCAAATCATCAGTGAAGGTAATGAAGTACTCATAACCACCCCTGGCTGTCGTGCTCATTGGTCCACATACATCACTATGTACTAGTCCTAACAAGTCGGACGCCCTTTCGCAACTCTTTCCAAAAGGTGTCTTGGTCATTTTTCCGAGTAGGCAAGATTCGCATGTCTCGAACGACTCCAAGTCGAACGAAGTTAGGAGTCCATCATCATGGAGCTTCTTCATGCGTTTCCAACTTATATGGCCAAGCCGACAATGCCAAAAGTAAGTCATATTCAGATCATTTGGTTTCAACCTTTTAACATTTATGTTATAAACCGACTCACCATCAAGATTCAAAATAAATAACCTGTCCTGGACGGGTGCAAAGCCGTGAAACATATCATTCAAATACAAAGAACACCCATTATTCTTGATATTCGACTCATAGCCTTGCCTCATCAAACATGAAGCAGAAATAATGTTTCGACTGAGCACTGGAACATAATAATAATTATTCAGTTCCATAATGAATCCGGAAGGTAAATGAAGCTGCATCGTGCCGACTTCCAATGCAGCAACTCTTGCTTTGTTGCCGACTCGAATATCAACCTCACATCTTGCTACGCTCCTAGTTCTTACCAGTCCCTGCAACGAGTTGCAGATGTGAATAACCGATCCGGTATCATATACCCAAGAACTATTTGGTGCATCAGCAAGATATATGTCTATAACATTGCAAATAAGTGTACCTGAGTCGGAAGTCATACCTCCACTCTTGGCTTTGTCAGCCAAATACTTGCTGCAGTTCCTCTTCCAGTGGTCATCCGCCTTGCAATATAAGCAAGTGGATCCGGCTGAAGGAGATGGTTTAGTCTCTGAGGAAGCGCTTGGGACCGGGTCCTGAGCCTGCTTTCCTCCTGACTTAGCCTTCTTCTTAGTCCAAGAACTCTTCTTAAACTTAGCCTTATTCTGCACCATCAACACTTGACTGGGGCCCTTCTTGAGATCCGCCTCTGCCTGCTTGAGCATCCCATGCAATTCAGTGAACTTCTGATCCATACCATGCATGTGGTAGTTCAAAATGAACTGCCCATATGCACTAGGAAGAGAGTTCAGTATTATATCCGTAGAGAACTCTTTGCTAATGGGGTAGCCAAGCCTCTCCAGAGACTGCACGTAACCAACCATCTTGATCACATGCGGACTCAGTGGATCACCATCCTTAAGCTTGCAACTCAGCAAAGCCTGAGAGACTTGATACCTCTCGGCCTTCGCCTGAGCCTAGAACATACTTTTGAGGCTTTCGATCATATCGTAGGACTCAACATGCTCGAACTGCTTTTGCGAGTCCGGTTCCATGTGAGCAAGCATAAGACAACTAATATCCGTGGACTCATCCTTAGCTCGACGGTAGGCATTGGTGGCAGCGACAGTCGCATTCTCATTCGGCTCATCTGGAAGTGGGTTGTCTAGGACATGGTCCTTCTTTTCTTGTTTGAGAACAATTCTCAGATTTCGATACCAGTTGGTAAAATTAGTGTCATTCAGTTTATCTTTCTCAAGGATAGTTCTCAACGCAAAACCGGATATCTGAGAGTGACTGCTACTTGGTGCCATGATCTACAACAGAAAATATGCAAAACACTTAAGACATGTATTCATAAAAGAGCAAGCATATTAAACATTTTAATATTTTATGCTCCCACTAGAACCAACACCCCTCCAATGGTTACTTAGTGTTTCAGGATCCTAAATAAGCAATTCGGCTAGTGATCATTAGCATCATCGCTAGCCGCCAAGTGATCTAGGTAGACAACTCCTTGTCAATCGTATCTCATACGACTCCTGCTGGACGGGTGGCATCACATGCCCTGACTCCCATCCGACCTTTCCCCGAGCCCCACAACCGTTGTGATAGACCCGTCTAGCTTACCGAGTGTTTCCGCAGTAAGAGTCCGACTCGAACCCACCTAGTCGGAAAGAATTGGCAGCACCTCAATTTTATGAGCCCACTACCAAAAATGTCTGACTTGTGATGGTGCAAACACTGGCTGGAAAACCGACTAGACCTTCTTTGAGGGATTAATTTTTACCGACTATCTAATAGAGGTAAAACAGAGACATAATAATAACACAAAATAAAACAATTATAATGTGAAATGGTATGGCTCTCTTCATGGCGATCTCCATCTCCACAAAGCCTGTAATCCGACTCATGCCAACTCTTGTCACTTGCCGTCTTACCCCATGTCGCCGACATGTACATCGCCTTGCATGCCATCCGGATTCTCCAAACAGCTACACTAGCTAAGTAAAATACATTACATAGAGAATCCGACACGCATGTAGTTTATACAATAAAATGACAGCACCTAGGCTCCAGCCGGCTGACAAAAACCGTGATTCGCAGATCACGTATGGATTACACACATACATCACACACACATGAACCATACCATTCACAACTTCCTGCAAAAACAAGTTATGTATAGATACAATATCTACCGGCGTTGTGAAACTCGCAACGACATCTAAGGCGCTACGACAGGGCGAAGCCGGCGATCCCGCTAGCCGGATAGTGGGCGGGGATCGAAGGGGCAGCACCTCTCGTGGGTGCGGGCAGCGCCCGACGATTTTTCCGAAAACATAGATCTCATCTACGATCCGGACATGGATTGTTCCGACTCGATCAAACTCTTTGATATTCGATCACCGCATCTGAATTTACGTGTCACAGTCTGCCCCGATGGCGGAAGCCGACCGGTAGGGGTATGTCGTTCCACGACCTCAACAGTATGATCACGAAAATCAGATCTACCATTCCCCGAGTATAGTTGATCCAATCAACCTCGTACAAAACCGATCTATCTCATAGATTGACCACCAAAACAGCATATATATCTCATCTACAGCCTACCGCATATCACATATGCGAGATCTCGAGCCTAAAACCAGAAGCTATTGCTCTGGTACCACTGTTGAGCCACACAGAGATAAAACAAAATTTTCCCTCTAACGTGGTGATCCCAAGATCTAGCTGAGGTAGAAGGCCACGAGGTTTACCACTAGACGCGCAGTTGCGGATTACTGATGGAGCGCGTCAGTTGATGCAGTGCAGTCCTTTGCGATCCGATCGTCTTGGTGCTGATCGTAAAACACCTCTGCTAGTATCCACACGTGCAAGGAGGAGCACCGGCGGCGAACTGCTAGATTCGTTACGGCGGCAGGACTGCTGTGGATCTAGGGTTTCCAACACATGGAATGACCTAACCGAACAACGATTAACCCTTCAGGGTTGGTGTGCTCCACTATATACAGGGAGTGAACATGGGCTCTGCTCGCGCGGCCCATTCACTAAAGCCCATATAATGTTAGTCCATGTGAGTCCAACTCACTGACTCAGTCCAAATCAGGCTCGGGTCCAACCCAACCAGATTTCCAGTTCAGATCCAATCCAAACTTGCTCCCGCTCTTAAGTGTGTGACCTCGCAGGCTCATGGCTACTTGGACACGATTAGAGTCCGACTCTAAATCGATCAGTCGGTAGCGGCTCCTAGCATAACGTGCCGACTCCCAAGTACCAAACAGTCATGACAACTTGCCTTTCCAATGCGACTTGCGTCCGAGTCCCTTTTGCCTCACGATATACCTTGTCAGACTATAGGCGAATAATTTTCATCCCTTGAATAGTCCGACTCTCTTCTCGATCCGAGATAAGTGATTCACCCGACTAACTCTTAGTCGATCGCCTCGGTTAACACTTAACCGAGTCGTGCATGGCCATGCTTTCCGAATCATATCTCACGAGAGGGCCCAGAGAATATCTCTCCAAGTGGAGGGGCAAAATCCCATCTTGGTTATTCACATCACGCAGCTTGATTCTCAGTCGACCCGAACTCTGCCTTTATAACTGCCCAGTTACGGATCAGCATTTGACAGAACCTAAGTCGGTGATCCTCAACTCGGACTATGCAATAACCTCAGGTCTAAGGATTACATTGATTGAGATATACAAATGGCAACTTGTTCGTTGTACCTCAATATGGGTCAATCCGACTCGCTAAACTCTTTAGATGAATCTGTGTAAGTTGGAATAGCATCTCCATGCCCATGACAAGTGGAACCGAGTCATCAAGCCAACTTTCACATTGGTCTAAGTTGTGTGTCCAGCACAACCTCAATGACCAAGGATATTTAGTACAAACAACATGAATGTATAGTTCCACAATTGAATCACATATTCAATGATACACATTAGATGTTTATACAAGGACAAGTTAATATCTTTATGAATACAATGAGAAATCTCATCATACATGATTGCCTCTAGGGCATATTTCCAACATGATATTAATAGTGAAAGCATTTGATCTTGTTGATTCAATGGAAGTGGATTGAAGAAATTTTTACTATATAGAATCTGGGGTTCGAGATGCACAAGCAAAGCTTGGGAAAAGTCTGGAGCATTCTCACTCTGTTCCTTACTCCTCTCTTATTAATTGATGATTTTAGTTTTTACAACTTGCACCCCATAGTATTGACAAACTACACCTAAGTACACACAAAACTCTACACTTCCCCCCAAGATGGGGCAAAAACATCAAATAACCCCATCTTTCGACAAAGATTATCGAAAACTTTTTCAGGTAATCCCTTTGTTAGGGTGTCAGCTACTTGATCTGAAGAGTTTACATATGGCATGCAGATAATTCCCTCATCCAGTTTTTCCTTGATAAAGTGGCGATCGATTTCGATGTGCTTGGTTCGACTATGTTGCACTGGATTATTGACAATATCAAGAGCAGCCTTATTATCACAATACAACATTAGGGGCTTCGGCTGAAATAAACCCAGCTCCAACAATAAGATTTTCAGCCACAACACTTCACAAACTCCATGCGCCATAGCCCTCAATTCTGCTTCAGCGGTGGGCCTTGCAACCACACCCTGCTTCTTGCTACGCCAAGTAACTAGATTTCCCCCAACAAACGTGCAATAACCAGAGGTTGACCTCCTGTCATCTAATGACCCCGCCCAGTCAGCATCAGTATAGCATTCCACTTGTAGATTACCATTTGATGTGTATAATATGCCTTTACCAGGACACCCTTTAAGGTAGCAAATAATTCGCATCACATCATTCATATGGTGACTTCGAGGATTATGCATAAACTGACTAACGACACTGACAACAAACGCAATGCCAGGCCGAGTGTGTGATAGATAAATCAAACACCCAACAAGTCTTTGATATTCCTCTCTATATATAGGAGATCCCCCGTCCTTAACAAGACGTAGATTTGGCTCAATTGGAGTGGACGCCGACGACATCCAATCATTATAGTTTTAGCCAGCAAGTCTAAAATATATTTACGTTGAGAGATATAAATACCCGTGGCACTCCGAGAGACTTCAGTTCCCAAAAAATACCTCAGTTGACCAAGATCTTTAACTTCAAATTCTCTTCTCGGCTGCAGCTTCAACATTTCAATTTCTCTATCATTATCTCATGTGATAATAATGTCGTCAACATAGACAATGAGAATAGTTAATTTATCAAGACTGCGTTTATAGAATAGGGTATGGTCAGCATTACTCTGTTTATAACCCATTTGTGTTATAGCCTGGCGGAAACGACCAAACCATGCACGAGGAGATTGCTTTAACCCATAAAGAGAGCGATGCAATCTTAGTACTTTATCCTCAGTTTGAGATGTATGAAAACCTGGTGGAATATGCATATATATATATATATCCTCTTGGAGATCTCCATGTAGAAAAGCATTTTTTTACATCTAGTTGATGTAAATTCCAATTGAAATTTGATGCACACGATATCAGAGTTCGTATAGTATTCATTTTGGCCACCAGAGCAAATGTTTCCTCATAATCTATCTCGTATGTCTGTGTATATCCTATAGCAACTAAACGGGCTTTATACTGTTCCACTTTGCCTTCAGGATTGTGTTTAACAGTATATACCCACTTACACTCTACTGGTTTCTTTCCCGGTATTAATTCTACTAACTCCCAAGTGTTATTCTTTTCTAAAGCATTCATTTCCTCTAACATAGCAGCTTTCCACTTAGGATCCTTCATGGCATTTTCCCAATCCTTCGGAATAGAAATGGAGTCAAGTGATGCCATAAATCCTTTAAATAACGGGCTACATTTTTCATAATTCACAAATTTAGCTATATCATGTTTATAACCCACACAATCCTTGAGGCGCGCTGGCACATCGGTACGTCTAACAGGTTTTCGTAAGGCAATCGGAAAATCAACTTCTAGATTATTAGGAATTATTAGAGGGATTTCGGTACCTTCTTCATCCATTGTGTCAACAATGGAATCCCTTGATGGAGAAGTGTAACACCCTCAGAATCGGCCCTATGCAAGTTTCAGCGCTTCCCGCCAAACCCGCATAGAAACGATTCAAAGGTGCCCACCAGGCACTTGCGTGCGGGTGGAAAACGAAGTAATATCATTACACAATAGTCCTCGATGGAACCCATAAAATATATATATATACAACAGCGACTCAATGAGTCAAGAATACAGATATACAATACAAAGATCGAAATCACCTTTAAAACGATATAGCGTCCGAGTACGGACAAGATGCAAATTGAGCTAAGAGCCCCGAAGAATAACCAATGGCGTCCATAACCTGCCCAGGCCAAGCCAGAAGGGTAACCCTGCTAACGACGTCGAAACCTGCTAAAACAAAAGGGGTGCCGACAAAGGGCAATAGAAAAAGAGGAGCGTCAGTACTGAGGCCAGTACACGGCAAGGCTAGAATTCGGCGGTCCTCGCCTACAAAGGTATGGTGGACTGAAGCGGCAGCGCAGCATGCACTAAACAACCTATAGAGACTCGATATAACTACCGGCTACCAGAGAGGGATAAGAAAATCCTATTCGGAACCGTCTTGATACTACCACCAAACATACCCATCCTGGTGTTTCCCCCTCGAGACCAAACGAGGAAGTCAACCGAGGAACTCACACAGTTGGCAGTTTTATTCATTCTGTTATAGTGGCGGCAATTACTAGTCAAATATAGATAGCATGAGTCATCCTGATATAACAAGCAGTGGGCAGTTTTAGTTAAACATTTCGTTGTAGTTGCAACACTTACTAGTCAGATACAATTAGCATGAGATATCCCCAAACCCAGCAGTTGTTGGTACTTTTATTTATCCATTCCGTGGTAGTGGAGCTGATTACTAGTCATATCGGATACAAGTCAAATTATAGCAGTAAACTTTAGTTATAGTTGTCTATGATCGAGAACTGTGCTCCAAGTCGTCCATAACCGCGGACACGGCTTCTCGAAAAGATTTAACCCTGCAGGGGTGCACCAAAGTTCCCACACGCACCTACACCCTTGTTGTCAGATCAGGTAGGTACAAGATCACAAAACATACACCCAACGGTATGTCGACGGGGTTTCGGACACGACGTTTCCCAGACCCAAAGCAAGCACAGGGGGCCACCCCACTAAGCTACCCACAACGAAGTCGGCCGGTCTCCGAGACGGACTCAGGGTTTGCGTCAATGGCTGTAAACGACTGGGAACCCGAAAGTGTGACTGGGCTTGTCGATACCGCGAAAACACTCCGCTTACCTAAACAGTACAGGTGCATTCCTCGCACAATCTTAAATTAAGCAGTAAAGCATGGCATAAGTACAGGATAGTAATAAATCCCCAAACTACTTGTGGCCCCCAGTACAGTACTTGGAATCAGGTACTAAATCGATGGGGGTGCCCATACACCCCACCTGTGGTTAGCGTGCTCGATCTCGGAACAGGTGTCAAGAACTCGGGGTCCTACGGGACACAAGTGGACGGTTAACAACCAAATAACATCTATTACCCACCTGTGCCTCTGCATTATTTACCTACTTCCATTTTAGTTATTAAACAATAAGTAAGGCTATGAGCATCTCCAACATTAAACATGCGGCAACACGCCAACAACTGAGGTACTGGACGACACGCAACAGCACTTGAGCAAGCGACTACGACGCGCAAGTCCAACTATCTACCAAACAACAGGTAATAGGATGTGTCCAAGGCAATATAAGGCTGCAAGCGATATCACGGGTACGAAAACTAGAGCAACGCAACACAGATAGCAATAGATCAACAGGAGGGAATAAATACTATAAAAGTAAGATAGGTAGAAAGGGGGAGGTGCTCGCCTGAAAACATTGCCGAGGGTTCATCCGAAGATCGGGTCGACACTCGCATCAACTCATCGGCCTAATCCGCGAAGAAGCAAAACACTAGAAGAAACACCGGATGCACTATTTAATACTACGGTAGAAAATCGGGCATGATGCATGTATGATGTATGTCATGGCAAATATGCGATGCAATTAGGCCATATTAAGCGAAACCGGGGTTCCGACATTTAATTAGATGGTTGAAGTTGTCTAGATACCCCGCAATTTAAATGTGGTATTAACATGGCAAAACATAGCATCGGTTCGCTACACAGATTTAAATGGAGACAAACTAAGACTAGAATAGCCCGCATATGGTCTCCATATTTAATTATATGGTGAATCGGCATAAGGCCCCCAAACCACATGACAATATGTATGCAAGCATGGCAATTTTATATGCAACAAGTAATATTATTGGTCACGGAAAAGAGGGTCACACTTTGGTCCGAAGATCTTGTTTCGATGTGGTTCGGGTTCGGTCTCGCCGAGGTCGGTCTTCGGGATCGGGGTCTTGACGCCTTTGAACCCGGGGACTTGGCGTCCACGGTCTTCGGTTCCGTGATGGCGTCCTTGCTGCTCTATGTCGAAGGCATCGGGTTTCGTGAAGGAGGCCTTGTGGTTCGGCCTTCGAGGGTCCGGAAAGGAGAGCTTCGAATCCGGTCTTCGGATCCGTGAAGAAGTTCATGGTGGTTCATGTGGAAGACAGCGTCGCCCCAAACGGAGAACTTGGCGTCTATGATGCCGGTGGCCTTCGGGAGATCATGGCGTTGGGACGGATTTTGGCATCACACACTTTGCATTGGTCGTTACTGGTGGTTTACAACAATAACATCTAGAACATGTTGACTAACACTAGGCAGTAGCAACGCTGTCAAACAACATGGCAAGGATACAAGTAGCAGCACAGGAACGCGAACACCAAGTGCCAGGATGAAGTCGCCGGGCAGAGCTCGCGGGCGCGCTCGACGTGGGCTCGCGGAGGACGAGCTCTATAGCGGGAAGGGGTAGCACAGGGCCACGCCGGCGTCCGGGAAGGAGAAAGGGGCGCCTAGGGCGGCCGTCGATGGTGGCGAGGTCGGGGACACGGTGAAGGTTGCCAGAGGCGGCGGCGTCCTGCGGGCTGAGGTGGCCTCGAGGCGGCGAGGTCGGGGCCCCTCTCGGGAGCGGCGGCGCTCGGGATTGGGGACCGGCGGTGCGAGGAGGCCGATGGGGCGGCGGCCGACGGGGTGGAGACCATGCCGATGGGGCGGCGAGAGGCGAAGGAGGACGGCCACGGTCGGTGCGGGAGTCGAGCAAGCGGTGGGGGCGACCGGCGACGAGGAGGTGCGGGCCGGCGATGAGCCGGAAGACGGCCAGGGCGGGGTTGACGGAGCATCTGGCGGCGAGGCCCGACAAGGTCGGCGGCGAGAGGTGGAACCACGGCAGGATGGAGGCGGTCGGCCGCAGAGCTCGCGGGAGGCGGAGTAGCGACGGCCAGACGCGGGAGGAGGGCGGTGTCAGAGAGAGGCGCTGGTGGCGGGAACTCTACTGCAGATGCGCGGGGGAGGCGAGAGGCGTCGGGCTTTGCGGCGGTTGGTGAGGAGGATCGAGAACGAGGCTAGTCCGAGGTGGGGGCGGCGGCTGCGCTGGCTCGGGAGAGGGGGTACCGCGAGCGGCGGCGGGAACGAGCAGAGGGGAGAGGAGCGAGCGGGGAAGAAGGGAGTTGGGGAGAAATCGCGAGGCAGGTGTGGTTCGGTGCGAGGCGGGGTGTGGTGGGGCCTGCTCGCAGGCGTGCCGAGAACGGTGTGCGTGTACCGCATGGGAAGGGTGCGGGGCGTTGTGTGTGTTGCGTGGGAGTGGGGGGTCAGCAGGTGGTGGGGCCATGAACGGGTCAACACCCAGGGTGGGGTCGGGCGGCCAGGGGGAGTGGGGACTGTGGCCAGGTGGTGGAGGTGGCGGGCTGGGATTGGATGGGGGGAAGGGAGTGGTGAGGTGGCGGGTGGTGACTGGCCGGGGTGAGGTGGAGGGCTGGATAGGACTAGAGTGGGTAGAGTATTTGGTAGCAAAGCGGTTTGGGGATAGACAGGGTTTTTGTCTGGAGGTGGCCGGCTGGGCTTTCGGGCCTGGCTGGCTGCCTCCCAAAATAATTTAAACTTTTATTTTAATTTAAAAATAGATTTTTGTAAATAGTTTTTAGACAAATAAAAGACCCGGAAAAGTCCAGAGTTTTGATTTGAAATTAAGACGGAGAATATTTAGAAAACAAAACTAGGATTTTAGAAAATAGTTTTAGAAAAACAAATGCATGATGACATGACGATGCTCAAATGCAATGTGGCATGATGACATGAGCATGCGGTCATGATGATGCAATGCACAAAAACACAGCGATTTTCTAGTAGTGGTTTTTGCGGGGCGCCACAATTCGACACCACTAACAATGGATCTCGCCCTCGAGATCCGCCTCATGGTACCGGAAAGAAGGGCGGCGATCTGAATCTTCTCGCATCGTGTAGATCCTCGCAACACCACTAACAAGAGGTCGTTGTCCGTGATCGTCGAGAGAACACTCCGGAAACAAAAGGCGAAGGCAAAAGTATCAACAAATAAAGCCACCTCTAGCTTCGATAGAAAGAGAGAACCGATGCATTCTCATCCACTTCAATGTACACAAGCGAATAGAGTGAGTAGTCGGCATGGGGGCCAATCCATCACGCACCCAAACTATTACTATGCACAATCAGTAGAAAAGCATGCAACCATTCTCGGAATCAGACTGAAGATCTCGACAATCGAGGTTCAGGAACAAAGGAGTGATGCAGACTCTGCATCGGATCTGGCGTAGATGATGTCGTCGCGTCGGAAAACACCGGAAGGCACGAGAAGGAACAAAGAGAAGTCCATCAGACGAAGGATTCCTCGGATAGCATGAAGACCAGATGTAGCAACACCGTTACCAAAGGAGGAAGCGAAACCCTGAAGGTACGATGTAACCCAACCACGAGAAATCCTGGACTCGAAGAGAGAGAAGAGAGCGGATTCAAAACACGCAGAAGTGAGAGGAGAGCAGCAGAGGGGTAAGGAGTAAAATCAGACCTAATCAGAACTATCCAACCGATTTTTCAAAAATAGTTTTGACACTCTACTTCGGCCGTTAGCTAGGTTATCCTACAGGCTGGACTTGTGGGGTATCGCAACTGCTGAGCTCTGATACCACTCTGTAACACCCTCAGAATCGGCCCTATGCAAGTTTTAGCGCTTCCCGCCAAACCCTCATAGAAACGATTCAAATGTGCCCACCAGGCACTTGCGTGTGGGTGGAAAACGAAGTAATATCATTACACAATAGTCCTCGATGGAACCCACAAAACATATATATATATACAACAGCGACTCAATGAGTCAAGAATACAGATATACAATACAAAGATCCAAATCACCTTTAAAACGATATAGCGTCCGAGTACGGACAAGATGCAAATTGAGCTAAGAGCCCTGAAGAATAACCAATGGCGTCCATAAACCTGCCCAGGCCAAGCCGGAAGGGTAACCCTGCTAACGACGTCGAAACCTGCTAAAACAAAAGGGGTGCCGACAAAGGGCAAAGGAAAAAGAGGAGCGTCAGTACTGAGGCCAGTACACGGCGAGGCTAGAATTCGGCGGTCCTCGCCTACATAGGTATGGTGGACTGAAGCGGCAGCGCGGCATGCACTAAACAACCTATAGAGACTCGATATAACTGTCGACTACCAGAGAGGGATAAGAAAATCCTATTCGGAACCGTCTTGATACTACCACCAAACATACCCATCCTGGTGTTTCCCCCTCGAGACCAAACGAGGAAGTCAACCGAGGAACTCACATAGTTGGCAGTTTTATTCATTCCGTTATAGTGGCGGCAATTACTAGTCAAATATAGATAGCATGAGTCATCCTGATATAACAAGGTCAACCGAGGAACTCACATAGTTGGCAGTTTTATTCATTCCGTTATAGTGGCGGCAATTACTAGTCAAATATAGATAGCATGAGTCATCCTGATATAACAAGCAGTGGGCAGTTTTAGTTAAACATTCCGTTGTAGTTGCAACACTTACTAGTCAGATACAATTAGCATGAGATATCCCCAAACCCAGCAGTTGTTGGTACTTTTATTTAGCCATTCCGTGGTAGTGGAGCTGATTACTAGTCATATCGGATACAAGTCAAATTATAGCAGTAAACTTTAGTTATAGTTGTCTATGATCGAGAACTGTGCTCCAAGTCGTCCATAACCGCGGACACGGCTTCTCGAAAATATTTAACCCTGCAGGGGTGCACCAAAGTTCCCACACGCACCTACACCCTTGTTGTCAGATCAGGTAGGTACAAGATCACAAAACATACACCCAACGGTATGTCGACGGGGTTCCGGACACGACGTTTCCCAGACCCAAAGCAAGCACAGGGGGCCACCCCACTAAGCTACCCGCAACGAAGTCGGCCGGTCTCCGAGACGGACTCAGGGTTTGCGTCAATGGCTGTAAATGACTAGGAACCCGAAAGTGTGACTGGGCTTGTCGATACCGCGAAAACACTCCGCTTACCTAAACAGTACAGGTGCATTCCTCGCACAATCTTAAATTAAGCAGTAAAGCATGGCATAAGTACAGGATAGTAATAAATCCCCAAACTACTTGTGGCCCCCAGTACAGTACTTGGAATCAGGTACTAAATCGATGGGGGTGCCCATACACCCCACCTGTGGTTAGCGCGCTCGATCTCGGAACAGGTGTCAAGAACTCGGGGTCCTACGGGACACAAGTGGACGGTTAACAACCAAATAACATCTATTGCCCACATGTGCCTCTGCATTATTTACCTACTTCCATTTTAGTTATTAAACAATAAGTAAGGCTATGAGCATCTCCAACATTAAACATGCGGCAACACGCCAACAACTGAGGTACTGGACGACACGCAACAGCACTTGAGCAAGCGACTACGACGCGCAAGTCCAACTATCTACCAAACAACAGGTAATAGGATGTGTCCAAGGAAATATAAGGCTGCAAGGGATATCACGGGTACGAAAACTAGAGCAACGCAACATAGATAGCAATGGATCAAGGAGGGAATAAATACTATAATAGTAAGATAGGTAGAAAGGGGGAGGTGCTCGCCTGAAAACATTGCCGAGGGTTCATCCGAAGATCGGGTCGACACTCGCATCAACTCATCGGCCTAATCCGCGAAGAAGCAAAACACTAGAAGAAACACCAGATGCACTATTTAATACTACGGTAGAAAATCGGGCATGATGCATGTATGATGTATGACATGGCAAAGATGCGATGCAATTAGGCCATATTAAGCGAAACTGGGGTTCCGACATTTAATTAGATGGTTGAAGTTGTCTAGATACCCCGCAATTTAAATGTGGTATTAACATGGCAAAACATAGCATCGGTTCGCTACACAGATTTAAATGGAGACAAACTAAGACTAGAATAGCCTGCATATGGTCTCCATATTTAATTATATGGTGAATCAGCATAAGGCCCCCAAACCACATGACAATATGTATGCAAGCATGGCAATTTTATATGCAACAAGTAATATTATTTATAAAATATAGGTCACGGAAAAGAGGGTCACACTTTGGTCCGAAGATCTTGTTTCGATGTGGTTCGGGTTCGGTCTCGCCGAGGTCGGTCTTCGGGATCGGGGTCTTGACGCCTTTGAACCCGGGGACTTGGCGTCCACGGTCTTCAGTTCCGTGACGGCGTCCTTGCTGCTCTGTGTCGAAGGCATCGGGTTTCGTGAAGGAGGCCTTGTGGTTCGGCCTTCGAGGGTCCGGAAAGGAGAGCTTCGAATCCGGTCTTCGGATCCGTGAAGAAGTTCATGGTGGTTCATGTGGAAGACAGCGTCGCCCCAAACGGAGAACTTGGCGTCTATGATGCCGGTGGCCTTCGGGAGATCATGGCGTTGGGACGGATTTTGGCATCACACACTTTGCATTGGTCGTTACTGGTGGTTTACAACAATAACATCTAGAACATGTTGACTAACACTAGGCAGTAGAAACGCTGTCAAACAACATGGCAAGGATACAAGTAGCAGCACAGGAACGCGAACACCAAGTGCCAGGATGAAGTCGCCGGGCAGAGCTCGCGGGCGCGCTCGACGTGGGCTCGTGGAGGACGAGCTCTATAGCGGGAAGGGGTAGCACAGGGCCACGCCGGCGTCCGGGAAGGAGAAAGGGGTGCCTAGGGCGGCCGTCGATGGCGGCGAGGTTGGGGACACGGCGAAGGTTGCCAGAGGCGGCGGCGTCCTGCGGGCTGAGGTGTCCTCGAGGCGGCGAGGTTGGGGCCCCTCTCGGGAGCGGTGGCGCTCGGGATTGGGGACCGGCGGTGCGAGGAGGCCGACGGGGCGGCGTCCGACGGGGTGGAGACCATGCCGATGGGGCGGCGAGAGGCGGAGGAGGACGGTCGCGGTCGGTGCGGGAGCCGAGCAAGCGGTGGGGGCGACCGGCGATGAGGAGGCGCGGGCCGGCGACGAGCCAGAAGACGGCCAGGGCGGGATTGACGGCGCATCTGGCGGCGAGGCCCAACAAGGTCGGCGGCGAGAGGCGGAACCACAGCAGGATGGAGGCGGTCGGCCGCAGAGCTCGCGGGAGGCGGAGTAGCGACGGCCAGACGCGGGAGGAGGGCGGCGCCGGAGA
Organism: Avena atlantica; assembly: GCA_910589765.1. Classification (NCBI taxonomy): domain Eukaryota; kingdom Viridiplantae; phylum Streptophyta; class Magnoliopsida; order Poales; family Poaceae; genus Avena; species Avena atlantica. The sequence continues at coordinate 126,229,505 of OU342739.1, forward strand.
GAGGCGCTGGCGGCGGGAACTCTACTGCAGATGCGCGGGGGAGGCGAGAGGCGTCGGGCTTTGCGGCGGTTGGCGAGGAGGATCGAGAACGAGGCCAGTCCGAGGTGGGGGCGGCGGCTGCGCTGGCTCGGGAGAGGGGGTACCGCGAGCGGCGGCGGGAACGAGCAGAGGGGAGAGGAGCGAGCGGGGAAGAAGGGAGTTGGGGAGAAATCACGAGGCAGGTGGGGTTCGGTGCGAGGCGGGGTGTGGTGGGGCCTGCTCGCAGGTGTGCCGAGAACGGTGTGCGTGTACCGCATGGGAAGGGTGCGGGGCGTTGTGTGTGTTGCGTGGGAGTGGGGGTCAGCAGGTGGTGGGGCCAGGAACGGGTCAACACCCAGGGTGGGGTCGGGCGGCCAGGGGGAGTGGGGACTGTGGCCAGGTGGTGGAGGTGGCGGGCTGGTATTGGATGGGGGGGAAGGGAGTGGTGAGGTGGCGGGTGGTGATTGGCCGGGGTGAGGTGGAGGGCTGGATAGGACTAGAGTGGGTAGAGTATTTGGTAGCAAAGCGGTTTGGGGATAGACATGGTTTTTGTCTGGAGGTGGCCGGCTGGGCTTTCGGGCCTGGCTGGCTGCCTCCCAAAATAATTTAAACTTTTATTTTAATTTAAAAATAGATTTTTGTAAATAGTTTTTAGACAAATAAAAGACCCGGAAAAGTCCGGAGTTTTGATTTGAAATTAAGACAGGGAATATTTAGAAAACAAAACTAGGCTTTTAGAAAATAGTTTTAGAAAAACAAATGCATGATGACATGACGATGCTCAAATGCAATGTGGCATGATGACATGAGCATGTGGTCATGATGATGCAATGCACAAAAACACAGCGATTTTCTAGTAGTGGTTTTTGCGGGGCGCCACAAGAAGGCCCTTGCGGAACAGTGGCAACATCTTGTTCCGCCACATTATTATGTCGTGCCCCACGGCGTGATGCACTAGAATGCGTAGACGAACACATATCTTGCTCCAATGTTTGTTGAAGTGAAGGAGTATCACATACCTCATGATCATTTGAGAGACCATTATCTTCATTGATATTTGTATTCTCCTCCCCCTCTGTTTCATCATTTTGTTGTGATGCATTAATCATAGGAATCAACATAGATCCTTCACCAGTGGGCCCTTTACTTGACATCCCCCCTCGCTACCAAAGCTGATAGCAGATCTTACGGCTAGAGAATAAAAAGGTTCCTTCTCATGGAATGTCACGTCCATAGTAACAAAGAACTTCCTTTCAGCAGGACTCCAGCACCGATACCCCTTCTGAGTAGGAGAATATCCCACAAAAATACATTTAATTGCTCTTGGATCAAGCTTTCCCACCAAGTTCCTGTAATCATGGACAAAACAAGTGCAACCAAAAACTTTGGGAGGTACTATGAAAGAGTTGCTACCACTCAATCACTCAATTGGTGTCTTGTAGTTTAAAACTCTAGATGGCATACGGTTTATCAAGTATGCCGTTGTTTTAACAGCTTCACCCCACAAGAACTTTGATACATTCATTATAAACATGAGGGACCGAGCTACTTCGAGCAGGTGCCTATTTTTTTTCTCTGCAACACTGTTTTGTTCAGCAATATTCACACATGTTGTTTGGTGGATAATACCACGAGAAGACAAAAAATTATTAAACTCCCTGTTGATATACTCAGTTACATTATCAGATCTGAATATTTTCACACTAGCATTATATTGGTTGCAAACTAGAGTATAAAAGTTTTTAAATGCACACAGAACTTCAGATTTTTGCTTCAGCAGATATAACCAAGTACACCTGCTAAATCCATCAATAAAGGTCACATTGTTGGAGATATGCCCTAGAGGCAATAATAAATATAGTTATTATTATATCTTTGTGTTTATGATAAATGTTTACATTCATGCTATAACAGTATTAACCAGAAACATTAATACTTGTGTGATTTGTAAACTAAATTAGAGTCCCTAGTAAAGCCTCTTTATAATACTAGCTTGTTGATTAATAGATGATCATGGTTTCTTGATCATGAACATTTGAGATGTTGTTAATAACAAGGTCATATAATTAGGAGAATGATATGGTGGACATACTCCTATAGATAAGCGTAGCATAAAGATCAAGTCATTTTAATAGTTCAATTGCTATAAGCTTTCTGATACATAGTAACCTAATTCCTTCGACCATGAGATCATGCTTATCACCATCACCGAAAGGATGCTTTGATGACATCAAACACCACACCGTAACTGGGTGGCTATAAAGGTGGCATTGAGTGTTCGGAAAGTATGGGTTGAGACACATGGATCAAGAGTGGGATTTGTCCATCCATATGACGGATAGATATACTCTGGGCCCTCTCAGTGGAATGTCATCCAATTAGCTTGCAAGCATGTGACTGGCTCACAAGGGATCACATATCACGGGAACGAGAAAAGAGTACTTATCGGTAACGAGGTTGAACTAGGTATGCAGAGATACCGACGATCAAAACCTCGGATAAGTAAACTATCGTGAGACAAAGGGAAATTGGTATCGTATGTAAGTGGTTCATTCGATCGCAAAGTAATCGTAGAAATATGTGGGAGCCATATGAATTTCCAGATTCCTCTATTGGTTATTGATCGGAGAAGTGTCTCGATCATGTCCGCATAATTCACGAACCGTAGGGAGACACACTTAAGGATTCGATGTTGTTGAGTAGTTATGGAATGATGAGTAAGGGACTGAATGTTGTTCGGAGTCTTGGATGGGATCCGGGTATCACGAGGAGATCCGGAATGGTCCGGAGAATAAGATTCATCTACGGAAAGTCCTGTTTCGGAGTTGGGAAATGATTCTGGTGTTTTCATCGTTAATGTTCTAGAAGGTTCCGGAAGGTCCGGTACTCCGGAGGGGAAGGGTACATGAATGTGTCATGACAATGTGGAATGGTTTCATCATGTACTAGGTATCATGGCTGGGAAAAATAAAGGGAGAAATCAAATCCTAGTTTGAAAAGTCAAACGCCAATTTGAAAAGTCAAACGACAAGTTTGCTTGGTGGAGGGAGAGTAGGAAACCTACTTGGGGAGGAGTTCCTCTCCCTCCATCCGCCGACCAAGGAGGCCGACTTGGGTGAGGACTCCCTCCTCCCAAGCCGCGCCCTCCCACCTATAAAAGGAGGGGCAGGGCTGCCCCTCTCCCCTACACCCAACACCACCCAAACCCTAGCCCTAGCCGTCGGCCTCCTACAAGTCGCCGCCGCCCCTAGGGCTTATCCTAGCCGCCGAATTAGGGCTTCCCTAAGCCCTAGCCGCTGGCCAAGCTCCGCCCCTTGGTTCCCTCTAAACCCTAGATCGCCAAGGCCTCTCTCATAGTCCACCATACTCGCTCCGGCTTAAGGCAAAGCCCTGCGAAATCTTCCCTCTACTTTCGGTACCACGCCGTCGTGCTGCCGGAATCGCGAGGAGAGTGCTACAACCTCCGCTGCCTACTAGAAAAAGGAAGAGGAAGGTCTTCATCGAGTACCGAACATGTGACCGACTGCGGAAGCGCTGCCGGAACGCAGTGCCGGAAGGATTGTCTACGCGATCTTGAGATCGGCAAGAGTACGACTACATCACCCACGAGAATCTGCTCTCGTTAACCGCTTTGGAATCTTCGAGGGTGAGTTCCTCTATCGACTCGTTGCTACAATCTAGTAGATAGATCTTGGCTTGTTTGTTTCCATGCGGTAGAATTTTTTGTTTTCCATGCTACGAACCCCTACCGTGGTATCAGAGCCGTGTCTATATGTAGATCTGTTGCACGAGTAGAACACAATGGTCATTGTGGGCGGTGGTGCTTTTATTATCAATTTCTTCTTGTGTACTTTGCATCTTGTGGTATGATGGGATGAAGTGGCCGGCCTATCCTTACATGACATCGTTCATGAGACTTGCTCCACGCTCAGCATGCAACTTGTATTGCATAAGTGGCTTTGCGGGTGTATGTCTCTCCCATTATAGTATAGATCCAATTTACAACGGGCACTTGATAGTTCAAACATCAACGTTGTGGTTCTTGTTCGTAAGTTAGATCGACACTTATTGAAAGCCCCAAACCACGTAAAATGTGCAAAGAAAATTAGAGGCGTGTAACTTTGTTTTGCAGGGGTGTGCCGTGATGTGATATAGCCATGATTGTGATTATATTTGATGTATGCAATGTTCCTTATTGTAAGTTGGCAACCGGCAGGAGCCATATGGTTGTCTTTAAATTCTGTTAAGACCCGCGTGTCTATTCAAAGTAGTTCTAATAGTTGAAGCTGGTGGACGACAACCATGAAACTGCGCCATTGACCTTGACGCTATGCCGGTGATGATGGAGATCATGTTCGTGCTTGAAGATGGAGATGGGGAGCACAAGAAGAAAGGCCATATCATATCACATATTATGAATTGCATGGGATGTTAATCCTTTATGCATCTTGTATTGCTTAGTTAACGACGGTAGCATTATAAGATGATCCCTCATGCACATAAATTTCAAGTTTTAAAGTGTTCATCCTTATTAAGCACCGTTGCTAAAGCTTTTTGTTTCAAAGCACCACGTGATGATCGGGTGTGTTAGATTCTGCAAGTGTATACAACGTGAGCAAGCCAGATTTGCTCATGCGGAAGCTAAGGTTTGATATTGACGAGCCTAGCATGTACAAACATGGTCTCGGAACATGGATTACCAAAAGGTAAAGCATGAGTCATATAGTAGATATGATGAACATGTCGATTGTTCGCTATTGAAGCTACATCAACTCTCGTGATGATCGGTTTTGATATGGTGGATTTGGTTCGTGTGATCACTAAAACAATGTGAGGGATATTGTTTTGAGTGGGAGTTCACCTAAATTAATTTAACTATTAATTAGAACTCAATTTTTCATAAACTTAGTCTAAACTATTGCAAATATGTTGTAGATCAATGGCGGACCCTACCATCAATTTTAATGCGTTCCTAGAGAAAGAAAAGTTGAAAAACAATGGAAGCAACTTCGCGGATTGGTTCCTCAATTTGAGGATTGACCTCAATGCTGGTAATTTGACCTATGTGCTGGATGCACCGCTGGGTGACCCGCCTGCAGCTGATGCTACCGAAGAAGTAAAGAATGTTTACCTCACTCGGAAGAATCAGTACTCCACAGTTCGGTGTGTTGGTTTGGAATCGAAGCTTCAGAAAAGGTTTGAGAACCATGACCCACATGATATTGCCCGTGAACTCAAAATGATATTTGAGGCTCACGCGGCAGTTGAGAGTTATGAGGCTTCTGAAAAGTTCTTTAACTGCAAGATGGAAGTGTTGGAATTATGCCCTAGAGGCAATAATAAAGATGTTACTATTATAATTCTTGTTCATGATAATGTTTATATTCCATGCTAGAATTGTATTAAGTGGAAACTTTAATACTTGTGTGGTTTGTGAACAACACCGTGTCCCTAGTACGCCTCTATGGACTAGCTCATTGATTAATGATGGTTAAGGTTTCCTAACCATGGACATGAGTTGTCGATTAATAATGAGATCATATCATTGGGAGAATGATATGGTGGACAGACCCAAACTAAGCGAAGCAATTAGATCGTGTCATCGTGTTCGTCTTTGTGAAGCTTTTCTTATGTCAAATATTGTATTCCTTAGACCATGAGATAATACAACTCCCTGGTATCGGAAGAAAGCATTGAGGTCATCAAACGTCATCCTATGAGAGGGTGATCATAAAGGTGTCTCTCAGGTGATCGGAAAGTATTTGTTGGGTTGTATGTATCGAGATGGGATTTGTCCCTCCCAAGTCGGAGAGATATACTTTGGGCCCAGTCGGTAATCGATATCAACACCGCTTGCAAGCATGTGGTTAAGGAGTTAATCACAAAGTGATATCGGATTACGGAACGAGTAAAGTACTTGCTGTGAACGAGATTGAACTAGGTATGACGGTACCGACGATCGAATCTCGGGCAAGTAAAATATCGCGAGACGAAGGGAATATATATATGGGATTGATTGAATCCTGGCATCTTGGTTCATCCGATATGATCATCGATGAATGTGTGGGAGTCAATATGGGTTTCCAGACCCCGCTGTTGATTATTGATAGAAGATCATGTCTGCATATTCTCGAACCCGCAGGGTCACACACTTAACGTGTCTCGACGCTAGGATAAATTGGATAATTGGTTTATGAGTTTTTGTTCGGAGTCTCGGATGGGATCCGGGACATCACGAGAGGTTCCGGAGTGGTCCGGAGAATAAGATTCATATAAGGCAGTGCAATTTTTGGAGTTCGGAATTGTTCCGGGTTAATCGGTATTGTACCGGAAGCTTCTAGAACCTTCCGGAAGGGGACCAGCGTGGCCCCACCTTCCGGGAGGGGGCATGGGCCTATGAGGGAGTGCCCTGGACGCATTGGTCCAGGGGAACAATGCCCCATAGGGCCCAGCCGGCCAAGAGAGGTTTAAACTCGAGATAGACCTTCTAGAAGGGGGGTTTCCTTGCCCCCCACTCCTTATCCTTTGGGGCCGCCGGTTTGGGCTTGCGGGAGGGGCTAGGGCTGCGCCCCCCTCTATATAAAGAGGGGTGGGGGCGCACCAACCCCACACACCTTCCCCTCCAACCCTAGCCGCCCTGCTGCCCTCCTCTCTCCCTCCCGACTGTTTGTAGGCGAAGCCCTGCTGCAGAAATTCTCCACCATATACACCACGCCGTCGTGTTGTAGATCCAATTCGTCTCTCCACCATACTTGCTGGTCCGAGGAAGGAGGATACGTCGAGGTGCTGTACGTGTGCATCTCACGGAGGCACCGCCACTTGTGGTGCTAGATCGGATCGGATCGCGAGGAGGAGAAGCGAGTACGACTACATCACCCACGTTCCGACGAACGTTCCGCTGTGCGAATCTTCAAGGGTATGAAGATCTAATCCAATCTCTCTCGTTGTTTGCATCTCCTAGATTAGATCTTGGCTTTCCCTCTGTTCGCTTCCGTAGAAAATTTTGATTTACTATGCCGCGAAACCCTTCAGTGGTATCAGAGCTAGATCTATGCGTAGATGTGTTTCACGAGTAGAACGCAACATGTTTGTTGCGGGCGTTGATGTTTTCTGTTGCAAGCCTCTTGTTTGTGTTCTTCTTATGACGCGGGATAGTGATATTGAAGCGGTCCAGGCCAACCTTACGCGGCGTCGTTCGCGAGACCGGCTCCGCACTTGACGTGTGGCTTGTTCCACACATGCGGCTGGTGGATGTCAGTTTCTCTCACTATAGTTGTCATGGGATTAACACCGGAGTTTGGCAACCATAATATCACCGTTGTGGCTTTCCGTAGGTAAGAATCGTTCTTAGCATCTACTCCCATAAGCCACGTAAAACATGCAACAACAAAGTAGAGGCGTCTAACTTGTTTTTGCAGGGAGTGTTTTCTATGATATGGTATGGCCCAAGATGTGATGTGTATAATGTATGCGATGATCATGTTTTGTAATGTTTCACGACTTGCATGTCGATGAGTACACAACCGGCAGGAGCCATATGGTTGTCTTTATAATTGTGTATGACCTGTGTGTCAACTTCTTATACGCCATGTAATAGTTTCACTTTATCGCTAAGTAGTTAGCAATAGTTGTAGTTGCTATTCGTGGTGGAGGCAATCATGGTGGAGTGATGGAGATCATGCCGGAACGCACAAGATGGAGATCATTGCACGAAGATTGGGTATACCATGTCACATAAAGTTATATGCATGTGATGTTTATCCTTTTATGTATCTTATTATGCTTAGATCGTGACGGTAGCATTATAAGATGATTCCTCATTTAAAGATCAAGATAAAAACTGTGTTCTCCCCGAGTATGCACCGTTGCGAAAGTTCGTCGTGTCCAAGCATCACGTGATGATCGGGTGCTATAGACTCTACGCTCACATACAACGGGTGCAAGCCAGTTTTGCACACGCGGAAATACTCGGGTCTAACTTGACGAGCCTAGCATGTACAGACATGGCCTCGGAACACAAGAACCGAAAGGTTAAGCATGAGTCATATGAATGATATGATCGACACTTCGTTTTCCACCATTGAAACCACATCTCTTCTCGTGATGATCGGATTAGGTGTGGTGAATTTGGATCATGTTCACTAAACAACTTGAGGGATGTTGAATTTAGTGGGAGTTCATCTAGTAATTTGATTAAGTTGAACTAGTTATCATGAACATAGTCTAATTTGTACTTGCAAATACTGTAGATCACATGGCTAAGTCCAACTTCAACTTCAACGTTTTCGCTGAGAAGGAAAAGCTTAGAAACAATGGGTCTAACTTCATAAATTGGTTCTGCAATCTAAGAATCATTCTCTCTGGCGGTCAAAAGGACTATGTCCTTGGGAAAGCGTTAGGTGACCCCCCTGCCGCAACTACGCCGGTTGATGAGAAAGCTGTCTATCAGTCGCGCAAAGATGATTATGGTGTGATTAAGAGCACCATGTTGTTTGCTATGGAACCGGAACTTCAAAATTGTTTTGAAGACTATGCCGGGCCCTTTGAGATTCTTGAAGAGCTGAAAACCATGTTTTAGACTCAGGCCCGTTCTGAGAGATATGAGATCTCTGAGAAGTTCTTTAACTGCAAGATGGAGGAAGGGAGTTCCGTTAGTGAGCACTCCATTAAGATGGCGGGCTACACTCAACGCCTTGAGCAACTGGAATGCACGATTCCAGAGGAGCTCAAGATTGACAGGGTTCTGCAATCACTCCCTCCCAGCTACAAAAGTTTTGTAGTGACTCACAATCAAATTGGTTCCACTGATACGATCACCGAGCTCTTCGCCAAATTGAAGGCTGTGGAGGTGGACATCAAAAAGGATAATCATGTGTTGATGGTCAACAAGCCCACCTTTAAGAAAGGTAAGGGTGCAAAGAAGCCCTTCAAGAAGGGCGGCGGCAAGCGTACTACCCCTGCTGAGAAGAAGCTCAGGTCTGGTCCTAAGCCGGACACTGAGTGCTTCTATTGCAAGGACAAGGGTCACTGGAAGCGCAACTGTCCGAAGTACTTAGCGGACAAGAAGGCTGGCACCATCAAAGGTATATTTGATATACATGTTATTGATGTTTTCCTTACTAGCCCTCGTTGTAGTGCCTGGGTATTTGATACCAGTTCAGTTGCTAATATTTGTAACTCGAAACAGGAGCTACGGAATAGACGGCGGCTTGCAAGGTATGAGGTGACGATGCGCGTTGGCAACAGATCAAGAGTTGATGTGATGGCCGTCGGCACGCTCTCCTTAGTTTTACCTTCGGGATTAGTTTTAAACCTTAATAAATGTTATTATGTGCCTGCGTTGAGCATGAACATTATTTCTGGATCGTGTTTATTGTAAGACGGTTATTCGTTTAAATCGGCGAATAATGGTTGTTCTATTTATATGGGTAACATCTTTTATGGTCATGCACCTCTTGTGAATGGTTTATTTCTTCTAAATCTCGAAAGGGATGAAACACACATCCATAACATTGAGGCTAAGAGATGCAAAGTAGATAGTGATAATACTACTTATTTGTGGCACTGTCGTCTAGGTCATATTGGTGTAAAGCGCATGAAGAAACTCCATTCTAATGGACTTTTGGAGTCTCTTGATTTTGAATCATTTGACACATGCGAACCATGCCTCATGGGCAAGATGATCAAAACCCCGTTCTCCGGTATGATGGAGCGAGCAACGGACTTGTTAGAAATCATACATACCGATGTATGCGAACAGATGAGTGTTTCGACGCGCGGTGGATATCGCTATTTTCTCACTTTTACCGATGACTTAAGTAGATATAGGTATATCTATTTAATCAAACATAAATCTGAAACGTTTGAAAAGTTCAAAGAATTTCAGAATGAAGTGGAGAACCATCGTAACAGAAAGATTAAGTTTCTACGATCCGATCGTGGAGGTGAATATTTGAGTTATGATTTTCTCAGGCATCTTAAAGCAAGCGGAATCGTTTCGCAACTCACGCCACCCGGAACACCACAGCGCAATGGTGTGTCTGAACGCCGGAATCGAACCCTATTATATATGGTCCGATCAATGATGTCTCTTACTGATTTGCCGTTATCATTTTGGGGTTATGCATTAGAAACCGCTGCATTCACTTTAAATAGGGCACCATCTAAATCCGTTGAGACGACACCGTATGAACTATGGTTTGGTGCTAAACCTAAGTTGTCGTTTCTTAAAGTTTGGGGATGCGAAGCTTACGTCAAGAAGTTGATGCCGGACAAGCTCGAACCCAAAGCGGAGAAATGCGTCTTCATAGGATACCCTAAGGAAACTATTGGGTATACCTTCTATCACAGAACCGAAGGCAAAGTGTTTGTCGCAAAGAACGGTTCCTTTCTTGAGAAGGAGTTTCTCTCGAAAGAAGTGAGTGGGAGGAAAGTAGAGCTAGACGAGGTTATTGAACCTTCTCTTGAATTGGAGAGTAGCGCAGCACCTGAAATTGTTCCAGTGCCGCCTGCACCAATGATAGAGGAAGCTAATGACAAGGATCATGAAACTTCGGACGATGCTGCTACTGAACGTCGCAGGTCGACAAGGTCGCGTGCCCCTCCTGAGTGGTACGGCAACCCTGTCTTGACTGTCTTGCTAGTAGAAGACAGTGAACCTACGAACTATGAGGAAGCGATGATGAGCCCAGACTCTGAGAAATGGCTAGAAGCCATGAAATCCGAATTGGGATCCATGAGCGAAAACCAAGTATGGACTTTGGTGGACCCTCCTAGCGACTGAAAGGCCGTTGAGTGCAAATGGATCTTCAAGAAGAAAACGGACGCGGATGGTAATGTTACCGTCTATAAAGCACGGCTTGTCGCGAAAGGTTTTCGACAAGTTCAAGGTGTTGACTATGATGAGACTTTCTCTCCCGTAGCGATGTTTAAGTCCATTCGTATTTTATTAGCAATTGCTGCGTTTCATGATTGAAATATGGCAGATGCATGTCAAGACTGCGTTCCTCAATGGCAACATTGATGAAGAGTTGTATATGATGCAACCCGAAGGTTTTGTCGATCCTAAGGATGCTGATAAAGTATGCAAACTTCAGCGTTCCATTTATGGACTAAAGCAAGCACCTCGGAGTTGGAACCTTCGTTTTGATCAAGTGATCAAGAGCTTTGGATTTGTTCCAAATTGCTACGAAGCTTGCATCTAAAAGAAAGTGAGTGGGAGCTCGATGACGTTTCTGGTACTATATGTGGATGACATATTGATTATTGGAAATGACATCAACATGCTTAACGATGTGAAGAGTTATTTGAACAAGTGTTTTTCAATGAAAGACCTAGGTGAAGCTGCTTATATATTGGGCATCAAGATCTATAGAGATAGACAAAGACGCCTGATAGCTTTAAGCCAGAGTACATACCTAGACAAAGTTCTGAAAAGGTTCAGAATGGATAAGGCAAAGAAAGTTTCAGTGCCTATGTTGTCAGGTAAGATATTGAGCAAGTCTCAGTGTCCAGCTACGGTAAATGATAGTGAAGCTATGAGCAAAGTGCCTTATGCCTCGGCCATAGGTTCTATCATGTATGCCATGCTGTGTACTAGACCGGATGTGTCCAATGCTCTTAGTTTGACGAGCAGATATCAAAGTGATCCAGGAGTGGAACATTGGACAGCCGTGAAGAACATCCTAAAGTACCTAAATAGAACTAAAGAAATGTTCTTAGTCTATGGGGGTGATGAACATCTCGTCGTAAAAGGTTACGTCGACGCTAGTTTTAACACCGACAAGGATGATTCTAAATCTCAGACAGGATACGTGTATATTTTGAATGGAGGAGCTGTGAGCTGGAGAAGCTGCAAGCAAAGCGTGATCGCGGGATCTACAGTAGAAGCGGAATACATGGCTGCTGCAGAAGCGTCAAGTGAAGGAGTTTGGATCAGGAACTTCATCACTGAGCTTGGTGTGGTTCCAAGTGCATTGGACCCACTGGAGATATTGTGTGACAACACTAGCGCCATAGCACTCGCTAAATAACCATGATATCATCCAAAGACCAAGCATATCAACCGCAAGTTTCATATAATCCGAGATTATATAGCAGATGGAGATCTGAAGATTAGCAAAGTACATACAGATCTGAATGTCGCAGATCCATTGACTAAACCTCTTCCACGTGTAAAACATGATCAACACCTCAATGCCATGGGTGTGAGATTGTTGCCAAATGTAAACTAGATTATTGACTCTAGTGCAAGTGGGAGACTGGTGGAATTATGCCCTAGAGGCAATAATAAAGATGTTATTATTATAATTCTTGTTCATGATAATGTTTATATTCCATGCTAGAATTGTATTAAGCGGAAACTTTAATACTTGTGTGGTTTGAGAACAACACCGTGTCCCTAGTACGCCTCTATGGACTAGCTCATTGATTAATGATGGTTAAGGTTTCCTAACCATGGACATGAGTTGTCGATTAATAATGAGATCATATCATTGGGAGAATGATATGGTGGACAGACCCAAACTAAGCGAAGCAATTAGATCGTGTCATCGTGTTCGTCTTTGCGAAGCTTTTCTTATGTCAAATATTGTATTCCTTAGACCATGAGATAATACAACTCCCTGGTATCAGAAGAAAGCTTTGAGGTCATCAAATGTCATCCTATGAGAGGGTGATCATAAAGGTGTCTCTCAGGTGATCGGAAAGTATCTGTTGGGTTGTATGTATCAAGATGGGATTTGTCCCTCCCAAGTCGGAGAGATATACTTCGGGCCCACTCGGTAATCGATATCAACACCGCTTGCAAGCATGTGGTTAAGGAGTTAATCACAAAGTGATATCGAATTACGGAACGAGTAAAGTACTTGCTGTGAACGAGATTGAACTAGGTATGACGGTACCGACGATCGAATCTCGGGCAAGTAAAATATCGCAAGACGAAGAGAATATATATATGGGATTGATTGAATCCTGGCATCGTGGTTCATCCGATATGATCATCGATGAATGTGTGGGAGTCAATATGGGTTTCCAGACCCCGCTGTTGATTATTGATAGAAGACCATGTCTGCATATTCTCGAACCCGCAGGGTCACACACTTAACGTGTCTCGACGCTAGGATAGATTGGATAATTGGTTTATGAGTTTTTGTTCGGAGTCTCGGATGGGATCCGGGACATCACGAGAGGTTCCGGAGTGGTCCGGAGAATAAGATTCATATAAGGCAGTGCAGTTTTTGGAGTTCGGAATTGTTCCGGGTTAATCGGTATTGTACCGAAAGCTTCAAGAACCTTCCGGAAGGGGACCAACGTGGCCCCACCTTCCGGGAGGGGGCATGGGCCTATGAGGGAGTGCCCTGGCCGCATTGGGCCAGGGGAACAAGGCCCCATAGGGCCCAGCCGGCCAAGAGAGGTTTAAACTCGAGATAGACCTTCTAGAAGGGGGGGTTTCCTTGCCCCCCACTCCTTATCCTTTGGGGCCGCTGGTTTGGGCTTGGGGGAGGGGCTAGGGCTGCGCCCCCCCTCTATATAAAGAGGGTTGGGGGCGCACCAACCCCACACACCTTCCCCTCCAACCCTAGCCGCCCTGCTGCCCTCCTCTCTCCCTCCCGACTGTTTGTAGGCGAAGCCCTGCTGCAGAAATTCTCCACCATATACACCACGCCGTCGTGTTGTAGATCCAATTCGTCTCTCCACCATACTTGCTGGTCCGAGGAAGGAGGATACGTCGAGGTGCTGTACGTGTGCATCTCACGGAGGCACCGCCACTTGTGGTGCTAGATCGGATCGGATCGCGAGGAGGAGAAGCGAGTACGACTACATCACCCACGTTCCGACGAACGTTCCGCTGTGCGAATCTTCAAGGGTATGAAGATCTAATCCAATCTCTCTCGTTGTTTGCATCTCCTAGATTAGATCTTGGCTTTCCCTCTGTTCGCTTCCGTAGAAAATTTTGATTTACTATGCCGCGAAACCCTTCAGGAAGAGGGCAGCTCCGTCAGTAAGCATGTGCTTAAGATGTCTGGGCACGCAAACAAACTCCAAAGCTTCGGTATAGTGATTCCTAATTCTTTGGGGATTTATCGTGTCCTCCAATCACTACCACCAAGTTACAAGATGTTTGTGATGAACTACAATATGCAAAACATGAACAAGACGTTGCCAGAACTCTTCTCCATGTTAAAATCTGTAGAAGTGGAGATCAAGAAAGAGCATCAAGTGTTGTTGGTCAATAAGACCACCAAATTCAAGAAAGTCAAGTCTAAGCAAAAGGGAAACTTCAAGAAGGGTGGTAAGAAAGTTACCGCACCAGCGAAGAAGACCAAGGCTGGACCTAAGCCTGGTACTGAGTGCTTTTACTACAAGGGAGAGGGTCACTGGAAGCGGAATTGCCCAAAGTACTTGGAGGATTTGAAGAACGGCAACATCAAGAACAAAGGTATATCTGATATACATGTTATTGATGTGTATCTCACTAGTACTCGTAGTAGTGCCTGGGTATTTGATACTGGTTCGGTTGCTCATATTTGTAACTCGAAACAGGTACTGCAGAATAAACGGAAGCTGGCGAAGAACAAGGTGACGATGCGCGTTGGAAATGGATCAAAGGTTGATGTGATCGCGGTCAGCACGCTACCTCTTCATCTACCATCGAGATTAGTTTTATACTTAAATAATTGTTATTTGGTGCCTGCGTTGAGCATGAACATTATATCGGGATCATGTTTATTGCAAGACGGTTACTTGTTTAAGTCCGAGAATAATGGTTGTTCGATTTATATGAGTAATATGTTTTATGCACATGCACCTTTGATAGATGGTCTATTCTTATTGAATCTCGATAGTGGAAATACACATATTAATAACATTGAAGCTAAACATTTGAAATTGAGCGATAACTCGACCTATATGTGGCACTGTCGTCTTGGTCACATTGGAGTGAAGCGTATGAAGAAACTCCATTCCGATGGACTTCTTGAATCACTTGATTTCGAGTCACTTGAAAGATGCGAAGCATGGCTGATGGGTAAAATGACTAAGACTCCATTTTCTGGTATGATGGAGCGAGCTACGGACTTATTGGAAATCATACATACCGATGTATGTGGTCCAATGAGTGTAGCATCGCACGGTGGTTATCGTTATGTTCTTACCTTCACGGATGACTTGAGTAGATATGGGTATATCTATTTCATGAAACATAAGTCCAAAACTTTCGAGAAGTTTAAGGAATTTCAAAGTGAGGTGGAGAATCAACGTAACAAGAAGATTAAATTTCTACGTTCTGATCATGGAGGTGAATATCTAAGTTACGAGTTTGGCGAGCATTTAAAGAAATGCGGAATACTTTCACAATTGACACCGTCGGAAACACCACAGCGTAATGGTGTGTCCGAATGTCGTAATCGAACTCTCTTAGATATGGTTCGTTCTATGATGTCACTTACAGATTTACCGCTATCATTTTTGGGGTTATGCATTAGAAACAGCCGCATTCACTTTAAATAGGGCACCATCTAAATCCGTTGAAACGACACCGTATGAATTATGGTTTGGGAAGAAACCTAAATTGTCGTTCCTTAAAGTTTGGGGTTGCGAAGCCTATGTAAAGAAGTTACAACCGGACAAGCTTGAACCCAAAGCGGAAAAATGCGTCTTCATAGGATACCCGAAGGAAACTATTGGGTATACCTTCTATTATAGATCCGAGGGAAAAATCTTCGTTGCCAAGAATGGATCCTTTCTAGAGAAGGAATTTCTCTCGAAAGAAGTGACTGGAAGGAAAGTAGAACTCGACGAGGTTGTTGAACCTTCTCTCGAACTTGCGAGTAGCGCAGCACCAGAAGAAGTTCCTGTAGCGCCTACACCAATAAGAGAGGAAGCTAATGATGATGATCATGAAACTTCGGTTGAAGTTGCTACAGAACCTCGCAGGTCAATGAGAACTCGTACCACTCCCGATTGGTATGATCCCATTATGAGTGTCATGTTGGTGGACAACACCGATGACCCTGCGACATATGAGGAAGCGACGATGAGCCCAGATTCCAATAAATGGCAAGACGCCATGAAACCCGAAATTGGATCCATGTACAAAAACCAAGTATGGACTTTGGTGGACTTACCGGATGGCCGGAAGGCTATCGAGAACAAATGGATTTTCAAGAAGAAAACATATGCTGGTGGTAATGTTACTGTCTATAAAGCTCGAATTGTCGCTAAAGGGTTTCGACAAATTCAAGGAGTTGACTACGATGAGACTTTCTCACCGGTAGCGAAGCTAAAGTCTATGAGGATTATGTTAGCAATCGTTGCATATTACGATTATGAGATATGGCAGATGGATGTCAAAACAGCGTTCCTCAATTGAGACATTGATGAAGAGTTGTATATGATGCAACCCAAAGGTTTTGTCGATCCTATAGATGCTAACAAGGTATGCAAACTTCAACGGTCCATATATGGGTTGAAGCAAGCATCCCGAAGTTGGAATCAACGTTTTGATAAGGTAATCAAAAGTTTTGGTTTTATACAAACTTATGGAGAAGCTTGTATTTACAAGAAATTGAGTGGGAGCTCTGTAGCATTCTTAATACTATATGTAGATGACATATTGTTGATTGGGAATGATGTAGACCTTCTTAATAGTGTCAAAGAATATTTGAATAATAGTTTTTCAATGAAAGATCTTGGCGAAGCAGCTTACATATTAGGCATAAAGATTTATAGAGATAGATCGAGACGCCTAATATCATTGTCACAAAGTACATATTTGGACAACGTTCTAAAGGGGTTTGGAATGGAAGATAGCAAGAAAGGGTTCTTGCCCATGTTGCCCAATACGACGTTGAGTAAAACTCAAAGTCCAGCAAAGACAGAAGATAGAGAAAGGATGAGTAAGACTCCCTATGCCTCAGCCATAGGATCTCTAATGTATGCCATGCTATGTACCAGACCCGACATTGCATATGTTGTTAGTTTGACTAGCAGATATCAAAGTGATCCAGGAGTGGATCATTGGACAGCGGTCAAAAACATCCTTAAGTACTTGAGAAGAACTAAGGATATGGTTCTTTCTTATGGAGGTGATGAACAACTCGTTGTTAATGGTTACACCGATGCTAGTTGGAACATCGATCAGGATGATTCTAAATCTCAATCTGGATACGTATTTACTTTGAATGGTGCATCAGTTAGCTGGAGGAGTGCAAAGCAAAGCGTTGTGGCGAGATCTTCAACTGAATCGGAATACATAGCTGCTTCGGAGGCTTCACAAGAAGCGATATGGATGAAGGAGTTCATTACAGAGCTCGGTGTGGTTCCAAGTGCGCTGGACCCAATGTCTATCTACTGTGATAACATGGGCGCCATAGCCAATGCGCAAGAACCAAGGTCACACAAGAAGCTGAAGCACATCAAGCTGCGTTTTCACGCTATTCGAGAACATGTCCAAGATGGTGACATAAAGATTTGCAAAGTACACACAGATCTAAATATGGCGGATCCGTTGACTAAACCTCTCCCGAGGGCAAAACATGACCAACACCAAACTGCCATGGGTGTTCGGTATATTACCATGTAATCTAGATTAGTTGACTCTAGTGCAAGTGGGAGACTGTTGGAGATATGCCCTAGAGGCAATAATAAATATAGTTATTATTATATCTTTGTGTTTATGATAAATGTTTACATTCATGCTATAACAGTATTAACCAGAAACATTAATACTTATGTGATTTGTAAACTAAATTACAGTCCCTAGTAAAGCCTCTTTATAATACTAGCTTGTTGATTAATAGATGATCGTGGTTTCTTGATCATGAACATTTGAGATGTTGTTAATAACAAGGTCATATCATTAGGAGAATGATATGGTGGACATACTCCTATAGATAAGCGTAGCATAAAGATCAAGTCATTTTAATAGTTCAATTGCTATAAGCTTTCTGATACATAGTAACCTAATTCCTTCGACCATGAGATCATGCTTATCACCATCACCGGAAGGATGCTTTGATGACATCAAACACCACACCGTAACTGGGTGGCAATAAAGGTGGCATTGAGTGTTCGGAAAGTATGGGTTGAGACACATGGATCAAGAGTGGGATTTGTCCATCCATATGACGGATAGATATACTCTGGGCCCTCTCGGTGCAATGTCATCCAATTAGCTTGCAAGCATGTGACTGGCTCACAAGGGATCACATATCACGGGAACGAGAAAAGAGTACTTATCGGTAACGAGGTTGAACTAGGTATGCAGAGATACCGACAATCAAAACCTCGGATAAGTAAACTATCGTGAGACAAAGGGAAATTGGTATCGTATGTAAGTGGTTCATTCGATCGCAAAGTAATCGTAGAAATATGTGGGAGCCATATGAATTTCCAGATTCCTCTATTGGTTATTGATCGGAGAAGTGTCTCGATCATGTCCGCATAATTCACGAACCGTAGGGAGACACACTTAAGGATTCGATGTTGTTGAGTAGTTATGTAATGACGAGTAAGAGACTAAATGTTGTTCGGAGTCTCGGATGGGATCCGGGATATCACGAGGAGATCCGGAATGGTCCTGAGAATAAGATTCATATAAGGAAAGTCCTGTTTCGGAGTTGGGGAATGATTCCGGTGTTTTCATCGGGAATGTTCTAAAAGGTTCCGGAAGGTCCGATACTCCGGAGGGGAAGGGTACATGAATGTGTCATGATAATGTGGAATGGTTGCATCATGTACTAGGTATCATGGCTGGGCAAAATAAATGGAGAAATCAAATCCTAGTTTGAAAAGTCAAACGCCAATTTGAAAAGTCAAACGGCAAGTTTGCTTGGTAGAGGGAGAGTAGGAAACCTACTTGGGGAGGAGTTCCTCTCCCTCCACCCGCCGGCCAAGGAGGCCGACTTGGGGGAGGACTCCCTCCTCCCAAGCCACACCCTCCCACCTATAAAAGGAGGGACAGGGCTGCCCCTCTTCCCTACACCCAACACCACCCAAACCCTAGCCCTAGCCGCCGGCCTCCTGCAAGTCGCCGCCACCCCTAGGGCTTCTCCTAGCCGCCGACTTGGGGCTTCCCCAAGCCCTAGCCGCCGGCCAAGATCCGCCCCTTGGGGCCCTCTAAACCCTAGATCGCCAAGGCCTCTCTCATAGTCCACCATACTCGCTCCGGCTTAAGGCGAAGCCCTGCGAGATCTTCCCTCTACTTCCGGTACCACGCCGCCGTGCTGCCGGAATCGTGAGGAGAGTGCTACAACCTCCGCTGTCTGCTAGAACAAGGGAGAGGAAGGTCTTCATCGAGTATCGAACGTGTGACCGACTGCGGAAGCGCTGCCGGAACGCAGCGCCGGAAGGATCGTCTACGCGATCTTGAGATCGGCAAGAGTACGACTACATCACCCACGAGAATCTGCTCTCGTTAACCGCTTTGGAATGTTCGAGGGTGAGTTCCTCTATCGACTCGTTGCTACAATCTAATAGATAGATCTTGGCTTGTTTGTTTGCATGCGGTAGAAATTTTTTGTTTTCCATGCTACGAACCCCTACACACATACCACCGCTCTCCTAAGGAGGTTACATTTGAAGGACCCCAAACATCTGAATGCACCACTTCAAAAGGAGCTTTACTCCTCTCACAACTGCTAGGATAATTAGTTCGCGTGTGTTTAGCTAATTCACACACATCACATAAAAGTTTCTCTTTGCAGGATGACTCAAATAAAGAAGGAAACATACGGCTTAAGGACCGAAAAGAAGGGTGTCCAAGTCTATAGTGTAGCAGAAGTAACTTATCTGTAGACGTGGCATCCTTTGTGTTAAAAGCTAGTGGAGTTGAAACATTATCAAGATAGTATAAGCCATCATGCTCAGTTCCAGTCCCAAGTAATCTCCCAGACTCCAGATCCTGAAACATACAAAATGTGGGTTCAAACCAAGCTCCACAGTTCAAAGTCTTAGTCATTGAGCTGACTGACAACAAATTCACAGGAAATTTGGGAACATGTAAAACATGACATAATGATATAGATGGTGTACAACTGACGGTCCCACTACCCATAATAGGAGCCAAGGATCCATCAGCGGTACAAACTTTTTCCTTCCCGGAACATGGAGTATAAGATGAGAATTTTTTTGGTGAGTCGGTCATATGATTTGTTGCCCCTGAATCAATGATCCATGGGACGGATAGGTAATTCTCACTTTTTGCACCTTGGGTGTTAGAAACTTCACTTGATCCTTCAGCAGAAGCGGCCATTACTTTTGCCTTGAATTCCTCCAATGCATGCACAGTTACCATAGGTGGTTGTCCTTTGGTCGATGTAAAGTGGACCCTGTCATGTTTCTTCTGACTGCGACTACTATAGGGCTTGTTTTGTTGCCTCTCTTCCCAACCAGAAGGAAAGACAACAAGTTCAAAATATTTTTTCTTAACATGACCAGGCTTCTTACAGTTATCACATATCACTCTGCTCTTTCGTTTGTAATAAACATTCACGATCATTTGCCTGATCATTCTTCTGGACACCATTAGGCTGGAGTTGAGTGAATCGGGACAAAACAGCCCGTGTCTCTACATTCCTTTGTGATGTTGGTATTGGCTAGGCGCATTTCTTCTTCGAGTATACTTGCGACTGTCTCCTCCAAGGTTGGCCAGTCTGGTATGGCCATAGTAATCTGAGAGCGTAAATGAAACTCTGGATTCAGGCCATCGAGAAAGGTTTGAACAAGTATTGGCTCAAACCATTCTCGGAACAGAGCGATGTCTCTTGGATCATGTGGTTTAAATGGCCTGAAAAATTCTAAGTCCCTGTACAATTTCTTGAGTTCACCCGCATATTCAGTCACTGACATTTGATCCTGCTTAATGTATCTCATTTCTTGCAAAATTCTAGAGACCTGCATCTTATTAGACTTTCCTGAGAATTGTTTCTCAATATTCTTCCACATCTCGGTTGTACTCTGAAAATTCTCAACTTGTTCTCTAACTGCCTTTTCCATAGAACCAAGTAGCCAAACCATAACGCGTTTCTGGTTTAGTTCCCATTGTTCATGTGGCATATCTCCTGGTCTTTTTCCATCTTCTTCCAAGATGTTCTGCAAACCATGTGCTCCAAGAATCAAGGTGGCATTGCGAGCCCAACTAAAATAATCACCTAGACCAGTTAATTTAACTGGATTTGGTTCCAGGGTGACCTTCAAAACATCAGCTGTACTGCTTGTTTTAGTCTGTGCTTGTTCCATTAATTTAACAAGCATTCTCTGCATACTCTCGCAGAGTTTCTCCAGACTCGAATCAGCACTTTTATCACCCAATGGTTCTGAGAATTAATGTGCACAACAGAACAAGCTAAACAGCAGCAGAGTAACTGAACTTCTCTTCAACAAGCCTTCTCAACCAAGAACCAATATGACTAACGAAACAACAACAATCAGCAGATTACAATGGATGTATACCTCAAAGAAGGATCAGTCTGTACCTTCACGCCCCCAACACACAGGCAGTTTCAGCCTAACGAAGAGGCAACAGTGTCGGAATCGCACGATCTGATGCGGTGCGGACAGCGAAGCAACAGTTTGATGGGCGTAAATCCACACAGCACGACGATGATGCTTCTCGAATAGGGTGCAGCAGAAAGCGACGACGGCCAAACTCACGACGGCGAACCACCCTACCTCCGGCTGAACCGATTTCAGAGTTGGCAGACCGTTAAATAGAAAAGATAACTCTTCCTGAGGCCCCCGCCGGCGTCTCCGGACTTCCTAACGTCGCCGTCAACCGTCACATTCCGCTCGGGAAATCTTAACCCGATTCCCTTTCGGGGGATGCGCGGCGGCACAACTCAAAGGCTACGAATCCCCGCCGCAATACAGAGCGATACAACTCGATTTTGTACAGAAACTCACTCCAGATCAGAGCGCTTTGATACCATGTTGATTCAGTGGAAGTGGATTGAAAAAAAAAAATTACTATCTAGAATCTGGGTTTCGAGATGCACAAGCAAAGCTTAGGAAAAGTCTGGAGCATTCTCACTCCGTTCATTACTCCTCTCTTCTTAATTGATGATTTTAATTTTTACAACTTGCACCCCATACTATTAACAAACTATACCTAAGTACACACAAAACTCTTCAGATCTTATAGAAAATCCGTGGTCAACCTCAATGTTAACCTAAAATAAAATAGAAATAGACCGCGTCAACCACGGTATAAAAAAAAGCATTTTATAGAATAAATTACAAAAAACCACCATAATTAGGGCCAGGTTAACAAACACCACCAAAATGCATGTTTTTAGTGGATTTTTTGTGAAAGGTTGTTACCCTTGCCCCAATTGTGATGGTTTTTTGTAATCTACTCCATTTTATAGGAATATTGTTGTGATACTCCACTGGAATTTTTAAGGTAATTCTTGGTTGGAATTACATAGAGGAGAGATAACACCACAAAATATGATGTTCGAGACTGTGTTTATTCTTTGAAATTTATTGGACCAAAACATAATTTGTAAACGTAATTCTGCTAGTCCGCTTTCAGATTCAAAATGCGGAAGTAGCTACAAACAGTGAAAGAGAAGCTCCGCAAACCCGCGCGCTTGTCCATTCCGAGACGAGAGCCCGCGCGACGCGAGCCACTCGCTCACTCGCTCCACAAATCCACAAACCTTTACCTCGCCGCGGCCTCGCCGTTCGGCCATGGTCGCCGCGACCTTGGCGTCGACATCCACCGCCGCCGCGTACTCCTTCCTGGCTCCGAACCCGACAGCGCGAGACCCGGTTAGGAGGCGCACTCATCCACTCGTCGTGACAGACACCAATCGCCACGTGCACGGACGCACCGCGACCAGTCTCCACCAGGCTCGCCCTCGCGACCAGTTCGTAAACCCTCCTCGCCCCCTATTCGCGGCGGCGGCGGCGGCGGAAGCGGAGGAGATGGCTGCGGAGACAAGTACCGGCGCGAAGCCCTTCGCTGTCCTCTTCGTCTGCCTCGGTAAATCCCCCCCCCCCCCCCCCCCCCCCCCCCCCCCACAGCCAATCCCCTACTCTGAGCGAGGGTCCGTATCTGATCTGCTAATCCGAGTAGCTTCGTTGAATACCCTGCGCGCCGATCTCCAGATTCAGCTTATCTCGTCTCGCTCCTCCCGGACGGTTTGTGCGTCTGAGAATCCACGGCGTGTCTGCACCGATTCTGTTTCCACCCTGGGGACGAAATTTGATCTCTTCGGCTCTCTCATGGCGCGCCACCCATTTCTTGTTCAACGTGTATAATCGGATCTCTTGTTTCCACAATTGCAGTCCGGACATTCCATTTGTTTAAGTTTCTACTACCTGTTGCCTTGTTCCCATCATTTGATCGTCATGCCGTGTGGTAATGGCTCCACTTCGCAGCTAGAAACGTGCAATTGTATCATGTGCCAGTGCATGCCATCTGTATGATTTTGTGTCAGGTGTTTTTTGCTGATGAATTTTATAATGTCTCTGTGTTTTTGAAATGCAATGTTTGCTTTCGGCGTTTATAAACCTGTGTGCGCACTTAGCCACCGAGTATGCTTAAGTGTACATATTCCCGTGCCCTTTTGATGGAGGATAATTCCATTGGAGTGTGTTACCTTAGCTGATGTATGTCAGAACATTCAGTGTTTGCTTCATATGTTGCATTGTATTTATCTGACTTCTTCTGCTTATAATGTATAATGTGTGTACAGGGAACATTTGTAGGAGCCCTGCTGCTGAGGCGGTCTTCCAGAAGCTCGTAAACAAGCGTGGGCTCGATTCCAAGTTTCTCATAGACTCAGCTGGTACGATTGGTTATCATGAGGTTGTATTCTGCATTTACCTTGCTCCTCTGTACACTTAATCATCCCGTTGATGACATCGGAGTTGATGAGGTGTTGCACAAATTCAGGGAAATAAAGCGGACTCAAGGATGATAGCAACTTCCAAGAAGCGGGGGATTGAGGTGACCTCAATATCCAGGCCCATCAAACCCTCAGACTTCCGAGATTTTGATCTTATCCTTGCAATGGACAGGCAGAACTATGGTTCTCTCTCAACTCCATTTCGTTGTGTTTGAGAACCCCAGGGCTCTTGTTGACGTCTTGCTACTTGATGCACTTTTATTTGACCCCTATGCAGAAGACATATTGAGCTCATTTGAGAGATGGCAACAAAAGGAGCCCCTCCCAGACAGTGCACCCAAGAAGGTTTGTTGACAATTTATACTTCCATCCTTGATCCTACATATATATTTTTGGCCATTCTTACTGTTAAGGTTTATAGTCCTACCCCTGACCTTCAGGTCATTACACTGGAATCAACATGTCTCCTTGTGAGTTTTGAACACGAGGATGATCTTACTTTACGTCCTGTTTTTCCCCATATAATGCATTTATGATGCAGTATGTCCGTACCTTAAAACGCGATAGCAAAAGTGAAAGAAATGACATTTATTCTGCTGCTATTTCACCATCTTGATACTTTGGAAATCCCTTAGCCCGTACAACTTCACCGAGATGCACTTTCTGTTCAGCAGATGCCGAGCTCATTGATTTCATTTAAAAAATGTCTTGTGTTGCTCCAAATAATGTTGCTAATTTAAATTCAGGATCTTGCCTGGTTAACAATGTCTACAAGCGAGATTTTGTTTCCTAGTTACTCTCTTACGTCTGTAAAGGGAAGAAGCTGCATAGTTTCTGATATTTTTTTAGACAATAGGCAATTTAGTTGTCTGGTAATGAATGATGCATTGATGCGAAAACCATATTTATTCTCCTTTTGCAATTTTACAAATAATCTTTGTTATCTCATGCTGGTATCTGGCAATCTGATTAACATATGTGGGTTGTAAGAATTCACTTTATTTATTTGTGGTACCCTCACTAGGTAAAGCTCATGTGCTCCTATTGCAAGCGACATAAGGAGTCTGAAGTCCCAGATCCTTACTATGGAGGCGCTAAGGGATTCGAAAAGGTGATCCAAGAATTCCGTTTGCTTGTTTGTCAGTATCATAAGTCACTATTGATTTTCCGGTCATCATTTAGTTCGCAATTTGCCCCAATTGGCATTAGCCTTGATATTTGCATGGATGCACATGCCCTTTTTTCATCTCAAGCATAGTAGTTGGCATTTGCCAGGCACACCCTATGTTAGCAATCACGTATGTCTTAGTGTCTTATGAGCGTGTTTTAGTGACTAATGACCTTGGTGTTCATGGGCTCCGTCTAAGTAGTTATGCATGACCTTGATGCTTATGAACATGTTTTATTGACTAATGACCTTGATGTTCATGAACTCTGTCCAAGTATGTTGAGATTTACGGCATTTCCAAAACCATACATCTGGGCATTCTTTTTTCTCTTTTGAGAAAAAGAAGTCTTGCGTATGGACTCTGGATGCATTGGTAGGTTAGGAAAAAGTATTTTACAAGCCTATGAATAGGCATTTACAGACCCGAACACACACCAGAACCTAAGTACTAAGCGTGGCTATTAGTGATGCCTGAAGCCCTAGCGCTCCTGCTCTGCCCCACAAATGTGCCGCTCTTTGGATTGTGTCAAGCATTGTGGCTACCTCGGGCCTCTTGGCCATTGAAGTGGGCCGCATTCCGCTGCTTCCCAATGCATCATACAGTGTGCACTATCATTGAAATAAGCTCTTTTGCTGTGATGGTGGGGTAGTGTCGACAGCTGACTATCACCACCAGCCGACGAACTCATTTCTAACATGTTGGCATTCTCACCTTTAGCACATAGGATCAAGTACTGGACTTGCTGCCAGCAATTTAACCACCCATTTTGTTCTAATGGAACCACAGTACAACATCTAAAAAATATAAGTGAAGCTTCTTATGAAACGAAGATGCACCCTTAGCCACAGTGCACTGTTGGTAGTAGTAATATCCAGGCAGGCACTTTGTGCAGCTCGCTGAAAGATTGCACTGTTACCTATTAGTACTAGTAAGTTAAAATAGTCGAGCGTGAAAAAGCACCTATTTCAATACAGAAGAAAGCGAGACCAATAAAAAAATGTTTACAGCTCTTCGTTGATTCCTATTGGCATTTCTTTTTTTAGTTGGCAGATGGAACCATGAGAGGTTCCTACTCATCTCAGTCATTTATATTAGGTGTATTAGTCATCTTACAAGCTCAAGGTTTACATGAACAAATTGCACGCTGTAAGCAATCTTTGGGCAATGTTTTTCAGGTACTGGATCTACTAGAGGATGCATGTGAGTCGTTACTTGACGACATCGTGGCGGAGAATGCAAACATTTCTGCTTGATATCAGACTGAATTGCCTCGAGCCAGTGTAAGCATCACATTTTTATTTGATTGTAGTAACAGGGATCAGCCCCACACAGATGTGTATTATCTCCGTGTTAGCTATCATATTTTCAACCCAGATAGTATAATGAGAAATAACACAAAATAAATACCTTATTGTTATCATGTATCTATATAGCAGCAGGCTGGATACATCTCATATTTTGTCTGTTTTGAGGTGTACTCTGGTACCATCATGGTCTTTTATTGTAACCGTGATATCTAAGGTTCTCGTCAGTTTTTCAGGAAGCTGAATTTCTCCTTGCTTTGATGGTTGAATAGTTTTCATGAAATTGGTGGTCTCAAGAATACACCCAGCAATGGTAGTCACAATAAAAGACACATGGATATATTGTCCAGATCCCAAGTTGGAGCATCTGTTAATATTCAAATATTTAGATTGTCCCGATCCCAAGTGATGTTTTTCTGGATGTGGATCCGTGTACCAACCACAATGTGATATCCTTAAAGAGCTCTAAGCTCCGTTGAATTGAAGGCTTGTGGTTGTTCTGCTAATTTCTTTTTTGTTAGAGGTTTTTTTTTCCGAGAAAGGTTGTTGCTTTTCTGGGTGATCCCGAGCATCCCATTGCTTGCTTGTTCCGCCTAGGCATATTGTACGTAAGAAAGGCCGGCATCGTGTTCAGAAATTAAACGGGCTCTCCTTGCCTCGCGTGGATGGTAGCACTAGCACGTCTACGCATCACACTTATAATGTTATATTTTGTATTTGTCTCGCAATAGCTTAGCTAATAAGAATAAATATATTATATTAATTGCTTAACGATTATAGAAAATATTCAATATGGGAACATGACATCTAAGAATAAAATTGTTCGCCTAGTACAAAATAATATTTATGGGTCTAAAAACACTTCTCACATGTCTGTAAAAAGATGTTTATGTAACTTCAAAAGATATTCATGGGTATAAAAAGTTATTCTAAAATTATTTGTGAGTTTGAAAAAATGGTCATTGATCACGGGTCTGAAGAAAGATGTTTACGTAATTTCGAAAATTGTTCACCAGTTTGAAAAAGATTCATCGGTATGAAATTTTTTATTTTGTCTGAAAAATGTTCATCAGCCTGAAAAAATTATCGGTTAAAAAATATTCATACCATTCATAAGACTAAAATATGTTCATGTGTTCCAATAAAAATATTCATATCTTTTTTAAAATCAAACAAGAACATAAGAGTATAAAAAGAAAATAAGGAAAAAAGGAGTAAAACGAAAATTAAAACATGAACAAAATGAAAAAAAAATGAAGAGTGAATATAAAAGAAAAGGAAAGTCTAGTGGAAAAATATATATTTTTTGAATTAAAAGCGTGACAAATGGAAGAGAAAATCTAGAGAAAAATTGTAAAATGAGAAGAAAGTAAAAAATAAACACATGGTGAAAAAAAATCCTTAAAAAATTCATATTTGTCCTTCCTTTGTGTTGTTCATGGTTCGGCTGGGTTTGCTACTGCTGCATTGGTTTTTTTTGTTGTGTCTTTGTTGCTGGCGTCTCTCTCTTTTGCCTGGGTGTGTTATATATATATATTTGTGAGCTTGACTGTGGGTGATCCTGGCAGAACAACACATCGAACCGAATATATTTGACATCCAGGGTGTAGAATAACTTATTCTACACCCACCCTCTATCTTTAGAACCGTATATTATTTTTACGTCACGTAAATTTTGTATTACTTCGTAAGTCGAGAAGAACATAATAAAATTAAGAAATGACATAATTATTTTTGTTTACATGCCGTTAAAAATTGGACATAAAATACATATTTTTGGTGTTTTTTACACTATAATGACTCATAAACATTATTTTTTTGTCAAATTTTTTGGTTGTGGTGAATAGATGAACATAATTATTCGTATATAAAACATAATGTTTTCAATTTAACAACGTAAAAATATGTTGGGTGCAAAATAACTATTCGTATATATATACACACACACACGCCAGAAAATGAGCACTCCCATCACATAATTTAAATGCAATTAGCAGAGAATGGCGCGGCAGAGCGGGCTAGGTCCATCTAGTATCTGGTAATCACAATGGACTGTAGCAGAAATGATGTGCTAACTTGCATTTTTCTTTAGACAAAGCTGAATAGAGCGAAAGAAAAAAACAATACCAAGTCATTGTTCACCAATAGTAAATTCAAATAGAGCACGACACCAGCACTACATACAAGACATACATTTTGCAAAACCAGCTCTTCTATGAAAGTCCATTGTCTGTGATGGAAAGATGGATATCTAAGAAGTAATTTAAAAGGCGGCACAAGTTCAGATGGAAATACATTAACCAGAATACTACCAGGACCAGACGTTAACCCAAGATTCCGCAGGACTGAACTTTATCCAACATATCTTGTACATCAGCCTCGTCCAAAATACCTCTGAAAACTGGAAGATATGAGAGTAATTCATCCCAGGTGCCTAGGTGTCGAGTAACCTCCTCATGTTAAGTTCACAGGATGGGCATAATAAAAATTGTGAGACGTGGTTACTTTCTCAAACATATCTACCAAGACAGCAGGTCTTAACTGTTTCAGATGCACATAACCTTGGCTTGCCAACACATCATTCATTCTGTCCGAAGAGATGATAAATTCGACACAAGCATCTTTGAGCATGCCACAGTGATGCTGATCAGCTAGAGCCAATGTGGTCACCACACTCTCAACATCAATACTCCTGCAAAGAATGCTTTCACATAGCATCTTCATCCTTTCAATTGCATACCTATCTGCAGCCACGAGCAAGTGCTTCGCCATTTCCTCTCTGTCAATGTCATCGAGACCATCCACCGAAGGCAATGAATCTGTGTATATGAAGTGAAGCAAGGCTTTGAAAATAGCAGGCTGGATGTCTTCAATTGCTACATTCCGCATCGACTTGTCACTCATTGGCCCATAGAACTGCGCCTTGAAGACTGGGGATCGCATTGCGACGATGATCTTGTGAGCAGGGAATGCCTCACCTTTAACATTGAAAACAACATCAGCTTCGTCCTGTGCCTCCAGCAATTTGCCAAGATTACCTGACAAGTCCGAGGGCGGCACCAGGGTCTCGTAGACCCATGAGGTTTCCCTCACCCGTGGTTCCTTGAGGACAGTGATCTTGCACTCGATCACGAGGCGGTCATCCCGCAGGTATGGCGATGCTTCCAGCTCGCCCCTTCCCTTGAACTTTTGGTAGCCGCGGGGAACTCCAGTCTGGAACGTTATTGGCATTTCCTGGGAGACCACTGACATGGACAGCCCGGATGCCTCCTCCACCAGCCTCAAATCCAAAAGCGCCCTCACCTTGCAGCCCTTGCTGATGAGCTCGACGAAGACAGAGACGTACTCTTCGTTGTCCTCCTTGCCGCACCCGTCTGGGTAGTAGCGGATGCACCATTCGTGGCCGCCGACGGAGAAGGTAGCTGAACTGATGAATCTGCCGATGCCAAGGCCCTTGTGCAGGCTGTACCCAACGATCTCGAACGAGTGCGTGCCCCGCACCGTCTCCGGGGTGCACCTCGACGACGTCTTCGCACCGGGCCCCTGGGGTGCGACCATCCTGGGAGATCGTGGAACTAGCCGCGGCGGCGTTGGGGCCTGGCGGATGGGGGCGAGGCGGTAGGGTTTGGGAGCGCCGCGCAGCAATTGGACTCTGAGAAAAATTGGGCGAGAAAGAAAGAGGCGGAGTGTTAGTTTTTTCTTTTCTCGAGAACAGAATGAGGTTTTTTCGTTGGGCTTATCGGAAATGTTTTGGCGCACCGGTGACCAGCCCAAATTTCCATTTTTCCGGCTCCCGTGCCAACCTTGCCGTGGCCCATCAGTCCGCGATGGATCCGTTAAAAAACAAGGCGTCTAAAATAAAATTCAAAGTTCCCTAATTTTTTTCTCAAAGTCAAACAACTTAAAGAATACCGTATAGATATGGTATCAAACTTAAAAGTATATTTATCATGTATCTAATTATATTAATTTGCTACTGATGATATTTGTTTACTTAATAAATTTGATGGCTCCTTCAATATCAACGGGTGGTGGCGCCAGGCGCCGCGACGAGTATGATGCATTTTGAGGACTTAAGTTTTTCTTTTGTTGAGTTCCATCAGCTAGTCCTACCTTAAGATACATCCATGGGTCCGTTGGAGATCTGAAGACGCTGATAGCCCTTTTTTTCTAGATGGTGCAGCTCAAAAAAAAACTGCTAGATGGTGTTGGGTTATTAATTTTTCATGTGGCGAGATAAGTCCCACATTTTGCAGGCTTCCAAGTCATCACATGATAACGTACCCATCCACAAATCATTTCAGAAATTTAAGTTGTACATGAATTGTACCCTCTCGTTTAGGGTTTCTACTGCTCCGGCGGCGACTCCGTCGCCCCGTGAGATCTGATCGGTGTTTCGTGTCCGCTTAGCCCGTGTTCTCCGTCTGCCTCCCTCCTCTCGTGCCCTCACCCTATCTTGGCATCTTCGTGTGCCCGTGTTCTAGGGTTAGGGAGGTATGGCGACTAAGGCGGCTACGGTCGCCTCGGATTTCGTGGAGGGTAAAGAAAAGGAGATCGGTGACATGCTCAGCCATCTTGAGCTGAACGAGGACGAACTGGATGATGTGGTGGTCGATGTGGAAGCTGCAAAGGAGTACCAGAAGGAAGCGCGGTGGATGGCGATCGGTAAAGTGCTAACTACCCGATCTTTTAGTTTTGATGCTTTGTTTGAGAAGATGTGAAGCATATGGAACCTGTCCCGTGATCCAGAATTTCGTGAGGCCGGGGAAAACTTGTTCATCTTCAAGATGCAGTGTTTGGGGGATTGGAAAAATGTCGTGCACCAGGGGCCATGGACCTTTCGGGGTTGTGGCCTGCTGATTGAAGATTTCGATGGATTATGTGATCTAGAAGAGGTGGTGTTTGATGGCCTTCAGGTGTGGGCTCAGATCCATGGTGTCCCTGAACTCTATCATAAGACAGAGGTGATTGATGATCTGGCTCGGCGAGTGGGTAAAGTGAAGGATGTCCAGTTATCTCCAAGACTGTTCTTTGAAGGGAATTACGTGAGAATTCGAGCACACATAGACATAAACAAACCTCTTATGAGATTTGTGTCGCTCACTTTGCCAGAGGGAAGGAGGCGGCTTCCTGTCAAATATGAGAAGGTTCCCTTCTTCTGCAAAAGATGTGGTCTCATGGGACATGATCATGAAGAGTGTGGAGATGGTGCATGTGAGGATAACCAACTCCAATATGACACTTCAGTGTTGGATACCAGGCGGGTGAATCAACCTATGCCCCCCTGCACGTTTTGACTCCAGACCTACCACGCGTGGTGGCTTCTCTGGAAGAATGAGGGCCAGAACAAATGTTTCAAATAAGAGATCATCGGAGGAAGCAGATCTTAGCAAGGAAGACGAACTAGCAGACACAGGCACCAGCCATGTTAAACCCCCTCGAGATGTTATTATGCGGGAAAGTGACAATAATGTCAGGAAGGAACTCATCATGTCTGAGGCTAGTGAAGATAATTTGGAAGAGGACCTGAATGCTCGTAGTACCCCACCTCCTCCAACGTATGTGAAAACAAAAGATAGGGCGAAAGCCCGAAAGATGGAGACTTAACTTTCAGAGAACTCCTTGTAGCCTGAACTGTCGCGGGATCGGAAACTCCCCGACAGTTCGAGAGGTTTGTGTCATGCAAAGGACTAATCGTTTCCAGTTGATCTTCCTTTGTGAGACTAGACAACCGGGTACTCGCGTTCGTCGTCTTCGTAGCAGATTGGGACTACGTGGTTTTGCTAGTATGGACAATAATGGCATGAGTGGAGGTCTGGCACTTTTTTGGCATGAAAGCTATATTGTTGATGTTCGTGAAGTGACCGAAAGATATAGAGATACTTTAATCAGGATTTCGCCGAGTGAGCCTCAATTCCATGCTACTTTTGTTTATGGTGAACCGAGGGTGGAAAACCGATATCGCATGTGGAACTCCCTTTCAGCACTTAAAGCATCATTGTCATTACCATGGGTTGTTCTTGGAGATTTTAATGAGGCACTATGGCATCATGAGCACTTCTCATCGACACAGCGATCAGAACAGCAAATGACGGACTTTCGTGAATGCCTTTAGGTCTGCGAGCTCAAGGACCTAGGCTTCTCGGGCCTGCCGTATACATATGATAATAAACGAGCTGGTGCATCTAACGTGAGAGTTCGTTTAGATCGTACGGTGGAAACTGATGATTGGAGGGATATATTTTCCGCTGCTAGTGTGACACACCTGATTACCCCGTGCTCTGATCATGCTCCGATCATGTTGTCTCTGGAGCGGGAGGACCGGGAACGGCCTGCTAGGAGATCCTTGCAATATGAAATTTACTGGGAGACTGATGAGGCGCTCAAAGAGATCATTGATCGTGAATGGCGTGGCTTTGGTCAGATGCATGACCTAGGTAAAGTTAATGATGGTCTACATTCACTTGTGCAGAAACTCCATAGTTGGGGACGGAACAAGTTTAGTAATGTCTCAAGGGAAATTGCACGTTTGAGAGAAAAGCTTGAACGACTGCACGAGGAAGGGGCCTCGAGGGAGGAGATTAATGCCACATCAGATCTTATGAATGAAATATTATACAAGGAAGAGATGATCTGGCTACAACGTTCAAGGATTGATTGGATAAAAGAAGGGGATCGAAATACCAAGTTTTTCCATCGCCGGGCTGTGTGGAGAGCACGGCGAAATAAGATTGCAAAACTTCGAGATGATAATGGTGTAGTTCAAACCGTGCCGACTGAAATGCAACGTATGGCTACGTCCTATTTTCAGTTCTTGTATACCTGTGATCCCACTCTTCACCCGGAGGCATTGATTAACTTAACTCCGATTCAACGGATGAGATGAATGTGGATCTCTGTAAGGAATTTACTGTTGAGGAGATTTCCAACGCCGTCTTTTAGATCGGTCCGATCAAAGCGCCTGGCCCAAATGGGTTCCATGCAAGATTTTATCAGCGCTACTGGGATATACTAAAAAAGGATATTGTCCAGGCGGTTCTTGCTTTCTTTGAAAATGGTATCATGCCACCGGGGGTCAATGGCACTACGATCGTTCTTATTCCCAAGAATGATAACCCGGTGGAACTCAAGGATTATAGACCCATTGGTCTTTGTAATATGGTCTACAAGGTGGTATCAAAGTGCATGGTAAATAGGCTACGTCCAATTCTTGGGGATATCATCTCTGAAAACCAGAGTGCTTTTATCCATGGACGCATGATCTTGGGCAATGCCCTACTGGCCTTTGAATGTCTGCACTATATGGAGCATGGTACATCATATGACCCATCTTATTGTTCTTATAAGCTGGATTTATCAAAAGCCCATGACAGAGGTTATTGGCACTATTTGGAGAGTACATTGCATAAAATAGGGTTCTCGCGCCGGTGGGTAACCTGGATAATGGCATGTGTTACCACGATGAAATACTCGG
The DNA here is from genome assembly GCA_910589765.1 of Avena atlantica. Classification (NCBI taxonomy): domain Eukaryota; kingdom Viridiplantae; phylum Streptophyta; class Magnoliopsida; order Poales; family Poaceae; genus Avena; species Avena atlantica. The sequence continues at coordinate 126,263,325 of OU342739.1, forward strand.
TAAAATTTAATGGGACCTTGTTGGAAGCTTTCTCTCCCTCTCGTGGCTTAAGGAAGGGGGATCCTCTATCACCCTTCCTGTTTCTATTTGTGGCGGATGGGTTATCCAATATTCTTCGCAATGAGGTAAATCAGAACAGGATTACCCCTCTTAAAATATGTCGACGGGCTCCTGGAATCTCCCACCTATTATTCACGGATGATACTTTGCCTTTCTTTAAAGCATCTGAGGAACAAGCGCTTCATGTGAAACGTACTCTAGAGGCATATGCAACATGCACAGGGCAATTGATCAACCCAAACAAGTGCTCCATCATGTTCAGCCCGACAACCCCACAACAATTGCGGTCTTGTATTCTGAATATTCTTGAGTTGCAGCGTGATAATTTTGAGGATAAGTACCTTGGTCTCCCACCCCTTGTGGCGACATGAACAAATGAAAGTTTGAGTTTATGAAAGCCAAGCTTAGTAAACGCTTGTTGGAGCTAGGAGATAGCATACTGGCCCAAAGTGGCAAGGAGGTGTTCATTAAGGATGTAGCTCAAGCCATACCCACCTACATTATGATGGTGTACAAGCTTCCCTTATCAGTGTGTGATGATCTAAATAAAATCATACGAGACTTTTGGTGGGGATCAGAGAATAGGAAGAGGAAACTACACTGGTTAAGCTGGCCTAAACTTAACATATCCAAGCTCCAAGGAGGACTAGGTTTCCGCGACATGAGATTATTGTTGGAGATATGCCCTAGAGGCAATAATAAATGTAGTTATTATTATATCTTTGTGTTTATGATAAATGTGTACATTCATGCTATAATAGTATTAACAAGGAAACTTTAATACTTGTGTGATTTGTAAACTAAAATAGAATCCCTAGTAAAGCCTCTTTATAATACTAGCTTGTTGGTTAATAAATGATTGTGGTTTCCCTATCATGAACATTGAGATGTTATTAACAACAAGATCATATCGTTAGGAGAATGATATGGTGGACATACTCCTATAGATAAGCGTAGCATAAAGATCAAGTCATTTTAATAGTTCAATTGCTATATGCTTTCTGATACATAGTAACCTAATTCCTTCGACCATGAGATCATGCATATCACCTTCACCGGAAGGATGCTTTGATGACATCAAACACCACACCGTAACTGGTTGGCTATAAAGGTGGCATTGAGTGTTCGGAAAGTATTGGTTGAGACACATGGATCAAGAGTGGGATTTGTCCATCCATATGACGGATAGATATACTCTGGGCCCTCTCGGTGGAATGTCATCCAATTAGCTTGCAAGCATGTGACTGGCTCACAAGGGATCACATATCACGGGAACGAGAAAAGAGTACTTATCGGTAACGAGGTTGAACTAGGTATGCAGAGATACCAACGATCATAGCCTCGGATAAGTAAACTATCGTGAGACAAAGGGAAATTGGTATCGTATGTAAGTGGTTCATTCGATCGCAAAGTAATCGTAGAAATATGTGGGAGCCATATGAATTTCCAGATTCCTCTATTGGTTATTGTTCGGAGAAGTGTCTCGATCATGTCCGCATAATTCACGAACCGTAGGGAGACACACTTAAGGATTCGACGTTGTTTGAGTAGTTATGGAATGATGAGTAAGAGACTGAATGTTGTTCGGAGTCTCGGATGGGATCCGGGATATCACGAGGAGATCCAGAATGGTCCGGAGAATAAGATTCATATAAGGAAAGTCCTGTTTCGGGGTTGGAGAATGGTTCCGGTGTTTTCATCGGGAATGTTCTAGAAGGTTCCGGAATGTCTGGCACTCCGGAGGGGAAGGGTACATGAATGTGTCATATCAAGTTGGAATAATTGCATCATATACTAGGTGTCATCGCTGAACAAAATAAAGGGTTTAATCAAATCCTAGTTTGAAAAGTCAAACGCCAATTTAAAAAGTCAAACGGCTATTTTGTGAGGTGGAGGGGAAGTAGGAAACCTACTTGGGGAGGAGTTCCCTCCCTCCACCGCCGGCCCACTTGGGAAACCGAGTTGGGGAGGGACTCCCCTCCCCTGGCGCGCCCCCTCCACCTATATAAGGAGGGGCAGGGTTGCCCCTCCAAGCACACAACACCTCCACCTCTAAACCCTAACCCTAGCCGCCGGCCTTGCCCCCTCCTTGGTGCGTCTAAACCATAGATCGCCGAGGATCTCTCTCATAGTCCACCATACTAGCTCCGGCTTAAGGCAAAGCCCTGCGAGATCTCCCCTCTACTTCCGGTACCACGCCGTTGTGCTGCCGAAATCGCGAGGAGAGTGCTACAACCTCCGCTGCCTGCTGGAACAAGGGAGAGGAAGGTCGTCGTCGAGTACCGAACGTGTGACCGACTGCGGAAGCGCTGCCGGAAGGATCGTCTACGCGATCTTGAGATCGGGAAGAGTACGACTACATCACCCACGAGAATCTGCTCTCGTTAAACACTTTGGAATCTTCGAGGGTGAGTTATTCCATCGACTCGTTGCTACAATCTAGTAGATAGATCTTGGCTTGTTTGTTTGTATGCGGTAAATTTTTTTTGTTTTCCATGCTAAAAAAACCTACAGTGGTATCGGAGCCGTGTCTATATTTAGATCTGTTGCACGAGTAGAACACAATGGTCATTGTGGGCGTTGATGCTTTTGTTATCGATTGCTTCTTGTGTACTTTGCATCTTGTGGGATGGTGGGATGAAGTGGCCCGGGATAACCTTACATGACATCGTTCATGAGACTTGCTCCACGCTTGACATGCAACTTGTATTGCATAAGTGGCTTTGCGGGTGCCTGTTTCTCCCAACATAGTTAAGATTCAATTTACAACGGGTGATTAACAATATTAGTATCAATGTTGTGGTTCTTGTTCGTAAGTTAGAACGACACTTATTGAAAGCCCCAAACCACGTAAAACATGCAAAGAAATTAGAGGCGTCTAACTTTGTTTTGCAGGGGTGTGCTGTGATGTGATATGGCCATGATTGTGATTATATTTGATGTATGCAATGTTCCTTATTGTAAGTTGGCAACCGGCAGGAGCCATATGGTTGTCTTTAATTTCTGTTAAGACCCGCGTGTCTATTCAAAGTAGTTGTAATAGTTGAAGCCGGTGGACGACAACCATGGAGCAGCGTCATTGACCTTGATGCAATGCCGGTGATGATGGAGATCATGTTCGTGCTTGAAGATGGAGATCGGAAGCACAAAGAAGAAAGGCCGTATCATATCACATATTATGAATTGCATGTGATGTTAATCCTTTATGCATCTTGTATTGCTTAGTTAACAACGGTAGCATTATAAGATGATCCCTCATGCACATGAATTTCAAGTTCTTAAGTGTTCATCCTTAGTAAGCACCGTTGCTAAAGCTTGTTGTTTCGAAGCACCACGTGATGATCAGGTGTGTTAGATTCCGCAAGTGTATACAACGTGGGCAAGCCAGATTTGCTCATGTGGAAGCTAAGGTCTAATCTTGACGAGCCTAGCATGTACATACATGGTCTCGGAACACGGATCACCGAAAGGTAAAGCATGAATCATATAGTAGATATGATGAACATGTCGATTGTTCGCCATTGAAGCTGCATCAACTCTCATGATGATCGGTGTTGATGTGGTGGATTTGGTTCGTGTGATCACTAAAACAATGTGAGGGATGTTGTTTTGAGTGGGAGTTCACCTAGATTAATTTAACTATTAATTAGAACTCAATTTGTCATAAACTTAGTCTAAACTATTGTAAATATATTGTAGATCAATGACGGCCCCTACCATCAATTTTAATGCGTTCCTAGAGAAAGAAAAGTTGAAAAACAATGGAAGCAACTTCGCGGATTGGTTCCGCAATTTGAGGATTGTCCTCACAGCTGGTAATTTGACCTATGTGCTGGATGCACCGCTGGGTGACCCACCTGCAGCTACTGCTACCGATGAAGTAAAGAATGTTTACCTCGCTCGAAAGACTCAGTACTCCACAGTTCAGTGTGCTATCTTGTATGGTTTAGAATCGGAGCTTCAGAAAAGGTTTGAGAATTCAGACCCACATGATATTGTCCGTGATCTCAAATTGATCTTTGAGACTCACGCGGCAATTGAGAGCTATGAGGCTTCTGAAAAGTTCTTTAACTGCAAGATGGAAGAGGGCAGCTCCGTCAGTGAGCATGTGCTTAAGATGTCTAGGCACGCAAACAAACTTCAAAACTTGGGTATAGTGATTCCTAATGCTTTGGGGATTTATCATGTCCTCCAATCACTACCACCAAGTTACAAGAACTTTGTGATGAACTACAATATGCAAAACATGAACAAGCAGTTGCCAGAACTCTTTGCCATGTTAAAATCTGCAGAAGTGGAGATCAAAAAAGAGCACCAAGTGTTGATGGTCAATAAGACCACCAAATTCAAGAAAGTCAAGTCTAAGCAAAAGGGACACTTCAAGAAGGGTGGTAAGAAAGTTACCGCGCCGACGAAGAAGACCAAGGCTGGACCTAAGCCTGATACTGAGTGCTTTTACTGCAAGGGAGAAGGTCACTGGAAGCGGAATTGCCCAAAGTACTTGGCGGATTTGAAGAACGGCAACATCAAGAAGAAAGGTATATCCGATATACATGTTATTTATGTGTATCTCACTAGTACTCGTAGTAGTGCCTGGGTATTTGATACTGGTTCGGTTGCTCATATTTGTAACTCGAAATAGGTGCTGCAGAATAAACGGAAGCTAGCGAAGAACGAGGTGACGATGCACGTGGGAAACGGATCAAAGGTTGATGTGATCGCGATCGGCACGCTACCTCTTCATCTACCATCGGGATTAGTTTTATACTTAAATAATTGTTATTTGGTGTCTGCGTTAAGCATGAACATTATATCGGGATCTTGTTTATTGCGAGACGGTTACTTGTTTAAGTCCGAGAATAATGGTTGTTCGATTTATATGAGTAATATGTTTTATGCACATGCACCTTTGATAGATGGTCTATTCTTATTGAATCTCGATAGTGGAAATACACATATTAATAACATTGAGGCTAAACGTTTGAAATCGAACGATAACTCGACCTATATGTGGCACTGTCGTCTTGGTCACATTGGAGTGAAGCGTATGAAGAAACTCCATTCCGATGGACTTCTTGAATCACTTGATTTCGAATCACTTGAAAGATGCGAAGCATGTATGATGGGTAAAATGACTAAGACGCCATTTTCTGGTATGATGGAGCGAGCTACGGACTTATTGGAAATCATACATACCGATGTGTGTGGTCCAATGAGTGTAGCATCGCGCGGTGTTTATCGTTATGTTCTTACCTTCACGGATGACTTGAGTAGATATGGGTATATCTATTTCATGAAACATAAGTCCGAAACTTTCGAGATGTTTAAGGAATTTCAAAGTGAGGTTGAGAATCAACGTAACAAGAAGATTAAATTTCTACGTTCTGATCGTGGACGTGAATATCTAAGTTACGAGTTTGGCGAGCATTTGAAGAAATGCGGAATACTTTCACAATTGACACCGCCGGGAACACCACAGCGTAATGGTGTGTCCAAACGTCGTAATCGAACTCTCTTAGAAATGGTTTGTTCTATGATGTCACTTACAGATTTACCGCTATCATTTTGGGGTTATGCATTAGAAACAGCCGCATTCACTTTAAATAGGGCACCATCTAAATCCATTGAAACGACACCGTATGAATTATGGTTTGGGAAGAAACCTAAATTGTCATTCCTTAAAGTTTGGGGTTGCGAAGCCTATGTAAAGAAGTTACAGCCGGACAAGCTTGAACCCAAAGCGGAAAAATGCGTCTTCATAGGATACCCGAAGGAAACTATTGGGTATACCATCTATCATAGATCCGAAGGCAAAATCTTCGTTGCCAAGAATGGATCCTTTCTAGAGAAGGAATTTCTCTCGAAAGAAGTGACTGGAAGGAAAGTAGAACTCGACGAGGTTGTCGAACCTTCTCTCGAAATTGCAAGTAACGCAGCACCGGAAGAAGTTCATGTGGTGCTTGCACCAATAAGAGAGGAAGCTAATGATGATGATCATGAAACTTCGGTTGTAGTTGCTACAGAGCCTCGCAGGTCAACGAGAACTCGTACCACTCCTGGTAGGTATGATCTCGTTATGAATGTCATGTTGGTGGACAACACCGATGACCCTGCGACATATGAGGAAGCGATGATGAGCCCAGATTCCAATAAATGGCAAGAAGCCATGAAATCCGAGATTGGATCCATGTACGAAAACCAAGTATGGACTTTGGTGGACTTACCGGATGGCCGGTAGGCTGTCGAGAACAAATGGATTTTCAAGAAGAAAACAGATGCTGGTGGTAATGTTACTGTCTATAAAGCTCGACTTGTCGCAAAAGGGTTTCGACAAATTCAAGGAGTTGACTACGATGAGACTTTCTCACAGATAGCGAAGCTAAAATCTGTGTGGATTATGTTAGCAATCGCTGCATATTATGATTATGAGATATGGCAGATGGATGTCAAAACAGTGTTCCTCAATGGAGACATTGATGAAGAGTTGTATATGATGCAACCCAAAGGTTTTGTCGATCCTAAAGATGCTAACAAGGTATGCAAACTTCAACGGTCCATCTATGGATTGAAGCAAGCATCCCGAAGTTGGAATCAACGTTTTGATAAGGTAATCAAAAGTTTTGGTTTTATACAAACTTATGGAGAAGCTTGTATTTACAAGAAAGTGAGTGGGAGCTCTGTAGCATTCTTAATACTATATGTAGATGACATATTGTTGATTGGGAATGATGTAGACCTTCTTAATAGTGTCAAGGAATATTTGAATAATAGTTTTTCAATGAAAGATCTTGGTGAATCAGCTTACATATTAGGCATAAAGATTTATAGAGATAGATCGAGACGCCTAATATCATTGTCACAAAGTACATATTTGGACAAAGTTCTAAAGAGGTTTGGAATGGAAGATAGCAATAAAGGGTTCTTGCCCATGTTGCCCAATACGACCTTGAGTAAAACTCAAAGTCCGACAACGACAAAAGATAGAGAAAGGATGAGTAAGACTCCTATGCCTCTGCCATAGGATCTCTAATGTATGCCATGCTATGTACTAGACCCGACATTGCATATGCTGTTAGTTTAACTAGCAGATATCAAAGTGATCCGGGAGTGGATCATTGGACAGCGGTCAAAAACATCCTTAAGTACTTGAGAAGAACTAAGGATATGGTTCTTTCTTATGGAGATCATGAACAGCTCGTTGTAAATGGTTACACCGATGCTAGTTGGAACACCGATCCGGATGATTCTAAATCACAATCTGGATACGTATTTACTTTGAATGGTGCAGCAGTGAGCTGGAGGAGTGGAAAGCAAAGCGTTGTGGCGAGATCTTCAACTGAATTGGAATACATGGCTGCTTCGGAGGCTTCACAAGAAGCGATATGGATGAAAGAGTTCATTGCAGAGCTGGGTGTGGTTCCTAGTGCGCTGGACCCAATATCTATCTACTGTGATAACATGGGCGCCATAGCCAATGCACAAGAACCAAGGTCACACAAGAAGCTGAAGCACATCAAGCTACGTTTTCACGCTATTCGAGAACATGTCCAAGATGGGGACATAAAGATTTGCAAAGTACACACAGATCTGAATGTGGCGGATCCGTTGACTAAACCTCTCCCGAGGGCAAAACATGACCAACACCAAACTGCCACGGGTGTTCGGTATATTACCATGTAATCTAGATTAGATGACTCTAGTGCAAGTGGGAGACTGTTAGAGATATGCCCTAGAGGCAATAATAAATGTAGTTATTATTATATCTTTGTGTTTATGATAAATGTTTACATTCATGCTATAATAGTATTAACAAGGAAACATTAATACTTGTGTGATTTGTAAACTAAAATAGAGTCCCTAGTAAAGCCTCTTTATAATACTAGCTTATTGGTTAATAAATGATTGTGGTTTCCCTATCATGAACATTGAGATGTTATTAACAACAAGATCATATCGTTAGGAGAATGATATGGTGGACATACTCCTATAGATAAGCGTAGCATAAAGATCAAGTCATTTTAATAGTTCAATTGCTATATGCTTTCTGATACATAGTAACCTAATTCCTTCGACCATGAGATCATGCATATCACCTTCACCGGAAGGATGCATTGATGACATCAAACACCACACCGTAACTGGGTGGCTATAAAGGTGGCATTGAGTGTTCGGAAAGTATTGGTTGAGACACATGGATCAAGAGTGGGATTTGTCCATCCATATGACGGATAGATATACTCTGGGCCCTCTCGGTGGAATGTCATCCAATTAGCTTGCAAGCATGTGACTGGCTCACAAGGGATCACATATCACGGGAACTAGAAAGGAGTACTTATCAGTAACGAGGTTGAACTAGGTATGCAGAGATATCGACGATCATAGCCTCGGATAAGTAAACTATCGTGAGACAATGGGAAATTGGTATCGTATGTAAGTGGTTCATTCGATCGCAAAGTAATCATAGAAATATGTGGGAGCCATATGAATTTGCAGATTCCTCTATTGCTTATTGTTCGGAGAAGTGTCTCGATCATGTCCGCATAATTCACGAACCGTAGGGAGACACACTTAAGGATTCGACGTTGTTTGAGTAGTTATGGAATGATGAGTAAGATACCGAATGTTGTTAGGAGTCTCGGATGGGATCCGGGATATCACGAGGAGATCCGGAATGGTCCGGAGAATAAGATTCATATAAGGAAAGTCCTGTTTTGGGGTTGGAGAATGGTTCCGGTGTTTTCATCGGGAATGTTCTAGAAGGTTCCGGAATGTCTGGCACTCCGGAGGGGAAGGGTACATGAATGTGTCATATCAAGTTGGAATGATTGCATCATGTACTAGGTGTCATCGCTGAACAAAATAAAGGGTTTAATCAAATCCTAGTTTGAAAAGTCAAACGCTAATTTGAAAAGTCAAACGGCTATTTTGTGAGGTGGAGGGGAAGTAGGAAACCTGCTTGGGGAGGAGTTCCCTCCCTCCACCGCCGGCCCACTTGGGAAACCGAGTTGGGGAGGGACTCCCCTCCCCCGGCGCGCCCCCTCCACCTATATAAGGAGGGGCAGGGCTGCCCCTCCAAGCACACAACACCTCCACCTCTAAACCCTAACCCTAGCCGCCGCCGCCCTCCATAGCCGCCGCCTAGGGCAACTCGTCGTCGCCGCCTAGGGCAAACTCTATCCGCCGGCATTGCCCCTCCTTCGTGCGTCTAAACCCTAGATCGCTGAGGATCTCTCTCATAGTCCACCATACTCGCTCCGGCTTAAGGCGAAGCCCTGCGAGATCTCCCCTCTACTTCCGGTACCACACCGTTGTGCTGCCAGAATCGCGAGGAGAGTGCTACAACCTCCGCTGCCTGCTGGAACAAGGGAGAGGAAGGTCTTCGTCGAGTACCGAACGTGTGACCGACTGCAGAAGCGCTGCCGGAACGCAGCGCCGGAAGGCAACGACTACATCACCCACGAGAATCCGCTCTCGTTAAACACTTTGGAATCTTCGAGGATGAGTTATTCCATCGACTCGTTTCTACAATCTAGTAGATAGATCTTGGCTTGTTTGTTTGTATGCGGTAGAAATTTTTTGTTTTCCATGCTAAAAAACCCTACAATTATTTAATCAAGCTCTTCTTGCACGGAAAGCTTGGAGGCTTATAATGTTTCCTGGAAGTCTTTGTGCTCGTGTACTAAAATCGAGGTACTTCCCTAATGGCAATTTGTATGATACCGTATGCTCAGGCAACCCTTCTGCAACTTGGTCGTCAGTCCTACATGGTCTTGAGCTGCTGAAACAAGGCCTTGTGTGGAGGATTGGGAATGGCAGGAGCGTAAGGATATGGCGAGATAGTTGGCTCCCCAGGGAGGACTGTGGTAAAGTGATCACCAAATAGGGCACTAGGAGACTTCGTCGTGTGTCGGAGCTTCTTAATGACGATGGCTCATGGAAGACTGACTTGATCCGCCAAACTTTCCTCCCTTTTGATGCGGATGCAATCCTGCAGATCTCCCCCTCCCGGAGATTGGAGGATGATGTTCTTGCCTGGATGCCTAAGCGATCAGGCGTATTCTCAGTTCGTAGTGCATATAAAATAGCTCTCCGCTCGCATACCAATCAATGTGCCATTGCTACCTCAAGCAACTACCCTAGTGGTGTTCTACCTAGCTGGAGAAATATTTGGAATGCTTCTGTTTCCCCGAGAGTTAAGATGTTTGCATGGAAGGCTGCATCAGGAGCCCTAGCAACTGAGCAAAAGAAGAAGATATGCGGCATTAATGTGACAGGGTTATGTGCGGTCTGTGGCACAGAACCGTAATCTACACAACACGCTCTATACAATTGCCCTCATGCTCGCAGGTTATGGGATGAAATGCGGAAAGTCTGGTCCTTGCCGGCCAGTGTGGATATGCAAACACCTTCGCTAAAGTGGTTTCAGGATATACTATTGAATCTGTCACCTCACATGGTGGACAATACACTGCTCGTTGCATGGCGTATCTGGTTTTGTCGTAACGAAGCTACCCATGACAAAACTCTTCCAACGACGCTTGGCTCCAGAATCTTTCTTTGTGGCCACCTTAAACTGTTACGGGAGTCCCAAAATTCTTCGAGTATTTGCATTCTAAAGGGGAAAAATCCGGTGGTTGATCCTTAGTTTCAGAACTCTCCAACTCGGCTTAAACAACCAGTTATCTTCTGGAGTAGGCCACCACCAGGTCGGACCAAACTCTCTATTGACGGGTCTTACGTTGCTGCTATTGGTTCTGCTGGAACTGGGATTGTGCTTCGGAATTCAGAAGGGGATCCTATCTTTATGGCTTGCAGATCCTTGCTGAACTGTAAATCGGCTTATAAGGCCGAACTAGCTGCATGCATTGAGGGTCTCAAACCGGCACTACAACTTTCACCCCTACCGATAATGGTTGAATCTGATTGCTCAGCCCTGGTGGATGCCGCTACTTGCTCTACGGTGGATAGAACTCCCTACTTCCATCTGGTTAATGAGATTAGAGATCTTGCCTCATCTGATAGATTATGTAATTTTTATAAAGTTAGCCGTGAACAGGTTAGGGTCAGTGACTCTCTTGTGTCTTTTGCGAGAGCGCAGAACCATACCATGACATGGTTGTTAGGAATAATAATCCCGATAGGACACGGAAAGGTGTCGTGTGCGTGTGTGTTCCGTATATTGACCGAGTAGGACTAGTAGTCCAACACCTATTCGTATTGACGTTGCGTCTTGCCGGGTATATATACACCCATATAGTAACCTTGTAAGACAACCGTGAGATTCAATACAAACAACAGGACCGAGAGGGCCCTGTAGCCATCAACATTGTTTTTCCCGTACGTACTCGTGTGAGTTGAGAGTTTGACCAGCTAGCTAGCTCAAAGTGCTAGGCTGATCGTACCGTACGTGCGCGAACTCGCCGGATCATCGTTGTCGTCACGCCGGACTGCACTCGGCGTTTGGGGCTGGGTCAACAATTGGTATCAGAGCCTCGCGGAGGATCTCCTAGTAACGGGAGGTCATGACGGGCAAGGATCAAGGCGAGTACTCCGGTGCGGCTGCGGGTGCATCGTGTCATCGCAGTACCCGCGGTATGATCGCGGCAACTACATGACGTGGGCGAAACGGATGGAGTGGGCCATGGAGGGCAACGACATCTGGGAGGCTTTCGATCCCGACGGCGACGAGTTTAAGAAGGGCGCGCCGAAGTACCGCAAGGACCGACAGGCACTCACGGCCATCGGCTCCGTGGTGCCGGCGGACGTGATGCAGCACCTGATCTCGAAGGATTCTGCAAAGGCGGCGTGGGAGACACTCAAGACGTTGAATCTTGGGCACGATCGCGTCCGCAGGGCGACCCTACAAACCTTGCAGAAGAAGTACGAGAACCTGGAGATGGAAGGAGATGAGACGCTGGACGCTTTTGCCTCGAGGGTAGCCACAATTGTCAACGGGATTCGCGCGCAAGGTGAGAAGCTGGAAGATATCTCAGTCGTAATGCGTTTCCTTCGCGCGGCGCCGCCGTGGTACATATCTGTGGTGTCGGCAATCGAGCAATGCGTTGATCTCACCACCCTCACGATGGATGACCTGGTTGGACGGTTCAAGGCGCATGACGAGCGGATGAAGATCACCTACGGCGACGCGAATCAAGATGAGCACCTCATGCTTACACGTGCCTAGTGTCAGGCAATGGTCGCCAAGGAGAGGAGCGATAAGGCATCTGGCAGTGGCGATGGTTCGGTCCCGGCGAAGTAGTCGGACAGCAAGCCGAAGAAGCCAAAGAAGAAATTCGACAAGAAGAATCTTCGCTGCCATAAGTGCAATCAGCTCGGGCACTTCAAATCGGAGTGTCCTAACCGTTCAAAGGAGAAGGCTCTCATGGCGAAGGAAGGAGATGATGGACCGATGATGCTCATGCTCGAAGCTTGCGAGTTAATGACCACCAAGGAATCAACTCCTCAGGAGTCTGCTACGGAGATCGTCACGCTCGTGGAAGAGAAGGTCTTCCCACGGAGGATGCAGACGGCTCACGATGTTTGGTACCTCGACACAGGCGCTAGCAACCACATGACCGGCGACAAGGCTCATTTTTCTGAGTTGAACCTCACGGTTGGAGGCTCCGTCCGATTCGGCGATGGGTCGAAGGTGGATATTGCAGGACGAGGCACTGTCCTGTTTGAGTTGAAGGATGGAGGTCACAAGGTACTCACTGACGTGTACTATATTCCCAAGCTTAAGACCAACATTATCAGTCTTGGTCAGCTCGCGGAGCGTGGATGCAAGATCGTGTTGGAGGACGAGTTCCTGTGGGGATATGACCGCCAATGGCAACTCATAATGAAGGTGGAGAGGTCGAAGAATAGACTCTACATCCTTAATCTCAATCGGGCGGATCCAGTATGTTTGATGACAAGCATGGAAGACTCGGCGTGGAAGTGGCATGCTCGCTACGAACATCTAAATTTCCAAGCTCTACGACAACTTGGACAGAAGGAGATGGTACGTGGCTTACCGTGTGTTGATCATGTTGAGCAGGTGTGCGACGGTTGTCTCATTGGGAAGCAAAGGCGAGCCCCGTTTCCAAGGGAGGGACAATATCGAGCAAGTAAGGTTCTTGAGTTGGTGCATGGAGACTTATGCGGACCAATCACGCCGGCGACCCCCGCCGGGAACAAGTACTTTTTGCTCATCGTCGACGACTTCAGTAGATACATGTGGGTTGTGTTGCTGAAGAGTAAGGATCAAGCTTTGCAAGCGTTCAGGATTGTGAAGATGGCAGCCGAGGTGGAGTCCGAGGCAAAGTTGAAGGCCCTCCGTACCGATCGGGGTGGGGAGTTCAAATCCAATGAATTCAAGGAGGTTTGCGAAGCTCATGGGATCCGGCGGTATCTCACCGCACCATATTCACCGCAGCAAAACGGTGTTGTGGAAAGAAGGAACCAAACCGTGGTGGCCATGGCACGCAGCATGATGAAGAGCAAAGGCATGCCAGGCAGGTTTTGGGGTGAGGCAGTTAGTACAGCTGTCTATTTGCTGAACAGGGTGCCAACTAAGAGTGTAGTTGGTATGACGTCGTACTAATCATGGTACGGGCGCAAGCCCTCGGTTGATCATCTTCGCACTTTCGGGTGTGTGGCGCATGTGAAGACGGTGACCGGGCATACTAGCAAGTTGGCAGATCGAAGTACTCCAATGGTCATGATCGGCTATGAATACGGTTCGAAGGCGTATCGCGCGTACAATCCAGTGAACAAAAAGTTGGTGGTGACACGTGACGTCGTCTTCGAGGAGAAGAAATCATGGAATTGGGGCTCTGCGGAACCGGTACAATCAATTTCTGATGAAATATTTACTGTAGTCTACAGTAATTCGCATGCAGATGATCAAGAAACAGCGTCCCGTGGCATTACGGATTTAGGCGCTGGTTCAGAAGATGGAGGTCTGTAAGTGAGCAGCAGCAGCGCTACGCCTGGAGAGGTATCTCCGCGTGGGAGTCCCGGCACGAGCAGCAGCTCACGCGCTGCACCTGGAGGCTCGACGTCGCCATCCAGTCCACGCGCGGACGAGAGCCCTGGCGCAAGTGGCCCATCAGCTGCACACTCCCGTCCAGGAGGGACTAGCGGCAGTCCAGAAGTGGACGCGGGCGACGATGTCATGTCGCCAACATGCAGTACACCAACAGAAACTACAGAAAATTCATTAGACGCTGAAACAAGTACTACGTCAGCTTCCACGTCTCCTCCAAGTGCACAGGAAGAAAGGAGACGACCACCTACTCCAGAAAAATTCCGAAGTGTACTGGAGTTATATCCGCCGGAGACCCTTCGTACAGCGCGTGCGCGAGGGAGAGGACAAGGTCGGTGTTTACTCACCGAGGATCCGACGAAATTCGAGGATGCTAATACGAAGGAGTGTTGGCGTCAGGCTATGGATGAGGAGTTGGGGTCGATCCGCGACAACGATACATGGGAGCTTGTCGATCTACCCAACAATCACAAGGCCATAGGGCTCAAGTGGGTGTACAAGATCAAGAAGGATGCCGAAGGGAGGTTGGTGAAACACAAAACTCGGCTAGTGGCCAAGGGATACGTGCAAGAGCAAGGTGTGGATTTTGAAGAAGTGTTTGCTCCCGTTGCAAGGATGGAATCGGGTGAGATTACTTATTGCTCTCGCAGCTCAAGAATCTTGGAAATTGCATCACTTGGATGTGAAATCCGCGTTTTTGAATGGGGAGTTAGAAGAAGAAGTTTATGTGAAGCAACCACCGGGATACATCAAAGAGGGAGAAGAACACAAGGTTTTGAAGCTACACAAGGCGTTGTACGGGCTACGGCAAGCCCCTCGGGCGTGGAACATCAAGCTTGATCGTACATTGATCTCTCTCGGATTCGAGAAGAGCCCACTGGAGCATGCGATGTATAAACGAGGTAAAGGAAGGGATCATCTACTAGTTGGCATCTATGTTGATGATCTATTGATAACAGGAGCGGATGAGAAGGAGATTGCAAAGTTCAATCTACAGATGAAGGAGTTATTCAAGATGAGTGATCTATGCTTGTTGAGCTACTACCTTGGGATCGAGGTACATCAAAAGCTGGGTGAGATCACGCTATGCCAAGAGGCATATGCAAAGAAGATACTCGAGAAGTGTGGCATGGAAGAATGCAATCCAACTCATGTTCCGATGGAACCGCGTCTTAAACTGAGCAAAAGGAGTGAAGCACCTGCGGTTGATGCAACGGAGTATAGGAGCGTTGTCGGAAGTTTGAGGTATCTCATCAACACAAGACCCGACTTGGCCTATTCCGTTGGCTATGTGAGTCGCTTCATGGAAGCACCCACAATGGAGCATTGGACAGCCGTGAAGCATATACTCAGGTATATCAAAGGTACTACAAACTTTGGTATTGTCTACTCGAAAGAGAAGGAGGAGGTAAAGCTACTTGGCTACAGTGATAGCGACATGGCAGGAGATATTGACGACCGTAAGAGTACCTCGGGCGTGGCATATTTCTTGGGAAGAAGCATAGTAAGTTGGCTATCACAAAAGAAAAAAGTGGTGGCACAGTCATCATGTGAAGCTGAGTATATTGCGGCTGCAACTGCGGCGTGTCAAGGTGTGTGGCTAAGGAGTCTACTTGGTGATCTCACCAATTGGGAGGCGGAACAAGTGGTGCTCAATATTGACAACAAGTCTGCAATTTCATTGTGCAAGAATCCGGTGCATCATGACAGGAGTAAGCACATTGATACGAAGTATCACTACATACGGCAGTGTGTAGAGGAGAGCAAGATTGAAGTCAACTATGTTTGCACCAAAGATCAGCTTGCGGATATCCTAACTAAATCTTTGGGACGAGTGAAGTTGCGGAGATGCGAGGAAGGATCGGCGTCCAAGCTGTGAAGATGGGCACATCGTGCTTAGGGGGGGGTGATTGTTAGAAATAATAATCCCGATAGAACACGGAAAGGTGTCGTGTGCGTGTGTGTTCCGTATATTGACCGAGTAGGACTAGTAGTCCAACACATATTTGTATTGACGTTGCGTCTTGCCGGGTATATATACACCCATATAGTAGCCTTGTAAGACAACCGTAAGATTCAATACAAACAACAGGACCGAGAGGGCCCTGTAGCCATCAACATTGTTTTTCCCGTACGTACTCGTGTGAGTTGAGAGTTTGACCAGCTAGTTAGCTCAAAGTGCTAGGTTGATCGTACCGTACGTGCGCGAACTCGCCGGATCATCGTTGTCGTCACGCCGGACTGCACTCGGCGTTTGGAGCTGGGTCAACAATGGTTGGGCTCTGGACCGGATTATGCTGTTCGGTTGCTGGAGCTCGACAAATCTGTAACCCTTCCTGTTGATTAATGGTTAAGTTTTCCCCCCGCAAAAAAATCATTTCATACATTTTCAACACATTGAAAAGAAATGGCTCACCTAGAAGCACATGTACCCTGGCCCAGCCTACTATTTTCTGCAATATATGGTACTCCCAACACGAGTAGTACCAGTCCCAACACGAGCAGGAGAAAAACTCGAAATGAACAAATTCTTGAAATGATTAAGGTTGCTACATTTCAGGAAGTTACGCACAGACCAAGCTATAGATCGATCGAAGAGGCATTTGCGGTTCGGGCGTCACTGCCGGTAGCACTGCACGTGCAAGAAGAATCCGCCGGGCGGTGGCGCCGCCGGCTGGTCGGCCATCCACAGCCTCCCTTCCTTCTCCGCCCTCGACCTCACCATGAACTGCGCCCCGGCGCCGCCGCGGCCGAACCACCAGTCGTGCACGTCCCACATGACGTCGACCACCTCCCCGTCGCCCAGCACGGCGGCGCGGTTGCCCCGGAATCCCCACCCCACCCGCCTTACCCCCGCCACCTCCTCCCCGTCTATGCTCACGCGCACCTCCCCCTCCACCCCGCCCCTTCCTCCTCCGCCGCCGCACGCGCGCACCGTGACCTCGTGCTCCTCCCCGCCCTCGCGGAACCTGCAGCGGGTGGCGTGCGCGGCCGTGGTGGCCGCGGCCTCGGCGCCGCCGCCGCCGCGTAGCTGCTCGCGCCGGCTCACGAGGTGCCTGCTGTACGCGACGGGTTCCGAGGCGAACCGGCGGGAGAGGTCGCCCTTGCCGAGCAGCAGAGCGAGCTCGGCGTCCGCGACGACGGCGAGGCAGTAGTCCCCACCGCAGGGCTCCGGGGAGGAGGCGGGGCAGGACGCGTACTCGGCGGCCGTGACGTCCCAGTGGACGGCGACGGCCGTGCTGGCGCCGGTGACGAGGGACCTGCTCCCCCGCTTCTTCCTCAGCACGTGCTGCTGCTGCTGCTGGGCGGCGGCGCTCCTCGACCGCGACGGAGAGGAGGGGAGGCCTTCGTCGTCGAAGGCGACGGCCAGCCCCGCGGCTCCGGCGGTGCTCCGGGTCCACGTCACCCGGACGAGTATCTCCTTGCCCGAGGACAGGCGCGCGCTGTACACGCTGGTGGTCGCCGCCTGCAGCGACCGTTCGAGCGCGCAGCCGCGGCCGGAGACGGAGGCCGCGGCGGAGACGGCGACGGAGCCGTCGCCGAAGCACGACAGGTCCCGCATTGCTTTGCTTTGCTTGGTGCACGACGCCGGAGCAAACGTGGGTATTGATGCTACTGGTCGGTCAGGAGCTGCAATTCTTGCGACGAACCAGGCTCTTGATTAACAAATGTAGGCGAGGAGGAGAAGAGGCCACGACGTAGTACGTAGCATATTATTGTTGCGAAGAGCGACCGCGCGGCGAGGGTGTCTCTTGTCGTTGGGTGAGCTTGGCCGCGTATAGGGTGGCAGCCACATAATGAGGCGATGTCAAGTACCAAACTGAACGGATCGAGGATTGCAGGACTGGTGCGTGAGCACGGCTGTCACTTTCAGTTGGGAAGACGACCGGTACCGAACTACTACCGAACAAGGGCGGGGTCATCCGAGATGACACAACAGACATCTGCGAATCCTGATGCCTGGGATTAAGAAGCAGGAAGGTGGAAGCGCACCCGGTTCGGTGGATGCCGCCGCCGCCGGAGGAGGACGGAGGAAGAATGCTGAGCTAGCCCGCCGGCGGCGATCACGCCTAAGGTGCATGGACTGTTAGGCAAATCTGACCAACCATGTGCGCGCACCCGCCCATGGATACCCAGCGAGCCTGCCAGCCATGGAACGGCGACAGCGCGCCTGCGATCTCGCGTGATCCCGCACAGTCATGTGGCATGTGACAGAATGGCCTCTGTCCCGTGCATTATGATACTGATACACACAGTGATCTCGTGTATATTATGCTTTGACGTCTCAACTCCTGACCATCGGCACGCCACCCTTTGAATACATGTCATTCTCAGGTTAGCTGGGAGATCGGTATCATCGACCAGGGAACACTCCGGCGGCCTAATCAAATCGCAGCCTGCCGCCGCTTGACAGCTACTTCTTGATGCACGGAATCTGAAATCATACATACACAGTCACAAACAAACCAAGGAATAGTGTTGTATTAAATGGCATGCTAAGATTCACTTGACCTAGTAGTTGAAGGTAGAAACTGAGCGAGAGCATCCTCTTAACGACATTTGATCTTCTCAATAAACGGTTGTTTGAAATGTATAATCACTCGGTCATAGGGCAATAGAGTGACATCAGACTTCTCTTAGTGTTGCCACATCGGATTTTTGATTAGTTGGAGGAGAGAATGAAGAAAGAAAAAATTGTCTTCTTTTAGTTATGATAATCCCTTATGAAATGAAAAAAATGCTATTTTTATTGTACCATATGTTTTCTCTTATTTAAACAAATTTGTACTAAAAATTTAATTAATTCTCATTAATTATTAGAAAAACAATAAAAGATAATGCATTGTACAACTTATTTTTGTTGCTTTCTCCGTATGATGTGGAGTGCTAAGGGAGGTCCGTCTACTATACCATTGTAGATGCCCTAAAATTTGCGTAAAATGTGGCTCCCTTAATTTTGTGCGGTTTTTAATGCATAGCTTTGACTACTAGTATATACCAAAATACTATAAGGATTGAACATGTAAAGGATGGTGACATGTCCTATTAAACAAGATTTGATCTTCTCTATAAACAATTGTTTGAAATGTCGTTACTCTGTCATAAAATGTGGTGCCCTCAATTTGTTGGTCTCTAATGCATAACTTTGACTCGTAGTATATAACAAATAAAGATTTGAACATGTAAATGGTGGTGGCATCCAATGTTAATAGCATTTGATCTTAACAGTTGTTTGAAATATATAGTCACCACATCACAAATGTGGCGATTTTACTTTTGTGCGGTCTTTAATGCATAACTTTAACTCCTAGTATATACCAAAATACAAAGATTGAACATGTAAATGGTAGTGGCATCCCTCGGGGATGTGATTTTATATTTTCTTCAATCATAATTATGTCGTATTATTAAAAGAGGCACTTGATAAAGACAATGAAAATGAACCTTCGCAAAATGTCAAAGATTTCTGTCGTCGGATTGTCGACAAGTACGCCATAGGGGGGCCTAGTGGCGTTGGAAAGATGGGATGTGAGACGTCGGATGTTCCAGGAAAGGTGAGCACAAGTTTACCCAGGTTCAGATCCGACTGCGGTGATCGGATCCTACTCCTGCTAGCAACCCAGTAATATATCGGCTTAAGTCGGATGTTACAATGGATTACAAGAGAAGTTCGCCTGTACGAGTTGATTGTGGTGATTGTTGTGTTATGCCCTAAAGGCTCCCATAGGGCCGGTTTATATAGTCACTGGGGCCTAGGATTACAGGAGAGACCTATCCGGCTACGTTACAGAGTCGGTAACTAGATACAGCTTGTACTACAAGTAATACTACAGGCCTAAGTCGGGAACTCTTCTGGCCTTGTCGTAGCCGGAACTGGCTCCTCCGCTTTCTCTGACTGGGCCCAGCGGCGGAGGCAGGATTGCAGTTTAGAGGGGGCCAAACTTGATAATTTTTAACTAGGGGGGCCAACTAGGCTAATTTCTCTAAAAAATCTGTCTAATCTAGACTTAAGCAAGAATTTTCTTCAAGGTTCACAATGCCATAGGAGGGGCCAGGGCCCCTGCTGGTCCCCCTAGCTCCGCCACTGGCTGGGCTGCCCGTGAAGCAAAGCTCTAACCCGTTGGTGGGCCACCCTGGTCAGCGAGTCCTGTGGGTATACCCGAAAAGTATATCCCCAACAGTAGCCCCCGAAAGTATCCAAGATCCAAATTCGGATAAATCGTCTAGCTTGATGGTTTCTTCGACTTGAGAATCTTGAAGTGTTCCCGAAAACTTCTTCCAGTAATGTAAGATTCCGGGTCAGTTGAGTCGGATATGTCTTGTTATGACAAAAAGGGAGCCAAGTGGGGTGTCTGTTCTTATCATCAAAGAAAGCTTCATACTAAGCATCATTAGCCAAGGGGCAAATTTCACCATTTTTAGAAAAGAGGTTAGCCAAAATAAGAAAATATCTGAATCAGCCGAAGTGATTCACAGGCACAAGTTCCAGGGTTGAAACTTGCACCACATCAGGTCCACTTGACAGCAGCTCTGTCACAACATGCAGGTAATGTGCCGTCGACACAAGAAGATTCACTTGGAGCATAAAAAAAGAGAGCACAGATGTAGCACTCACTAGTACCATTAGTTAGCACAACACCCATACTCTCATTCCCTTTATGTTTATCACACCTCAAGAACAGACTATTCTCATCACACCACAAGACCACCCAGATCACTACCACATCCCTAACTCTGGTTGCTCAGTGGAGCCATCCAAGATCTAGGACAAGAGGGAGATCAAGATCAACAACAGCTTGGGGAGAAGCAGGCTATTAGTAGCAGATAAGTTATAAAAACTCAAGTAGATCAAGAAGAATGGTAATAGATCAAGATCTACAGCAGGACATAAGCCACTCATAACCAGCAGGTAAAATCATCAGAACTACCCACTAGATCATGCAGTATCTGTTCTTATATCTTGCATACAGATCTGGAAATACAAGGGAAATAATACACACTAACCAGTTTCATTTACCCTTCAACTAGATTTCTATCTAGGAGGATTTGATGGGGAAATTCTCTCAAAATTGCATAACATGTCATACAAGGTTCATCACAGAGAAGTAGAAGTCACTAAGTAAAATTTGTTCTTATTAAAGAATACACCTCAGACCTGAGCATCATAGGAAGGAAGTGAAATATATCTTTTTGCATATCTCCTCATTTAAAGAAATGATGATCTTAATGAACACATCCATATTATCCTACTCTACAAAGCAGGTTGACCATAATAACCACACCATATCTGCTCTCAACAACTATGAAGGCATGGAAATAGATGGTAGTAAAATGATCCTCAGAATTGCATACAAATGGTATGCAAATTCATCATAGGGTATATATGTTAGACCACAGTAGTTGGTCTATAATATTAGAAGCCAATAGGAAACAATTACACCAGCAAAATTTATTCTTACCAAGAATTAATGCCTCAACCTTTTGCATCACTAGCCAGAGAATTCCAGATCATTAACCACTTACAAGTCATCTCAAATAAATGGTTCCATTTCCATTTATACAAGTACTAGAGTGCAGCATACCATGCTAGTTAGATAACCACTAGGCACACTCAAATTTGAGGCACCATAGTGACATCTACACTAACAGAAGCCACTACCTTATCTTGCTATATCATTTCCCTAGTATAAATAACTAGGAATCATTCGAATTTTCCATTGTCATGTTGACAGAGACATATTATAAACAAATCTGAATACAAAGATCCAGTAAAACATAGACAGAATCTCAAATACCAGCCAAACTGTTTATACAGTTCATATCTATGTTCCCAAATTATTACCTTAAATAATTGTCCTAGGAATCATCAAGTAGATCACTGAAGCAAAGCTTTAGTTAAGCTAAAATCCATCTCTTATATTAATCAAATCTATAACCACCAATAACAATCAATTCCCTAAGTCAACAACTTAGGAATCATTTTGATCCCAATATCACCATATCCCTTTTTCATTCAAAATCGTAAGTAATGAAGCAAGCCACTAGACTATTGTTAGTCAAATTCAACACAATATGAAACCATCCACTAACATATGCTAGGGATGAATATTCATCCAAACTGAAGCATGGCACTTAGAAGCATCTCACTTATCTTAGGAAAATCTTGAGAATATCAATAACAACATCGTTGAACCATCACCACTACATGTCTGCACCCAACACCATATAATTACTCCACAGATCACCAAGCGGTTCATCGACTCGATGGCCGGTCACAAGGAGGAACTCACTGTGCCCATACATGGGGGTAGCATAGTGCCGATGTCGGGATTTGCGTCCATAGCAGCATCCCACCAGTGTCGGAATCGTAAGAGCGGGTGTCGGGGTTGCGCTGTTAGCATCGTCCCACCGGTATCCGGAGCAGGAGACGCCAGGGTTGCAGCCACGTTGCTGTCCCAGCGGCATCGACTCGAGGAAGGCATGGCGAGTAGAATCAGGAGCCCGAGAAGGGGTAGTAGTCCGGGAGAAGCCAGGAGGGCTAAGCTGCATCACCATCGACATCGAACCTGCCATGAACCATAGGATCCTACGAGGGCCAGGAGGAAGCATAGGGTACATCTCTAAGAAAAGGCGACCTGAGGTGTGGCATCCCGCAAAACCACTACTAGAAAATCGCGTTGAATTTGTGCATTGCATCGTCATCATCATATGTTGTTTGTCTAAAACTATTTTTCGCAAAGCCCGTTTTGTTTTCTAAAAACACCCCGTTTTGTTTCAAATTCAAACCCGGGTCGCCGGAATATTTTGTTGTCTATTATTGGTTTGCAGCGGTGCATTTAAAATTAAATAAAACTTTTAATTATTTTAGTGGGGGCAGTCGAACGGGCCAACCCGACCCGCACGACCACCCCCAGGTTTTTACAAACGGTCCACCTACTCCCGCCCATCTAAATCCTACATCTACCAATCTACCTACCCAGCTCAACCCTCCACCTCACCCTGGCCAATCATCATGTGCCACCTCACCCTCTCCCTCCCCCTAACCAACCCCAAACTGCCACCTAATCCCTCCCTCTCTCTCTCTCACCTCCCCCACTCACCCACCTGCCAACTCACACCCCCACCCCACACTCTGCAACCCGCGCGCGCGCCCTGGCCAACGCACTCACCCCCTGCCTCCCCTGTCGCCCTGGGACCCGCCTGTCCCCTGGCCCCACGTCCGGCCCCACTCTCCCGGCCCCTGTTCTTCTTCCTCCTCCCCTCCCTCTTCCTTCCTCCCCAACCGCCCTGCCCCGACAACCCTCCTCCTCTCTCCCCGCGAGCAGCCCCGGCCCGCACCTCATCGCCCCGCTCCCTCCACCGCGCGCTGCCCCCTCCTCCCCGCGTCCGCGCGCCGCCTCGCTCCCTCCGTCTCCGCTTCGGCCACCGCCTCCCCCGCCCCGCGACGCGCCGCCCGCCTGCGCCTCGCCGGCGCGCCGCACCTCGCCTGGCCGCCTCCCTGCACCGCCGACGGCGCCCCTCACCGCCTCCTCGTCGCGTCGCCCTGACCCGCGTCCGCCGCCACCGGCTCCCCTCGCCGCCGCGCCCCTGCACCGCTCGCCCCCGCCTCGAGCCTCCGCCGCCGTTCCCCCTCGCCGGCGCGCGCCCCGCTCGCCCTCGTCGGCAGCCTCCGCCTCTTCGGCCCCGCGCATGCCCCCGTCAGCGACGCCCGTAGCCCCCTCTCCTTCGGGACGGGCCCAAGCTTCCCCGCTGCCGCCGGCTTCCGCATCCTGGCCCGCGCCCGGCAGGGAGACCGCCTCGCCCTGAGCCGCCTCAGCTCCTACCTCGGCAGGCCGACCCGGTGCGCTACCCCTGGCCGTCTGCCTCCGCCGGAAGCTCGCTGCCTGCGCCCCTATGTCCCACCCGCGTGTCCTTCGGCACCAAGCGCTGCCGCATGTTGTTGCCATGCGGTGGTTTCAGTTTGGATGCTACAAGTTAGAGGGACCCGATGAGCGACTGCTGCTAACCCAAGTTCATCCTCAACACCCGAAGTTGGATCCCTACGCACGCCGACACGGGACGACACTGGAAAACCAAGATGGTACCACAAGATCTACACTCGTGTCCGCAAGACCGACCCGTAACAAGTTCGTCGCTTCCGTCGCCAAGATCTCCATCACGGATCGAAAGCCGATCGCGCCAAGCCCGAACTTCGTCGGAACCCCGAATCAAGATCGCCACCGGGACTACAAGCACTTCTCCCGGACGCCAAGACCGACTCGATGGCGCGGACCCGTCAAGACCTACGCGACTACCAGCACGACAGCGACCAGGAGGATCCGATGCGCCCCCGACGCCGAACCCTGTCCTGCTCCCCGGAGGCGACAAGTGCTTCATCCCGAACGCCATGACCATCGACATGACCCGAAGACCCGGATGCGCCAAGACCTACCCCCTCTATCCGAGAACGATCCGTCGAACCCTGGACCCCGATACCGACCCCGAACCCCCCGGAACCCCAAGATCTGCCGAACCCTAATGTGTGAACCCCTTCCCGAAACCCTATTTTATCATATATAACAACTTGTTGCATATTAATTGCCATACTTGCATGCATATTTGTGTGGTTTGGGGGCCTTATGCTGATTCACCTAATAATTAACTATGGGGCCCATATGCGGGCAAATCTAGTCTTATATTGGCCTCATTTAAATTGTGTAGCGAACCGGTACTATCTTTTGCCATGTTCAAACAACATTTAATTGCGGGGTAGTCTAACAACTGAACCATTTAATTAGTTGTCGGGACCCCGGTTCCGCTTAATATGACCTAATTGCATCGCACCTTGTCATGCCATGCATCATACATGCATCATGCCGATCTTCTGCCGTTGTATTAAATATTGCATCCGGTGTTTATTCTAGTGTTTTGCTTCTTCGCGGATAAGGCCGTTGAGTTGATGTGAGCTTTGCCCCGACTTTCGGTTGAACCCTTCGACAATGTTTTCAGGCGAGCATCTCCCCCTTTCTACCTATCTTACTTTTATAGTATTTATTCCCTCCTGTTGATCTATTGCTATCTGTGTTGCGATGCTCTAGTTCCGTACCCGTGATATTCCCTTGCAGCCATATATTGCCTTGGACACATCCTATTACCTGTTGTTTGGTAGATAGTTGGACTTGCGCGTCGTAGTCGCTTGCTCAAGTGCTATTGCGTGTCGCCATGTACCACAGTTGTTGGAGTATTGCCACATGTTGGATGTTGGAGATGATCTCGGCTTTACTTTTCGTTCACTTTAATTCCTGTTTAGCAACTAAAATTGAAGTAAGTAAGTAGAGGCATCGGTGGGTGATAGATAACATTTGGTTTCCGAACGCCCACTTGTGTCCCGTAGGACCCCGAGTACTTGATACCTGTTCCTTGATTTATCGCGCTATCCACATATGGGGAGTATGGGCCCCCCTTAGCCAGAGCTTGATTCCGTCTTATTTCTTGGGGCCACAAACTAGTTTGAGGTTTTATTTATGATCCTGTACTTATGCCATGCTTTACTGCTTTAATTAAATTGTGCGACAGATAGCACCTGTACTGTTTAGGATCGGGACACGTTTTCGCGGTGTCGACAAGCCCCGTTTGGGGTTCCCAGTCGCTCACAGCCGTCCACCCAAACCTCGGGTCCGTCTCGGAGCTAGCTTACTTCGTTGCGGGTGTACTCCAAGGGATGGCCCCCTGAAATATTTCTGAATCTTGTGATTGCTCTGTCGTGAAGACCTCGTTGGGTTTTGATTTGGTTTTTCTGAGGTTGATCGTGTGTGTGTTGCTATTTGTGCACCCCGGCCGGGTTAAAACTTTCTGAAAGCCGTGTCCGCGGTTATGGACGACTTGGAGCACAGTATCTCGATCATAGACAACTATAACTAAAGTTTACTATTATAAATTGACTTGTATCTGATATGACTAGTAAATATTGCAACAACAACGGAATGGCTAAATAAAACTGCCAACAATTGCTTGCTTGATTCGTCGCTTGCGACAATTGTATCTGACTAGTAAGTATTGCAACTAAAACGGAATGGCTAAATAAAAGTACCAACAACTGTTGGGTTTATGGGTTACCTCATGCAAATTGTATCTGACTAGTAAGTGCCGCAACTACAATGGAATGGTTAACTAAAAGTGCCCACTGATTACTTTATCAGGACGATTATCTAAACCTGACTAGTAAAGTGCCGCAACTATAACTGAATAAGTAAAACTGCCAACTATGTGAGTTCCTCGGTTGACTTCCTCGTTGGTCTCGAGGGGGAAACACCAGGATGGGTTTGTTTGATGGTAGCATCAGGTTGGGTCCGAATAGGTCTTTCTTATCCCTCTCTGATAACCGCCAGTTGTATCGAGTCTCTATAGGTTGTTTAGTGCATGCTGCCGCTGCCACTTCAGTCCACCATACCTATGTAGGCGAGGACCGCCGATTCTAGTCTCGCCGTGTACTGGCCTCAGTACTGACGCTCCTCTTTTTCCTTTGCCCTTTGTCGGCACCCCTTTTGTTTAAGCAGGTTTTGAGATCGACGTCGTTAGCAGGGTTACCCTTCCGGCTTGGCCTGGGCAGGGTTATGGACACCATTGGTTATTCTTCAGGGCTCTTAGCCCCATTTGCATCTTGTCCGTAGTCGGACGCTCTATCATTTTCAAGGTGATTTGGATCTTTGTATATAATATCTGTATTCTTGACTCTTTGAGTCGCTGTTATATATATCTGTTCTGTGGGTCCCATCGAGGACTGTTGTGTAATGTTATTACTTCGTTTTCCACCCGCACGAAAGTGCCTGGTGGGCACCTTTGAATCGTTTCTATGCGGGTTTGGCGAATTTTGCTCAAACTTGCATAGGTCCGATTCTGAGGGTGTTACAGAGTGGTATCAGAGCGCAGCAGTTGCGATACCCCACAAGTCCAGCCTGTAGGATAACCTAGCTAACGGCCGAAGTAGAGTGTCAAAACTATTTTGCAAAAACGGTTGGATAGTTCTGATTAGGTCTGATTTTACTTCTTACCCCTCTGCTATTCTCCTCTTATCCCGACGTGTTTTGAATCCGCTCTCTTCTCTTTCTTCGAGTCCAGGACTTCTCGTGGTTGGGTTTTCCGTCGTACCTTCAGGGTTTCGCTTCCTCCTCTGATAACGGTGTTCTACCATCCGGTGTTCAAGCTGCCTGATGAATCCGTCTACTGTGGTACCATTCTTTGTTCCTTGCTTGTGCCTTCCGGTGTTTTCCGACGCGACGACATCATCTACGTCAGATCCGATGCAGAGTCTGCATCACTCCTCTGTTTCCGAACCTCACTTGTCGAGATCTTCAGTCTGATTCCGAGAATGGTTGCACGCTTTTCCACTGATTGTGCAGAGTAATAGTTTGGGTGCGTGATGGATTTGCCCCCATGCCGACTACCCCTTCTATTCGCTTTTGTACATTGAAGTGGACGAGAATGCATCGGTTCCCCCTTTCCAGAAGTTAGCGGTGGCTTTATTTGTTGATACCTCTACCTTCGCCCTTTTGTCCCCGGAGTGTTCTCTCGAGGATCACGGACAACGACCTCTTGTTAGTGGTGTCGCGAGGATCTACATGAAGCGAGAAGACGCAAATCGCCGACCTTCTCTCCGGTACCATGAGGCGGATCTCGAGGGCGAGATCCATTGTTAGTGGTGTCGAATTGTGGCATCCCGCAAAACCACTACTAGAAAATCGCGTTGAATTTGTGCATTGCATCGTCATCATCATATGTTGTTTGTCTAAAACTATTTTTGCAAAGCCCGTTTTGTTTTCTAAAAACACCCCGTCTTGTTTCAAATTCAAACCCGGGTCGCCGGAATATTTTGTTGTCTATTATTGGTTTGCAGCGGTGCATTTAAAATTAAATAAAACTTTTAATTATTTTAGTGGGGGCAGTCGAACGGGCCAACCCGACCCGCACGACCACCCCTAGGTTTTTACAAACGGTCCACCTACTCCCGCCCTTCTAAATCCTACATCTACCAATCTACCTACCCAGCCCAACCCTCCACCTCACCCTGGCCAATCAACATGTGCCACCTCACCCTCTCCCTCCTCCTAACCAACCCCAAACTGCCACCTAATCCCTCCCTCTCTCTCTCTCACCTCCCCCACTCACCCACCTGCCAACTCACACCCCCACCCCACACTCTGCAACCCGCGCGCGCGCCCTGGTCACCGCACTCACCCCTGCCTCCCCTGTCGCCCTAGGACCCGCCTGTCCCCTGGCCCCACGTCCGGCCCCACTCTCCCGGCCCCTGTTCTTCTTCCTCCTCCCCTCCCTCTTCCTTCCTCCCCAACCGCCCTGCCCCGACAACCCTCCTCCTCTCTCCCCGCGAGCAGCCCCGGCCCGCACCTCATCGCCCCGCTCCCTCCACCGCGCGCTGCCCCCTCCTCCCCGCGTCCGCGCGCCGCCTCGCTCCCTCCGTCTCCGCTTCGGCCACCGCCTCCCCCGCCCCGCGACGCGCCGCCCGCCTACGCCTCGCCGGCGCGCCGCACCTCGCCTGGCCGCCTCCCTGCACCGCCGACGGCGCCCCTCACCGCCTCCTCGTCGCGTCGCCCTGACCCGCGTCCGCCGCCACCGGCTCCCCTCGCCGCCGCGCCCCTGCACCGCTCGCCCCCGCCTCGAGCCTCCGCCGCCGTTCCCCCTCGCCGGCGCGCGCCCCGCTCGCCCTCGTCGGCAGCCTCCGCCTCTTCGGCCCCGCGCGTGCCCCCGTCAGCGACGCCCGTAGCCCCCTCTCCTTCGGGACGGGCCCAAGCTTCCCCGCTGCCGCCGGCTTCCGCATCCTGGCCCGCGCCCGGCAGGGAGACCGCCTCGCCCTGAGCCGCCTCAGCTCCTACCTCGGCAGGCCGACCCGGTGCGCTACCCCTGGCCGTCTGCCTCCGCCGGAAGCTTGCTGCCTGCGCCCCTATGTCCCACCCGCGTGTCCTTCGGCACCAAGCGCTGCCGCATGCTGTTGCCATGTGGTGGTTTCAGTTTGGATGCTACAAGTTAGAGGGACCCGATGAGCGACTGCTGCTAACCCAAGTTTATCCTCAACACCCGAAGTTGGATCCCTACGCACGCCGACACGGGACGACACTGGAAAACCAAGATGGTACCACAAGATCTACACTCGTGTCCGCAAGACCGACCCGTAACAAGTTCGTCGCTTCCGTCGCCAAGATCTCCATCACGGATCGAAAGCCGATCGCGCCAAGCCCGAACTTCGTCGGAACCCCGAATCAAGATCGCCACCGGGACTACAAGCACTTCTCCCGGACGCCAAGACCGACTCGATGGCGCGGACCCGTCAAGACCTACGCGACTACCAGCACGACAGCGACCAGGAGGATCCGATGCGCCCCCGACGCCGAACCCTGTCCTGCTCCCCGGAGGCGACAAGTGCTTCATCCCGAACGCCATGACCATCGACATGACCCGAAGACCCGGATGCGCCAAGACCTACCCCCGCTATCCGAGAACGATCCGTCGAACCCTGGACCCCGATACCGACCCCGAACCCCCCGGAACCCCAAGATCTGCCGAACCCTAATGTGTGAACCCCTTCCCGAAACCCTATTTTATCATATATAACAACTTGTTGCATATTAATTGCCATACTTGCATGCATATTTGTGTGGTTTGGGGGCCTTATGCTGATTCACCTAATAATTAACTATGGGGCCCATATGCGGGCAAATCTAGTCTTATATTGGCCTCATTTAAATTGTGTAGTGAACCGGTACTATGTTTTGCCATGTTCAAACAACATTTAATTGCGGGGTAGTCTAACAACTGAACCATTTAATTAGTTGTCGGGACCCCGGTTCCGCTTAATATGACCTAATTGCATCGCACCTTGTCATGCCATGCATCATACATGCATCATGCCGATCTTCTGCCGTTGTATTAAATATTGCATCCGGTGTTTATTCTAGTGTTTTGCTTCTTCGCGGATAAGGCCGTTGAGTTGATGTGAGCTTCGCCCCGACTTTCGGTTGAACCCTTCGACAATGTTTTCAGGCGAGCATCTCCCCCTTTCTACCTATCTTACTTTTATAGTATTTATTCCCTCCTGTTGATCTATTGCTATCTGTGTTGCGATGCTCTAGTTCCGTACCCGTGATATTCCCTTGCAGCCATATATTGCCTTGGACACATCCTATTACCTGTTGTTTGGTAGATAGTTGGACTTGCGCGTAGTAGTCGCTTGCTCAAGTGCTGTTGCGTGTCGCCATGTACCACAGTTGTTGGAGTATTGCCACATGTTGGATGTTGGAGATGATCTCGGCTTTACTTTTCGTTCACTTTAATTCCTGTTTAACAACTAAAATTGAAGTAAGTAAGTAGAGGCATCGGTGGGTGATAGATAACATTTGGTTTCCGAACGCCCACTTGTGTCCCGTAGGACCCCGAGTACTTGATACCTGTTCCTTGATTTATCGCGCTATCTACATATGGGGAGTATGGGCCCCCCTTAGCCAGAGCTTGATTCCGTCTTATTTCTTGGGGCCACAAACTAGTTTGAGGTTTTATTTACGATCCTGTACTTATGCTATGCTTTACTGCTTTAATTAAATTGTGCGACAGATAGCACCTGTACTGTTTAGGATCGGGACACGTTTTCGCGGTGTCGACAAGCCCCGTTTGGGGTTCCCAGTCGCTCACAGCGGTCCACCCAAACCTCGGGTCCGTCTCGGAGCTAGCTTACTTCGTTGCGGGTGTACTCCAAGGGGTGGCCCCCTGAAATATTTCTGAATCTTGTGATTGCTCTGTCGTGAAGACCTCGTTGGGTTTTGATTTGGTTTTTCCGAGGTTGATCGTGTGTGTGTTGCTATTTGTGCACCCCAGCCGGGTTAAAACTTTCTGAAAGCCGTGTCCGCGGTTATGGACGACTTGGAGCACAGTATCTCGATCATAGACAACTATAACTAAAGTTTACTATTATAAATTGACTTGTATCTGATATGACTAGTAAATATTGCAACAACAACGGAATGGCTAAATAAAACTGCCAACAATTGCTTGCTTGATTCGTCGCTTGCGACAATTGTATCTGACTAGTAAGTATTGCAACTAAAACGGAATGGCTAAATAAAAGTACCAACAACTGTTGGGTTTATGGGTTACCTCATGCAAATTGTATCTGACTAGTAAGTGCCGCAACTACAATGGAATGGTTAACTAAAAGTGCCCACGGATTACTTTATCAGGACGATTATCTAAACCTGACTAGTAAAGTGCCGCAACTATAACTGAATAAGTAAAACTGCCAACTGTGTGAGTTCCTCGGTTGACTTCCTCGTTGGTCTCGAGGGGGAAACACCAGGATGGGTTTGTTTGATGGTAGCATCAGGTTGGGTCCGAATAGGTCTTTCTTATCCCTCTCTGATAACCGCCAGTTGTATCGAGTCTCTATAGGTTGTTTAGTGCATGCTGCCGCTGCCACTTCAGTCCACCATACCTATGTAGGCGAGGACCGCCGATTCTAGTCTCGCCGTGTACTGGCCTCAGTACTGACGCTCCTCTTTTTCCTTTGCCCTTTGTCGGCACCCCTTTTGTTTAAGCAGGTTTTGAGATCGACGTCGTTAGCAGGGTTACCCTTCCGGCTTGGCCTGGGCAGGGTTATGGACGCCATTGGTTATTCTTCAGGGCTCTTAGCCCCATTTGCATCTTGTCCGTAGTCGGACGCTCTATCATTTTCAAGGTGATTTGGATCTTTGTATATAATATCTGTATTCTTGACTCTTTGAGTCGCTGTTATATATATCTGTTCTGTGGGTCCCATCGAGGACTGTTGTGTAATGTTATTACTTCGTTTTCCACCCGCACGAAAGTGCCTGGTGGGCACCTTTGAATCGTTTCTATGCGGGTTTGGCGAATTTTGCTCAAACTTGCATAGGTCCGATTCTGAGGGTGTTACATGAGGGTGGCGTCGGAGGGCATCATAGGAAGGCCAACATGGAGGCAGAGTCGACATCGTCTAGTACCACGAACGGCGGCGGTGGACTGAAAGAGGATCGCAGGGGATCGATGCGGGGGGTGGAGCGTTGTGGCGGCGGGGAACTTGCGGAGAAGTGCGAGACGGGGGCTCGCCGGCATGTGGCGCGGCCGGAGTCGGTCGGTGACTGGCCGGAGCGGCGCTGGTGCTGCCGGCGATGGATCGCAAGCAAGCCGAAGATGAGAGGATAAGGTGTGAGCGTCGCATGCGTGGTATGTGCGAGAGAGAGACGGGCTTGGGTCACAGTTGACCCAAGTCTAGTGGGCCGAAATGGCTATTGGACTAGGCTGGCTCACGGGCCGAGCCTAGTTCCAAAACAAAAAAACAATTAATAGAACAATAATAAAAGTAAATAGAATGACCATATTATCCTTATGAGTATATAGTTCCAAGAAAATACATAAAATTCCTAAAAATACATATAACATATCAAAATGTTCACAAAAATAATACCTACCTAAGAAAAATATAAAACTACTTGTTTAAGTTAAATAAAATATCATTAAATGTTAAAGTCACTAGAATTCTCAATAAATTATAAAAATATAAGAAAATGTCCTAAAAATTAATAAAAATCATTTTTGTGTATAAAAATAAACCTACTATTTCATAAAAGTACTAACATAATTCTTTTATAAATAAAATTTTAAAGTTAATATTCAAAGACAATTGGTCCTTTATGGAATTTTATAAACATAAGGTTAATACTTAAAAATAAATAAAAATCATTTTTAAGATCTTGAATAAATATATTACACTAGAAGAATATTAAAAATACTATCAGAAAGGTTTTTAATATTTTAAAGTAATAAATCCTTGTCTATTACCTATTTTGGAAATTCTTTAAAAACATTTCTTAAATAAGAAATAATTATATTTCTCTAGAAATATTAAAACCTTGAAATCTAATTAGTAAAGTTCTAAACCATAACTAAGATTTATAATAAAACTTAAGCATAAATCATTAACTTTATAATACTCTTTTAAACCCTAAATCAAAATTCAAAACCACAATCTTTAAGATAATTGTATACATCATTCACTGATGTTAAGAAGGAACGATCTTAACATCTAAATAATAGTTAACATGACTTTAAATCTAACACATTAACATCATCATCTAATTATGCTTTAATTAAATAAATACATATTATTTTCATAATAGCAAAACAAAATTAATCTAATCATTCACTTAAATATAAAGTGAATAATTCCACACCTTAGTCATACTTATCATAAATTTAAAACTTGGGAATAATTAAAACATGTTACACTTTAAGTTTAGTTACCTTTTAAAGTTAACTTTAGTCTCAAAGGTTATAAACATCATGTCTAATAAATCACTTATGTTTTTATAGTTAACTTTGGTCTATTTCAATTAGACATAAAATATCTCAAGAATAAACTAATCGAACAAACGCCAAGAGACATAGATCATTCTATTAACCCTTAAAGATTTTTTGAACCTTATAAAAGAAACCTTTTCTTCGAAGGTTATTATTTTTCCATTTCAAACAACAACTCTATAATAGTTCTTCCAACTCTTAACAACTCAACCCAAGGAATTTTGTCATAGTCACTAGATAACAATTAATCATAATCACATTACTTTATCCTTTATTTGTATATTTTGTATTGTTAACACTTAAGTTACTTATAAATGCAATTACTTGTAAAGTAAAACTTGAAGATAAACCAACTCTTAAAGGAATCACCTAAACTCACTTCATTTAAAGTATCGGTGATCCACTTTGGGAGTTTTACAAAATGCATAGCATTACTTATGCATAACTGCGTACCTCTTCTTTAAACATTAGTCCTTACCGAACCAATGATGCTGATTTCAGATATTGGATCTTATATTGTTTAATCTTGTAATAACAAAAGGCAAGCTCACACTTGCTCATGTCCTTTGATTATTTTTTGTAAAGTATTTTGCAAATCCCGTGTTGTCATCACATGCATTTTAAAAAGGTCAGAAAACACTATTTTCATAATAATATGATTATAGGTTATTTACCAAGAGGTAATAACCTACTATGAAAGTTACGGTGGTAAAGGAACATATTATCTAGGACTTAACAACCAATGTCGCCAGTGATTCTTGAGCTGTATATTACGCATTAACCATGAGATTTGGAATGGGACGGAGAAGTCAGCTAGATCGGCTCCCTTTCGCATGCATTGGACACTGTTCTGGGCATTTTGTATGTTGCAGATCGTGGGTATAGCCGTTTTATACGGGGGAAAGTCTACCATGGATCTGGGCTTACAAAAGACAGATTTCTAGTGTTAATGGTTGTTGTGTGTATCCAACTAAGGTATAGCCATTTTATACGGGGAAAAGTCTACCTTGAGTTTGGGCATACGACAATTGCGGTGTATGCGGGGTCGTGGAGAAGGACAGTGATTGGCTTGGATCTTAGTCTGGGCCCCATACCAAGGAAGTATGAACGGGTTCGCGGCTCGGATGTGCAACAAAGCTAAGATCTCTCATGGTTAAAGTAACACACCTCTACAGGGTGTAAGAACTGTAACTTGTTACTCCCTATTCCGGGAAGGAGCTACGAACGCGGCGGGAAAGGAACTCCATGAAAGTTCTGGTAAACCCATAAAGGCTGACGGACATAGCTTTTCAGAATAAAAGCAACCTTTGAAGAAATGTTTACTAAAACCTACATTGCCTGCGACCTACGGTTTGTGGATGTAGATATAGTGCATCAAACACTCCTTTTTAGTGAACTTGCTGAGTACGCTCGTACTCAACATATCTTCTTAACCCTTGCTAGGTTCTAAAGCCAGTACAGACGATGTCTACATCAAGTTATGTTCTAGGAATCATCACCAGAAGCTAAAGTTCTTCAATAAAGTCAAGAAAGTCAACATATACATCAACTCAAGTGAAGACGAAGTTACTAATTAGATAGGAATATAATATCTAGCCATAGAACCTATTTCTGTAGTATATTGCAATAGCAGCAATGACAAACCAATAGTTCAGATACTAGTCTTATTAGTATGATAGTTTTTGAGTTGTTTATTTCTGATTCTTCTTTGTAAGAAGTTTCTCTCTCTCTCTCTTTAACCTAGAGTGTTCTCTGGATCTTGTGTAAAGAGTTGAGTTGTAACCTATAGTCATGTCTTGGACCTGTTGTGTTTCTGTTGTACCACTTTGAGGGATGTAATACTAGTGAACGGTGTTTCATTGGTGTTATGTCAACGACTATAGTGTACTACATCATGAAGTGGTATACTGGGTCACCGCACTTGGCACATTCTCACACCATGTTATGACTATGACAAGTCACCATAGACTCTATGATCATTTAGTCTTTGACTTGTAGTACCACTCTATGCTTTGATTAGTAATGCTTTGTTGATCTGCATGATTATGGCCATTATTGCTCTCTTATTTGGTTGCTCTCAGTCTTTTGCTAGCCTCCACTTGTGTGAGTAAGCTCTACTCATGCTTCCAACTCCCAAGAAACCAAGTTATTCCAAAGTGTCCACTATAAACTCCTATGCATGGTGTGTTACACCATTCCAAGTATATTCTTGTTTTCAGCTATCTTCCAATTAAAAACTATTTTGTTATGTGAAAACTTAGTGATTAAATCCCTCAAAAACTTGATGGCACACTTTATATTCTTTGCCCCTAATAAACTTGAACCATTGTGTCATCTATGTTGTATATGCTTGCACTTATACGTTGGAATTAGCAGAACCATACTGTCACGAGGAACGTTTTAAACATTGCACTTGTACTTTGTACACAGTTGATATCATGCTCTTTTGTCTATGGATGTCACCGGTGTGAAATAAAGAGGGAACTTGTAAGTCCATGGAGTTTGTATGTTGTGTTAGAGAAACACCTGGGCCGCTAGCCTAAGCCATGCCTAATCATGGTGGAAACTTGTAGCATCACCATAGTGAGCTATCTATGAAGCATACTCAATAAAAATCTATGCATATGGTAAATAAAAAGATTGCTAAGATGCTCATTGTCTGCTTGCCTTGTCATTTTGGTTATGGGAAAGCTCCTGTACCATGTTCAAGGGGTACCCCATTGGCGGTTCTCAATGATATGCAAATACTTACAATGACAAGAACTTACATGTGACTAAAGTTGAGTAGCATGAGGTGTGGCCCTCGTATTCAAGGGACTTGAGATTGCCAACTTATACTTCGTCAAGCATATACTCCATCTTTGTTCACTTTAACCTTAACCATTTCAAGATGCTTATGATAGGGGCAATGAGGGCTGAAAGCTAACAAGTACCATAATTTTTGGAAGCTCTTTTTGAAACTTGAAATCCCTGCTTCCTTTTTCAAAGGCCTTTCTTCCACCACTATTGAGTCTCCACCTTCTACCTTTAGGCACCATTAAAAGAGCATAATTGTCATTCTGTGTGTAGTGTCCAAAGCTTATTGATTGATGCATATTGTGATATTACTTGTTCTTGTGCTATTTGTTTCTAGTCACCCTTGTGAACTTTGAAGGTCTCCTATGCATCTATTTGCTACTCTATGAGGGACAAGATGGTTACCACTATGCTATGTTTTCTGTATGTGAAACAAACAAACGTTTTTCAATACATGTTATTCATGATATTTGTTTGTAGCCTTTCATGTGCATGCATAGTTACTATGTCCTATTGTTAGAACTCCATCTTTCATGCACATGTTTAGAGTTCTTTGATCCCAGCTTTCAATGCTTGCAAATGGTTGGATCTTTATTGTGAGGGTGCATGTCACCTCAAAAATTATTCTTTTTATCACTTACATTCTCGAGGACGAGCAGGAGTTAAGCTTGGGGATGCTTGATACGTCGGAAATGTATCTATAATTTTTGATGCTCCATGCTTGTTTAGTATCTAGTTTGATTTTCTTTATCTACACTTTGAGGTGCTTTTTACATGTTTTCTGGTACTAACCTATTAACAAGTTGCCACAGTGCCAGTTGCCTGTTTTCTGTTGTTTTTGGTTCCAGAAAATCTAGTAAAGAAATATTCTCGGAATTGGACGGGACAAACGTCAAAGTCAATAACTTTCCGTGGGGAACAAGAAGTCCAGAGGGGAGACGAAGAGGCCTGCCAGGGCAGCCACCCCCCTAGGCGTGGGTGGGCCCTTTCCCGCACCTAGGCAGGGTGTGGGGCCCCTGGCCACCATCTCGGCCTCCCCCTTCGCCTATAAGAATCCCCTGATGTAGAAACCCTAAGTACCCGATCAATATTCCACGAAACCTTTTGTAGCCGCCGCCACCATCGTTCCTAGATCGGGGGATCTGAAGTTCTTCCTGGCACCCTGCCAGAGGGGAGATCATCCCGGAGGCCTTTTATCCGGTATGATGCGTAAGTAGTTCCACCTTGGACTATGGGTCCATGTAGTAGCTAGATGGTTGTATCTCATCCTTGTGCTTTCATGTATAGATCTTGTGAGCTCCGTTCATGATCAAGATCTAATCTATTTGTAATCATGCATGTTGTATTTGCGGGGATCCGATGGATATTGAGATTATTATGTTTGTTTGATTAATGGTTTTGTCTTTATGATTCTATCATGTATGTGTTGTTTGTGATCTTGCATGCTCTCCGTTGTTAGTAGCTATCTTGGCCAAGTAATTGCTAGTGACTCCAAGAGGGGGTATTTATGCTCGATAGTGGGTTCATGCCTCTGGTTTCCAAGGGAAGTGACAGAAATCTCTTCGGTTGTAGATGTGTTGTTGCTACTAGGGAGAAAACAATGGTCTCTTGTTCATGGAACATGTGGACTGTTTACCTTAAACACTTTGCTTAAAGTAGTTGTATGTTGCTTACAACTTAATACTGGAGGGGGTTCGAATGATAACCTGAAGGTGGACTTCTAGTCATAGATGCAGTTGGATGGCGGTCTATGTATCTTGTTGTATTGCCCAATCGACTCTCATAGGATCTTTCTGACTAGTAATTGCATTGTTATGCCTTGCTCAGTTCCTGTCAATTGCCCTGCTGTAATTTGTATACCCTTCATGACATGTTGTTTATCTAAGGAGTGCACCTCTAGTGAACTATGGACCCCGGTCCAATCTTTACCATTGATACATCTTACACTGTTACTTGTTTACTTGCTCCAAACCATTACCTTCCACACAGTAAGTTTAATCCTTTGTTACAGCAAACCGGTGAGCTTGACAACCTCACTGATTCGTTGGTTCAAAGTCTTGAGTTTGTGTTGCGCAGGTCTCTGCATTGCTTGCAACACCTATGCGACGTTTCCTTCCTCCTACTGGTTCGATAACCTCGATTTCTTACTGAGGGAAAACTTGTTGTTGTGCTGCTTCACACCTTGCTCTTGGGGTTCCCAACGAAGCGCTCCTACATCAACTCAGTGTTATATCACCTATTCAGGCCAGAGACAACGGAGCCGGCCACTTTATCCAACGTTCCTGTAGATGTTACCATGGTATCATTACCCTTGACGGGTTCACCCTTGTTAGTTGCCTGATCATCAATGGTGACCAGGGTTTTCGAGATGTTGCCAGCATCAGGAGAGGCAGAAGCTTCATGTGCTGATAAAGTACTGGATGGACTTGGTGGTGGCACGACATGGGAAATAACAAGATTTTGATGACGCGTCTGCTTGACCGGCTTGCCGTCCAGCTTGGTCTTACTCTTCAAAGCTGATTTAGCTCTAGAGCACAAAAATCCAAATATCAGGTGTGATCTGGAAAGAAAGAAAGTTATAAAGTACTGAAAATAAAAGATAGGGTGCTTACTTTTTAACTACTGACAGCACTTGGCTACCAGCATTGATAACAACTTGCTTCGCCTTACGCTTCTTAGAGGCGGGGGCGGCAACTTCCTGCACCTCATCATCCTCCGTCACCTCCGAATTGTCTGAAGGATAGCCCTCTAGTGGAGCTAGCTCGGTCTCGGAGAGTTTATCGAGCTAACAAAGTCAAAAGGCATCGATGAAAATAGAGTCGGAGAAAGAATAGAAAAGAACGACGAAATGCAAAAAGCAGAGTCGAAATATTTACCAGAGTCAGAGGATGGTTGGACGTATACATCTTCATGGAGACTTCTGGAACCTTTCGTTCCACTCTTTCCTTGATCAAATACTGCATAAGGGTCCTGTAGTCCTTTGCCAGAATCTAGCTCGAATTTACCCGCATCTTGTCCTTCTTGTCGCTTGTGATCTGGTGCATGAGGCGATCTCCATGGTGCTGGAGAGGCTGAATCCAGCGCTCCAGCCAGCAGTGGATCAAGTCGGATCCACGGAGGCCCTCGTGCTTCATCTGGAACTTAATCCGCCTCTTGGCGAGGATCAAGATATCTGACAGCTTCGGCGCCTCCGTGTCCCATGAATTATGGTAGGGAGCGGTGCCGTCGGTGAATGCCGGAAGACCTTCGCCTTTCAAGGAGCCGGAATATCCTTGTGATAGAAGAAGGTTCCGGCCCAACGTTTGACGGATTCACTAGCATTAATCCTAGGATAGACTCGATTTCTCCTAAGGACTAAGCTACTGGTGCCGGTGATATAAGGCACACCGGCGCTAATGGAGTTCTTCAGAGTACCATAGTAGTACCGGAAAAGGGTGAGACTTGGCCTAATGCCAAGAAACCCCTCGCACAAATATGCATGAGTACTAAGATCGAGCAGAGAGTTGGGAGGAAGGTTATGAAGTTGCACACCGTATTAATTGAGGACCTCGACGAGGAAGTCCAACGGTGGCAAGCTGAGGCCACAGTCAACGTGCGTGCCGAACAACACCCTTTCGCCGTCACGCGGGGCGGGAACAACGTGCCCTGAGGAGCTCTGCCATGCACCGGCGACGATGAATCCTTCGTCCTCCATGACTTGGAGTTCAGCGTTGTCCATGGCGCTAGGGATCCAGAGGCCCGGCATCTTCTTCTCATCCGCTGCTGACGAACTCGCCGCCGCTCCTGAGGTCGAGGCAGACACCATGGATCTTGGAGGAAAAGGACTGGTGGGGGAGAGAGATTTTTTCTTGATATGTGCAGATGGGAACGAGTGCGGAGTGCTCGAGGAGTACAAGGAGGCAATGAATGAATTGATGGAGAGATAAATCTGAGAGAAAGGGTTTTCTCCTCTCTTTTATTTGTCTCTGTGTCAAGATTCGTGCGTTAACACGCGCAATTAGCGCCACGCGTATAGGAGAGAGGGAGGTAGCTTCCTCGCGACTCTTTCGCTCCCTCGATTTTCGCGTAGGCATCAAGATCAAGGAGATAATGAGAAGATCAAGAATTAGATAGGAAATCTAGTTTAGGTTTCATCTTATTATTCTAACATTTTCTTTATTGTCTTGTAAAAACAACGTAACATGTTCATGTATAGAATAAAGAATCCTTGCAACATTATTGATGTAATAACTATTATTTATTTTCCTTTATATATCATTGTTATTTCCTTTTCTATTATCATTCTATATTAACATTCTTTTCTATTTGAATAAATGAAAGTACTTTGTAACCTTTGTATTAATGTAGTAAAGCATTGCTTTATTCTTTTATCTTATTTTATTATTTCCAGATTGTAATATTACTTTGTTACAGAATTTCTCTTTTATTTCTTATAAGCATTTAAATATTCTATAATTTAATTGTGAATTTTATAAATTCATTTGAATTCATTTAAAATTCAAATACATGTTTGAATAACTTTCCCCTTAAAAACAAAGAATTCTACAAAGGTCATATCGAAATCCATCGCACATGTCCTGATGTTTCCATTAGAACAAGAGAGATCCCGATCCCTCTATAGCTTCTTTAACTTTGCGCGAAAATTCCCTGGATTTTCTGATGCACGAATGCAATGCAAAGACATGTGTCCTCTCTAATTCTAGGTGCTAATCCTGGGATGTTACACCAAGTCAACCCAAGCAAAGCATCAAAGGAGAATACCACAATATTATGCCTTTTGCATGCTAAAACAACGCATAATTTCTTCAAGGCACACTAAGCAATCCCAATTGTTTGGAATAAGACATGCTACAACAGTAATCACTAAGCATAAGGTCAAAACAACATCTAGCATGTCATACTAAAGTCTAAGTCACAGTCAATGCAATCTCTTCTTACACTTAGAAGCAAGAACTTACTACTCCTTTCCAACACCAAGCAAATTATTTGCAACAACACAGCAAGAACGGGGGTCCAAACTACTCAAACAAACTAAACAAACTAAGCAAAGCAAACGAAAACTAAGACGTTTCAAGAACAACACAACTTGGCATGAAACAATAAAAACGAAGTGTCTAGATAGACCTGAGCATTTTATTGATGAAGAAGGCGATGCCTTGGGCATCCCCAAGCTTTGACACTTGTACCTCTTGGATATTTATTGGGGTGACACCATGGTGGAATCCCCAAGCTTGAGCGTTTGTCCATTCTTCATATTATTGCATCATTCTCTCTCTACACCTGAAATTTTTCCTTCATACAAAACTTCACACAATCTTCATTAGCAGCATTGGTGTATTCAAAAGATATTAGACCTCCGGCAAAGCTTTGGAACAGCAAAACTTTTCACTAAAAACACAAGCTACTGTAGTAACTCCTTAAAAAAGCTCAATTCACCTAAAGAGAACTCAAAAAGGAATCAATAAGAAGCAAATGCAAATAATGGCAGAAATCTATCAAAATAGACCAGCAGGTAGAAACCGATTTTTTTGAACATCTTCTGTTGCTCAAATCAAAAAGAGTTGAACTAACAAAAGTTGGCTAACGTAATGGGGGATTTATTCGTACATTTTGATCTCAATCAGAGTTACAGAGACTCTTCACGATTTCTTATGGTGGAGGATAGAAATCTGTTTCGGGACAGCAACTCCCCAATTCTTACTTCCCTCTCATTAGAGGTCATTTTTGGCACAAAAAGCAAACAAAAAGGATAAGGAGAGGTTGAAGGGTCTCGCAGCATAGTAAATCAAAAAAATTCCTACGGATGCGAATAAGAAAGCCAAGATCTAATCTAGGAGATGTAATCAACGAGAGAGATTGATGA
The DNA here is from genome assembly GCA_910589765.1 of Avena atlantica. Taxonomy (NCBI): domain Eukaryota; kingdom Viridiplantae; phylum Streptophyta; class Magnoliopsida; order Poales; family Poaceae; genus Avena; species Avena atlantica. Next base: position 126,305,429 of record OU342739.1, read on the forward strand.
TATCTTCATACCCTTGAAGAAATCGCACGGCAGAAACGTTCAACAGAACATAGTTGACGTAGTCGTACTCGACGTCTCCTCCTCGCGATCCAATCCGATCCCATGCCGCAAGTGGCGGCGCCTATGATAAATGCACACGTACGATGCAGCGGCGTCTCCTCCTTTCCTTGGTCCAGCAAGTATGGTGGAGAGATAGATTGGATCTACAGCATGATGGCGTGGTGCTTATGGTGGAGAGTTTCTGCGGCAGGGTTTCGCCTACGCGCAGTCGAGAGAGAGAGAGAGAGAGAGAGAGAGAGAGAGAGAGAGAGAGAGAGAGAGAGAGAGAGAGAGAGAGAGAGAGAGAGAGAGAGAGAGAGAGAGAGAGAGAGAGAGAGAGAGAGAGAGAGAGAGGTGGAGGGGCAGCAGTTGGATGGCGGCTAGGGTTGGAGTGGGAGGGGGAGGCTGCGCCCCTGCCCTCCTTATATAGGGGCCTGGCCGGCCCCCTTGACCCCTCCTCCAAGCCCTAGGGCGGCGGCCCAAGGGGTGGAGATGGGGCAAGTCACCCCCCTCTTCTAGAAGGTTCCCTTAGGGTTTCCCCTAGGGGCTGGCCGGCTGGGCCTTAGGGGCCTTGTGCCCCTGGCCCAAAGTGGCCAGGGCACTTCCCCTTAGGCCCACGCAGGCCTCCGACAAGTGGTCCCACGTTGGTCCCACTCTGGAACCTTCTAGAACCTTCCGGTACAATACTGATAAACTCCGAAATGATTCCAAAATCCAAAAACTGCTTTCCTTTATATGAATCTTATTCTCTGGACCATTCCGGAACCTCTCGTGATGTCCTAGGTCTCATCCGAGACTTCGAACAAAAACTCATAAACCAATTATCCATTCTATCCTAGCGTCGATGCATGTTAAGTGTGTGACCCTACGGGTTCGAGAATATGTAGACATGACATTCTATCAATAATCAACAACGGGATCTGGAAATCCATATTGACTCCCACATATTCATCGATGATCATATCGGATGAACCACGATGCCAGGATTCAATCAATCCCATATATGTATTCCCTTCGTCACGCGATATTTTACTTGCCCGAGATTTGATCGTTGGTATCGGCATACCTAGTTCAATCTCATTCACAGCAAGTACTTTACTCGTTCCGTAATCCGATATCACTTTGTGATTAACTCCTTAACCACGTGCTTGCAAGCGGTGTTGATATCGATTACCGAGTGGGCCCAAAGTATATCTCTCCGACTCGGGAGGGACAAATTCCATCTCGATACATACAACCCAACAAGTACTTTCCGATCACCTGAGTGACACCTTTATGATCACCCTCACATAGGATGACATTTGATGACCTCAAAGCTTTCTTCCGATACTAGGGATTCGTATTATCTCATGTCTAAGGAATACAATACTTGACATAGGAAAAAGCTTCGCAAAGATGAACACGATGACACGGTCTAATTGCTCTGCTTAATTTGGGTTTGTCCATCATATCATTCTCCTAATGACATGATCTCATTATTAATCGACAACTCATGTCTATGGTTAGGAAACCTTAACCATCATTAATCAATGAGCTAGTCCATAGAGGCGTACTAGGGACACGGTGTTGTTCATAAACCACACAAGTATCAAAGTTTCCGCTTAATACAACTCTAGCATGGAATATAAACTTTATCATGAACAAGAATTATAATAATAACATCTTTATTATTGCCTCTACGGCATAATTCCAACAATCTCCCACTTGCACTAGAGTCAATAATCTAGTTTACATCTAGCAACAATCTAACACCCATGGCATTAAGGTGCTGGTCATGTTTTGCTCGTGGAAGAGGTTTAGTCAACGGATCTGTGACATTCAGATCCGTATGTACTTTGCTAATCTTCAGATCTCCATCTGCTATATAATATCGAATTATATGAAATGGTGGTTGATGTGCTTGGTCTTTGGATGATATCTCGGTTCCTTAGCCAGTGCTATGGCGCCAGTGTTGTCGCACTTGGAACCACACTAAGCTCAGTAATGAAGTTCCTGATCCAAACTCCTTCACTTGACGCTTCTGAAGCATCCATTTATTCCACTTCTGTTGTAGATCCCGCGATCACGCTTTGCTTGCAGCTTCTCCAGCTCACAACTCCACCATTCAAAATATAAACGTATCCTGTCTGAGATTTAGAATCATCTGGGTCGGTGTCGAAACTAGCGTCGACGTAACCTTTTACAACAAGCTGCTCATCACCTCCATAGACCAAGAACATTTATTTAGTCCTATTTAAATACTTTAGGATGTTCTTTATGGCTGTACAGTGTTCCACTCCTGGATCACTTTGGTATTTGCTCGTCAAACTAAGAGCATTGGACACATCTGGTCTAGTATATAGCATGGCATACATGATAGAACCTATGGCCGAGGCATATGGCACTTTGCTCATAGTATCTCTATCTTTTACCGTAGCTGGACACTGAGCCTTGCTCAATATCTTACCTGACAACATGGGAAATGAACAGGGACGGAGCCAGCTTCTCACCTTGAGGGGGGCAAATTTGACATAAGGGGGGCAGACTTGGCTAAATCAATAAAAAATTAGAGTTTTAGTGAGTAGAGTTCTTCACAAAATTCAAACCATGGGGGTGGCTAAGCCCCCCCTCGTCCCCCCTTGTCTCCGTCCCTAGAAATGAACCTTTCTTTGCTTTATCCATTCTGAACCATTTCATAACTTTGTCTAGATATGTACTTTGGCTTAAAGCTATTAGGCGTCTTTGTCTATCTCTATAGATTTTGATGCCTAATATATAAGCAGCTTCTCCTAGGTCTTTCATTGAAAAACATTTATTCAAATAACTCTTCACATTGTTAAGCATACTAATGTCATTTCCAATAATCAATATGTCATCCACATATAGTACTAAAAATGTCACCGAGATCCCACTCACTTTCTTATAGATACAAGCTTCATAGAAATTCGTAACAAATCCAAAACTCTTGATCACTTGATCAAAACGAAGGTTCCAACTCCGAGATGCTTGCTTCAGTCCATAAATGGAACGCTGAAGTTTGCACACCTTATTAGCATCCTTAGGATCGACAAAACCTTTGGGCTGCATCATATACAACTCTTCATCAATGTTGCCATTGAGGAACGTAGTCTTGACATCCATCTGCCATATTTCATAATCATGAAATGCAACAATTGCTAATAAAATCCGAATGGACTTAAACATTGCTACGGGAGAGAAAGTCTCATCGTAGTCAACACCTTGAACTTGCTGAAACCCTTTTGCGACAAGCCGAGCTTTATAGACAGTAACATTACCATCCGCGTCCATTTTGTTCTTGAAAATCCATTTGCACTCAACGGCCTTACGGTCACTAGGAGGGTCCACCAAAGTCCATACTTGGTTTTCGCTCATGGATCCCAATTCGGATTTCATGGCCTCTAGCCATTTCTCAGAGTCTAGGCTCATCATTGCTTCCTCATAGTTCGCAGGTTCACTGTTGTCTAACAACAAGACGGTTAAGACAGGGTTGCCGTACCATTCAAGAGTGGAACGTGACCTTGTCAACCTGTGAAGTTCAGTAGTAGCATCGTTCGAAGTTTCATGATCCTCGTCATTAGCTTCCTCTCTTGTTGGTGCAGACGGCACTGGAACAATTTCAGGTGTTGCGCTACTCTCCAACTCGAGAGAAGGTTCAATAACCTCGTCTAGCTCTACCTTCCTCCCACTCACTTCTTTCAAGAGAAACTCCTTCTCAAGAAAGGATCTGTTCTTTGCAACAAACACTTTGCCTCCGGATATGTAGTAGAAGGTATACCCAATCGTTTTCTTAGGGTATCCTATGAAGACGCATTTCTCCGCTTCGGGTCCGAGCTTGTCCGGCATCAACTTCTTAACGTAAGCTTCACATCCCCAAACTTTAAGAAACGACAACTTAGGTTTAGCACCAAACCATAATTCATACGGTGTCGTCTCAACGGATTTAGATGGTGCCCTATTGTAACACCCTCAGAATCGTCCCTATGCAAGTTTCAGCGCTTCCCGCCAAACCCGCATAGAAACGATTCAAGGGTGCCCACCAGGCACTTGCGTGCAGGTGGAAAACGAAGTAATAACATTACACAACAGTCCTCGATGGGACCCACAGAACAGATATATATACACGACGACTCAACGAGTCAAGAATACAGATATACAGAACAAAGATCCAAATCACCTTGAAAACAATAGAGCGTCCAGCTACGGACAAGATGCAAATGGGGCTAAGAGCCCTGAAGAATAACCAATGGCGTCCATAACCCTGCCCAGGCCAAGACGGAAGGGTAACCCTGCTAACGACGTCGATCTCAAAACCTGCTTAAACAAAAGGGGTGCCGACAAAGGGCAAAGGAAAAAGAGAGAGCGGTCAGTACTGAGGCCAGTACACGGCGAGGCTAGAATTCGGCGGTCCTCGCCTACATAGGTATGGTGGACTAAAGCGGCAGCGCAACATGCACTAAACAACCTATAGAGACTCGATATAACTGTCGGCTATCAGAGAGGGATAAGAAAGATCTATTCGGATCCAACCTGAATCTAACACCAAACAAACCCATCCTGGTATTCCCCCTCGATACCAACCGAGAAAGTCAACCGAGGAACTCACACCGTTGGCAGTTTTATTCATTCGTTATAGTTGCGGCAATTATTAGTCAAATATAGATAGACATCCTAATTAAAATAAGCAGTGGGCAGTTTTATTTAACCATTCCGTTGTAGTTGCTACACTTACTAGTCAAATACAATTAGCATGAGATATCCCCAAAACCCAGCAGGTGTTGGTACTTTTATTTAGCCATTCCGTTGTGGTGAAGCTTATTACTAGTCATATCGGATGCAAGTCAAATTATAGCAGTAAACTTTAGCTATAGTTGTCTATGATCGAGACCTGTGCTCCAAGTCGTCCATAACCGCGGACACGGCTTCTCGAAAAGATTTAACCCTGCAGGGGTGCACCAAAGTATCCACACGCACTTCGACCATTTTTGCCAGATCAATTAACATACACCCATCGGTATGTCGGCGGGGCCTAAGTCATGACGTTTCCCAGACCCAAAGCAAGCACGGGGGGCCACCCCACTAAGTCTACCCGCAACGAAGTCGGCCGGTCTCCGAGACGGACTCAGGGCTTGGGTGGACGGCTATAAACGACTAGGAACCCGAAAAGATGACTGGGCTTGTCGATACAGCGAAAACGTGTCCCGATCCTAAACAGTACAGTGTGCTCCTCGCACAAACGTAAATAAAGCAGTAAAGCATGGCATAGGTACAGGATAGTAAATAAAACCTCAAACTAGTTGTGGCCCCCAGTACAGTACTTTGAAATCAGGTACTAAATCGATGGGGTGCCCATACATCCCACATGTGGTTAGCGCGCTCGATCTCGGAACAGGTGTCAAGAACTCGGGGTCCTACGGGACACCAGTGAGCGGTCGGAAACCAAATATTATCTATCACCCACCGGTGCCTCTGCATTTACCTACTTCAATTTTAGTTATTAAACAATAATTAAAGCCATGGTAATCTCCAACATTAAACATGCGGCAAGGCTCCAACAACTGTGGTACTTGACGACACGCAACGACACTTGAGCAAGCGACTACGACGCGCAGGTCCAACTATCTACCAAACAACAGGCAATAGGAGGTGTCCAAGGCAATATAAGGCTGCAAGGGATATCACGGGTACGAAAACTAGAGCATCGCAACACAGATAGCAATAGATCAACAGGAGGGAATAAATATTATAAAAGTAAGATAGGTAGAAAAGGGGAGATGCTCGCCTGAAAACATTGCCGAAGGTTCATTCGAAGATCGGGTCGACACTCGCATCAACTCAACGGCCTTATCCGCAAAGAAGCAAAACACTAGAATAAACACCGGATGCACTATTTAATACTACGGCAAAGATCGGGCATGATGCATGTATGATGTATGACATGGCAAAGATGCGATGCAATTAGGCAATATTAAGCGGAACCGGGGGTCCCGACAATTAAATATATGGTTCTAGTTGTTTAGATACCCCGCAATTTAAATATTGTAATAACAGGGCAAGATAAGTTACCGGTTCGCTACTCAAATTTAAATGGAGTCCGGAATAAGACAAAGTTATTCCGTATACCGACTCCCTATTTAATTATGCGGTGAATCTGCATAATGCCCCCAACCCACAGACAGGTATGCATGCAAGTATGCACAATTTAATATGCGACAGTTTTATATATAGCATTTATAAAATAGGGGCTCGGAAAAAAGGTTCACACATCTGGGTTCGGAAGATCTTGGTTCCGGGGGTTCGGGGTTCGGTCTCAGGGTTCGACGGGAATCAGGTGCGGATCAGGGCTACTGGGTCCGGGATGAAGAGCTTGGCGTTCGGCGTCCTTCGGTTTCATGTCGACGTGCTTGACGTCCAAGATGGAGAACTCGGCGTATCCGTGTTGGCGGCCTTGGCGGTTATGGGGTTCGGTCTTCAAATCCGTGAGGGAGAACTTGACGTGGCGTCGGGTTCAGGATCGGTCTTGGCATCCGAGATGAAGGGCTCGTCGTCCGGGGATCCTCCGAGTCCGTGTTGACGACCTTGGGGTTCCGACTTTGGTTGTTGGCTGTGAACTTGTTCCGCGAAGGTACCGTCTTTGGGTCCGGGAGGTAGATCTTGAGGTACCGGCGGGTTCGTTGCCGGTGGTCCTTTGGGTCCTCGTCTTGGTCTCTCGAAGGGCACCGGGGATCTTGTCTACCAAGAGGGCTCGAAGATCTTGTGGCAGCATCACCACCCATCCTCATCACCACCACACCAACAGTTCAGAGCACACTGCCACCCACCGAACCACATACACACGACGTGCATAGGCAGAGAAACAGAGCGCACACGCACAAGCAGCAGATGCAGATGGCCTCGGGAGAAGCACGACAGAGGCGGTGCGCCACGCGGGCTTGGTAGTGCAGCGACCAGAGGTTCTAGGGGCACGGGCTCGCGGCCAGCGGACGACGGAGGTGTAGGCGGCCGACGAGGGGCCGATGGTGGTGAAGCTCGGGGGGGGCGCCGCGAGGCAGGCGAGGTGGACGGCAGAGGGGAGCCTTGCGGCGGTCGAGCTCGGCTCGAGAGGAACGGCGGCGGCGTCGGCCCGAGGAGGAGGGCGGAGGAGCTCGACGGGAGGCGCCGGGCGTGGGAGGAGGGGACCTGACGGCCGGCGAGGACGGAGCTCCGACGGGAGCAGGCGAGGGCGAGGAGCACGACCAGACTTGGGCGGAGGAGATCCCGGACGAGGCCGAGCTCGCAGCAGGCGGCGGCGCTCGCGGAGGACGGCGGGGGAAGGGGACGCAGGCTCGGCGAGGCGACGCGGTGAGGTCGCGGGCGAGGCAGAGGGCGCCGGAGGGGAGGAAGACGGCGGCCGGGGACGCGGTTGCTCGGCTCGGAGGAAAGGACGCAGAGGCGAGGCCGGACGAAGGACGATGGGGAGGAGGCCGGGCTCGGCGCACACCAACGAATGGCGCGCTGCAGCGTCTCGAGGCGGAGGCCAGCACAGGCCGAGCTAGGCAGGAAGGGCGGCCGAAGGCGGGGCGAGGCAGAGAGGAGGGAGGCGGCGAGAGGAGGTCGGTGATGAGGAAGAAGTCGACGCGGGGTCGGGGTGGGGAATCACAGGGCGAGCGAGAGGATGGGGCGGGTCAAGCGGAGGCGGGGCCCAGGGGCGCACGGGGGGAGTGCGGTCGGTGCAGGTGGGTCCCAAGGGCAGGCGGGGAGAGAGAGGATGGGGAGGAGAGTTTGACGCGGGGTGGGTGGGGGTCGAGTGGGGCAGAGGGAGGGAGTTGGTGAGGTGGCAGGGTGGGGGAGAGGGAGGATGAGGTGGCAGATTAGGAGTGGATGGGAGTTTGGACCAGGGTGACGTGTCGGGTGGCGATTGGCCGGGGTGAGGTGGAGGCAGGGTGGGTAGATTAGGATTGGGTAGGTTAGGGATTTTGGGTAGGCTGATTTTGTACTGGGGGTGGCCGACTGGGTCGGATCGGCCCGGTACGGCTGCCTCCTAAAAATAAAATAAATATTTTATTAATTAAAACGGGGCGTTTGAAATCCGTCGGTAGACGAAACAAAATATTCCGGAGACCCGGGTTTTGTGTTTGAACAAAGACGGGGCGTTTAGAAAACAAAAATAAGTTTTTCCGAAAATAGTTTTATGCAAGCAAATGCAAGATGATGACGATGCTCAAATGCAATGTGGCATGATGACATGAGCACGCGGTCATGATGATGCAATGCACAAAAACAACGCGATTTTCTAGTAGTGGTTTTGCGGGGCGCCACACCTATTTAAAGTGAATGCATCGGTTTCTAATGCATAACCCTAAAATGATAACGGCAAATATGTAAGAGACATTATTGATCGCACCATACCTAATAGAGTTTGATTCCGGCGTTCAGACACACCATTGCGCTGTGGTGTTCCGGGTGGCGTGAGTTGCGAAACGATTTCGCTTGCTTTAAGATGCGTGAGAAAATCATAACTCAAATATTCACCTCCACGATCATATCATAGAATTTTTTTTTTTGTTACGATGGTTTTCCACTTCGTTCTGAAATTCTTTGAACTTTTCAAACGTTTCAGATTTATGTTTCATTAAATAGATATACCCATATCTACTTAAGTTATCGGTAAAAGTGAGAAAATAGCGATATCCACCGCGCGTCGAAACACTCATTGGTCCACATACATCGATATGTACGATTTCCAATAAGTCTGTTGCTCTCTCCATTATTCCGGAGAACGGGGTTTTGATCATCTTGCCCATGAGGCACGGCTCGCACGTGTCAAATGATTCAAAATCAAGAGACTCCAAAAGTCCATTAGAATGGAGTTTCTTCATGCGTTTTACACCAATATGACCTAGACGGCAGTGCCACAAATAAGTTGGATTATCACTCTCTACTTTGCATCTCTTAGCCTCAATGTTATGGATGTGTGTTTCATTGCTTTCGAGATTCAGAAGAAATAAACCATTCACAACAGGTGCATGATCATAAAAGATGTTATTCATATAAACAGAACAACCATTATTCTCTGATTTAAATGAATAACCGTCTTGCAATAAACATGATCCAGATATAATGTTCATGCTCAACGCGGGCACATAATAACACTTATTAAGGTTTAAAACTAATCCCGAAGGTAAAACTAAGGAGAGCGTGCCGACGGCCATCACATCAACTTTTGATCCATTGCCAACGCGCATCGTCACCTCATCCCTTGCTAGCCGCCGTCTATTTCGTAGCTCCTCTTTCGAGTTACAAATATTAGCAATTGAACCAGTATCATATACCCAGGCACTACAACGAGCGCTAGTAAGGTAAACATCAATAACATGTATATAAAATATTCCTTTAATGGTGTCAGCCTTCTTGTCCGCTAAGTACTTCGGACAGTTGCGCTTCAAGTGACCCTTGTCCTTGCAATATAAGCACTCAGTGTCCGGCTTAGGTCCAGACTTGAGCTTCTTCTCAACAGGGGAAAAGTGCTTGCCGCTGCCTTTCTTGAAGGATTTCTTTGCACCCTTCACTTGCTTAAAGCTAGTGGTCTTGTTGACCATCAACACATGATTATCTTTCTTGATATCCACCTTCGCAGCTTTCAGCTTAGCGAAGAGCTCAGTGATTGTATCAGTGGAACCAATTTGATTATGAGTAACTACAAAACCTTTGTAGCTAGGAGGGAGTGATTGCAGAACTCTGTCAATATTGAGCTCTTCTGGAATCTTGCAGTCCAGTTGCTCAAGACGTTGAGTGTAGCCCGACATCTTAATGGCGTGCTTACTAACGGAACTCCCTTCCTCCATCTCGCAGTTAAAGAACTTCTCAGAGATCTCATATCTCTCATAACGGGCCTGAGTCTGAAACATGGTTTTCAGTTCCTCAAGTATCTCAAAGGGCCCGGCGAACTCCTCAAAACGATTTTGAAGTTCCGGTTCCATAGCAAACAACATGATACTCTTAATCACTCCATAATCATCTTTGCGTGACTGATAAACAGCTTTTTCATCAGCCAGCGCATCAGTAGCAGGGGCGTCACCTAGAGCTTTCTCAAGTACATAGTCTTTTTGTCCGCCAGCGAGAATGATTCTCAGATTGCGGAACCAGTTGGTGAAGTTAGAATCACTGTTCTTAAGCTTTTCTTTCTCAGCAAAAAGGTTGAAGTTGAAGTTGGACTTAGCCATTTGATCTACAAAATTTGCAAATACAATTTAGATATGTTCATGATAACTAGTTCAACTTAATCAAATTACTAGATAAACTCCCACTAAATTCAACATCCCTCAAGTTGTTTAGTGAACACGATCCAAATTCACCACACCTAATCCGATCTTCATGAGATGAGATGAGGTTTAAATGGTGGACAACAAAGTGTCGATCATATCGTTCATAGGACTCATGTTTAACCTTTCGGTTCGTGTGTTCCGAGGCCATGTCTATACATGCTAGGCTGTCAAGTCAAACCCAAGTATTTCCGCGTGTGCAAAACTGGCTTGCACCCATTGTATGTGAACATAGAGTTTATAGCACCCGATCATCACGAGGTGCTTGAAAACGACGAACTTTCGCAACGGTGCATACATGGGGAGAACACAATTTTATCTTGATCTTTAAGTGAGGAATCATCTTATAATGCTATCGTCGCGATCTAAGCATAATAAGATACATAAAAGGATAAACATCACAAGCATATAATTTTATGTGACATGGTATAGCCAATCTCCGCGCAATGATCTCCATCTTGTGCGCGCCAGCATGATCTCCATCATTCCACCATGATTGCCTCCACCACGAATAGCAACTACAACTATTTCTAACTACTTAGCGATAAAGTAAAGCTATTACATGGCGTATAAGAAGTTGACACGCAGGTCATACACAATTATAAAGACAACCATACGGCTCCTGCCGGTTGTGAACTCATCGACATGCAAGTTGTGAAATATTACAAAACATGATCATTGCATACATATCATGTCTTGGGCCATACCATATCACAAAACACTCCCTGCAAAAACAAGTTAGACGCCACTACTTTGTTGTTGCATGTTTTACGTGGCTTATGGGAGTAACAAGCTAAGAACGATTCTTACCTACGGAAAGCCACAACGGTGATATTATGGTTGCTAACATTCGTTGTAAATCCCATGACTACTATAGTGAGAGAAACTGGCATCCACCAGCCGCATGTGTGGAACAAGCCACACGTCAAGTGCGGAGCCGGTCTCGCGAACGAGGTCGCGTAAAGTTGGCCTGGACCGCTTTGATCTCACTATGCCGCGCCATAAGAAATACACAACAAGAGGTTTGAAACAGAAAACATCAACGCCCGCAACAAGCATGTTGCGTTCTACTCGTGAAACACATCTACACATAGATCTAGCTCTGATACCACTGAAGGGTCTCGCAGCATAGTAAATCAAAAAAATTCCTACGGATGCGAACAAGAAAGCCAAGATCTAATCTAGGAGATGTAATCAACGAGAGAGATTGATAAGATCTTCATACCCTTGAAGAAATCGCACAGCAGAAACGTTCAACAGAACGTGGTTGACGTAGTCGTACTCGCCGTCTCCTCCTCGCGATCCGATCCGATCGTACGCCGCAAGTGGCAGCGCCTCCGAGAGATGCACACGTACGGTGCAGCGATGACTCCTCCTTTCCTTGGTCCAGCAAGTATGTCAGAGAGATGGATTGGATCTGCAGCACGACGGCGTGGTGCTTATGGTGGAGAGTTTCTACGGCACGTCTTCGCCTACGCGCAGTCAGGAGAGAGAGAGGTGAAGGGGCAGCAATTGGACGGCGGCTAGGGTTGGAGTGGGAGGGGGAGGTTGTGCCCCTTCCCTCCTTATATAGAGGGCTGGCCGGCCCCCTTGACCCCTCCTCCAAGCCCTAGGGCGGCGGCCCAAGGGGTGGAGTGGGGGGCAAGTCATCCCCCCCCTCTTCTGGAAGGTTCCCTTAGGGTTTCCCCTAGGGGCTGGCCGGATGGGCCTTAGGGGCCTTGTGCCCCTGGACCAAAGTGGCCAGGGCACTTCCCCTTAGGCCCACGCAGGCCTCCGACAAGTGGGCCCATGTTGGTCCCACTCCGGAACCTTCTAGAACCTTCCGTACAATACCGATAAACTCCGAAACGATTCCGAAATCCAAAAACTGCTTTCCTTTATATGAATCTTATTCTCCGGACCATCCCGGAACCTCTTGTGATGTCCTGGGTCTCATCCGAGACTTCGAACAAAAACTCATAAACCAATTATCCATTCTATCCTAGCGTCGATGCATGTTGAGTGTGTGACCCTACGGGTTCGAGAATATGCAGACATGATCTTCTATCAATAATCAACAGCGGGATTTGGAAACCCATATTGACTCCCACATATTCATCGATGATCATATCAGATGAACCACGATGCCAGGATTCAATCAATCCCATATATGTATTCCCTTCGTCACGCGATATTTTACTTGCATGAGATTCGATCGTTGGTATCGGCATACCTAGTTCAATCTCGTTCACAACAAGTACTTTACTCGTTCCGTAATCCGATATCACTTTGTGATTAACTCCTTAACCACGTGCTTGCAAGCAGTGTTCATATTGATTACCGAGTGGGCCCGAAGTATATGTCTCCGACTCGGGAGGGACAAATTCCATCTCGATACATACAACCCAACAAGTACTTTCCGATCACCTGAGAGACACCTTTATGATCACCCTCACATAGGATGACGTTTGATGACCTCAAAGCTTTCTTCCGATACCAGGGAGTTGTATTATCTCATGGTCTAAGGAATACAATACTTGACATAGCAAAAAGCTTCGCAAAGATGAACACGATGACACGATCTAATTGCTCTGCTTAATTTGGGTTTGTCCATCATATCATTCTCCTAATGACATGATCTCATTATTAATCGACAACTCATCTATATGGTTAGGAAACCTTAACCATCATTAATCAATGAGCTAGTCCATATAGGCGTACTAGGGACACGGTGTTGTTCATAAACCACACAAGTATCAAAGTTTCCGCTTAATACAATTCTAGCATGGAATATAAACTTTATCATGAACAAGAATTATAATAATAACATCTTTATTATTGCCTCTAGGGCATAATTCCAAAAGAGGTTATTACTGAAGTAATAACTTCCAAGACTCAAGGAAACTCTTGGGCTATCTCCCAACAAGTATTTTTCTTTAACGCCTTTATGTTAGGCACAAGAAGCAAGCAGAATCAAGTATTTTCAAATGAAGCATTACCCCTCTTGTTCTTTCCTTTCTTACCTTTCTTCTTCTCTTTAGGGAAGATATGATTGCTTATTGGAGGAGCAAAATGCATAATGCCTTTTCCCACATCTATCACCACTCCAAGGTGTTTCAATAGGGATCTTCCAAGTGTGATCTGTCCTTTGCCTACACATTCAATAACAATATAATCAATAGACACCATTTTCCCTGAGATTTTTGTAAACACAGATTCAGCTATTCCAATGGGCAATAAGGTGGCATTATTAGTAAGAGAGATTTCCTCTCCTCCTTCAGAAAGCCCCCAAAGACTCAAAGAATCATAAATATCTTTAGGCATGGGACAAAATTCAGACATGATATCACAACGAGCATCAAAAAGTATAGTATTTATAGAGACTTTGGTTGTGGGAAACCACTTTGAAGGCTCAAAATTTATGGGAACATAATCATGGTAAGCCCTAAGCATGTGATAGCAACTATTCATAGCAGCAATACTGGTCTCAAGAGTGTTCAACCTAGCAAAAATATTTGTGAAGGAGGAATCAGACTTGCCAGGTGTCCCATAGATTATAATCATTTTTTATGGTATCAAAAGCTTCATCCTTAGTGCATAGCAAAATATCTTTCTCAGCCACAACATCCAAAGCATATCTATAACGAAGAGCAATACCGCGGTAGAAACTAACAATAACCAAGCCAAGACTCATCTTAGGCTCGGTTTCCCTTTGTAAAGCGGAGATTCTAGACCAAGCTTCTTTGAAACTCTATTCACTTTTTTACTTAAAAGTGGAGATATCTTCCATAGGTGAAACAAAGATTGGTCCAAAACCAGACATGGTGCCAACTAGAGTAGGAACTAATTTTTTTGTCTTTTTGAATAAAGAAAGCAAACCAAACTAAACTATTTGTTTGGGTTTTTTGAAAATAGGCAAAAAAAACCAAGCAAAAGAAACAAAGCAAACTAAAAACAAAGTAAAGAGAAAGGAAGTGGACGACTCCCCTAGTGAAGACGTCCTTAGCCTCCCCGGCAACAGCGCCAAAAAAGCTTGATGCAGCGCTGAGTTGATGTAGGAGAGCTTCGTTGGGAACCGCAAGAGCAAGGTGTGAAGCAGCACAGCAGCAAGTTCTTCCTCAGTAATAAACCGATGTTATCAAACTATTAGGAGGAAGGAAACATCACACAGGTGTTGCAAGCCACGCGAAGACCTACACAACACAAACTCAAGACTTTGCCCCAACGAATCAGCGAGGTTGTCAAGCTCGCCGGTTTGCTGTAACAAAGGATTAAACGTACTGTGTGAAAGGTAATGGTTTGCAGCAAGTAAACAAGTAATAGTGGAATATGTATCAATGGTAAAGATTGGACCGGGGTCCATAGTTCACTAGAGGTGCTCTCCTTAGATAAAAAACATGGCATGAAGGGTAAACAAATTACAGCAGAGCAATTGATAGGAACTGAGCAAGGCATAACAATGCAATTACTAGTCAGAAAGATCCTATGAGATTCAATTGGGCAATACAACAAGATACATAGACCGCCATCCAACTGCATCTATGACTAGAATTCCACCTTCGGGTTATCATCCAAACCCCCTCCAGTATTAAGTTGCAAGCAACAGACAACTGCTTTAAGCAAAGTGTGTAAGGTAAACAGTCTACATGTTCCATGAACAAGAGACCGTTATTTTCTCCCTAGTAGCAACAACACATCTATAACCGAAGAGATTTCTGTCACTTCCCTTGGAAACTAGAGGCATGAACACACTATCGAGCATAAATATCCCCTCTTGGAGTCACTAGCAACTACTTGGGCAAGATAGCTACTAACAACAGAGAGCATGCAAGATCACAAAGAACACATACATGATAGAATCATAAAGACAAAACCATTAATCAAACCAACATAATAATCTCAATATCCATCGGATCCCCGGAAAAACAACATGCATGATTACAAATAGATTAGATCTTGATCATGAACGGAGCTCACAAGATATATACATGAAAGCACAAGGAGGAGATACAACCATCTAACTACTACATGGACCCATAGTCCAAGGTGGAACTACTCACACATCATACCGTAGAGAAGGCCTCCGGGATGATCTCCACTCCGGCAGGGTGACGAGAAGAAATTCAGATCCCCCGATCTAGGGACGATGGTGGCGGCGGCTACAGAAGGTTTCGTGGAATATTGATCGGGTACTTAGGGTTTCTGCATCGGGGGCTTCTTATAGGCGAAGGGGGAGGCCGAGACGGTGGCCAGGGGCCCCACACCCTGCCTAGGCGCGGGGCAGGGCCCACCCGTGCCTAGGGGGTTGTGGTTGCCCTGGAACGCCTCTCTGTCTCCCCTCTGGACTTCTTGTTCCCCACGGAAAGTTAATGACTTTGACGTTTGTCCCGTCCAATTTAGAGAATATTTCTTTACTAGATTTTTTGGAACCAAAAACAGCAGAAAACAGGCAACTGGCACTGTGGCAACTTGTTAATAGGTTAGTGCCAGAAAACATGTAAAAAGCACCTCAAAGTGTAGACAAAGCAAAGCAAATTAGATACTAAACAAGCATGGAGCATAAAAAATTATAGATACGTTTCCGACGTATCAAGAGGAAAGAGAAGGAAGAGATCCTCAGGCTGACTCAATCCAGCCTTGAGAAGCAAACCTTGACCCTATAGGCAGCAAGCCAG
Organism: Avena atlantica; assembly: GCA_910589765.1. NCBI lineage: Eukaryota > Viridiplantae > Streptophyta > Magnoliopsida > Poales > Poaceae > Avena > Avena atlantica. Next base: position 126,321,420 of record OU342739.1, read on the forward strand.
GAGCAGGAGGACGTCAAGCTGGTCAACCTCCTTGAATAAATTTTGGTCCGGGATGCTAAAGTCGAGTCTGGCGAACTCCCAGCGACGGACGTTCCTTCCCTCACCCTTACCGAGAAGGTGTTTCACAGCACCAAGCTCGGATATGAAAAGTTGCACCTAAAACACATTGTAAGTTTCCAATTCTTATTTGCATTTATTATCATATCCTCTAGCCCCCAAGCATAAAGCCAGATAAACATCGTTGGATCCGAATTGATTCTTTTAGGTTGCAAAAGGATGATGTAGTGTAGCCCCCAAGGCTCGTGATGTACTTTTACTTAGTTAAATTTGCAGCCCGAGTCTTAGTAGCCGTCTGACGGTATTTCGTCTCTAAACTTACAGAAAATTGCATCTTCCAACCAGGAATTGCTCAAGAACATTTGCAATAAACGCAAAGAGATCAAAGCCTTGTGTCTTGAGAATTCGAAGTTGAAAATTGAGAGAGATGAAACAGAAGGTAAACTTTTCTGACTTCCTCTTTGTCAATTATTTTTTGTCATAGCCAAACTTGTTTTGTCCGACTGATATTTTTCCTTTGCAGAACTGTTGTGCCAGTCCAGCAAGATGGTGGAGCAATTCAAGAACTTCAAGGTCCTAGAAATAGAGAATGCTAAGCTCCAGGACAAGCTTGAGAAACTAACTTTAGAGTCAGAGAAATCCGTAGCTATTGTCCTGGAGTCAAACAATCATGAGACCATGAGGCTCGAGAAGCTAATAGCCCTTCGAGATAAAAAAAACTAGCTAATCTCAATAAGGACTTTGATATTTAGAGGGATCTTGCCCAGGACACAACTAGTGAACTGAACATCCTCCGCAAGGAGCATGCTCAATGGAATCACTCTCTGCTAGGTAAGATTTCTGACTTTTTCTTTTTGTTGATTTTTCAACTTCCTTCTTAGTCAAATTTTGACTTTTTTGTTCTTTTCCAGCCCCCTGAATCTTTCCGACTCCCCTACCTTCGAACCTCGCCTCGAGCACATCAAGCTCGTCGGAGATATCTTGTACGACTTCCACCAAACTCTTGAAGAGGCTGGCGAGTCCGTCAAGCTTTCCGACTTGCATACAATGTCAGTGCACGAGATGAGGGACAAGGTCAAGGAGATTCCGAAGCTTATCAAAGACTGGACGATCTCATACGCTCGGACTGCTGCTCAGACTGCTCTTACCATGGTGATGAGCCACCAGGGCGAGATGGAAATCTGGCATGTCACCAAAGGTATTGCCGAGGATGATGATGAGGGTAACCCACAGGACATCAAGGCCATCCAAGAGTCTTGTGCAGGTTATGCTTGTCGTGTGGCGGAGATTACCAATTATACGACTCCGTTCTTCGGATCCATCACCATGCCTCCCTCGCCCCAAGAGCCAGAAGGCAGCATTGCAGCTTCCGAGTCTGAGATCGAGGGCGACAATACTGTCGACTCCAGCGCTCCACCTTCTTCATCACCACCACCTGACTCTACAACATAAACAGTTTCTATGCATTATTCTGAACTTCTGGCAATATAATGATGAAAATAATGTTTTATTTGTGCCGGTCTTGTAAAAACTAATGCTTTTACTATCGTAGCACTTTATGTTTACATATTTTTTATGCACGTGGTTGAAAATTTCTGGACCACTTTGTGTTTTATGACTGTACTTGTCATTTTATCTAGCTCTCTGCCTCGTCTATTTCATGGGTAGGCCAACCTTTAGCACAGAAAATTTGCCGAGCAACGGAGCGCAATTGCTAAATCAGTTTAAACTCAGAAACAAAGTCGGCTTCCAGTACCAACAACTCATTACTCAGAAAATGTCCGCGTCTAAGCAATCAGATAAAAAACCAAAGTATAGACAATAAATTAAATTTTGTACCCTAAGATAACACTTTTTAGATATTCAGAAATCGTAACCAGAACGAACATGAGCAGAAAGTACTTTCAAGCATTCTGGGATTTTTGAAAAAAATTGACATGCTCTTTTGGAAATAAGATGGCAAAAACTTCTCAAAGATAACATATGAGAAAACCAATACTTTATTTCACTTTGAACATGTACATATATGATTTTAAGGAAATATAACTAAGAATAGAAGGAACGTAGCTATGCAATATTCCATGGACGGTCTATTTCATCTAGGTCTGTGCTGCCACCAGCTCTCTTTCTCTTCCGAGTATCAGGTCTTTCCTTGACTGGTCTCATATCGGTTAAATAATATGACCTATTATGCAGAACTCTGCTAATCATAAAAGGTCCTTCCCAAATTGGAAAAGTTTGTGCTTTCTCTTTTGCACAAGTCGGAGAACCAAATCACCTTTTCTGAAAAAACGGTTTTGCACTCTCTGACTATGATACTTGCGCAACTTCTGCTGATAAGCTGTAGATCTCTGCTCAGCAACGACGTGTACTTGTTTGATTATATCGAGATCATCTTGTCGAGAAACTTTTGCATCTTCTTCGATATACGTTTTGACTCGTGGAGACTGATGAATTAAATCACTTGGAAGAAGTTCTTCTGCACCATAGACCAAGAAGAAAAGAGTATAGCCAGTTGATCTGTTAGGAGTTGTACGTAAACTCTATATCACAGACGGTAATTCTTCCGCCTAAGCCCTCACAGCACGGCGAAGCAGTGCCTCGACATGAGGTCGGATTCCTTTAAGATAAGGCCATTGGTTCTTTCGACTTGTCCATTAGCTTGTGGATGTGTGACTGATGCAATATCGAGCCGGATCCCTTGTTCTTTGCAGAATTCGGAAAGTTCACCCATGAAAAAATTGCTCTCATTGTTAGTAATTATACTGTGCGGATATCCGAATCGGATGATTACGTCCTCGACGAACTTTTCTGGTTGTGGCTCCATCACAACTTGTTACGGGTTTAGCCTCAATCCACTTTGTAAATTTATCCACCATCACTAGTAGATGAGTAAATCCACATTTTGTCGTGCGAAACGTCCCTACCATATCAAGCCCCCAGACCGTGAATGGCCATGTATTAGATATTGTTCGCAGGTGTTCAGCCGGAACATGTGCCTGATGAGCGTACTTTTGGCAGCCTCTGCACGTTTTGACCAGTTTATCGGCATCTGCCTTAGCTCTAAGCCAAAAGAATCCATGTCGAAAAGCTTTTTCCACTAAGGATCTGGCTGCAGCATGGTGACCACACCCGCCTTCGTGGATTTCTCTTAAGATTTCCACTCCTTTTTCCGAAGAAATACATCGCTAAAACACGCTAGAAACACTCCGTTTATAGAGCTCACTATTTATTATAGTGTAGGCTTTTGCTCGTCGGACAATCTGCCAGCTCAAGACTTTGTCTTCGGGCAATTTTCCGTCTATCAGAAATCCGGATAGGGTTTTGTCCAGCTGGAAATAACAGCCAGAACTGCTATTAAAGGTGAGTCGGATTTCGTCGGATAGTCCTCATTAACTCCGACTATGGAGGGGACCCTTAAATGCTCTAAGAAAGCGCCATCCGGTACTTATTTCTGCGCAGAGCCTATCCTTGATAGAGCGTCCGCTTCCTCATTTTCTGCTCGAGGGATGTGTTGAACCTCAAAACCCTCGAACAATTTAGATAGTTCATCCATAACAGCCTTGTATGCTGCCATGTGTTTGTTTGCGTTGCAGATATTGGATGCTTGCTGAGCAACTAAATCCGAGTCTCCGTAACACATGAGTCTTGATATGCCAATGTTTTTGGCCATGCATATTCCATGCAGCAATGTTTCATACTCGGCAATATTGTTGGTTGACGTGAAGTGTATTTGCAACACATAGAACATCTTATCTCCTTGGGGTGATTTGAGCACCACGCCAGCCCCCGAGCCTCCTCGTGCTTTTGATCCTTCAAAGTGAAGGGTCCAAAATTCCGATTTTGGAGGACTTGTGTTTTATGCCATCTCTGTCCAATCAACAACAAAGTCGGCAAATATTTGGGACTTGATTGCTGTACGTGGTTTGTACTCAATGTCGAAAGCTGCAAGCTCTATTCCCTACTTTGCGACAAGTCCTGTGGCGTCGCGGTTATTGATTATATCTTGCAGGGGAACGGTTCTCACCACTGTGATCTTGTGCTCTTGAAATTAATGGCGTCACTTTCTGGATACGAAGAACACTCCATAGGCTAGCTTTTGATGATGTGGGTACCGTTGTTTTGATTCTGTTAGGACCTCACTCAGGCAATAAGTTGGCATTTGCACCTTATGCTCGTAGCCTTCTTCCTCGCACTCGACTATTGTTACCACGCTTATGACCTTGTTGGTCGCTGCAATGTAGAGTAACATAGGTTCCTGAGGTTCTGGCGCTGCGAGAACTGGTGGGTTTGAAAGTAGATCTTTCAAAATTTGCAGGGCAGTTTCGACTTCCGGGGTCCAGACAAATTTGTCGATTTTCTTCAAGAGCTTGTACAAAGGTGCGGCTCTTTCGCCGAGCCGGCTGACGAACAGACTCACTGCCGCAATGCAACCAGTGAGACACTGCACGTCCTTCAGGCGAGTTGGCCTGGTAATATTTAGTATAGCATTGATTTTGTCCCGTTTCACCTCTATGCCTCGCTCAGAGACGATGAAACCTAACAATTTTCTGGCTGGAATTCCAAAGAAACACTTCTTCGGATTTAGCATCATGTTGAATTTTCGTAGACTAGCAAATGTTTCATCCAAGTCGGAAATTAAAGTTTCATTCTTTGTGGACATAACTGCTATGTCGTCTACGTATACGTGGACGTTGCGTCCGATTTGATCATTGAGACAACGTTGCATAGTACGTTGATATGTTGCTCCTGCGTTCTTTAAGCCAAAAGACATAGTTTTGTAGCAGAAGGTTCCAAAAGGAGTGACGAAAGACGTCTTAATTTGATCCGACTTTTTTATCGGTATTTGGTGATATCCGGAATATGCGTCAATAAAATAGAGTAGTTACGATCCTGCCGTTGAGTCGATAACTTGATCGATTCGTGGCAAAGGAAACAGATCTTTTGGGAATGCCTTATTCAAAGCGGTATAATCAACACACATCCTTAAATCAAGGGTGTCATTTTTAGGGACGAGTACAGGATTTGCCATCCAATCTATATGGATGACCTCTATTACGAAATCCGGTAATTCTAGTCGGGCTAATTCCTTGGCTATTGCTTTGCGCTTTTCATCATAAAACCGTCGTAAGGACTGTTTGATGAGTTTAGCGTCAGGTACACATTAAGAGAGCGTTCGGCAAGTTTCCTAGGTACTCCGGTCATGTCAGAAGGCTGCCATGCAAAGATATCACTATTAGCTTTGAGGAACTCAACGAGCGCGCTTTCCTATGCGTGGCCTAAGCCTACCCCTATGTTTGTTGTCTTGGAGGGATCATCTTCCTTCAGCGACGTTTTCTTCGTCTCTTCCGATGCCTTGAACTGCAAACTTGGCTTCAGCACCTCATTCTTCGTAGCGGGCATCTCAGACGGATTGATGGTCTTCTTGATCTCCTGGTACTCCTGGGCGTGTAGCACGGCTTCGGCGAAGGCAGCAGATCCTTCATCGCACTCTAGCACCTTCCTTGGATTTCCCCATTCGGTGATTACACCCTTTGGACCTGAAAGTTTAATCATGTTATAGATGTAGCAGGGGCGAGCCATGAACGCCCAGTAAGCCGAACGCCCGAAGATGGCATGGTAAGCACTTTTGAACGGTACCACCTCAAAAGAGAGTGGCTCGGTCCGGTAATTGTCTTGGGTTCTGAATGTCACGTCTAGAGTAATCTCACCCATAGAATCCGCCAGTCTCCCTGGTACAATGCCATAGAAAGTTACACTACTGTAACTCAACTGGCTCTCATGTAGCTTCATGTAGTGGAGCATCTCGATGTAGAGGATGTTAATGCTGCTTCCACCATCCATGAGTGTTTTAGATAACTCATAGCCATCAATAATGTCTTGGGAATGGTCACGACAGATGCTGTAATCGGCAGCGAGTAGTAGAACGAGGGGCAAGGGCGGCCAGCCATCTGCGGTGCGAGATGAGGGCAAAGACACAAGGTTTTACCCAGGTTCGGCCCCCCGGAGGGTAAAGACCTACTCCTGCTAGATTGTATTATGGAGGTGTTACAATGGGCGAGCTCGGCGGCTAGGCAGCGAGTCGCTTGGGTGTATGAGGGAACGTATCTCTACTCGCCCTATAGGGAGGTTTATATAGGCTCACCTCCCCTAGGGTTTACATATCTCAACCGATTCGGTTAAAGCTTCGGTAGTCGTTTAACCTGATCCGACTGGGCCTATCTACTCGCCTGGGCCTTCAGCTTCCAGTCGCTCGATGCCTTGGTGGGCTTCAATCCACTCGCCGTCATGCAAGCCCACTCGCCAGCTCACGGGCCAGTCGGAAACGTCCTGCTGGGTATACCCCAGTAGGCATATCCCCATCAGTAGTCCCCGAGGCCGTCGTTGATTAGGCGTAGGTGGCTGCTGGCAGTCGGAGTATACGGCTTCAGAGTAGGCACCCAGTCGAATCATCGGCGGGCTCCTGTACAAAGGAGAAACCTAGTGATCCAAGTCGCGGCTTTGGCGTGTCGAGTCGGCGAAACACTGTCATAGCGATTGGGTCGGCGAGCCGAGTGGCCGGAGTTGGACCGTCAGGCATGGTCAAACTAGCCGTTGGGGTAATCCAACGGTAACTTTTGGCATAATCATCGCGCGGTAACGGCTTCCTGATTTGGCGGGTAACATCCATTATATAAGGGGAATGGCAGGCGATCAGAGAGCCAACTTCTCATCACTTCTTCCAACTGCGCGCATTTTCCTTCCCTCGCATCACGATCCAGCCGACCCAAAATCCTCCGACCCCAATCAACCCTTCGACCATGGCCCTTTCCACCGAACCGTGGGGTAGGTCCAAATGTACGAGGGCGCAGCTGGCCTCTTTCGAGGAGGCCGGGATCCTGCGAGCCGGCTGTTGGCGCATCCCCGCAGCCGGAGAAACGACCCCAAACCCGCGAGACAGGGAATTCATCTGTTTCACCAGTCATCTCGAGCGGGGGCTAGGGTTTCCTACGTCCTGTTCTTCCGGCGCTTCTGCGCCTCCTACGGGATCCAGCCTTCAGATCTGGGTCCCCACAGCATCGAGCAGCTCGCCATCTTCGTGGCGTTCTGCGAATGCTACTTGGGCTGCCGGCCCTACTTCACCTTGTGGCAAGATCTGTTCCACGGACGGATCAGCCGCGAGGAAGCAGGCGGCCCAATGCTAGCCGCGGGTGGCCTGACATTCCAACTCAAGTCCAAAGCGTCATTCTTTGATCTGATGCTGCCCGCCAAGGCGGCGAGCGACTGGAAGAAGTCGTGGTTCTACGTGGCCGAGGCGACCCCGGAGGACGAGGTGGCGATCCCGCGGTATTCCGCCAATCGGTCCGAGCCGCGCCATCTCCAAGTCGGCAAGCTCCCCAACGACCAGCGGATGGTCGTCGACGAGATGCTCCAGACCATCCGCGGTCTGAAGAAGAAGGGCCTCCAGACGATAAATCTGTACAACTGCTGGCTCGGGCGGCGGCTGGTTCCGCTCGCCCAACGCGACCACTACATGTACCGGTACACGGGCCGGGGTGACTCAACGAAGGCCTGCCTCGACGATTGGAAACTGGAGGACTACCTCCCAGCGCTGAAGAAGATTACCCGGGCGGTGTACCTAGATGCGCAGGCGGGGGTCGCCCCCTATACCGCGTAGCGTCCAGCTCCGACGGTAATCACCTTACTTCGCTCGCAGTCACAGTCTATGCAGTCGCGGTAATTCTGATTCCATTCTGTATTCGTTGCAGCTATTCCAAGTGGTGGAAGGGTGGCTCCCTCCTTCGGACGACGAGAGCTCGGGCTCATCCGCCCAGGACGCGGACGAGTCGCCGCCCGCGAAGGGCGACGAGGACGACGATGACGAGTCCGAGGAGGAGGTCGCCCCACCGGTCCGAAAGATCCGCGGACAACGACAGCGCGATATCGAGGAAAGCAGAAGCCTCGAGCGCCATGATGACGACGACGAGCTCCCAGAGACCACCTCGCGCCGTCAAGCCACTCCGTCGAAGAAGAAGAAGGAAAGGGAGGCAAGGCCCCCCCGAAGAAGAAGACGAAGCCATCAAAGCCGGCCTCGCCGCCGCACTCGGCGAGCAGCTCTGATGCTCCCAGCCCAGCCGATGATGACGCGCCACCAGTGACAGCCGCGCTGGACGCGGCGATCGTGGAAGTGCCGCTGGCTTCAATGCCTCCGCCATTCGCCCCAGTCTCTGGACTGGGGGAGGCTCCAGCCGCAGCGGCTTCGCCTCGCAAGGAGGCTCCGGCTACGGCGACTTCGCCTCGCAAGGAGGCTCCGGCTACGGCGACTTCGCCTCGCAAGGAGGCTCTTGCCGAGGATGTCCCAGAGGCTCCAGCTGCGGCCTCAACGACGAAGAAGCCGTCCGTGTCTTGGGCACGCGACGTCCTGGAGATGGGGCTCAGTCGCCGACTGGGCCCTGAACTGGAAAAACCGGCCGGCCTCCGTACGGGGCTACGTTTCATCCCAGTCGCCAAGTGAGTACACTTACCCTTCCTTGCTTTTCATAACTATTTCGATTGATGCACAGGACCGGAGTGAAGAGGATGGGCCATCCGACCGTGGCTAAGGTGCCACCCGTCGCTAGCGAGGAGGACCCTTCCCGCAAGAGGAAGGCGGACGAGGTCGTCGCCTCGGCGGATGGCAGCAAGAAGGCCAAGGGTGATGACGTCGTCACAATTTCTGACGACACGGCGGTCGCGCCGTCCGGGCCCGCGGTGGAGGCAGCCGCGTCTACGAAGGAGGGCGCTTCCTTTCCTGGACCGGCGGAAGCGACCTCCCTTGGAGCGGGTGCCTCTATCGCTACCTTCCCACGCTTCGTGACCAAGGCGGCCACGGCGAGTGGAGCTGCGACCTCGAGCCACGCTCCTAGACCGCCGATGCCGAAGTCGACCAACGTCGTGGGCACACGCCGGCGTTACTCGCGTCCGTGGACGCGATACAACTCCATGGCATGCTTGGCGCAGCCATCCAGGTACATCCAGTCCCCGAGGATCAGGTCGGTGCTTTGCAGCGGCCTGATTCTTATAATTTCTCGTATTTTTATTTTCGCATCCAGTCCCCGAGTGCGCACGCGCTAAATTTTAGCGGGTGGGTGCTTAGGAATTTCTTGATCGCCAGTCCCCGAGTGCGCACTCGCTGAATTTCAGCGGGTGGGCACTTAGGAATTTCTTGATCGCCAGTCCCCGAGTGCGCACTCGCTGAATTTTAGCGGGTGGGCATTTAGAAATTTCTTGATCGCCAGTCCCCGAGTGCGCACTCGCTGAATTTCAGCGGGTGGGCACTTAGGAATTTCTTGATCGCCAGTCCCCGAGTGCGCACTCGCTGAATTTCAGCGGGTGGGCATTTAGGAATTTCTTGATCGCCAGTCCCCGAGTGCGCACTCGCTGAATTTCAGCGGGTGGGCACTTAGGAATTTCGTTTTGACTAACTTTTTCGATGATGTGCAGGGTCTGCAGCTTGAGTCGGCGGACCGATTGGCCGCGAAGCAGCACGCGGAGAAGGAGCTGGCCATCGTCCTGGAAGCGAACAAAGGGCTTCAGGCTTTTGCTGCGAAGGCCGAGGAAGCTCGCCAGGGGCTTGTCCCTGCTGGTGAATTGGCGGCGGCGCAATCGGCCTTGAGTGCCGCTAAACAGCGGATCGCCAACCTCGAGCGCGAGCTGCGGGAGGCGAAGGAAGAAGCGAGCTCGACTGACGAGCGATATAAGGCCGCCATTGCAGCCGCTGAGGAGGATCGCAAGGTGTCGGAAGTCCTTCTTGCTGGTCTTCAGGACGACCATACATCGCTTCAATGCTTCATCACGAAACTCGCCCGTCCGCTGCTTGGTGAGTACACCTTCCCTTTCCGATGGTTGTGTCTTTTGTGGTGTCCGTCGTGCTCATTATTGTCTTCTACTCGCAGGTCGCATCATTGATAGAAAAGGAGAGGCGAGCTCGCTCGACGCGAGGCAGTGCGTAAGTATGCTCGTCGACTCGGCGACACTGTCGGCGACGTGCATCCGTGCCTATCTCCAAGAGATATCGCCCACAGAGGTGATTCCCAGCGACCTCGTTGAGGTGTGGAAATATTTGGAGAAGGCGCCTGCGGTTGTTGAGTACATGACGCGGTCGGCGTTTCGGCGCGGAGCGTCGACGACCCTGAGCCTTGGACTCGCCCACTTCCCCGAAGATTTCGACATCGACGATGTGACGGGTGGATATCCATCGTCGACTGGCGCGGTGGAGCTGTCCGAGGTCCTCAAGTTGCAGGAGCATGCCGCCACGTACTCAGAACGTGTCTGGGCAATGGGTGACCTCCTTCCGTACCAGGAGACGGTCGTCGCGCCGAACGACCCCGAGCCGCCGCATCGTGACTTCAAAGTCGAGCAACCTTTTCGCGCGGCGATGGCGGGTGAGCTGACGACGTATCAATCAAACCCGTACACGGCGTTCATCCGCAATCGCCGGGATGTTGGCGAGTCGTCATCGAAGCCTGCAGAGTAGGATGGTTTGCCTTGTGGCGTTAGTAGCAGGTCTGCCACGCGGGCATATTTTGTTAGCACGAAACAATGCAGTACCCAATTGATCGAGACGTTGTGTCTATTTTGGTATTTGTTGTGTGTTTGTTATTGATTTGTGAACGAGTCCCCGAGCGCGTCCGCCCTTTTTGTGGGGTTCACCTCGTATATGATGTATGTGTTGTTGTCATGTGTTTTGATGTTTTGGTCGACTCGCCCGAGCTCGAAGAGCCAGTCGCTAGGCGACTCCCTTGAGTGCTCTGTACTTTACCGTTTTCCCGTGCGCGAACGAGGTCGGGTGGCCGAGTCCCCGAGCGTGGTACTTGGTAGTTCTAGGCGCGACTCGAGGGTGGTTGAGGACTTAGCGCGTTGGTGTGAGCGCGTCACTCCTGCCTGGCCCGTGGGGTCAGTCGCGTGGCAAGTCCTGGGCATGCTCTCTTACTTGGCGTTTTCCCTGTCCGCTCGCGACGAACTGGTCTCCAGTCCTCGAGCGTGGTATTTAGCCGTTCGAGTCGCTATGCCGAGGATGCAGATGACCAAGGTCGCTGTGAGAAGCGAGGGCAGTTGTCTAGGCTCGTAGAACCAGTCGAGCTAGGCGACTCCAATGGGGCTCCGGGTTGGCGTTTTTCGTGGACGATGCAAGACCCGAGGTGATTCAGTGCTCTCACACCGCACTACTTAGCCATGCCGATCGCTGTACCAAAATTTGACTTCTGCATTTAGCGTAACGCTGTTATTACGAGTGCGAGTGACACAAGTCATGGAGAGTAGGCGCAATATGCGGTAACCGTTTCTTTTTATTTCATAGCGACTGGAGAGTACATGTGTGGGGTTCTAGGAGTAGAACTTCCGGAGGAGGTTTACATTCCATGGTCGCTTGACGTCGAGTTCGTCGTCCCCGCGGACGTCGATGAGGTAGTAGGCGTCGTTGCCGAGTACGCGCCCGATAGCGAATGGGCCTTCCCACGGAGGGGAGAGCTTGTGCATGCCCTTCTTGTCCTGGATGAGGCGTAACACCAGGTCGCCTTCCTGGAAGGTGCGAGCTTTCACCCGCCGGCTGTGGTAGCGGCGGAGTCCCTGCTGGTAGATAGCGGTGCGCGACCGAGCAAGGTCGCGTGCTTCGTCGAGTTGGTCGATCCCGTCTTGGCGGGCAAGCTCGTTTGCAGCCTCCGTATAGTGGACGACCCGCGGCGAGTCGTGTTCGAGGTTGGTGGGCATGACTGCTTCGGCACCGTAGACCATAAAGAAGGGAGTGAATCCCGTCGATCTATTTACTGAGGTACGGATTCCCCAGATGACAGAGGGCAACTCCTCGACCCAGCACCCGGCGGTGCGCTCGAGTGGTACTTGGAGTCGCGGCTTCAGGCCGTGGAGGATACTTTGGTTGGCCCGTTCCGCCTGGCCGTTGGATTCCGGGTGGGCGACTGACGCGAGGTCGAGCCGGATGTGGTGCTCTTCGCAGAATTCAGCCATGGCACCCTTGGCGAAGTTGGTGCCGTTGTCCGTGATGATGCTGTTTGGGAACCCGTAGCGATATATGAGCTCGCGTAGGAATTTAGTGGCGGTCTTCCCGTCGCATTTCCGGACTGGCTTGGCCTCCACCCACTTCGTGAATTTGTCGACAGCGACTAGCAGGTGGGTGTAGCCGGAGGGGGCTTTCTTGAAGGGGCCTACCATGTCCATGCCCCATACGGCGAACGACCAGGTAATGGGGATTGTTTTGAGCGCCGAGCTCGGTACATGCGTCTGATTGGCGTACTTCTGGCACCTGGCGCACCGCTGGACGATATCGACGGTATCGGCGTGCGCGGTGGGCCAGTAGAAGACGTGTCGCATAGCCTTGGCGACCAGGGAGCGAGCAGCGGCGTGGTGGCCGCAGTCACCGGAGTGGATGTCGTGTAGGATCTTGCGTCCTTCAACTGGTTGGACACAGCGTTGGAATACGCCGGTGACGCTGCGCTTATGGAGTTCGCCGTCAATGATAGTGTAGGACTTGCATCGGCGAGCGATCATCCGAGAGTCCGTCTCGTCTGCCGGCAGGGTGCCGGATTCTAGGTAGGCGATGTAGGGCTTGGTCCAGTCGTCTGGCTCGTTGACGAGTGCGACCAAGGCTGCCTCTGGTTGGAGTGGGACTCCGATGTCGATCTCCCTCGGGGGAGAGATTGATGGCCTGGAGATCGTGTCGAGGAAAACGCCGGCGGGTGGTGCGAGTCGAGCCGACCCGATGCGAGAGAGTGCGTCGGCCTCCTCGTTCTTCCGCCTGTCGATCCACTCCCACGGAGTAGCCGGTGAAGTGTCCGCCCAACTTGTCGACTGCTTGGCGGTACGCCGCCATGGTAGGGGAGACGGCGTCGCAGGTGCCAGCGACTTGCCCCGCGACAAGGTCGGAATCTCCGTAACAGCGGAGGCGATTGACGTTCATCTCCTTGGTGGCTCGCATGCCGTGGAGTAGGGCCTCGTATTCAGCCATATTGTTGGTACAGGGTGTGAAGTCGAGGCAGAGGATGTAGCGGAGCTTGTCGCCCTTTGGTGAAGTTAGCACTATCCCTGCGCCTGCACCGTCCGCGTTCTTGGAGCCGTCGAAGTGCAGGCTCCAGTAATGGAGGTACGGCAGCTTCTCTGGCTGCTGGGCTTCTTCCCAATCGGCGATGAAGTCTGCCAGTGCCTGTGACTTGATCGCTTTTCGTGGCTCGTACTTGATGTTGTGGACGCCGATTTCGACGGCCCACTTGGCGACCCGCCCGGTCGCCTCGCGGTTGCGGATGATGTCTTGCAGTGGAGCTGAAGAAACGACCGTGATCGGGTGCTCCTGGAAGTAGTGCGGCAGGCGTCGCTGAGCTCTGAAGACCGCGTATACTAGCTTTTGGTACTGTGGGTACCGCTGGCGCAACTCGGTGAGGACCTCGCTGATGTAGTACACCGGCCGCTGGACTGGGCGCTCCTTTCCTTCCTCTGGTCGCTCGACGACCATCACGGCGCTGACGACGCGCTCAGAAGCCGCGACGTAAACCAGCATGGGTTCTTTGTTGGCGGGGGCAACGAGTAATGGTGCGGCGAGTAGCACCTTTTTGAGGTCGCGGAGCGCGTCGTCCGCATCCTTGTCCCACTGGAAGGTGGGGTTCTTGCGCATCAGACGGTATAGGGGCATGTCCTTTTCGCCCAGTCGGGGGATGAAGCGACTGAGAGCCGCTACTCGTCCGGCCAGTTTCTGGACGTCGCGCAGGCACTCGGGTTTGCCGAGCCGGGCGATCGTGTCGATCTTCGTGGGGTTCGCCTCGATCCCTCGTTTGGAGACGACGTACCCCAGTAGTTGTCCGGCAGGTACACCAAAGGTGCATTTGCCGGGGTTGAGCTTTATCTTATATCTTCGCAGGTTGGCGAATGTTTCCGCCAGGTCCGCGAGTAGGTCGCCTTGGTGAGCGGATTTTACAACCACGTCGTCGATGTAGACGTGGATGTTGCGGCCGATTTGGATCGCGAGGCATTCTTGCATGCACCGCTGGTAGCTCGCCCCGGCGTTCTTGAGGCCGAAGGTCATGGCGGTGTAGCAGAAGGCACCGAACGGCGTGATGAACGCCGTCTTCTCCTCGTCTTCGACTGCCATTTTGATCTGGTTGTACCCAGAGTAGGCGTCGAGGAAACATAGCGACTCCGAGCCCGTGGTTGAATCGATTATCTGGTCGATCCGCGGGAGGACGAACTGCTCTTTGGGGCAGGCGCTGTTCAGGTTTGTGTAGTCGATACACATTCTCCAGGTCCCGTTCTTCTTCTCGACCAGGACTGGGTTTGCCAGCCACTTGGAGTACTTGATTGGCCGGATGAAGCCGGCAGCGAGTAGACGCTGCACTTCCTCGGCGATTGCTCGACGGCGTTCTTCATTGAAGGGCCGCAGCGACTGCTTGACAGGTTGCACTTTGGGGTCGGCGTTTAGCTTGTGCTCAGCGAGCTCCCTAGGGACACCGGGCATGTCAGAGGGTTTCCATGCGAAGATGTCCCTGTTCTCACGGAGGAACTCGATGAGCGCGCCTTCCTATGCTGGGCTCATGCCCGTCCCGATCCTCACCGTCTGGCTGGAGTCGCCTGGGACCAGTTCGACGGTGCGGGTGTGCGTCGTGGCCTCAAAGGTTGAGGTGTTTGCGCCCTCTGAGTTGGGCTTCTTGAGTATGGTGGGGTCGTCGTTGTTGACCCTTCTCGCGTACTTGGCGAGCTCGTCGGCGTGGTTGGTCTCCGCCGCGATGACGGCGTCAGCGAGCTCGGCTCCTTTGGCCTCGCACTCGGCGGCCATGTCGGGGTCGCCGTTGATGGTGATGACGCCGCACGGCCCGGGGAGCTTCATCGCGTTGTACGCGTAGTGGGGCGCTGCCATGAATTTAGCGAACGCCTGGCGCCCCAGGACGCAGTGGTAGGGGTTGTCTAAGGGCACCAGCTCGAAGACGATCCGCTCGGTGCGGAAGTTTGCCGGTGTGCCGAAGGTGACTAGCAGCGTGACCTTGCCGATCGGGTACGCCTTCCGACCGGGGACGATGCCGTGGAATGTGGTGTGGGTCGTCTCGATCATCGACTACGGGAGTCGCAGCCGCCTGAAGGTGTCGAGGTACAGGATGTTGATGGAGCTGCCACCGTCCATCAGTGTCTTGGGGAGCCAGTAGTCGCCGACCTTGGGCTTGACCACCAGGGCGACTCGTCCTGGGTACTCGATGCGTGGCGAGTGGTCTTGGCGGCTCCAGGTGATGGGCTGCTCCGACCAGTTTAGGAACTGGGGGACGTCTATCTGGGCCACCGCGTTGACGGAAATAGCGCGGGTGATGACCTTCTTCTCGCGCTTCGTGTTGAAGCCTGTGAAGGTGTGGAGCGAGCCGGCTACTTTGCCGAATTTTCCGCCGTTTGGCTGGTCGTTGTCGGGGTCCTCCCGCGCTGGCCGTGCCTTCTCGATTTCCCTGAGGGTGTGGCAGTCGGCGGTGGTGTGCGTTGCGGGCTTCCCTTCCCTGCTATGAAACGCACATGGTTGGTTAAGGAGGGCCGCGGGGTCGAACCTTGGCTTGTTCTTGTAGTTGCCGCCGTCGCGGCGTTGTCCTCCGTCGCGGCGGAAGCTCTTGGGCTCGCGCTGCGCGTGCGCGGCGTTGGCGACGAAGTCGACTCGCCCGTCACTGCGGCGCTTGCCGGTGAGGCGAGTGCCGCTGTAGCGTAGGTCGGATCGGCGTCCTCCATCGTTTCCGCTCGTGCGGCGTTGTCCTCCTGACTCGTCGTCAGTTTCCTGGTTTGGATCTTCCTCGGCGTACCGTTTGGCGATCTCGAGGAGGTCGGGGATGTTGTCGAGTGTGCGGGAGTGTCGCTTGAGCTTGGCGACCAGGGGCTCGTAACGGCACGAGGTCTTGAAGCAATGGATCGCGGTGTCCGGGTGGATGCCGGCCGCGTTGTACCACAGTTCTTGCCACCGTTGGACCCAATTGCGGGTCGACTCGCGGGGTCCCTGGACGCATCGCTCCAGGTCCTCGATGGTGGTGGCGCGGGTGTAGGAGCACTCGAAGTGCCTGACGAAGGCATCGCGCATCTCCTCCCAGGAGTCGATACTGTCCTGGGGGAGGGTGTTGATCCACTGCCTGCACGTCCCCTCCATCATTAGGGGGAGGTAACGAGCGGCTAGCAGGTCAGTGTGCCCTGCGATCCCCATCGCCATGAGGTATGTGTCGAGCCAGACGACGGGGTCGTACGAGGAGTCGTACTTTTCTATCTCCTTCGGCGGCTTGAAGTTTGGCGGGTACTTCTCGCCTTAGATCATTGGTCCGAAGCACTTGGGTCCGAGTCGACTGAGCGACCCCATGGGCTCGCCGTCGCGGCGATTAGTTAGGGTATGTCGCAAGTCGTCGGGCTGGCGTGCGCGCCAACTTTGATTGTTGATGATGTGGGTGCGGGCGTCGATGGGCTGCCCGTTGGCAGCGACGAGGTTAGTTGCCGGTCTGGGGTCGTTGGTGGAGAGTGCCGCGTTCGCGGGTCGGTGTTGGAGCTGCAGTGGCTCTGGTGGCGGGCAGTTGAGGGTGTTTGCCGCC
The DNA here is from genome assembly GCA_910589765.1 of Avena atlantica. NCBI lineage: Eukaryota > Viridiplantae > Streptophyta > Magnoliopsida > Poales > Poaceae > Avena > Avena atlantica. The sequence goes on from OU342739.1 coordinate 126,338,033, forward strand.
GCTGGGCGGCCGCTGGAGGCCGCTCTGCTTCCCGAGGAACGCGAGTATACTCGACCTGCTGAGTCGGCGCCCGCTCTTTGCTGCTCGACGGCCTTCGCGAGCAGGGCCCTGACGTATTGGATCTGCAGGGCGCCGTCGCCGGTGGCTGTGATGCTGTCGGCTGCTGCTCGGCCTGCCACGAGGTTGTCCATTGGGGTGGAGAACAGTGGGAGGCCGTTTGCGTCTCGCTCCCGTGAGGAGACTACTATCCGCGGCTGGTCCCTGGGAGGGGTGCGGTTGGGTGGAGGTGGGGCGCCCCTCGCCGTTGATCCTGGCGGGGGCCGGGCGCTTCCTCCTGGTGGCGCGTTCTCGCAGATCGCGCGTTCGGCCACGCGGGCCGGGTCGTTTTCATCGTCGAAGTTCAGGGCACGCCCTTGAACAGTGGGGTTCAGGCGTGACCTGATCCGCTGCTGGTGGTAGCGTGATAGCTCCTGCGCCGTCACCTGCTCGAGGCGAATTTTTTCGCGCTCAGCTTGCTCCTTGCGCACCGCCTCCGCCAGTTTCAGGCGGAGTTCCTCGACCTCCGTTGCCATGGCGTTAGGAGGGATTGGGGTGGAGAATAGATCCTCCGGCGGATCGGCGCCGGTGGCCATGTAGGTCGCGGCATGGTGACCGGTTCCATCGCGGAGGTCGGCGGAGTTCTCCGACCCGGAGTCGAATTCGAAGATTCCGAGGATGGAGGGGTCCTCGAAGTCTCCCACGTTGGAGACTTGGGCGATGGAACCCGCGAATGAAGCCGCGGTGATGGACCCGGCGAGTGACGCCGGGGTCGCCGAGTCGGCGTCGTCATTGAGGGTCGCGTCCTCTGTGGCCGCTGAGTTTTCGGCCACGTCGCTGTGGGCCGAATTGTACTCGGAGGCGAGGCGGTGGATCGTGCGGATCTGGCTCTCGGAGAGCCGATCGCGTGGTGGCGACTCGCGGATGCGAGTCGAGTCCTCCGAGACGATGACGTCGGTGAGGCCGACGAAGAGGCTGATCGTGCCGATGGGCAGGATCACGCTATGCGTGACGGGTCGCGCCGCCGGGACGTAGCTGCTCGACAAGATTTGGAGCATCTCGCCGATCGCTATCATGCGGCCGGTGGCGACCGTCTCGTTGATGGGCAGATTGGATCTCGCCGCAGAACACCGGCCGGACCGGCCAGGCCCCACGGTGGGCGCCACTGTCGTGGGAATGGTCATGGCAGGTGCTGCAATCGGCAGCGAGTAGTAGAACGAGGGGCAAGGGCGGCCAGCCATCTGCGGTGCGAGATGAGGGCAAAGACACAGGGTTTTACCCAGGTTCGGCCCCCCGGAGGGTAAAGACCTACTCCTGCTAGATTGTATTATGGGGGTGTTACAATGGGCGAGCTCGACGGCTAGGCGGCGAGTCGCTTGGGTGTATGAGGGAACGTATCTCTACTCGCCCTATAGGGAGGTTTATATAGGCTCACCTCCCCTAGGGTTTACATATCTCAACCGATTCAGTTAAAGCTTCGGTAGTCGTTTAACCTAATCCGACTGGGCCTATCTACTCGCCTGGGCCTTCAGCTTCCAGTCGCTCGATGCCTTGCTGGGCTTCAATCCACTCGCCGTCATGCAAGCCCACTCGCCAGCTCACGGGCCAGTCGGAAACGTCCTGCTGGGTATACCCCAGTAGGCATATCCCCATCAAATAAGAGGATTGATGAACAGAGGGTACATTCCCCGAAGATGTGTTTTCCTCGGGTGATCTGAGCGATTAAAGGTGATGGTTACCTCCGACCAATCCAGAAACTGTGGAACAACCGGAACTGTGGCATTGAGCTCATGGAGAACGCCTTCTTGTCTTTAGCAGGTTGGGATCCAAGGAAGCAGACGTATGCATATTTTTTAGTCGAAAAAGTCTTCTTTCCATCTGACTTGGGCTCTGCAGTGGTTTCCGCTTCTTCCATGTCAGAATCTTCCTTGGGTTCCTTTCCTTTCTTGGAATTTTTCTTTCCTTTTCATCGCTTGGATCTGTATCCAGCGGATTCGTCTTTTTGATGTCATCGTTGAAACGACACTCGGCATTTGTGTGGGTAGATCCTCCGTTACTATCCAAGTGGTGGACACATGGATTATTGGCAATGTCGGCCCAGGTATAGGTTCTTCTGGGTTGCTGATCTCCTCTGCCCTGGATTCGGGAAGTTCCACGGCCTCTACCCTGGCCGCCTCCGCGCACTCCTCGTTCTCCAGATCCGAACGTTGCGTTGACAGCTGCATTGTCTGGAGCTGGCTTTTCGTCCGAGGTGTTCTTGCGCTTCTGAGATTGTTTTGGTTGTTTGGCCGCATTGGGATTAGCCAAAATATTTAGCATCCCTTCTGAATCATCATCAGCATCGGCGTATTTGCTTGCTGTTTCTATCATTTCTCCCAAATCCGTGACATGTTCATGCTTTAGTCTGTGACGCAAAAGTCCGACTGGAAGTCCTGCAATAAAAGCTTCTATCGCAGTTTGCTCGTTTACTCCTTTGCAGGAGTTCTTCGTGTCGATCCATCGTCCAAGGTAATCCCGCCAGGTTTCTCTTGGTCTTTGTGTGCAACGCTGCAAGTCTTCGACTGTGCAGGGCCTCCTACATGTTCCCACGAAGTTTGAAAAGAACACACTTTGCATATCATACCAGTTGTGAATTGAATTCTCTGGCAGTTCATTGAGCCATGATCGCCGTCTTCCTCAGCATGAGTGGGAGATATCGGACTACAACCAAGCTGTTTTCTCCTTTGGCAATGCAGCAGGCCTGGAAGAAATCTCGGAGACATGTATCTGGCCCAGCTGCGCCGTCATCGGGCTGAATGTGTTCGGAAATACCAAAGTCAACCGAAAATTTGGTCTAACATATGCGTGGTCCAAAACACTTGGGTCCCACATACACGTCTTCTTCCTCGTACCGCCGCGCTTCTATGTTTGATTCAATACGATGGTGAGCGTTGTTTGGCGAGAGAGATCTGCGCCTTGGAGGCTCACGGATCCTGCGCGGTGGAGTCGGATTTCTGCTTATCCTTTCACCATTGCCGCCTCCACCCCCGCGGCTTCCATGGCTACGTCGAGATCCTTCATGGTTGCTGCTAGGAGGCGACGGTGGCCCTGGTGGATTATTTCCGGCTGGGTTACGTGGTGGTGGCGGCGGAGCCTCATTATGCTGACTCCGACGCCTGTTTCTTCGGGCACTGTCCCTACTTGATTTAGGACGATCCTAATCATCTCTTCGTCCGACATTGCCAGCCAGACGGCTCGGTGGTGGCATCCTTAGCCGATCTTGCTCCTCTCGCTGGCGGCGTGTTTCCGGGTCTTCTCTATAGCGGTTGTTTTGCCGATGATGGTCCTGATGAGGAATCATTGCCCTGATGGCGTCTTCGGACGCAGCCGGAATAACTCTTGCCCAGTTATGCGCTAGCCGGCGAGAGTGGCCGTTTGAGCTGGTTCTTGAATTCTCTTCTTCTCCACGGGGACGATAACATTGATTCGTATCCTTGTGAAGCCTTATGTCAGCGCTTTGGTCATCGCCAGTGTGCAAAACTTGGACTTTGAGGCCAGCTTGCCACTAAATGAAGCGACCATTTTCTGCTGCTTTAATCCTTTGTCCAGCAACGCGACGCACTGCTGGACCTGTTGTGGAGACGGATTGTTGGCGAGGATAGCTCGATCTACAGCAGCGTTTTCCAACGGCGTGCCGTAGACTCGGATCTTCTTTCCATCGAATAGAACTTTGTGGATATCCGGGTTCTTGTTAGCAAGAAACGGACCTCCCCTTGTTTTGTTTGGATGTCACTTGAAATCTGACTGATATTTGGCAGGATCACTGTCTAACTGCTGTTTCATCTCGACGATGCGCGCGACCTCTTCGAGCAGAAACAGACAGTGCTTTTCCAGGTCCTCGGCCCTTTTCTCCAGCGCCTCCGGTGTGAGATCCTAAGCCGTTGGGATTGGAATCGTGAGAGCATCTTCATAAATTTCACGTGCACCCTTGGTGACGGCGTGTCCATCCACAGGAGGGTCGATCGGGGTGGTATTAATCGGATCTCCGTCCTCATTCTCCATCTCAATCTCTTCATCAACTTTTTCTTCGTTGGTTTCCTCGACGTCCGGCTTTGCCGGTGTCGTATTTTTGTTCTTCTTCTTCTTATTTGACCGCCCAGTAGCCTTAACATGTGTACCAGTGGCAAAGATAACTTTCGGTCCGGTACTAGGAGATAAACTTCCGTCGGTACTTTCCATCATGGTTGGTTTGTGGACCTCGGAGGAATCTCCAGTGTCTATATCATCCTGCGAGGTGTAGCTTTCATCCATGCTATCATATGGACTAAGAGAATTTTCCGGCTCACCTTGCGTTTGCTTGGAGACGTGCTCTTGTTCATACTCCACCATCTCTTTGTCGAAGTCTCGAAGTTCTTGCGACGTTATTGACTCCTGAGGGGAGCCATGTAAGTCGGCGTTTTCTTCGATTGTGTCTAGAACCGAATCGCTACTAGCTCCAGCATCGACCGAGTCAGATCCAGAGCTTATGTGGTACACGAAACAATGCTTCTTCTTGTTCTTGTTCTTGAAGTAGTTGTATAACTTGGTTTCCGCCTCCTCCATCTCAAAGTTCTCCTTGATATCGGTGATTGCTTCATATCGATGTAGGGGCGTTTCATCACCTCCTTTATCTTGTGCTTCAAGGGTAGTTTTTCTGCTACAACGTCTGGAAGGATGGATCCGTAGCGGATATATTCCTCGTTCATGTATCCGATCTCATCAGGGATATCAAATCCAGATTTTTCTTCCACCTCTTCTTCCACTGCAGGAGTGGGCTGGGTGGGTTTGATTTTCTCCGGGACCTTGAACTCTTCCGCCTCTGCAGATAAAGTAGATCCGGATTTTTTTTCCGCCATGGTCATCACCTCAAGGGTGGGTTGGGCAGGTTTAGCGAAACCGAGATAGATATCGATCTCGCCGATGGACATGAACGTGTAGGTCGTCACAGGTTTCGAAGCCGGAATCCAGGTCTCGTCGAGAAGGACGAGAGGGACATCAGTGGTGTATACCACGCGACCCATGGCGATAGTTTTGCCGATTCATGCATGGGCGGATTCCGCCTGGAACGATGCTCCAAAGGTCACCTACCCCACGGTGGGCGCCAACTGTCGTCGAATTATCGACAAGTACGTCATAGGGGGTCCTAGTGGCGTTGGAAAGATGGGGTGTGAGACGTCGGATGTTATAGGAGCGGTGAGCACAAGTTTACCCATGTTCAGATCTGACCGCGGTGATCGGATCCTACTCCTGCTAGCAACCCAGTAATATATCAGCGTAAGCCGGATGTTACAATGGATTACAAGAGAGGTTCGCCTGTACGATTTGATTGCTGTAGTTGTTGTGTTATGCCCTAAAGGCTCCCATAGAGCCGGTTTATATAGTCACCAGGGCCTAGGGTTACAGGAGAGACCTATTCGGCTACGTTACAGAGTCGGTAACTAGATATAGCTTGGACTACAAGTAATACTACAGGCCTAAGTCGGTAACTCTTCTGGGCCTTGTCGTAGTCGGAACTAGCTCCTTCTCTTTCTCTGACTGAGCCGCCCGTGAAGCAAAGCTCTAACACGTTGGTAGGCCACCCTGGTCAGCGAGTCCTGTGGGTATACCCTGAAAGTATATCCCCAACAATTTCCTTTTAAAAACTTGCTAGTTCTCTCTCTTTCTCCAAAATCCTACACTAACGAAACCACCGGAGAGAGTACCTCTCACCTAGTGTGAATGAGAGATTGGTAGGAAAGGTGACGAACAATCAAGGAGAACACGATAGGAAATAAACATACCAGGACCATGCCAGTGCCATTGTGCCAACCTCCCCTTTTGCCGCCACAAAGCTTAAATCCACATAAAGGTTAACTCGACCTGGATCGCAGAGAACCATTTCAACTCGATTGCCCAGGTTTTCTCGGTATGGCACTCCCTCTTCGTATCTTTGCTCGAGTAGGATATCACTTCCTTTATCTTTTACTCCATTAATGTTTGGATTATGCTTTGTCTTGCACAAGGACCATCTAGAGGCCTTAGTTGTTGGAGCCAATATGTTGTGGGTAATTTCATTATGCACATGCAATGCCGGAGCTAGACCAACGTTGTTGGGGGGCGAAAGGTAAAATCTCATTGATTGGGGGTGGGGGGCAAATGGCTAACTTTTCTTCCATCTAAACCCTGCTAAATAATTTGTTTCAAAGATCTGCCCAAAGTTGGGGGGCTGTGGCCCCCGCTGACATACACATAGCTTCGCCTTTGTGCACATGCCACATCGATCACTGTCATATGCTGCACTTCATTCAACTGAGCTAACACATGAAATAGATAATCCTCAGCATCTCTTGGTATCACCAAGATCTAGAAGATCTTAGCAAGTGCTCATATTGTGCCAGAGAGCTTGAGCATAAGGGCATGGATGAGAGTGTGAAGGGTATATCTGACCTCCACCCCGCAAAGCTTGCAAGTTCCTTCCACATCCATCTCCATTCCATGCATATTCTGCCGAGTCACCATCACATTCTTGGTAGCCTTCCACGCAAAAATGTATTTATGTGTTAAAAACTTCTGCAGACAAACATGATGAACTTGCCAGTGCCAATATTTTATTAAAATTAAATACAAAATTACAAAAACATATCAAATTTTGAAAAGCCATTTTTCAGGGACATATTCACTAAACATAACATTAACTTTTTGTAGAACTAAGTAAATATAGATGAATGCTAAAAAACAATGTTAAAAATACAATGAAGAAACCACAAAGATTAATTAAGAAAAAGTGTAAGTAAATAACCCAATAAAAATATAAAGGAAACTGAAATATATAAGGAAATAAAGAGAATGCAATACATAAGTAAAAAAAAATCGAAATTGAAAGGAAAATGAAAAAATTCACGCAGCCGTAAAGGGCCCAAGCCTAGGAGTACTTGCAGCTTGCACGGTGCACGCAGGCGAGAGGAAATTCGGGTTGTGTTCTTATACAACTTCACAAAATAAATAGGCAAATCCTGGTACTCTGAACTTTCGCTATTAAACCCGTAATATTTCTGTAATTGTCAGGAATTACCCTACCTGCTCGAAGCCTCAAACACGCACTCCCCCCAAATCCCCATAGGCCAGAACCCTAGTGGAGAGAGGGCTCATGGCGACGACGAGCGAGTCCACAGCCAACTCCACCCTAACGAGCGCGACGGCCGAGGCTGACGCAGAGCGCGAGCAAGAGCACGGCAATGGCGCGGATGCCGCCCCTGCCGTTGTGCAGCAGCAGGAGGAGGACGGGGATGAGTTGATCGGGCCGGGCCCCGCGCCAGCGCAGAAGCGGCAGAAGCGCCCGCTCCAGTTCGAGCAGGCTTTCCTAGACGCCCTCCCCTCCGCCGCCATGTGCGTCTCCTCCTCCTCGCCGTTTATTGCTGTAGGATTTGGGAGGCGCTTGTGTTTTCTTCCTGGAGCAGCGACTAACTTTGTTCGGTTGCTGCGTTATGCAGGTACGAGAAGAGCTATATGCATCGGGACGTTGTCACCCACGTTGCGGTCTCCCCCGCTGACTTCTTCATTACTGGGAGCGCAGATGGTGATTTCTCGCACTCATGTCTTGTCATAGTGACCTGTTTGGTGCGAAGTAGTGGTTCGACATGCTAGATCTAGACTGGGATCAGTTTCATTCAGACTATAAGAAATGTTGGCTGATTGAGTTTCATGTTTTTGTTCTACACAGGACATCTGAAATTTTGGAAGAAGAAACCGAGTGGGATTGAATTTGCTAAACATTTCCGGTCCCATCTCAGTCCCATTGAAGGCTTAGCTGTGAGTGCACACGTTCTTATGTTCACTTTCTTCAATTAACATATCAGGATGCCACATAGTATATTTAGCACCTTTGTGCCATAATACGAACAACTGCAATGCAGGTTAGTGTTGATGGCTTACTTTGCTGCACGATCTCCAACGATCGGTCTGTCAAGATATATGATGTCGTAAACTATGACATGATGTTCATGATGCGTCTCCCATTTATCCCTGGAGCGATTGAGTGGGTTTATCGACAGGGTGATGTTAAACCGAAACTTGCTGTTAGTGACCGGAACACATCTTTTGTTCACATATATGACACTCATTCTGGTTCAAACGATCCGATTATCTCCAAGGAGGTATATTCTGTTGCCGCCTTCTATTATTGTTTGTGAATTCAAGTAACCAAAGAAACTTTACTGACTACTGAGCTTCTTCTCTGACTGCAGATTCATTCTGGCCCTGTAAAAGTTATGAAATATAACAATGTCCAGGATGTTGTGGTTTCTGCTGATGCCAAAGGACTCTTGGAATATTGGTGTCCATCTACCCTTAAGTTTCCAGAAGATGCGTATGTTCTTGCTTCTTGGAGTTAGTTTCCGCATCATGTCTCTTCTTATTTTATCTTTGCGAAAACCTATTCCCGAACAATTGCAAACTTGATTTTGACTTCATGCTTCCACTTTATACTACTTTAGCTGAAAACTTGGTAACTGAAACAATTTAATAGTATGGTTGAACCCTGCAATTTCTAATCAGATATTGGTATGCTGAGTAAAGGTGCAGGAGTGGAAGGGATAGCATATTTAATTTACCAATTTTTGCTGAAAACTTGGCAACTGACAGATATATGGTTGGACCCTGTAAATTCTAATTAGATATTTACTCCCTCCGTCTCAAAATAAGTGACTTGGATTTTTCTAGATTCGCATGTATCTAGACGTGTTTTTGGCCCTGTTCGGTATATAGGAAATGCAAAGGAATTTTGGAGGTTTGTTTTCCTTAGGAATTTTTTCCTTCAGGGGTGTTCGGAACAAAGGAACAAGGTGCACCCATTCCATAGGAAAGGAAACGTTTCCTGTAGTTTTGCTGGAAACCGTGGGATTTTAAACATCTACCGCGAGCTCATTTTTCGGCAGATGCCCGAGGCGAGGCACTCCAGCAATGACAGTTAGCACAGAACACAAGTCAAAAAGCTACTCTGTCCACGTGAGGATTCCCTTGTAGCCAAATAAAAAAATAGTAAAACGAATGCTTCACTTTCCTCCGTTCCGAACAGGCCTCGGTGGTGTTTTCCTACGTTTCAGGTTCCTATGTTTTGCACTTGCTATCATTTCTAATTCCTACATTTTTTCCTGACCCTGCGTTTTGGATTCCTCCGATCCGAACGGGGCCTTAGTGTTTAGATACATGCGAATCTAGACAAAACCAACTAACCAAGTCACTTATTTTGGGACGGAGGGAGTATATGTTAACTTCAAATCTTGTTCTGCCTAACTTCAAATCTTCAAGTCTAGGTGGTTATGGATGGATTAGTATTTTAATATTTATAGTTTCAATCGCTACGGGGTCTTTCCTTTCAAGATAGCTATATTACATGCGCTCTGAAATGTTCTTTTCCTCATTGGTAAGTGCATCAAGTCATCGACTTATCAATACTTGACACTGCTATCTGCTTTGTGCAGGGTGAACTTCCGTTTAAAGACAGACACAAATCTATTTGAACTTGCAAAATGTAAGACGAGTGTGTCTGCTATTGAGGTACCTTTTTATTTGATCATTATAGAGCTAGGTATACGGTTGCACTACAGTGAGCTTGAATGCTTTGCAGCAGAATAAATGTATTCCCAAATATAGGCTGCCACACAGCATGCATTTCTTTCTTTTACCAGCATATCACTTCAATGACAGGGATACCTGAATATGTAAGATATATCTTTATCTCATCAGTTGTTGGTTAGATAACTTCATCCTTACCTTAGTTATAATGGGCTAAAAATGATGTCAGTCATTTGGCAAAAAACTACTCACGTCTAGTGCATTATGAAACCTTATACTTTTTAGTAACGACAATCACTGTTAATCTTCCTAATATACACGGAATAAGTCTACTTAATGAGCTGGTCTTGTCCAGATGAGCAACGATGGAACTCAGTTTGCTGTCACATCCCCTGACCGCAGGATAAGGGTATTTTGGTTCAAAACTGGAAAATTAAGACGCGTGTATGATGAGTCTCTCGAGGTAAGATACTTCCTCTGTTCAATGCTTGCACATCACAGTTGAACATGTTCAGTTTGTAATTTCCAACTGAATACTGTTACTTGTAGGTGGCACAAGATCTTCAGAAAAGTGATGTTCCGTTGTATCATCTTGATGCTATTGATTTTGGGCGAAGAATGGCTGTTGAGAAGGAAATAGAAAAGACAGAAAATGTTCCACAACCTAATGCTGTATTCGATGAGAGCAGCAACTTTCTTATTTATGCCACCCTTTTGGGCATAAAGGTATGCCTTAGTTCCTTTCCTTTTCCATTTTCCCCTTACATTTGGTTCTTTATGTATTACCAGTCTATTATTGTTACATTCTGGATGATAAACAATTCTCAAGGAAACATGTTAAATGATGTTAAAGAATATACTTGTTCTTCTGAGGTAACATTTATATATAGAGTTGGCAGTTGCTCATGTTGAGTGATTGACCTTTTATCGCACATAATAATTGTGTTCTGTTCCTAGTTGCTGATAGCATGTTCGAATAATGACACTATGTACTCCCTCTATTTCAAAATATAAGATGTTTTAGCTTTGTGAAACAAATGTATCTAGACTTCTTTTAGTATGTAGGTTCACTCTAAAAGAAGTCTAGATACATTTGTTTCACAAAGCTAAAACATCTTATATTTTGAAATGGAGGGAGTACTTATGTCTGGCATCTTGCACCTGTGATGTGAGCTACTCAGCTGAACATCATCCTGTAAGACTTATTATTATAATGCATATGCAGGTTGTAAATTTGCACACGAATAAGGTTTCCCGTATCCTTGGGAAGGTCGAGAATAATGAGAGGTTTCTGAGAATTGCTCTATACCAAGGCGACAAAGGCAATAAGAAGGTTAGGAAAATTCCTGCATTAGCTGCTAATGTCAATGACACCAAGGAGCCTTTATCAGACCCAACTCTGCTATGTTGCGCCTTCAAGAAACACAGAATATATACCTTTAGGTACGCCAGTATATCATCCTAGGAGAATGTTTCATTGGCTGGGGCCGGTGACACTCTTCTGAATTTTGTTCATGTATGTTACTTCCTGGAAGCTTGACACCCTGTTTCATCCTTATTACTGTACAGTCGTAGAGAACCCGAGGAGCCGGAAGATGCAACTAAGGGTAGGGATGTTTTCAATGAAAAACCCCCACCAGAAGAGCTTTTGTCTGTATCAGAATTAGGGAAGACTGCTACGACATCACTACCAGACAATTTGGTATGTTCTCTGAACATTTATATTTGGTTATTACATACTTAATATCCAAACGATATATGAAACTGATATCTTAATTTGTCATTTTCTTCATCGCCTAAATCTGTAAGGTTTTATTTTCTGTTTCAGGTGTTTCATACTTCAATGGGTGATATTCATTGTAGACTATATCCAGAAGAGTGTCCAAAAACCGTGGAAAATTTCACCACTCACTGCCGGAATGGTTATTATGACAATCTCATATTTCATCGTGTAATTAAAGGATTCATGGTCCAGACTGGGGATCCTTTGGGGGATGGTACTGGTGGGCAATCAATCTGGGGTAGAGAATTTGAAGATGAATTTCACAAAAGGTATTTTAGCTATATGGCTTGTCTTTTCTCGTTTGTACAAAATGAATCCTGTTGTCCAGCTTAATGCACCCTGTAGTCAAACATGATGACTTTGTAAAGTTTGTTACTTAGTGAAAAAAATCTTTTCACAGTTGTGTAAATTTCTACCATACACACTGTCCTTGTTGTCGAAGAAAGCACCACCTTTAATTGATAACACTGTCTTTTAATCCCTTGTATAGGCTTATAGTGACAACTTGTTCGTATTGCAGCTTGAGACATGATAGGCCATTTACACTTTCAATGGCTAACGCGGGACCGAATACAAATGGTTCTCAATTCTTTATCACTACTGTGGCTACTCCATGGCTAGATAACAAACATACCGTGTTTGGTAGAGTTGTGAAAGGGATGGATGTGGTTCAGGTATCAAACTTTTGCATATTCCCTTTAGTGGCTGAATGTTGTCTTCTCATTTCCTTTATTTTGTCTTCTTAACATTCTGTTTGTGTTTAAAGCAAATTGAGAAGACCAAGACCGACAAGAATGACAGACCCTATCAGGATGTGAAGATCTTGAATGTTACGGTTCCTAAGACATAAGCTCCTGTTTAACCAATTGGTTAGTACTTCTCGCGGTTTCTCCCTTAATCTTATCATCAATTTCAGGATTTTGGTATGTTTTGGATTGAATTCTGGACACAAACTTGACAACATTTGTAACTATGTGTATTATCGGTCTGTTTATCTGGGAAGTTAGATCTATTGTTCTATTATGTGCATCAAGATGCACAGTTATGAATCTCAGCTGCACGCTTCAAAGTGCTCAATAATTCGATCTGTTTTGATGTTTTAATGCTTTGTGAACAACTCTGTTAAAAAAATAACGTACCTTATCAAGCGGGCAGGGAGTTCCTGCAATTCCAGTAAGATAGTAGAATTAATCCATTTTGTGAGGGAAATTGGATACACCAGGGATGCAAGGTGTGTTTGACTTGTCATAATTAGATTTTTTTAGGTGAGTCTTATCAACTTTTGGCTCCTCCATCATTTAATAGCAAACCAAACGCATCTTCTTGTGATTTAGGCAAAACTTGTGTGAGATCAAAGTAGCCACTCCGAACATCTGGGATGTACTCCAAATTACCGTGTTTTAGTTGTGGTCAAAGTTGTTTGACGCCTGTTCCATAATTCCTGTCATGGTTTTAGTTCCATTTTGAATTACAACCACAACAAGGCATATGGAACAGATGGAGTACAAATTTGGAATGGATGGAGTAGCAATTTACATGAAATCGAAGTGGAATGTATTATTTGTTTCGCCATATTTTCTTCTAGAAAAAAGAGCATGGCTTTACATTTTCTTGTGTTCTCATGTGACCATGTTCATTCTGCAGGGTTGATACATAACCGGGTAAACGGCGATTTGCTGGCCTGTCCAAGATAAATGTGCTTCCGTCAATTCTCTTGATCTCTGCTGTGGTGCTTCGGGTTCACCTTCTTCACCAGGCCAGGAGAGCAAGACAATACGACTTGTGCCTGGGTAATGTCTGTACTATCAAAGTTTTAGTGAGCCTTTGAATGAGAGCCATGGCTCAAAGGCTAACAACCATAACATTTTTCGCCGTCGGCAGAATTATTATTTCCCCAAAGTCAGTAGGGGAAAAACTAACAGCTTAGTAGCATGAGCATACGAGGAGGATTTTGTTTCCCAATGTACTGTACGTGTTAAGTTTGTAAGAAGTGTTACTGAGAAACCCTGATACAGTTTGCTGCAGCCTATACGCATGTTGACGTTGACGGTTGAACTGATGGTCGCTAACCGAGTGTAAACGGACAAGGAAGGTGGAATCTTTCCATTCCTTGGCCGTCGGCGTGTTCCTTTTCTGTTGGTAAGCGATGGATATTATTGCCGCGGGACACTCTGTGTAGGAGACTGTGGGGGCATCTGTTTACGTGTTCGGTGATCACTGTCGTAGTAAAGGATACCCAAACTCTAGACGTCTCTGGGCTGTTCTGGGAAAATATGTAGTACTAGTGTTTAGTGTCGCTGTTCAGAGTAAGTGTGGTGTTTGTGCTTGCAACAGTATTCATCCGAGTGACACGTAGAGAAGAGAAACGCTGGTTTGTTAACTGTTGTTGTCCTTGCTGTCTTTGATTTGAGTAGTTGTAGAGGATATACTTGTATAATCATCTCTTTATTTATTTGAGACGCATGACGCCAGGCCTTAGGTGTACATTCTTCTTTCTTTCTGGTGGGGAAAGAGACGCATGACATCTCTTTCCAGGCCTTAGGTGTACATGCTATAGCGAGCCGCCAGCGAGGAATGGTCAGCCAGAAGAGCGCCGCGTGGACAGGGCCCGCTCCAAAAGTAGCGGAAACGTCAGCGGAGGAAGCGATCGGCCAATGGGACGACGCGAATAAAAAGCGGGCGAACGGCCGGGTTTTCCTCCCACTTTCCCCTGCTTCCTCCTCCTCCCCGCTCTCCTTCCGTTTCTTCCTCGCTCCTTCATTCATTCATTCGTTCGTCCACCGGCACCGGCTGCTGCTTTTGAGATCGCAGAGATGGCGGCCGAGAAGCACTTCAAGTACGTCATCCTCGGCGGCGGCGTCGCGGCGGTTCGTGCTCTCCCTTTGCGTGTTTCCTCTGGAATGTTTCGTGCTGATTCTCACAGAGACTACGGTCCTCTTCCGACAGGGATACGCGGCGAAGGAGTTCGCCAACCAGGGCGTCCAGCCCGGGGAGCTCGCCATCATCTCCAAGGAATCCGTACGCCACCCCTCCCTCTCCTCCTCCCTTCTTCTTCCCGACGCCACTCGACTCGATCGAACTGAAACTGGACCGTTTCCTGTTGTGCCTTTGTGACCACTTATTATCATCTAATTACTGAATTGATTGATCGCCGTGTGTCTGTCGCGTTTTCAGGTGGCTCCGTACGAGCGCCCGGCGCTCAGCAAGGGCTACCTCTTTCCCCAGAGTAAGTAACAAGCCCCTGTCTGCAGAGACAGTGGGGCACTTCTCCTCCTTTCTGCCCCACCATCGACTATTTTTTATTATTATCTGCTGCTCTTGCTGAGAATGTCTATTCTGTTCTGTGCAAACAGATGCCGCGAGGCTTCCAGGGTTCCACACCTGCGTCGGGAGCGGCGGGGAGAAGCTCTTGCCGGAGTGGTACACAGAGAAAGGTAAGGAGAAAATCTCCTCCTCTCGGACTCGGAGAGTGAGTGGTCACCTGCTGATTCTTTGAGATGGATGGGCGGGCGCCTTTTGTGCTATTGGTGGGTGCTGCTGGATTTTGCTTGTTGTTTAGGGTCGCTCAATGCTGGACAGTGTACATGCTATGCTTAATCATGCTGATTTGTAGTTCTAACCGACAGTGGTTGGACCGTTGGAAGTGAATTCTGAGTTTTGCTCTAATCATCCCATGGATTTGCTCAAGTTGCTTGACTAATCAGCAGCTGTGGAAGTTTGAAATGAAACGAAACCGGCGAGGCCACTCGCTGATTATCTAAAAACCGAAGCCCACTGCTTTCCTGTCTGTGTTTTTACTCAAAACGTTTTTTATTTTATTTTTTCAAAACGATATGCTGTTTTAGTTGTTTTGTCCGGGTGATTGATTTTTGTTATAGCATGCCAGATGATTTAAAAGCAGAAGGACAGCATGTCTGGTGTTTATGCCTGTATCTGACAGCTTAGTTGGAAATGCGCGAAAAAAGAGAGCATCTAGTGTGTTTTTGCACATCTGAGAAATGAGAGTCCCATGATCATATATCTGTTTGCAGGCATTGAGCTGATCCTGAGCACGGATATTGTCAAGGCTGATCTTGCCTCCAAGACGTTGACCAGTGCAGCTGGAGCAACCTTTACCTATGACACCTTGCTCATTGCCACTGGCTCCTCGGTGAGTTTTCCCACCGCATGATAAAATAGTCTGCGGCATGTGCAATTGGTTCTGAACCTGTCAATCTTACTTTTGCCCGAGTCAGCCTCTCCAGATATAAGGTGTGACTCATTGTATTTGTATTTCTCTGCTTGCTCAGACCATAAAGCTCACTGACTTCGGTGTTGAAGGAGCAGAAGCAAACAACATATTGTATCTAAGGGATATCAAGGATGCTGACAAGTTGGTCGCAGCTATGCAAGCGAAGAAGGATGGGAAGGCCGTCGTTGTCGGAGGTGGCTACATAGGGCTTGAGCTCAGCGCTGCATTGAAGATCAACAATTTCGATGTCACTATGATATACCCAGAGCCGTGGTGCAGTAAGTCCTCGTGTTCTTTGTCTGTTAAGCTTACAGCGCTTCATTTTTCTGAATGGTACTTAGCAAAGAAAATGAAAAACCGTTTTCGCTACACACATTGGCAATTATGTCAGAGCAATCTCAAATGGGAAATGCCATCTATTGTAGTGCCCCGTCTCTTTACTGCCGGCATTGCTCATTTCTATGAGGGCTACTACGCTAGCAAAGGAATCAACATTGTGAAGGGTACCTATGCAAGTGGTTTTGATGCTGACGCCAATGGAGATGTGAGTTCTTACGCTCTCTTCTGTTTCAGTGTGATTGGGGGTGTTCCCTCTGCAGGACAATGCTCACCTGCTTCGATCTGTTTTTTGCTTGTCAGGTTTCTAAAGTCAAGCTGAAGGATGGAAGAGTGCTCGATGCTGACATCGTCATCGTCGGAGTAGGTGGCAGGCCAATGACAGGCCTCTTCAAAGGCCAAGTTGAGGAGGAGAAAGGTGGACTCAAGGTTAGCTCACTGTTATGTTGATGAATTCTAGAAGTATGTTCAACATTTTTTGGACAAATAGTATCCAACTGATTGAATCTACCTAATTAGCAACTGTCTGCAACTTTGGCCACACTGTTGGTTCAGTTTGATCTTGCTGCTGACTTTATGTTTGACAATCTCTTGTGTCTTTTTCTGACACCCATACCCAGACTGACACATTCTTCGAAACAAGCGTCGCCGGTGTGTACGCCATTGGTGATGTGGCCAGCTTCCCCATGAAGCTCTACAACGAGCCGAGGAGAGTGGAGCACGTCGACCATGCCCGGAAATCAGCCGAGCAGGCCGTTAAGGTAAGCACATCCTTCTTATGCCCCGTTCAGAACACTGGCATTCCTGGGTTCCAAACAGACAGACATTGTTTGTCAGACGCTTGATATCCAAATTTGGTTGTCAATTTGCAGGCGATCAAGGGCAAGGAGTCCGGCGAGACGGTGGCGGAGTACGATTACCTGCCCTACTTCTACTCCAGATCGTTCGACATCGCGTGGCAGTTCTACGGCGACAACGTCGGCGAGTCGGTCCTGTTCGGGGACAACGACCCGGCGGCGGCCAAGGCCAAGTTCGGCACGTACTGGGTCAAGGACGGCAAGGTCCTCGGCGTGTTCCTCGAGGGCGGGTCGGCCGACGAGTACCAGGCCATCGCCAAGGTCGCCAGGGCCCAGCCGCCGGTGGCCGACCTGGAGGCGCTCGGCAAAGAAGGGCTCGACTTCGCCGCCAAGATATGAAGATATGAAGATTTGTACATTTTGTGTTTGTGTCTACGTTTCCTAGTTCTTCGCTCAGCAGTGAGATTTTATTTTTTGGAACTTGATGTTGTGAGTAATGACACCACTTAGGCTTGATTCGAATAATGTTTTTAGCATCAGTTTGATTAGTCTTCTTATCGCATCCATGTACAACCGCTTCTACATACGAAGGCGCACGCAATCAAAATACCCACGGAGGGCAAATAAATGTGGAACTAGCGTGCGCGGATCTATAAAACCTGCAATGGAGGATGAATAGTCTCGGTGCCTGTGCTCTTGAAATTCAAAATCGCTGCAAGAAATATAATCCTCTCTCCGTTTCAAAATATAAGATATTTAGGTTTATAAAAAAAATGTATCTAGACTTTTTTTTAATGTGTAGATTCACTCTAAACATGAGTGAACTAAATACTAAAAATAGTCCAGATATATTTGCTTCATAAAACTAAAACATCTTATATTTTAAAATGAAGAAAGTATTAAGGAATAGAGAACGGATGAGGTATGTCGTCGAGTACGCCATTGGAGGTCCGAACGATAAGTTTAATTAGAGTACCGAGGTGTAGACGGTGAGCGTGCAAGAAGGGATTATAACACAAGTTATTCAGGTTCAAATTTTACAACAACGGTGAGATCCTACTGCTATAGATCAATATAACGATAATAAGCCAAATGTTATAGGGATTGTGATTATCTATGCCCTTAGGCTCCCATGGTTTTTGCCTTATAAGATGCCATAATATAGGGTTTACATGAAGAGTCATAACATGACTGGTTATAAAGTTTTAGACTAATACATAAACTATGTCTTGTTCTCTAAGACGCCAACTTCCATCTAGGCGGTGACACGCCGACTTCTATATCCTAGCACTGGACGTCCGTCTAACTATAAGCAACCAGGTCATATGTTTTGGCTATCTCTGGGCTACCTAGGCTTGCTTGTATTTGACCATGTCGCTAACATACTCATTTAGTATATTCTCAACAGTAGTCCCTAGAGTACTCTAAAATCTTCATGTTCCTCCGTCTAGCTCAAATAAATTTGTTGTTGTTGTCTGCAATTACAAGGCGTATCTACGAAAAGTGCTCCAAAAAATCTTCTCTCCAACTTAATATTAGCCAATGCGCCGCCAGTCCCAGCCGCCAAGAGAAAAAAAGAGATCTTGCCCTAGGGCACCCATCTTCCAACGCCGGCCTCAAGTTTCAACTTAATATTAGCTGGATTGTCAACTGCCCTCAAGTTTCAACTTCACTCGTGAGAAAATCTCCTGAAGGGATTTGTTGTATCGTGGATAACGTCTCTTCCATTCTATTTCAAATTTGAACGAAAGGCCAGAACGTAATTATCGCATCGCTTCCCTCCTTTAGAATTTAAGGCTTCTGTATAGTCAAATTATCCACAGTGAAGTTACTACACAGCTTTTAGAACACGCATCAATGATCCAACGGTCAAAACGATGTGTTCCGGTTACAGATACAACACCGCGGTGAAAACTTCATTCTCACCATGTGGCCACCGCTTCTTCCTCCGTCCGCGGCCCAAGAAAACCATCTTCTCCGACGAACCACCTCAACACTATCATCGAAAATCGTCACCCTATGTCCTTCCCCTCATCGTCAGCAGAGGAAATCCTTTTCCACATGCTGCTAGTCTTGTGGTTGTTCTTCGCGGTCTTCTTCCATCAGGACGGTATCATTGGCTAGGGTGGATGGCACTGGTGCCTTGTGGCAATGGTGAGGCCCGCGCTCATGACCTGGCTTGAAAGGATACGATCCTGGCCTCACCGCCATGGCAATCAATGCCAACGCGCCAGTCAGGGCGCTGACAGGCCACCAGTCTACGCCGCAACAATGGTTCTCTCACTGTAGCGCATCATTGATGGCTGCAGAAGGAGACAGAGCGATGGGTCGCTGTTGGGCCTGCCAGTTTACGTCGCACCAATGGCTCACTCACTGTAGCACATCATTGATGGGGGCGAAAGGAGACGAAGCGATGGATTGACGGCATTATATAAATAAGTGATGCCATTCCCATAAGTAAATTTTGAAATTTGGGTATAAGACAAATTTACAAGAGTAAGTCCATAATGATCGAATCAGTGCTAACGTCCAAAACTGAAGATGCGGTGATTATATGAAATACAGGCATGGCTATAGCTATTGCTTTTCATATTCCAGTGGCATCCTTCTACATGAAATACACGCATGGTTTCAGGTCGCCTCAGCACGTCCTCACGACCGTGTTCAGATCAAAGAGTAGTTCCTCCAGTAAAGCCCCTGGGTGTTTGACTTGAGGTTACTACTCGAGTCAGTAGGCTAGAGCTACACCCTTTTGCTCGTTTACAGCTCAGTTTCAAGAAAATAAGAGTAAAACAAGAGCGAGTTTCCAGAGCAATGATGTAATTTTCAAGCTACATTTACGTAACTTTGTTAGTGCATAACAAACACTTAAGAGACTATATTACTATATTATGTGGGATCAATGTCAGAAACATGGCCTAAGAAATATCTGAACTCAAAAAATAGCACAAGACACACAGAAGTTGCTGATGTAGTCACATCACACGCTAAGTTCTGGAAAAATAAGTGAAACATATCTTATTTAGGAGGTTCTGGATCTCATCGTATGCATTTTCTCTGATTGAAGGAAATAATAAAATTAACCATGTATAAATAAGCTAGTGTTTTGCTGGAAACAGTTTGCAGCAGTCATCTGCATAGAACAATTTATATTTATCTGCAATACCAATGATTAGGAATAATTATAAAACAGCATGAGGCTCTGGTAACTTTATAGTTGTTACAGCATGTGGAAGAGGTGAAGAAGTTTCAGAAAATATGCCTCCACTAAAATCCATCCATGAAATTTTGCAAAACCATATGTTCAAATATTAAAAAGGTATACAAGTCAATTCAGAGGAAGCAAAAATGGCTTCATATATTAGTTATAGCAAGATTATGTAGTAAATGTATACCTTCGCCATACAAACCATCCATTCTTCCATAAGCTTCCTTGTACCATGAATATAGAAACCTAGTGCTAAACACTTGGTCAGAAATTTAAATATCTGAAGGTTGGATCAGGATTTTAGCATCCATGACCTTATGTTTGTATGAGTTGCAGTTAAACAACTAATATTTAGTTGGAAGCATCATTACAAAGTTGGAACAAGATGATTCTAAAATCAGTACAACAATTGCAAAAGATTACCAAAACAGTAGATGAGCACTCCTGAAACCCAACCTATGGTTAAAATGTTTCAACACGAAGACGAAATTAACCAATCATCATCTGATACATATAAATTAAGCACAACTACCCTTTTTGCAAAGAATTCAGATCTGCATCTATTCTAGTCCGAATCCTTGCATTGCATAGCACTACGAGTACACAAATGAAGTTCATTAGTCATCTTGATCAAATAAAAGAATATATAAAGAAGCAACCTCATCAGAACAAGGTATGTGAGTTTCAGATAATATATTCAAGAATGGACTTCAATGTGAGTAGAAATATTACAATATTTCTTGATTGGCATATGATCAAGTCACTAGACAAAAATAGACTAAATATACATCAGTTTTAGCAAGTTAAATAGCAGACTATTAGAAATTGGATGAATACAAGAATTCACATAGCACTTAGCATGGTGATACACACTTTAGTAACTTGAATTTATGTTTTGTCACAACATAATTTTTTTCTTATATGTTCATTATTTGAAGAAAACATATTTGTCATGCTTCTCCATCTATAATGAAACTGCGAAAGACCGGACTGAGGTCTGGGTGAAACTTTCTTTATACCTGTACAAACTGGATTAATACATCCGGGAAAAACAAAGTAATTCTACAATTAATTAACCTTACAAAGCTAAGGATGGATCAGGCGATAACTTCAGATAAGATGGAAGAGCTTGGGTACAAAGGCTTTTAGATATAATAAAAGGTACACCAGTCATAAGGGAGATATGAAATCGTTGCTTGTGAATCGTTTTAAAGGTCGGTGTCTCGCCAGTGGAGATGGGAAAGTTGTTGAGGGCTAGGGTCCTTTGACATGAGAAATGAGCAGGATGCTGGAGCAACTTACCATTTCCCCTTCGACTTTCCATGGGCTAAAAGTTGTATATATGAAATTAGTAATAGCTGCCATGCTGGCAAGGTTTTGTGTTTCTACAATAAGAGAATTAGCTTGGAATCAGTGAAGGCACGGTAATTAAAATGATATGTTTCGAGAATGAACAACTAAACCTGAAAAAAGGCTATCAATACTTATTGAACAAGTGAAAAGGCAGTAGCATCTGATTGCATTGACATGGAAGGCTACTAGCTGAACCGAACCTGAACTATTCTGCAAGATTAAAGCACTTAAAATTTTATGGTGGTGATAAAAAAATTAAGGCTCAATGGAAGCAAAGCTACTGCAACCTAATAAAAATCCAAGGTAAAAACTGAAATTTAGTAAACAAACAGGAAAGTTGTATCGAATTTTGCTAAGATTGCCAAAAGCATAAGCCAGAGTTACTAATTCAGTGAAACTCCACAAACCTAATCCTTTTACAGAGCCATCCAAGCAACGAGAAATGATGAACATATGATAGTCCAATCAAGAATAACCAAAATGATCTATCTGGACAACCGAGCACACGACAATTAACTGGAATAGAAAGGTATTACATGCTTGTAAAATATGCCTGCGATTAAAGTGTATTGTAACTTTTATGTATTTTCTTAATAAGCAGACATTGAAGAACATAGCAACAGCCAACATGTACCGGTTTATCGCAGTAGAAAATCAGGGTAATTGTCTATTTATTCATGCATATTACTTCAATGCACCTAAAACAAAATATGATAAGATAGCTATCAAGCCCGTTGGTCACCGCAAAAAGTACAGAAATTCATCACATACAGATGCAATGCCCGTGTGTGTGATTGCAGACAGCAGTTCGTTTGAAAGCTGAAGAGAAAACTTATGACAGTGCATGATAAGTCAGCGGTCTCATGGTAATCCTCTTAACAAAGAACACACGTTTACAATTTGGTAACAAATCACCATCAACAATTGTGTGACCATTAGCAAGGTAAGAATGGAGAAAATAAAAAATCACTTTATCATCCTGTCGATCGCCCCCAACAAGATGAATCCGAGAGAGAAACGAATCATATATAGAGGGCTGCGAGGTGGAAAATGAAGAGCTGCAGTTAGGGTTTACCTGCTCGATATGGGTTTACTGTCAAATATGCTAGTCCAGTGGTTGCCCCCACCTCCTCCTTCTCTTGCACAAGCGAGGCGCCGCATCTCCTCCGCATCAGTGCGTCCTTGAGCCGTTGACGCCACCGCCTCCTCCTCTGTATGCATCACACGACGTCGCCATCACCATTGCCATCTCGCCCATTGTCCTGGCTGCCATGATTCAGGATAATCACAAAAATAACAGCAATAATTAGAGACTATGTGTTTCAAGGAAACAGAGCGAGACAGAAATCGAACATCTGCATCGAGCGTGGCTGCCGCATGAATCAATAAGATGAACGACAAATAAACAAGAGCATCACGAAGCATGAATAGGGGAGACGAGGCGGGCAGGCAAGGGCGTTCATTATAGCCGGAAAGGAAGGGAAACGCACGAGCAGGAGCGACACAACTTCTCTGCCATCAATAGCACAAGCAATGGCGACGGCGGCGCGATGCGGTAGATGCAATTTTAAGCGGCGACACAACTTCTCTGCCATCAATGGCCTTCTCGGGGCACACGACCACAACTCTGTAACTGAAAGCAGCCCAAAAATAACAAATTTAAGCGGCCCAAAGACCGTCGTAGGGACCGTTACACGAGAGGACGCACATGTCGTTTTCTAGAGCAGCGGCCCGACTATGGTGAACCAACGGCCAGACACAACAACGGAGGAACGCCTCTCAAAAAAAAAAAAAAACGGAGGAACGAAAATATCTGGAGCATCTATTAGCGAGATCGGACGCTGACGACTTCAAAACGCCGAGAGAGGTCCTGGGTTTCTCAGTTTTACTGTTCGTTTGTATAAGTATGTGAGTAGATGAGCAACCTATAATTAGTCAGAACTTTTTTTGATAGATTTCATCCCAACTCTAATAATTCTACTAGCATGTTTACCACAACCATGGTCAGTCATTAGACGATTAAGATCCTTCAGGTTACTCAGAAATTAAGCTTCTTGGATCGGACTAATGCAATAAGCTCGATGTCTCCTCGTTATCCTCGAGTCAAACTAGTTTTTTATTAATATCCCCGTGTCACTCGAGGGTCGCCAGTCTGCTAGTAGACAATATTCTATCTATGTAGAACAAAGCATCATGTTGTTTGAGCCCTTAATTGGACAACATGCATTAAGCATCCCACAGATAGTCAAGCACACATAATATAGTAATTAAAATCAACCACAAACTTAATGGAAATTATATAGGCACATCACATCTCACCAATACCCTACATCTCCCACGCCCAAGGTAAATTACTCACACATGAGAGAAGAAAGCATCGTCGATATAATTAAATAAAGGGAGTTCTTCTTGATATTACCGTGGAGATCCACAATAAGAAATAGAAATAAATCCAACACAATTCAATATAGGAAGAACAATCTCAAACCCTAATCTTGCAAGGTGGATCTCTCTCTCTCTCTCTCTCTCTCTCTCTCTCTCTCTCTCTCTCTCTCTCTCTCTCTCTCTCTCAAGTACAAGTAATGGCTATGGAGGTGTGGTGGCTGGAAGATCGAAGATCGTGGAGCGAGATGAAGAACGTCTTCCCCTTCTTCTCCGGATCTCTTCTTTCTCTCTACTGGATGGGATGGCGGCTCGTGTGTTATGTTTTCGTCTTCGGACTCTTTACGAAAGTTGTCCCTTTTAATAAGAAGGAGATGACAGCTATACGGCGGGAACTATATGGCCGGAGAAATATTCCTGCCATATAGTTGCTCGTTAAAGCTTCAATAAACTCCCCTCAATTGCTTCCAAAAAGAGACTTGCTTGTTTTCGTCTGAATATTGTGTTTTTGCTATTAAATATCTCTGTTGATGTTTAGAACCTGAAACACACATTAAAAACCAATTTTTCTTCACTACTGAAGTATTAGCGTTAGGTAAAGCTAGAAAACCATCAAATCTAAATGAAAACCATCGATAGAAACCATAAAAAATGTGTTAAATCTCACAGCTATAAACTCCCCCAAGCTTAGATGTTGCTCGTCCTCGAGTGACAAGGAAATAAGAAAGGATAGTGGAGATTCGATACTTAAATAAAAGAACTTACAAGCTCAATTTGGTGTCAAATTCTTTTCTTCATAATTCCTGCAACCTTAAACATGATCATACAAGTATTCACAAGATTGCACTGAGTACACTTCCTAACCATGTATATATTGCTAGAAAATAAATCAAATGCCCGAGCTAGTGTCAAAAGTTTAGCTAGAAAAGTGAAACAAATCCTTTTGGTTTCTCTCTTATTAAGATATGAAAACTTTTTTCTCTTGTTCATTTAATCAATTAAGAGTACTCAAGTTGGAACCAAAAACATTTAATTTAAGAATAACTCATCTACTCCCACGTCAAAATTTCAAGACTCTCAAAGCACCTTTTTCCTTTTCTTGTTTTTCAAAAACTTCAGCTCTTTCATAGAGAAATCATTCCACTGTTTGTAACATGTTAATTGGGACTGTGTTGCACACTCATGATCATGCCAATAGATAGTTGTTGAGCAATAGTGGGTCAGAGGAGTACTACAACTTTACTTGGAACGTGAAACCACGAGGAGACTAAAATTTTACCCATCATAGCATTGCTGCTACAGACGTTTACATAACTCAATAGCTGAAATCAAGTGGTTTCCCACATTTAGATCATCCATTAGCCAGCGGAGTTAATAGTTCCCCATGGAGTACGACAGTATTGTAGTGACACGCGCAAAGTAATATCCTACTAAATTATTAGAAAAAGCAGTGGCATAATCTCTACCACTTCGAAGCATCCATTTTATCAGACAATTTTATTCAAGGGTGCTATCAGGTCTATTTACATTAAGCTCAATGGGCTTAAGTAGTTTCTAAAATCAAATCCTCTGGGCTAAACATGGACTCAAGCCATCTCTTGGATGATTTTTCTTGTTGTAAAAATATTGGAAATATTTAAACCAAGTTCATTGCTCATTGTTTCAAAGCTAAAGGTAGACACTAGCAAGGGAATTTAATTTATAGGATAACAAGCTAGGTTGGGAGTGACTCAAGTGCAAGCGAGTAAATAATTGTAGGATCAATTTAAAGTTGCAGAAGGGGTGATGAAAGGAATGTGATGCCTCCTCTTGCTTGCTTCATTCTCGTACTTGAGTCAAATCCCCTCTATTTTTCCCTATTGCCAAGTCACCTGAAATTGAGCAATCTTCGAGAAAAACAAAGAAACAAATTGCAATAAAAGTTACAACTATTTTTTTTTGTGTTTTTGGTTTTAAGAATGCAAACTAAAAGTAAACATGCTATTCTTGAAAAAAAAACAAATCAAAAGAAGAAATAAAAATATGAATGCAAGTTTTGAGGTTTTCAAAACCTCCCTCAAGCTTAGGCTGTTGCCATGCTTAGTTGTTGCCGTCGTTTGGCAACGGGTACTGGTGATGCTGGAAGTAGTCGGGGAAGTAGGTCATGAAGTTACCAAAGGTGTGAGTGAATGACCCACAAGTATAGGGGGTGTATCGTAGTACTTTCGATAAATAGGAGTGTCGATCCCAACAAGGAGCAGAAGGTGTTGACTAGTTGTTTGGATCAGGAATTCTCTATAAATACTTAGCAAACGGATTTTTAGGGTTTTTGATAATGCAAAGAAATAAAGTGAGAGTAAATAAAAGATAATACTAATAATTGCAGCAAGTGGCCCAATCCTTTCTTCAACAAAGGACAAGCCGGTTGTATTACTTATGAGGACCAAACGTTCTCGAGGACACATGGGAATACTGTCAAGTGCTTTCGCTCCATATAGTTGATTAATATTCTTTGGTTGGATAAGTGTTGTGTGGGTGAACCTATGCTAATGTACCAACTTTACTTGGACTAATACATACTTGTGATTATACCCCTTTCAAGCATCCATAACTACAAGAAAGTAATTAAGATAAAAACCTAACCACAACATTAAACTCTCAGATCCTACACTCCCTTGTGCAAAGGTTTCCTAACGGGGGTTTAGGTTTCTGTCACTCCGGCAACCCCACAATTAGTAGCCAAATATACAATGCATTCCCCTAGACCCATAAATGGTGAAGTATCATGTAGTTGACGTTCACATGACACCACTAGAATAATAGCACCACAACTTAAATATCAAACCATTGAATATTTCTCAACACAATTCCACCACTAACAACATGACTTCTCCCATGTCCTCAAGAACTAAATGAACTACTCACGAGACATCATATGGATCAAGATCAGAGATTATATAATGATAAGTAACAATCTGAACATAAACAATAATTCAATGGTTCCACGCAATAGCATCAACTACAAAATTAATCAACACCGGGAAAGTTTCCCCTAAGAACTATGCAAGATTCAACCCAATTGTTACAACGGGATGGAGTGGTGGTGATGGTGATGGTGATGGTTGACACGATGTGAGGATGATGATCCCGATGAAGTCTAGCTTGATGATGGTGTTGATGGCGACGATCTCCCCTCTCCGGGAAGGAATTTCCCCAGCAGAAATCTGTCTGCCGGAGAGCTCTTTCTCTCTCTATAGTTTCCGCCCTGCGGAGGTGGTGGAATCTTTCTTTGGACGCTCCCTGAGTCTTAGGGTTTTGAGGAGATAATATAGGCAAAAGGGTGATGCCATACGTGGGCCAGGGTGGCCACACCACCTGGTGGTGCGGCCTAGGGGCACGCGCCGGGGGGTGGTGTGGGGCCCCTGTGGCCCATCTCCACTTCCCTTTCTGGCTTCCTTCGTCTTCTAGAAAAATAGGGATTTCCATATATTTTCTAGAATTTTCTGATCTTCGCGAATATTGCATCTGGACACTGCTTTTTTCATCAGAATCCTGACTCCGACAGTTCATCCTCCAAAAGTCATCCAACATGCAAAATAGATGAAATAACATAAGTATCACCTCTTAATATGAAATATATCAATGAATAACAGTAAATTATGATATAAAATAGTGATGCAAAATGGACGTATCAACTCCCCCCAAGCTTAGACCTCGCTTGTCCCCAAGCGAAAGCCGATCTCAATAAACATGACCTCATTTTTATGGAGTGAAGTGTCGATAAAAAGAATACGGAAAAGAAGCATCACATTTATTAATACACAAGTTCATAATAGAAAACAACTCACCCTTATATAACTTAACTTGCAACGAGTATGGGAGTCACAATAGAGATGCATAAAGAAAATCATAATTGGTAATGGCAAACCTTGTTCTTGGTCAAAGAACAGTTGACAAATCATACTTGGTTTTAAGCAAAGCTTTTATAATGGAGTTTATAAAGCAGGAATCTCTTGCTCAAACATAACAGGCTTTTTTACAAAGATAGCTTTCAAAGTAGTAATCTTTCAGATAAGAGAAAAGTTCAAAACAAGGAACATAAGAAACAAGATTGAATAAATCATCATATGGATGATTGAATCACAATGACTCAAATGCTTGCTCGAGATAGAAAGGAATAGGTTTACTGACTCAACTTGAAAGTAAAAGATTGACCCTTCGCAGAGGGAAGCAGGGATTTCAAGTTTCATAAAGAGCTTCCAATAAATTATGGTACTTACTAGCTTTGAGCTCTCATTGCCCCTATCATAAGAAACTTGAAGTGATTAAGGTTAAAGTGAAACAAAAATGGAGTATATGCTTGAAAAATCATAAGTTGCCAATCTCATGTCCCTTGAGTATGAGGGTCGTTCCTCATGCTACTCAACTTTAGTCACAAGCAAGTTCTTGTCATTGTAAGTATATGTGTATCATAGAGAACCGCCAATGGGGTACCCCTTTCCCCATGATACAAGAGCTATCCCATATCAAAATCACAAGGCAACAGATAGTGAGCATCTCAGCGATCTTTTTATTTACCATGAGAATGGTGTCTCTATTTTTTTCTCTATATATTTTTTCTGAAGATGCTTCATAGATTTTTCACTATGGTTATACAACAAGTTTTCACCATGATTAGGCATGGATTAGTCTAGCCGCCCAGGCGTTTCTCTAACACATATATAATACTCCATGGAGTTACAAGCTCCCCTTTTATTTCACAGCGCCGACATCCATAAACAAAAGATCATGATATCAACTGGGCAATAGGTATAGGTGTTGAAAGCATTCCCCATGACAACATGGGTTTGCTAATTCCCAACTTACAAGTGCAAGCATATACAACATAGATGACACAATGGTTCAAGTTTATTAAGGTGCAAGAAATAAAGGTGTGCCATCAAGTTCGTGCGAGCTTTACTAATGTAACATCCCAGCATTTAGGAACTAACGAAGGGTAGATTTAGGAATTTGGAATGTTGCATGCATTCATCTGTGAAAATGTGGGTAAAATTTTCGCCAAATAAAAACCTTAAGTGATCAAGGTTTCTTTCATACTTTGAGATTAGGTTTAGTCTTAAAGGGTGATTGCTATAGACTTTGATATGACCTTTTAGGAATTATGTGTTTTAAAATGAATTTGAATTTTAAATTTGAGTGTTTGAATTATAATTCAAATGAAATAGGATTAAGGTTTGAATCTTTATTTAATTATGAGTTAATTATTTTAACTCAAAACTTTATCTAAAGAAAGTAATTGGAATATAAAAACTTATTTCATATATATAAATAAGTTACAAAAATTGTAACTTATTGAAATCATCCACACACTTCACCAAAGCAAATAAATAAGAATTATAATATTCTTTATTGATAATAATATAATCTTTATTACAAAAGAATAAATGAAGATTACAAAATAATAAAATGAAAATTACAAAAATATAAAGAAGATTACATTGAATTATTCTATAACTACACCTAAACTAAATCTTCACTTTAGATCTGTACCTGCAAAACAAAACAGAAACTAATAGAAAAATAAAAGATTAGTGTTAGAATTGTTTTTCTCTCAAACATGCCAGTGAAGTGCACTGAACACATTCATCAATGAGAAATTTATAAAAGGGGCAAGTTTCACCAATATGAGAGAATCCATCTTTCATAAATTTAAAGCCAGAAGTCAAATAACAGCCAAGAGGGGCAAGTTACACCAGCCAGGTGAAAGTAACCATATAACAGTAAGTTTCAAAATTCTGAACATATCCACAAGTGCACAACAAGCACACAGGCAGGACACACACCAACATGCATGTGATGTGCCGTCAGCCTCACAGCACAGCCCCAAACTCACAAAACCATCAGCACAGCCGTGGAGAGGCACTAGTGCATCTCTCCACTGCTTGCAAACAAGAACAGCCAGCTTAGACAACAACTTACCAAGCACCACAACCAAACTAAACCACCAAAGATCAGCCAAACATCACTAGGATGGTGACATAAGGAGGGGAAAGGATCATGTGGACAGCAAGATCAAGTCCAGGAGCTAGGAGGAGCAGGCTAGCTCAAGAGCAAGCATAGGAGCCCAGCAAAACCAGATCAAGATCATCACCAACTTACTCCACAGTCATCAGATTTTGTGGTGAGCATCATAAAACCCTCACATGATTTAATCATCTTATCTAGACAAAAGCATGTGTTGTTTTATGAACAAACTCTCAGAAAGCACCCAAGTGGGGTGAATCCATCATAGAGATTTTAAATTCTAAAAGCAAACAGCAAAGTACCAGGATCCAACCAGAGCTCATAACAACATCATTGCTCTGGTTGTCAAAGCTATATATTACAATTCAAGCATAAATATAGTTAAGATCTAATTTCTAGGCACATCCCTAGAGTAAAGGTAGCACCTTAGAAACTAATCCTTTGGATCCAGATAATGATCAAGCTTACTATGAATTTTACCAAGCTTTGATTCAAAAACAATAGCTGGTACCATTACCAAGACTATCTATATTAATCAACTAGATACGATCTGAATCCCTAAGCCTCAGACCAACATCATTGGTCTTAGGAAATTCAGAGAAGAGCATCTCTATTTATCTTATAAAGCCAAGATTGTCTTAAGCTTAAACCAACCCAACCCATGGATTAGAATCAAACCTGTGTACCATATCTAGATGGTGTAACAAGAACAACTCCTACATGAACCATGATAAACATTTAATCATCACAGCTTCAATCAATTGACTTACTAATCATTTTCCTGTTAACACAAGAATCATAACTAGGATATTCCTATGTTCATCTTCACTGTTTGAGATCATCTCAAACCACATATTAATTCCCAAGCCAACAACACTAAGACAGCAGTTTAATCATATCATAATCATGATCATAAATCAAATAACAGTGGAAAGTTATCAAGTCATTGGCTTTACCAAGCTTGGATTCCCAAGCAACTATATCATCTGAATCATATGCAATCTAAGCATACGAGCATCTAATCAGCCACCAGAAACATCATAGTTTATATCAAGCAACAAGCCTCAGGCCAATAACCACTTAGCATGTTTACAAATCATCCAAACATGATCCAATTCATCCAGTGCATGATCAATCACATGATAGGAACCCTAAATGGATAAATCATCCTAATCAGAATCAAATAGTAATCATAGAGGTCACTGCCAGCATCTAGCATCAAATCAACAAGCACAGAGAGCACAAGGGGAGAGAAACATCACTCACCATAGGTCCTCGCTGGAGACTAGAAGAGGAAGCAGAGGGGCCGGCGACCATGGCGGCATGGGGAGCACCGCAGGAGGGGCGCTGCAACCCATACGACGCCACGGCGGCGACCATGAACATTCAAAGAGGCGAGGAGCATCACCACGACGCACGACGACGGCGGTGACACCTGGATGCACGCCAACCCCCAAACCCTAGGGTTCGGCACGACATCGATCCATCGCAGGAGAGCCCGAGGCTCGAATCTAGTTGGATAGATAGGATAAGCATCATCGATAACCCCCTGTTGCACCACGGCGGCGACCAGAACGGACCACGACGACGGGAATCCTTTCAGGCCTGTTGGAATAAAAAGGAAAAGACCAAAATACCCCTGGACTTAAATTAAATTCTAGAAAATAGAATAAAAGTCCAAAAATTATAAATAAAATATTTTTGGATTCACAATTATCCACACTATCCAAATAAAATAAGATCTAAAATTTTAGACATTTAAATTTTATCAAGGATTTTGTAATTTATATATTCCTTCTGGAATTTTACAAAATTATTGAAAGATGATAAAAATAGATAAAAATCACTTTCATTATATATTAATATTGTAGTATTTTACAAAATTAATAACAATTTTAATGTATAATTGATAATTCCTAAAAGAATTATTACATAAATAAAATTCAAATAAAAGGGAAATAAAATAAAATAATTCAATATATGTTATATATATTAAAAATTAATATTTATAAATCCTTTATTAATAAAAATAATTTTTTATAATAATGGGGTAAATGCATATCAAGTTAAATGATGCATTACATTATTGCATAATAATTTTGCTTCTTTAAATATTGTCCTTACCGGGCAATAATGATGTTTTTGTAGACATAGAAGCTCAAGGTCCAATGCAAGCATCAGACTTCACTACCTTGCCATCACAAGGCAAGTTCATCACTTGCTCATGTCCTTTGAAGAGTCTTTATCAAAGTATTTGCAAATTGTGTGTTATCATATATGCTATAAAAGAAAGAAAATATTATTTTCACAAATAAAGAAATCATAGATATCATCCTAAGTGGTGATATAATGGAGCAATAGAAGTTAGGGTTCTAGTTGCAAACAATGATGATCAAGTAGGGGCTTAATAACCCCTGACATCAGTGATTCTAGCGCCGTATATTACGCGTTAGCCATGAGATTTGGAATGGGACAGAGAAGTCAGCTGTATCTTGTTCCTCTCGCATGAAGCCGGATGTGCAGGTCGTGGCTGTTATCCTTGTAGCGTGCATATTAATTGGTAATTCGTAGAGGATATGCAACATATGGGTGGGAACCCTCATCATCCCACGATAGTTCTGGCATCTAACGGTTTATACAAACCATTGCCGTAATTCATTATGTGGGCATGGTGTACACCAAGGAGGCATGCGGGGTCGCGAAGGGGGCAGTGATTGTCTTGGACCAACTACTGGGCCCCACATCATTGAATTGTGGACGGGAAAGTATGCCCGATTTTGCAACAAGGAGTTGATCTCTCATGGGTAAAGTAACGCACCTCTGCAGAGTGTAAGAATTGTAACTTGTTACTCCCTGTTCCGGGAAGGAGCTACGAACGCGGCAGGAAAGGAACTCCATGAAAGTTCTGGTCAACCTGTGAAGGCTGATTGTCATAGTTTTTCAGAATAAAATCGATCTTTGAAGAAAGATTTACAAAAACTGCATAGTGCCAAGGATTTATAATCCGAGGTGGTAGTTAGAGCATCAAACTTCCCACCTTGCATATAATGAACTTGTTGGGTAACGTTGTTACTCATTCTTTCCTTTGATCCCTTGCTTAGACTCTGAGGATCCCGAAGACGTGCCAATGTATGTAGCCGAGTGTCAAGAAGATGTGTTCTACGAGGAACCAGATCTGTCCAGAGGTGTTGAAGGAGTGGATTACGAAATCCGCTATGCTGTCGATGATAACGAGTCCAACTAAGTATCCCTAGTTAGTAGTAACCAACAGAGCCGAGCAGCACGAACTCTATAGAATAAGCTGTTGAGCTCAACTCCTAGTCGGAGTTGTTACTTTTAAATTCCGCTGAAACACTTTATATTTTGGTTTGTAAGTTGAATATTTTGGAAGTCTTGAACTTCCGGTATTGTAATAATAATAATGTGTGTACTTATGTAATATGGACCCGCAATGTTTCTGTTGTACCACTCTGAGGGATGTGATATTTACGGAATAGTGTTCTATGGATGTCATGTCAACGACTATAATGTACTACACATGCAGTGGTATGCTGGGTCACCGCAGCTGGTATCAGAGCAAATTTCTTTGACCTTAGGTTGGAAACCTAGTAAAGGGTTACCTGTAGGAAAGTTAGCAACGATAAAGAATTCTCTAAAAGTACTATAATGGGTATTCAAATGAGAATATTCCGTTATATATTTTAGTGTGATAATTCTTTGTTATGATGCAATACGTCATTGGTTACTAATAAAAATTATTTTTCTGATATACAGAGATATGGCACCAAAGTTTCCAAAACAGACTTTGGTAAGGAAAGAGGAGACTCTTAATGATTATCAAGGATCATTCACAGACCAACTTCGTCAAATTTTAAAGCTCTTTAGTTGTCCAACTAGAATTCCAGTGAACACTATCACTTACCTTGATGGCCGGATGTTATCCAAGTATCGTGTGAGTATCCAACTTCTAGAGAAGCTGGGATTATATCACGATCTACCGATAGGAGAAGGTAGGAGTCATTTAACAGCATATCATGTTGCTGTTGTGGAGGCGATAGCTAATATCCGGGAGAAGAAAACCAAGGAGTTAGAAGGTAGCACATTCTCTGTGATACCTCATGATCCTATAGACTCGGAGCCTATACCGGATCATCTTACTTTGGTTAAGAAGCATCCTAAGTTAGCTTCCAAGTTTATGGATAGATATGGAACACTCGTTGCGTCTTTTTATAAGACCCATCAAGTGATTGTTGAAGACAAAAATGATATTTTAGAGGATCTAACTGATCCGTAAAGAAGGACGCAGTTAGCATTCCAGTTAGAGAAGGAAGCAAGTAGTAGTGCAACACCTATCTTTAAGGATATACCTATAGATCCTGAATCTTTTATACCATATCCTTATCACCAAGACCTGAACCTATACATGATCCTACTATGGATATGAGGTATGCAGTACCACAGGGCTCAAAGGATGTGTGGCGCCCCGCAAAAACCACTACTAGAAAATCGCGTTGTTTTTGTGCATTGCATCATCATGACTGCATGCTCATGTCATCATGCCACCTTGCATTTGAGCATCGTCATCACCATGAATCTATTCGTCTGAAACTATTTTCGGAAAATCTGTTTTTGTTTTCTAAACGCCCCGTTTTTATTCAAACACAAAACCTGGGTCTCCGGATTATTTTGTTTTATCTACCCACGGTTTGCAAAAGCCCTGTTTTAAATAAATAAAATATTTAATTATTTTTAGGGGGCAGTGTAACACCCTCAGAATCGGCCCTATGCAAGTTTTAGCGAAACTCGCCAAACCCGCATAGAAACGATTCGAAGGTGCCCACCAGGCACTTTCGTGCGGGTGGAAAGCAAAGTAATAACATTACACAACAGTCCTCGATGGGACCCACAGAACAGATATATATACAACAGTGACTCGAAGAGTCAAGAATACAAATATACGGTACAAAGATCCAAGTCACCTTGAAAACAATGGGGCGTCCGACTACGGACAAGATACAAATGGGGCTAAGAGCCCTGAAGAATAACCAATGGCGTCCATAACCCTGCCCAGGCCAAGCCGGAAGGGTAACCCTGCTAACGGCGTCGATCTCAAAACCTGCTTAAACAAAAGGGGTGCCGACAAAGGGCCAAGGAAAAGAGGAGCGTCAGTACTGAGGCCAGTACACGGCGAGGCTAGAATTCGGTGGTCCTCGCTTACATAGGTATGGTGGACTGTAGCGGCAGCGACAGCATGCACTAAACAACCTATAGAGACTCGATACAACTAGCGGTTATCAGAGAGGGGTAAGAATGACCTATCCGGATCCAACCTGAAATTAACACCAAACAAACCCATCCTGGTGTTTCCCCCTCGAGACCAAACGAGGAAGTCAACCGAGGAACTCACACCGTTGGCAGTTTTACTTGTTCAGTTATCGTTGCAGCAATTACTAGTCAGGTTTAGATAATCATCCTGATAAAGTAAGCAGTGGGCACTTTTAGTTAACCATTCCATGATAGTTGCAACTCTTACTAGTCAGACACAATTAGCATGAGATAACCCAAAACCCAGCAGTTGTTGGTACTTTTACTTAGCCATTCCGTTGTAGTGAAGCTGATTACTAGTCAAATCGGATACAAGTCAATTTATAACAATAAACTTTAGTTATAGTTGTCTATGATCAAGCACTGTGCTCCAAGTCGTCCATAACCGCGGACACGGCTTCTCGAAAAGATTAAACCCTGCAGGGGTGCACCAAAGTATCCACAGGCACTTCGACCCTTTTTGCCAGATCAGTTAACATACACCCATCGGTATGTCGGCGGGGCCTAAGTCACGACGTTCCCAGACACAAAGCAAGTACATGGGGGCCACCCCACCGAGTCGACACCCGCAACGGAGTCGGCCGGTCTCCGAGACGGACTCAGGGTTTGGGTGGACGGCAGTGAGCGATAGCAAATCCCCAAACGGGGACTGTCGACACCGCGAAAACGTGTCCCGATCCTAAACAGTACAGTGTGCTCCTCGCACAAACGTAAATAAAGCGGTAAACATGGCATACGTATAGGATAGTAAATAAATCCTCAAACTAGTTGTGGCCCCCAGTACAATACTTTGAAATCAGGTAATAATCAATGGGGGGCCCATATCTCCCCACCTGTGGTTAGCGCGCTCGATCTCGGAACAGGTGTCAAGAACTCGGGTCCTACGGGACACAAGTGGGCGGTCGGAAACCAAATCTTACCTATCACCCACCGATGCCTCTGCTTAATTCAATTTTAGTTGTTAAACAGTAATTAAAGTGAACGACAAGTAAAGCCATGATCATCTCCAACGTCAACATGCGGCCATCCTCCAACAATTGTGGTACTTGTCGACACACAAACACTTGAGCAAGCGACTACGACACGCGGGCCCAACTATCTACCAAACAACAGGTAATAGGATGTGTCCAAGGCTATATATGGCTGCAAGGGATATCACAGGGAACGAAAACTAGAGCATCGCAACCCAGATAGCAATAGATCAATAGGAGGGGAATAAATACTATTAAAGTAAGATAGGTAGAAAAAGGGGAGATGCTCGCCTGAAAACATTGTTGAAGGGTTCATCCGAAGATCGGGGCGAAGCTCACATCAACTCAACGGCCTTATCCGCGAAGAAGCAAAACACTAGAAGAAACACCGGATGCAATATTTAATACAACGGCAGAAGATCGGCATGATGCATGTATGATGTATGGCATGGCAAAGGTGCGATGCAATCAGGTCATATTAAGCGGAACCGGGGTCCCGACATTTAATTAGGCGGTTCAAGTTGTTTAAATCCCCCGCAATTCAAATGTTGTTTAACAAGGCAGAATATATACCACCGGTTCGCTACACAAATTCAAATGAGGCCAATATGAGACTAGATTTGCCCACATATGGGCCCCATATTTAATTATTAGGTGAATCGGCATAAGGCCCCCAAACCACAGATATGCATGCGAGTATGACAATTCAATTGCAACAAGTTTTATGTTTAGCATTTATAAAAATAAGGGTTCGGATAAGGGTCACACATTGAAGGGGGGCTCGACGATCTTGGGGTTCCGGGGTTCGGGGTTGGTCTCAGGGTTCAGGGTTCGACGAGGTCGTTCTCGGACTCCGGGGTGGGTCTTGGCGCATCCGGTGTCTTCGGGTCATGCTGTCGGTCATGGTGTTCGGGATGAAGCACTTGTCGCACCGGGGTCTCGGTGTCCGGGGTGAAGATCTTGGCGTTCTCGGGCGATCTTGGCGTTCTTCAGGTTCGGGTCCTGGCGCTTCAGATCGACCTCCGGTTCGGGGCCTCAGGGTTCAGGGTTCTCGGCGTCCGTGTGGCGGTCTTGTTGCTTCGGGTAGGCGTTCCCGAGGTCGATGGCGAACTTGTCCGGCACCGGGGTTTTTCCGGAGTCCTTGACGCGGCACTGGGTACGGAATCGATCTTCGGGTTCGGGGTTCTCGACGAAGGCCTTGGCGTTCCGGGAGGAAGTTCTCAGGTGTCGGTGTTGGACTCGGTTCAACCTGTGACGATCTTGCATTGACGCGACTAGCTTGAGGATTCCAACAACACACATGCCACCAACACGAGTGTTCGCCTTCCGATGAGCAGCACCACAACGGCAGGGAAACCACTGAAGGGAATATGCCCGAGAGGCAATAATAAAGTGGTTATTATCATATTCCTTATTTATGATAAATGTTTATTTTGCATGCTATAATTGTATTAATACGGAAACGTTAATACATGTGTGTTTAATAAACAAAAAGGAAGTTCCTAGTTATGCCTCTCTCATAAACTAGCTCGTTGATTAACAAGATGATCAAGGTTTCCTGATCATGGACATTGGATGTTGTTAATAACAGGGTCACAACATTAGTGTAATGGTGTGATGAACATTCATCCGAAGTATAGCATTACGATCAAAGTCATTGAGTTTATATTGCTATAACAACTTACGAAGTGATCCTTATCCTTAGACCATGAGATCATGTCAATCACTAACACCGGAAGAGTTTCTTGATAACATCAAACGTCACACCGTAACAGGGTGATTATAAAGGTGGGTTCAGAACTAATAAAGTGTTATGTTGAGGCCCATGGATCAAGAGTGGAATTTGTTCATCCCGATGACGGATAGATATACTCTGGGCCCTCTCGGTGATATCACATTGATTAGCTTGCAAGCAAGTGATTTGATCACTAGAATGTTATATCACAGGAACGAGAAAAGAGTGCATGTCGGTAACGAGATTAAACTAGGTATGGAGATACCGATGATCGAATCTCGGACATGTAATATATCGCGAAACAAAGGGATTAAGATACTAGCGTAAAAGGTTCCGACGATCACAAGAAAGTCATCGTTGAATGTGTGGGAGTCAGTATGGGTCTCCAGATCCCGCTTCTGATTATTGATCTGAGAGGGGTCTCGATCATGTCCGCATTATTCGCGAACCGTAGGGTGACACACTTAAGAGACACCGACATCCATTTGGAGCAAAAGTTTCATGCCGAAAAGAAAAGGAAAGCGCAGGAATTTATTTCACTAGACACCGAAACTGTTTCGGTTGAAATTGCTGAAACTGGTTCTGCATGTGAAATGGAATACTAGCAAGGGGTTTTATGTGAATGTTTGTTAATTAAAGTAATTAACAAAATTCTGAATAAATAAATAAAAGAGTTTTATTTAAATGAGAGCTTGCATTAAATTTGGTGGAAATTTAATGCATGTGAGTGGATTTTTGAGTGGAGGCTTTTTAATGGGAGTGGAGGCTTTTCATTTTGAGTGGGAGCTCCACCCACATGAATGTGGAAGAGGTGGGGGCAGCCCCATGGCTGGGCGCCATGCCCCTTGGGTGCCCCCCCTCTCCCCTATAAAAGGCCCCCCTCTCCTCCTCTCACATTACACCTCCTCGTGAAGGATCTCTCTCCCCCTCTAGAATTTATCCCCCATGGTCTCGGACTAGCGAGATACATGTTCCCGGTGGCTTTCGGCAAGAAAGAGTTGTGCTTCCGCTGCATCGCTGGAGCGAGGAGGCGGAGGTTGCTCGGTGCCTCGAACGTGTGTGCGAGCACGGATGCGCTGCTGTTTTGCGGCGCTAGGACTTCCTCTCGATCTTGAGATCGGCAAGAGATCGTCTACATCAACCACGAGTTTGGACTCGTTAAGCTTTGTCGGTCTTAAAGGGTATGTTCTCTACGGATATACATCCGCCCGTTGTTTGTATCTAGTAGATAGATCTTGGTACATAGTTGTTCCCATCGTAGGAAAATTTTTGTTTTCTATGCTGCGAACCCTACAGTGGTATCAGAGCCGGATCTATGCGTAGATACTTTGCACGGGTAGTACACATATGAGTATGTGGGCGATGATGATCATTTTATTGCTTCTTAGTTGTACTTTGGATATTGGTGGCATAGTGGGATGAAGCGGCCCGGACAAACTTTACATGTCCTCGCACATGAGACCTGTTCCACGCTTGACATGCAACTAGTTTTGCATAAGTGGCTAGCGGGTGTCTGTCTCTCCTACTATAGTCAATATCTAATTTGCAACGAGTTGTCAACAATTTGATTATCCTCGTTGTGGTTCATGTTCGTAGGTAAGAACGGTTCTATCTTCGAAAGCCCTAAGCCACGTAAAACTTGCAATGGATAAATTAGAGGCGTCTAGTTTAGATTGTTGCTGGGCTAGTGTTATGATATGGTGATGTTGTAAGTAGAAGTATGAGATGATACTCTTACAACACACATAACGTGTAATATCCATAGACCTTGGACTTACACATAAAGGTATGATAGTGATCATACCACGATGCACATGATAGAGATCATATGCGAGAACCATATCATTCCACTAATAAACATGTGATGTTTGATAGCATCTTATATTGCTTGTTTGGCGTTTTATTAGCATAATAAGATGATCCCTCATTTAGATATCAAGATAAAAATGTGTTCTTCCTTAAGTATGCACCGACAATGTTTCGTCGCTTCAAGACATCACGTGATGATCGGGTGTACTTGAATCCACGAGCATTCTCGGGTG
Source organism: Avena atlantica (assembly GCA_910589765.1). Taxonomy (NCBI): domain Eukaryota; kingdom Viridiplantae; phylum Streptophyta; class Magnoliopsida; order Poales; family Poaceae; genus Avena; species Avena atlantica. The sequence continues at coordinate 126,377,805 of OU342739.1, forward strand.
TAAAACAGTTACACACGCAAAAAATACTAAGGTTCTAACTTGGCGAGCCTAGCATGTACAGACATGGCCTCGGAACACAGACCGAAAGGTTAAGCATGAGTCATATAGTTGATATGATGCCCATTTGATGCTCGCCTTTGAAGCTATACCGACTCACGTGATGATCGGACTTGGTGTAGTGGATTTGGTTCATGTAATCACCAAAAAGGCACGAGGGATGTCGTTTTTGAGTGGGAGTTCATTTCTAATTTGGATTAGTAGAACTCAATTTATCATAAATAAAATCAAAGTGAATTTGCATAATTTGTTGTAGTCATTGGCATTCGTTCACCACCTTATGCATAGTTGTAATTGAGATAATAGAACTATAGAATTCTGGATATATACTTTACGAACTGGTATCGTATTGTGTTGAGTGTCAATCTAAAGTTTAAAGTCCTATTGCAAAACTTTCAGCAAAATTCTATTTACTCCGTGAAATTTAATAATTGGTATTAAATCGAGAGTAACAATTCCAGTGTTAGTATCTTAAGTATCATGTTTGCCTCCATGATTCTTGATTTAAACATCAAGTTTATCTAGGAGCTGAAAGAATTGTTTCAGAAACCATCATGTGTGGCAGATATAACGATATCTGAAACAATGTTTGTTGCAATATGATAGAGTATAATATATGTTCTCATATTGGATGAGAATTTACGAAGGTTGGAGATGCTAGACATCCTAATCATCCAAAAGGGTTTTGGAAAGTAATGTTATACTCACGATTCGCCTTTATAAGCTAAAGTAGCTTGATCATGAAAGTCGTCATGATAAGGGTGAATAGAATATGTATGTAAAATGTTTACTACACTAAAAGATTACTAAAGAATGAATTTTGAAAGAATACCGATCATTTTGATGATGGTGATCTACTTCAAAGTACAAGTCCAAAGGTATTATTATTTGAATATACACGCTTTGGACTATGTGTCATGTATATGGCGCCACTTTTGATGTTGATAAATTCTTTTAAAAGGAAAAGGAAATGCTGAAAGAGAATCTATAAAATATATTTGGCAGAAAAGAAAAGATTGGAAATATCCAATTTAGGTATATATATGATATACATGTTATGGTTGTATTCTTTGCTTGTTAAACAATGTGGTTCTTGGGTATTGGATACCGAATTGGTTGGTATGAAATTTCATACGGGACGACGCAATTCATGAACCACAATGACCTAAGTAACTAGCAAGAGAATATGTGATGATGTTCATCGAAAACAAACAAACCGTTGTTTGTATTTCTCGTTGACATCAAAGCTTGACTTCAAGATTTGTTTTAATAATTGTTATTTGAATCAGGTATTATAAGAACAAAGGTTGTTCAAATAATTACCGTATTCCATATAAGATGGATGATTTACAAATCTAGTTGAAGAAAGACTTCAAGATTTGTTTTAATAATTGTTATTTGAATCAGGTATTATAAGAACAAAGGTTGTTCAAATAATTACCGTATTCCATATAAGATGGATGATTTACAAATCTAGTTGAAGAAAGACTTCAAGATTTGTTTTAATAATTGTTATTTGAATCAGGTATTATAAGAACAAAGGTTGTTCAAATAATTACCGTATTCCATATAAGATGGATGATTTACAAATCTAGTTGAAGAAATCACATCCATAAATCCTAATGCTAAAATGTTGCAAGACAAATGATTGAAAGATCACTTATGAAGTGACATCGCTGTTTAAATTATATTGGAAAGAAAACATGAAGAATCTCCATTTTCATGGATTTTTGGAGTCTTTGATTTGATCAAATGACGCTTGTGAGACTTTCCACGTGATAATTAAAACTTCGTTCAAAGGCCAAAGAAGAACGAACGACTAAAATATTGGAATTTATACATATCGATGTATGCAGTCCATTATGTATAGTCGTAAGCGATGGGTTTCAACTTCATATGCTTTCTCTGAAAATTTGAGTGAATGTTTACTTAATGAGAAACAAGTATGAAATATTTGAAAATGTTTCAAAGACTTTCAAGATGAAGTGGAAAATCATTGTAACAAGAAAAATAAATGAATTATGATTTGATCATAAAGGGATTTATTTGAGTTACAAGTGTAACAAGAAAAATAAATGAATTATGATTTTATCATAAAGGGATTTATTTGAGTTGCAAGTTTAGCAAAACACCTAGATTTACATCTCCCGAAACACCATAGGAGTATGGAGTGTTTGAGATTTGTAATGAAACCTTGTGAGACATGGTTGGATCAAAGGTGTTATTTATAAAACTGCCATTATGTTTTAAAAGATTAAAGCTTTAGAGACTACCGCTTTTACACTGAAAAGAGCTCCATCTTGATCCGTTGAAATGACACCATGGAAGTTATGGTTTGGGGTAAAACCCAAGTTGTCATTTCTTAAATTTTGGTATGCTAAACATAAGTAAGATGTTTACAACCAAAGTCGGATGAGCATGTCTTTGTAGGTTATTTCGAATAACAATTGGTTATTCCTCCATAACACCGAGGACAAAAGGGTTTGTCGCTTGAAATGTAAAGTTTCTTGAAGAAGGAATTTTTCATAAATGTTAAGTGGGAGGACAATAGAACTTTGATAAGGTTAACGAACCTTAGCTAAATGTGCTGAGTTGCGCAGCGCCGGAAATGGTTCTGGAGGCTGCCATAATGCTCATAGCTTATGTGCCTCAAAGGTTGTGGTCACGGAGATCTAAGTTCCTATTGAACCAAGTAGGTCGGTTAAACAATCAAATGCTAAGATTTGAGAGTAAATCATTATTGTTTGACAATGATGAACCGAATACATACAAAGAAGCGATGATGGGCCCTGACTCCGTCAAATGGCTTGAAGCCATAAAATCCGTGATAGTTCCATACACGAGAAATCAAGTTTTGAACTTGGAAGACCCTCCGGAAAGGTGTAAAAACCTATCGGTCGTATTTGGATCTATAAAGAAACAGACATGGATGTCTCACATCTATGAAATATTCGACATGTCGTAAAGTATTTTATGACAATGTTCAAAGAGTTGACTATGACAAGATTTGATCTTTCATAGCGATATTTAGTCTGAACGGATTAAAGTAGCAACCACTACATATAATTTGGTATATGGTAGATGAATAAACAAAACAAAGTTCTTCTAATAGAATGGTTACCTAGGACGTGTACATGACACGGTCCAAAGGGTTTTGTTAAATTCAAAGGATGCTAAAAGGGCATGCAAACTTCAATGGTTGAAGTAAGCATCGCGGAGTTGGAATCTTCACCGTGATGAAAAGGAGTTTTCATCAGGAGACGATGAAGATGCTTGCATTTGCAAGAAATTAAGTGGGAGCGCTGAGACATATTTCTAATACATTATGTGAAGGACATCTTGTTGATTAGAAATGATGTATCTTTTATTGACAAAGGTTAAGAATTTCATTTTGATGAAAGACTTAGGCAAAACCCGAATATTTAGCGTGAATGTCTATAGTGGATAGACTGTAACGCCAATATGGTTGTGCCAAACATACATATATGAGATATTGAAGGAGTTCAATATAGAAACGACAAGAAACAGTTCTTGTTGCATGGAAAGGAATTGAATCAAGATTCAAGTGTATCGACACTTGATAAGTGAAACAAGATTCAAGTGCTTTGACACTTGATGAGTAAAATCACAAGAATGTTTTGATCAATCATACCATGATATGTACACATCCAGATATGTCCTATGCTCTAAGTGTTATGAGCATATACCAGAATGAATCATAAAATGATCATTGGACGATAGTGAGGATATTCTTATGATCTTTTGGAAGAACTAAGAATATATTTGTGTAGAGGTGACAAACAATTACAAATAGTTCATTGTAAAGCGTTACATTGATACTAGTTTTGTCACAAGATACAAATTAAGTTTATCTCAATTTAAACTATGAGTGGCACAATGAAATGGAAAGAAAGTTTTTATGATGGATTTGGAAGAGTTCCAAAGTTAAGACATTGTGACGAATACTACAACAAAAGGCTAAGTATATGACTGCTATAGTAGCAGCAAAGGAGGGAATTTGTGTCAAGTAGTTTGTTATCAAACTAAGGTGTGGTTCGCAACGGGCTAACACTAAAGATATATTGTATGACAATAGTATCGACGTGTTTTAACCCCAAGGAACTAAAGGTCTCACCGAAAGACCAAATTTATACAATGCCATCTCATTGGAGAATGAGTGATGCGTGAAGACGCAAAGACATGCAAATACACACGGACCTGAAAGCGTCAGATCCGTAGATTATGTTAACCACTTGCAATTGTGTATATGGAACACCAGAAAGCCATAGGTGTTCAATACACAAAGTTCTCAAACTAGATTATTGTCTCTAGTGCAAGTGGGAGACTGAAGGGAATATGCCCGAGAGGCAATAATAAAGTGGTTATTATCATATTCCTTATTTATGATAAATGTTTATTTTGCATGCTATAATTGTATTAATACGGAAACGTTAATACATGTGTGTTTAATAAACAAAAAGGAAGTTCCTAGTTATGCCTCTCTCATAAACTAGCTCGTTGATTAACAAGATGATCAAGGTTTCCTGATCATGGACATTGGATGTTGTTAATAACGGGGTCACAACATTAGTGTAATGGTGTGATGAACATTCATCCGAAGTATAGCATTACGATCAAAGTCATTGAGTTTATATTGCTATAACAACTTACGAAGTGATCCTTATCCTTAGACCATGAGATCATGTCAATCACTAACACCGGAAGAGTTTCTTGATAACATCAAACGTCACACCGTAACAGGGTGATTATAAAGGTGGGTTCAGAACTAATAAAGTGTTATGTTGAGGCCCATGGATCAAGAGTGGAATTTGTTCATCCCGATGACGGATAGATATACTCTGGGCCCTCTCGGTGATATCACATTGATTAGCTTGCAAGCAAGTGATTTGATCACTAGAATGTTATATCACAGGAACGAGAAAAGAGTGCATGTCGGTAACGAGATTAAACTAGGTATGGAGATACCGATGATCGAATCTCGGACATGTAATATATCGCGAAACAAAGGGATTAAGATACTAGCGTAAAAGGTTCCGACGATCACAAGAAAGTCATCGTTGAATGTGTGGGAGTCAGTATGGGTCTCCAGATCCCGCTTCTGATTATTGATCTGAGAGGGGTCTCGATCATGTCCGCATTATTCGCGAACCGTAGGGTGACACACTTAAGAGACACCGACATCCATTTGGAGCAAAAGTTTCATGCCGAAAAGAAAAGGAAAGCGCAGGAATTTATTTCACTAGACACCGAAACTGTTTCGGTTGAAATTGCTGAAACTGGTTCTGCATGTGAAATGGAATACTAGCAAGGGGTTTTATGTGAATGTTTGTTAATTAAAGTAATTAACAAAATTCTGAATAAATAAATAAAAGAGTTTTATTTAAATGAGAGCTTGCATTAAATTTGGTGGAAATTTAATGCATGTGAGTGGATTTTTGAGTGGAGGCTTTTTAATGGGAGTGGAGGCTTTTCATTTTGAGTGGGAGCTCCACCCACATGAATGTGGAAGAGGTGGGGGCAGCCCCATGGCTGGGCGCCATGCCCCTTGGGTGCCCCCCCTCTCCCCTATAAAAGGCCCCCCTCTCCTCCTCTCACATTACACCTCCTCGTGAAGGATCTCTCTCCCCCTCTAGAATTTATCCCCCATGGTCTCGGACTAGCGAGATACATGTTCCCGGTGGCTTTCGGCAAGAAAGAGTTGTGCTTCCGCTGCATCGCTGGAGCGAGGAGGCGGAGGTTGCTCGGTGCCTCGAACGTGTGTGCGAGCACGGATGCGCTGCTGTTTTGCGGCGCTAGGACTTCCTCTCGATCTTGAGATCGGCAAGAGATCGTCTACATCAACCACGAGTTTGGACTCGTTAAGCTTTGTCGGTCTTCAAGGGTATGTTCTCTACGGATATACATCCGCCCGTTGTTTGTATCTAGTAGATAGATCTTGGTACATAGTTGTTCCCATCGTAGGAAAATTTTTGTTTTCTATGCTGCGAACCCTACAACCACTTGTCCACGCCGTGTTCGCGGTCGCCGAGAGACAGAGCACGGGAGGTTGGAGACATGTAGTCTGGCGCTTGCAGGGAGGCGCGGGGTCCGAGAGTCGACAGCAGCGGCGGCATGCTCGTCGGCCAGGGCACGGGCTCTGCAGGTCGAGGGTCGTGGGGGCGCCGGCGGTTGTCGCGGAGACGAGGGTCGTGGTCGGAGCACGCGGGGGCCGGGCGGCGCGGCGAGGCGGCGAGGTCGATGGCGGCGGGCGACAGGAGGCCGGCGGGTGGAGGTTCGCGGGCTCGGGCGGAGCTCGAGCGCGGCGGAGGCGCTGGTCCGGCCGGAGGCGCGAAGGGGAGGAGGTCCGGCGGGAACGGCGGAGGCGCGTGGGTGGAGCTCGACGCCGGGAGGACGGGGCGGAGGGCGCTGGTGGCTGGGCGAGGAGGACGGCGGCCGGCGCCGGGCTCGAGCGGGAGAGGCGGGAGGAGCTGCTCCTGGCGGCGGGCTCAGAGGAGAGGGCCGCCGTCGGGGGAAGAGGGGGCCGGCTGAGGGCGGCGCGCGGGTGAGGGAGGCCAGAGCGGAGCGGGCTGGCGAGGGGCGGAGGCGGAGGCGAGCGGGGGAACGAGCGCGGGGCGAGGGCAGCGCACCGGGGGAGGTGAGCGGCGGCGGTGGCGGGGATGACCTGCAGGCGGCGGCGGCGGTGGTTCTCGGGGGAGGTTGGGCGGCGGAGAGAGAGGGGTCGGGCGACGAGGTGCGGCCGCGGCTCGGAGGCGGCGAGGCGAGGCAACTGAGGGTGGGGCAGAGGAGGAAGATGCGTGCGGGGGGGCGTGGCGTGGGGCGCGTGTGTGCCTGGGTGGGGCCACGCGGGCAGGGAGAGGGGGCCGCGCGCGGGGCGGTTGGTGGGAAGGTGGGGTCCAGGGGAAAACGGGCCAGGGGCGGTTTGGCGTGTACTGTGTGCGTGCGTCGCGTGTGGGTTGGGGTGTGGGTTGGCAGGGTGAGTGGGTCCAGGGAGAGAGAGGGGGAGAGAGAGAGGGAGTGGCTGGGCCAAGTGGCGGGCTCTGGTTGGGTGGGGTGGTGGACAGGGCGACGTGGCGACATAGGATAGGTTGGGGTGAGGTGGAGGGTTGGGCTGGGTAGGTAGTTTGGTAGCTGTAGGAAAAAGGGGTGGACCGATTTAATTTCTGGGGGTAGTCGTTCGGGTCTATTCGGCCCGTTCGACTGCCCCTACTAAAACAATGAAACTTTTTATTTGATTTAAACGGGCCGTGTGCAAACCGATAGCGGCCAAAATAATTAATCCGGAGAACCGGGCTTTGCATTTGAATTAAGATGGGGCGTTTGGAAAACAAATCGGGCTTTGCGAACATAGTTTTATGCAAACAATGCATGATGATGACGATGCAATGCGCAAATTCAACGCGATTTTCTAGTAGTGGTTTTGCGGGATGCCACAATTCGACACCACTAACAAGGGATCTCGCCCTCGAGATCCGCCTCATGGTACCGGAAGGAAGGTCGGCGATCTGCGTCTTCTCGCTTCGTGTAGAACTTCGCGACACCACTAACAAGGGGTCGTTGTCCCTGTTCGTCAAGAGAACACTCCGGATAAACAACGGATGAGGTTAAAGGTAAGGCCACCTCTAACTTCCATGGAAGGAGTAAAATTGCATCGATCCACCATTCAATGTACATAAGCGAATGATAAGAGTAGTGGTATGGTCGCGACTCCATCCCGCACTCAAAGCATTACTCTGTACACGAACAGAGAGATTATGCAACCAACCCTCAGGATCCAGACCGAAGATCTCGACAAGCGAGGTTCGGATCAAAGGAGTGATGCAGACTCTGCATCGGATCTGGCGTAGATGATGTCGTCGCGTCAGAAAACACCGGAAGGCGCAAACAAAGAACCAAGAAGGGTACCACAGCAGACGGATTCCTCAGACAGCATGATCACCGGATAGTAGAACACCGTTACCAAAAGAGGAAGCGAAACCCTGAAGGTACGACGGAAACCCAACCACGAGATATCCTGGACTCGAAGAGAGAGAGAAGAAAGCGGATTCAAAACACGTAGAGGTAAGAGGAGAATAGCAGAGGGTAAGGAGTAAAATCAGACCTAACCAGAACTATCCAACCGATTTTCAAAAATAGTTTTGACACTTCTACTTCGGCCGTAGCTAGGTTATCCTACAGGCTGGACTTGTGGGGTATCGCAACTGCTGAGCTCTGATACCACTCTGTAACACCCTCAGAATCGGCCCTATGCAAGTTTTAGCGAAACTCGCCAAACCCGCATAGAAACGATTCGAAGGTGCCCACCAGGCACTTTCGTGCGGGTGGAAAGCAAAGTAATAACATTACACAACAGTCCTCGATGGGACCCACAGAACAGATATATATACAACAGCGACTCGAAGAGTCAAGAATACAAATATACGGTACAAAGATCCAAGTCACCTTGAAAACGATGGGGCGTCCGACTACGGACAAGATGCAAATGGGGCTAAGAGCCCTGAAGAATAACCAATGGCGTCCATAACCCTGCCCAGGCCAAGCCGGAAGGGTAACCCTGCTAACGGCGTTGATCTCAAAACCTGCTTAAACAAAAGGGGTGCCGACAAAGGGCCAAGGAAAAGAGGAGCGTCAGTACTAAGGCCAGTACACGGCGAGGCTAGAATTCGGCGGTCCTCGCCTACATAGGTATGGTGGACTGTAGCGGCAGCGGCAGCATGCACTAAACAACCTATAGAGACTCGATACAACTGGCGGTTATCAGAGAGGGGTAAGAATGACCTATCCGGATCCAACCTGAAATTAACACCAAACAAACCCATCCTGGTGTTTCCCCCTCGAGACCAAACGAGGAAGTCAACCGAGGAACTCACACCGTTGGCAGTTTTACTTGTTCAGTTATCGTTGCAGCAATTACTAGTCAGGTTTAGATAATCATCCTGATAAAGTAAGCAGTGGGCACTTTTAGTTAACCATTCCATGATAGTTGCAACTCTTACTAGTCAGACACAATTAGCATGAGATAACCCAAAACCCAGCAGTTGTTGGTACTTTTACTTAGCCATTCCGTTGTAGTGAAGCTGATTACTAGTCAAATCGGATACAAGTCAATTTATAACAATAAACTTTAGTTATAGTTGTCTATGATCAAGCACTGTGCTCCAAGTCGTCCATAACCGCGGACACGGCTTCTCGAAAAGATTAAACCCTGCAGGGGTGCACCAAAGTATCCACAGGCACTTCGACCCTTTTTGCCAGATCAGTTAACATACACCCATCGGTATGTCGGCGGGGCCTAAGTCACGACGTTCCCAGACACAAAGCAAGTACATGGGGGCCACCCCACCGAGTCGACACCCGCAACGGAGTCGGCCGGTCTCCGAGACGGACTCAGGGTTTGGGTGGACGGCAGTGAGCGACAGCAAATCCCCAAACGGGGACTGTCGACACCACGAAAACGTGTCCCGATCCTAAACAGTACAGTGTGCTCCTCGCACAAACGTAAATAAAGCGGTAAACATGGCATAAGTATAGGATAGTAAATAAATCCTCAAACTAGTTGTGGCCCCCAGTACAATACTTTGAAATCAGGTAATAATCAATGGGGGGCCCATATCTCCCCACCTGTGGTTAGCGCGCTCGATCTCGGAACAGGTGTCAAGAACTCGGGTCCTACGGGACACAAGTGGGCGGTCGGAAACCAAATCTTACCTATCACCCACCGATGCCTCTGCTTAATTCAATTTTAGTTGTTAAACAGTAATTAAAGTGAACGACAAGTAAAGCCATGATCATCTCCAACGTCAACATGCGGCCATCCTCCAACAATTGTGGTACTTGTCGACACATAAACACTTGAGCAAGCGACTACGACACGCGGGCCCAACTATCTACCAAACAACAGGTAATAGGATGTGTCCAAGGCTATATATGGCTGCAAGGGATATCACAGGGAACGAAAACTAGAGCATCGCAACCCAGATAGCAATAGATCAACAGGAGGGGAATAAATACTATTAAAGTAAGATAGGTAGAAAAAGGGGAGATGCTCGCCTGAAAACATTGTTGAAGGGTTCATCCGAAGATCGGGGCGAAGCTCACATCAACTCAACGGCCTTATCCGCGAAGAAGCAAAACACTAGAAGAAACACCGGATGCAATATTTAATACAACGGCAGAAGATCGGCATGATGCATGTATGATGTATGGCATGGCAAAGGTGCGATGCAATCAGGTCATATTAAGCGGAACCGGGGTCCCGACATTTAATTAGGCGGTTCAAGTTGTTTAAATCCCCCGCAATTCAAATGTTGTTTAACAAGGCAGAATATATACCACCGGTTCGCTACACAAATTCAAATGAGGCCAATATGAGACTAGATTTGCCCACATATGGGCCCCATATTTAATTATTAGGTGAATCGGCATAAGGCCCCCAAACCACAGATATGCATGCGAGTATGACAATTCAATTGCAACAAGTTTTATGTTTAGCATTTATAAAAATAAGGGTTCGGATAAGGGTCACACATTGAAGGGGGGCTCGACGATCTTGGGGTTCCGGGGTTCGGGGTTGGTCTCAGGGTTCAGGGTTCGACGAGGTCGTTCTCGGACTCCGGGGTGGGTCTTGGCGCATCCGGGGTCTTCGGGTCATGCTGTCGGTCATGGTGTTCGGGATGAAGCACTTGTCGCACCGGGGTCTCGGTGTCCGGGGTGAAGATCTTGGCGTTCTCGGGCGATCTTGGCGTTCTTCAGGTTCGGGTCCTGGCGCTTCAGATCGACCTCCGGTTCGGGGCCTCAGGGTTCAGGGTTCTCGGCGTCCGTGTGGCGGTCTTGTTGCTTCGGGTAGGCGTTCCCGAGGTCGATGGCGAACTTGTCCGGCACCGGGGTTTTTCCGGAGTCCTTGACGCGGCACTGGGTACGGAATCGATCTTCGGGTTCGGGGTTCTCGACGAAGGCCTTGGCGTTCCGGGAGGAAGTTCTCAGGTGTCGGTGTTGGACTCGGTTCAACCTGTGACGATCTTGCATTGACGCGAGTAGCTTGAGGATTCCAACAACACACATGCCACCAACACGAGTGTTCGCCTTCCGATGAGCAGCACCACAACGGCAGGGAAACAACTTGTCCACGCCGTGTTCGCGGTCGCCGAGAGACAGAGCACGGGAGGTTAGAGACATGTAGTCTGGCGCTTGCAGGGAGGCGCGGGGTCCGAGAGTCGACAGCAGTGGCGGCATGCTCGTCGGCCAGGGCACGAGCTCTGCAGGTCGAGGGTCGCGGGGGCGCCGGCGGTTGTCGCGGAGACGAGGGTCGTGGTCGGAGCACGCGGGGGCCGGGCGGCGCGGCGAGGCGGCGAGGTCGATGGCGGCGGGCGACAGGAGGCCGACGGGTGGAGGTTCGCGGGCTCGGGCGGAGCTCGAGCGCGGCGGAGGCGCTGGTCCGGCCGGAGGCGCGAAGGGGAGGAGGTCCGGCGGGGACGGTGGAGGCGCGCGGGTGGAGCTCGACGCCGGGAGGACGGGGCGGAGGGCGCTGGTGGCTGGGCGAGGAGGACGGCGGCCGGCGCCGGGCTCGAGCGGGAGAGGCGGGAGGAGCTGCTCCTGGCGGCGGGCTCAGAGGAGAGGGCCGCCGTCAGGGGAAGAGGGGGCCGGCTGAGGGCGGCGCGCGGGTGAGGGAGGCCAGAGCGGAGCGGGCCGGCGAGGGGCGGAGGCGGAGGCGAGCGGGGGAACGAGCGCGGGGCGAGGGCGGCGCACCGGGGGAGGTGAGCGGCGGCGGTGGCGGGGATGACCTGCAGGCGGCGGCGGCGGTGGTTCTTGGGGGAGGTTGGGCGGCGGAGAGAGAGGGGCCGGGCGACGAGGTGCGGCCGTGGCTCGGAGGCGGCGAGGCGAGGCAGCTGAGGGCGGGGCAGAGGAGGAAGATGCGTGCGGGGGGGCGTGGCGTGGGGCGCGTGTGTGCCTGGGTGGGGCCACGCGGGCAGGGAGAGGGGGCCGCGCGCGGGGCGGTTGGTGGGAAGGTGGGGTCCAGGGGAAAACGGGCCAGGGGCGGTTTGGCGTGTACTGTGTGCGTGCGTCGCGTGTGGGTTGGGGTGTGGGTTGGCAGGGTGAGTGGGTCCAGGGAGAGAGAGGGGGAGAGAGAGAGGGAGTGGCTGGGCCAAGTGGCGGGCTCTGGTTGGGTGGGGTGGTGGACAGGGCGACGTGGCGACATAGGATAGGTTGGGGTGAGGTGGAGGGTTGGGCTGGGTAGGTAGTTTGGTAGCTGTAGGAAAAAGGGGTGGACCGATTTAATTTCTGGGGGTAGTCGTTCGGGTCTATTCGGCCCGTTCGACTGCCCCTTCTAAAACAATGAAACTTTTTATTTGATTTAAACGGGCCGTGTGCAAACCGATAGCAGCCAAAATAATTAATCCGGAGAACCGGGCTTTGCATTTGAATTAAGATGGGGCGTTTGGAAAACAAATCGGGCTTTGCGAACATAGTTTTATGCAAACAATGCATGATGATGACGATGCAATGCGCAAATTCAACGCGATTTTCTAGTAGTGGTTTTGCGGGATGCCACAGGCAGCCGTACCGGGCCGATCCGACCCAGTCGGCCACCCCCAGTACAAAAACCAGCCTACCCAAAATATTTTCCTACCTAATCCTAATCTACCCATCACCCTCCACATCACCCCGGCCAACCACAGCTTGCCACATCAGCCTGACCCCAAATCTCCACCAATCGCCACCTGCCACCTCCCCCCAGCCGCCACCTGCTGGCCCACCTGACCCCACCCTGGGTGTTGACCCGTTCCTGGCCCCACCACCTGCTGACCCCCCCACTCCCACGCGACCCACACAGCCTCGCCCCTGGCCCCACCCCCGGCCTCGCACGACGCGTCCCGACCCGATGCTAACCACCCACCTCGCGCCTCCCCTCGCAGAGCTCCTGCAGCCGCCGCCCTGCAGGCCCTCGTCGGGCTCCCCTCACCCTTCCTCTCTCCGCCCTCCTCTGGCCCGCGAGGTTTCCGCCGTCGTCGACCCTCCTTCGCCACCGTCCTTCGCCACGCCGGCCTCGCCCGTCCTCTGCCTCTTCCTCTGATCCCACACACCACCGACGCTCCCCGACGCCTCCCTCGCCGGCCACTGCCTCGACAGCTCGCCTGAGCAGTTGCCTCCTCCCACTTCCCCGACGGATCCCACCTCCTCCCTCCGGCGATTCTCCGGCCGCCCGCGCTCGCCGCCCCGTCTCCTCCTTCCTCGGCCCCGGCCGCATCTCCGTCGCCAGCCTCCTCGGCCTCCTCCTAGCCCCACCTAGCAGACCCACCCCGACCTGCTCTTATCTCTGTCGACACGTGCCCGACCCGGTCCGCCCCGCATCGAGGCCCCATCCCCGCCGCCAGGACGAGCCACGACGCCCCCCTCGCTGGCCGCCATCGCCGCCTTGTGCTCCATCCTCGCCGGACCCCGTCGCCCTCCTCTGTAGTGCCCTGCCTCTCTGCTCCGCCCGCAGACGCATCCTCGCCTCTGCGTCCGCCCATCGTCAGCGCCCCCCGCTTTGCCTCGCTTTCCGCGCCCGGCCCCGTGCTGCCGGCCTCTGTGTTCCTCTCTGCCACCGCGGGCCGCGTCGCCAGGCCGCCCCAGCCCCGAGCACCTTGGTTCCTGACCCCTGTTTGCATGTTGTCAGGTGGCCTCGTTCGTTCTTTGCTGCTTGCCTGGTGGTGTTAATGTGGTCTGTGTATGCCGTTGTGTTTCAATGCCAGTGTTTGGACCGATGGTCTGGTGAGGTTGCCTCGTTTTGGCAGTCATGTGAAGATGGTGCGGCGCAATCTCGACTATCGTCTGACAGACCCTGGCGATTGAAGGATGAACCAGTACCTTGACTCTGATGCCGAACCAAGTTCTTCCGGAACCCGCACCCTTTGGATAGCCAAGACCTCCTTCACGGACGCCATGATCTTCGTCACGGACGCCGAGACCCCCGACCCCGAAGACCGATCCCCCCGAACCCTCGGAATCCCAAGATCGCCATTCGATGTGTGACCCCCATCCGAGACCCCTCATATTTTGTTAATATATGATATATAATTGTTGCATATCAAATTGTTCATGCATGCATACTTGTTTGTGGTTTGGGGGCATTATGCCGATTCACCTCATAATTAAATATGGAGACCATATGCGGACATTTCTAGTCTCATATTGGTTCCATTTAAATTTGTGCAGCGAACCGGTGATATAATTTTGCCTTGTTAAGACAACATTTAAATTGCGGGGTATCTAAACAACATGAACCACCTATTTAATTGTCGGGACCCGGTTCCGCTTAATTTTGCCGAATTGCATCGCATCTTTGCCATGACATACATCATACATGCATCATGCCCGATTTTCTACCGTGGTATTAAATAGTGTATCCGGTGTTTCTTCTAGTGCTTTGCTTCTTCCCGGATTAGGCTGATGAGTTGATGCGAGTGTCGACCCGATCTTCGGATAAACCTTCGACAATGTTTTCCAGGCGAGCACCTCCCCCTTTCTACCTATCTTACTTTTATAGTATTTATTCCCTCCTGTTGATCTATTGCTATCTGTGTTGCGATGCTCTAGTTTCCGTACCCGTGATATCCCTTACGGCCTTATATTGCCTTGGACACATCCTATTACCTGTTGTTTGGTAGATAGTTGGACCTACGCGTCGTAGTCGCTTGCTCAAGTGCTGTTGCGTGTCGTCAAGTACCACAGTTGTTGGAGTATTGCCGCATGTCTAATGTTGTAGGTGATCATGGCTTTAATTCTTGTTTAATAACTAAAATTGAAGTAGGTAAATGCAGAGGCACCGGTGGGTAATAGACAATATTTGGATTTTAACCGCTCACTGGTGTCCCGTAGGACCCCGAGTTCTTGACACCTGTTCCGAGATCGAGCGCGCTAACCACAGGTGGGGTGTGTGGGCACCCCCATCGATTTAGTACCTGATTCCAAGTACTGTACTGGGGGCCACAAGTAGTTTGGGGCTTTATTACTATCCTGTACTTATGCCATGCATTACTGCTTTATTTACGATTGTGCGAGGAGCACCTGTACTGTTTAGGATCGTGACACGTTTTCGCTGTATCGACAAGCCCAGTCACACTTTCGGGTTCCTAGTCGTTTACAGCCGTCTACACAAACCCTGAGTCCGTCTCGGAGACCGTCCGACTTCGTTGCGGGTAGCTTAGTGGGGTGGCCCCCCGTGATTGCTTTGGGTCTGGGAAACGTCGTGTCCGAAACCCCGTCGACATACCGTTGGGTGTATGTTTTGTGATCTTGTACCTACCTGATCTGACAACAAGGGTGTAGGTGCGTGTGGAAACTTTGGTGCACCCCTGCAGGGTTAAATCTTTTCGAGAAGCCATGTCCGCGGTTATGGACGACTTGGAGCACAGTTCTCGATCATAGACAACTATAACTAAAGTTTATTGTTATAATTTGACTTGTATCCGATATGACTAGTAATCAGCTTCACTACAATGAAATGGCTAAATCAAAGTACCAACAACTGCTGGGTTTGGGATATCTCATGCTTATTGTATATGACTAGTAAGTGTTGCAACTACAACAGAACGGTTAACTAAAAGTGCCCACTGCTTATTATATCAGGATGACTATCTATACCTGACTAGTAATTGCCGCAACTATAACGAAACGAATAAAACTACAAACTGTGTGAGTTCCTCGGTTGACTTCCTCGTTTGGTATCGAGGGGGAAATTACAGGATGGGTATGCTTGGTGATAGTTAAAGGTTGGATCCGAATAGGTCTTTCTTATCTCTATCTGATAGTCGCCAGTTATATTGAGTCTCTATAGGTTGTTTAGTGCATGCTGCGCTGCCGCTTCAGTCCACCATACCTATGTAGGCGAGGACCGCCAAATTCTAGCCTCGCCGTGTACTGGCCTCAGTACTGACCGCTCTCTCTTTTTTCCTTGCCCTTTGTCGGCACCCCTTTTGTTTAAGCAGGTTTTGAGATCGACGTCGTTAGCAGGGTTACCCTTCCGGCTTGGCCTGGGCAGGGTTATGGACGCCATTGGTTATTCTTCAGGGCTCTTAGCTCAATTTGCATCTTGTCCGTACTCGGACGCTGTATTGTTTTCAAGGTGATCTGGATCTTTGTACTGTAAATCTGTATTCTTGACTCTTTGAGTCGCTGTTGTATATATATGTTTTGTGGGTTCCATCGAGGACTATTGTGTAATGGTATTACTTCGTTTTCCACCCGCACGCAAGTGCCTGGTGGGCACCTTTGAATCGTTTCTATGCGGGTTTTGGCGGGAAGCGCTGAAACTTGCATAGGGACGATTCTGAGGGTGTTACAGGATGGTTCTGAGTCAGAACTTCCTATTGAGAATTCGGATGGTTGGAGAATGGGATCATATAATGGATCTCATGAACACCAGATGTCCACAGATGGTTCCGACAGGAATGTTGGACAATCTAGTTGGATGGGTGCAAGGATGAACCCTAATAATAGTAGTAGAAATACCATGTCAATAGATAATTAGGATGAATAAGAAGATCCTGAGGAAAGAGTGTTTGAATCATCAACATCTTCTCAAAACCCAGGGAATATACATTATCCAGTGTTTTACTATCTTGCCCACAAGAGCACCTGGGAAGCAGCATGATCTGCGTATCCTGTTGACAACTCAAGAAATGAAGCTCAGGAGATGCAAGCTGGAGATAATATTGAATATGTTTCTGAAGACTTTTTAGCTGAGCTGGAGGGAGTCAATGCGCTTAGGTTGAGTAATGACTCAAGTCCTGACACTTCAGATACAGAGTATGTTCCTTCTGGAAGGCCATATGTTCCACAAACTATGCGACAAATAACACGTCATCACAGTTGGACATCAGGCATGTACGATGAGCGTAGTTAATACTAGAAGGATACAACTAGTTAGTAATATCAAGTATCGTGTATTGTACTTCAAGAAATAAGTTAGGGAGATGAGTAAGGTAGTTTTGTGATTATACCTATATGGTATATGTTGTAATGACTTTGTATTATTATGATAGTATGTAAAATATGTGAAATGCATATTTGGATTTTCTTTGGATCTTCATTATGGGACTAGTTCTGTGCACAAAGTCGAGCTCAGAACACATGTGCATGATGTAATTATGAGTATTCGCTCTATGTTGCCGGACTAGAGGGTCATGGATACGGGTGTAGAAATGGAAACCGAGCAGCAGCGAATGGAGCGAGAGGCCAAGGAGAAGGCCGATGTAGATGCAGCAAACCAAGAAGCATTACCACCACCACCACCAATGAGGCCTTTAATGGACCAAAACTTTATCCAATGCATGCAAATGATGCAAGAGACCCAGAACAAGTTCATGGAAGAGTTGCTGGGGCGAGCAAATCAGAGGGCACCTGAAGGTGGAGGAGTGAGTCTATCTGATTTCCAGAATGCAAGACCGTTACCTTTTGCATCAGCTCCTGAACCAATGGATGCAGAAGACTGGCTAGCAAATACTGAAAGGAAGCTGAAAACTGTAGGTTGAAATGATGAGGAGAAATTGAGGTATGCAACTCATCTTCTGACTGGACCTGCAACATCATGGTGGGAAAATCAGTTGGCCATGCAACCACCAGGAAGGGAGTTTACCTGGGAAGAGTTTAAGCAGAGATTCCGTGAATATCATGTTCCGGAAAGTGTTATGGAGTTGAAGCGGAGATAATTTGAGGAGCTTCAGCAAGGATATACTAGTGTCTTGAAGTACATCCGGGACTTTAGTCAACTGTCTCGTTATGCTGAGGGGATGTCAACACTGAAGAGAAGCGGAAAAAGTGTTTCCTGCATGGATTAAATCCATTTGTGGAGATGCAACTAAGGTTAACCAATAAGCAAACTTATCAGCAGTTGTTGGATGGAGCCATTACTTTTGAGGATGACTATAAGAATGTCCAAGAGGACCGAAGGAAGAGAGCCAAGAAGGAAACCAAGAGAATTCAGGCAAGCAAACCTAAACCTAACCTGGAGTTCAAACCTCGGAATAGGAATTATGGCAAAAATAACAATAACAATAACAAGGGCAGTGGTGGAAATCAATCCAATCCAAGAAGGAATGTTATTTGTAACAATTGTGGAATTCCAGGGCATTTACAGAGGGAGTGCAAAAATCCTGTAGTGATCTGTTACGGTTGTGGTCAGAAGGGGAATATCAAGCCAGATTGTCCGAGAAAACCACCTGGAGGATGGCCTACCAAGGGAGGAGGACAAGCCAGTGGAGGAAATGGACAACCCAATAAAGGAGGAAATAATGTCAAGAACAACAATGGCAAGAGGAACCGACCTACCGGGAAACTGAACTGTGCAACCCTCGAGGAGGTGGATAATTCGGAACATGCAGTGATAGGTACGCTCAATATCCTTACCAATCCCGGCAAAGTTCTATTTGATACTGGTGCAACTACTTCATTAATTTCTGAAGAATTTTGTGATAAGTTCGGGATTACAAGGGCAACGTTAGAAAGTCCTATGACCGTAGTTACGGCAGGAGGGAATGTGATTGTACGCCACATAAAACAAGATCAGGTTATCTCGATCTGTGGTTGTACATATTTCGCAGACCTTTATGTGATTCCTTTGAAGGGAATTGCAGTAGTGCTGGGGATGGATTGGATGATGGAACACGGAGCTCAGATAAATTGTGAGGAGAAAACTGTCTCAATCAAAACTCCAAGTGGAGCAAGGATAGTTTACCAAGCAGATAAACACATTCATATCATGGTGGATCTGCAGTTGAACTCAATGAAAGAGGTCAAATTGGAAGAGATTCCTATAGTTAATGTATTCCAAGATGTTTTTCTAGCAGAGCTACTAGGAATGCCACTAGACCGGGAGATAAAATTCACTATTGACCTAATTCCGGTACAACACCAATAGCTCAAGCACCATATAAGATGGGACCCAAAGAGTTGAAAGAACGCAAGGAGCAAATTGATGAGTTAGCCAGAAAAGGATTTATTCAGGAAAGTGTATCTCCATGGGGAACACCAGTAATCTTTGTGGATAAGAGAGATGGTGGAAGAAGAATGTGTGGAGATTATAGAAATCTGAATAACGTGACTATCAAGAATAAGTATCCTTTACCAAGAATTCAAGATTTGTTTGATCAAGTGAAAGGAGCTAGAGTATTCTCAAAGATCGATTTAAGATCTGGATACCATCAAATAAAAATCAAACCGGAAGATGTTCCAAAAACAACATTTTCTCAAAATATGGACACCATGAGTATCTGCTAGTACCATTTGGTTTGACTAATGCACCGGCAATATTCATGAATCTGATGAACAAGATCTTCATGCCATATTTGGACAAGTTCGTCATAGTCTTTATTGATGATATTCTGATATATTCCAAAGATAAAGAAGAGCATACTGATCATTTGAGAATAGCATTGTAAACTTTAAGAGAACACAAACTCTATGCTAAGTTCAATAAGTGTGAATTTTGGCTTGATGAGGTATGTGGCATCCCGCAAAACCACTACTAGAAAATCGCGTTGAATTTGTGCATTGCATCGTCATCATCATATGTTGTTTGTCTAAAACTATTTTTCGCAAAGCCCGTTTTGTTTTCTAAAACGCCCCATCTTTATTCAAACATCAAAACCGGGTCTCCGGATTATTTTGTTTGACTGCTATTGGGTTGCAGAAGCCGTGTTTAAAACAAATAAAATAACAAAGTATTTTTAGTGGGGGCAGTCGAACGGGCCAACCCGACCCGAACGACCACCCCCAGAACCTAAGACGGTCCACCTAATCGGTCCTTCTAAATCCTAAGTTCACCCAGTCCTAATCTACCCACACCCCGCTCCACCTCACCCCAGCCTATCACCTCTCGCCACCTCACCCTCACCCTCATACCCACCCAACCGGGCGCCGCCACTTGGCACACTCCCTCTCTCTCTCACCTCCCTCTCTCCACCTGGACAGCCAACCACCCACCAAACACACACGCACACGTACCGCGCCGGCCACCTGCCCTCTCCACCCCTGCCCAGATCCCCACGTTCCTGGGTCCCACCTGACCCCACGCTCCTCCCCCCACGCGCCCTCCCCCACCTTCCTCTCTTCCTCCCCGCGCGAGCGTCCCGCTCCCCTGTTTCTCTCCCCGTCCCGAGCTCCTCACCCTCCTCGCTGGAGCTCGCCCCGCCTGCCTCCCCGCTCCGGCCTGGCCCCGCGCGGCGCCCCTCCTTCCTCCTTCGGCCTCCCCGCCGCTGCTCGCCTTCCTCCCCATCGGGCCGGCCCCGCAGTGCCGCCCCCGTCTCCGAGCTTCCCCGCCGCCTCCTGCGCCGCCGGCCTCCCGTCGCCCCTCAAGCTCCCCCGGCCCCGCCGCGTCTCCCTCTCTGCAAACCTCCTCCGCCCAAGCGCGTCGCTCCCCCTCGTCGGCCGCCTCCCTGCCTCCTTCCGGCAGCCGCGGCTCCGCCAGCGGCCGGCCCCGCCAGAACCCGTCTCCGGCGATGCCCGCTCATCCCCGGCGCCTCCTCCGCCTGCTCCCCCCTTCGGCTCGACGCCGCCAGTACCGCCTCGCCCCCCATCGTCTCCGCCCCGCCGCCGCTCGTGTCTGCCGTCCGCGGCCCCGTCACCGTCGCCGGTGGTCGCGCCCGAGCTAGCCGAGCCTCGTGTGTGCTGTTCCTCTGCTCTGCAGCTGGCCAGTTTTTGGTCTGTATGATCCCCTGTGCGTGTGTAAAGGGTGCATGTGCCCGTGTATGTGCCAATCCAACCAAACCACCGTCAAGGAACAGAACAAGTACCACCACGCCAACGACAGGGGGCCGAACAAGATCTTCGACACGGAACGCCGAGGTCTCCGTCCCGTACCCGAAGATGTCAAGTTCTTCCTCACGGAAACTGAAGACTGTTTCCGGCGTTTGGAGGCCGAACCCCAAGATCGCCTTCCCCGACCCAAAGCGTCGAGATCCCGAGCCTCCGAAGACCGGGCCCTGCAGGACTGACATGATCTTCTTCTCGGACGCCAAGATTCGTCGAGGGCCCGGAACGACAAGTACTCCCTCGAGAACGCCGAGTGCTTCACCCCGGACACCGAGACCCCGACGAGACAAGTGCTTCGTCCCGAACGCCATGACCGACAACATGACCCGAAGACCCCGAATGCGCCAAGACCTACCCCAGAGTCCGATAACGACCCGTCGAACCCTGAACCCTGAGACCGAACCCCGAACCCCGGAACCCCAAGATCGCCGAACCCTAATGTGTGACCCTTTCTAAGACCCTAATTTTATAATATGATATTTTATAACTGTTGCATGTTAAATTGTCATGCTCGCATCATATCATGTGGTTTGGGGGCCTTATGCCGATTCACCTAATAATTATATATGGGGCCCATATGCGGGCAAATCTAGCCGTATATTGGTCTCATTTAAATTTGTGCATCGAACCGTTGTCATATCTTGCCTTGTTAAACAACATTTAAATTGCGGGGGTTCTAAATAACGTGAACCGTTTAATTAATTGTCGGAACCCCGGTTCCGCTTAATATGACCTAATTGCATCGCATCTCTGCCATGCCATACATCATACACGAATCATGCCGATCTTCTGCCGTTGTATTAAATAGTGCATCCGGTGTTTCTTCTAGTGTTTTGCTTCTTCGCGGATAAGGCCGTTGAGTTGATGTGAGCTTCGCCCCGATCTTCGGTTGAACCTTCGACAATGTTTTTCAGGCGAGCATCTCCCCCTTTCTACCTATCTTGCTTTTATAGTATTTATTTCCCTCCTGTTGATCTATTGCTATCTGTGTTGCGATGCTTTAGTTTCCGTACCTGTGATATACCGTGCAGCCCTATATTGCCTTGGACACATCCTATTACCTGTTGTTTGGTAGATAGTTAGACTTGCGCGTCGTAGTCGCTTGCTCAAGTGCTGTTGCGTGTCGTTCAGTGCCACAGTTGTTGATGTATTGCCGCATGTTGATGTTGGAGATGGTCTTAGTTTTATTTATCGTTCACTTTAATTCCTGTTTAACAACTAAAATTGAAGTAAGTAAGCAGAGGCATCGGTGGGTGATAGATAACATTTGGTTTCCGAACGCCCACTTGTGTCCCGTAGGACCCCGAGTACTTGATACCTGTTCCTTGATTTATCGCGCTATCCACATACGGGGAGTATGGCCCCCCCCTTAGCCAGAGCTTGATTCCGTCTTATTTCTTGGGGCCACAAACTAGTTTGAGGTTTTATTTACTATCCTGTACTTATGCCATGCTACTGTTTTATTTACGATTGTGCGAGGAGCACACTGTACTGTTTAGGTAAGCGGAATGTTTTCGCGGTATCGACAAGCCCAGTCACACTTTTGGGTTCCCAGTCGTTTACAGCCATTGATGCAAACCTTGAGTCCGTCTCGGAGCTTGCTTACTTCGTTGCGGGTCTACTCAATGGGGTGCCCCCCTGAAATATTTCTGAATCTTGTGATTGCTCTGTCGTGAAGACCTCGTTGGGTTTTGATTTGGTTTTTCCGAGGTTGATCGTGTGTGTGTTGCTATTTGTGCACCCCGGCCGGGTTAAAACTTTCTGAAAGCCGTGTCCGCGGTTATGGACGACTTGGAGCACAGTATCTCGATCATAGACAAGCATAACTAAAGTTTATTGCTATAAATTTGACTTTATAATGACTAGTAATCAGCTTCACTATAATGGAATGGCTAATTAATACTGCCCACAATTGCTTGTTTGGAGTGTCGCTTGCGACCATCGTACCTGGCTAGTAAGTATTGCAACTACAACGGAATGGCTGAATAAAAGTACCAACAACTGCTGGGTTTTGGGTTATCTCATGCTATCTATATCTAATTAGTAAGTGTTGTAACTATAACGGAATGGTTAACTAAAAGTGCCCACTGTTTATTTTATCAGGATGATTATCTATACCTGACTAGTAATTGCTGCAACGAAAACTGAATAAATAAAACTGCCAACTGTGTGAGTTCCTCGGTTGACTTCCTCGTTTGGTCTCGAGGGGGAACACTAGGATGGGTATGTTTGGTGGTAGCACCAGGTTGGGTCCGAATAGGTCTCTCTTACCCCCCCTCTCTGATAGCCGCCAGTTGTATCGAGTCTCTATAGGTTGTTTAGTGCATGCTGCCGCTGCCGCTCAGTCCACCATACCTATGTAGGCGAGGACCGCCGAATTCTAGCCTCGCCGTGTACTGGCCTCAGTACTGACGCTCCTCTTTTTCCTTTGCCCTCTGTCGGCACCCCTTTTGTTTAAGCAGGTTTGAGATCGACGTCGTTAGCAGGGTTACCCTTCCGGCTTGGCCTGGGCAGGGTTATGGACGCCATTGGTTATTCTTCAGGGCTCTTAGCCCCATTTGCATCTTGTCCGTAGTCGGACGCTCTATCATTTTCAAGGTGATTTGGATCTTGTATATCATATCTGTATTCTTGACTCTTTGAGTCGCTGATGTATATATCTGTTCTGTGGGTCCCATCGAGGACTGTTGTGTAATGTTATTACTTCGTTTTCCACCCGCACGAAAGTGCCTGGTGGGCACCTTTGAATCGTTTCTATGCGGGTTTGGCGGGTTTCGCTAAAACTTGCATAGGTCCGATTCTGAGGGTGTTACAGAGTGGTATCAGAGCTCAGCAGTTGCGATACCCCACAAGTCCAGCCTGTAGGATAACCTAGCTAACGGCCGAAGTAGAGTGTCAAAACTATTTTTGCAAAATCGGTTGGATAGTTCTGATTAGGTCTGATTTTACTCCTTACCCCTCTGCTGTTCTCCTCTTACCTCTACGTGTTTTGAATCTGCTCTCTTCTCTTTCTCCGAGTCCAGGAATTCTCGTGGTTGGGTTTCCGTCGTACCTTCAGGGTTTCGCTTCCTCCTCTGATAACGGTGTCCTACCATCCGGTGTTCATGCTGTCTGAGTGATCCGTCTGCTGTGGTACCATTATTTGTTCCTTGTTTGTGCCTTCCGGTGTTTTCCGACGCGACGACATCATCTACGCCGGATCCGATGCAGAGTCTGCATCACTTCTTTGTTTCCGAACCTCGCTTGTCGAGATCTTCAGTCTGATTCCGAGAATGGTTGCACTCCCTTCTACTAATTGTGCGGAGTAATAGTTTGGGTGCGTGATGGATTGGCCCCCATGCCGACTACCCCTTCTATTCGCTTTTGTACATTGAAGTGGATGGGAGTGCATCGGTTCCCCTTTTCCATCGGAGCTAGAGGTGGCTTTATTTGTTGATACATCTACCTTCGATCTGTTGTTTCCCGGAGTGTTCTCTCGACGATCACGGACAACGACCTCTTGTTAGTGGTGTCGCGAGGATCTACATGAAGCGAGAAGATTCAGATCGCCGACCTTCATTCTGGTACCATGAGGCGGATCTCGAGGGCGAGATCCATTGTTAGTGGTGTGAAATTGTGGCATCCCGCAAAACCACTACTAGAAAATCGCGTTGAATTTGTGCATTGCATCGTCATCATCATATGTTGTTTGTCTAAAACTATTTTTCGCAAAGCCCGTTTTGTTTTCTAAAACGCCCCATCTTTATTCAAACATCAAAACCGGGTCTCCGGATTATTTTGTTTGACTGCTATTGGGTTTCAGAAGCCGTGTTTAAAACAAATAAAATAACAAAGTATTTTTAGTGGGGGCAGTCGAACGGGCCGACCCGACCCGAACGACCACCCCCAGAACCTAAGACGGTCCACCTAATCGGTCCTTCTAAATCCTAAGTTCTCCCAGTCCTAATCTACCCACACCCCCCTCCACCTCACCCCAGCCTATCACCTCTCGCCACCTCACCCTCACCCTCATCCCCACCCAACCGGGCGCCGCCACTTGGCACACTCCCTCTCTCTCACCTCCCTCTCTCCACCTGGACAGCCAACCACCCACCAAACACACACGCACACGTACCGCACCGGCCACCTGCCCTCTCCACCCCTGCCCAGATCCCCACGTTCCTGGGTCCCACCTGACCCCACGCTCCTCCCCCCACGCGCCCTCCCCCACCTTCCTCTCTTCCTCCCCGCGCGAGCGCCCCGCTCCCCTGTTTCTCTCCCCGTCCCGAGCTCCTCTCCCTCCTCGCTGGAGCTCGCCCCGCCTGCCTCCCCGCTCCGGCCTGGCCCTGCGCGGCGCCCCTCCTTCCTCCTTCGGCCTCCCACCCGCTGCTCGCCTTCCTCCCCATCGGGCCGGCCCCGCAGTGCCACCCCCGTCTCCGAGCTTCCCCGCCGCCTCCTGCGCCGCCGACCTCCCGTCGCCCCTCAAGCTCCCCCGGCCCCGCCGCGTCTCCCTCTCCGCAAACCTCCTCCGCCCAAGCGCGTCGCTCCCCCTCGTCGGCCGCCTCCCTGGGCCCCGCCTCCCTGCCTCCTTCCGGCAGCCGCGGCTCCGCCAGCGGCCGGCCCCGCCAGAACCCGTCTCCGGCGACGCCCGCTCGTCCCCGGCGCCTCCTCAGCCTGCTCCCCCCTTCGGCTCGACGCCGCCAGTACCTCCTCGCCCCCAGCGTCTCCGCCCCGCCGCCGCTCGTGTCTGCCGTCCGCGGCCCCGACACCGTCGCCGGTGGTCGCGCCCGAGCTAGCCGAGCCTCGTGTGTGCTGTTCCTCTGCTCTGCAGCTGGCCAGTTTTTGGTCTGGATGATCCCCTGTGCGCGTGTGTAAAGGGTGCATGTGCCCGTGTATGTGCCAATCCAACCAAACCACCGTCAAGGAACGGAACAAGTACCACCACGCCAACGACAGGGGGCCGAACAAGATCTTCGACACGGAACGCCGAGGTCTCCGTCCCGTACCCGAAGATGTCAAGTTCTTCCTCACGGAAACTGAAGACTGTTTCCGGCGTTTGGAGGCTGAACCCCAAGATCGCCTTCCCCGACCCAAAGCGTCGAGATCCCGAGCCTCCGAAGACCGGACCCTGCAGGACTGACATGATCTTCTTCTCGGACGCCAAGATTCGTCGAGGTCCCGGAACGACAAGTACTTCCTCGAGAATGCCGAGTGCTTCACCCCGGACACCGAGACCCCGACGCGACAAGTGCTTCGTCCCGAACGCCATGACCGACAACATGACCCGAAGACCCCGGATGCGCCAAGACCTACCCCAGAGTCCGATAACGACCCGTCGAACCCTGAACCCTGAGACCGAACCCCGAACCCCGGAACCCCAAGATCGCCGAACCCTAATGTGTGACCCTTTCTAAGACCCTAATTTTATAATATGATATTTTATAACTGTTGCATGTTAAATTGTCATGCTCGCATCATATCATGTGGTTTGGGGGCCTTATGCCGATTCACCTAATAATTATATATGGGGCCCATATGCGGGCAAATCTAGCCGTATATTGGTCTCATTTAAATTTGTGCATCGAACCGTTGTCATATCTTGCCTTGTTAAACAACATTTAAATTGCGGGGGTTCTAAATAACGTGAACCGTTTAATTAATTGTCGGAACCCCGGTTCCGCTTAATATGACCTAATTGCATCACATCTCCGCCATGCCATACATCATACACGCATCATGCCGATCTTCTGCCGTTGTATTAAATAGTGCATCCGGTGTTTCTTCTAGTGTTTTGCTTCTTCGCGGATAAGGCCGTTGAGTTGATGTGAGCTTCGCCCCGATCTTCGGTTGAACCTTCGACAATGTTTTTCAGGCGAGCATCTCCCCCTTTCTACCTATCTTGCTTTTATAGTATTTATTTCCCTCCTGTTGATCTATTGCTATCTGTGTTGCGATGCTTTAGTTTCCGTACCTGTGATATACCGTGCAGCCCTATATTGCCTTGGACACATCCTATTACCTGTTGTTTGGTAGATAGTTGGACTTGCGCGTCGTAGTCGCTTGCTCAAGTGCTGTTGCGTGTCGTTCAGTGCCACATTTGTTGATGTATTGCCGCATGTTGATGTTGGAGATGGTCTTAGTTTTATTTATCGTTCACTTTAATTCCTGTTTAACAACTAAAATTGAAGTAAGTAAGCAGAGGCATCGGTGGGTGATAGATAACATTTGGTTTCCGAACGCCCACTTGTGTCCCGTAGGACCCCGAGTACTTGACACCTGTTCCTTGATTTATCGCGCTATCCACATACGGGGAGTATGGTCCCCCCTTAGCCAGAGCTTGATTCCGTCTTATTTCTTGGGGCCACAAACTAGTTTGAGGTTTTATTACTATCCTGTACTTATGCCATGCTACTGTTTTATTTACGATTGTGCGAGGAGCACACTGTACTGTTTAGGTAAGCGGAATGTTTTCGCGGTATCGACAAGCCCAGTCACACTTTTGGGTTCCCAGTCGTTTACAGCCATTGACGCAAACCTTGAGTCCGTCTCGGAGCTTGCTTACTTCGTTGCGGGTATACTCAATGGGGTGGCCCCCTGAAATATTTCTGAATCTTGTGATTGCTCTGTCGTGAAGACCTCGTTGGGTTTTGATTTGGTTTTTCCGAGGTTGATCGTGTGTGTGTTGCTATTTGTGCACCCCGGCCGGGTTAAAACTTTCTGAAAGCCGTGTCCGCGGTTATGGACGACTTGGAGCACAGTATCTCGATCATAGACAAGCATAACTAAAGTTTATTGCTATAAATTTGACTTTATAATGACTAGTAATCAGCTTCACTATAATGGAATGGCTAATTAATACTGCCCACAATTGCTTGTTTGGAGTGTCGCTTGCGACCATCGTACCTGACTAGTAAGTATTGCAACTACAACGGAATGGCTGAATAAAAGTACCAACAACTGTTGGGTTTTGGGTTATCTCATGCTATCTATATCTGATTAGTAAGTGTTGTAACTATAACGGAATGGTTAACTAAAAGTGCCCACTGTTTATTTTATCAGGATGATTATCTATACCTGACTAGTAATTGCTGCAACGAAAACTGAATAAATAAAACTGCCAACTGTGTGAGTTCCTCGGTTGACTTCCTCGTTTGGTCTCGAGGGGGAACACCAGGATGGGTATGTTTGGTGGTAGCACCAGGTTGGGTCCGAATAGGTCTCTCTTACCCCCCCTCTCTGATAGCCGCCAGTTGTATCGAGTCTCTATAGGTTGTTTAGTGCATGCTGCCGCTGCCGCTCAGTCCACCAGACCTATGTAGGCGAGGACCGCCGAATTCTAGCCTCGCCGTGTACTGGCCTCAGTACTGACGCTCCTCTTTTTCCTTTGCCCTCTGTCGGCACCCCTTTTGTTTAAGCAGGTTTGAGATCGACGTCGTTAGCAGGGTTACCCTTCCGGCTTGGCCTGGGCAGGGTTATGGACGCCATTGGTTATTCTTCAGGGCTCTTAGCCCCATTTGCATCTTGTCCGTAGTCGGACGCTCTATCATTTTCAAGGTGATTTGGATCTTGTATATCATATCTGTATTCTTGACTCTTTGAGTCGCTGATGTATATATCTGTCTGTGGGTCCCATCGAGGACTGTTGTGTAATGTTATTACTTCGTTTTCCACCCGCACGAAAGTGCCTGGTGGGCACCTTTGAATCGTTTCTATGCGGGTTTGGCGGGTTTCGCTAAAACTTGCATAGGTCCGATTCTGAGGGTGTTACAAGGTAGAATTCCTCGGACATGTGATCAGTAAGGATGGAATTGCTGTGAATCCATCTAAATTTCAGTCAGTACTAGAGTGGACTGCACCGACCAATGTGAAGCAAATTCGAGGTTTCTTAGGAATGGCTGGTTATTATCGGAGATTCATTGAAGTTTTCTCCAAAAATAGCCGGACCAATGACCAAATTATTAAGAAAAAATACACCATTCAAGTGGGATGAGAAATGTGAGGCAAGTTTTCAAGAGTTGAAGACTAGATTAACCACAGCTCCAATCTTAGCAGTTCCTGAAACAGGGAAGGACTTCACAGTATACTGTGATGCATCTAAAGAAGGTTTGGGTTGTGTATTAATGGTTCAAGACAACTGAAACCACATAAAGTCAACTACCCAACTCATGATTTAGAGTTAGTAGTAGTAGTTTTTGCACTGAAAGGATGGAGGCATTTTCTTTATGGAGCCAGATGTGAGTTATACAGTAACCATAAAAGTCTCAAATATTTCTTCACTCAAAAGGAATTGAATATGATACAGAAGCGTTGGTTGGAACTAATCAAGGATTATGATTTAACAATCAACTACACCCCAGGGAAAGAAAATGTTGTAGCAGATGCTTTAAGCAGAAAGAGTGCAGATATTCAGCCGAGCAATAGGGAGCTACCAAAAGAGTTACAAATCGACTTGGAAAGATTAGAGCTTCAATTCATCAGAACAGAGGTTCTTGGAGGATTAGCTACTATGCAGGTAGTTGCAGAGCAGGACAATGACCTTAAGCAAGAAATTTTTAGACATCAAGCAGAAGATCCTTTTATTGCTGAGGAAATTCGGAGAATATCTCAAGGGCAAAAATCGGTTTTTCGCCTTGGGGATTATGGGTCTTTATGGTTTCAAGACCGTCTTTGTGTTCCAGATGTGACTAAGATTAGAGATGTTATACTAAGAGAAGCAGATGAAACACCATATTCTATACATCCAGGGAGTACCAAAATGTATATGGACTTGAAAGAATTATTCTGGTGGAATAACATGAAAAGAGATATTGCTAAATATGTATCTGAATGCCATACTTGCCAAAGGGTAAAAGCTGAACATCAAAGTCCAGCAGGACCATTACAACCCTTAGAAATTCCTGAATGGAAATGGGAGGAAATAGGTATGGACTTCATCACAGGATTGCCCATGACACCAAAAAGGAAGGATATGATATGGGTAATTGTGGACAAACTCACTAAGAGTGCACACTTTATTCTGGTGAATCAAAAAGATAATGCCGAGAATTTAGTTGAAGTATATGTCAAAGAGATAGTACGTAAGCATGGAGTACCCAAAAAGATCATAACTGATAGGGGATCAGTGTTTACTTCAGCATTTTGGAAACAATTGCATGAAGCACTTGGTTCAAAGTTAGATTTCAGCACATCATATCATCCGGAGACAGGAGGTCAAACTGAAAGAACAAATCAAATACTAGAAGACATGCTAAGAGCTTGTGCACTAGAGTTTGGAGGAACATGGGAAGATCACCTAAAATTGGCATAATTTTTTTATAATAATATTTATCAGAGTAGTCTGAAGGCAGCTCCATAGCAGGTTCTGTATGGAAGGAAGTGTAGATCACCAATATGTTGGTATGAACCCGGAAGTAGCAAAGAATTTGCGCCAGATTATATCAAGGAAAGACAAGATATCATTGATAAGATCAGAGATAGACTGAAAATAGCCCAGAGTATGCAGAAAAGTTATGCGGATCAAAGTCGAAGATCATGGCATCCAGAAGTGGGAGATATGGTCTATTTGAAAGTAAGTCCAATGTAAGGGGTGAAAAGATTCGGAGTTAAAGGGAAATTGAGTCTAAGATACATCAGACCATTCAAGATACTGAGTCAAAACAGAACTATAGCTTATGCTTTAGAGTTACCATCAAGATTGGCTCAAGTGCATAATGTTTTTCCATGTGTCACAACTTCGTAAATGTTTGAAAGTCCCAGATGATGCAATCACACACCAGGAGATAGAGCTACAAGCAGACCTGACCTATATTGAATAGCCCTGTAAGATTCTGGAAAAGATTAAGGAACAGAGCAATCAAATATTGCAAGGTACAGTGGGAACATCACCCTGAAAAGGAAGCCACATGGGAGAAAGAAGAGGATTTAAGGAAAGCCTATCCAGAACTATTCAGGTACATCTTCGCAAACTTCGGGACAAGGTTTAATTTAAGGGGGAAAGTCTGTAACATCCCAGCATTTAGGAATTAACGAAGGGTAGATTTAGGAATTTGGAATGTTGCATGCATTCATCTGTGAAAATGTGGGTAAAATTTTTGCCAAATAAAAACCTTAAGTGATCAAGGTTTCTTTCATACTTTGAGATTAAGTTTAGTCTTAAAGGGTGATTGCTATAGACTTTGATACGATCTTTTAGGAATTATGTGTTTTAAAATGAATTTGAATAATTTGAGTGTTTGAATTATAATTCAAATGAAATAGGATTATGGTTTGAATCTTGATTTAATTATGAGTTAATTATTTTAACTCAAAACTTTATCTAAAGAAAGTAATTAGAATATAAAAACTTATTTCATATATATAAATAAGTTACAAAATTTGTAACTTATTGAAATCATCCACACACTTCACCAAAGCAAAAAAATAAGAATTAGAATATTCTTTATTGATAATAATATAATCTTTATTACAAAAGAATAAAATGAAGATTACAAAATAATAAAATGAAAATTACAAAAATATAAAGAAGATTACATTGTTCTATAACTACACCTAAATTAAATCTTCACTTTAGATCTATACCTGCAAAACAAAACAGAAACTAATAGAAAAATAAAAGATTAGTGTTAGAATTGTTTTTGTGTCAGACATGCCAGTGAAGTGCACTGAACACATTCATCATTGAGAAATTTATAAAAGGGGCAAGTTTCACCAATATGAAAGAATCCATCTTTCATAAATTTAAAGCTAGAAGTCAAATAACAACCAAGAGGGTCAAGTTTCACCAGCCAGGTGAAAGTAACCAGATAACAGTAAGTTTCAAAATTCTGAACATATCCACAAGTGCACAGAAAGCACACAGGCAGGACACACACCAACATGCATGTGATGTGCTGTCAACCTCACAGCACAACCCCAAACTCACAAAACCATCAGCACAACCGTGGAGAGGCACTAGTGCATCTCTCCACTGCTTGCAAACAAGAACATCCAGCTTAGACATCAGCTTACCAAGCACCATAGCCAAACTAAACCACCAAAGATCAGCCAAACATCACTAGGATGGTGACATAAGGAGGGGAAAGGATCAGGTGGACAACAAGATCAAGTCCAGGAGCTAGGAGTAGCAGGCTAGCTCAAAGCATAGGATCCCAGCAAAACCAGATCAAGATCATCACCAACTTACTCCATAGTCATCAGATTTTGTGGTGAGCATCATAAAACCCTCACATGATCTAATCATCTTATCTAGACAAAAGCATGTGTTGTTTTATGAACAAACTCTCAGAAAGCACCCAAGCGGGGTGAATCCATCATAGATATTTTAAACTCTAAAAGCAAACAACAAAGTACCAGGATCCAACCAGAGCTCAAAACAACATCATTGCTCTGGTTGTCAAAGCTATATATTACAATTCAAGCATAAATATAGCTAAGATCTAATTTCTAGGCACATCCCTAGAGTAAAGGTAGCACCTTAGAAACTAATCCTTTGGATCTATATAATGATCAAGCTTACTATCAATTTTACGAAGCTTTGATTAAAAAAAATAGCTGGTACCATTACCAGGACTATCTATATGAATCAACTAGATAAGATCTGAATCCCTAAGCCTCAGACCAACATCATTGGTCTTAGGAAATTCAGAGAAGAGCATCTCTATTTATCTTATAAAGCCAAGATTGTCTTAAGCTTAAACCAACCCAACCCATGGATTAGAATCAAACCTGTGTACCATATCTAGATGGTGTAACAAGAACAACTCCTACATGAACTAGGATAAACATTTAATCATCACAGCTTCAATCAATTAACTTACTAATCATTTTCCTGTTAACACAAGAATCATAACTAGGATATTCCTATGTTCATTTTCACTGTTTGAGATCATCTCAAACCACATATTAATTCCCAAGCCAACAACACTAAGACAGCAGTTTAATCATATCATAATCATGATCATAAATCAAATAACAGTGGAAAGTTATCAAGTCATTGGCTTTACCAAGCTTGGATTCCCAAGCAACTATATCATCTGAATCATATGCAATCTAAGCATAAGAGCATCTAATCAGCCACCAGAAACATCATAGTTTATATCAAGCAACAAGCCTCAGGCCAATAACCACTTAGCATGTTTACAAGTCATCCAAACATGATCCAATTCATCCAGTGCATGATCAATCACATGATAGGAACCCTAAATGGATAAATCATCCTAATCAGATCAAATAGTAATCATAGAGGTCACTGCCAGCATCTAGCATCGAATCAACAAGCACAGAGAGCACAAGGGGAGAGAAACAGCACTCACCATAGGTCCTTGCTGGAGACTAGAAGAGGAAGCAGAGGGACCGACGACCATGGCGGCATGGGGAGCACCCCAGGAGGGGCGCTGCAACCCATACGGTGCCACGGCGGCGACATAGAGGCGAGGAGCATCACCACGACGCACGACAACGGCGGCACCACCTGGATCCACGCCAACCCCTAAACCCTAGGGTTCGGGACGACATCGATCCATCGCAGGAGAGCCCTAGGCTCGAATCCAGTTGGATAGATAGGACAAGCATCGTCGACAACCCCCTGTTGCACCACGGCGGCGACCAAAATGGACCACGGCGGCGGGAATCGTCGGCGGCGACATCGCCAGCCACGGGGTCGGGGTCAGAGGAGGAGAGGAGGAGCTCGAGGGAGAGAGAGAGGCAGTGAGGAATGGGCTGAGTTGGGCCAAACCCTTCGGGGTGATTCTTTTGTCTATGACTAATGGGCCACTAGGGCCCAAGAAGATTAAACCAGCCCAGAAATCCTTTCAGGCCTGTTGGAATAAAAAGGAAAAGACCAAAATACCCCTAGACTTAAATTAAATTCTAGAAAATAAAATAAAAGTCCAAAAATTATAAATAAAATATTTTTGGATTCACAATAATCCACAGTATCCAAATAAAATAAGATCTAAAATTTTAGACATTTAAATTTTATCAAGGATTTTGTAATTTATATATTCCTTCTGGAATTTTACAAAAATAGATAAAATTCACTTTCATTATATATTAATATTCTAGTATTTTTGAAATATACTAAATAAATATTTAATAACAATTTTTAATGTATAATTGATAATTCCTAAAAGAATTATTACATCAATAAAAGTCAAATAAAAGGGAAATAAAAAAAATTAATTCAATATATGTTATAAATATTAAGAAGTAATATTTATAAATCCTTTATTACTAAAAAATAAATTTTTTATAATAATGGGGTAAATGCATATCAAGTTAAATGATGCATTACATTATTGCATAATCATTTTGCTTCTTTAAATATTGTCCTTACCGGGCAATAATGATGTTTTTGTAGACATAGATGCTCAAGGTCCAGTGCAAGCATCAGACTTCACTACCTTGCCATCACAAGGCAAGTTCATCACTTGCTCATGTCCTTTGAAGAGTCTTTATCAAAGTATTTGAAAATTGTGTGTTATCATATATGATATAAAAGAAAGAAAATATTATTTTCACAAATAAAGAAATCATAGATATCATCCTAAGTGGTGATATAATGGAGCAATAGAACTTAGGGTTCTAGTAGCAAACAATGATGATCAAGTAGGGACTTAATAACCCCTGACATCAGTGATTCTAGCGCCGTATATTACGCGTTAGCCATGAGATTTGGAATGGGATAGAGAAGTTAGTTGTATCTTCTTCCTCTCGCATGAAGCCGGATGTGCAGGTCGTGGCTGTTATCCTCGTAGCGTGCATATTAATTGGTAATTCGTAGAGGATATACAACATATGGGTGGGAACCCTCATCGTCCCACGGTAGTTCTGGCATCTAACAGTTTGTACAAACCATTTCCGTAATTCATTATGTGGGCATGGTGTACACCAAGGAGGCATGCGGGGTCGCAAAGGGAGCAGTGATTGGCTTGGACCAACTACTGGGCCCCACATCATGGAATTATGGACGGGAAAGTACGCCTGGTTGTGCAACAAGGAGTTGATCTCTCATGGGTAAAGTAATGCACCTCTGCAGAGTGTAAGAATTGTAACTTGTTACTCCCTGTTCCGGGAAGGAGCTACAAACGCGTCAGGAAAGGAACTCCATGAAAGTTCCGGTCAACCTGTGAAGGCTGATTGTCATAGTTTTTCAGAATAAAATCAATATTTGAAGAAAGATTTACAAAAACTGCATAGTGCCAAGGATTTATAATCCGAGGTGGTAGTTAGAGCATCAAACTTCCCACCTTGCATATAATGAACTTGTTCGGTAACGCTGTTACTCATTCTTTCCTTTGATCCCTTGCTTAGACTCTGAGGATCCCGAAGACGTGCCAATGTATGCAGCCGAGTGTCAAGAAGATGTGTTCTATGAGGAACCCGATCTGTCCGGAGGTGTTGAAGGAGTGGATTACGAAATGCTCTATGGTGTCGATGATAATGAGTCCAACTAAGTATCCCTAGTTAGTAGTAACCAATAGAGCCGAGCAGCACAAACTCTATAGAATAAGTTGTTGAGCTCAACTCCTAGTCGGAGTTGTTACTTTTAAATTCCGCTGAAACACTTTATATTTTGGTTTGTAAGTTGAATCTTTTGGAAGTCTTGAACTTCCGGTATTGTAATAATAATAATGTGTGTACTTTTGTAATATGGACCCGCAATGTTTCTGTTGTACCACTCTGAGGGATGTGATATTTACGGAACGGTGTTCTGTGGATGTCATGTCAACGACTATAGTGTACTACACATGCAGTGGTCTGCTAGGTCAATGCAACTAACTAGTTTTCACATAACAAAAGAATTTTTAATTTGGAAGGTAGATAAAACTCGAGAATTTACTTGGAATAGCAACAATGCTAATAGGTAGATATGGTGGACACAAATGGCATAGGTTTTAGTTCAAGGATTGGATGCACGAGAAGCATTCCCTCTTAGTACAGGTTTTGTCTAGCAAGGCTGGGTAGCAAACATAAGAGTTGAAGGAAACAAACAAACAAACAAACATACAAGTGATATAAACAATCCTGCAATCTTCCTTGAAAACACAAAAGATCTTAACTTGGGAATACTAAGATTATGAGCCAATCAAGAAAGAAAGAAAATAAAATAAAATAACTATAAGTACTTTTCTCCTTTCCTTTCAATCCTCAAAGTGGTGTTGCTACTGACCAAAGCTAAGTTTGCCAAAACCAACTAAATTTACTCAATGCTCCCAAAGTGATACCAATACTATCAACAAGGTCAATCATATAACAATAATTGCAAACTAATATAAGATGTGTAAAAAGTAAATGATGAAACTTCTCATTAATATTCCGTAACAACACTCACACCAAGGGATACATAGATAACCAACTAGAGGAGAGATACTTCCACAATGCAAACCATCCTATATGATAACTTCTCTATTCATGATATAACTCTACTAAAAAGGTAAAAATATGAAAGATAATGATGTGATACTGCAGCACTCCCTCAAGCTTGGAACAAACCAAGGGGACGCCAAAACCTTATGACGAGTTACTCCTTTGGTGGTGGTGGTGTTTCCTTGTCATCATCAGAAGTTTTGATTTTGCATGTCGTAGAGTTGTGCTTGTAATTGGTTGATGGTCTGATGGAGCGAGAGGATTTCATCCCAAAGCTTGGCAGTCTCCTTTTTGTGCTCGGCGACGAGTTCTGAACTTATCTTATGGATGACATCCACTTCGCGTTTTGCCATCTTCTTATACCTAAAAACTTCTTGTTCTAGCGCTTGCATCCTATCCTCCAGACTGCCTTCTCCTTTAGGGCCCTGAACCTCTTTTATCTGTACCTTCCCATCCTTAAGCAACAACTCCTTGGGGTGAATCTTCAACTCATACATGTACGGGTTGATGATGTCTGTAGGGGAATCCTCCTTGGGTGATCCAGAGGAAGACATTGTGGCTCCAAAACTGAGAGTCCGCCTGACAGAAACAGATCAAAACAAAAACATGACGAGAACATGATATACGGACCTCGGGGGGGGGGGGGTGATACATTGAAAATGTATCTATAATTTTTGATGTTCCTTGCTTGTTTAGTATCTACTTTGCTTTGTTTTGTCTACACTTTGAGGTTTTGGACTAACCTATTAACAAGATGTCACAGTGTCAGTTGCCTGTTTTCTTCTGTTTTTGGTTCCAGAAAAGGCAGAAAATCAATATTCTTGGAATTGGACAGGACAAAAGCCAAAGTCAATATTTTACCGTGGGGAACACGGAGCCAGAATACGATACGGAGGGGAGCCACTAGGGGGCCACACACCCTGGCCGCGCGGCTAACCCTTGCCTGTGCCTGGGGGGTGCGACCCCCCTGCCTCGCCTCTTCGCCTATAAAGACCCCCCGATACCAAAACCCTAAGTACCCGATCAATATTCCATGAAACAGTCTGTAGCCGCCACCACCGTCTTCCCTAGATCAGGGGGATCTGAAGATCTTCCCAGCACCCTGCCGGAGGGGAGATCATCCCGGAGGCCTTCTTCTTCACCATGCCAGCCTCCGGTATGAAGCGTGAGTAGTTCCACCTTGGACTACAGGTCCATGTAGTAGCTAGATGGTTGTATCTCCTCCTTTATGCTACCATTTTTAGATCTTGTGAGCTCCGTTCATGATCAAGATCATCTATTTGTAATCACGCATGTTGTGTTTGCGGGGATTCGATGGATGTTGAGGTTACTATGTCAGATTGATTAATGGTTGTATTATTGATTCTATTATGTCTATGTTGTTTGTGATCTTGCACGCTCTCCGTTTCTAGTAGCTATCTTGGCCAAGTAGATGCTAGTGACTCCAAGAGGGAGTATTTATGCTCGATAGTGGGTTCATGCCTCTATTTAATCTAAGGGGAGTGACAGAGATCTCTAAGGTTGTAGATGTGTTGTTGCTACTAGGGGGAAAACAATGGTCTCTTATTCATGGAACAAGTGGATTGTTTACCTTACACACTTTGCTTAAAGCAGTTATCCGTTGCTTGCAACTTAATACTGGAGGGGGTTCGGATGATAACCTAAAGGTGGATTACTAGTCATAGATGTAGTTGGATGGCGGTATATGTATCTTGTTGTATTGCCTAATCAAGTCTCATAGGATCATGAATGTCTAGTATTGCATTGTTATGCCTTGCTCAGTCCTGTCAATTGCCCTGCTGTAATTTGTTTACCCAGCATGCCATGTTTGTTTATCTTAAGGAGAACACCTCTAGTGAACTATGGACCCCGGTCCAATCTTTACTATTGATACATCTTCCACTGTTACTATTTACTTTCTTCAAACCATTATTACCTTCCACACCACATAGTTAATCCTTTGGTTTAAACAAACCGATGAGATTGATAACCTCATTGTTTGTTGGGGCAAAGTCTTGAGTTTGTGTTGTGCAGGTTTCCAAGTTGCTAGCAACACCTTTGAGTCGTTTACTTCCTCCTACTGGTTCGATAACCTTGGTTTCTTACGGAAGGAAAACGTGATGTTGTGCTCATCACACCTTCCTCTTGGGGACTCCCAACGAAGCTCAACAATCACCTGAGCCACCATCAAGATTTTCTGGCGCCGTTGCCAGGGAGGCTAATGACGGCTTCACAAGGAGAGTCCTTCACAACCTTTCTCTTTACTTTGTTTTCGTTTTGCTTAGCTTCTTTTGCTTGGTTTTGTTTGCCTTTTTTATCAAAAATTCCAAAAAAATCGTTTAGTTTGGTTTGCTTTCTCTTATAAAAACACACAAAAATTAGTTCCTACTCTAGTTGCTGGTCTGTTATTGTCTTGCTTTGTCATGCTTTGTATCAATGGATGGTTTCTTTGAAACTAGTTCTTATTGTCAAGATGGGTTCATGGAAAAACAAAAGTATTATTATAAGGAACACCGTTTGTCACAAAAAGGGAAACACTTATGGGAGCAAATTGATAAATTGAATACTATTGCTAGAGAGGTGTGCTCTACTTATAATGTTACTTATTGCTTTGATAAATCTTGTTGCTGTAGGAGGTATAAACACCTACCTTTTGAATGCGAGTATAATGATAATGTTACCATATCTTCTTATGTTAAAGGAAATTATAACTTTTATGATGTGGGACAATTTAAAGAATTTATTTCTTGGAAGGGTGCATGTGAACTTGCTAGTTTGCTTGAAAATACCGATGATTCACCTTATGAATATGAGGTTTATGATATACTTATATTTTTCTTCAATAATTACAAGGAATAAAATGGCTATATTCTTGAACATTTTAATAGATGCTTTCCACAAAATGGAAGAGACTAATGCCTTGCAGGAGCCTATGGAATAAGAAATTGCTAAAACAGGAAGCTCATTAGATGAAAAAGAGGAGGATGAATGTTATGCTCCTGTGGATTCTTTTGAAATATCTGCTATGGGTAAAACTTGTGATAATAGTTATGCTCTTGTTATCCATGATAATCCTTTATTTGTGCCTAACTTCGATATGCATGGTACTAAATAGTATTGCTTAGAAAATGTTTATGATAAAGCTCTAGATGATGGTCCTATATTGGTTCATCTGCTACCCTAGTAGTGGTAGTAGCTTTCCCAAATAGGAAACCAAGTGAGTTATCCATATTGGAAACAAAGTAACAAACAGAAATAAAAAGCAATACTCAAAGTAGAAATTTCCTTTACGAGTTCCACTCTTCAATAGAGCTTCACTCCCCGGCAACAACGCCAGATTGATGACCCACATGTACAGGGGGTGTATCGTAGTACTTTTGATAAACAGGAGTGTCGATCCCAACAAGGAGCAGAAGGTGTTGACTAGTGGTTTGGAGCAGGAATTCTCTATTAATACTTAGCAAACGATTTTTAGGGGGTTTTGATAATGCAAAGAAATAAAGTGCAAGGAAATAAAGACAACAAATAAATGTAGCAAGTGGACCAATACTTTCTTAGCAAAGGACAAGCCGGTTGTAATACTTATGAGGACCAAACGTTCTCGAGGACACATGGGAATATTGTCAAGTGATTTCGCTTCATATAGTTGATTAATCTTCTTTGGTTGGATAAGTGTGCAAATGTACCGACCTTACTTGTACTAATACATACTTGTGATTAAACCCCTTGCAAGCATCTGCAACTACAAGAAAGTAATTAAGATAAAAACCTAACCACAACATTAAAATTTGAGATCCTACAATCCCTTGTCCAAAGGGTTCCTAACAGGGGTTAAGGTTTCTGTCACTCCGGCAACCCCACAATTAGTAGCCAAATACACATTGCATTCCCCTAGGCCCATAAATGGTGAAGTATCATGTAGTCGACGTTCACATGACACCACTAGAAGAATATCACCACAACTTAAATATCAAACCATTGAATAATACCTTAACACAATTCCACTACTAACAACATGACTTCGCCCATGTCCTCAAGAACTAAACGAACTACTCATGAGACATCATATGGATCAAGATCAGAGATGATATGGTGATGAATAACAATTTGAACATAAACAATAATTCAATGGTTCCACTCACAAGCATCAACTACAAAAGTAATCAACACCGGGAATGTTTCCCCTAAGAACTGTGCAAGATTCAGCACAATTGTTACAGTGGGATGGAGTGGTGATGATGGTGCTGGTGGAGATGGTGGTGAGGATGATGATGAGATGATCCTGATGAAGTCTAGCTTGATGACGATGTTGATGTCGACTATCTCCCCTCTCTGGGAGGAATTTCCCCGGTAGAAATCTGCTTGCCGAAGAGCTCTTTCTCTCTCTGTAGTTTCTGCCCCGCAGAGGCGATGAAATCTTTCTATGGTTGCTCCTCGTGTATTAGGGTTTCGAGGAGAAGATATAGGCGAAAGCACGGAGCAGGAGGTGGGCCAGGGTGGCCACACCACCTGGTGGTGCGTCTAGGGGCACGCGCCAGGGGGTGGTGTGGGCCCCTTGTGGCCCATCTCTGCCTCCCCTTCTGGTTTCTTTCGTCTTCTGGAAAAATAGGATTTTCATGTATTTTCTGAAATTTTCTGATCTTCGCGAAAATTGCATCTAAACACCACTTTTTTTTCATCAAAATCCCGACTCTGGCAGTTTATCCTCCAAAAATCATCCAACATGCAAAAATAGATGAAATAACATAAGTAACACCTCTTAATATGAAATATATCAATGAATAGCAGTAAATTATGATAAAGAATAGTGATGCAAATTGGACGTATTAGGCCTACGCCACAGGGTGGTGTGGGCCACTAGGGCTCCGTTTCCTTCCCTCTTTCGACTCGTTAGCTTCCATATTGAATAAAAACTGCAAAAATATAAATTGGAAAGTTTTTCGCGAACCTTCCCTTACTAGAACTGTTACCTATTCGAAAACGGACTCTGTAGATTCCTGACTTTGGTCTTTAATAAATTCTTCCAGAGTTACCATTTGAATAATATCAACATATTCATTATAAGAATCTTCAGCATTATAATGTTTGAGCCTTTGACCATTCTTCATCTCATTACATCTTTCTCTCCCAACACTTGAAAATTTCTTTCATACAAAGCTTGACTCAATCTTCATTAGCAACATTAGTGTATGCAGAATAAGAAACCTTTGGGTTCAAATTTCAATTGAAATCCATCAAAACATAAGATAGTGTAGCAACTCCTTTCAAAAACCCCAAAAAAATTCAAAAGGAAATCGATTTAAGAGGCAAATGCAAAAATGACAGAAATCTGTCAAAACAGACCAGCAGGTAAAGACTGATTTTTCGAAAACTTTTGTTGCTCAAATCGAAAAGTGCAAAACTAACGAAAGTTAGATAATAACTTGGGGCACATGCACATAAAATTTCAGCTCAATCCGACGTACTGGGATTTTTCACGATTTTTTATAGTGAAGCACAAACATCTGTTCCAAGACAGCAACTTCCCCACATCTCACCTCCTTCACAATAGAAGCTAATCTTGACACAAAAAGCAAACAAAAAGGATAATGAGAGGTTATTACCTAGGCAATAACTTCTAAGACGCAAAAAAAACAAAAATAAACCGAAAACAAAAATAAAATGGGTTGTCTCCCAAAAGCTCTTTCTTTATAGCCATTAAGATATGCATGGTGATTTCAAGGATGCTCACATAAGAAATATGGATTTTAAGTAAAAGAGATCATCAAGAAGCAAATATCCAGCATATTTAAGTCTAAACCACTTCCTATGCCAAGGAATTTTGTAAGAAATCAAATTATTGAAACAAGATGCTACTAGCATAGGAAGGTAGAACAAGTGCAATATCAAAACTTTCAACATAAAGCGGGGAAACTTAATATTATTGAGATGCATAAAAACATGTTTCGCTCTCTCATAATAACTTTCAGTAGCACCATGAATGAAATTAAATATATAACTATCACAAGAAACATTCTTATCATCAGAATGAGCATTTTTAAAATAATCAAATAGAGGTTTAAGATTGAAAACTGGATCAATAGTGGCAAGTTATTCAGCTCTAGAATCCTCATTAGGCAATTCATTTTCATAAGGAGCTTTAGCAAATTTGGAAAAGTTAAACTCATAAGATTCTTCATCAAATTTAGTTAAATTTTATTCTTCTTACAATCTATAATAGCTCCAAAAGTGTTCAAGAAAGGTCTACCAAAAATGATAGGACAAGCTTTACTAGCAGCTAAACCAAGTACTAGAAAATCAACAGGATATTTAGTCTTACCACAAAGAACTTCCACATCTCTTGCAATACCAACTGGAGAGATGGTCTCTCTATTAGCAAGCTGAATAACCACATCAATTTATTCAAGTTTACAAGGACCGATTTCATACATAATTTCTTTGTCAAGCTCATAAGGAATAGCACTTGAACTTGAACCAATATCACACAAACCATAATAGCAATGATCACCAATTCTAACAGAAAGTACAGGGACACTAGCTCTTCTAGTTTTACTATGATGTGACATAATATTAGAAGCATCTTCACAAAAGATAATGTGCCCATCTTCTACATTTTTAGTGACAAGGTTTTTCATAATTGCTACTGCAGGTTCAACATTTATTTGTTCATCAGGTTCTATAGCTTTCTTTGTACTTTTATTAACCATATTAGCTATAATAGAATGCCCCTTTACCTTAGCAGGGACAGGTGTTTTCTCAATATAAGGTTCAGGAAAAATATGATCAACAATATAAATTTCATTATTTCTAGCAGGAACACAATTAACAATATCTTTATATGGTGCATGATACTTGTTCCATTTCTTTTTTGGAATTTCAATATAAGAGGCAAAGACTTTAAAACAATTTGCAATACTTTCAGAATCAATACCACAGGCAGTACTAATATTATGAAAGTCATCAGGTCCCATAAA
The DNA here is from genome assembly GCA_910589765.1 of Avena atlantica. Classification (NCBI taxonomy): domain Eukaryota; kingdom Viridiplantae; phylum Streptophyta; class Magnoliopsida; order Poales; family Poaceae; genus Avena; species Avena atlantica. Next base: position 126,420,989 of record OU342739.1, read on the forward strand.
AGATTTAATGCATTCATAATCATAATTTATACCTGACTTTCTTCCTTTGTCATTCCCCCATGCTTCAGTATTTTCTTGAATACGGTCTAGAAGATCCCATTTAGCTTCTTATTTCATACATGTAAATGATCCAGCACAAGAAGCATCAAGTAAATCCTTATCATGAAGATAAAGCCTTGCATAAAAGTTGTTAATAATAATATTATTGGGGAGCTCATGAATGGGATATTTGAGCATTAGTAACTTCAATATCCTCCAAGCTTGGGCTGTACTCTCTCCATCACGAGGCCAAAAGTTGTATATTTGATTCTGGTATTTATGAATCTCACTAGGAGGATAGAATTTAGAATAAACGAGAGGTACTATTTCCTCCCATTCTATAGATTGGCCATTCTTCAGCAACTTATACCATTCTCCAGCTCTACCTTTCAATGATATAGAGAGCAACTTTTTCTTAACTTGTTCCGTTGTGATACCTGAACTCTTGAACAACCCGAATAATTCATGGATAAAAAGCAAGTGATCACCAGGATGGACAGTTCCATCTCCAAAATAATAGTTATCCATAACACGATCATCAATTTTTGTAGGTATCTTCAAAGGGTCTATTTCAACAGGTGGTGGTTCATATACTACCCTAGCAGTGGTAGTAGCTTTCCCAAATAGAAAACTAAGTGGATTATCCATACTAAACAAAGTAACAAACAGAAATAAAAACAATACTGAAAGTAGAAATTTCCTTTACCAGTTCCACTCTTCAATAGAGCTTCACTCCCTGACAACGGCGCCAGAAAATAGTCTTGATGACCCACAAGTATAGGGGGTGTATCGTAGTACTTTCGATAAATAGGAGTGTCGATCCCAACGAGGAGCAGAAGGTGTTGACTAGTGGTTTGGATCATGAATTCTCTGTAAATACTTAGAAAAATGGAAATTTAGGGTTTTGATAATGCAAAGGAATAAAGTGCGAGTAAATAAAAGATAATACTAATAATTGCAGCAAGTGGCCCAATCCTTTCTTCAGCAAAGGACAAGCCGGTTGTATTACTTATGAGGACCAAACGTTCTCGAGGACACATGGGAATACTGTCAAGTGCTTTCACTTCATATAGTTGATTAATCTTCTTTGGTTGGATAAGTGTTGTGTGGGTGAACCTATGTTAATGTACCGACCTTACTTGGACTAATACATACTTGTGATTATACCCCTTGCAATCATCCGCAACTACACGAAAGTAATTAAGATATAAACCTAACCACAACATTAAACTCTGAGATCCTACACTCCCTTGTGCAAAGGTTTCCTAATGGGGTTTAGGTTTCTGTCACTTCGGAAACGCCACAATTAGTAGCCAAATACAGAATGCATTCCCCTAGGCCCATAAATGGTGAAGTATCATGTAGTCGATGTTCACATGACACCACTAGAAGAATAGCACCACAACTTAAAATATCAAACCATTGAATATTTCTCAACACAATTCCACTACTAACAACATGACTTCTCCCATGTCCTCAAGAACTAAACGAACTACTCAAGAGACATCATATGGATCAAGATCATAGATTATATAATGAGAAGTAAAAATCTGAAGATAAACAATAATTCAATGGTTCCACTCAATAGCATCAACTACAAAATTAATCAACACCGGGAAAGTTCCCCCTAAGAACTATGCAAGATTCAACCCAATTGTTACAGCAGGATGGAGTGGTGGTGATGGTGCTGGTGGAGATGATGGTGAGGATGATGATGATACCGATGTAGTCTATCTTGATGATGGTGTTGATGGCGATGATCTCCCCTCTACGGGAAGAAATTTCCACGTTAGAAATCTGCCTGCAAGAGAGCTCTTTCTCTCACTGTAGTTTCCGCCCCGCAGAGGCGACGAAATCTTTCTGTGGTCGCTCCCTAATATGTCGAAAACGTATCTATAATTTTTGATGTTACATGCTTGTTTAGTATCTACTTTGCTTTTCTTTGTCTACACTTTGAGGTGTTTTTATATGATTTCTGGTACTAACCTATTACCAAGATGCCATAGTGTCAGTTGCCTGTTTTCTTCTGTTTTTGGTTCTAGAAAAGGCAGAAAATCAATATTCTCGGAATTGGACGGGAAAAAAGCCAAAGTCAATATTTTACCGTGGGGAACACGGAGCCGAAATACGAGACGGAGGGGAGCCACTAGGGGCCACACCCCCTGGTCGCACAGCTAACCCTAGCCCGCGCCTAGGGGGTGTGGCTACCCTGGCTGCCCCCTGCCTCGCCTCTTCTCCTATAACAAGCCCCCGATACCAAAACCCTAAGTATCCGATCAATCTTCCACGAAACAGTCCGTAGCTGCCGCCACCATCGTCCCTAGATCGGGGGGATCTGAAGCTCTTCCAGGCACCCTGCCAGAGGGGAGATCATCCCGGAGGCCTTCTTCTTCACCATGCCAGCCTCCGGTATGAAGCATGAGTAGTTCCACCTTGGAAGATAGGTCCATGTAGTATCTAGATGGTTGTATCTCCTCCTTGATGCTACCATGTTTAGATCTTGTGATCTCCATTCATGATCAATATCATCTATTTGTAATCATGCATGTTGTGTTTGCGGGGATCCGTTGGATATTGAGGTTACTACGTCAGATTGATTAATGGTTTTGTCTTATTGATTCTATCATGTTTGTGTTGTTTGTGATCTTGCATGCTCTCCGTTTCTAGTAGCTATTGGCCAAGTAGATGCTAGTGACTCCAATAGGGAGTATTTATGCTCGATAGTGGGTTCATGCCTCTATTTAATCTAAGGGAAGTAACAGAAATCTCTAAGGTTGTAGATGTGTTGTTGCTACTAGGGGGAAACAACGGTCTGTTGTTCATGGAACAAGTGGATTGTTTACCTTACACACTTTGCTTAAAGCAGTTATCCGTTGCTTGCAACGTAATACTAGAGGGGGTTCATATGATAACCTAAAGGTGGATTACTAGTCATAGATGTAGTTGGATGGTGGTCTATGTATCTTGTTGTATTGCCCAATCAAGTCTCATAGGATCATGAATGTCTAGTATTGCATTGTTATGCCTTGCTCAATCCTGTCAATTGCCCTGCTATAATTTGTTTACCCAGCATGCCATGTTTGTTTATCTTAAGGAGAACACCTCTAGTGAACTGTGGACCCGGTCCAATCTTTACCATTGATACATCTTCCACTGTTACTGTTTACTTTCTTCAAACAATTATTACCTTCCACACCATACAATTAATCCTTTGTTTTCAACAAACCAGTGAGATTGACAGCCTCACTGTTCGTTGGGGCAAAGTCTTGAGTTTGTGTTGTGTAGGTTTCCAAGTTGCTAGCAACACCTTTGAGTCGTTTCCTTCCTACTGGTTCGATAACATTGGTTTCTTATTGAGGGAAAACCTGCTGCTGTGCTCATCACACCTTCCTCTTGGGGACTCCCAATGAAGCTCTACATTGACCTGAGCGACCATCAAAGATTTTCTGGCACCGTTGCGGGGAGGCTAAGGACGTCTTCACAAGGGGAGTCCTTCACAACCTTTCTCTTTACTTTTTTTGTTTTGCTTAGTTTCTTTTGCTTGGTTTTGTTTTGCCTCTTTTTATCAAAAACTCAAAAAAAATAGTTTAGTTTGGTTTGCTATCTCCTATCCAAGACACAAAAAGATAGTTCCTACCCTAGTTATCACCTTGCTCTATCTCACCATGTTGATCCCCAATTTCACCCTGAAAAACCTTTCAATAGGTAGTGGCTCCATAATTGGGAAATAAAATATTGAAGAATTCTTTAATCATGTTAGCAAACATGAGGATATTGAGGTTAGATCCTTAGCAGAACTTGCTCCTAATTATGAAATTGCTGCAACTTCTTTAGTTCACATGTTGGAGGCTAGGTTTGTTAACCTTAACCCCATGATGCAAATTTTGTTTCTTAAACTAAAAGAAGAAGAGGACGCTGAAAAGAGAGATTTTATCCTAGAAACTTTGCTAAAAGAGTTCAATGATGTTGCTAAGGAAGCCAAAAAGGTCTTTGAATGTTTTATTATGCTAGGCTCATGTGTAGATGTTATGGGTACTTTAGATATAACCAAACCTAGAGAGGAAATTAAAATACCCATACCCTTTAAACTTGTAGGAATGCATGAAGCCTTAGAAAAGAATTTTGATTGGATTATTCCTGAAAACCCATTTCATGAAAGTAGTGAACCTAAGAGAGATGAGGATGGATCCTTTAAAACTCATTTGGATGAGATACCTTTACTAGTTGAAGAGATTTTGAGTATTGATCTTAATGCTTCTTCATTTGAAAATACTTGATTCTTGCGTCTTGTGCCTAAATTAAAGGCGTTAAAGAAAAGTACTTATTGGAAGATAACCCAAAAGTTTTCTTGAGTCTTGGAAGTTATTACCTTTGTAATAATCGCTCCTTATCCTTTTATTTGATTTTTGTGCCAAGAATAACCTCTAATGAGGGGGAAGTCAAATTTGGGGAGTTGCTGTCCCGAAACAGATTTTTGTGCTCCACCATAAAAATTTGTGTAAAATCTCTATAAGTCTGATTGAGATGTAACTTTTTGAATAAATCCCCCAGGTTGTTATCTAACTTTCATTTGTTCAACACTTTTTGATTTGAGCAACAGAAGGTCTTCGAAAAAAATCAATTTCTACCTGCTGGTCTGTTTTGACAGATTTCTGCCATTATTTGCATTTGCTTCTTATTGATTCCTTTTGGGGTTCTTTTTGGGAAATTGATATTTTTGAGGGAATTGCTTCAGTAGCTTGTGTTTTTAGTGAAATTTTTGCTTTTTTTAAACTAAACCCCAAGGTCTATTATCTTTTGAATACACTAATGATGGTAATGAAGATTGTGTGAAGTTTTGTATGAAGGAAAAATTGCACGTGTAGAGAAAGAATGATGTAATGAGATGAAGAATGGAAACAAGCTCAAGCTTGGAGATGCCACCCCATGTCACCCCAAGAAATATTAAAGAAGTACAAGCGTCAAAGCTTGGGTATGCCCAAGGCATCCCCTTCTTCATCAATAAAAATCTCAGGTCTTTCTAGACACTTCGTTTTTATTGTTTCATGCACTGTTGTGTTGTTCTTGGAGCGTCTTAGTTTTTTTGGTTTTTGTTTGCTTAGTTTGCTTGAATAAAGTAATTTGGACCCATGTTCTCGTTGTGTTGTTTCAAATAAGTTGATTGGTGTTGGAGAGGAGTAGAAAGTTCTTGCTTGAATAGTACAAGAGGAACTTGCTTTGACTATGACTTAGACTTTAGCATGTCATTATACATGTTGTTTTGACCTTATGCTTAGTGATTATTGTTGTAGCATGACTTGTTCCAAACAATTAGGATTGCTTAATGTGCCTTGAAGGAATCATGCGTTTTTTAACATACAAAAGCATAGTATTGTGGTATTCTCCTTTGATGCTTTGTTTGGATTGACTTGGCACATGCTCACACCATGTTATGACTATGAACAAGTCACCATAGCCTCTATGATCATTTAGTCCTTGACTTGTAGTACCAATTTATGTTGATTAGTATTTTTTTGTCGCTCTTCATGATTATGGACATTATTGCTCTCTTAGTTGGTCGCTCCCAGTCTTTTGCTAGACTCCACTTGTATGCGTAGGCTCTACTCATGCATCCAACTCCCAAGAAACCAAGTTATTTCAAAGTGTCCACTATAAATTCCTATGCATGGTGTTTTTCACCATTTCAAGTATATTCTTGTTTTCATCTACCTTCCAATTAAAAAGTCTCTTTGTTATGTGAAAACTTAGTGATTAAAGCTCTCACAAACTTGATGGCACACTTTATTTTTCTTACCCCTAAATAAAATTGAGCCATTGTGTCATCCTATGTTGTATATGCTTGCACTTATACGTTGGAATTATCAGAACAATGCTGTCATGGGGAACACTTTCAACATTGCACTTGTACATTGTAAACAGTTGATATCATGCCCTTTTGTTTGCGGAGGTCGTCGGTGTGAAATAAAAGGGGAACTTGTAATTCCATGGAGTTATGTATGTGTGTTAGATAAACGCCTGAGCCGCTAGCCTAAGCCATGCCTAATCATGATGGAAACTTGCAGCATCACCATAATGAGCAATCTATGAAGCATTATTCTTATAAAAAAAGATAGAAAAAGAGATTAAGAAACAGAAAAAATATTTAAAAGAGGAAAGGGAGAAAAAAGCACCATTTTCCCATGGAAAATAAGAAGATTGCTAAGATGCTCATTGTCTGCTTGCCTTGTCATTTTGATATGGGATAGCTCCTGTGTCATGTTCAAGGGGTACCCCGTTGGCGGTTCTCTATGATACACATGTACTTACTATGACAAGAACTTATAGGTAACTAAAGTTGAGTAGCATGAGGAGCGGCTCTCGTACTCAAGGGACATGAGATTGCCAACTTATACTTTGTCAAGCATATACTCCATAGTTTGTTCACTTTAACCTTAATCACTTCAAGATGCTTATGATAGGGGCAATGGGAGCTGAAAGATAACAAGTACCATAATTTTTGGAAGCTCTTTTTGAGACTTGAAATCCCTGCTTCCCTTTATTAAGGGCCTTTCTTCCACTAATATATTGAGTCTTCACCTTATATCCTTAAGCACCAATTAAGAGAGCATAGTTGTCATTCTTAGTTATATGTGCGTTGTCCCAAAACTTATTGATTGATTCATATTGTTGATATTGCTTGTTCTTGAACTATTTGTATCTAATCACTCTTATGAACTTTGAAGGTGTCCTATGCATCTGTTTGCTACTCCTTGAGGGACAAGCTGAATGCCACTATGCCATGTTTTCTATATGTGAAACAAACAAACGTTTTTCAATGCATGTTATTTATTAATCTTTGTTTGTAAGCTTTCATGTTGCATGCATAGCTACTTTGTCTTACTGTTAGAACTCCATCTTTCATGCTCATGTGTTAGAGTTCTTTGATCCTAGCTTTCAATGCTTGCAAATGGTTTGATCTTGATTTTGATGGTGCATGTCACCTTAAAAATTATTCTTTTTATCACTTACCTACTCGAGGACGAGCAGGAGTTAATCTTGGGGATTCTTGATACATCGAAAATGTATCTGTAATTTTTGATGTTCCATGCTTGTTTAGTATCTACATTGATTTGCTTTGTCTACACTTTGAGGTGTTTTTATATGCTTTCTGGTACTAACCTATTAACAAGATGCCACAGTGCCAGTTGCCTGTTTTCTTCTGTTTTTGGTTCCAAAAAAGGAAGAAAATCAATATTCTCAGAATTGGACGGGACAAAAGCCAAAGTCAATATTTTATCGTGGGGAACACGGAGCCAGAATACGAGACGGAGGGTAGCCACCAGGGGGCCACACCCCCTGGCCGCTCGGTTAACCCTAGCCCAAGCCTGGGGGGGTGCGTCCGCCCTGGCTGCCCCCCTGTCTCGCATCTTTGCCAATAAGAAGCCCCTGATACCAAAACCCTAAGTACCCGATCAATCTTCCATGAAACATTCTGTAGCCACCACCACCATCGTCCCTAGATCGGGGGGGATCTAAAGATCTTCCTGGCACCCTGCCGGAGGGGAGATCATCCCGGAGGCCTTCTTCTTCACCATGTAAGCCTCCGGTATGAAGCGTGAGTAGTTCCAACTTGGACTATGGGTCCATGTAGTAGCTAGATGGTTGTATCTCCTCCTTTGTGCTACCATGTTTAGATCTTGTGAGTTCCGTTCATGATCAAGATCATCTATTTGTAATCATGCATGTTGTGTTTGCGGGGATCCAATGGATATTGAGATTACTACGTCAGATTGATTAATGGTTTTGTCTTATTGATTCTATCATGTCTGTGTTGTTTGTGATCTTGCATGCTCTCCGTTTCTAGTAGCTATCTTGGCCAAGTAGATGCTAGTGACTCCAAGAGGGAGTATTTATGCTCGATAGTGGGTTCATGCCTCTATTTAATCTAAGGGAAGTGACAGAAATCTCTAAGGTTGTAGCTGTGTTGTTTCTACTAGGGGGAAAACAACGGTCTCTTGTTCATGGAACAAGTGGATTGTTTACCTTACACACTTTGCTTAAAGCAGTTATCCGTTGCTTGCAACTTAATACTGGAGGGGGTTCGGATGATAACCTGAAGGTGGATTACTAGTCATAGATGTAGTTGGATGGCGATCTATGTATCTTGTTGTATTGCCCAATCAAGTCTCATAGGATCATGAATGTCTAGCATTGCATTGTTATGCCTTGCTCAGTCCTGTCAATTGCCCTGCTATAATTTGTTTACCCAACATGCCATATTTGTTTATCTTAAGGAGAACACCTCTAGTGAACTATGGACCATGGTCCAATCTTTACCATTGATACATCTTCCACTATTACTGTTTACTTTCTACAAACCATTATTACCTTCCACACCATACATTTAATCCTTTATTTTTAGCAAACCGGTGAGATTGACAACCTCACTGTTCGTTGGGGCAAAGTATTGAGTTTGTGTTGTGCAGGTTTCCATGTTGCTAGCAACACCTTTGAGAAGTTTCCTTCCTCCTACTTGTTCGATAACCTTGGTTTCTTACTGAGGGAAAACTTGTTGTTGTGCTCATCACACCTTCCTCTTGGGGACTCCCAATGAATATCTACGTTGATCTGAGCCACCATCACTCCCCGAGTCTTAGGTTTTCGAGGAGATAATATAGGTGAAAGGGCGATGCCATAGGTGGGCTAGGGTGGACACACCACCTGGTGGCGCGGCCTAGGGGCGCCAGGGGGTGGTGTGGGCCCCCTGTGGCCCATCTCCACTTCCCCTTCTAGCTTCCTTCGTCTTCTATAAAAATAGGGATTTCCATATATTTTTTGGAATTTTCCGATCTTCGCAAATATTGCATCTGGACACCTCTTTTTTTTCCATCAGAATCTTGACTCCGGCAGTTCATCCTCCAAAATTCATCCAACATGCAAAATAGATGAAATAACATAAGTATCACCTCTTAATATGAAATATATCAATGAATAACAGTAAATTACGATATAAAATACTAATGCAAAATGGACGTATCATGAGTTAAGGCACTCACATCTTCACTTACTCAATGTAGAGTCTGGTCGATCTCCCCAACACGTTGGTTGAGATGCAGAAAATCTTGGTAGGGGACATTGTTGAACCCCTGCTACTGTGGCTGATTGGGCCATTGGTCCCAAGGTTGCTGTTGCTTCTGTCCCTCCCAAGCAGGGTTGTATTCCTACTCCTGCTGCTGCTCATCCTTCTTCCCTCCTTCTTCCTCTTCCTCAGAGTCAGGATAGAGTGCTTCCATGATCTCGGTCACTTGATCCTTGGTGAGGATCCAGTTGTCCCTTCCCTAAAATTCGAAGGCTTGTAGGAAAGGCAATGACACTTGATCATCCTGCACAACAACAAGATAACCAAATTGATAGGCTCGGAGCCTCTTGTTAGCTTGGTAAACACCGAGGAAGCCACAAGCAGTTATATACTTGACATCCATAAGTATGGAGCCATCAACAGGTTGCACAATAGGAATTGAAATTCCAAGAGCTTGGACTAGGTGGGTTGCCAATCCACCAACGCGAATATCACCTTTCTTTTTGTTGCTCTGGTGGCGGAGGTGCTGGAGGAATAGAGCTGCAGTAGTGGGACTCTGCGGTGCATTAGGGAAGAGCGCCTTGGTGATCATGGCCATGTCTACATTGGCTATCGAGCTGGTATCTCCTCTTCCTAACAAAGTGTTAGCAAGAAACAAAGCGAAGTAACAGATGGTTGGGTTCTGAATGGTAGACATTTTCTTCTGGTAGAAGTCCCTGCCACCATTAACAGAAATAAACTCCCAAGTTGCTCCACTTGAGACGCTATACAAGTTTGTAACAGTTGATTCTCCTTCTTGAGGGAATCCATAAGCCTCACAAATTTTTTGAAAACTAATTTGGTACGGCTGTTGGTTAACGGTGGAATTTATCATGCATGCATTACCTTTCTCCTTGTAGTCGTCATAGAAGGAGGCGAGGAACTCATGGGCAAGCTCAACGTAGGCGTAGTGGCTTGCATTGGCGAGGTTGGAGATCCCTGCATTTGCACACAGGTAGTCGAAGTCTGACCTCAACCCTACTGAGTTGAGAAAGTCATCATTGGCCCATCGTGTGGGCAGCACCTTCCTTGCCAAAACCATGGCGTACTTGTTGTCGAGCTCAGCTCGAAGCCCCGAGCCTTCACCACGTTGGCGATTGCTCTTGCAAAAAATTCCACTGAGCTTGTTCATCTTGAAACCTTAGGCATATAGTTTTTACATGATATATGAACATTTCTACTTGGAGGAATTCAATCCTAACGTGAGAAATTAAAAGAGAAAATCAATCAAGCTTGAGTTCATCCACTAATTCAATGAGAGGGTTTCAACCATGGAATTATGAAAATAAAGCATGGATAGGGAGAGAAACACACCGATCTGTTGATTCCCCCACTCAAACGGACGAAATACTCGAAGAATTGAGAGTTCTAGAGAGGTTTTGAGGCTTTTGTAGAGAGAGATTGAAATAAATAATGAGAGGAGGAAGAACCCTAGCCTGTCCTGACCCGTTTAAGTGGTCGCTACAAACTATACGGCGGGAGTTATACGGCAGGGTTAAGTATCTCCCGCCATATAGTTGTGGCAGCGGCGAGGGTTAGGGTTTTCCTAGCGCCAGATCACAACTATACAGCCATAACTATACAGCCGGGCCAAATGGTCCCGTTGTATAGTTAATCGTCAAACCTTCTGTATCTGAACCCCAAGTTTTGAGAATTTTGTCGATAACTATATGGCCATAGCTATATGGCTAGAATAAATATTTTCGTCGTATAGTTGGTCGTTACAACTCCTAGAACATGCTTTTTCACCCAAATTTTCAGAGATGCACTTTTTTATCTGAACAATATTAATAAGCTAGTTTCTATGTATAAAATTCAAAGTTTATTTTCTACACTAAATCTATGCTCATTCAATCAATATTTCTACTACTTTTTGACGGCTGCATTTTTACGGGAGCGCTTCCGCAAGAATGTCTATGAAAAAGTTGTAGGAATACGATGTTTTTATTATTATTTAACTCTACTTTATTGATATGATGGGTTGACTCCCATTAAGCATTTTATTAAGAACGTTTGAATATTTCAGCCCCTTCTCTGTTCTCGAATTCTTACATATGGTTGATCTTTATCAAAGGAACTTACCACATGAACTCATTTCGTTGGTGGAACATACATTTCTCATGGTTCTAGTTTCTTTGGAAAATACCGGATTATTTCGGCATCATAAACATTGAAGATTATTTTCCCCTGAGCGCAGTCAACTGACGCTCCTGCAGTACTAACGAAAGTTCTTCCAAGAATTATAGATAATTTTTCATCCTCCGACATTTTAAGAATAATAAAGTCAGTAGGAATAACATGCTCATATATTCAAAGTAGGACATCCTCAATCATACCAACATGTTGTTTAGTGGATTTTTCAGCCATCTGTAAGTGATAGAAGTGGGGGGGGGGGGTATTCCCCTAATCCTAACATTTTATAGAGGGAGTATGACATTACACTAACTCCTGCACCTAGATCACATAAGGCATTATGAATATCAGTTTTGCCTATTGAATATAAAATAGTTGGTATCCCGGGATCTCCCGACTTAGATAATAACCTCCCATTAGCAGGATAACTAGTTAGATGGCGATAGTTTTAGTTATCTCTTTATTTCTATTAAGAATATCACAGATAAATTTAGAATAGGTAGGCACTTTTATTGCATCCGCAAATGGAATTTCTAGACGAAGATCACCTAATGCCTTTTTAAAAGAATCATAAATTACCTCATCTAGTGCTTTCTTTTTGCGGTCTGGATATGGAAGTTTCTTACTCTTATCTTTTACCTTTTGTGGAGGATCAGGCTCTTTAGTCGTTTTCTTTTGTTGTTGCGTGTCGCTTTTCTTCTTTTCTATTGCAACTACTCATCTTCTTTGCTTGTGTCCTTTTCTTCTCTTGGATCAACAGTCTCTGCATCCGAGTTATAATCATCATACTGTGTATCATTCTGCTCATCTAAGGTTTGATCTTGTGTGTCTTGAGCAGTCTCCTCTTGAGGATCCACCAATGTATTATCTTCTTGGCTTGCTTTGAGCAAGGATTTTTCCCTTTGATATTTTTCAGCTTCATACTCGGATGGTCTTAATGGTCCTTTGACAACTCCACCTCTCCTTATAACAATATTAGTAGAAACAGGAATATTTATATCATTTTGAAGAAAAATTTGATAACGAGATGCTATTTGTTAACATTGGGTTTCAATCATACTATGGTATTTGTGAAATAATTTTATTTCTTGGCCAATTTACTCATAATTTTCTGTGAGTCCGGCCAAAATCTTTTTATATCTTTGAAATTGCTTATGCAAGCTATTGTAAGATTTGGCCTATCGATGTTCCAATTCTTGAAAAACTTTTCTAGTTTTATCCTCTTTAGTAAAAACTTGTAACAAATCTACTTTGTTTTCCTTAACAAGTTCTTTGTTTCATGGTTTTACGTACTTCAGGCATAAGATCGGGATTTATACGAAGTATTCCCTTTTCTGGCTTAGTTCAAAAATTAGGATTATATAAAGAATCATTCTTAGCGATAGTAGACATTAATTCCAAAAAATATTTAACAGTTAAAGTATTTATCGATCCTCCCGCTGATGAAGCTAGTAACTCTCTGCATTGTGTATTAATACTGTGGTAAAATAAGTGACAAACTGTTGACTTAGAATAGCCCTGATTAGAAATACTATTGATAATTCCAAAGAATCTTTCCCAGGCTTGTGGGTAATTTTCTCCCACGTTCTGACTAAAGTTGCCTATATTCTTTCTAAGTTCTGTTACCATTATAAAATGATTAATCTTGTTTATGAATTTAACAATGCAGTTTTCTCAACATTTAATATACGTGCGAGGGAGTGAATATAACCAGTTTAGAGCTTTACCTTTGAGAGACAAACGAAATAGTTTTAGACGAGAGAATTCTCTAGGAAGATCTTTTGGTCCAAGTAATGTTATCACATCGTCGAACTCTCTAAAATGTCTTCCTGGGTCTTCATCTTCCCTTCCGCTGAAAGCTTTTTCCTACAAAATTTTAATAATCTCACTATCAAATCGATATTCCCTAACTCCAGGATTAGGAAATTCTATTGGTTGTTTAAGAAAAGCAGAATTTGGAGCATTGTATTCTCTAAGAGTCTTCTCAGGTCCTATGAATGGAAATGATTTCCATGAAGTCACTTAGGTTTTCAACTTCAACTTTATTCGATCTCAAAAGTTTTTCAATAATTTCCTCGCGCCTTTGAGTAGGTACACGATCAAGATAATCTGGTAGATAAGCTCTACCAAAGCGTGTATACCCTTTGTCTCCTAGGGAGACCATCTTGTAATAGTAACACCTGAAATGTCAAGAGACAAAACACTTAGCACTTAGCTCCATGGCAATGGCGCCAGAAAATATCTTGATGGCTGCAAGTGGAAAGATCATTTGTAGCTAGTTTTGAAGTTAAGATGTCGAACCCACAGGGAGCCTAAAGATAAGTGTTTATGGGTGAAGTCTCTGTCATACCCGAAGTTATCACAGGTCTTCGAGTGAATTGACTGCAAGTGTTGAAAATGAGAATAGAATTTGGATTAAACAAAAGTATTTAAATAAAAACTAAGATGTAAACTTCAGAAGTAAAAAGCATAAAAGCAAAGAATGATTTGTTTGTTGTTTTTTGCAAATGACAAAGTAGGCGCGATGAGATTCAGTTCATGGTGATAGTGAATGTGTCAGGTGGATGAGTAATAAGTGTAACAATTATAATCTTATAAGTATGTGTGTAGGCGAGCAACCCATAATTAGCCGGAACTCCTCTTGGTAGATTTCATCCCAACTTCAATAATCCTACTAGTCTATTCACCAAAACCATGATCAGTCACTAGACAATTAAGATCCTTCAGGTTGCTTAGCAATTAAACTCCTTGGATCGGACTAATGCAATAAGCTCGGTGGCTCCTCATTATACTTGAGTAAAACTATTTTCCCATTGATATCCCCGTGTCACTCGGGGTCGCCAGTCTTCTAGCAGACAATATTCTATCTATGTAGAACAAATCATCATGTTGTTTGGACCCTAATTGGAAAACATGCATTAATCGTCCCATAGATAGTCAAGCACACATAATATAGTAATTAAAATCAACCACAAACTTAATGAAAATTATATAGGCACATCACATCTCACCAATCCCCTACATCTCCCATGCCCAAGGGAACTTATTCACACATGAAAGAAGAAAGCATCATCGATATAATTAAATAAAGCGAGTTCTTCTTGATATTACCGTGAAGATCCACAATAAGAAATAGAAATAAATCCAACACAATTCAAGATAGGAAGAACAATCTCAAACCCTAATCTTACAAGGTGGAGATCTCTCTCTCAAGTACAAGTAATGGCTATTAAGGTGTGGTGGCTGAGAGATCGAAGATCGTGGAGCGAGATGAAGAACATCTTCTCTTTCTTCTCCGGATCTCTTCTTTCTCTCTTCTAGATGGGATGGCGGATCATGTGTTCTGTTTTCTTCCTCGGCCTCTTCACAAAAGTTGTCCCTTTTAATAAGACAAAGGATATGGCAGCTATAAGGCGGGAACTATACGGCCGGCGAAATATTCCCGCCGTATAGTTGCTCGTTAAAGTTTCAGTAAACTCCCGTCTATTGCTTCCAAAAAGAGACTTGCTTGTTTTCATCTGAATATTATGTTTTTGCTGTTAAATCCCTCTGTTGATGTTCAGAACCTAAAACACACATTAATAACCAAGTTTTCTTCGCTACGAAAGTATTAGCGTTAGGTAAAGGTAGAAAAACATTAAATCCAAAAACCATCGATAGAAACCATAAAAAATGTGTTGAATCTCATAGCTATCATGGATCACTGTCATAGGAGGACACACGTGGTCCACGACGAGTCCGGCCACATGTGGTCCGGACACATGTGGTCGATTGGGTCAACCCACTAGGGTGACTTTTCTCGGTCTACTTGTATGTTTCATATTTTTAGATAGACGAGGTCGGCTTTCCAATTGCTAATTGCCACTCAACATGGTGCTTCTCGCCCGCACCGCGCACCCCAGTTAGCGCTCCACATATCAACTTGTCCCATCTAGGTCTGGCCTAGATTTTCGGTGCTAGCTGTTCCATCTTCTTTTTCTGTCTTGTTCTTTTTTTCTTTGATTTAACGAGACCCACATTTGCATAAAAAAAGAGATAGATATTACTGATAAGTTATTCACTGTTTGTCGTTCTCTATCTGCTATCCATTGTGCATCGTACCTGCTTTCTTTTATGTTTTTTCTTCCATTTTTCATATTCTCATCGTACATGCTTTCTTTTATGTTTTTTCTTTCATTTTTCATATTATTTTTTACGTTCCTTCATATTATAACTTTTTATGAAGTTCATGGGTTTATTATGTGGTACTCATATTAAAATTCGTTTTACATAGTTTCAAAAAAAATCATGGATTATAAAAATTATGTTAGTGAATTTGAAAATTGTTCATGAGGTTTTAAACGATTTTTTTAAAGTTTGTTCATGATTTTGAAAACGTGTTCATTTTATTTTGAAATTGGTTCAAGAATTTGAAATTTCGTTTGAAAATCGTTTCAAGATTTTCATGAATTTGAAAAACTATTCATGACATTTTAAAAATTAGTCATGATTCTAAACATTGTTTCATGAATTTGAAAAATTGTTAATGGCATTTTTAAAATTGTTTATGATTCTAAAAATTGATTCACAATTTTGAAAAATGTTTCATGACATTTGAAAATCGGTTCATGAGTTTGAAAAATTGTTCATGAAATTTCAAAAATTGGTTCATGATTTTTAAAAATGTTCATGACATTTGAAAATTGGTTAATGATCCTAAGAATTGGTTCATGAAATTTCAAAATTGATTTATTTTTAAAAAATGTTTATGATTTAAAAAAAAATGTTCATGTTTTTCTGAAAGGTTCATGGCTAAAAAATGTTCTGATTTCAAATCAATGAACTTCTAAATTTGTGAACTTTTTTATATCCGTGAACAATTTTAAATTCACTAATATTTTTTCAAATTCTTGAACTTTTTTAAATCCGTGAACTTATAAATTTGTGAACTTTTTTCTAGATTTTTGAAAAAAATTCAAGTTACCTTTTTCTAATCCGCAGACATTTTTTCAAAATTGTGAACATGTTCCCAAATTGGATAACTTTTTTTAATTTCTAACCTTTTTAAAAAATCCTAAACATTTTAAAGGAAAATAAAAACTATTTTGAGAGAAATAGGCACATATCTTTTATTGCCAAATGCACCAGATTCTGTCATGTATAGCCACATTTTTTAGGGTACTGATATGTCAAAAACGTATCTATAATTTTTGATGTTCCATGCTTGTTTAGTATCTACTTTTCTTTGCTTTGTCTACACTTTGAGGTGTTTTTATACCTTTTCTAGAACTAACCTATTAACAAGTTGCCATAGTGCAAGTTTTCTTCTGTTTTTGGTTCTAGAAAGGCAGAAAAACAATATTCTTGGAATTGGACAAGACACAAGCCAAAGTCATTATTTTATCGTGGGCGACACGAATCTATAAGACGAGACGAAGAGGCGATCCAGGGCGGCCAAAACCCCCTAGGCGCGACCAAGGGTGGGCCCGTGCCTGGGCAGGGTGTGGCCCCCTGGTCGCCTCCCAGCATCGCCTCCTCGCCTATAAGAAGCCCCCGATGCAGAAACCCTAGGCACCCGATCAAAACTCTACGAAACCGTTTGTAGCCGTCACCACCATCGTCCCTAGATCGGGGGATCTAAAGTTCTTCCCGGCACATTGCCTGAGGGGAGATCATCTCAAAGTCCTTCTTCTCCGGTATGATGCGTGAGCAGTTCCACCTTGGACTATGGGTCCATGTAGTAGCTAGATGGTTGTATCTCCTCCTTGTGCTTTCATGTATAGATCTTGTGAGCTCCGTTCATGATCAAGATCTAATCTATTTGTAATCATGCATGTTGTGTTTGTGGGGATCCGATGGATATTGAGATTACTATGTCAGATTGATTAATGGTTTTGTCTTTATGATTCTATCATGTCTGTGTTGTTTGTGATCTTGCATGCTCTCCGTTGTTAGTAGCTATCTTGGCCAAGTAGTTGCTAGTAACTCCAAGAGGGGGTATTTATGACGGGTTTCGCAGCATAGTAAATCAAAAAAATTCTATGGATGCGAACGGGAAAGCCAAGATCTAATCTAGGAGATGCAAACAACGAGGGGGGATTAAATGAGATCTTCATACCCTTGAAGATTCGCACAGCGGAACGTTCGTCGGAGCGTGGGTGATGTAGTCGTACTCGCTTCTCCTCCTCGCGATCCGATCCGATCTAACACCGCAAGCGGCGATGCCTCCGAGAGATGCACACGTGCGGCACCTCGACGTCTCTTCCTCGGTCCAGCAAGTATGGTGGAGAGACGGATTGGATATACAACGCGATGGCGCGGTGCAAGTGGTGGAGAGTTTCTACAGCAGGGCTTCGCCTACGTGCAGTCGAGAGGGAGAAAGAGAGGAGGGCAGCAGGGCGGATAGGGCTTGAGGAGGAGGTGTGGGAGGGGGTGCGCCCCCAGCCCTCTTTATATAGAGGGGTGGGCGGCCAGCCCTAGCCCCTCCCCCAAGCCCTAGGCCGGCGGCCAAGGAGGGAGGAGTGGGGGCAAGTTTCCCCTCCCTTCTAGAAGCTCCCCTAGGGTTTCCCCTAGGTTTGGCCGGCTGGGCCCCAATGCGGCCAGGGCACTCCCTCATAGGCCCATGCCCCCTCCTGGCAGGTGGGGCCACGTTGGTCCCCCTCCGGAAGGTTCTAGAAGCTTCCGGTACAATACCGATTAACCCGAAACAATTTCGAACTCCAAAAACTGCATTGCCTTATATGAATCTTATTCCGGACCATTTCGGAACCTCTCGTGATGTCCCGGATCCCATCCGAGACTCCGAACAAAAACTCATAAAACAATTATCCAATCTATCCTAGCGTCAAGACATGTTAAGTGTGTGACCCTTCGGGTTCGAGAATATGCAGACATGATCTTCTATCAATAATCAACAGCGGGGTCTAGAAACCCATATTGACTCCCACACATTCATCGATGATCATATCAGATGAACCACAATGCCAGGATTCAATCAATCCCATATATATATTCCCTTCGTCTCGCGATATTTTACTTGCCCGAGATTTGATCATCGGTACCGTCATACCTTGTTCAATCTCGTTCATAGCAAGTACTTTACTCGTTCCGTAATCCGATATCACTTTGTGATTAAGTCCTTAACCACATGCTTGCAAGCGGTGTCGATATCGATTACCGAGTGGGCCCGAAGTATATCTCTCTGACTTGGGAGGGACAAATCCCATCTCGATACATACAACCCAACAGGTACTTTCCGATCACCTGAGAGACACCTTTATGATCACCCTCTCATAGGATGACCTCAAAGCTTGCTTCCGATACCAGGGAGTTGTATTATCTCATGGTCTAAGGAATACAATATTTGACATAAGAAAAGCTTCACAAAGATGAACACGATGACATGATCTAATTGCTTTTCTTAGTTTGGGTCTGTCCATCATATCATTCTCCCAATGATATGATCTCATTATTAATCGACAACTCATGTCTATGGTTAGGAAATCTTAACCATCATTAATCAATGAGCTAGTCCATAGATGCATACTAGGGACACGGTGTTGTTCACAAACCACACAAGTATTAAAGTTTCCGCTTAATACAATTCTAGCATGGAATATAAACTTTATGATGAACAAGAATTATAATAATAACATCTTTATTATTGCCTCTAGGGCATAATTCCAACAGTCTCCCACTTGCACTAGAGTCAATAATCTAGTTTACATTTGGCAACAATCTCACACCCATGGAACTAAGGTGCTGATCATGTTTTGCACGTGGAAGAGGTTTAGTCAATGGATCTGCGACATTCAGATCTGTATGTACTTTGCTAATCTTCAGATCTCCATCTGCTATATAATCTCGAATTATATGAAACTTGCGGTTGATATGCTTGGTCTTTGGATGATATCTTGGTTCCTTAGCGAGTGCTATGGTGCCAGTGTTGTCACACAATATCTCCAGTGGGTCCAATGCACTTGGAACCACGCCAAGCTCAGTGATGAAGTTCCTGATCCAAACTCCTTCACTTGATGCTTCTGCAGCAGCCATGTATTCTGCTTCTACTGTAGATCCCGCGATCACGCTTTGCTTGCAGCTTCTCCAGCTCACAGCTCCTCCATTCAAAATATAAATGTATCTTGTCTGAGATTTAGAATCATCCTTGTCGGTGTCGAAACTAGCGTCGACGTAACCTTTTACGACGAGCTGTTCATCACCTCCATAGACTAAGAACATTTCTTTAGTCCTATTTAGGTACTTTAGGATGTTTTCACGGCTGTCCAGTGTTCCTCTCCTGGATCACTTTGATATCTGCTCGTCAAACTAAGAGCATTGGACACATCCGGTCTAGTACACAGCATGACATACATGATAGAACCTATGGCCGAGGCATAAGGCACTTTGCTCATAGCTTCTTTATCATTTACCATAGCTAGACACTGAGCCTTTCTCAATATCTTACCTGACAACATAGACACTGAACCTTTCTTTGACTTATCCATTCTGAACCTTTTCAGAACTTTGTCTAGGTATGTACTCTGGCTTAAAGCTATCAGGCGTCTTTGTCTATCTCTATAGATTTTGATGCCCAATATATAAGCAGCTTCACCCAGGTCTTTCATTGAAAAACACTTGTTCAAATAACTCTTCACATCGTTAAGCATGTTAATGTCATTTCCAATAATCAATATGTCATCCACATATAGTACCAGAAATGTCACCGAGCTCCCACTCACTTTCTTGTAGATACAAGCTTCATAGAAATTTGGAACAAATCCAAAGCTCTTGATCACTTGATCAAAACGAAGGTTCCAACTCCGAGATGCTTGCTTCAGTCCATAAATGGAACGCTGAAGTTTGCATACTTTATCAGCATCCTTAGGATCGACAAAACCTTCGGGTTGCATCATATACAACTCTTCATCAATGTTGCCATTGAGGAACGCAGTCTTGACATCCATCTGCCATATTTCATAATCATGAAACGCAGCAATTGCTAATAAAATCCGAATGGACTTAAACATCGCTACGGGAGAGAAAGTCTCATCGTAGTCAACACCTTGAACTTGTCAAAAAACTTTTGCAACAAGTTGTGCTTTATAGACGGTAACATTACCATCCGCGTCCGTTTTCTTCTTGAAGATCCATTTGCACTCAACGGCCTTTCGGTCGCTAGGAGGGTCCAGCAAAGTCCATACTTTGTTTTCGCTCATGGATCCCAATTCGGATTTCATGGCCTCTACCCATTTCTCAGAGTCTGGGCTCATCATCGCTTCCTCATAGTTCGTAGGTTCACTGTCTTCTACCAACAAGACAGTCAAGACAGGGTTGCCGTACCACTCAGGAGGGGCACGCAACCTTGTCGACCTGCGACGTTCAGTGGCAGCATCGTCCTAAGCTTCATGATCCTTGTCATTAGCTTCCTCTATTGTTGGTGCAGGAGGCACTGGAACAATTTCAGGTGCTGCGCTATTCTCCAATTCAAGAGAAGGTTCAACAACCTCGTCTAGCTCTACTTTCCTCCCACTAACTTCTTTCGAGAGAAACTCCTTCTCAAGAAAGGAACCGTTCTTTGCGACAAACACTTTGCCTTTGGTTCTATGATAGAAGGTATACCCAATAGTTTCCTTAGGGTATCCTATGAAGACGCATTTCTCCGCTTTGGGTTCGAGCTTGTCCGGCATCAACTTCTTGACGTAGGCTTCGCATCCCCAAACTTTAAGAAACGACAACTTAGGTTTAGCACCAAACCACAGTTCATACGGTGTCGTCTCAACGGATTTAGATGGTGCCCTATTTAAAGTGAATGCAGCGGTTTCTAATGCATAACCCCAAAATGATAACGACAAATCAGTAAGAGACATCATTGATCGGACCATATCTAATAGAGTTCGATTCCGGCGTTCAGACACACCATTGCGCTGTGGTGTTCCGGGTGGCGTGATTTGCGAAACGATTCCGCTTGCTTTAAGATGCGTGAGAAAATCATAACTCAAATATTCACCTCCACGATCGGATCGTAGAAACTTAATTTTTCTGTTATGATGGTTCTCCACTTCATTCTGAAATTCCTTGAACTTTTCAAATGTTTCAGATTTATGTTTCATTAAATAGATATACCCATATCTACTTAAGTCATCGGTAAAAGTGAGAAAATAGCGATATTCACCGCGCGTCGAAACACTCATCGGTCTGCATACATCGGTATGTATGATTTCCAACAAGTCTGTTGCTCGCTCCATCATTCCGGAGAACGGGGTTTTGATCATCTTGCCCATGAGGCATGGTTTGCATGTGTTAAATGATTCAAAATCAAGAGACTCCAAAAGTCCATCAGAATGGACTTTCTTCATGCGCTTTACTCCAATATGACCTAGACGACAGTGCCACAAATAAGTAGTATTATCACTATCTACTTTGCATCTCTTAGCCTCAATGTTATGGATGTGTGTTTCATCCCTTTCGAGATTCAGAAGAAATAAACCATTCACAATAGGTGCATGACCATAAAAGATGTTACTCATATAAATAGAAAAACCATTATTCTCCGATTTAAATGAATAACCATCTTACAACAAACACGATCCAGAAATAATGTTCATGCTCAACACAGGCACATAATAACACTTATGAAGGTTTAAAACTAATCCCGAAGGTAAAACTAAGGAGAGCGTGCCGACGGCCATCACATCAACACTTGATCTGTTGCCAACGCGCATCGTCACCTCATCCCTCGCAAGCCGCCGTCTATTCCGTAGCTCCTGTTTCGAGTTACAAATATTAGCAACTGAACCAGTATCAAATACCCAGGCACTACAACGAGGGCTAGTAAGGAAAACATCAATAACATGTATATCAAATATACCTTTGATGGTGCCAGCCTTCTTGTCCGCTAAGTACTTCGGACAGTTGCGCTTCCAGTGACCCTTGTCCTTGCAATAGAAGCACTCAGTGTCCGGCTTGGGTCCAGACTTGAGCTTCTTCTCAGCAGGGGCAACGCGCTTGCCGCTGCCTTTCTTGAAGGGCTTCTTTGCACCCTTACCTTTCTTGAAGGTGGGGGGCTTGTTGACCATCAACACATGATTATCCTTTTTGATGTCCACCTCCGCAGCCTTCAGCTTTGTGAAGAGCTCAGTGATCGTATCAGTGGAACCAATCTGATTATGAGTCACGACAAAACTTTTGTAGCTGGGAGGGAGTGATTGCAGAACCCTGTCAATCTTGAGCTCCTCTGGAATCTTGCAGTCCAGTTGCTTAAGGCGTTGAGTGTAGCCCGACATCGTTACGGAGTGCTCACTAACGGAACTCCCTTCCTCCATCTTGCAGTTAAAGAATTTCTCAGAGATCTCATATCTCTCAGAACGGGCCTGAGTATGAAACATAGTTTTTAGATCCTCAAGAATCTCAAAGGGCCCGGGATAGTCTTCAAAATGATTTTGAAGGTCCGATTCCATAGCAAACAACATGGTGCTCTTAATCACGCCATAATCATCTTTGCGCGACTGATAGACAGCTTTCTCATCAGCCGGCGCATCTACAGCAGGGGCGTCACCTAGCGCATTCTCAAGGACATAGTCCTTTTGACCGCCAGAGAGAATGATTCTCAGATTGCGGAACCAGTTGGTGAAGTTAGACCCATTGTTTCTAAGCTTTTCTTTCTCAGCAAAAACGTTGAAGTTGAAGTTGGACTTAGCCATTTGATCTACAATATTTGCAAGTACAAATTAGACTATGTTCATGATAACTAGTTCAACTTAATCAAATTACTAGATGAACTCCCACTAAATTCAACATCCCTCAAGTTGTTTAGTGAACACGATCCAAATTCACCACACCTAATCCGATCTTCACGAGAAGAGATGTTGCTTCAATGGTGGACAACGAAGTGTCGATCATATCATTCATATGACTCATGCTTAACCTTTCAGTTCTTGTGTTCCGAGGCCATGTATGTACATGCTAGGCTCGTCAAGTCAAACCCAAGTATTTCCGCGTGTGCAAAACTGGCTTGCACCCGTTTTATGTGAACGTAGAGTCTATAGCACCCGATCATCACGTAATGCTTGTACACGACGAACTTTCGCAACGGTGCATACATGGGGAGAACACAGTTTTATCTTGATCTTTAAGTGAGGAATCATCTTATAATGCTACCATCGCGATCTAAGCATAATAAGATACATAAAAGGATAAACATCACATGCATATAACTTTATGTGACATGGTATAGCCAATCTTCGCGCAATGATCTCCATCTTGTGCGTGCTGGCATGATCTCCATCACTCCACCATGATTGCCTCCACCACGAATAGCAACTACAACTATTGCTAACTACTTAGCGATAAAGTGAAACTATTACATGGCGTATAAGAAGTTGACACACAGGTCATACACAATTATAAAGACAACCATATGGCTCCTGCCGGTTGTGTACTCATTGACATGCAAGTAGTGAAAGATTACAAAACATGATCATTGCATACAACATACACATCACATCTTGGGCCATACCATATCACAGAAAACACTCCCTGCAAAAACAAGTTAGACGCATCTACTTTGTTGTTGCATGTTTTACGTGGCTTATGGGAGTAGCAAGCTAAGAACGATTCTTACCTACGGAAAGCCACAACGGTGATATTATGGTTGCTAAACTCCGGTGTAAATCCCATGACAACTATAGTGAGAGAAACTGGCATCCACCAACCGCATGTGTGGAACAAGCCACACGTCAAGTGCGGAGCCGGTCTCGCGAACGACGTCGCGTAAGGTTGGCCTGGACCACTTCGATCTCACTATCCCGCGTCATAAGAAGAACACAAACAAGAGGCTTGCAACAGAAAACATCAACGCCCGCAACAACCATGTTGCGTTCTACTCGTGAAACACATCTACGCATAGATCTAGCTCTGATACCACTGACGGATTTCGCAGCATAGTAAATCAAAAAAATTCTACAGATGCGAACGGGAAAGCCAAGACCTAATCTAGGAGATGCAAACAACGAGGGGGATTAGATGAGATCTTCATACCCTTGAAGATTCGCACAGTGGAACATTCGTCGGAACGTGGGTGATGTAGTCGTACTCGCTTCTCCTCCTCGCGATCCGATCCGATCTAACACCGCAAGTGGCGATGCCTCCGAGAGATGCACACGTGCGGCACCTCGACGTCTCCTCCTTCCTCGGTCCAGCAAGTATGGTGGAGAGACGGATTGGATCTACAACGCGACGGCGCGGTGCAAGTGGTGGAGAGTTTCTGCAGCAGGGCTTCGCCTACGTGCAGTCGGGAGGAAGAGAGAGAGAGGAGGGCAGCAGGGCGGCTAGGGCTTGAGGAGGAGGTGTGGGAGGGGGTGCGCCCCTAGCCCTCTTTATATAGAGGGGTGGGCGGCCAGCCCTATCCCCTCCCCCAAGGCCTAGGCCGACGACCAAGGAGGGAGGAGTGGGGGGCAAGTTTCCCCCTCCCTTCTAGAAGCTCCCCTACGGTTTCCCCTAGGTTTGGCCGGCTGGGCCCTATGGGGCCTTGTGCCCCTGGCCCAATGCGGCCAGGGCACTCCCTCATAGGCCCATGCCACCTCCCGGCAGGTGGGGCCATGTTGGTCCACCTCCGGAAGGTTCTAGAAGCTTCCGGTACAATACCGATTAACCCGAAACAATTCCGAACTCCAAAAACTGCATTGCCTTATATGAATCTTATTCTCCGGACCATTCCGGAACCTCTCGTGATGTCCCGGATCCCATCCAAGACTCCTCACAAAAATTCATAAACCAATTATCCAATCTATCCTAGCGTCGAGACACGTTAAGTGTGTGACCCTTCTGGTTCGAGAATATGCAGACATGATCTTCTATCAATAATCAACAGCGGGGTCTGGAAACCCATATTGACTCCCACACATTCATCGATGATCATATCGGATGAACCACAATGCCAGGATTCAATCAATCCCATATATATATTCCCTTCGTCTCGCGATATTTTACTTGCCCGAGATTTGATCGTCGGTACCGTCATACCTAGTTCAATCTCGTTCACAGCAAGTACTTTACTCGTTCCGTAATCCGATATCACTTTGTGATTAACTCCTTAACCACATGCTTGCAAGCGGTGTCGATATCGATTACTGAGTGGGCCCGAAGTATATCTCTCCGACTTGGGAGGGACA
This sequence comes from Avena atlantica, assembly GCA_910589765.1. Taxonomy (NCBI): domain Eukaryota; kingdom Viridiplantae; phylum Streptophyta; class Magnoliopsida; order Poales; family Poaceae; genus Avena; species Avena atlantica. The sequence goes on from OU342739.1 coordinate 126,446,405, forward strand.
AATCCCATCTCGATACATATAACCCAACAGGTACTTTCCGATCACCTGAGAGACACCTTTATGATCACCCTCTCATAGGATGACGTTTGATGACCTCAAAACTTTCTTCTGATACCAGGGAGTTGTATTATCTCATGGTCTAAGGAATACAATATTTGACATAAGAAAAGCTTTGCAAATATGAACACGATGACACGATCTAATTTCTTTGCTTAGTTTGGGTATGTCCATCATATCATTCTCCCAATGATATGATCTCATTATTAATTGACAACTCATGTCTATGGTTAGGAAACCTTAACCATCATTAATCAATGAGCTATTCCATAGAGGCATACTAGGGACACGGTGTTGTTCACAAACCACACAAGTATTAAAGTTTCCGCTTAATACAATTCTAGCATGGAATATAAACTTTATCATGAACAAGAATTATAATAATAACATCTTTATTATTGCCTCTAGGGCATAATTCCAACAATTTATGCTCGATAGTGGGTTCATGCCTCTAGTTTCCAAGGGAAGTGACAGAAATCTCTTTGGTTGTAGATGTGCTGTTGCTACTAGGGAGAAAACAATGGTCTCTTGTTCATGGAACAAGTGGATTGTTTACCTTACACACTTTTCTTAAAGCAGTTGTCTGTTGCTTGCCACTTAATACTGGAGGGGGTTCGGATGATAACCCAAAGGTGAACTTCTAGTCATAGATACAGTTGGATCGCGGTCTATGTATCTTGTTGTATTGCCCAATCGAATCTCATAGGATCTTTTTGTCTGGTATTGCATTGTTGTGCCTAGCTCAGTTCCTGTCAATTGCCATGCTGTAATTTGTTCACCCTTCATGCCATGTTGTTTATCTAAGGAGAGCACCTCTAGTGAACTATGGACCCCAGTCCAATCTTTACCGTTGATACATCTTCCACTGTTACTTGTTGCAAACCACCATTACCTTCCACACCATACGTTTAATCAACCCGTGAGCTTGACAACCTCACTGATTCGTTGGGAAAAGTCTTGAGTTTGTGTTGTGTAGGTCTCCGCGTTGCTTGCAACACCTGTGTGACGTTTCCTTCCTCCTGCTGGTTCGATAACCTCGGTTTTGTTACTGAGAGAAAGCTTGTTGATGTGCTACTTCACACCTTACTCTTTGGGTTCCCAACAAGCTCACGTGTAGCCATCAAAAGCTTTCTGGCGCCGTTGCCCGGGAGGCTAAGGACGTCTTCACAACGGGAGTCCTCCACTTCCTTTCTCTTTACTTTGTTTTTAGTTTGCTTAGTTTCTTTTTGCTTCGTTTTTTTGCCTCTTGTTTTCAAAAACTCCAAAAAAATTAGTCTAGTTTGGTTTGCTTTCTTTATTCAAAAAGACAAAAAATTAGTTCCTGCTCTAGCAGCTGCTGCAGTTTTTGGCTTGCCCACCTTTGCCAAAATGAACTCTGCTGAGAACACCAAGTTGTGTGACTTCACTAGCACCAACAACAATGATTTCCTTAGCACTCCTATTGCTCCACCTGCCCCTGATGCTACCTTTTATGAAATTAAGCCTGCTTTGTTGAATCTTGTGATGAGAGAGCAATTGTCTGGTGCTGGTTCTGATGATGCTGATGCCCATCTCAATAACTTTGTTGAACTTTGTGAGATGCAGAAGTATAAGGATGTAGATGGGGATATTATTAAGCTTAAGCTTTTTTCCTTTCTCCTTGAGAGGAAAAGCCAAAGAATGGTTGCTATCTTTGCCTAGAAATAGTATTGATTCTTGGACTAAGTGCAAGGATGATTTTATTGGAAAGTATTACCCTCCTGCTAAGATTATATCTATGAGAAGTGACATTATGAAATTTAAACAACTTGATAATGAACATGTTGCTCAAGCTTGGGAAAGAATGAAATGAAATCTTTGGTTGAGAATTGCCCCACTCATGGACTCACTGCTTGGATGATTATCCAGACTTTTTATGCAGGTTTGAACTTCTCCTCAAGAATCCTATTGGATTCAGCTACTGGAGGTACCTTTATGGACCTCACTTTGGGTGCTGCAACAAAGATCCTTGATAATATGATGGTTAACTACTCTGAATGGCACACTAAGAGATCTCCACATGGTAAGAAGGTAAATTATGTTGAAGAAACCTCCTCTTTGAGTGATAAGATTGATGTTATTATGGCTATGCTTGTTAATGGGAAAGCTCCTCTAGATCCTAATAGTGTTCACTTAGCCTCTTTGGTTGCTCAAGAAGAGCAAGTTGATGTGAACTTCATTAGAAACAACAATTTCAACAACAATGCTTATATGAGTAATTTTGGTGGTAATTATAGGCCTTATCCTCCTAGTGGAAGTGTTTATCATGGTAGATCTGGAATGCCTAGTGAAGAAAGGATTCTAGAAGTAGAGAGATCCACTAAGAATTTTACGCATATGAAATATGAGTAAAATAAGATTTTCACTAAAACTATGGAAGAATAGTCTATTCTCTTGAAAAATATTAGTCATCAGCTTGAGAATCTGAATAGAGAAATTCCTAGTTTACAGTCAAAAAAATTGAGTGCTGAAACAAATATTTCCTCTTTGTCTGAAGCTCAGTCCTCCTCGATTAATAAAATGGCTGCTAAACCTAAAACCATGGAAAGTACCTTTGCTGCCACTCATGCCATACAAGTTATTATTGATGAAAATGTTAGACTATTAGCTCAACTTCATGCTAAGTGGGAAAGGGAAGCTAAAATTGATAGAAACAGTAATGTGTGCACCATCACCACTAAACCACAAGTAGTCCCTATTACTCCTCATACTATGCCTAAGCCTATTGAGCCTACTACTAGTGATGCTAAGTTTGATTTTGATGTAGATGGTTGCAATATTTCTGAAGTGATTATGTTCCTGCAAAAACTTGCTAGAAGTCCTGATGCTAATGATAAATATGTTGCTTTCACCAAACATATTACAGATGTTCTTGTTAAGATCAAGGAAGAGAAGCTAAAACACAAAGCTTCTATTCCTAGGAAAGTAGAAGATAGTTGGGAACCCATTATTAATATGCAAGTGAATGACTTTGATCTCAAAGCTTCATGTGATCTTGGTTCTAGTGTCTCTATTATGCCTAGGAAGATTTATGAAATGCTTGATTTGCCACCTTTGGAAGATTGTTATTTAGATGTCCTACTCAATGATAATGCTAAAAAGAAACTCATGGGTTGTATTAATGATGTTCTCATTATGGTTAACAATGCTTATGTCCCTGTGGACTTCTATGTTTTGGATGTTGAATACAATGCTTCTTGTCCTATTACTTTGGGAAGACCTTTTCTTAGAACTGTTGGTGCCATCATTGATATGAAAGAAGGCACCATTAAATATCATTTTCCATTCAAGAAAGGTATTGAACACTTCCCTATGAGGAGAGATAAGTTGCTTTTTGGTCCTCCTTTGAAAGCAAGGTTTGATGTTAATGCTTCTTCATTTGAAAATACTTGATTCTTATTGCTTCTTGTGCCTAACTTAAAGGCGTTAAATAAAAGTACTTGTTGGGAGATAATCCAAGAGTTTCCTTTAGTATTTGTCACATCCCAAGATTTTCCAAACCTTGTAATGTGAAAAATAAAATAAACAAAATAAATTATTGTTGAAAATCAGGGTGAAAAGAAACTTTTGTTTTAAATAGAAACTTAAAATCCCATCTTGAACAAACTTTAATTAAATTTTGAATTTAACAAAATTCAAATCAAGTGAATTGCATTCCTCAATGAATGTATCTGGAAATTTGAACACTTGGAAAATAAATCCAATCCCAAAGCCCTAATGGAATAAAAATCATTTCCAAGTTATCTCCAAGCCTATGGATTTGATCCATATAAAACCTTGTCAACAAACATTTACAAATGAACAATAAAGACAAATAGAAATATTATAAGACCATAGAAATTGGTTTCACTTAAATTGGAACCATGGATAATATCTTATGAATATAATAAGATAAGGAATTAAATTCCCAAAGCTAATAAAGCACCTATCTGGAAAACCATATCAATTGGTGAGCAAATAATCCTAAAGATCTTTAAAAAAGATAAACAAATAATAAACAAGATTTCACAAATTGGAATCACCAAGTTTGGATCTTTAAATAAAAAGATATGGATTTTATAAGTTAAAGAAATATTATTTAAAGAATATTTAAAGACCAAACCAAACCTTGGTCAAATCCTTAAACAAGTGGAATGAATTTAATCCAAATCCAAATAAAATAAAAGGATAAAGAATTTCCAAAATAAAATCAAATGGCTTAAACCAAATTCTCTTTAAATGAAGACAAAACCAATTTTAAATGATTAATAAATCTTATTAAAAGCTTTTCCAAATAATTCAAGATGAATTATTTAACACCCTTTTAAGCAAACAAAACCTACTGAAAAGTTTTGGAAGGTTTAAAAAGATTTTAAATGGTGTTTAGAAATATTATTAAAACCTATTTAATTTAAAACAAGGGCCCTTTTTATTAATTAAAAAGACCCCAAAAAGAATAAAATAAATTCCAAATATTAACATCAAAATGTTTTATTAATCAGTACTAAAACCTACACAAACTTTGACAAAGGTTTGAAATCAAATGAGGGTTTGAATTGCTTATTCAACATCAAAACAGAAAAATCAAAAGAGAAAAAGAAAAACAAACAGAACAGAAAAAAATGGAAAGGAAGCAACCCAGCTCGGCAGCCCAGTCCAAGCCCAACAGCCCATCTCTCCACCCCCTCAGAGTGAACCATTTTTACCTGCGAATCGACCCACACAGACGCTGATCGGTGGAACCTTCTGTTGGAATTATGCCCTAGAGGCAATAATAAAGATGTTATTATTATAATTCTTGTTCATGATAATTTTTATATTCCATGCTAGAATTGTATTAAGCGGAAACTTTAATACTTGTGTAGTTTGTGAACAACACCGTGTCCCTAGTACGCCTCTATGGACTAGATCATTGATTAATGATGGTTAAGGTTTCCTAACCATAGACATGAGTTGTCGATTAATAATGAGATCATATCATTGGGAGAATGATATGATGGACATACCCAAACTAAGCGAAGCAATTAGATCGTGTCATCGTGTTCGTCTTTGCGAAGCTTTTCTTGTGTCAAATATTTTATTCCTTAGACCATGAGATAATACAACTCCCTGGTATCGGAAGAAAGCTTTGAGGTCATCAAACGTCATCCTATGAGAGGGTGATCATAAAGGTGTCTCTCAGGTGATCGGAAAGTATCTGTTGGGTTGTATGTATCGAGATGGGATTTGTCCCTCCCAAGTCGGAGAGATATACTTCGGGCCCACTCGGTAATCGATATCAACACCGCTTGCAAGCATGTGGTTAAGGAGTTAATCACAAAGTGATATCGGATTACGGAACGAGTAAAGTACTTGCTGTGAACGAGATTGAACTAGGTATGACGGTACCGACGATCGAATCTCGGGCAAGTAAAATATCGCGAGACGAAGGGAATATATATATGGGATTGATTGAATCCTGGCATCATGGTTCATCCGATATGATCATCGATGAATGTGTGGGAGTCAATATGGGTTTCCAGACCCCTCTGTTGATTATTGATAGAAGATCATGTCTGCATATTCTCGAACCCGCAGGGTCACACACTTAACGTGTCTCGACGCTAGGATAGGTTGGATAATTGGTTTATGAGTTTTTGTTTAAAGTATCGGATGGGATCCGGGACATCACGAGAGGTTCCGGAGTGGTCCGGAGAATAAGATTCATATAAGGCAGTGCAGTTTTTGGAGTTCGGAATTGTTCCGGGTTAATCGGTATTGTACCAGAAGCTTCTAGAACCTTCCGGAAGGGGACCAACGTGGCCCCACCTTCCGGGAGGGGGCATGGGCCTATGAGGGAGTGCCCTGGCCGCATTGGGCCAGGGGCACAAGGCCCCATAGGGCCCAGCCGGCCAAGAGGGGTTTAAACTCTAGATAGAGCTTCTAGAAGGGGGGGTTCCTTGCCCCCCACTCCTCCTCCTTTGGGGCCGCCGGTTTGGGCTTGGGGGAGGGGCTAGGGCTGCGCCCCACCCCTCTATATAAAGAGGGCTGGGGGCGCACCACCCCCACACCTTCCCCTCCAACCCTAGCTGCCATGCTGCCCTCCTCTCTCCCTCCCGACTGCTTGTAGGCGAAGTCCTGCGGCAGAAATTCTCCACCATATACACCACGCCGTCGTGTTGTAGATCCAATCCGTATCTCCACCACACTTGCTGGACCGAGGAAGGAGGAGACGTCGAGGTGCTGCATGTGTGCATCTCACGGAGGCACCGCCACTTGTGGTGCTAGATCGGATCGGATAGCGAGGAGGAGAAGCGAGTACGACTACATCACCCACGTTCCGACGAACGTTCCGCTGTGCGAATCTTCAAGGGTATGAAGATCTAATCCAATCTCTCTCGTTGTTTGCATCTCCTAGATTAGATCTTGGATTTCCCTCTGTTCGCATCCGTAGAAAATTTTGATTTACTATGCCACGAAACCCATCAGTGGTATCAGAGCTAGATCTATGCGTAGATGTGTTTCACGAGTAGAACGCAACATGGTTGTTGCGGGCGTTGATGTTTTCTGTTGCAAGCCTCTTGTTTGTGTTCTTCTTATGACGCGGGATAGTGAGATTGAAGCGGTCCAGGCCAACCTTACGTGACGTCGTTCGCGAGACCGGCTCCGCACTTGACGTGTGGCTTGTTCCACACATGCGGCTGGTGGATGCCGGTTTCTCTCACTATAGTTGTCATGGGATTTACACCGGAGTTTGGCAACCATAATATCACCGTTGTGGCTTTCCTTAGGTAAGAATCGTTCTTAGCATCTACTCCCATAAGCCACGTAAAACATGCAACAACAAAGTAGATGCGTCTAACTTGTTTTTGCAGGGAGTGTTTTCTGTGATATGGTATGGCCCAAGATGTGATGTGTATAATGTATGCGATGATCATGTTTTGTAATGTTTCACGACTTGCATGTCGATGAGTACACAACCGGCAGGAGCCATATGGTTGTCTTTATAATTGTGTATGACCTGTGTGTCAACTTCTTATACACCATGTAATAGTTTCACTTTATCGCTAAGTAGTTAGCAATAGTTGTAGTTGCTATTTGTGGTGGAGGCAATCATGGTGGAGTGATGGAGATGATGCCGGAACGCACAAGATGGAGATCATTGCGCGAAGATTGGCTATACCATGTCACATAAAGTTATATGCATGTGATGTTTATCCTTTTATGTATCTTATTATGCTTAGATCGCGACGGTATCATTATAAGATGATTCCTCACTTAAAGATCAAGATAAAAACTGTGTTCTCCCCAAGTATGCACCGTTGCGAAAGTTCGTCGTGTCCAAGCATCACGTGATGATCGGGTGCTATAGACTCTACGCTCACATACAATGGGTGCAAGCCAGTTTTGCACACACGGAAATACTTGGGTCTAACTTGACGAGCCTAGCATTTACAGACATGGGCTCGGAACACATGAACCGAAAGGTTAAGCATGAGTCATATGAATGATATGATCGACACTTCGTTGTCCACCATTGAAACCACATCTCTTCTCGTGAAGATCGGATTAGGTGTGGTGAATTTGGATCGTGTTCATTAAACAACCTGAGGGATGTTGAATTTAGTGGGAGTTCATCTAGTAATTTAATTAAAAGTTGAACTAGTTATCATGAACATAGTCTAATTTGTACTTGCAATACTGTAGATCAAATGGCTAAGTCCAACTTCAACTTCAACGTTTTCGCTGAGAAGGAAAAGCTTAGAAACAATGGGTCTAACTTCACCAATTGGTTCCGCAATCTTAGAATCATTCTCTCTGGCAGTCAAAAGGACTATGTCCTTGGGAAAGCGTTAGGTGACCCCCCTGCTGCAACTGCGCCGGCTGATGAGAAAGCTGTCTATCAGTCGCGCAAAGATTATTATGGTGTGATTAAGAGCACCATGTTGTTTGCTATGGAACCGGAACTTCAAAATCGTTTTGAAGACTATCTCGGGCCCTTTGAGATTCTCGAAGAGCTGAAAACCATGTTTTAGACCCAGGCCCATTCTGAGAGATATAAGATCTCTGAGAAGTTCTTTAACTGCAAGATGGAGGAAGGGAGTTCCGTTAGTGAGCACGCCATTAAGATGACGGGCTACACTCAACGCCTTGAGCAACTGGAATGCACAATTCCAGAGGAGCTCAAGATTGACAGGGTTCTGCAATCACTCCCTCCCAGCTACAAAAGTTTTGTAGTGACTCATAATCAGATTGGTTCCACTGATACGATCACCGAGCTCTTCGCAAAGCTGAAGGCCGCGGAAGTGGACATCAAAAAGGATAATCATGTGTTGATGGTCAACAAGCCCACCTTCAAGAAAGGTAAGGGTGCAAAGAAGCCCTTCAAGAAAGGCGGCGGCAAGCGCGTTGCCCCTGCTGAGAAGAAGCTCAAGTCTGGTCCTAAGCCGGACACTGAGTGCTTCTATTGCAAGGACAAGGGTCACTAGAAGCGCAACTGTCCGAAGTACTGTAGCATCCCAGTTGTCTAACCCCTGTAATGCTACATGTCATAATAATAAAAAGGGCCTCTTCCAACATATAATTGTTGCATCATCATCATATCATGCTCATGTCATCATGTTCCCTTGCATTTGAGCATCATATAAAACCTCTTCTTGTTTGGTTCTTATCTCATGTGCATGAATAATTGTAGTTGCCTCTTGATATTGTATTTGGGTCTTAATAAATTGTTAAATGCCCAAGTTGAGTTGGGGGCATCTCTCTTTTTGACTCCACCACCTTTTCTTTCACCACCCTATAATTCCACCATCCAACTATTCTGAGCTTGGCATTTTGTTGTTTTATCTCTGGCTCATGATTAGTTGGTTGGAACCACACATATATCTTTGCTTGGCCTTGTCCACATTTTGGAATGCATATGAATAAATGCCATGGACATCTATTTTGTTTTCACAAAATAGAACCTAGCATTATTAGTTATGCATGGGCCATGCAACCAAAACCCTTGGCCTTCTTCTTGTGGTTTGTTTGGTTATGCTTAGTAGGAGCTTGGTTTGAAATGACAACTAGGTGCTCCTTGTTTTGTATCTCTTGGACCATATTTTAAAAACCACCACCTTGTTTGGCTAAACCCAAATCCTAACTTCCCTCTCCCCTTTTCCTTTTGCCATCTCTGGTTGTGCTTCCAACCCTAGCTACCATCAATCCCCTCTCCCTCTCTCTCCCTTGCTTGCTTTGATCTTGGGAGGCTTGTATGAAGCTTGCATTACCAAGTCAAGTACCACCTCCCTCTATCCATACCCCTCTTAGTAAAACCCTAAGACTACCCCATGCCATAGCCATCTTAGCTAATACCTACACCACACCTAGTCTACCACAACCCAAGTTTGCCCCTCTTTCTCTCCTTTTAGTCAAGCCTCCCCCTCAAATCTCCTGGTGACAGGATCAAGATTTGAATCAGTAGCTAGTTTGTATTTGAAATAGAATAACACAAACAAATCAAACAAAACAAAAGAGAAAAAGGAAATAAGAGAGAGAGAGAACCCTGGCAGCCCGTCCAGCCGCTGCAGCCCAGCAGCCATCCATCAGGCAGGCTTCACCGGCCCAACTCGCCTTTTCCCGGCCCAGAACCCCTCCAGCCGTCGCGCGCGTCCTGTTCTTCTTCTTCCTGACGCCGTCGGTCGCTCGCCCGGCAGCAGACGGAAAGCAGAGGCAGCGAGCAGGTAACCGTCCTTCCGCCGTCATCCTCGTCACCCTTCCCTCCTCTCTTATCCCCAGATCGAAGCCCCGAACCCTAGTTTTCTTTCCCCGTGCGCCGCAGGTGCCCCTGTTCCCCCTCCTTTTTCCCCGTGCGCCGCCGCTGTTCCGTCAGGGCCCCGTCGCCCTGAGCCGCCCCGATCAAAGCCGACGCCACCGGCGGGAGTGCCCCACCTCCGGGTGAGTCCCGCTCGACCTTGAGCCTCGCCTTGCTCACCTGTCCGCTCGTCTGTGTGCGCGCCGCTCGTCTGACCGCCACCGCCGCAGGTGCTCCGCGTCAGCAGCCTCGTCCGACGAACCGCGTCCGTAGTGAAGGCCGAGCCGCTAGGAGCGACGCCCACGTCTACTTCCCGGCGGTCCCTGGAGCCTCCCTGCGCCGTCCCTCTGCCCGGAGCCGCGCAGCCGCTGTTTCCCTCCGCCCCGGCCACCTCCTGCCTCGATTCCGGTGGGAATCGACCGTGGTAAGTACCTTCCCCAAGCCCCTACCGTTTGCCCCCTCTCCGCTTGCCCAGCGCCGCCAGTTAGTGACCCCCGCCGACGATCTGCCCCGCCGACGCGCTAGCCACACCGGCGTTCCCCCTCTGTTCCCCGACGCGCCCTTGCCCGCCTAACGCGCCGCCGTCAACCCCTCTTTGTAAGATCTGTAGCTGGAGCCACCCCCTACGTTTTTCGTTTTGGTAGCCTGGGCCACCGCGCCGCGGTCGCGCCGCGGTCGCCTCGCCGGAAAAGCTCGCCGTCGCCAGGGAGCAGCGGGTTCAGAGAGCTGTGTCTGTCAGGCAGAGCCCGCGTGCGGTTTTTGCAGAAAGCCCCCTTGAGTTTCCGGTCGAGCACGCTCAGATCCCCTAGCAACCAATGCCCCACCTGTCAGCCGCCTAACGTTTTAGCAGAAACCCCCTCCCAGCAGCCAGGCCTCAACCCGCACTCCTACCCCCGCTGCGAGCCACGGTCCACCCCCTGGCCTCGCTGTCACGTGGGACCAGTGGCACCTTCGGGCCCGCACGACATCGCCTGGGCTGGCTACGCCTGGGTAGCAGAAGGCTGCCGCGTGTAGGTGACCTGTTCCCTCTGCCCCACCTGTCATCGTCTGAGGGTAGGTAGCCCTGAGTGAGAAAAGACTGCCAAGATTTCTGGACCAAATAAAATTCAGAAATTTGTAAAATCCAATTAAATTCATATCTTTTGAAATAATTCGAATTTGATCAAACTTTCAAAATGAAAAGTGAATGTTTTTCAAGTATGAATTCAACCATGTTTCTAAGTTTGACCAAGTTTGACTCTATCTAGTCAAACCTTGAACTTTGACCCTAATTAATTAATTTTGACTTAAAATAAATTTAAATCCCAAATTCCAAATAATTCAAGTAATATATGTTTTCAAATCAGAAAAATAAGAGGATTTAAAATATGCCATCTATTTTGACTTTTGCATAAGTAAAATTCCAAGTTTAGTTTAATTACCCAAATTGCCACTAGGATTTAAATAATTCATAACTTTTAAACCCTAAGTCCAAATTTAGCAAATGATGAGTCTAAATTGATCAGCTCGACGAGGCCTTTCTGTTTATGCTATCCATGACTTCAATTGCAGCATGCATCATATAAATATATATTGAACAACAACTGTTATGGCAACAAATGTGATTCTAAAACCCAACTAAATGTTATTTTTCTTGTCCTCCACACCTCACCCATGCCATGCTACCTTACTTGCCATGTAAATGTGCATCATTCATCATGGCATGATTGTTTGCTTGACGCATCTTATTCATATGCTTGTGCTCTATATTCATGTTGGCCTTGTTTGTTTGGTTTTTCTCGGATAGACACTGAGCAGGGGTTGTATCAAGAGAACCAGGAGCACTACCCAGATCCGTCCCTCGCTTCAACTGAGATACCAGGCAAGCACTACCACATGCTTGCATACATACAGTACCTATTGCCTCTATCTTATTCCTGCATCATCGAGTCGTGATTGCATTAAATTGAATCCCAAGTATGCATAGCCTTTACTTTTAAACTCCACCAAGCTTGTTCCTCCATCCTACGAGCCACTACTATAGGAGTTGTTTGAGCCATGCGAGTCGTAGAACAGCATGTGTAGGGTATGTGAGTGTCTGTTGGATAATGAGGTACCTAAACAACTTAACCTGAGTAGTATGGGATAACTAAAGAAAGTGGCACCGGTGAGCAACATCTGCTATTTGGTTTTTCCTGCTCACTTGTGTCCCGTAAGACCCCGAGTACTTGATTCCTGTTCCTTGATTTATCGCGCTATCCACATCCGGGAGGTATATGGGACCCCCCTGAGCCAGAGCTTGATTCCGTCTTATTTCTTGGGGCCACAAACTAGTTCGAGGTTTTATTTACGATCATGTACTTATGCCATGTTTTACCGCTTTAATTACGATTGTGCGACAGATAGCACCTGTACTGTTTAAGATCGGGACACGTTTACGCGGTGTCGACAAGCCCCGTTTGGGGTTCCCAGTCGCTCACAGCCGTCTACCCAGACCTCTAGGCCGTCTCGGAGCTTGCTTACTCCGTTGCGGGATCTACTTAAGGGGTGGCCCCCTGAAATATTTCTGAATCTTGTGATTGCTTTGTCGTGAAGACCTCGTTGGGTTTTGATTTGGTTTTTCCGAGGTTGATCGAGTGTGTGTTGCTATTGGTGCACCCCGGCCGGGTAAAACTTTCTGAAAGCCGTGTCCGCGGATATGGACGACTTGGAGCACAGTTTCTCGATCATAGACAAGCATAACTTAAGTCCCGCCTTAATCTGACTAAGTAACTTGACTAGTAAATAGTGCCACACTCATGGAATGGTTAATAAAATTGCCAACGGATGGGAGGTTGTTCGTCCGCTTCCTTGTTGGTAAGCAGGGAGGAGGATGGATCGGATGAGATTACCATTATAACTGTTGTACTTAATTCACGGACATCCGTCTATCATTGGTTAGGCGGATGGTTAGCGTTTATCTGTAGAATTGCTAGGGTTTATCTTTCGCTGCAATTGCGTCACCCCAGGTTGTGTCCCCTTTAGAGGCATTAAGACTTGCTGAGTACCCTTAGGGTCTCACACGATAAATTCTTGATTCAGATGAACAGGTACCCCCGCAGGACGGATACTGGGTGGAAGAAGCCGATGATGTGGGCAACGATCGTTCGGTGTAGAGATTCCGGGATCGGGGATCCGTGAGACCTGTAGTTGGGATGTGCTTATTTTCTCTGGCATCTTATGCCGATTTGCTTCTTATCCGTACTCGGATTTTGTTTGCCGCTTCCGTATGATTCTCTGATGTGTGTTGTATGAGAAAGTATCCTAAAATATAGATCTATCTAGGTCATTTGAATCTTGCCGTATGGCGTTGGTATATTTCCTTTCTTTCTAGATGGTATGGCTCTGATGTACTCTTGTATGGTGGCTTGCGTACATACCCACTTGTGTACGTAGTTGATCCCTTCGCCTGCCGACTACGCCGCCCGTACAGGTCCCGTTGAGAGGGTAGTGGTTGGGACGTCTGAAAGGACTACCAGTGAGTGGCTTTTGGGGCCCCACCGTACTATTTCAACCACTACCACTCATCCAGGCTTGTATCTAGGAGCGTAGTTCACCGAGGTAGTTACAAGTACTTAGCGGACAAGAAAGCTGGCACCATCAAAGGTATATTTGATATACATGTTATTGATGTTTTCCTTACTAGCCCTCGTTGTAGTGCCTGGGTATTTGATACTGGTTCAGTTGCTAATATATGTAACTCGAAACAGGAGCTACGGAATAGACGGCGGCTTGCGAGGGATGAGGTGACGATGCGCGTTGGCAACGGATCAAGAGTTGATGTGATGGCCATCGGCACGCTCTCCTTAGTTTTACCTTCGGGATTAGTTTTAAACCTCAATAAATGTTATTATGTGCCTGCGTTGAGCATGAACATTATTTCTGGATCTTGTTTATTGCAAGACGATTATTCATTTAAATCGGAGAATAATGGTTGTTCTATTTATATGAGTAACATCTTTTATGGTCATGCACCTATTGTGAATGGTTTATTTCTTCTAAATCTCGAAAGGGATGAAACACACATCCATAACATTGAGGCTAAGAGATGCAAAGTAGATAGTGATAATACTACTTATTTGTGGCACTGTCGTCTAGGTCATATTGGTGTAAAGCGCATGAAGAAACTCCATTCTGATGGAATTTTGGAGTCTCTTGATTTTGAATCATTTGACACATGCGAACCATGCCTCATGGGCAAGATGATCAAAACCCCGTTCTCCGGTATGATGGAGCGAGCAACGGACTTGTTGGAAATCATACATACCGATGTATGCAGACCGATGAGTGTTTCGACGCGCGGTGGATATCGCTATTTTCTCACTTTTACCGATGACTTAAGTAGATATGGGTATATCTATTTAATGAAACATAAATCTGAAACGTTTGAAAAGTTCAAAGAATTTCAGAATGAAGTGGAGAACCATCGTAACAGAAAGATTAAGTTTCTACGATCCGATCGTGGAGGTGAATATATGAGTTATGATTTTCTCACGCATCTTAAAGCAAGTTGAATCGTTTCACAACTCACGCCACCCGGAACACCACAGCGCAATGGTGTGTCCGAACGCCGGAACCGAACCCTATTAGATATGGTCCGATCGATGATGTCTCTTACTGATTTGCCGTTACATTTTGGGGTTATGCATTAGAAACCGCTGCATTCACTTTAAATAGGGCACCATCTAAATCCGTTGAGACGACACCGTATGAACTGTGGTTTGGTGCTAAACCTAAGTTGTCGTTTCTTAAAGTTTGGGGATGCGAAGCTTACGTCAAGAAGTTGATGCCGGACAAGCTCGAACCCAAAGCGGAGAAATGCGTCTTCATAGGATACCCTAAGGAAACTATTGGGTATACCTTCTATCACAGAACCGAAGGCAAAGTGTTTGTCGCAAAGAACGGTTCCTTTCTTGAGAAGGAGTTTCTCTCGAAAGAAGTGAGTGGGAGGAAAGTAGAGCTAGACGACGTTATTGAACCTTCTCTTGAGTTGGAGAGTAGCGCAGCACCAGAAATTGTTCCAGTGCCGCCTGCACCAACAATAGAGGAAGCTAATGACAAGGATCATGAAGCTTCGGACGATGCTGCTACTGAACGTTGCAGGTCGACAAGGTCGCGTGCCCCACCTGAGTGGTACGGCAACCCTGTCTTGACTGTCTTGTTAGTAGAAGACAGTGAACCTACGAACTATGAGGAAGCGATGATGAGCCCAGACTCTGAGAAATGGCTAGAATCCACGAAATCCGAATTGGGATCCATGAGCGAAAACCAAGTATGGACTTTGGTGGACCCTCCTAGCGACCGAAAGGCCGTTGAGTGCAAATGGATCTTCAAGAAGAAAACAGACGTGGATGGTAATGTTATCGTCTATAAAGCACGGCTTGTTGCGAAAGGTTTTCGACAAGTTCAAGGTGTTGACTACGATGAGACTTTCTCTCCCTTAGCGATGTTTAAGTCCATTCGGATTTTATTAGCAATTGCTGCGTTTCATGATTATGAAATATGGCAGATGGATGTCAAGACTGCGTTCCTCAATGGCAACATTGATGAAGAGTTGTATATGATGCAACCCGAAGGTTTTGTCGATCCTAAGGATGCTGATAAAGTATGCAAACTTCAGCGTTCTATTTATGGACTGAAGCAAGCATCTCGGAGTTGGAACCTTCGTTTTGATCAAGTGATCAAGAGCTTTGGATTTGTTCCAAATTGCTACGAAGCTTGCATCTACAAGAAAGTGAGTGGGAGCTCGGTGACGTTTCTGGTACTATATGTGGATGACATATTGATTATTGGAAATGACATCAACATGCTTAACGATGTGAAGAGTTATTTGAACAAGTGTTTTTCAATGAAAGACCTAGGTGAAGCTGCTTATATATTGGACATCAAAATATATAGAGATAGACAAAGACGCTTGATAGCTTTAAGCCAGAGTACATACCTAGACAAAGTTCTGAAAAGGTTCAGAATGGATAAAGCAAAGAAAGGTTCAGTGCCTATGTTGTCAGGTAAGATATTGGGCAAGGCTCAATGTCCAGCTACGGTAAATGATAGGGAAGCTATGAGCAAAGTGCCTTATGCCTCGGCCATAGGTTCTATCATGTATGCCATGCTGTGTACTAGACCGGATGTGTCGAATGCTCTTAGTTTGACGAGCAGATATCAAAGTGATCCAGGAGTGGAACACTGGACAGCCGTGAAGAACATCCTAAAATACCTAAATAGGACTAAAGAAATGTTCTTAGTCTATGGCGGTGATGAACAGCTTGTCGTAAAAGGTTACGTCGACGCTAGTTTCGACACCGACAAGGATGATTCTAAATCTCAGACAGGATACGTGTATATTTTGAATGGAGGAGCTGTGAGCTGGAGAAGCTGCAAGCAAAGCGTGATCGCGGGATCTACAGTAGAAGCGGAATACATGGCTGCTGCAGAAGCGTCAAGTGAAGGAGTTTGGATAAGAAACTTCATCAATGATCTTGGCGTGGTTCCAAGTGCATTGGACCCACTGGAGAGATATTGTGTGACAACACTGGCGCCATAGCACTCGCTAAGGAACCAAGATATCATCCAAAGACCAAGCATATCAACCGCAAGTTTCATATAATTCGAGATTATATAGCAGATGGAGATCTGAAGATTAGCAAAGTACATACAGATCTGAATGTCGCAGATCCATTGACTAAACCTCTTCCACGTGTAAAACATGATCAGCACCTCAGTGCCATGGGTGTGAGATTGTTGCCAAATGTAAACTAGATTATTGACTCTAGTGCAAGTGGGAGACTGTTGGAATTATGCCCTAGAGGCAATAATAAAGATGTTATTATTATAATTCTTGTTCATGATAATGTTTATATTCCATGCTAGAATTGTATTAAGCGGAAACTTTAATACTTGTGTGGTTTGTGAACAACACCGTGTCCCTAGTACGCCTCTATGGACTAGCTCATTGATTAATGATGGTTAAGGTTTCCTAACCATAGACATGAGTTGTCGATTAATAATGAGATCATATCATTGGGAGAATGATATAATGGACAGACCCAAACTAAGCGAAGCAATTAGATCGTGTCATCGTGTTCGTCTTTGTGAAGCTTTTCTTATGTCAAATATTGTATTCCTTAGACCATGAGATAATACAACTCCCTCGTATCGGAAGAAAGCTTTGAGGTCATCAAACGTCATCCTATGAGAGGGTGATCATAAAGGTGTCTCTCAGGTGATCGGAAAGTATCTGTTGGGTTGTATGTATCGAGATGGGATTTGTCCCTCCCAAGTCGGAGAGATATACTTCGGGCCCACTCGGTAATCGATATCAACACCGCTTGCAAGCATGTGGTTAAGGAGTTAATCACAAAGTGATATCGGATTACGGAACGAGTATATTACTTGCTGTGAACGAGATTGAACTAGGTATGACGGTACCGACGATCGAATCTCGGGCAAGTAAAATATCGCGAGACGAAGGGAATATATATATGGGATTGATTGAATCCTGGCATCGTGGTTCATCCGATATGATCATCGATGAATGTGTGGGAGTCAATATGGGTTTCCAGACCTCTCTGTTGATTATTGATAGAAGATCATGTCTGCATATTCTCGAACCCGCAGGGTCACACACTTAATGTGTCTCGACGCTAGGATAGGTTGGATAATTGGTTTATGAGTTTTTGTTCGGAGTCTCGGATGGGATCCGGGACATCACGAGAGGTTCCGGAGTGGTCCGGAGAATAAGATTCATATAAGGCAGTGCAGTTTTTGGAGTTCGGAATTGTTTCGGGTTAATCGGTATTGTACCGGAAGCTTCTAGAACCTTCCGGAAGGGTACCAACGTGGCCCCATCTTCCGGGAGGGGGCATGGGCCTATGAGGGAGTGCCCTGGCCGCATTGGGCCAGGGGCACAAGGCCCCATAGGGCCCAGCCGGCCAAGAGGGGTTTAAACTCTAGATAGAGCTTCTAGAAGGGGGGGTTTCCTTGCCCCCACTCCTCCTCCTTTGGGGCCGCCGGTTTGGGCTTGGGGGAGGGGCTAGGGCTGCGCCCCACCCCTCTATATAAAGAGGGCTGGGGGCGCACCACCCCCCACACCTTCCCCTCCAACCCTAGCTGCCATGTTGCCCTCCTCTCTCCCTCCCGACTGCTTGTAGGCGAAACCCTGCTGCAGAAATTCTCCACCATATACACCATGCCGTTGTGTTGTAGATCCAATCCGTCTCTCCACCATACTTGCTGGACCGAGGAAGGAGGAGACGTCGAGGTGCTGCACGTGTGCATCTCACGGAGGCACTGCCACTTGTGGTGCTAGATCGGATCGGATCGCGAGGAGGATAAGCGAGTACGACTACATCACCCACGTTCCGACGAACGTTCCGCTGTGCGAATCTTCAAGGGTATGAAGATCTAATCCAATCTCTCTCGTTGTTTGCATCTCCTAGATTAGATCTTGGCTTTCCCTCTGTTCGCATCCGTAGAAAATTTTGATTTACTATGCCGCAAAACCCTTCACCTTCTCTCCCTCTCCTTTTCTCACTGATGCTAGACCCCACCACCAGCCCTCTTCTTCCTCACCCGCACGCAAACCTCGCCGGAGGTTTTCTGCCGTTAAACGCTCGCGTGAATACGCGTTATTGCCCACGTTACTCCACCCCGCGACCACGCTATCTTAAACGCCCTCGCCTCCTCTCTGATTTCCCTCAGTCCCCGCTTCCCCGGAGCCACCAGGCTGCGGCAATTTCATTTTGCTTTGCCACTGCTCCGACGAGCTTCACGAGCAAATTCCGGCAGACCTGCATCGCCCCTTGCCTCCTTGACCAAGCTCACGTACTCCCCACCTCCTGGCGCACCTCCCAGTGTCGCCCGCTTGGCCGCGCGTGCCCTGTAGCATCGGCAACCTCGACGAACAGAGCTCCTCTGTCGTCTGCCTCCACTCCGGCGAACCCCTCTGGTATTTTCTGACCGCGCCTCCTCCTCTCTTTGATGCTTGTGTCTTCGCCATTCTCTTGCGCGTCTAACGCCGCCTTTATCTAGTTTTCCCGTGTCGTGTAGCCTCGCCCCGTCAACAAACAGGACGCACCCGACGCCGATGCTAGCTCCGGCGAGGAATCGCCATCGTCGCCGTGCGCCCCTGCCCCTTCTGCGGCCACCTCGAGCATCACCGTGACCCTGCGAACCCGGTGAGACCTCCCAGACCTCCTATCGCTTCCTATATTCGCCATACCGCCGTAGTCAGAGCGCCTCCGCCGCTCGCCGCCGCGCCAGCGCAGCCCGTCTTTGACTAGTTGCTAGGAACCGTAGGATTTAGATCTGGCGGCTATGATAGATCCACTAGACGAAGGGGTAAGTTTGGTTTTGTACCATGCGATGTACTTTAGATCTGACGGCTAGCATATATCGGTCCACATGAAATGGTATGTCCCAATGAGAAACAACCACGTGGCCTAGGTTTAGATTTAAAAACCAGAAACTATCCTATTAGATGGTTGAACTTGTAAATTCCATAACTTTTGATCCACACGTCCAAATTTTTAAAATTTTATATCAATGGAATCATAAAGACAAGCCCTAGCCAACCATGCACTTTGGTTAGTAAAAAGCTTTTGTTAAATTGTTTGTTTTTACAGAAACTTGTGTATGCTTGTTTAGGTTATAAAATTTATTCCAAAATGATTTTGAGGTTAAAATCTTTGGAAAATGGTGTGTTTTGAACCTACTGACCATAGGGAACAAATTGTGGTTTCAAAAATGTATTTGGTGAAGCAAAAGAATAAATCTTTGATTTAAAACATCTCTAGTCAAATAAAAATATGGTTTAATTGTTAAAAATGATTTTGGAGGAAAACCTTTGGGAAATGTTTTGGAAATATACTCTCTGACCCTAAACACAAGATTTCATGATTTGAAAACATATTTTGTTAAACCTATAGAATGTTGCATTATTAAAAAAACATTTCTTCACCATATAAAATAATGACATGGTTTAAAAATGGTTTATGAAATAAAATCTTATACAAATGATTTTTCCACTTTATAAAATGACCATTAGGTGTTTTCAAATGTTTATGAACCATTAGAAACCACTTCTCCAAATAAAACAATCTTTAGCATGCTTGCATGCATTATTTTGTTATTATTATTTTATGTGATGAATTGCTTGAATGGTAGATTGAAATATTGTTTGCTTGATTGAATTGTAGTGACTTGAAGTGTGTGAACATTACAAAGATCAAGGAGTGAACTTATACCCTCTACCAAAAAGGCAAGTGATGCTTCATACTTTTGTCCTACTATTTTCACTATGCATTAGTGATATTTCTAAGTAAGACTTGCATGGAATTTTTGCTAAGTATAAACCATGCTATGGGAACTCCTAGTAGATGAAACCTTAGTAGAAATTTCCTAAGTTAAGATCCCTACTACTGTCATGCTTAGCTTAGCTAGTAGAAAACAAGGGTGGAATATATAATCATGCTATGGAAAATTTCTAAGTCTGAGGACTTGTGTTTTGTTTAATAAAACAACTAAGTGAATAAATCACCTGGGTGGAATGGAAGGAATGGTTTGTGTTGCGTGGTTCACAAGGCCCATTTCTATGGTTTACCTTGTGTATCTCACTTTTGGATGGCCACCCAGGAACAAATAGATTTGAGATGTCAAATGTTGAGAAGCTTCAAGTGCAGCCACTTGGCATTATGGGCTCTGCCTGGATCATATAGGTTGCAATAACTTAGCCAAATGGACAGTTGGTGGTAGGGGAATGATAGGTTGGAGCGCGTCCATTTTGGTCTAAGGGAAGGCTTCTGAAAGATCTTGTGTTGGTGAAACCAAGTCTTGTGGGGAAACTGCACAATCTCTGCAGAGTGAAAAATCTAAGTACTTAGCCATGTCCCCGGTAAAGGACAATTCGAGCATCAAGACATGGAAGCTATCAAGAATCTCGTCATCCAAATTTCTAAGTTAAAAACTTGTGGTTGAACAAGGGTTTAAGGTTCACCAATTTCTATTGGTGGTTCCTTGGGAAAGATTATTTTTGTCAAGCAAAAACTTAGTGTTTTCAAATGATAAGGAAAATCTATTTTGAGCAATGCAAGCCTAAGATCCACTTAGCCAAATGCATATAGATGGTAGACTCCACTATACTACTATAGTATCACTTGCCAATGCAATTCAAATGTATTGACCCTTGTGGCTGTAACTTGTTATGTTGCAGGTTTGTTTGATATTAGTGAAGTTTAATGATTAGGATTACAAGTCTACAACCAACATGTCTGCCTGTGGCACTTTGAAGATGAAGGACCCCATGCTTATAGATATTCTGCTGCAATGTAATGTAATAGCCAAATGAGCTATGTAAGATGTAATAAATTATGTTATTCCTGGTTATAAAATTGTATTATGACCTATGTTTCTGGATATTACATCTTAACTGTGGATGCTAACTATTGATATAGGTACTAGCTTTTGTTAACACAGGGATCTCTACCTTATTAAACGTTGGGAACCTTATAGATGGTATCAGAGCATTGTGTTGCCTGTAGGATTGTAAACCTAGGATTGGACAAAACCCCTTAGAAAAATAGGAGTTGTATTTGTTCCAAAACTTATTTACAAACAATCTTGTAAACTCTTTCCTCAACCATTTTGGTTTTGATTCTACATCTCTTCTATTTCAAACTTGATGGACAAGCCTACCCCATGGCCAAAGACTTCACCATGTGCAAAGGACTTCATCAACTCTAATGACTTCAACATCTTCAACTCTAATGACTTCAACATCTTCAACTCTAATGACTTCAACATCTTAAACATTTTCACCAAGGACTTCAACCTTGGATATCACTAAGGACTACAAGTGAAACAAGAAATGTTACTCAAGACTTAAAGACTAAGGAAACACAACTTAGAAGGAACCATCATCACCTTGAGGTTTGAGATCAAGATGCAAGAAATTCTCTAAGGATACAAACATCTTGTTCAAGAGGAATCAACCAAGAAGGATGGAAAGATCTCAAGTGAACCATATAGATGGACCACCATATTTAGTTTAAGTTAAACCCACCAACTTATGTGGTGTAACAAAAATATTTTTGGTTGTCTAAAAATGTGCTTAAACTTTGTTGTTTGAGTGGAATGTTTGTTTGTGATTGCTTGCACGTTGCTTGAGTAAATTGTGATGTGTGTGATTAGAATTGACTCCTTAGAAATATTTTGCCTATTCTAATCCCAATCCAACCCAAACAGTTGACTTCTCCAAGAGACTCCAACATCAAGGATGGTGACAACAACAACAACCAAGAGAACAACATGAGAGAACAACTACTAGCAAACCAAACCCAGTTGAGCCAAGTGACAACTCAGCTTTTAGCCAACAACAATGGATTAGACCCAGCCATACAAAGGATTTTGAAACTTAAATCCTAATTGTTGCAAGGGATGGCTACTCAAATGACCAACATGGGAGAGAGCTCTTCCCAAGGAGCTTGTGACAACAAGGATGACAAAGATGTTGTTCTTGAAGGAACCCAAGCTTGCAATATTTGTGCAGACAAGGATCACACTTCCAAGGAGCATGAGGATCAATGCCCCAATTGTGAAGAGAAACATCCAATTGACCAATGCCCCACATCCCAAGATACTTGTTACCTATGTGAAGTAAACAATCATGTCCCTATCCAATGTCGCATCTATTCCATCGTTGAACAAAGGAAACAAGGTGGAGTGCAACAATTAATTGCAGACTACCATGAGAGAGCCAAGTCTACCAAGAAGGATGAAGACAAGGGAAAATCTCCAATTGTACCTCCATGCAATATGACCCAATTTAAAGGACCAAAAAGGAGACATATGAATTATCCAAGGAGTAATAGAAGGTCAAGGAAACCAGTAGACATTCCTACCTATGAGATAACATATGAAGAACATGAACTAGAAGCACTCCTAGCTTTGGAGAAACCCAAGAAAAAGAAGGACAAAAGCCAAGTGCAATGTTACACATGCAAAGAGATGGGACACTATGCCAATGAATGCCCAGAAAAGAAGAAGAACCAAGGAAACAAACAAGAGGAAATGATACTAAAGGAAAAGAAATATATTAGCCAAGTGTGGTGCAACAACTGCAAAGAGCTAGGCCATTATGTAGCAACTTGCCCACAGAAGATACGTGATGAACTCAATCTTATCACATGTTACAATTCTGGTAACCAAGGACATTATGCAAGCAACTGTCCAGAAAAGATGAAGCAC
Organism: Avena atlantica; assembly: GCA_910589765.1. NCBI lineage: Eukaryota > Viridiplantae > Streptophyta > Magnoliopsida > Poales > Poaceae > Avena > Avena atlantica. The sequence continues at coordinate 126,469,494 of OU342739.1, forward strand.
AAGATAAACAAGCCTATGAAGGATCTCAGCCTTGTCACATGTTTCAAGTGTGGAAACAAAGGACACTATGCAGATGTTTCTCCAGAAAGATTTCAACAGGATCCCAAGAAGGCCAATATGTAACTTAGTTGGAAAATTTTTAAGGGTGGTACTACCCTAGATGTTTTGAGCCAACTTGTAACCCTTAGCCTCCCCAAATCTCGGGACGAGATTTATTTTAAGGGTGGTAGCCTGTCACATCCCAAGATTTTCCAAACCTTGTAATGTGAAAAATAAAATAAACAAAATAAATTATTGTTGAAAATCAGGGTGAAAAGAAACTTTTGTTTCAAATAGAAACTTAAAATCCCATCTTGAACAAACTTTAATTAAAGTTTTAATTTAACAAAATTCAAATAAAGTGAATTGCATTCCTCAATGAATGTATCTGGAAATTTGAACACTTGGAAAATAAATCCAATCCCAAAGCCCTAATGGAATAAAAATCATTTCCAAGTTATCTCCAAGCCTATGGATTTGATCCATATAAAATCTTGTCAACAAACATTTACAAATGAACAAGAAAGACAAATAGAAATATTATAAGACCATAGAAATTGGTTTCACTTAAATTGGAACCATGGATAAAATCTTATGAATATAATAAGATAAGGAATTAAATTCCCAAAGCTAATAAAGCACCTATCTGGAAAACCATACCAATTGGTGAGCAAATAATCCTAAAGATCTTTAAAAAAGTTAAACAAATAATAAACAAGATTTCACAAATTGGAATCACCAAGTTTGGATCTCTAAATAAAAAGATATGGATTTTATAAGTAAAAGAAATATTATTAAAGAATATTTAAAGATCAAACCAAACCTTGGCCAAATCCTTAAACAAGTGGAATGAATTTAATCCAAATCCAAATAAAATAAAAGGATAAAGAATTTCCAAAATAAAATCAAATGGCTTAAACCAAATTCTCTATAAATGAAGACAAAACCAATTTTAAATGATTAATAAATCTTATTAAAAGCTTTTCCAAATAATTCAAGATGAATTATTTGACACCCTTTTAAGCAAACAAAACCTACTGAAAAGTTTTGGAAGGTTTAAAAAGATTTTAAATGGTGTTTAGAAATATTATTAAAACCTATTTAATTTAAAACAAGGGCCCTTTTTATTAATTAAAAAGACCCTAAAAAGAATAAAATAAATTCCAAAAATTAACATCAGAATGTTTTATTAATCAGTACTAAAACCTACACAAACTTTGACAAAGGTTTGAAATCAAATGAGGGTTTGAATTGCTTATTGAAATTCAAAACAGAAAAATCAAAAGAGAAAAAGAAAAACAAACAGAACAGAAAAAAAATGGAAAGGAAGCAACCCAGCTCGGCGGCCCAGTCCAGGCCCAACAACCCATCTCTCCACCCCTCAGAGTGAACCGTTTTTACCTGCGAATCGACCCACACAGACGCTGATCAGTGGACCCCGCTCTCCGTCTCCTTTTCTCACTGACGCCAGACCCCACCACCAGCCCTCTTCTTCCTCACCCGCACGCAAACCTCGCCGGCGGTTTTCTGCCGTTAAACGCTCACGTGAATACGCGCTATTGCCCGCGTTACTCCACCCCACGACCACTCTATCTTAAACGCCCTCGCCTCCTCTCTGATTTCCCTCAGTCCCCGCTTCCCCGGAGCCACCAGGCTGCGGCAATTTCATTTTGCTTTGCCGCTGCTCCGACGAGCTTCACGAGCAAATTCCGGCAGCCCTGCATCGCCCTTGCCTCCTCGACCAAGCTCACGTACTCCCCACCTCCTGGTCCACCTCCCAGTGTTGCCCGCTTGGCCGCGCGTGCCCTGTAGCATCGGCAACCTCGACGGACAGAGCTCCTCAGCCGTCTGCCTCCACTCCGGCGAACCCCTCTGGTATTTTCTGACCGCGCCTCCTCCTCTCTTTGATGCTCGTGTCTTTGCCATTCTCTTGCACGTATAACACTGCCTTTATCTGGTTTTCCCGTGTCGTGTAGCCTCGCCCCGTCAACAAACAGGACGCACTCGACGCCGATGCTAGCTCCGGCGAGCAATCGCCATCGTCGTCGTGCGCCCCTGCCCCTTCTGCTGCCACCTCGATCATCACCGTGACCCTGCGAACCCGGTGAGACCTCCCAGACCTCCTATCGCTTCCTATATTCGCCATACCGCCATAGTCAGAGCGCCTCCGCCGCTCGCCGCCGCGCCAGCGCCGCCCGTCTTTGACTCTTTGCTAGGAACCGTAGGATTTAGATCTGGCGGCTATGATAGATCCACTAGACGAAGGGGTAAGTTTGGTTTTGTACCGTGCGATGTACTTTAGATATGACGGCTAGCATCTATCGATCCACACGAAACGGTATGGCCCAATGAGAAACAGCCACGTGGCCTAGGTTTAGATTTAAAAACCAGAAACTATCCTATTAGATGGTTGAACTTGTAAATTCCATAACTTTTGATCCACACGTCCAAATTTTTCAAATTTTATATCAATGGAATCATAAAGACAAGCCCTAGCCAACCATGCACTTTGTTTAGTAAAAAGCTTTTGTTAAATTGTTTGTTTTTACAGAAACTTGTGTATGCTTTTTTAGGTTATAAAATTTATTCCAAAATAATTTTGAGGTTAAAATCTTTGGCAAATGGTGTGTTTTGAACCTACTGACCATAGGAACAAATTGTGGTTTCAAAAATGTATTTGGTGAAGCAAAAGAATAAATATTTGATTTAAAACATCTCTAGTCAAATAAAAATATGGTTTAATTGTTAAAAATGATTTTGGAGGAAAACCTTTGGGAAATGTTTTGGAAATATACTCTCTGACCCTAACACAAGATTTCATGATTTGAAAACATATTTTGTTAAACCTATAGAATGTTGCCTTATTAAAAAAACATTTCTTCACCACATAAAATAATGACATGGTTTAAAAATGGTTTATGAAATAAAATCTTATACAAATGATTTTGCCACTCTATAAAATGACTATTAGGTGTTTTCAAATGTTTATGAACCATTAGAAACCACTGCTCCAAATAAAACAATCTTTAGCATGCTTGCATGCATTGTTTTGTTATTATTATTTTATGTGATGAATTGCTTGAATGGTAGATTGAAATATTGTTTGCTTGATTGAATTGTAGTGACTTGAAGTGTGTGAACATTACAAAGATCAAGGAGTGAACTTATACCCTCTACCAAAAAGGCAAGTGATGCTTCATACTCTTGTCCTACTATTTTCACTATGCATTAGTGATATTTCTAAGTAAGACTTGCATGGAATTTTTGCTAAGTATAAACCATGCTATGGGAAATCCTAGTAGATGAAACCTTAGTAGAAATTTCCTAAGTTAAGATCCCTACTACTGTCATGCTTAGCTTAGCTAGTAGAAAACAAGGGTGGAATATATAATCATGCTATGGAAAATTTCTAAGTCTGAGGACTTGTGTTTTGTTTAATAAAACAACTAAGTGAATGAATCACCTGGGTGGAATGGTTTGTGTTGAGTGGTTCACAAGGCCCATTTCTATGGTTTACCTTGTGTATCTCACTTGTGGATGGCCACCCAGGAACAAAGAGATTTGAGATGTCAAATGTTGAGAAGCTTCAAGTGCAGCCACTTGGCATTATGGGCTCTGCCTGGATCATATAGGTTGCAATAACTTAGCCAAATGGACAGTTGGTGGTAGGGGAATGATAGGTTGGAGCGCGTCCATTTTGGTCTAAGGGAAGGCTTCTGAAAGATCTTGTGTTGGTGAAACCAAGTCTTGTGGGGAAACTGCACAATCTCTGCAGAGTGAAAAATCTAAGTACTTAGCCATGTCCCCGGTAAAGGACAATTCGAGCATCAAGACATGGAAGCTATCAAGAATCTCGTCATCCAAATTTCTAAGTTAAAAACTTGTGGTTGAACAAGGGTTTAAGGTTCACCAATTTCTATTGGTGGTTCCTTGGGAAAGATTATTTTTGTCAAGCAAAAACTTAGTGTTTTCAAATGATAAGGAAAATCTATTTTGAGCAATGCAAGCCTAAGATCCACTTAGCCAAATGCATATAGATGGTAGACTCCACTATACTACTATAGTATCACTTGCCAATGCAATTCAAATGTATTGACCCTTGTGGCTGTAACTTGTTATGTTGCAGGTTTGTTTGATATTAGTGAAGTTTAATGATTAGGATTACAAGTCTACAACCAACATGTCTGCCTGTGGCACTTTGAAGATGAAGGACCCCATGCTTATAGATATTCTGCTGCAATGTAATGTAATAGCCAAATGAGCTATGTAAGATGTAATAAATTATGTTATTCCTGGTTATAAAATTGTATTATGACCTATGTTTCTTGATATTACATCTTAACTGTGGATGCTAACTATTGATCCAAGGACTAGCATTGTAAACACAGGGATCTCTACCTTATTAAAGGTTGGGAACCTTATAGTATTGGAAGTTACTACTTCAGTAATGACCTCTCCTTTTCCTTTTTGTTTTCTTTTTATGCCAAGAATGACCTCTAATGAGAGGGAAGTAAGATCTGGGGAGTTGCTATCCCGAAACAGATTTCTATCCTCCACCATAAAAATTCATGAGGAGTATATGTAAGTAGGATTGAGCTGATATTTTATGAATAAATCCCCCAGTATATTATCTAACTTTCGTTAGTTCAACACTTTTCAATTTGAGCAACATAAGATTTTCGAAAAAGTCAGTTTCTACCTGCTGGTCTGTTTTGACAGATTTCTGCCATTATTTGCATTTTCTTCTTATTGATTCCTTTTTGAGTTCTCTTTTGGGGAATCGAGCTTTTTGAAGGAGTTGCTATAGTAGCTTGTGTTTTTAGTGAAAAGTCCAAAGCTTTGCCTAAGGGTCTAATATCTTTTGAATAAACTAATGTTGCTAATGAAGATTGTGTGAAATTTTGTATGAAGGAAAAATTTCAGGTGTAGGGAGAGAATGATGTAATGAGATGAAGAATGGAAAAAAGCTCAAGCTTGGAGATGTCACTGTGGTGTCACCCCAAGAAATATCCAAGAGGTACAAGCGTCAAAGCATGGGGATGCCCAAGGCATCCCCTTCTTCATCAATAAAAAGCTCAGGTCTATCTAGACACTTTGTTTTTATTGTTTCATGCACAGTTGTGTTGTTCTTGGAGTGTCTTAGTTTTTGTTTGCTTTTCTTAGGTTGTTTGGTTTGCTTGAATAAAGTAGTTTGGACCCCCATTCTCGCTGTGTGGTTTCAAATAAGTTGATTGGTGTTGGACAGGAGTAGGAAGTTCCTGCTTGAAAGTGCAAGAGGAGCTTGCATTGACTGTGACTTAGACTTTAGCATGATATGCTAGGTGTTGTTTTGACCTCATGCTTAGTGATTATTGCTGTAGCATGTTTTGTTCCAAACAATTGGAATTGCTTAGTGTGCCTTCAAGAAATTATGCGTTGTTTTAGCATGCAAAAGCATAGTATTGTGGTATTATCCTTTGATGCTTTGTTTGGGTTGACTTGGCACATGCTCACACCATGTTCTGACTATGACAAGTCACCTTAGCCTCTATGATAATTTATTCCTAGACTTGTAGTACCACTCTATGCTTTGATTAGTAATGTTTTGTCGCTCTGCATTATTATGGCCACTATTGCTCTCTTAGTTGGTTGCTCCCAGTATTTTGCTAGCCTCCACTTGTATGAGTAAGCTCTACTCATGCTTCCAACTCCCAAGAAACCAAGTTATTCCAAAGTGTCCACTATAAACTCCTATGCATGGTGTGTTACACCATTCCAAGTATATTCTTGTTTTCAACTATCTTCCAATTAAAAACTATTTTGTTATGTGAAAACTTAGTGATTAAAACCCTCAGAAACTTGATGGCACACTTTATATTCTTTGCCCCTAATAAACTTGAACCATTGTATCGTATATGTTGTATATGCTTGCACTTATACATTGGAATTAGCAGAACCATGATGTCATGGAAAACGTTTTCAACATTGCACTTGTACTTTGTACTCGGTTGATATCATGCTCTTTTGTCTATGGATGTCACTGGTGTGAAATAAAGAGGGAACTTGTAAGTCCATGGAGTTTGTATTTTGTGTTAGAGAAACGCCTGGGCCGCTAGCCTAAGCCATGCCTAATCATGGTGGAAACTTGCAGCATCACCATATTGAGCTATCTATGAAGCATCCTCAATAAAAAGTTATGCACATAGTAAGTAAAAAGATCACTGAGATGCTCACTGTCTGCTTGCCTTGTCATTTTGGTTATGGGATAGCTCCTGTACCATGTGCAAGGGGTACCTCGTTGGCGGTTCTCTATGATATGCATGCACTTACAATGACAAGAACTTACAGGTGACTGAAGTTGAGTAGCATGAGGTGTGGCCCTCGTATTCAAGGGACTTGATATTGCCAACTTATACTTTGTCAAGCATATACTCCATAGTTTGTTCACTTTAACCTTAATCACTTAAAGATGCTTATGATAGGAGCAATGAGGGCTGAAAGCTAACAAGTACCATAATTTTTGGAAGCTCTTTTTGAAACTTAAAATCCCTGCTTCCCTTATGAAGGGCCTTTCTTCCACTATTATTGAGTCTCCACCTTCTACCTTTAGGCACCATTAAGAGAGCATAGTTGCCATTCTTAGTTTTATGTGCAGTGTCCCAAAACTTATTGATTGATGCATATTGTGATATTACTTGTTCTTGTGCTATTTGGTTCTAGCTACCCATGTGAACTTTGAAGGTGTCTTATGCATCTATTTGCTACTCTATGAGGGACAAGCTGATTGCCACTATGCCATGTTTTCTGTATGTGAAACAAACAAACGTTTTTCAATGCATGCTATTCATGATCTTTTTTGTAGCCTTTCATGTTGCATGCATAGTTTCTTTGTCTTACTGTTAGAACTCCATCTTTCATGCACATGTTTAGAGTTCTTTGATCCCAGCTTTCAATGCTTGCAAATGGTTTGATCTTGGTTTTGATGGTGCATGTCACCTCAAAAATTATTCTTTTTATCACTTACCTACTCGAGGACGAGCAGGAGTTAAGCTTGGGGATGCTTGATACGTCGGAAACGTATATATAATTTTTGATGTTCCATGCTTGTTTAGTATCTACTTTTCTTTGATTTGTCTACACTTTGAGGTATTTTTATATCTTTTCTGGAACTAACCTATTAACAAGTTGTCATAGTGCCAGTTTCCTGTTTTCTTCTATTTTTAGTTCCAGAAAGGCAGAAAATCAATATTCTCGGAATTGGACGGGACAAAAGCCAAAGTTTTTATTTTACCGTGGGCGACACAAATCCATAAGACGAGACAAAGAGGCGAGCCAGGGCGGCCAAACCCCCCTAGGCGCGGCCAGGGGTGGGCCCGCGCTTGGGAAGGGTGTGGCCCCCATGGTCGCCTCCCAGCCTCGCCTCCTCTCCTATAAGAAGCCCCCGATGCAGAAACCCTAGGCACCCGATCAAAACTCCACGAAACCGTCTGTAGCCGTCACCACCATCGTCCCTAGATCGGGTGGATCTAAAGTTCTTCCCGACACCCTGTCGGAGGGGAGATCATTTCGAAGTCCTTCTTCTTCGGTATGATACGTGAGCAGTTCCATCTTGGACTATGGGTCCATGTAGTAGCTAGATGGTTATCTCTCCTCCTTGTGCTTTCATATATAGATGTTTTGAGCTCCGTTCATGATCAAGATCTAATCTATTTGTAATCATGCATGTTGTGTTTGTGGGGATCCGATGGATATTGAGATTACTATGTCAGATTGATTAATGGTTTTGTCTTTATGATTCTATCATGTCTGTGTTGTTTGTGATCTTGCATGCTCTCTGTTGTTAGTAGCTATCTTGGCCAAGTAGTTGCTAGTGACTCCAAGAGGGGGTATTTATGCTCGATAGTGGGTTCATGCCTCTAGTTTCCAAGGGAAGTGACAGAAATCTCTTCGGTTATAGATGTGTTGTTGCTACTAGGGAGAAAACAATGGTCTCTTGTTCATGGAACAAGTGGATTGTTTACCTTACACACTTTGCTTAAAGCAGTTGTCTGTTGCTTGCAACTTAATACTGGAGGGGGTTCGGATGATAACCCAAAGGTGAACTTCTAGTCATAGATACAGTTGGATGGCGGTCTATGTATCTTGTTGTATTGCCCAATCGAATCTCATAGGATCTTTTGTGTGGTATTGCATTGTTATGCCTATCTTAGTTACTGTCAATTGCCCTGCTGTAATTTGCTTACCCTTCATGCCATGTTGTTTATCTAAGGAGAGCACCTCTAGTGAACTATGGACCCCGGTCCAATCTTTACCATTGATACATATTCCACTGTTACTTGTTTACTTGCTGCAAAGCACCATTACCTTCCACACCATACGTTTAATCCTTTGTTACAGCAAACCGGTGAGCTTGAAAACCTCACTGATTCGTTGGGGCAAAGTCCTTAGTTTGTGTTGTGCAGGTCTCCGTGTTGCTTGCAACACCTGTGTGGCGTTTACTTCCTCCTACTTGTTCGATAACCTCGGTTTCTTACTGAGGGAAAGCTTGCTGCTGTGCTACTTCACACCTTACTCTTTGGGTTTCCAACAGGCTCACGTGTAGCCATCAAAAGCTTTCTGGCGCCGTTGCCGGGGAGGCTAAGGATGTCTTCACAAGGGGAGTCCTACACTTCCTTTCTCTTTACTTTGTTTTTAGTTTGCTTAGTTTATTTTTCTTGGTTTTGTTTGCCTCTTGTTTTCAAAAACTCCAAAAAAAATAGTCTAGTTTGGTTTGCTTTATTTATTCAAAACACAAAAAAATAGTTCCTGTAGAAAATGAACGTCTCTACTTTCTTGAACACTTTGCTATTGTTTCTTCTCTAAACTTGTGTGATTTGGATACAACTAACACGGACTGACGCTGTTTTCAGCAGAATTACCTTGGTGTCTTGTTTTTGTGCTGAAAATGAACTATCAGGAAAAATCCCGAAAAATATGCCAAAAAATATATTTCACCAGAAGATCCACGGAGCCAGAAGAAGAGATGGAGAAGGAGCCTGGGGGGCCCACACCCATGCCAGGCGCAGGTGGGCCCTGCCCGCGCCTGGGGCGGTGCAAGCGCCCCAGGCACCCCCTCGGCCTCCCTCTGTACCTATAAGTTTCCTTTCGACCTAAAAATCGAGGGAGTTCGATAGTTTTCCAGAAAGAGTTCCGCTTCGCCGCCATCATCAGAAACCAAGATTCGGATCCAGAAACTCCGTTCTAGCACCCTGCCGGGACGGGCAATTTGGAGAGGATCATCGCCATCGTCATCACCAACGCATCTCCATTAACCACCGATGTTTCCCTCATCCATGAGTGAGTAATCCCTTGTTGTAGGCTTGGGGATGGTAGGGATTGGATAAGTTCTATCATGTAATCGAATAAGATTGTTAGGGCATAATGCCTAGTATCTCTTGTGCTATTTGACTTTGTTGCAACTTGTTGTGCTTAATGCTTGTCACTAGGGCCCGAGTGCCATGATCTTAGATCTGAACTTATTATTGAATCATTATGATAGTATTGTTTGTGATCTTATCTGCAAGTTGTATACACATATCATTGTCCGGATCCAAAGGCCCCAAAGTGACAATAATTGGGACAACCGGAGGGGATGGCTGTGGTGTGAGGATGACATGTGTTCACGGAGTGTTAATGCTTTGCTCCGGTGCTCTATTAAAAGGAGCACTTTAATTGCCAGTAGTTCCCTAGAGGCCCCGCTACCACGGGCTGGCTGGACAGAAGATGTTGTGCAAGTTCTCATTGCGAGCACGTATGATTATATATGGAGCACATGCCTAGGATTATTTAGTACTTGGATGTTTGTTATTATTTATCTCCAATGCCCTAGATCTTGAAATTACATGTTCAGACTCATCCATGGAACGCCTGTCCATCCATCCCTATGCCTACTACACTCGAATCCCACTATTACCGTTACTGTTACTATTGCTACTATTTCACTATTGCTGTTGCTTTGCTTTTGCTACTACAAACTGTTGCTACTAATAAACTTTTGTGATCAAGAATTATTTCCAGGTGCAGCTGAACTGACAACTCAGTTTTTAAGTCTTGCAAGTATTCTTTGGCTCCCCTTGTGTCGAATCAATAAATTGGGTAATACTACCCGCGAAGACTGTTGCGATCCCTATACTTGTGGGTCATCAGTGAATTGTGGACCCCGGTCCAATATTTACCATTGATAAATCTTCCACTGTTACTTGTTTACTTGCTGCAAACGACCATTACCTTCCACACCATACGTTTAATCCTCTGTTATAGCAAACCGGTGAGCTTGACAACCTTATTGATTCGTTGGGGCAAAGTCTTGAGTTTGTGTTGTGCAGGTCTCTGCGTTGCTTGCAACACCTGTGTGATGTTTCCTTCCTCCTACTGGTTCGATAACCTCGATTTCTTACTGAGGGAAAGCTTGCTGTTGTGCTACTTCACACCTTACTCTTTGGGTTCCCAACAGGCTCACGTGTAGCCATCAGGTACATTTTTTGTTTGGAAAATTCTTTCATGGCCGGAGGACGGAACGTCTCCGCGTCCTCCGATTCTAGCTTGCGACGCGTGTCCTTGGAGATCCCACCATGACTTCTTATCATTTTCCTCCCGCATGAGAGAGAACCAGAAAGACGGAAATTGCCTTGTCGTGCAACGCCCGCTGCACCCTGGTGTCGCGCTGCCTTGTCAGAACCCCTCTGTTGACTAGTGGATGCTGCTTGGTTTACTCCCACCTTGCCTACGGGAGGAGGCCACACCTAGCTTATAAGGGAGAGATTCCTTCCTCCTTTTAGTCCGGGCTTTTCGATGGAGTGGGCTATCTTCTTATTGTTGGGCTCTGAGCGTATGAACATCCAGAACGTAGGCTAAGTGCTGGGCTGGCCAAGTGGACGCTAACATCTGGTATCAGAGTCAGCATCTCCATGCCTTCCAGAGGGGCTTCTCAGGGGGATGGGATGTTAGGACCCCTCTGTTGGCTAGTGGAGGCTTCTTGGTTTAGTCCCACCTCTCCTATGGGAGGAGGCCACACCCAGCTTATAAGGGAGAATTCCTTCCCCCTTTCAGCCTGGGCTTTTGGGATGGAGTGGGCTCTCTTCTTATTGTTGGGCTGTGAGCGCATGAACATCCAGAACGTAGGCTGAGTGTTGGGCTGGCCAAGTAGATGCTAACATGCCTTCCGCAACCGCTCACAACGCCGACGCTTGCTGGAGATCCTTCCCCGTCGTCGCCTACCGGAGATCCTTCCCCTCTACCAGACAGCACCATCTTCGGCGTCGTGCCGCGCTACCTCCCGTACCCGCTCACCGCATTGCCGCTGCACCCTGGTGCCGCGCCGCCTCCCGCAACCGCTCACAACACCGTCGACTGCCGAAGATCCTTCCCATCGTCTCCTACCAGAGCTTTTTCCCTGCCACCATTCAGCGCCATCTCCGTCGCCACACCGCGCCACCTCCCGCACCCGCCCACATCCTGCCGAAGCTCCTTCCCTGCCGCTACCGCGCCGCCGATGGCCGCCGTCCGCCTCTGGTCCCCCGCATCTGCTATGGCGGGGAGGGTTTCAGTGTTTGACACCATCTTATTCTCTGACTTGAATCATGGTCGACGGTCGCTACCCCAATTTGGGGGCTATGAGCATTGCTAAGAAGCCACATCAACGATGCTACCAACGGTGACGCCTGTTGCTGAAAGGAGTAGACGATAGTGCTACAAGGTAGCCGAGGCATGGTGGGGCGGGCTAGTGCTGCCAACCAGAGTTGGGGTTGCTGCTAGTGGTGTCGACATTTGCTAGCACGGTTCAATGGATTTGCAGCTTATGATAATTGTTTGTGCTAATGTAGTTCTTCAGGTTGCATCTTTGTGGCATCCCGCAAAACCACTACTAGAAAATCGCGTTGAATTTGTGCATTGCATCGTCATCATCATGCATTGTTTGCCAAAACTATTTTTTCGCAAAGTCCGATTTGTTTTCCAAACGCCCCGTCTTTTCTTCAACGCCAACCCCCGGATGTTCCGGATATTTTGTTTGTCTAAAACTAGTTACAAAAGATTTTGAAATTAAATAAAATATTAAATTATTTTTAGCGGGGCAGTCGAACGGGCCGAATGACCCGAACGACCACCCCAGAATTAAACGGTCCAACTGCAACCGCCCCTAAATCCTACAGTTACCCAACTACCTACCCACACCCCCTGGCCACCTCACTCCCTCCAATAGCCTCTTGCCACATCACTCTCCCCTTCCCCCCTCCACTCACACGCTGCCACTTGTCCCAGCCCCTACCCCTCTCTCTCTTGCCCTGGGCCCTACCCCAACTCACCCAGCCGGCCACAGCCACCCCACCTCCGCGTTCACACACGCGCGCACGCCCTCCTCAGGATCCCGCCCCAACCGCCTGGCCCTGCCGCTGTCCCCCACCAACCGCAGCGCCCCGCTCCTCTCCCCCTGGCCCACCTCGCCCCATCCCGCGCGGCACCCTTCTTCCCCAACCTCCCTCCGCCCGCGAGCGCTCGCGCTCACCCCGCGCGCCGCCGCCCATCTCCGGCCCTCACGCCACCCCGCCAACCGCCTCTGCTCCTCCCTCACCGCGTCCCAGGCCGCCGCCGGCATCCTCCTCCGCCTCCACCGCAGCCATCTCCTCCCGCTCGCCGCCCTCCCTCGCCGGCTCTCTCCCCGCCGTCGCGCGCCGCCCCCGTCTGTCGCACCCGCCTCCGCGCGCAGCGGCCGCGTCCCCTCCACCCCGGCCTCCCGCGCGACCCGCGACCGCCCCGCCGCGTCAGGCCGCCTCTCCGCCCACCTCTCCGGTCCGTCGCCCGCCGGCGCACCGGCTCGCTCCTCCCCGCTGCCACCGTCGAGCTCCGCGAGCCGCCCCCGCCGGCCGCGCACGTCCGCCTCCGCCTCCGGCCCCCGTCGCCCCGCTGCTACCTGCCCAGCCCCCAGGACGCCGCCCCGTCGCGCGCGAGTCCGCTCGCCAGGCCCCTCCCCGGCGCCCCGCCGCGTCCCTGCGCCCCGTCGGGCCTCCTCTCGCCGGCCGTCCCTCCGCCTCTGCCGCCTCGGCCTCCGGCCAGCGCCCCCGCGGATGCTCCCCTCCGTCGCCGACTCCGCCGGTGCTATCGTCGCCGTCCGGGGTGAACCACACCGCCGCCGCAGCATCTCCCCTCCTCGAGTCGCCGACGCCGCGCGTCGCTGCCTCGCAGGCAACCACCGCCGGGCCCTGCTTCCTCCAGCGCGTACGCCCTGCCCGGTGTAACACCCTCAGAATCGGACCTATGCAAGTTTTAGCAAAATTCGCCAAACCCGCATAGAAACGATTCAAAGGTGCCCACCAGGCACTTTCGTGCGGGTGGAAAACAAAGTAATAACATTACACAACAGTCCTCGATGGGACCCACAGAACAGATATATATAGCAGCGACCAAAGAGTCAAGAATACAGATATAATATACAAAGATCCAAATCACCTTGAAAACGATATAGCGTCCAGCTACGGACAAGATGCAAATGGGGCTAAGAGCCCTGAAGAATAACCAATGGCATCCATAACCCTGCCCAGGCCAAGCCGGAAGGGTAACCCTGCTAACGACGTCGATCTCAAAACCTGCTTAACAAAAGGGGTGCCGACAAAGGGCAAAGGAAAAAGAGGAGCGTCAGTACTGAGGCCAGTACACGGCGAGACTAGAATTCGGCGGTCCTCGCCTACATAGGTATGGTGGACTTAGCGGCAGCGGCAGCATGCACTAAACAACCTATAGAGACTCGATACAACTAACGGTTATCAGAGAGGGGTAAGAAATACCTATTCGGAACCAACCTGATACTACCATCAAACAAACCCATCCTGGTGTTTCCCCCTTCGAGACCAATCGAGGAAGTCAACCGAGGAACTCACACAGTTGGCAGTTTTACTCATTCCGTTATAGTTGCGGCACTTTACTAGTCAGGTATAGATAATTGTCCTGATGAAAGAAGCAGTGGGCCCTTTTAGTTATTCATTCCGTTGTAGTTGCAGCAATTACTAATCAGATACAAATAGCATGAGATATCCCGAAAGCCCATCAGTTGTTGGTACTTTTATTTAGCCATTCCGTTGTAGTTGCAATATTTACTAGTCAGATACCATGGTCGCAAGCGACCACACAAGCAAGCAATTGTTGGCAGTTTTAGTTAGCCATTCCGTTGTAGTTGAAGCTGATTACTAGTCATATCAGATACAAGTCAATTTATAACAGTAAACTTTAGTTATAGTTATCTATGATCGAGATACTGTGCTCCAAGTCGTCCATAACCGCGGACACGGCTTTCAGAAAGTTTTAACCCGGCCGGGGTGCACAAATAGCAACACACACACGATCAACCTCGGAAAAACCAAATCAAAACCCAACGAGGTCTTCACGACAGAGCAATCACAAGATTCAGAAATATTTCAGGGGGCCACCCCTTTGAGTAGAACCCGCAACGAAGCCGGCCGGCTCCGAGACGGACTTAAGGTTGTGGGGACGGCTGTGAACGACTGGGAACCCGAAAGTGTGGCTGGGCTTGTCGACACCGCGGAATCGTGCCACTATCCTAAACAGTACAGTGTGCTCCTCGCACAATCGTAAATAAAGCAGTAGCATGGCATAAGTACAGGATCGTAAATAAAACCTCAAACTAGTTTGTGGCCCCAAGAAATAAGACGGAATCAAGCTCTGGCTAAGGGGGGCCCATAATTCCCCATATGTGGATAGCGCGATAAATCAAGGAACAGGTATCAAGTACTCGGGGTCCTACGGGACACAAGTGGGCGTTCGGAAATCAAATATTATCTATCACCCACCGATGCCTCTGCTTATTTCAATTTTAGTTGTTAAACAGAAATTAAAGTGACGATAAGTAAAACTAGAATCATCTCCAACATCAACATGCGGCAATACATCAGCAACTGTGGCATATGACGACACACATCAGCACTTGAGCAAGCAACTACGACGCGCAAGTCCAACTATCTACCAAACAACAGGTAATAGGGTGTGTCCAAGGCAATATAGGGCTGCACGGTATATCACAGGTACGGAAACTAAAGCATCGCAACACAGATAGCAATAGATCAACAGGAGGGAATAAAGACTATAAAAGTAAGATAGGTAGAAAGGGGGAGATGCTCGCCTGAAAACATTGTTGAAGGTTCAACCGAAGATCGGGGCGAAGCTCACATAACTCAAAGGCCTTATCCGCGAAGAACCAAAACACTAGAAGAAACACCGGATGCAATATTTAATACACGGCAGAAGATCGGCATGATGCATGTATGATGTATGGCATGGCAAGGTGCGATGCAAATAGGTCAAGATTAAACGGAACCGGGGCCCCGACAATGAATTAGATGGTTCAAGTTATTTATCTACCCCGCAATTTAAATGTTGTATTAACATGGCCAAAATATGGTACCGGTTCGCTACCTCAATTTAAATGAGGCCAATATGAGACTGGATTTGCCCGCATATGGCCCCATATTGAATTATTAGGTGAATCGGCATAAGGCCCCCAAACCAACAATATGCATGCAAGAGGAATGGCAATTTAATATGCGACAAGGTTATATTTCATTTATAAAATAGGGTTTGCGGGAAGGGGTTCACACATAGGGGTCTCGACGATCTTGGGGGTTCCGGGGTTCGGGGTCGGTCTCAGGGTCCGGGGTTCGGGGTTCGACGAACTTGGGTAACAGAGGTAGGTCTCGTCGCATCTGGGTCTTCGGGGTATCGTTGTCGGTCATGGTGTTCGGGACGAAGCACTCGTCGCATCGGGGTCTCGGCGGACTCGGTGTCCGGGGTGAAATACTTGGCGTTCTCGAGGGAGTACTTGTCGCACAGGTTTTCCCGGTTTTCTTCGGGTTCTCTGTCGATGATCTCGTCGTCGAGAAGAACTTGTCGGGTCCGTGTGTCGGGTCGGTCTTGTCGTTCTCGAGCATCGCATCCGAGAAGGAGTACTTGGCGTCCGTCGGTTCCGTGTCGACGACCTTGTTTTCCTCTATGGCGAACTCGTCGTATCCGTGGCGTGGTTCTTGTCGGGGTTCTCGGCTCCGGGCGCCGGGGTCGGCTTCGGGGTGCTCTATCCTCGGATGGTCTTGGCCGCGACATAAGTGATGCAGATCTCGGACTGGTGCATCGGCACATGGCGCCTTGCCTTGGTTTGGGGCATCCCCATCTTAGCATCACCACACGATTCCCGCAGCAGCCACTTCGGTGTAGGTCCTTGGCGTGGTGCTCCTGTCGGGTCGAGGCCGAGGCAGCAAGCACGCAGGGCGGCGCTCGGGAACTCGCTGCCGGCGGTCATGGGAGGCGACGGGGAGGGGTAGCAGCGCAGGAAGGTCGACGGGGGCTCCGCGACGCGGCGGCGGCGAGCAGGAACACGGTCGGGCTCGGGGTTCGGGCGTCGACGGCGCGCGCCGCACGGAGGCGAGGTTACCGGCGGGCCGCGGTTGGACGGGCGGGGCCGGCTCGAGCTGGCGGGCTCCGGGCGACGGAGGCTGGGCGCAGGACGGCGGAGGGCTCCGGATGCGCGGCCACGACGGCGGGGCCGAGCTCGGCGGCTCGCCGGAGGGCTCGGGGCGGGCACTAGGCGACGTCGGGGCCTGGCGCTAGCCGGCGGCGGAAGGGGCGACCGGAGGGGAAGGAGGCGCGGCGGCGCGGGGCAGGGCTCGCGGACGAGGCGCGGGGCGGGCCGCGGGCGCGCGGTGGGCGGAGGCGAGGGTCGGTGCAGGCGGCGGGGCGCGAGGTCGCTGGCGGGGCGGCCGGAGCACGCGGACGCGTCGGCGAGCGCGGCGGGGCGTCGCCGGCGAGACGCAGAGGGGGCAAGCTGGGCGGCCGGGGATGGGCGGCAGCGAGGAGAGGAGGGCCGCGGTGGCCGGCGGCTTCGGCAAGGTGCGAGGCCGCGGACGCGGTGCTGGGCGCGGGCGCCGCCGTGAGAGGATGCCGACGAGGGGAGGCGGGAGGCGGGCCGACGCGGCGGTGAGCCTGGGGGCGGAGCGGCGCCAGGCGGGAGGAGCTAGCGGGGCTGCGGGGCTGCTGCGAGGAAGAGGGAGCGAGCGCGCGGGGGAGGTGGAGAAGAGGTACAGGGGGCAGGTGGGGTCGGGGACAGCTGGGGGAGGCGCGGGTGTGGGGCCCAGGGCGCGGCTGCTGTGCGTGTAGTGCGTCGTGTGTGTGGCCTGGGTGGCCAGGGAAAGGGGTGAGAGGAGGTGGGAGAGGGAAGGAGAGAGAGGGGGTGGGTGAGGCTGATGTGGCGGGTTTTGATAGGCTAGAGGGGAGGGGAGAGGTGAGGTGTCAAACAGGGATTGGAGGGGGTGAGGTGGCCAGGTAGGGGTGGGTAGAATTTTAGGTGGATGTAGGATTTAGGTGGGGCTGGATTGAATGGACCGTTTTAATTTCTGGGGCGGTCGTTCGGGTCGATCTGGCCCGTTCGACTGCCCCTACTAAAAATAATATAATTTTTATTTGTTTTGTTAACACCTTTTGCAAACCGATAGTACTCAAACAAAAATAATCCGGGGACCGGGCTTTGCATTTGAATTAAGATGGGGCGTTTGGAAAACAAATCGGGGTTTGCGAAAATAGTTTTGGCAAACAATGCATGATGATGACGATGCAATGCACAAATTCAACGCGATTTTCTAGTAGTGGTTTTGCGGGATGCCACAATTCGACACCACTAACAATGGATCTCGCCCTCGAGATCCGCCTCATGGTACCGGAAGGAAGGGTCGGCGATCTGCGTCTTCTCGCTTCGTGTAGATCCTCGCGACACCACTAACAAGAGGTCGTTGTCCGTGATCGTCGAGGAAACACTCCGGGAACAAAAGGGCGAAGGCAGAGGTATCAACAAATAAGCCACCCCTAGCTTCGATGGAAAGAGGGAACCGATGCATTCTCATCCACTTCAATGTACAAAAGCGAATAGAAGGGGTAGTCGGCATGGGGGCCAATCCATCACGCACCCAAACTATTACTCTGCACAATCGGTAGAAAAGAGCGCAACCATTCTCGGAATCAGACTGAAGATCTCGACAAGCGAGGTTCGGAAATAAAGGGGTGATGCAGACTCTGCATCGGATCTGGCGTAGAGGATGTCGTCGCGTCGGAAAACACCGGAAGGCACAAACAAGGAATAAAGAATGGTGCCACAGCAGACGGATTCCTCAGGCAGCTTGAACACCGGATGATAGATCACCGTTAGCAGAGGAGGAAGCGAAACCCTGAAGGTACGACGGAAATCCAACCACGAGAATTCCTGGACTCGAAGAAAGAGAAGAGAGCGGATTCAAAACACGTCGAGATAAGAGGAGAATAGCAGAGGGGTAAGAAGTAAAATCAGACCTAATCAGAACTATCCAACCGATTTTGCAAAAATAGTTTTGACACTCTACTTCGGCCGTTAGCTAGGTTATCCTACAGGCTGGACTTGTGGGGTATCGTAACTGCTGAGCTCTGATACCACTCTGTAACACCCTCAGAATCGGACCTATGCAAGTTTTAGCAAAATTCGCCAAACCCGCATAGAAACGATTCAAAGGTGCCCACCAGGCACTTTCGTGCGGGTGGAAAACGAAGTAATAACATTACACAACAGTCCTCGATGGGACCCACAGAACAGATATATATAGCAGCGACCAAAGAGTCAAGAATACAGATATAATATACAAAGATCCAAATCACCTTGAAAACGATATAGCGTCCAGCTACGGACAAGATGCAAATGGGGCTAAGAGCCCTGAAGAATAACCAATGGCGTCCATAACCCTGCCCAGGCCAAGCCGGAAGGGTAACCCTGCTAACGACGTCGATCTCAAAACCTGCTTAACAAAAGGGGTGCCGACAAAGGGCAAAGGAAAAAGAGGAGCGTCAGTACTGAGGCCAGTACACGGCGAGGCTAGAATTCGGCGGTCCTCGCCTACATAGGTATGGTGGACTTAGCGGCAGCGGCAGCATGCACTAAACAACCTATAGAGACTCGATACAACTAACGGTTATCAGAGAGGGGTAAGAAATACCTATTCGGAACCAACCTGATACTACCATCAAACAAACCCATCCTGGTGTTTCCCCCTTCGAGACCAATCGAGGAAGTCAACCGAGGAACTCACACAGTTGGCAGTTTTACTCATTCCGTTATAGTTGCGGCACTTTACTAGTCAGGTATAGATAATTGTCCTGATGAAAGAAGCAGTGGGCCCTTTTAGTTATTCATTCCGTTGTAGTTGCAGCAATTACTAATCAGATACAAATAGCATGAGATATCCCGAAAGCCCATCAGTTGTTGGTACTTTTATTTAGCCATTCCGTTGTAGTTGCAATATTTACTAGTCAGATACCATGGTCGCAAGCGACCACACAAGCAAGCAATTGTTGGCAGTTTTAGTTAGCCATTCCGTTGTAGTTGAAGCTGATTACTAGTCATATCAGATACAAGTCAATTTATAACAGTAAACTTTAGTTATAGTTATCTATGATCGAGATACTGTGCTCCAAGTCGTCCATAACCGCGGACACGGCTTTCAGAAAGTTTTAACCCGGCCGGGGTGCACAAACAGCAACACACACACGATCAACCTCGGAAAAACCAAATCAAAACCCAACGAGGTCTTCACGACAGAGCAATCACAAGATTCAGAAATATTTCAGGGGGCCACCCCTTTGAGTAGAACCCGCAACGAAGCCGGCCGGCTCCGAGACGGACTTAAGGTTGTGGGGACGGCTGTGAACGACTGGGAACCCGAAAGTGTGGCTGGGCTTGTCGACATCGCGGAATCATGCCACTATCCTAAACAGTACAGTGTGCTCCTCGCACAATCGTAAATAAAGCAGTAGCATGGCATAAGTACAGGATCGTAAATAAAACCTCAAACTAGTTTGTGGCCCCAAGAAATAAGACGGAATCAAGCTCTGGCTAAGGGGGGCCCATAATTCCCCATATGTGGATAGCGCGATAAATCAAGGAACAGGTATCAAGTACTCGGGGTCCTACGGGACACAAGTGGGCGTTCGGAAATCAAATATTATCTATCACCCACCGATGCCTCTGCTTATTTCAATTTTAGTTGTTAAACAGAAATTAAAGTGACGATAAGTAAAACTAGAATCATCTCCAACATCAACATGCGGCAATACATCAGCAACTGTGGCATATGACGACACACATCAGCACTTGAGCAAGCAACTACGACGCGCAAGTCCAACTATCTACCAAACAACAGGTAATAGGGTGTGTCCAAGGCAATATAGGGCTGCACGGTATATCACAGGTACGGAAACTAAAGCATCGCAACACAGATAGCAATAGATCAACAGGAGGGAATAAAGACTATAAAAGTAAGATAGGTAGAAAGGGGGAGATGCTCGCCTGAAAACATTGTTGAAGGTTCAACCGAAGATCGGGGCGAAGCTCACATCAACTCAAAGGCCTTATCCGCGAAGAACCAAAACACTAGAAGAAACACCGGATGCAATATTTAATACACGGCAGAAGATCGGCATGATGCATGTATGATGTATGGCATGGCAAGGTGCGATGCAAATAGGTCAAGATTAAGCGGAACCGGGGCCCCGACAATGAATTAGATGGTTCAAGTTATTTATCTACCCCGCAATTTAAATGTTGTATTAACATGGCCAAAATATGGTACCGGTTTGCTACCTCAATTTAAATGAGGCCAATATGAGACTGGATTTGCCCGCATATGGCCCCATATTGAATTATTAGGTGAATCGGCATAAGGCCCCCAAACCAACAATATGCATGCAAGATGAATGGCAATTTAATATGCGACAAGGTTATATTTCATTTATAAAATAGGGTTTGCGGGAAGGGGTTCACACATAGGGGTCTCGACGATCTTGGGGGTTCCGGGGTTCGGGGTCGGTCTCAGGGTCCGGGGTTCGGGGTTCGACGAACTTGGGTAACAGAGGTAGGTCTCGTCGCATCTGGGTCTTCGGGGTATCGTTGTCGGTCATGGTGTTCGGGACGAAGCACTCGTCGCATCGGGGTCTCGGCGGACTCGGTGTCCGGGGTGAAATACTTGGCGTTCTCGAGGGAGTACTTGTCGCACAGGTTTTCCCGGTTTTCTTCGGGTTCTCTGTCGATGATCTCGTCGTCGAGAAGAACTTGTTGGGTCCGTGTGTCGGGTCGGTCTTGTCGTTCTCGAGCATCGCATCCGAGAAGGAGTACTTGGCGTCCGTCGGTTCCGTGTCGACGACCTTGTTTTCCTCTATGGCGAACTCGTCGTATCCGTGGCGTGGTTCTTGTCGGGGTTCTCGGCTCCGGGCGCCGGGGTCGGCTTCGGGGTGCTCTATCCTCGGATGGTCTTGGCCGCGACATAAGTGATGCAGATCTCGGACTGGTGCATCGGCACATGGCGCCTTGCCTTGGTTTGGGGCATCCCCATCTTAGCATCACCACACGATACCCGCAGCAGCCACTTCGGTGTAGGTCCTTGGCGTGGTGCTCCTGTCGGGTCGAGGCCGAGGCAGCAAGCACGCAGGGCGGCGCTCGGGAACTCGCTGCCGGCGGTCACGGGAGGCGACGGGGAGGGGTAGCAGCGCAGGAAGGTCGACGGGGGCTCCGCGACGCGGCGGCGGCGAGCAGGAACACGGTCGGGCTCGGGGTTCGGGCGTCGATGGCGCGCGCCGCGCGGAGGCGAGGTTACCGGCGGGCCGCGGTTGGACGGGTGGGGCCGGCTCGAGCTGGCGGGCTCCGGGCGACGGAGGCTGGGCGCAGGACGGCGGAGGGCTCCGGATGCGCGGCCACGACGGCGGGGCCGAGCTCGGCGGCTCGCCGGAGGGCTCGGGGCGGGCACTAGGCGATGTCGGGGCCTGGCGCTAGCCGGCGGCGGAAGGGGCGACCGGAGGGGAAGGAGGCGCGGCGGCGCGGGGCAGGGCTCGCGGACGAGGCGCGGGACGGGCCGCGGGCGCGCGGTGGGCGGAGGCGAGGGTCGGTGCAGGCGGCGGGGCGCGAGGTCGCTGGCGGGGCGGCCGGAGCACGCGGACGCGTCGGCGAGCGCGGCGGGGCGTTGCCGGCGAGACGCAGAGGGGGCGAGCTGGGCGGCCGGGGATGGGAGGCAGCGAGGAGAGGAGGGCCGCGGTGGCCGGCGGCTTCGGCAAGGTGCGAGGCCGCGGACGCGGTGCTGGGCGCGGGCGCCGCCGGGAGAGGATGCCGGCGAGGGGAGGCGGGAGGCGGGCCGACGCGGCGGTGAGCCTGGGGGCGGAGCGGCGCCAGGCGGGAGGAGCTAGCGGGGCTGCGGGGCTGCTGCGAGGAAGAGGGAGCGAGCGTGCGGGGGAGGTGGAGAAGAGGTACAGGGGGCAGGTGGGGTCGGGGACAGCTGGGGGAGGCGCGGGTGTGGGGCCCAGGGCGCGGCTGCTGTGCGTGTAGTGCGTCGTGTGTGTGGCCTGGGTGGCCAGGGAAAGGGGTGAGAGGAGGTGGGAGAGGGAAGGAGAGAGAGGGGGTGGGTGAGGCTGATGTGGCGGGTTTTGATAGGCTAGAGGGGAGGGGAGAGGTGAGGTGTCAAACAGGGATTGGAGGGGGTGAGGTGGCCAGGTAGGGGTGGGTAGAATTTTAGGTGGATGTAGGATTTAGGTGGGGCTGGATTGAATGGACCGTTTTAATTTCTGGGGCGGTCGTTCGGGTCGATCTGGCCCGTTCGACTGCCCCTACTAAAAATAATATAATTTTTATTTGTTTTGTTAACACCTTTTGCAAACCGATAGTACTCAAACAAAAATAATCCGGGGACCGGGCTTTGCATTTGAATTAAGATGGGGCGTTTGGAAAACAAATCGGGGTTTGCGAAAATAGTTTTGGCAAACAATGCATGATGATGACGATGCAATGCACAAATTCAACGCGATTTTCTAGTAGTGGTTTTGCGGGATGCCACACCCGGGATGCTTGAGCCGCCTCGCATGCGTATGCCGGACGGCCAAGTTTCCTGCTCCTAAGAGGCTCACCAAGATCTTCTGGAAGACGATCCAAGACCAAGCCCGAAGACCATCAGCGCCGGATTTCAAGACCCTCGTCACGTAACCGCATGGCGATGCCTCTCCCAATATCGTATTCAAGCACCAGATCCCGGACCCCGAGGACCGCCAAGCTCGGCACCAAGACGACTAGCCTACACCGCGGAACACCAAGGACGCCAACATGATAACCCAAGACCGACATGAGGCCCCGACAAGATCTCCGTAACGACAAGCTCGCCTACCCGGAACACCGAGTGCACCGACATGGATCCGGAACCCGAACCGGGAGGACGCAAAGATCGCCACGATACCGACAAGCACTTCACCCCGAAGACAAGACCGACCCGACTTGAGAACCCGACAAGATCGGCACGACGACAAGAACTACACCGACCCAGAAGCACCCGATGCGCCCCGACACCGGGACCCCGACGCGACAAGTGCTTCGTCCCGAACGCCATGACCGACAACTTGACCCGAAGACCACGGATGCGCCAAGACCTACCCCGATAACCTCGAACGTTTTCCCCCGGACCAAGGCCTTCGAACCCTGGACCCCGAGACCGACCCCGAACCCCGGAGCCCCCAAGATCGTCGAGAACCCTAAAGTGTGACCCTTATCCGAGAACCCTATTTTATAAGATAATAACAACTTGTTGCCTTTTAATTGGTCATCTCGCATGCATCTTGTGTGGTTTGGGGGCCTTATGCCGATTCACCTAATGATTAAATATGGGGCCCATATGCGGCAAATCTAGCCTTATATTGGCCTCATTTAAACTTGTTTAGCGAACCGGTATCTTATCTTGCCTTGTTATAACAACATTTAATTGCGGGGTAGCTAAACAACTCGAACCATATAATCATTTGTCGGGACCCCGGTTCCGCTTAATCTTGACTAATTGCATCGCACCTTCGCCATGTCATCCATCATACATGCATCATGCCGATCTTCTGCCGTTGTATTAAAAAGTGCATCCGGTGTTTCTTCTAGTGTTTTGCTTCTTCGCGGATAAGGCCGTTGAGTTGATGTGAGCTTCGCCCCGATCTTCGGTTGAACCCTTCGGCAATGTTTTCAGGCGAGCATCTCCCCCTTTCTACCTATCTTACTTTTATAGTATTTACTTCCCTCCTATTGATCTATTTCTATCTGTGTTGCGATGCTCTAGTTTTCCGTACCCGTGATATACCTTGCATCCCGATATGGCCTTGGACACATCCTATTATCTGTTGTTTGGTAGATAGTTGGACTTGCGCGTCGTAGTGGCTTGCTCAAGTGCTGAGAAGTGTCGTCATATGCCACGGTTGCTGATGTTTTGCCGCATGTTGATGTTGGAGATGACCATAGTTTTACTTATCGCTCCTTTTAATTCCTGTTTAACAAGTAAAATTGAAATAAGCAGAGGCGTCGGTGGGTGATAGATAATATTTGGTTTCCGAACGCCCACTTGTGTCCCGTAAGACCCCGAGTACTTGATACCTGTTCCTTGATTTATCGCGCTATCCACATCCGGGAGGTATATGGGACCCCCCTTAGCCAGAGCTTGATTCCGTCTTATTTCTTGGGGCCACAAACTAGTTTGAGGTTTTATTTACGATCCTGTACTTATGCCATGCTTTACTGCTTTATTTACGATTGTGCGAGGTACTGCACACTGTACTGTTTTGGAAGCGGAATGTTTACGCGGTATCGACAAGCCCAGCCACACTTTCGGGTTCCCAGTCGTTTACAGCCATTGTCGCAGACCTTGAGGCCGTCTCGGAGCTTGCTTACTCCGTTGCGGGATCTACTTAAGGGGTGGCCCCCTGAAATATTTCTGAATCTTGTGATTGCTTTGTCGTGAAGGCCTCGTTGGGTTTTGATTTGGTTTTTCCGAGGTTGATCGAGTGTGTGTTGCTATTGGTGCACCCCGGCTGGGTAAAACTTTCTGAAAGCCGTGTCCGCGGATATGGACGACTTGGAGCACAGTATCCCGATCATAGACAAGCATAACTAAAGTTTATTGTTATAAATTTGACTTTATAATGACTAGTAATCAGCTTCACTATAATGGAATGGCTAAATAATACTGCCCACAATTGCTTGTTTTGAGTGTCGCTTGCGACCATTGTACCTGACTAGTAAGTATGGCAACTACAACGGAATGGCTAAATAAAAGTACCAACAACTGCTGGGTTTTGGGGTTTACCTCATGCTATCTGTATCTGATTAGTAATTGTTGCCACTACAACATAATGGTTACCTAAAAAGGCCCACTGCTTATTTTATTAGGACGATTAACTATACCTGACTAGTAATTGCTGCAACGATAACTGAATAAATAAAACTGCCAACAGTGTGAGTTCCTCGGTTGACTTCCTCGTTTGGTCTCGAGGGGGAAACACCAGGACGGGTTTGTTTGGTGTTAGCTTCAGGTTGGATCCGGATAGGTCATTCTCACCCCTCTCTGATAACCGCCAGTTGTACCGAGTCTCTATAGGTTGTTTAGTGCATGCTGCCGCTGCCGCTTCAGTCCACCATACCTATGTAGGCGAGGACCGCCGAATTCTAGCCTCGCCGTGTACTGGCCTCAGTACTGACGCTCCTCTTTTTCCTTTGCCCTTTGTCGGCACCCCTTTTGTTTAAGCAGGTTTGAGATCGACGTCGTTAGCAGGGTTACCCTTCCGGCTTGGCCTGGGCAGGGTTATGGACGCCATTGGTTATTCTTCTGGGCTCTTAGCCCCATTTGCATCCTGTCCGTAGTCGGACGCTCGATCATTTTCAAGGTGATTTGGATCTTTGTACATTATATTTGTATTCTTGACTCATGGAGTCGCCGTTATATATATATCTGTTCTGTGGGTCCCATCGAGGACTGTTGTGTAATGTTATTACTTCGTTTTCCACCCGCACGAAAGTGCCTGGTGGGCACCTTTGAATCGTTTCTATGCGGGTTTGGCGAATTTTGCTCAAACTTGCATAGTTCCGATTCTGAGGGTGTTACAGAGTGGTATCAGAGCGCAGCAGTTGCGATACCCCACAAGTCCAGCCTGTAGGATAACCTAGCTAACGGCCGAAGTAGAGTGTCAAAACTATTTTTGCAAAATCGGTTGGATAGTTCTGATTAGGTCTGATTTTACTCCTTACCCTCTGCTATTCTCCTCTTACCTCTACGCGTTTTGAATCCACCTCTTATCTTTTCTTCGAGTCCAGGAATTCTCGTGGTTGGGTTTCCGTCGCACCTTTAGGGTTTCGCTTCCTCCTTTGGTAACGGTGTTGCTACATCTGGTCTTCGTGCTATCCGAGGAATCCTTCGTCGGGTGGACCATTCTTTGTTCCTTGTTTGTGCCTTCCGGTGTTTCCGACGTGACGACATCATCTACGCCGGATCCGATGCAGAGTCTGCATCACTCCTTTGTTTCCGAACCTCGCTTGTCGAGATCTTCAGTCTGATTCCGAGAATGGTTGCACGCTTTTCCACTGATTGTGCAGAGTAATAGTTTGGGTGCGTGATGGATTGGCCCCCATGCCGACTACCCCTACTATTCGCTCTTGTACATTGAAGTGGATGAGAATGCATCGGTTCCCCTTTTTCCATCGGAGCTAGAGGTGGCTTTATTTGTTGATACCTCTACCTTCGACCTTTTGTTTCCGGAGTGTTCTCTCGACGATCACGGACAACGAACTCTTGTTAGTGGTGTCGCGAGGATCTACACGAAGCGCGAAGGATCAGACGCCGACCCTCCTTCCGGTACCATGAGGCGGATCTCGAGGGCGAGATCCATTGTTAGTGGTGTCGAATTGTGGCATCCCGCAAAACCACTACTAGAAAATCGCGTTGAATTTGTGCATTGCATCGTCATCATCATGCATTGTTTGCCAAAACTATTTTTTCGCAAAGTCCGATTTGTTTTCCAAACGCCCCGTCTTTTCTTCAACGCCAACCCCCGGATGTTCCGGATATTTTGTTTGTCTAAAACTAGTTACAAAAGATTTTGAAATTAAATAAAATATTAAATTATTTTTAGCGGGGCAGTCGAACGGGCCGAATGACCCGAACGACCACCCCAGAATTAAACGGTCCAACTGCAACCGCCCCTAAATCCTACAGTTACCCAACTACCTACCCACACCCCCTGGCCACCTCACTCCCTCCAATAGCCTCTTGCCACATCACTCTCCCCTTCCCCCCTCCACTCACACGCTGCCACTTGTCCCAGCCCCTACCCCTCTCTCTCTTGCCCTGGGCCCTACCCCAACTCACCCAGCCGGCCACAGCCACCCCACCTCCGCGTTCACACACGCGCGCATGCCCTCCTCGGGATCCCGCCCCAACCGCCTGGCCCTGCCGCTGTCCCCCACCAACCGCAGCGCCCCGCTCCTCTCCCCCTGGCCCACCTCGCCCCATCCCGCGCGGCACCCTTCTTCCCCAACCTCCCTCCGCCCGCGAGCGCTCGCGCTCACCCCGCGCGCCGCCGCCCATCTCCGGCCCTCACGCCACCCTGCCAACCGCCTCTGCTCCTCCCTCACCGCGTCCCAGGCCGCCGCCGGCATCCTCCTCCGCCTCCACCGCAGCCATCTCCTCCCGCTCGCCGCCCTCCCTCGCCGGCTCTCTCCCCCGCCGTCGCGCGCCGCCCCCGTCTGTCGCACCCGCCTCCGCGCGCAGCGGCCGCGTCCCCTCCACCCCGGCCTCCCGCGCGACCCGCGACCGCCCCGCCGCGTCAGGCCGCCTCTCCGCCCACCTCTCCGGTCCGTCGCCCGCCGGTGCACCGGCTCGCTCCTCCCCGCTGCCACCGTCGAGCTCCGCGAGCCGCCCCCGCCGGCCGCGCACGTCCGCCTCCGCCTCCGGCCCCCGTCGCCCCGCTGCTGCCTGCCCAGCCCCCAGGACGCCGCCCCGTCGCGCGCGAGTCCGCTCGCCAGGCCCCTCCCCGGCGCCCCGCCGCGTCCCTGCGCCCCGTCGGGCCTCCTCTCGCCGGCCGTCCCTCCGCCTCTGCCGCCTCGGCCTCCGGCCAGCGCCCCCGCGGATGCTCCCCTCCGTCGCCGACTCCGCCGGTGCTATCGTCGCCGTCCGGGGTGAACCACACCGCCGCCGCAGCGTCTCCCCTCCTCGAGTCGCCGACGCCGCTCACTGGTGCTCCCTCCCACCACCGCGCGCGTCGCTGCCTCGCAGGCAACCACCGCCGGGCCCTGCTTCCTCCAGCGCGTACGCCCTGCCCGGGATGCTTGAGCCGCCTCGCATGCGTATGCCGGACGGCCAAGTTTCCTGCTCCTAAGAGGCTCACCAAGATCTTCTGGAAGACGATCCAAGACCAAGCCCGAAGACCATCAGCGCCGGATTTCAAGACCCTCGTCACGTAACCGCATGGCGATGCCTCTCCCAATATCGTATTCAAGCACCAGATCCCGGACCCCGAGGACCGCCAAGCTCGGCACCAAGACGACTAGCCTACACCGCAGAACACCAAGGACGCCAACATGATAACCCAAGACCGACATGAGGCCCCGACAAGATCTCCGTAACGACAAGATCGCCTACCCGGAACACCGAGTGCACCGACATGGATCCGGAACCCGAACCGGGAGGACGCAAAGATCGCCACGATACCGACAAGCACTTCACCCCGAAGACAAGACCGACCCGACTTGAGAACCCGACAAGATCGGCACGACGACAAGAACGACACCGACCCAGAAGCACCCGATGCGCCCCGACACCGGGACCCCGACGCGACAAGTGCTTCGTCCCGAACGCCATGACCGACAACTTGACCCGAAGACCACGGATGCGCCAAGACCTACCCCGATAACCTCGAACGTTTTCCCCCGGACCAAGGCCGTCGAACCCTGGACCCCGAGACCGACCCCGAACCCCGGAACCCCCAAGATCGTCGAGAACCCTAAAGTGTGACCCTTATCCGAGAACTCTATTTTATAAGATAATAACAACTTGTTGCCTTTTAATTGTTCATCTCGCATGCATCTTGTGTGGTTTGGGGGCCTTATGCCGATTCACCTAATGATTAAATATGGGGCCCATATGCGGCAAATCTAGCCTTATATTGGCCTCATTTAAACTTGTTTAGCGAACCGGTATCTTATCTTGCCTTGTTATAACAACATTTAATTGCGGGGTAGCTAAACAACTCGAACCATATAATCATTTGTCGGGACCCCGGTTCTGCTTAATCTTGACTAATTGCATCGCACCTTCGCCATGTCATCCATCATACATGCATCATGCCGATCTTCTGCCGTTGTATTAAAAAGTGCATCCGGTGTTTCTTCTAGTGTTTTGCTTCTTCGCGGATAAGGCCGTTGAGTTGATGTGAGCTTCGCCCCGATCTTCGGTTGAACCCTTCGGCAATGTTTTCAGGCGAGCATCTCCCCCTTTCTACCTATCTTACTTTTATAGTATTTACTTCCCTCCTGTTGATCTATTGCTATCTGTGTTGCGATGCTCTAGTTTTCCGTACCCGTGATATACCTTGCAGCCCGATATGGCCTTGGACACATCCTATTATCTGTTGTTTGGTAGATAGTTGGACTTGCGCGTCGTAGTGGCTTGCTCAAGTGCTGAGAAGTGTCGTCATATGCCACGGTTGTTGATGTTTTGCCGCATGTTGATGTTGGAGATGACCATAGTTTTACTTATCGCTCCTTTTAATTCCTGTTTAACAACTAAAATTGAAATAAGCAGAGGCATCGGTGGGTGATAGATAATATTTGGTTTCCGAACGCCCACTTGTGTCCCGTAAGACCCCGAGTACTTGATACCTGTTCCTTGATTTATCGCGCTATCCACATCCGGGAGGTATATGGGACCCCCCTTAGCCAGAGCTTGATTCCGTCTTATTTCTTGGGGCCACAAACTAGTTTGAGGTTTTATTTACGATCCTGTACTTATGCCATGCTTTACTGCTTTATTTACGATTGTGCGAGGTACTGCACACTGTACTGTTTTGGAAGCGGAATGTTTACGCGGTATCGACAAGCCCAGCCACACTTTCGGGTTCCCAGTCGTTTACAGCCATTGTCGCAGACCTTGAGGCCGTCTCGGAGCTTGCTTACTCCGTTGCGGGATCTACTTAAGGGGTGGCCCCCTGAAATATTTCTGAATCTTGTGATTGCTTTGTCGTGAAGGCCTCGTTGGGTTTTGATTTGGTTTTTCCGAGGTTGATCGAGTGTGTGTTGCTATTGGTGCACCCCGGCCGGGTAAAACTTTCTGAAAGCCGTGTCCGCGGATATGGACGACTTGGAGCACAGTATCTCGATCATAGACAAGCATAACTAAAGTTTATTGTTATAAATTTGACTTTATAATGACTAGTAATCAGCTTCACTATAATGGAATGGCTAAATAATACTGCCCACAATTGCTTGTTTTGAGTGTCGCTTGCGACCATTGTACCTGACTAGTAAGTATGGCAACTACAACAGAATGGCTAAATAAAAGTACCAACAACTGCTGGGTTTTGGGGTTTACCTCATGCTATCTGTATCTGATTAGTAATTGTTGCCACTACAACAGAATGGTTACTTAAAAAGGCCCACTGCTTATTTTATCAGGACGATTAACTATACCTGACTAGTAATTGCTGCAACGATAACTGAATAAATAAAGCTGCCAACGGTGTGAGTTCCTCGGTTGGCTTCCTCGTTTGGTCTCGAGGGGGAAACACCAGGACGGGTTTGTTTGGTGTTAGCTTCAGGTTGGATCCGGATAGGTCATTCTCACCCCTCTCTGATAACCGCCAGTTGTACCGAGTCTCTATAGGTTGTTTAGTGCATGCTGTCGCTGCCGCTTCAGTCCACCATACCTATGTAGGCGAGGACCGCCGAATTCTAGCCTCGCCGCGTACTGGCCTCAGTACTGACGCTCCTCTTTTTCCTTTGCCCTTTGTCGGCACCCCTTTTGTTTAAGCAGGTTTGAGATCGACGTCGTTAGCAGGGTTACCCTTCCGGCTTGGCCTGGGCAGGGTTATGGACGCCATTGGTTATTCTTCTGGGCTCTTAGCCCCATTTGCATCTTGTCCGTAGTCGGACGCTCGATCATTTTCAAGGTGATTTGGATCTTTGTACATTATATTTGTATTCTTGACTCATGGAGTCGCCGTTATATATATATCTGTTCTGTGGGTCCCATCGAGGACTGTTGTGTAATGTTATTACTTCGTTTTCCACCCGCACGAAAGTGCCTGGTGGGCACCTTTGAATCGTTTCTATGCGGGTTTGGCGAATTTTGCTCAAACTTGCATAGGTCCGATTCTGAGGGTGTTACAATCTTCAAAGGTTTTTTACTACAAATGTTATATAGTTTTTTCATCATAGAACTTTTTACTACAATCGAGTTTATATGGTTTTTCTATTATACCATAATTTTATTGTTGCGTTGTCTTCGACGAGAGTCTTCGGCGAATTTGGTTTTGCTACAATAGCAAACAAATTTCTACAAGTTCTCGGTCGATGTGTCTGGTGAGATTTTTTTTACTACAACCATCCTGTGATTTTGCTATAATAGCACAACTTTTTTGCTATGAGGTTGTTACATCCCGCTTCCTAGCTATGGAGATGGTGTCTAGGGTTCCTGGGAAGGGGATCAGGAGGAGAGAAACTTGGAGAGGAAGAAGATCACGACAGAAATAGTTCATTCATTTTCGTCCTATCTGTTCCAGTACAACGGAGGTTGTTATATCAGCAGACCACACCCGGCCCAACTTGGCCCACCCGACTCACGGCCCATGCCACACACGCACGCCATATTCTGCACCCTGCACAGGAGTGACACTACCTCCCCCTGAAGAACCAACTTGCCCCCAAGGTGGTGCATGAGGAAAACGAGCGCGAAGCACATCATAATCTTCCCAAGTAGCAGCTTCGGGTGGTAGATTCGTCCACTTGACTTTGATTTGAGTATGGGCAGCATTACCTTTCTTGCATAGACGACGCTCCAGAATAGCCTCAGGCTCCACATCCTGGACATCCAAGTGCACCTGAACTGGCAGCTCATTCGATGCTGCTGTGAAATCAGGTCTGAATGGTTTTAATTGGGACACATGGAAGACTGGGTGAATCAGACTAGATGTCGGCAGTTCCAGCTTGTAAGCCACAGTCCCAACATGAGCCAAGATTTTGTATGGCCCATAAAACTTGTAGGACAGCTTCGGAAACACCCGGGAAACCA
Source organism: Avena atlantica (assembly GCA_910589765.1). Classification (NCBI taxonomy): domain Eukaryota; kingdom Viridiplantae; phylum Streptophyta; class Magnoliopsida; order Poales; family Poaceae; genus Avena; species Avena atlantica. The sequence goes on from OU342739.1 coordinate 126,501,680, forward strand.
CTGACCTCTACACATAAGGCTGCAGTTTCAAAAATACTGAGTTGCCCAACTGGAATTCCCTTGGTGTGCGATTTTGATCTGCATAATGCTTCATACGCAACTGAGCTTTCTCCAACTGGTACTTCAGTAAAGCCGAAGCAGACTGTTGTTTTGCCAAAAAATCTTTGACTTCAGTATTGGCAGTAGTAAGCAGATCAGGAAGCATACCATAATGAGGATCCTCCTTGTAGAGAGCTTTGAATGGTGAACAGTCAATTGCTGAATGATGGGATGTATTATACCAAAACTCAGCTAATGGCAACCAGTTGTACCATTTCTTTGGATCAGCATTAGCAGCACACCTCAAATACATCTCTAAGGACTGATTCACTCTCTCTGTCTGTCCATCAGTCTGGGGATGATAAGCACTGCTCATTTGGAGCTTTGTATCAAACATGCCAAACAACTCCTTCCAGAAATAACTAGTGAACACCATGTCTCTGTCAGAAACAATGGAGATAGGCATACTATGCAGCTTCACCACATTATTGAACACTGCTTTTGCCACTGACTGAGCTGAGTAAGGATGTTTCAAAGGAATGAAATGAGCATACTTAGTAAATCGATCCACAATGACCAAGATCACATCATAGCCACAAGATTTCGGCAAGCCCTCTATGAAATCCATTGAGATCTCCTGCCAGGCTCCTTTGGGAATGCTCAACGGTTGCAACATGCCTAGTGGTTTGCAATTTTCATGTTTAGCTTGTTGACAGACAGTGCATTGCTGCACAAACTCCTGCACTGCTGCTTTTAAACCTGACCAAGAAAACATCTTGCTAATGCGCTGGTAGGTTGTCTGAATCCCAGAATGGCCTCCCAAAGCACTGGCATGAAAGGATTTGATCAGCTTTGTTTGCAACCCCATATTAGCTCCAATCCACACCTTCCCATGGAACTTCAAGAGTCCTTGATGTAACTCATAGCCTTCAGTGTTTTTACCCACCACAGCTAATTCTTGGAGTAAGGCTTGAGCTTTGGGGTCCACTGCATAAGAATTCAAGACTTCCTGAATCCAGACAAGCACCCCAGCTGACACATCATACAAGGATAAAGCATGACCCACTCTGGATAAGGCATCAACTACTGTATTATCCTCACCTTTTTTTTATTGAAAAGAAAAATTCAGGCCCACCAATCTAGTCATGGCTTTCTTCTGGAGGTCAGTGTGCAAAGTCTGATCCTCCAAGTGACATAAGCTCTGGTGATCATTCTTAATCACAAAAGGTCCTCTGGCCAAGTAAGACCTCCACTTGTCCACTGCCATCATGATAGCCAAGAACTCCTTTTCATAAATAGAGAGCTTCTTATTAATGACACTCAAAGCTTTGCTATAATATGCAATTGGGTGTCCTGCTTGGACTAACACAGCTCCAATTCCTGTTGCACATGCATCTGTTTCAATCCAAAAGGATTGGCTGAAATCAGGTAAAACCAATACTGGTGTTTCAGTCATGGCTTGTTTTAATTGCTGAAAAGCTTCCTGAGCTTCCTGAGTCCAAAGAAAGGATTGTTTCTGTAACAGCACGGTCAATGGTATCACTCCATACCCTTTCACAAACTTCCTGTAGTAACCAGTGAGACCTAGAAAACCCCTGAGTTCAGTGACATTAGTTGGAGTAGGCCAAGCTTTCATGACCTCAGTTTTGGCAGGATCAGTAGCCACCCCTTTGTCATAAATAATGTGACCCAAGTACTCCAACTGAGTTTGAGCAAAGGAACACTTACTCATTTTTGCATACAACTTATGCTTTCTGAGAACCTGAAACACTTGGTGCAAATGTTGAACATGCTCCTGCATAGTCTTGCTGTAAACCAAAATGTCATCCATAAATACCAAGACAAATTTTCTGACAAACAGTGCAAAGGCAGAGTTCATGACACACTGAAAAGTAGCAGGAGCATTGGTGAGCCCAAATGGCATCACTCTGAATTGATACTGGACACTGTGGGTTTTGAAAGCTGTTTCTCCTCATCCACAGGTAACATTCGAATTTGATGATACCCTGCTCTTAGATCCAGTTTGGAGAATAATTTAGTGCCAGCCAACTCATCAAGCAATTCATCCACAACAGGTATTGGAAACTTGCTCTTGATTGTCATTGCATTTAACCTTCTGTAATCAATACAGAATCTCCAGCTTCCATCTTTTTTCTTCACCAGCAACACAGGAGAAGCATAAGGACTGACACTAGCAATTATGGTGCCATTTTTCAACATTTCATGGACTTGCCTTTCTATTTCATCCTTTTTGCAGAGGTGAATACCTGTATGGCCTGCAATTGACAGGTTGAGTCCCAGGCAGCAAATGAATAGCATGATCAAATTCTCTATGTGGAGGCAAAGATGTTGGCTCTTGGAAAATGTCAGAGTACTCCATGAGCATATCCTGAATAAGGGCAGGAATATCAGTGGAAATCTAAGGCACATCATTCACCATGGACAATTCAGCCACTGCCCAGATGTCATTTCCCTTAATGCATTTAGCCAACTGTTCCACAGATAAAACTGAGAGTTCAGAGGATGCACAAGAAGACAAGCCCTGCAGCCTAACCAATTGTTGTTTGTAAGTGAACTCCACCCACTTTTGTTCCCAGTTACAATTCATCAAGCCCCACTTGGCTAGCCAATCCATACCAAGGATGCCATCATATCCCCCCAATGCGAGAACTCTCATGTCATGCACAAAAGTTTGCCCCTGCAACCACCACTGCATGTCAGGCACCATAGTGTCACAGTAGAGAAATTCCCCACTTGCTACCTTGACTTTGAGTGGGTCAATAGGGGACACGGCACACTGTAGTCTCTCCACCAAGGATTTATCCACAAAACTGTGAGAGTTGCCAGAGTCTAACAAGAGTAACAGGACCTGGTCACCCACCAATGCTCTAAACTGAATTGTTCCTGGTTTGGCAGAACCAGACAGAGCATTGAGAGATACATAACAATCTTCCCCAGCAACCACCTCATTTGCCACCAAGGTGTCCAGCATGTCATCAAAGAGAATTTTAGTGCCTTCCATGGCCTTCACTTGAGCTACCACTGGAATTGCACACTGATGACCAGGGGCATACTTTTCTCCACATTTGTAGCATAACCCATTTGCTCTTCTATAATCCTTCAACTGCTTGGCCTTCCACAATTCTCCTTTGTCAAACTAGTTCTGGTAGGTGATGATGTTGCCAGTGTCATCCTTAGTTGAAGTGAACCCACTCTTTTTTACATATGCTCTAGTAGTATTGTGCTTACTTCTTTCCAGTACTACCTCCTGGATCATAGCAAAGGAAGCTGCCTCTGCCATAGTGCTGGGCAACTACACCTCAACTACTGCCCTTAGCTCCTCTTTCAAGCCCAGAATAAAGCGCTGGACCAACATCAACCCTCCCATATTAGGATCAAACAACCGTATCTGATACACCAGCTTATCAACCTACTTTTTATACTCTTCCATTGATCCTGTTTGTTTCAAAGTTAGTAACTACTGAATCTTATCCCTCTGAGCATTTCCTTCAAATTCCTGCACTACATCCACGGAGAAGGTCGACCAATTGTGCCATGGGTTTTCCAACTTGTAAGCCTGGTACCAATGAGCAGCACTGTCCTTCATGTACATGGTGGCTGCCGACACCTTGAAACCTTCGGCAATGTTGTATAACAGGAAAAACGTGTTGCAGGTATCCACCCAAATTCTCACATCTGTGCCATCAAACCGAGGAAAATCCATTTTGGGCATCCAACTATGTCTGCCTTCGTCACGATCCCCCCGACTAGAGCTCGGTCCCCCAGTATCATCATACACTGGAGTAGGAGTAGGTGGAGGCATTGTTACCTTCGGAGCGGTGCTACTTGTGATGAGAGGCAAGGGAGGCCGGTAATCAGAGCGGCGCTCTGGCTGATTTCCCCATAGAGCTGACACCTCGCGCTCCGGAATCGACAGCGACGGCACCGGTGGACTCTTCAGGATGCCACTAGCACGATTCTGCTCCTCTTGCACTTTCCCCAGGGTCTCCATCGTCAAGTTCACCTTCACTTGCATCTGTTCTAGAGATTCCGCCTGTTTGTTCATCTTGCCCTCGATCTCATCCAGATGATTCTGCACCTTTCCCAGAGCATCGAACTTCACATTGAGTGCGTCAAAACGCGCCAGCATCGCCTTCTGAAACTCCTCCATCGCCTCCAGGATGAACCGGCTCTGAGCAGATGGAGTAGAAACTCGTGAGGGAGCCGTCGCAACTTCCTCTGTACCACCCAAACGCCAATCTCGGATTTACAACAAATTTCTGAAAAAAATTGCAACCGATTGGTCGATGTTACTGGGTGGCGTCGAGTCGCGAAGCACGCCGGAATCGCACCGAGCTCTGATACCAAAGTGTTACGTCCCGCTTCCCAGCTGTGGAGATGGTGGCTAGGGTTCCTGGGAAGGGGATCAGGAGGAGAGAAACTTGGAGAGTAAGAAGATCACGACAGAAATAGTTCATTCATTTTCTTCCTATATGTTCCAGTACAACGGTGGCTGTTATATCAGCAGACCACACCCGACCTAACTTGGCCCACCCGACTCACAGCCCATGCCACACACGCACGCCCTATTATGCACCCTGCACAGGAGTGACAGAGGTCTCCGCGATGTCTTTGGCAAACGTTTTATTTCTACAACTATTCTATGATTTTTCTATATTAGCATTTTTTGCTACGTGCTTTCCGGCGAGGTCTTACTCATCATTCCATAACTACACAACACCATCGAATCCTTAAGTGTGTCTTCCTATGGTTCGTGAATTATGCAGACATGATCGAGACTCTTCTCCGATCAATAACCAATAGAGGAATCTGGAAATTCATATGGCTCCCACATATTTCTACGATTACTTTGCGATCGAATGGACCACTTACATACGATACCAACTTCCCTTTGTCTCACGATAGTTTACTTATCCGAGGTTTTGATCGTCGGTATCTCTGCATACCTAGTTCAACCTCGTTACTGGTAAGTACTCTTTTCTCGTTCCCGTGATATGTGATCCCTTGTGAGCCAGTCACATGCTTGCAAGCTAATTGGATGACATTCCACCGAGAGGGCCCAGAGTATATCTATCCGTCATATGGATGGACAAATCCCACTCTTGATCCATGTGCCTCAACCCATACTTTCCGAACACTCAATGCCACCTTTATAGCCACCCAGTTACGGTGTGGTGTTTGATGTCATCAAAGCATCCTTCCGGTGATGGTGATTAACATGATCTCATGGTCGAAGGAATTAGGTTACTATGTATCAGAAAGCTTATAGCAAATGAACTATATTAAATGACTTGATCTTTATGCTATGCTTAACTATAGGAGTATGTCCATCACATCATTCTCCTAATGATATGATCCTGTTGTTAATAACATCTCTATGTTCATGATCAGGAAACCATGATCATATATTAACCGACAAGCTAGTTTAACAAGAGGCTTTACTAGGGACTCTTTTATGTTTACAAATCACACAAGTATTAATGTTTCCGGTTAATACAATTATAGCATGGTATGTAAACATTTATCATAAGTATGAAGATATGATAATAACCACTTTATTATTGCCTCTTGGGCATATCTCCAATAGTCTCCCACTTGCACTAGAGTCAATAATCTAGTTTCAAACCTTTGTGTATTCAACACCTATGGCTTTCCGGTGTTGTATATACACGATTGCTAGTGGTCATCTGATCTCCGGATCTGACACTTCCAGGTCCGTGTGTAATTGCATGTCTTTGCGTCTCTTCGCATCACTCATTATCTAATGAGATGGCTTTGTATAAATTTGGTCCTTTGGTGAGACCTTTAGTTCTTTGGGGTTAAAACATGTTGATAATACTGTCGTACAATATATCTTCATAGTACTATCCCGCTGGGAACTACACCTAGTTTGATAACAAACTACTTGACACAAATGCCCTCTTTTGCTGCTATAACAGCAGTCATATACTTAGCCTTTTGTTGTAGTATCTGTCACAATGTCTTAACTTTGGAACTCATCCAAATTCATTATGGAACTTACTTTCCATCATATTGTGCCACCCTTAGTTTAGATTGAGATAAACTTAATTTGTACTTTGTGAAAAAACTAGTATCAATGTAGCACTTTTACAATGAACTAACCATCTATTTGTCACCTCTACAAAACAATATATTCTTAGTTATTCTAAAAGATTCATAAGAATATCCTTACTATCGTCCAATGATCATCTTATGAATCATTCTGGTATATGCTCATAACATTTAGAGCATAGGACATATCTGGATTTGTACATATCACAATATGATTGGTATAAATACTCTTTGTGATTTCATACATCAAGTATCAATCTATACTTGAATCTTTGTTTCACTTACCAAGTGTCAATACACTTGAATATCATCAATATTGAATTCATTCAATCCTTTCTGTGCGACAAGAACCTTTCTTGTAGTTTCTATATTGAACTAATTCAATACATCATCTATGTACTTTCGGCACAACCATATTAGCGTCTATTGATGCCAAATATTTGGGTTTTTGCCTAAGTCTTTCATCAGGATGGAATTCTTAATATGTGTTAATAAAAGATACATCATTTCCAATCAATAATATGTCTTCCACATAATGTATTAGAAATATGTCTTAGCGCTCCCACTTAATTTTTTCTTGCAAATGCAAGCATCTTCATCGTCTCTGATGAATTTAAACTCTTTTAACAATTTCATCATGGTGAAGATTCCAACTTCGCGATGCTTACTTCAACCATTGAAGTTTGCATATGATTTTAGCATCCTTTGAATTAACGAAACCCTTTGGATCGTGTCATGCACACGTCTTAGGTAACCATTCTATTAGAAGAACTTGTTTTGTTTATTCAACTATCACATAACAAAATTATATGTAGTGTTTGCTACATTAATCCGTCTAGACTAAATATCGCTTAATGAAAGATCAGATCTTGTCATAGTCAACTATTTGAATACTGTCGTGAACTCTTTCCCGACATGTCAATAATTTCATAGATGTGAAACATCCATGTCTATTTCTTTATAGATCCAAATACGACTGTAGGGTCTTGCACCTTTTCAGAGGGTCTTTCAAGTTCAAAGCTTGATCTCTCGTATATGGAACTATCACGGATCTTATGGCTTCAAGCCATTTGACGGAGTCAGGGCCCATCATCGCTTCTTTGCATGTAGTTTGTTCATTATTGTCAAATAATGATTCAACCCTCAAATCTTGGTATTTGATTGTTTACCCGACCTACTTGGTTCAATAGGAACTTAGACCTCCGTGACCACAACCTTTGAGGCACGTGAGCCATGAGCATTGTTGCTACCTCCGGAACACTTTTCGGTGCTGCGCAACTTTGCACATATAGCTAAGGTTATTTTAACCTTATCAAAGTTCTATTGTCCTCCCACTTAACTTTTCACGGAAAACTTCTTCTCAAAGAAACTTGATGTTCTAAGCGACAAACACTTTTGTCTCCGATGTTATGGAGGAACAGTTATTCGAAATAACATACAAAGACAGGTTCATCCGACTTTGGTTGCAAACATCTTTCTTATGCATAGCATACCAATTTTTAAGAAAGGACAACTTGGGTTTTATCCCAAACCATAACTTTATATGGTGTCATTTCAACGAATTATGATGGAGCTCTTTTCAGTGGAAAAACGGTAGTCTCTAAAGCTTTTAATCTTTAAAATATAATGGCAGTTTTATGAATTACACTTTTGATCTTACCATGTCAAACAAGGTTTAATTACATATCTCGAACGCTCCATACTCTTATGGTGTTTCGGGAAATGCAAATCCACGGAACGATTCCTTAAATCTTAGGTATTATGCTAAACTTGTAACTCAAATATCTTCATTTATGATCTTATCATAAACTATTTATATTCTTGTTATAATGATTTTGCACTTCATTTTGAAAGTCTTTGAACTTTTCAAATGTTTCATACTTTATCCTTATTAAGTAAATATTCATAATTCACTCAAATTTTCGGAGAAAGCATATGAAGTTGAAATCCATCGCTCTTGACTATACATAATGGACTTCATACAACAATATGTACAAGTTCCAATAAGCTAGTCATCCGTTCCATTTTGTCCTATGAACAGTGTTTTAATTATCTCTAGGAAAGTTTCACAAGCGCTGTTTGATCAAAATTCAAAAGGCTCCAAAATTCCATCCACATGGAGTTTCTTCATGTTTTCTTTCCAATATAATTTAAACGGCGATGCCACTTCTTAAGTGATCTTTCAATCAATTGTCTTTAGACATTTTTAGCAATATTTTATGGATGTGATTTATCCAACGTGATTTGTAAATCATCCATCTTTTATGGATTACTGCAATTATTTGAACAACCCTTTTGTTCTCATAATACCTAATAAAACAAATCTTGAAGGCAAGCTTTAATGTTAACGAGCAACACAATAACCCTTTATTTGTTCTCGATGAACATCATCACATATTATTTTGCTTGTTACTTAGGACATTGTAGTTCATGAATTGTGTTGTTTCGTATGACGATTCACACCAACAAATTCAGTATCCAATATTTAAGAACCACATTGTTTACTAAGCAAAGAATATAGCCATAACATGTATATCCTCTATATACCTAAGCTTGAATAATTCTAGTCTTTTCTTTTCTGCCATATATTTCTGAGATTCTCTTTTCAGTATTTCCTTTTCTGTTCGAAAGAATCTATCAACATCAATAGTGGAGCCATACACATGACACATAGTCCAAAGCATGTATAGTTAAATACCAATGTCTTTGGACTTGCACTTTGAAGTAGATCACCATCATCAAATACTTGGTGTTTTTTTTTAAATTCCATTCTTTAATAATCTTTTATTGCAGTAAACATTTTACTTACATTAAATATTCATCCTTATCACGGAACTATTCATGATCAAGCTACTTTTAGCTTATAATGGTGAATTGCGAGTATAATGTTGCTCTCCAAAACCTTTTGGATAATTAAGACGATCAGCGTCTCCAACCTTTTGCAAATTCTCATCAAATATGAGAACATGACTTTTGCCATATTATGCTCTATCATGTTGCAACCAAAAGTTCGTTTCAGATATCACAATATCTTCCACACATCATAGTTTCTGAAACAACTCTTTCAGATCCAAGATAACCTTGATATTAAGACAATCTTTTGAATATCAAGAATCATGGAGACAAACATGATACTTGTACACTAACACTGGAATTGTCACTCTTGATTTAATACCAATTATTAAACTTTATGGAGTAACCGGAACTTACTGAAAGTCTGCAATAGGACTTTTAAACTTTAGATTAACACTTCAAAACAATACGATACCAGTTCGTAAAGTAACTAACCAGAATTCTATAGTTCTATCATCTCAATAATAACTAAGCGCAAGGTGGTAAACGAATGCCAATGACTACAACAACTATGCAAATTCACTTTGATTTAATTTATGATAAATAGTGTTCAACTTTTAATCATATTGATGTTGAACTCCCACTCAAAACAATATCCCTCACATTGTTTTAGTGATCACACGAACCAAATTCACTACACCAAGTCCGATCATCACGTGACATGATATAGTTTCAAAGGCGAACAATCATCATGTTCATCATATCATCTATATGACTCATGCTTTACCTTTCGGTATTCCGTGTTCCGAGACCATGTCTGTACATGCTAGGCTCGTCAAGATCAAACCTTAGCTTCCGCATGAGCAAATCTGGCTTGCTCACGTTGTATACACTCGTAGAATCTAGCACACCCGATCATCACGTGGTGCTTCAAAACAACGGGCTTTAGCAACGGTGCTTACTAAGGACGAACACTTTAAAACTTGAAATTGTGTGCTTGAGGGATCATCTTATAATGCTACCGTCGTTAACTAAGCAATACAAGATGCATAAAAGGATTAACATCACATGCAGTTCATAATTTGTGATATGATATGGCCTTTCTTCTTGTGCTTCTGATATCCATCTTTAAGCACGAACATGATCTCCATCATCACAAGCATGGCGTCAAGGTCAATGGCGCCGCTTCATGGTTGTCATCCACCAGCATCAACTATTACAACTACTTTGAATAATAGACACGCAGGCCTTTAACGGAATTTAAAACACAACCATATGGCTCCTGCCGGTTGCCAACTTACAATAAGGAACATTGCATACATCATATATAATCACAATCATGGCCATATCACATCATAGCACACCCCAGCAAAACAAAGTTAGACGTCTATAATTTTCTTTCCATGTTTTACGTGGTTTTGGGCTTTCAATAAGTGTCATTCTAACTTACGAAAAAGAACCACAACGTTGATACTAGTATTGTCAATCACCCATTATAAATTGAATCTTAACTATGTTGGGAGAAACAGGCACCCGCAAAGCCACTTATGCAATACAAGTTGCATGTCAAGCGTGGAGCAAGTCTCATGAACGATGTCATGTAAGGTTAGCCCAGGCCGCTTCATCCCACCATCCCGCAAGATGCAAAGTACACAAGAAGCAATCGACAACAAAAGCATCAACGCCCACAATGACCATTGTGTTATACTCGTGCAACAGATCTACATATAGAAACGGCTCTGATACCACTGTAGGGGTTCGTACCATGGAAAACAAAAAATTTCTACCGCATGCACACAAACAAGCCAAGATCTATCTACTAGATTGTAGCAACGAGTCTATAGAAGCACTCACCCTAGAAGATTCCAAAGCGGTTAACGAGAGCATATTCTCGTGGGTGATGTAGTCATACACTTGTCGATCTCAAGCGCGTAGACGATCCTTCCGGCGCTGCGTTCCGGCAGCGCTTCTGCAGTCGGTCACACGTTCGGTACTTGATGAAGACCTTACTCTCCCTTGTTCCAGCAGGCAGCGGAGGTTGTAGCACTCTCCTCGCGATTCCGGCAGCACGATGGCGTGGTGTCGGGAGTAGAGGGGAGATCTTGCAGAGCTTCGCCTTAAGCCGAAGCGAGTATGGTGGAGTATGAGAGAGGCCTTGGTGATCTACGATTTAGAGGGCACCAAGGGGAGGGTGTGTTCAGCGGCTAGGGCTTGGGGAAGCCCCAAGTCGCCGACTTGAGAGGAGCCCTAGGCGGCGGCAGCACTTGGAGGTGGTGTCGGCGCCAGGAGCTAGGGTTTAGGTGTGTGGGGGTAAGGGGGCGCCCTACCCCTACTTATATAGGTGGGAGGGGGCGGTTTGGGAGGAGGGAGTCCTCCTACAACTCCTCCTGATGGCCGGCGGGTGGAGGGAGTGGGACTTCCTTCCCAAGTAGGTTAGCTCCTCTCCCTCCACGAAGCAAAACTTCAGATTTGACTTTTCAAATTGGCGTTTGACTTTCAAACTTGGATTTGATTTCTCTCTTCATATTGCCCAGCCAAGTGACCTAGTACATGATGCAACCATTCCACATTGTCATGACACATCAATGTACCCTTCCCCTTTGGAGTGCCGGACCTTCCAGACCCTTCTAGAACATTCCTGGTGAAAACACCGGAATCATTCCTGAACTCCGAAACAGGACTTTCCTTATATGAATCTTATTCTCCGGACCATTCCGGATCTCCTCGTAATATCCTGGATCCCATCCGAGACTCCGAACAACATTTGGTCTCTTACTCATCATTCCATAACTACACAAAAACATCGAATCCTTAAGTGTGTCTCCCTACGGTTCATGAATTATGCAGACATGATCGAGACTCTTCTCCGATCAATAACCAATAGAGGAATCTGGAAATTCATATGGCTCCCACATATTTCTACGATTACTTTGCAATCGAATGAACCACTTACATACGATACCAATTTCCCTTTGTCTCACGATAGTTTACTTATCCGAGGTTTTGATCGTCGGTATCTCTGCATACCTAGTTCAACCTCATTACTGATAAGTACTCTTTTCTCATTCCCATGATATGTGATCCCTTGTGAGCCAGTCACATGCTTGCAAGCTAATTGGATGACATTCCACCGAGAGGGCCCAGAGTATATCTATCCGTCATATGGATGGACAAATCCCACTCTTAATCCATGTGACTCAACCCATAATTTCCGAACACTCAATGCCAACTTTATAGCCACCCAGTTACGGTGTGGTGTTTGATGTTATCAAAGCATCCTTCCGGTGATGGTGATTAACATGATCTCATGGTCGAAGGAATTAGGTTACTATGTATCAGAAAGCTTATAGCAAATGAACTATATTAAATGACTTGATCTTTATGCTATGCTTAACTATAGGAGTATGTCCATCACATTATTCTCCTAATGATATGATCCTGTTGTTAATAACATCTCTATGTTCATGATCAGGAAACCATGATCATATATTAACCAACAAGCTAGTTTAACAAGAGGCTTTACTAGGGACTCTTTTATATTTACAAATCACACAAGTATTAATGTTTCCGGTTAATACAATTATAGCATGGTATGTAAACATTTATCATAAGTATGAAGATATGATAATAACCACTTTATTATTGCCTCTTGGGCATATCTCCAAGAATAGAAGTGGGCTTTTGGGACAAAAGTGGACACATGTTGACATTAGGAGCCGAAGGAAGTCTGGTATCCTCCGGAGGATGCATAGTCTTGTATTTTTTTGTTTTTACAGGATGTTATGGCATCTTCACCGGGTCGGCCCATTCAGTTGATCAAAACGGTCATTTTCTGTCTGTTCGGGTTGGTCCGCGCTCGCTTTTGGGTCGAGGTCGGTCCTGTCCGGTCGATCGCGCCCAGCGGCGCGATCCATTTGTCTATCCTGGACAAGGCATTTTTCTTCAGATTCAAATTTAAATTTTTCATGCTAAAAACTAGCACAGTTCATACATTTCATACTTAATTTACATTCAAAATATAACAAATGAAATTTAAACTACTCCTAACCCTAGCTACCCATCATCACGCGTCGGCACCGCCTCGTCCATCTATGGGTCGAGGTCGATGTACTCCGGTACATCCAGAGGTTGGGTGTCGGCAGGACCGGAGCGGGCGCGGGTGGATTGATCACTTGCCCAGAACATGGCGCCCAGCCGTGCTGGAGGTGCACCAGCTCCATCCCCACCTCCGGAGCAATCACTGGCGCCCATCCTGACAGTGGCGATGGTGGAGGCAGTTGGGCGTTCGTCTGCGCCATCATAGCAGTGAGCTTGACGGCTTCTTCATAGCCGGCCCACTAGGCGTCCTCGTCCCATGCGCTGGCCGCAATGGCCTGCTCGGTGAAGGTGTCCTCGTCGTAGCCCCGCATCAGCACCTCGCGGTACTCCGGGGGCAGGTTAATAGAGACATCGTCCGCCGCCTCCTGCTTGATGACGATGTCGTCTTTCTCCTCGTCGTTGTCGTCCTCGCTGTCGAGGTCGGCGTTGGAGTGGTTGAAGGCTCCCTCGTCATCCGAGTCGATGTCGGGGATAGGGTAGACCTCCCCCGGCTGCAGGTCACGGCGAATGGTGGTGGCGCGCCGCGCCTTGTGCTCCCACTCAAGGAACTTCACCCAGAAGTCCTCGCTCTGGAAGCCCCTCTCCCACCGTTGGGCCTGCAGGAGGTTGCTGATCCGGCGGTGGATCTCCTACTTCAGCCCTTTGCCCTTCTTAGGCACGGGCGACATCGGGACACGACCCCGATTAAGGTGCCTGCCGGTGGAAAGGGATACATCAGTGTGCTTGATGCCGTAGCCCTCCCTCCACCGGCGCACGCACTCCGCGACACGGAAGTACCGCCGGGTGTGGCGGTCCCGCGGTGACGGGTAGTCCCCCATGGAGCGGCCTCGGAACTCCTCCGTCCGCGACGGAGGCGGCAAGGATGTGCCGTGGAGAAATGCCGGCAGCCGAGAGCGTTGGCTGCTAGAGCCAGACGCCTCATGGTCGTTCTTGCTCCTCTTCATCCAGGACGCCGTCTCCATCTTTGGTGGTGGCGGTGGCGGCTGCTACTAGGGTTGCGATGGGGAGAGGTGATGAGTGTGGCACTGATGGGGCCAGAGTTAAATAGTCCCTCCGTCCGTGAACGCGCGTAGCTTCCCGTTCCTTTGCTATCAATGTTGGCGCGGGAACGCAGACGGCACCCAGTCAGCCAGCGTGTCGTCTCGTCACCATTAATGGCGCAGGCTGCCGCCGATCAGCTGTAACACCCTCAGAATCGACCCTATGCAAGTCTCAGCGATTCCCGCCAAACCCGCATAGAAACGATTCAAAGGTGCCCACCAGGTACTTGCGTGCGGGTGGAAAACGAAGTAATATCATTACACATTAGTCCACGATGGAACCCACAGAACAGATATATACAACAATGACTCAAAGAGTCAAGAATACAGATATGCAATACAAAGATCCAAATCACCTTGAAAACAATACAGCGTCCGAGTACGGACAAGATGCAAATTGAGCTAAGAGCCCTGAAGAATAACCAATGGCGTCCATAACCCTGCCCAGGCAAAGCCGGAAGGTTAACCATGCTAACGACGTCGATCTCAAAACCTGCTTAAACAAAAGGGGTGCCGACAAAGGGCAAAGGAAAAAGAGAGAGCGGTCAGTACTGAGGCCAGTACACGGAGAGACTAGAATTCGGCGGTCCTCGCCTACATAGGTATGGTGGACTGAAGCGGCAGCGCAGCATGCACTAAACAACCTATAGAGACTCAATATAATTGTCGGCTATCAGAGAGGGATAAGAGAGACCTATTCGGAACCAACCTGATACTACCACCAAACATACCCATCCTGGTATTTCCCCCTCGAGACCAAACAAGGAAGTCAACCAAGGAACTCACACAGTTGGCAGTTTTATTCATTCGGTTATCGTTGCAGCAATTACTAGTCAGGTATAGATAGTCGTCCTGATATAATAAGCAGTGGGCACTTTTAGTTAACCATTTCGTTGTAGTTGCAACACTTTAATCAGATACAATTAGCATGAGATATCCCAAACCCAGCAGTTGTTGGTACTTTTATTTAGCCATTCCGTTGTAGTGAAGCTGATTACTAGTCATATCAGATACAAGTCAAATTATAACAGTAAACTTTAGTTGTAGTTGTCTATGATCGAGAACTATGCTCCAAGTCGTCCATAACCGCGGACACGGCTTCTCGAAAAGATTTAACCCTGCAGGGGTGCACCAAAGTTTCCACACTCACCTACACCCTTGTTGTCAGATTAGGTAGGTACAAGATCACAAAACATACACCCAACGGTATGTCGACGGGGTTTCAGACACGACGTTTCCCAGACCCAAAGCAAGCACATGGGGGGCCACCCCACTAAGCTACCCATAACGAAGTCGGCCGGTCTCCGAGACGGACCCAGGGTTTGCGAGAACGGCTGTAAACGACTGGGAACCCGAAAGTGTGACTGGGCTTGTCGATACCGCGAAATCGTGCCGCGATCCAAAACAGTACAGGCGCTCCACGCGCAATCATAATTAAAGCAGTAAAGCATGGCATAAGTACATGATAGTAATAAAGCCCCAAACTACTTTGTGGCCCCCGGTACAGTACTTTGAAATCAGGTACTAAATCGATGGGGGTGCCCACACACCCCACCTGTGGTTAGCGCGCTCGATCTCGGAACAGGTGTCAAGAACTCGGGGTCCTACGGGACACCAGTGAGTGGTTAAAAACCAAATATTGTCTATTACCCACCGGTGCCTCTGCATTTACCTACTTTCAATTTTAGTTATTAAACAGTAATTAAAGCCACGATCATCTCCAACATAAACATGCGGCATTCCTCCAACAACGGTGTTACTTGAGAACATCGAAACAACACCTGAGCAAGCAACTATGACTCGCAAGGCCGACTATCTACCAAACAAAAGGTAATAGGAGGTGTCCAAGGCAATATAATGGCTGCAAGGGATATCACGGGTACGGAAACTAAAGCATCGCAACATAGTCAGCAATAGATCAACAGGAGGAAATAAAGACTATAAAAGTAAGATAGGTAGAAAGAGGGAGAATGCTCGCCTGGAAACATTGCTGAATATTCATCCGAGATCGGGTCGACACTCGCATCAACTCAACGGTCTTATCCGCGAAGAAGCAAAACACTAGAATAAACACCGGATGCACTATTTAATACTACGGTAAAAGATCGGGCATGATGCATGTATGATGTATGACATGGAAAATGTGCGATGCAACTAGGCCACATTAAGCGGAACCGGGGTCCCGACAATTATTTAGATGGTTCAAGTTATTTAGATACACCACAATTTAAATGTTGCATTAACAAGGCAAAAGATAGCACCGTTTCGCTACACCAATTTAAATGGGGCCAATATTAGACTAGATTCGCCCGCATATGGTCTCCATATTAGTTATGAGGTGAATTGACTATACAACCCCAAACCGCGAAATATGTATGCAAGCATGTTCAATTAATATGCAACAAGTATATGCCATTATTATAAAAAAATATGGGTTTTGAATAGAGGTCACACATTAGGGTCGAAGATCTTGGTTCCGAGGGTTCGGGTTCGGATATCCCAAAAATTATCACAAGGAAACGCCGAGACCCATGGCGACTCTCTCACCCACCCACCCACCCACCCATGGCGATTCCTTGGCGATCTAGGGTTTTCTCTCCCTCTCCGCGGCTATGGAAACTCTACTCCACTGGGATTTCTCTCCTGGCCAGGCATTGGCTAATCAGGTGCGTCGACGCTTTGGATCTACGGTGCATTTTCTCCCTTCCTCGGCTGCCAATGAGTTCTTTTTGGTGGTGTCCTTCTCCTCGGCCTCTTTTCCTCTGAATGTTGAATCTGTGAGTCTTGCTCTTCAATGTTGCATTGGTGGAGTGGCGGCTAGATTCAGGGTTTTTCAATTAAGTGATCGAAGATTTCGTTTCTCTGTTGCTTCAAATAAAGTGGGGCACTTCATCTATAGTTTGAGAGATAGAGTCTGGCCTGATTTTGTGTGCCATTTCAGTTTGTTTCGAGGTTTTCATCCTCAGATCTCTAGCT
This sequence comes from Avena atlantica, assembly GCA_910589765.1. Classification (NCBI taxonomy): domain Eukaryota; kingdom Viridiplantae; phylum Streptophyta; class Magnoliopsida; order Poales; family Poaceae; genus Avena; species Avena atlantica. The sequence continues at coordinate 126,518,719 of OU342739.1, forward strand.
TCACAAATGATCACTTGTGCTCTGATTGGCCCTTTGTTAATCATGTGAGGAATTCCCCATCTAATCATGTTCGTTTTAAGCCAAGTTTGGACATCCTAAAGGAAAGTGCTACACAAGATCTTCATTCGGATTCATCACATGAATTGGCAAAATTTGGGTTTCATCAGCAAGGATCTCCTGGGTTTCGTCGGATGGATCTGATCTGGCTAGACATCTATTTTTTGGAAGTTTCCCTGATCCTATTTTGGTGGATCATGAACATGATCATAAAGAAGTTTTTACTGGTTCAATGTTTGTACGTCAATTTTGCATGCAACTGCCTTCTGTCACGTTAGAGAAAATTGAAGATATGAGGCAAGCTCTATATTCTGATCAGGACATCATGCATGCTTTGGACTTGAAATTTGTCCCTACCAAAGCTATGGTTTTTTAATTTCTGGGACGCTGCTCAAATTGTGGAGATCATGATCATCTTGTGGATTCTTGCCAGAAAAATTGTAAATGTATTTTCTCTCTGGGTCACAAATGTTTGAAATGCCTCTCTATGCGTAGCCAATGGTGTGTTAAATGTTTAATTTCTGGGCACCTGGCGAGTAAATGTGTCTTGGGCTGGCGGTGTCGGAATTGTCATTTATTGGGCCATTGGGCCAGGAGCTGCCCAAAGAATATACGAAGAGTTTGGCAAAAAAAAGAAAAATGCATTAAACAATCAGGCCGATATTCCTGGTCGGAATATCTGGGTAGTTAAGAAGCAAACAGTTTTTTCACCTGGAGTTTCACCCCCTCTATCTCCTGTCGTTTCATCTCCTTCTCCACCGACCGCTGAAGTTTCTCTCTCCACCTCGACAATGGCCAACTTTCCTGTGAATCCACTAGCTTTTCTTCCCAATGGCTTGACTATTGATCCAGGGCCAGCTGATCGCTTGGTGAGGTCTCACATGGTGGTTCCTGCTGAGGCTCCTCTGCAGCATGACAGAAAGGTAATTGCTGAGACCAACAGATTTATTCCGATTCAGCTTAGAGAAGACTATAGGATTCAGGTTATGAATCTCCTCAATGAGTCACAGTTGTTTGTCAGTCGCTTTGATGATCATCCATTAGGACTTGGTATTTTTACTATGACAGAAACCCTGATTGCGGATGCTACAGTTGGAACTACCTTTGAGATTGATGAGATTACCACTGTTACATTTGTGAAACAAAATGAAGCCAGGAACATGCGGCTTACTGCTTTTGGAAGGGAAACTTGGATACAATTTTTAGCTTTTCCCCTTGACTATCAGACTAGCCATTATATTCATAGTGTTGTTCAAGAGTTTGGGTTGTTATCCATGTGGCATAACCCAAGAGGGGATGATAAATCTGTGTTGGTCAAGGTGTGGATTGTTCATCCTAAGTTTGTGCCCAAAAGTTTGGTTATTCATCAGCTTGGGGGGGCTAGGCACTCCTGGACTGTCCCTGTTATCTTGCTCAGGTGTGCTGACTGGAATGCTCATCTGCCTGAAATTCTGCCACCTCCTGAAGACCCTGAACCTGATGATGGCAATCCTCATCCCATGCATGGTGAAGGTTTCTCTGCTAAACAGCTTTACCAGCAACAACTTAACAATTGGAATTTATAGAATCAGATGCCTGGAGGGGGACATGCTCAAGGAGGAAATGCTGGAGGAATTAACCATGCTGCTCTGTTTCATCAACCTGGACATTTTGTCCCTGCTCAAGTCATTGCTGCACTTTTTGATAATAATGTTGCACAAGTTGAAAATATTGTTGCACCTATTGTGGAGGATGCTGTAGTTGCTCCCAACCCTCCTTTGATCAATTTTCAGCAGTTCCTAGCTGCACAGGGGGTCTCTTTTCAGGATGGTGTGCCACCCCCCTCCACCAATGTTCAGGACAGTCCTATGCAAGCTTGGCATGAGAGTATTTCTGATACTTCTGATGGAAATTCCTCTGGCTCAGATTTGATGCAGGTTGACACCACTTTATCTATCAACTTTGCTCTGGTTGATGACCATCTTTTGGATGTCAGCTCTGAAATCTGGATGACAAGGAACTTTGCTAATTATGCTTTTAAGGAGTTTTGCTTCCCTAACTTTGCTCTAGATAATGCCAAGCTCCTTTCTTTCACTCTTCCTATGCCAAAGTTTCTGCAGTTTGAGTTGGTGGATGAATGGGAGTCATTGCTTCATTCAAGGAAGAAGCATGAAATGATCTATAACAGAACTTTGGGGTCTCCTGATTTTACTCAAGCTGGTGTCAAAAGGAAGATTCCTAAGTTGGATGATACTGATGTGGTTTACTTTGGGACACCTATCTCTACTAATCAAGTTAGAAGAAGCTCAAGGTCTACTAGATACAGGGGATTTAAGCCTAAAATTATCTGTGACTCCAAGACCACTAAATCTAAAGTGAAGCAAAGGAAGATTCCTGAGGTTAAGGCTGTTGAAGTCACTGATGAACTTGCTCAGATAAATCCTGGTCAGGGTGGCATGATCTCTGATAGAACTTTCCTTGCAACACCAATCCCAGTACTCCAGTCTATTGGAATATCTCTTTGTGGGGTACCTCAGGAAGATCTCACTCCTATGAAGCTTATGGAAGGCTGGCAGGAGAAGGAAAATGCTGACAGTGCCTAGTGCCTGTCTATTTCTTACTTTGGTCTCTTTACTTTTGAGTTGTAATAATGTCACTACCTAAACAATGGATTATTTTGTGCTGGAATATCAGAGGGCTTAATGCTCGTGAAAAACAATTAGCCTTAATGAATGTGATTAAAGTTAGTGGATGTTCAGTTATTTGCCTGCAAGAAACAAAGGAGGATTTTGATCTGCAGTTTATTAAATCTTGTTGCCCAGCAAATTTTGATGAGTTTGTCTTTGTGCCTTCTATGGGGGCTTCTGGTGGCCTCATTATTATATGGAATAGTACAATTTTCTCTGGAATGGTCATGCATTGTGAAAAGTTTGCTCTCTCTGTTCATTTCACTTCCTCACATTCTGGCCAGTCTTGGACATTAATTAACATTTATGGCCCTTGTAATGGTGAACTGAGGGAAAAATTTATTGAGTGGATGTTTGAGGTGCACATTCCTGATGATGAAGATTGGATCCTAATGGGGGACTTTAATTTTATTAGGTCTCCTGCAAATAGGAGTAAACTTGGGGGGAATGTTAATGACATGCTCATCTTTAATGATTTCATTAGAGAGCAACATCTCACTGAGCTGCCAATTAAAGGAAGAAAATATACTTGGAGTAACATGCAACAAGACCCTATGTTAGAGCAACTTGATTGGTTTTTCACCTCCATTCATTGGACAACTAGTTTTCCTAACACAGTTGTTTCCACACAAGGCAAACCAACTTCTGATCACACTCCCTGTGTTGTTTCTATTCAGACTAAGATCCCTGGTAGTAGGATTTTTCGATTTGAAAACTTTTGGGTTGCTCATCCTGGATTTCTGGATGTGGTTGCAAAATGCTGGAGTAAGCCAAATCACAAATCCAACAGTGCTGCAAATCTTAATGCAAAACTAAAAAAGCTGAGATATGACCTGAAATTTTGGAGCAAATCAATCTCAAAGTTGTCCACTTGTATTGCAAATACCAATAAAGTCCTCTCTGAACTTGATAATTTGGAGGACAAAAGGCCTTTATTCTGTTAGGAAGCAAATTTCAGGAGAATTTTAAAAGCTCACCTTGTAAGACTTTTACAATATCAGAATGCTTATTGGAAGAAAAGATGCACAGTTAGATGGACAAAGTTTGGAGATGAAAACACAAAATTCTTTCATAATTTTGCTACTGAAAGATATAGAAAGAATAATATTGCCTCACTTAAACTCTCAGATGGTTCTTTTGTTACTGAGCATGCTGATAAAGAAAATGCTATTTATCAAGCCTATAAAGAAAGACTGGGCACATCTACACAGCCCGAGATGCTTTTTAATCTTCAACATCTGATTACTCCTACTGAGGGCCTTGAGGTTTTATCCTTACCATTTACTAGAGAGGAAATTGACAAGGTGGTGAAGGAGATGCCAAGTGATAAAGCCCCAGGTCCAGATGGTTTTAATGGTCTCTTCCTCAAAACATGTTGGCACATCATCAAGGAAGATATCTATTCTTTATGTTTCCAATTCTATGAAGGAGATCTGAATCTAGAAAGTATAAATATGGGTCATATTACACTCATTCCAAAGATAGGATCACCTGAACCTATCAATGGTTTCAGGCCAATAACTCTGCTTAATTGTGTTCTGAAGCTTATAACAAAGATCTTGGCTAATAGGCTACAGAAGGTTATATTGAAGATTATCCATAGAAATCAATATGGTTTTTTAAAAGGCAGAAACATTCAGGATTGCCTTGCTTGGGCATTTGAATTTTTATATCAATGTGAAGCTTCTAAGAAAGAGATTATTTTACTCAAGTTGGACTTTGCCAAAGCTTTTGATACCATTGATCATATGGCTATGATGAAAATTATGAAACAGATGGGTTTTGATGATAAGTGGTTGAAATGGATTGAAACTATTTTTGGTACTGGAATGTCTGCTGTTTTGCTCAATGGAGTACCTGGGAGGCAATTTCATTGCAAAAGAGGAGTTAGACAAGGAGACCCTTTGTCCCCCCTTATTTTTTTGCTTGCTGCTTATTTACTACAATCTGCAATCAATAAGGCATTCAGAGACAACATACTCAAGGCCCCTTTCTCCCCTGATTTTGGACAGGATTTTCCTGTGGTTCAATATGCAGATGACACTTTGATTATAATGCAAGCAGACAAAGATCAAATACAGATAATGAAAGGGATTCTTCAGAATTATGCTATTTCTACTGGTTTACAAATTAATTTTCATAAGTCACACCTAATACCAATAAATCTGGCTGATAACTTATCTCAGGAAATTGCAGATATATTGGGATGTGCAATTGCCAAAATGCCTTTCACTTATTTGGGGCTTCCTCTTGGCATCACTAAACCCACTGTTTATGATCTTATGCCACTGATTGACAGAGTTGAAAGAAAGGTTTCTGCCTCATTCATGATGATGTCTTATAGTGGGAGAGTTACTGTGATTAATTCTTTACTGGCTTCAATTGCAACTTTCACAATGTGTGCAATCAAACTGCCAGAGAAGATTGTGGGGCATATAGAAAAATTCAGAGACACTGTTTATGGAACAAGAAAACTGAAGTGGGGGAAAAATGTAATTCTTTAGCTGCTTGGGTGTAACACCCTCAGAATCGGACCTATGCAAGTTTTAGCGAAACTCGCCAAACCCGCATAGAAACGATTCAAAGGTGCCCACCAGGCACTTTCGTGCGGGTGGAAAACGAAGTAATAACATTACACAACAGTCCTCGATGGGACCCACAGAACAGATATATACAACAGCGACTCAAAGAGTCAAGAATACAGATATAATATACAAAGATCCAAATCACCTTGAAAACGATAGAGCGTCCAGCTACGGACAAGATGCAAATGGGGCTAAGAGCCCTGAAGAATAACCAATGGCGTCCATAACCCTGCCCAGGCCAAGCCGGAAGGGTAACCCTGCTAACGGCGTCGATCTCAAAACCTGCTTAAACAAAAGGGGTGCCGACGAAGGGCAAAGGAAAAAGAGGAGCGTCAGTGCTGAGGCCAGTACACGGCGAGGCTAGAATTCGGCGGTCCTCGCCTACATAGGTATGGCGGACTGAGCGGCAGCAGCAGCATGCACTAAACAACCTATAGAGACTCGATACGACTGGCGGTTATCAGAGAGGGATAATAAAGACCTATTCGGATCCAACCTGAAGCTAACACCAAACATACCCATCCTGGTGTTTCCCCCTCGAAACCAAACGAGGAAGTCAACCGAGGAACTCACACAGTTGGCAGTTTTAGTTATTCAGTTATCGTTGCAGCAATTACTAGTCAGGTTTAGATAATCGTCCTGATAAAGTAAGCAATGGGCACTTTTAGTTAACCATTCCGTTGTAGTTGCAACAATTACTAATCAGATACAGATAGCATGAGATAAACCCAAAACCCAGCAGTTGTTGGTACTTTTATTCAGCCATTCCGTTGTAGTTGCAATACTTACTAGTCAGGTACAATGGTCGCAAGCGACAATCCAAACAAGCAATTGTTGGCAGTTTTATTTAGCCATTCCGTTGTAGTGGCAATATTTACTAGTCATATCAGATACAAGTCAATTTATAACAGTAAACTTTAGTTATAGTTGTCTATGTTCGAGATACTGTGCTCCAAGTCGTCCATAACCGCGGACACGGCTTTCAGAAAGTTTTAACCCGGCCGGGGTGCACAAATAGCAACACACACACGATCAACCTCGGAAAAACCAAATCAAAACCCAACGAGGTCTTCACGACAGAGCAATCACAAGATTCAGAAATATTTCAGGGGGCCACCCCTTTGAGTAGATCCCGCAACGGAGTAAGCAAGCTCCGAGACGGACTCAAGGTTGCGCCAATGGCTGTAAGCGACTGGGAACCCGAAAGTGTGGTTGGGCTTGTCGATACCGCGTAATCACTCCGCATACCTAAACAGTACAGTGTGCTCCTCGCACAATCGTAAATAAAGCAGTAAAACATGGCATAAGTACAGGATCGTAAATAAAACCTCAAACTAGTTGTGGCCCCAAGAAATAAGACGGAATCAAGCTCTGGCTAAGGGGGGCCCATACTCCCCATATGTGGATAGCGCGATAAATCAAGGAACAAGTATCAAGTACTCGGGGTCCTACGGGACACAAGTGGGCGTTCGGAAACCAAATATTATCTATCGCCCACCGATGCCTCTGCTTATTCCAATTTTAGTTGTTAAACAGGAATTAAAGTGAACGATAAGTAAAACTAGGATCATCTCCAACATCAACATGCGGCAATTCGTCAACAACTGTGGCACTTGACAGCATGCAACAACACTTGAGCAAGCGACTACGACGCGCAAGTCCAACTATCTACCAAACAACAGGTAATAGGATGTGTCCAAGGCAATATAAGGCTGCAGGGGATATCACGGGTACGGAAAACTAGAGCATCGCGACACAGATAGCAATAGATCAACAGGAGGGAAGTAAATACTATAAAAGTAAGATAGGTAGAAAGGGGGAGATGCTCGCCTGAAAACATTGTCGAAGGGTTCAACCGAAGATCGGGGCGACGCTCACATCAACTCAACGGCCTTATCCGCGAAGAAGCAAAACACTAGAAGAAACACCGGATGCAATATTCAATACAATGGCAGAAGATCGGCATGATGCATGTATGATGGATGCCATGGCAGAGGTGCGATGCAATGAGGCCATATTAAGCGGAACCGGGGTCCCGACAATTAATTAGATGGTTCGAGTTATTTAGAACCCCGCAATTTAAATGTTGTTTTAACAGGGCAAGATAAGTTACCGGTTCGCTACACAAATTTAAATGAGGCCAATATGAGACTAGAGTTGCCCGCATATGGGCCCCATATTTAATTATAAGGTGAATCGTCATAAGGCTCCCAAACCACATGAATGTATGCATGCAAGACAATTATTATGCGACAAGTTATATTATGTTGTAAAATAGGGTTTCGGGGAGGGGTTCACACATTAGGGTCTCGACGGACTTGGGGTTCCGGGGTTCGGGGTCGGTCTCAGAGTTCAGGGTTCGGCGAGGTCGTTCTCGGACTCCGGGGTCGGTCTTGGCGCATCCGGGGTCTCGGTGTCCGGGGCGAAGCACTCGGCGTTCTCGAGGAGTACTTGTCGTTCCGGGCTCTCGATGAATCTTGGCGTCTGAGAAGAAGATCATGGTGTATCCGTGTCGTCGACCTGGGTGTTCTGGGGGCGTTCTCGGTGTTCCGCGGTGAAGGGCTAGCCGTCTTGGTGCCGAGCTTGGCGGTCATCGGGTTCGACGCCTATGGTCGTTGGCGAGCTTGGGGTGCCTCAGGTCGGCCCACCGAGAACACAAACAGATCCCAATGGCTCCCTTACACGAGCACACAGAGACACTCGCATGTACACCGAGCGAAGGCAGAAGGGGCCGGCGGCAGCGCTGCTGGTCTTAGTGGTGGGGCGATGCGGTACAGGGCAGAGGCTTGGCCCGCGGGCGACGGGCTCGGAGGAGCTCGGGAGGCCACGGGATCCTCAAGGTCGTACTTGGCACGCACACGCGGGGCCATGGCGGCACGGCAGAGGCGCGAAGGCGGGCCGCAGCGGAGGTGCTTGAAAGCGACGGAGGGCAGAGGGCGCCGGGCGGCTTCCTGGCGGTGCTGTGACGCCAGCCAGCGGAGGGCGGCCAGCTGCAGAGGCGGCGCCGGGTCGGGGACGGGTCGGGGCTGCGCGCGAGGCCGGCAAGGACGGCGGCACGGGGAGGCCGCGGCTCGGGGTCGGGTCGGAGAGGGCGGCGCTCGGGTCGGGCTGCTCGCGGGGAGGAGGAGGCCGAGGGAGGCGGTCGGCGACGTGCGGTTGGGCGCTGGCGGAGAGAGCGACTCTGGCGGCATCGTGGAGGCGGAGAGGGGGAGGCGGAGAGACGAGGGGGCGGCGCCGGTGAGCACCAGAGGGGTGGCGCGGCGCGCTCGAGGGGGAGATGGCCGGAGCTCGCAGCGGAGGCGGTGGTTGGCGGGGCGAGCTTGAGGAGGGAGGAGGCGCGGCGGGACGCGGAGGCGGGCCGGGCCGGGACGGGAACCTGGCGAGCGGCGGCGCGCTCGAGGACGCTCGCCGGCGGCGGGGTCGGCCGCGCGGAGGAGCGGAAGGCGGCGGAGCGGAGAGAGAGGAGCGGCGGCGGTGGTCTGGGGACGGTGGGGAGACGCGGGGCACGCGCGAGAGAGGAGGTGGAAGAAGGCGTGCGGGAGAAGAGGAACAGGGGCGGGGTGGGACGGTTGGTGGGGGTGTGGCTGCCGCGTGGGGCCAGGGGAGGAGAGAGAGGGTGAGGGGCCACGGGCCAGGGAGAGAGGGGGCGCCGCGTGTGGGTCGCTGGGGCGCGCTGTGTGCGTGTGTTTTGCGTGTGTGGCTGTGTTTGGTGGGGCTGAGTGTGCTGAGAGAGAGAGGTGAGGGAGGAGAGTGGAGGTGGTGGTCTAGGTGGCAGATAGGGATAGGTAGAGAGGAGGGGGAGGGTGAGGTGGCGACTAGCCATTGGGGGGAGTGATGTGGCCAGCGGGTTGGGTAGAGTTTTAGGTAGCTATAGGTTTTAGAGGGGCTGGTTTGGGGTGGACCGATTAGTTTTCTGGGGGTGGTCGTTCGGGTCGGATGGCCCGTTCGACTGCCCCCACTAAAATAATTAATGAAATTGTTATTTCAACCAGCGTTTTTTACAAACTGACAACGGACAAAACAAAATACTCCGGTGACCCGGGTTTGCGCGATAATTAAGGTGGGGCATTTTAGAAAACAAAACGGGCTTTGCAAAATAGTTTTATGCAAACAATGCATGATGATGACGATGCAATGCACAAATTCAACGCGATTTTCTAGTAGTGGTTTTTGCGGGATGCCACAATTCGAGACCACTAACAATGGATCTCGCCCTCGAGATCCGCCTCATGGTACCGGAAGGGAGGTCGGCGATCTGCGTCTTCTCGCTTCATGTAGGTCCTCGCGACACCACTAACAAGAGGTCGTTGTCCGTGATCGTCGAGAGAACACCCCGGGAACAAAAGGTCGAAGGTAGTGGTATCAACAAATAAGCCACCTCTAGCTTCGATAGAAAGAGGGAACCGATGCATTCTCGTCCACTTCAATGTACAAAAGCGAATAGAAGGGGTAGTCGGCATGGGGGCCAATCCATCACGCACCCAAACTATTACTCTGCACAGTCAGTAGAAAAGCATGCAGCCGTTCTCGGAATCAGACTGAAGATCTCGACAAGCGGGGTTCGGAAACAAAGGGGTGATGCAGACTCTGCATCGGAACTGGCGTGGATGATGTTGTCGCGTCGGAAAACACCGGATAGCACAAACAAGGAACAAAGAATGATACCACAGACGAAGGATTCCTCGGATAGCTTGAACACCAGATGCAGCAACACCGTTATCAGAGGAGGAAGCGAAACCCTGAAGGTACGACGGAAACCCAACCACGAGAAATCCTGGACTCAAAGAGGGAGAAGAGAGCGGAATCAAAATTCGCAGAGGTGAGAGGAGAGCAGCAGAGGGGTAAGGAGTAAAATCAGACCTAATCAGAACTATCCAACCGATTTTGCAAAATAGATTTGACACTCTACTTCGGCCGTTAGCTAGGTTATCCTACAGGCTGGACTTGTGGGGTATCGCAACTGTTGAGCTCTGATACCACTCTGTAACACCCTCAGAATCGGACCTATGCAAGTTTTAGCGAAACTCGCCAAACCCGCATAGAAACGATTCAAAGGTGCCCACCAGGCACTTTCGTGCGGGTGGAAAACGAAGTAATAACATTACACAACAGTCCTCGATGGGACCCACAGAACAGATATATACAACAGCGACTCAAAGAGTCAAGAATACAGATATAATATACAAAGATCCAAATCACCTTGAAAACGATAGAGCGTCCAGCTACGGACAAGATGCAAATGGGGCTAAGAGCCCTGAAGAATAACCAATGGCGTCCATAACCCTGCCCAGGCCAAGCCGGAAGGGTAACCCTGCTAACGGCGTCGATCTCAAAACCTGCTTAAACAAAAGGGGTGCCGACGAAGGGCAAAGGAAAAAGAGGAGCGTCAGTACTGAGGCCAGTACACGGCGAGGCTAGAATTTGGCGGTCCTCGCCTACATAGGTATGGCGGACTGAGCGGCAGCGGCAGCATGCACTAAACAACCTATAGAGACTCGATACGACTGGCGGTTATCAGAGAGGGATAAGAAAGACCTATTCGGATCCAACCTGAAGCTAACACCAAACATACCCATCCTGGTGTTTCCCCCTCGAAACCAAACGAGGAAGTCAACCGAGGAACTCACACAGTTGGCAGTTTTAGTTATTCAGTTATCGTTGCAGCAATTACTAGTCAGGTTTAGATAATCGTCCTGATAAAGTAAGCAGTGGGCACTTTTAGTTAACCATTCCGTTGTAGTTGCAACAATTACTAATCAGATACAGATAGCATGAGATAAACCCAAAACCCAGCAGTTGTTGGTACTTTTATTCAGCCATTCCGTTGTAGTTGTAATACTTACTAGTCAGGTACAATGGTCGCAAGCGACAATCCAAACAAGCAATTGTTGGCAGTTTTATTTAGCCATTCCGTTGTAGTGGCAATATTTACTAGTCATATCAGATACAAGTCAATTTATAACAGTAAACTTTAGTTATAGTTGTTTATGTTCGAGATACTGTGCTCCAAGTCGTCCATAACCGCGGACACGGCTTTCAGAAAGTTTTAACCCGGCCGGGGTGCACAAATAGCAACACACACACACGATCAACCTCGGAAAAACCAAATCAAAACCCAACGAGGTCTTCACGACAGAGCAATCACAAGATTCAGAAATATTTCAGGGGGCCACCCCTTTGAGTAGATCCCGCAACGGAGTAAGCAAGCTCCGAGACGGACTCAAGGTTGCGCCAATGGCTGTAAGCGACTGGGAACCCGAAAGTGTGGCTGGGCTTGTCGATACCGCGTAATCACTCCGCATACCTAAACAGTACAGTGTGCTCCTCGCACAATCGTAAATAAAGCAGTAAAACATGGCATAAGTACAGCATCGTAAATAAAACCTCAAACTAGTTGTGGCCCCAATAAATAAGACGGAATCAAGCTCTGGCTAAGGGGGGCCCATACTCCCCATATGTGGATAGCGCGATAAATCAAGGAACAGGTATCAAGTACTCGGGGTCCTACGGGACACAAGTGGGCGTTCGGAAACCAAATATTATCTATCGCCCACCGATGCCTCTGCTTATTCCAATTTTAGTTGTTAAACAGGAATTAAAGTGAACGATAAGTAAAACTAGGATCATCTCCAACATCAACATGCGGCAATTCGTCAACAACTGTGGCACTTGACAGCATGCAACAACACTTGAGCAAGCGACTACGACGCGCAAGTCCAACTATCTACCAAACAACAGGTAATAGGATGTGTCCAAGGCAATATAAGGCTGCAGGGGATATCACGGGTACGGAAAACTAGAGCATCGCAACACAGATAGCAATAGATCAACAGGAGGGAAGTAAATACTATAAAAGTAAGATAGGTAGAAAGGGGGAGATGCTCGCCTGAAAACATTGTCGAAGGGTTCAACCGAAGATCGGGGCGACGCTCACATCAACAACGGCCTTATCCGCGAAGAAGCAAAACACTAGAAGAAACACCGGATGCAATATTCAATACAACGGCAGAAGATCGGCATGATGCATGTATGATGGATGCCATGGCAGAGGTGCGATGCAATGAGGCCATATTAAGCGGAACCGGGGTCCCGACAATTAATTAGATGGTTCGAGTTATTTAGAACCCCGCAATTTAAATGTTGTTTTAACAGGGCAAGATAAGTTACCGGTTCGCTACACAAATTTAAATGAGGCCAATATGAGACCAGAGTTGCCCGCATATGGGCCCCATATTTAATTATAAGGTGAATCGTCATAAGGCTCCCAAACCACATGAATGTATGCATGCAAGACAATTATTATGCAACAAGTTATATTATGTTGTAAAATAGGGTTTCGGGGAGGGGTTCACACATTAGGGTCTCGACGGACTTGGGGTTCCGGGGTTCGGGGTCGGTCTCAGAGTTCAGGGTTCGGCGAGGTCGTTCTCGGACTCCGGGGTCGGTCTTGGCGCATCCGGGGTCTCGGTGTCCGGGGCGAAGCACTCGGCGTTCTCGAGGGAGTACTTGTCGTTCCGGGCTCTCGATGAATCTTGGCGTCTGAGAAGAAGATCATGTCGTATCCGTGTCATCGACCTGGGTGTTCTGGGGGCGTTCTCGGTGTTCCGCGGTGAAGGGCTAGCCGTCTTGGTGCCGAGCTTGGCGGTCATCGGGTTCGACGCCTATGGTCGTTGGCGAGCTTGGGGTGCCTCAGGTCGGCCCACCGAGAACACAAACAGATCCCAATGGCTCCCTTACACGAGCACACAGAGACACTCGCATGTACACCGAGCGAAGGCAGAAGGGGCCGGCGGCAGCGCTGCTGGTCTTAGTGGTGGGGCGATGCGGTACAGGGCAGAGGCTTGGCCCGCGGGCGACGGGCTCGGAGGAGCTCGGGAGGCCACGGGATCCTCAAGGTCGTACTTGGCACGCACACGCGGGGCCATGGCGGCACGGCAGAGGCGCGAAGGCGGGCCGCAGCGGAGGTGCTTGAGGGCGACGGAGGGCAGAGGGCGCCAGGCGGCTTCCTGGCGGTGCTATGACGCCAGCCAGCGGAGGGCGGCCAGCTGCAGAGGCGGCGCCGGGTCGGGGACGGGTCGGGGCTGCGCGCGAGGCCGGCAAGGACGGCGGCACGGGGAGGCCGCGGCTCGGGGTCGGGTCGGAGAGGGCGGCGCTCGGGTCGGGCTGCTCGCGGGGAGGAGGAGGCCGAGGGAGGCGGTCGGCGACGTGCGGTTGGGCGCTGGCGGAGAGAGCGACTCTGGCGGCATCGTGGAGGCGGCGAGGGGGAGGCGGAGAGACGAGGGGGCGGCGCCGGTGAGCACCAGAGGGGTGGCGCGGCGCGCTCGAGGGGGAGATGGCCGGAGCTCGCAGCGGAGGCGGTGGTTGGCGGGGCGAGCTTGAGGAGGGAGGAGGCGCGGCGGGACGCGGAGGCGGGCCGGGCCGGGGCGGGAACCTGGCGAGCGGCGGCGCGCTCGAGGACGCTCGCCGGCGGCGGGGTCGGCCGCGCGGAGGAGCGGAAGGCGGCGGAGCGGAGAGAGAGGAGCGGCGGCGGTGGTCTGGGGACGGTGGGGAGACGCGGGGCACGCGCGAGAGAGGAGGTGGAAGAAGGCGTGCGGGAGAAGAGGAACAGGGGCGGGGTGGGACGGTTGGTGGGGGTGTGGCTGCCGCGTGGGGCCAGGGGAGGAGAGAGAGGGTGAGGGGCCACGGGCCAGGGAGAGAGGGGGCGCCGCGTGTGGGTCGCTGGGGCGCGCTGTGTGCGTGTGTTTTGCGTGTGTGGCTGTGTTTGGTGGGGCTGAGTGTGCTGAGAGAGAGAGGTGAGGGAGGAGAGTGGAGGTGGTGGTCTAGGTGGCAGATAGGGATAGGTAGAGAGGAGGGGGAGGGTGAGGTGGCGACTAGCCATTGGGGGGAGTGATGTGGCCAGCGGGTTGGGTAGAGTTTTAGGTAGCTATAGGTTTTAGAGGGGCTGGTTTGGGGTGGACCGATTAGTTTTCTGGGGGTGGTCGTTCGGGTCGGTTGGCCCGTTCGACTGCCCCCACTAAAATAATTAATTAAATTGTTATTTCAACCAGCGTTTTTTACAAACTGACAACGGACAAAACAAAATACTTCGGTGACCCGGGTTTGCGCGATAATTAAGGTGGGGCATTTTAGAAAACAAAACGGGCTTTGCAAAATAGTTTTATGCAAACAATGCATGATGATGACGATGCAATGCACAAATTCAACGCGATTTTCTAGTAGTGGTTTTTGCGGGATGCCACATTGGGATATATTTGTAGGCCCAAATGTAGAGGAGGTGTTGGCATTCTCAACCTTAAAATTCAGAATGAAGGTCTGTTGCTTAAATTCCTGCATAAGTTCTATAATAAGGATGACACACCTTGGGTCTCCCTAGTATGGAATGCATATTACAACAACATTGTTCCCCATGCTTCTGGACCCTGTGGCTCTTTCTGGTGGAGAGATGTTTCTAGGCTTTCACACTTATTCAGAGGAATAGCTAAAAGCTCTATTGGTAATGGGGCTACCACACTGTTTTGGAAGGATCAATGGTCTGTAACCATCTTAGAAGAGAGTCACCCAACCATTTACTCTTATGCTAGGAAGGAAGATATCTCTGTACAGGAGTTTCTTACAGCTGATAGTTTGACACAACTCTTTTATCTCCCTTTATCACCTGAAGCACTAGCTGAATTGAGGGACATTCAGAATAGCTGTAGAGAAATTGAACTAAGAGAACATTCACATGACACTTGGAGCTATGTTTGGGGGGACAAAGAATTCACTTCCAGCAAATATTATCAATACAATTTCAGAAATATAAATCCACACATATCCTTTAAATGGCTGTGGAAATCGAAGTGCACAGCAAAAGTGAAGTTCTTTGGGTGGTTAATTCTGTCTGACAGATTGAATACAAGGAACATGTTAAGAAGAAGACATTATGCATTGGGGACTGGATATGATTGTTTTATGTGCAATCACAGTACTGAGGAAACAATTGAACACTTGTTTTTTCATTGCCCATTTAGCCAAGATTGCTGGAGTTCAATTAACATCTCTTGGGCTATGAATAACTCTAGGCTCCAGATCATTCAGCAAGGAAAAAAGAGCTGGAATAAAAAGCTGTTTATGGAAATTACCTTGCTGGGCTCTTGGAACATCTGGAAAGAGAGAAACAATCTCTGGTTTAATAACATACAACCATCAGTTCAGGCTTGGAAATCAAGATTTGCTGCTGATCTGTCACTACTGATTCATAGGACTAAAGAGGAGCTACATCCACTTATCAAGAGCATTATTCATAGTTTGTAAACCTTTTTGTACTCCTAGATTTATCTTTTCTGACTTTTTTTGAGTCTCTCCCCCATCCTCTGTCTCTGTGTAAATATGGAACCTTACTGATTCTGACCCATTATTAATGAAAATGAGGCAGTAGGAGTCTTTCCTACTGTTATTACCCTAAAAAAAGGGTTCGGGTTCGGTCTTCGGATCCGGGAGGGAGAGCTTCGGGTCATCGGATCCATGAAGAAGACCTTAAGGGTTCCCTGGTTTCGATGTTCAAATGCGAACTTTTCTCGGCGCCGGTGGCCTTGTCAACGGGAAGATCTTGTCGCATCGGACTTTTGTCGAATCATCTTCGTAAGATCTTGACAAAACAAGGGAATAGATATCTCACGGGGTTTTGGTATTGTTTGGGTGGCATCACCATCTTCATAGTTCATACGACCTTCACCGATGCAACCCCAAACCACCACCACTATTACTTCACATCCATAGCGGTACATATATACACCATCCGGTAACACCACTAGCACTAGCTTGACAGGAGAAAAGGGCACCAGGGTACATGCGGGTGCCGCAAGGCAGCAGAGCCTGATAAAAGGCATGGACGAGACGGGCTCGACCAACCACCGAGGGTCGACGAAGAGGCGGCAGCCACTCGCGGTCCGGCCATGGCGATGTAGGGGCCCGGAGCTCGAGGCCACGTGTGATGGCGAGGTGGTAGAGGACATGGAGTGGTGAGCGGGGAAGGACGATGGCGACACAGCGGCTTGCCGCGACGGCGAGGGTGTTGCAAGATGCGGCCGCGGGAGAGGCGACGACCAACGCTTGAGGAGAAGACGACCAAGGCAGCGGCAGCTCGCGAGCCGAGGAAAGCGAGGCTGGGCGGTACGGACGAGGACGATGCAGGGAGGCCGGCGGAAGGGCGGCCGTGTCGGTGCCTACGGAAGTAGAGCGAGGCGACAGCGGCGGCACCGCGAGCGAGAGGCGGGCGGCGAGGTCGAAGCAGAGGGGACCCACGATGGAGGAGGTCCGGGGCGACGGACGAGGATGGAGGGAAGGGCGCCTGACGGGGAGGTGGACGACGGACATGGATCCCGACGGCGGGGCTTCTGGCAGCATAGGGGAGTTGCCGTGGCGATAGAAGAGGGGAAGGAGGCGATAAGGACGGGAGACGGGACGGAAGGAGAGGCAGGGGTCGCTAGCATCATGGTGGGGCCAGCTCGGTGAGGGGTGGTGTTGACCGGGTGAGTGGTGGCGGCGGCTGGGGGAGTGGGGTGGATTGGGGATGTGGGATAAGGTCAGGTTTAGGGTTTGGTTGGAGGTGGCCGGCTGGGCTTTTGGGCCTGGCTGGCTGCCTCCCAAAAATAATATTAACTTTTTATTTAATATTTAAAAGATGTTTGTAATTATTTTTTAGACAAATAAAATATCCAAATAGATCTGGGGTTTGTATTTTGAAATAAAGAAGGGGAGTATTATAAAAAACAAAATAGGATTTTGTATTATACTTTTATGACAAGGCATGCATGATGATGTCATGATGATGCACAAAACAAAAACACGGTGATTTTATAGTATTGGTTTTATCCGGGGTGCTACAATTCGACACCACTAACAATGGATCTCGCCCTCGAGATCCGCCTCATGGTACCGGGAAGAAGGCCGACGATCTGAATATTCGCGCTTCGTGTAGATCTTCGCGACACCACTAATAATGGTTCTTTCTCCATCTTAAAATCGGCGACACCACCAATAAGGGTCGATGCTCCCGTTTGTCGAGAGAGCACTCCGGATAAACAAAGGTCGAAGGTAGAGGTAGCAAAAGTTAAGGCCACCTCTAACTTCGGCGAACAGAGTAGAATTGCTTGTTCCACCGATTCAATGCACAAGACCGAATGCTAAGAATAGTCGGATGGTGATCAGTCCATCGTGCACCCAAAGCATTACTCTGCACATGAATAGGAGAATTATGCAACCAACTCTCAGAATTCAGACTGAAGATCTCGACAAGCGAGGTTTGGAAACAAAGGAGGGATGGAGATTCTCATCAGATCTGATGTAGATGACTTCATCATATCAGAAAACACCGGAGGAAAGAAAGAAAATTTTTAGTGAATTTTCGATCCACTGGAAGGTACAACAAATGAAAGATTCATCGGATAGCATGAATGTCGAATGTCGAAGCACCGTTACAATAGGAAGGGAGCGAAACCCTAAAGGTACGACGAAAACCCAACCACGAGAATTCCTGGACTCGAAGAAAGGATAAGAGAGTAGATTCAAAACACGCAGAGGTAAGAGAAGAATCGCAGAGGGGTAAGGAGTAAAAGCAGACCTAATTAGATCTATCCAACCGATTTTCCAAAATAGTTTTGACACTCTACATCGACCGTTAGCTAGGTTATCCTACAGGCTGGACCAGTGGGGTATCGTAACTGCTGAGCTCTGATACCACTCTGTAACACCCTCAGAATCGACCCTATGCAAGTCTCAGCGATTCCCGCCAAACCCGCATAGAAACGATTCAAAGGTGCCCACCAGGTACTTGCGTGCGGGTGGAAAACGAAGTAATATCATTACACATTAGTCCACGATGGAACCCACAGAACAGATATATACAACAATGACTCAAAGAGTCAAGAATACAGATATACAATACAAAGATCCAAATCACCTTGAAAACAATACAGCATCCGAGTACGGACAAGATACAAATTGAGCTAAGAGCCCTGAAGAATAACCAATGGCGTCCATAACCCTGCCCAGGCCAAGCCGGAAGGGTAACCATGCTAACGACGTCGATCTCAAAACCTGCTTAAACAAAAGGGGTGCCGACAAAGGGCAAAGGAAAAAGAGGAGCGTCAGTACTGAGGCCAGTACACGGCGAGGCTAGAATTCGGCGGTCCTCGCCTACATAGGTATGGTGGACTGAAGCGGCAGCGGCAGCATGCACTAAACAACCTATAGAGACTCGATACAACTGGCGGCTATCAGAGAGGGGTAAGAAAGACCTATTCGGCTCCAACCTGATACTAGCATCAAACAAACCCCTCCTGGTGTTTCCCCCTCGATACCAAACGAGGAAGTCAACCGAGGAACTCACACAGTTGGCAGTTTTATTTATTCAGTTATCGTTGCAGCAATTACTAGTCAGGTATAGATAATTGTCCTGATAAAAGAAGCAGTGGGCCCTTTTAGTTATTCATTCCGTTGTAGTTGCAGCAATTACTAATCAGATACAGATAGCATGATGTAAACCCCAAAACCCAGCAGTTGTTGGTACTTTTATTCAGCCATTCCGTTGTAGTTGCATTACTTACTAGTCAGGTACAAT
Organism: Avena atlantica; assembly: GCA_910589765.1. Taxonomy (NCBI): domain Eukaryota; kingdom Viridiplantae; phylum Streptophyta; class Magnoliopsida; order Poales; family Poaceae; genus Avena; species Avena atlantica. The sequence continues at coordinate 126,537,627 of OU342739.1, forward strand.
GGTCGCAAGCGACAATCCAAACAAGCAATTGTGGGCAGTATTATTTAGCCATTCCATTATAGTGAAGCTGATTACTAGTCATTATAAAGTCAAATTTATAGCAATAATCTTTAGTTATGCTTGTCTATGGTCGAGATACTGTGCTCCAAGTCGTCCATAACCGCGGACACGGCTTTCAGAAAGTTTTAACCCGGCCGGGGTGCACAAATAGCAACACACACACGATCAACCTCGGAAAAACCAAATCAAAACCCAACGAGGTCTTCACGACAGAGCAATCACAAGATTCAGAAATATTTCAGGGGGCCACCCCTTAAAGTAGAACCCGCAACGAAGCCGGCCGGCTCCGAGACGGACTTAAGGTTGTGGGGACGGCTGTGAACGACTGGGAACCCGAAAGTGTGGCTGGGCTTGTCGACACCGCGGAATCGTGCCACGATCCTAAACAGTACAGTGTGCTCCTCGCACAAACGTAATTACAGTAATAAAGCATGGCATAAGTACAGGATCGTAAATAAAACCTCAAACTAGTTTGTGGCCCCAAGAAATAAGACGGAATCAAGCTCTGGCTAAGGGGGGCCCATACTCCCCATATGTGGATAGCGCGATAAATCAAGGAACAGGTATCAAGTACTCGGGGTCCTACGGGACACAAGTGGGCGTTCGGAAACCAAATGTTGTCTATCACCCACCGATGCCTCTGCTTACTTACGTCAATTTTAGTTGTTAAACAGGAATTAAAGTGAACGATAAGTAAAACTATGATCATCTCCAACATCAACATGTGGCAATACTTCAACAACTGTGGCACTGAACGATGCGCAACAGCACTTGAGCAAGCGACTACGACGCGCAAGTCCAACTATCTACCAAACAACAGGAAATAGGATGTGTCCAAGGCAATATAGGGCTGTGCGGTATATCACAGGTACGGAAGCTAAAGCATCGCAACACGGATAGCAATAGATGAACAGGAGGGAATAAATACTATAAAAGTAAGATAGGTAGAAAGGGGGAGATGCTCGCCTGAAAAGCATTGTTGAAGATTCAACCGAAGATCGGGGCGAAGCTCACATCAACTCAACGGCCTTATCCGCGAAGAAGCAAAACGCTAGGATAAACACCGGATGCAATATTTAATACAACGGCAGAAGATCGGCATGATGCATGTATGATGCATGGCATGGCAAAGGTGCGATGCAATTAGGTCATATTAAGTGGAACCGGGGTCCCGACAATTAATTAATAGGTTCATGTTGTTTAGCTACCCCGCAATTAAATGTTGTTTTAGCATGGCAAAAGATAGTACCGGTTTGCTACACAAATTTAAATGAGGCCAATATAAAGCTAGATTTGCCCGCATATGGGCCCCATATTTAATTATATGGTGAATCGGCATAAGGCCCCCAAACCACATGACAAGATGCTTGCAAGTATGACAATTTAATATGCAACAAGTTGTTATTTCATTTATAAAATAGGGCTCGAGGAAAGGGGTCACACATTAGGGGGCTCGACGAACTTGGGGTTCCGGGGTTCGGGGTCGGTCTCAGGGTTCAGGGTTCGGCGAGGTCGTTCCGTGGAGGCGATATCATCGGCTCCTCCTCTAGGCCTTGGGGTTCCGTGACGGAGATCTCCGGTTCCGGTTCGCGGTTTCTTGTCGACGGTCTTGTGGGACCATCTTAGTTGCTGGTGTCGACCTCGGGTGCCGTTGATGATCTTGGGGTTTCAGCGGAACGGTCTTCGGGGTACTTGGCGTTCTATGAAGAATAGCTCCGGATCTTCGGCTCCGGTGGAAGTTCTCGGCGTTCTCGATGAAGACCTTGGAGAGGTGAACTTGGGGGTTCCGGGGTTCGACTGCCCGTGTCGATCTTGTCGTTTCCACACCCAACACTTGGCACCAGCTTGATACTACACCGGGATCCTGCACGGTGGAGGCGGATGGCAGAGCTCGGGCGGGGCGGCACTGCAGGGCCATCTGCGAGGCGGTTGCGTGGGCCCAGCGACGGCGCGCGCTCGGTGGAGACAGGGGACGGCTTTCAGGCGGCCAGGGAGCCACGGCGCGTGCTTGGCCAGCGGCGACGCGGCTCGGCGGCGGTGAGCAGCAGGGGTCGAGGTGGGGGTCGGCCGGACGCAGAGGAGGGCGAGCGCGAAGGGGGCACGGGGCGGCGACGGACCGGCGGGGCCGCGCGGCAACCTGGGGTCGAGGGCGAGCTCGCCTGGGCGGCTCTGGGGCAGGGACGCGGTCGGCGGCGGAGGGTCGGGACGACGACGGTGTTGACGGAGGCGGTGGTGGGCGCCGGAGAGGGAGGGCTCGGGGTCGCCGGCGTCCGTGACGAGCGGGGCCAGAGGCGGAAGCTGCGCGGAGGGCGGGCACCGGCGTCGGGGCTTGGCTAGCGCGGGTGGAGGCGGGCCGGCTCGGGGGCGTGGTGCTCGCGGTGGAGGAGAACGGGCGCGGGACCGCGGTCGAGGGCGGCGGCAGGTGAGGCCGGGGGCGAGCTGGGCGGCGCCGCTCGAGGTGAGGTGGGCGGAGCAGAGCTCGGCCGCGCGGCGGGGCGCTGGCCGGAGGAGGAGGGAAGGCACGGACGCGGGCCGGGGCCGCAGGCGAGGAAGAAGGGAGAGGCGCGGGCGCAGGTCGCGTGCGGGTCTGGCGCTGCGCGCTGGCGCATGGGTGGGGCCCAGAGGCGCAGGCGGTGGGGGTTTGGCAGTGGCGTGTAGTGCGTGTGTGGTTCTGACGTGCGTGCATGTGTGCTTGTGTGTGTTGGGGAGAGAGATGGGGGGTTAGGGTGATGTGGCAGGAGTTGATTGGGTGAGGGATAGGGCCAGGTGAGGTGGCAGCCTGCTACTGGTTGGGGTGAGGTGGAGGGTTGGGCTGGGTAGGTAGTTTGGTAGGTTTAGGATTATGGGTGGGACTGGTTGGACCGATTTAAAACCTGGGGCGGTCGTTCGGGTCGATCTGGCCCGTTCGACTGCCCCCACTAAAAATAATATAATTTTTTTATTTGTTTTATTAACACCGTTTGCAAACCGATAGCACTCAAACAAAAATAATCCGGAGACCGGGCTTTGCATTTGAATTAAGATGGGGCGTTTGGAAAACAAATCGGGTTTTGCGAAAATAGTTTTAGACAAACAACATATGATGATGCCGATGCAATGCACAAATTCAACGCGATTTCTAGTAGTGGTTTTGCGGGATGCCACAAAACTTTAGTTGTAGTTGTCTATGATCGAGAACTGTGCTCTAAGTCGTCCATAACCGCGGACACGGCTTCTCGAAAAGATTTAACCCTGTAGGGGTGCACCAAAGTTTCCACACGCACCTAGACCCTTGTTGTCAGATCAGGTAGGTACAAGATCACAAAACATACACCCAACGGTATGTCGACGGGGTTTCGGACATGACGTTTCCCAGACCCAAAGCAAGCACATGGGGGGCCACCCCACTAAGCTACCCGTAACGAAGTCGGCCGGTCTCCGAGACGGACCCAGGGTTTGCGAGAACGGCTGTAAACGACTGGGAACCCGAAAGTGTGACTGGGCTTGTCGATACCGCGAAATCGTGCCGCGATCCAAAACAGTACAGGCGCTCCACGCGCAATCATAATTAAAGCAGTAAAGCATGGCATAAGTACATGATAGTAATAAAGCCCCAAACTACTTTGTGGCCCCCGGTACAGTACTTTGAAATCAGATACTAAATCGATGAGGGTGCCCACACACCCCACCTGTGGTTAGCGCGCTCGATCTCGGAATAGGTGTCAAGAACTCGGGGTCCTACAGGACACCAGTGAGTGGTTAAAAACCAAATATTGTCTATTACCCACCGGTGCCTCTGCATTTACCTACTTTCAATTTTAGTTATTAAACAGTAATTAAAGCCACGATCATCTCCAACATAAACATGCGGCATTCCTCCAACAACGGTGTTACTTGAGAACATCGAAACAACACCTGAGCAAGCAACTATGACTCGCAAGGCCGACTATCTACCAAACAAAAGGTAATAGGAGGTGTCCAAGGCAATATAATGGCTGCAAGGGATATCACTGGTACGGAAACTAAAGCATCGCAACACAGTCAGCAATAGATCAACAGGAGGAAATAAAGACTATAAAAGTAAGATAGGTAGAAAGAGGGAGAATGCTCGCCTGGAAACATTGCTGAAGATTCATCCGAAGATCGGGTCGACACTCGCATCAACTCAACGTCTTATCCGCGAAGAAGCAAAACACTAGAATAAACACCGGATGCACTATTTAATACTATGGTAAAAGATCGGGCATGATGCATGTATGATGTATGACATGGCAAATGTGCGATGCAACTAGGCCACATTAAGCGGAACCGGGGTCCCGACAATTATTTAGATGGTTCAAGTTATTTAGATACCCAACAATTTAAATGTTGCATTAACAAGGCAAAAGATAGCACCGTTTCGCTACACCAATTTAAATGGGGCCAATATTAGACTAGATTCGCCCTCATATGGTCTCCATATTAATTATGAGGTGAATTGACTATACAACCCCAAACCGCGAAATATGTATGCAAGCATGTTCAATTAATATGCAACAAGTATATGCCATTATTATAAAAAATATGGGTTTTGAATAGAGGTCACACATTAGGGTCGAAGATCTTGGTTCCGAGGGTTCGGGTTCGGTCTTCGGATCCGGGAGGGAGAGCTTCGGGTCATCGGATCCATGAAGAAGACCTTAAGGGTTCCCCGGTTTCGATGGTCAAATGCGAACTTTTCTCGGCGCCGGTGGCCTTGTCAACGGGAAGATCTTGTCGCATCGGACTTTTGTCGAATCATCTTCGGAAGATCTTGACAAAACAAGGGAATAGATATCTCACGGGGTTTTGGTATTGTTTGGGTGGCATCACCATCTTCATAGTTCATACGACCTTCACCGATGCAACCCCAAACCACCACCACTATTACTTCACATCCATAGCAGTACATATATACACCATCCGGTAACACCACTAGCACCAGCTTGACAGGAGAAAAGGGCACCAGGGTACATGCGGGTGCCGCAAGGCAGCAGAGCCCGATAAAAGGCATGGACGAGACGGGCTCGACCAACCACCGAGGGTCGACGAAGAGGCGGCAGCCACTCGCGGTCCGGCCATGGCGATGTAGGGGCCCAGAGCTCGAGGCCACGTGTGATGGCGAGGTGGTAGAGGACAGGGAGTGGTGAGCGGGGAAGGACGATGGCGACGCGACGGCTTGCCGCGACGGCGAGGGTGTTGCAAGACGCGGCCGCGGGAGAGGCGACGACCAACGCTTGAGGAGAAGACGACCAAGGCAGCGGCAGCTCGCGAGCCGAGGAAAGCGAGGCTGGGCGGTACGGACGAGGACGATGCAGGGAGGCCGGCGGAAGGGCGGCCGTGTCGGTGCCTACGGAAGTAGAGCGAGGCGACAGCGGCGGCACCACGAGCGAGAGGCGGGCGGCGAGGTCGAAGCAGAGGGGACCCACGACGGAGGAGGGCCGGGGCGACGGACGAGGATGGAGGGAAGGGGCGCCTGACGGGGAGGTGGACGACGGACATGGATCCCGACGGCGGGGCTTCTGGTAGCATAGGGGAGTTGCCGTGGCAATAGAAGAGGGGAAGGAGGCGATAAGGACGGGAGACGGGACGGAAGGAGAGGCAGGGGTCGCTAGAATCATGGTGGGGCCAGCTCGGTGGGGGGTGGTGTTGACCGGGTGAGTGGTGGCGGCGGCTGGGGGAGTGGGGTGGATTGGGGATGTGGGATAAGGTCAGGTTTAGGGTTTGGTTGGAGGTGGCCGGCTGGGCTTTTGGGCCTGGCTGGCTGTCTCCCAAAAATAATATAAACTTTTTATTTAATATTTAAAAGATGTTTGTAATTAGTTTTTAGACAAATAAAATATCCAAATGGATTTGGGTTTTGTATTTTGAAATAAAGAAGGGGAGTGTTATAAAAAACAAAATAGGATTTTGTATTATACTTTTATGACAAGGCATGCATGATGATGTCATGATGATGCACAAAACAAAAACACGGTGATTTTTCTAGTATTGGTTTTATCCGGGGTGCTACATCAGCCTTCCGCGCAACGCCTCTGAATCGTTGTCGCAGTTGTGTCTGAATCGGTGCCGCTGCCCACGTCTGAATCAATGCGGTGGTGAGCGGTGACTGACGGATGGACCAGTGACACGCACAAACACGATACCTGCAATGTCCACGCACGTCCGAACGGATGCAATCGTTGTCCAGCCAAACACATCCGTTCAAATGAGTCATGACATGCAATGTCCACACATGTCTAAACAGACACAATTATTGCCCAGCCGAACACATCCATTCAAATGAGTCATGACGCTGGAACAGCGCATACATCCCGCGGACCGCCGCGTGGATGAGTTCAGACGAGCGAGACCGGATGAGTTCGGCCGATAAAGATGCCCTTGCCTACAGCTACAGCCGAATCGTTTTTCCAACGGCAAAGCTTCCCAGGTTGTTGGGCCGACCCGTCTGGACTTCCGTTCAGGCGGCGTAATATTCTTGCGCCGCAAAAGGCGGTGCATAGCACCTCCCGGTCGGCCTGGTGGAGACGGGAGAGAGTAGAAGTGAATTCAATACCAGTTCCCGCCCGTCCTTCGAGCCGTAGGCAGATTGGGCCACAGCTCCCGAGAATTTGGCCCGCACTCTGCGCCGCCCGTTTTCTTCGGAACCCTGGGCTGCTGAGGCCCTGAGCCGAAGGACCCAAAGCAAACCCTATCTCGTCTCCTCCTCGCCGAAGAATGTCAGACCGCCGCCGCGACAAGGAAAATCCTCGAGAGCGCGGCCACGACCGGGACCGGGAGCGGGACCGGGACCGCGAGGTCGACCGCCACCGCGACCGGGACCGGGACCGCGAGGTCGACCGCCATCGCGACCGGGACCGTGGCCGGGATAAGGAAAGGGATCGCGACCGGGAGCGGGAGCGCGAGCGCGACCGGAACCATCGCAGCACCCGAAAGCGCTCCCGCTCTCGCTCTCCCTCAGCTGAACGCTCCCGCCGTCGCCGCTCCCACTCCCACTCCCACCGGTCCCGCTCTCCGGACCCCAGCCGCCACAAACGCCGCCGCGACGCGTCACCCGTCACCGACCAAAAGGATGACAAGAAGCCCGATCCGCCAGCTGCTCCCAAGATCATCGAGGAGGTGGCCATGGCGGGCGACGGGGACATGGACGCGGAGGAGCTCGAGATGATGAAGATGATGGGGATTCCCGTCGGGTTCGACTCCACCAAGGGGAAGTATGTTCCTGGCGCCGATGTCAGCGGCGTGCGCGCTGTCACCAAGCGTCAGCCACGGCAGTACATGAACCGCCGGGGTGGGTTCAATCGTCCCCTGCCGCCAGAGGTCAATCGCTGAAGAGGGTAAGGTTCAGATTTCCTTGCTCTCCTTTGTTTCATCTTTAATTAGTTTTAACTTCGCATTTTCTTGCTCAGGAGTTGGGATTTGAAATTCTAGAAAAGCATGAACAACAACTCTACAAAAAATACATGGAGTATACCTATCATATAAGGCTATAACCACATACCCCTATCTATGGATCAAATTGTATTGCGCTGGAGATCCTTAAACCAAAATTAAATAAAGTACCATGTTAAACTGAAATACAATGTGTGCGCAGTGCACAATACTCACTAGCAGTGCTGAGACATACTCATAAACTTGTTTTGCCACGGAATTAACAAAATTCATAGGATAAATGTTTATACGTAGAGAAAATTATAAGATACTTCAGAGAAGCCAATGTCCTGTGTTTGCGCCACACCTATCAATTTGTGACGTAGCCCACCCTCTTGACCTCCTCCTCCCATATGTTCTGCTCTAGCCATCGTGGTGCTCCACGTTGTGTGCCCTTTGACTACCCCTGCTCTCTATTGTCTTCTCTCTCTGCCTCCTAGTACAACACTGCAATCTTTTTTCACAGTGAAAACTTGTGAGAAACACTAAGAAGATAGTGTGAAACAATAACTTTAAAAAGCTTTGGATTGGATAGGTACTTTGTAGTTACTCTAAATCATGGGTGATACTGGTCACTTACCTGAACTGGTTGTAGTTTAGAATACAACCGGCGGTACCAAGGGTCCACTGTGGCCATCACCGAGGGCTATGGAGGATGGTGGTTCCCATGTAGACCACCGTTGTTGAACCTTCCCTCTGTAGATATGGATGTAGGGCAGCGGGGAACGGGTGGAGGCGTCGGAGGACGGAGGCACTACCAATCCATGCATGTTTTTCTCCCATGTCCATCAGTGGCGCAGATGATACGAAGGGACAGAGAAAGAAATTGTGATGCAGTTCACTGCAGAAATAGTGATATATGGGAAGGATTATCTTGCTTGGCTTGGCCATGTCCGTGCCGGCTCATGGCCAGTGGCGGACCTAGAAATTTTCGGAAGCCTGGGCAAACAAGTTGCAACCATCACAAATCCAACCTAATAGTAAAGATTGTTGTCAACATGGACTGTGGTAATGACTGCCTCCGCTTTGGCGACTCACCTCTTCGCGTAGTAGAGCGTGTTGAGGTGGACAAAGAGGCGCTGGTTGTCGTGGCTGATGGGCGGACGCGGGTCTGGTGCGAGCCGCCGGTGCCTTGCATGATCGTAGCATCACCTTTTTGCACAGCCTGAAGAAGCCCAGCTCCTGGTTGCACCTCGCCAGTACCTGGAGGGGAGGGACTTCTCTGCTTCGACCCTATATTTGGATTGTTGATACAACAATCAATACGAGCAGTGTGTAGTCAGGAAGTTTGAATTCTTTGTTGAGATAAGCCAAGTCTTTTTGCTAGCCAAGTTTGTTGTGTTAAAAGAAAGAGAGAGAGTTTTGCCAAGTTTGTTGGGAAGCTACATGCATGTGAGATGAGAGGGTTGGATAAAAGGATTGGTTCAATTCTTTTCCCGAAAGGACTGGTTTTATCCAGATCTATGGATTTTGGTAGACTTCAGGTTTTTTCCTATTATGATCGTGTTTTTTAGTGTGATGGATAGGTGTGCGGTGGCATCGTTGATGCATGTGAATTAAGTAATGGCATGTTGGTAATCCTTCACTTGAAGCTATGATCATAACTTCTAGAATAGAACTCACCATATTGTTAAGTTTTTTGTTTGGTTATATTCTTATGATTAGTGCTTTCTTCTAGTATATTATTACATGGATTTATTCCTGTATATTTTAGTGAGATGTTTTGTTATATAAAATGTGTAAACTTTGTCAATCAAATGCAATGGGTCTAATAAATTGTTTGCTTGTTCATTTTCTGATCAAGATAAATTTCTTGAAATAAATGTAACAACTGTAGACGGATCCTCCATAGTTGCTATTATTGATCATATATTTATTTTATTAAATCTGATTGATGTTGTGAATTTATTTTGTGAAGGTGCTTAGCATGAGGATAAATTGGTTTCGGATTATCATAATCTTCCTATCTTGTAATTGTTTTTCTGGCTTACATATGTAGGGATGTTGATCGGACATACCCTACAGATTAGTTCAATTTTAGGAAGTTTTTTAACTCCATGAATACACTATGTCCATCTTGCTGATCTGAGGACTAGTTCTGGTTAGCTAATGAGACCATGTATTTTGCAGGGTCATGCGATGATGCAGTATATTCTGAAACTGGGTTGCGTTCTTGGAGTGGACTAATGGACATGGCAGGCCCTGAACTGCTACTGTCTACTGAGCATGTATAACCTTGAGACAGATAGTTGATTTTACTTCGGAAAACTCTGTAGACTATGATATCAGTTCTCGCTCGTGCAGTTTTCATCATTTGCTCTGTCGACATTCTAGGAGAAACAGAAAATGGTTGCATGTTTAGAAACTATGCTTTACATGTTCGAATGATGTTTCTTTCTGCACAGTAAGGTGAGGCTGAAGAAATGTTTATGTATTCAAGTATTTGTGAATTGCATGTGCTTTACATTTGTGTTGCAGTAGTTTTTAGTTTTTCTTTCTTAAAGCATGGTATGCATTTTTTGGTGATAATTGCAGATGTGGTTGCAACATTAAATCTGAAGATTTGCAGCTGATCCCGCTGCATCAAAGTCTTGTGGGACTTGGAGCGCCAATAGCAATTATTGGTGTATATCAGCAGGAGCAAGCAACTTTTGTCTTAAACACTTTATGTTATTTCATCCAACTTCATGGAGATCAGGGGGAACCATAGTGTTTGACAGGTTCACCCACCATTGTGCACCTTTGACCACCTTGTCATATCCGCGACAAGTAAAAGCTTCAAGCGCAGCTAGATCATGCATCCTCGGGAAGACCATAGCTCAAGAACATATATTCCATTCCTCCTGATAATGGCATCAGCATAGTCCCTTGTCACCCCTATAGGGCGTGGGATCAAGTTTGGCCTCGCCCTCTGTCTAGCTTGGGAAAGCGGCATATTGTGTGACTAAACCCATGTGTTAGAGCAACTCTAGCAGCTACTGCAAATGACAAACCGTAAAATACTGAATAAGGGAAATTGAACTCTTGATTTACGGTTCCAAACTTCGTTGTAAAGAATAGATACTGTAAATACAAATTGTGAATTCAAATTGTTGCTGGAAATGTCTTTACGGCAAAATTCAGTGAAGAACAACACGCAAAATTTAGAGTTTGAACATATGTTTCAGTTTGCACATACATAAATTTTACATAATTGATGCTCGCAGCAACAGCGGGAAAAATCTGGCTCCTACAGCCTCGATGCAACGACGATCACCCTTCCCTGGCTGCGGGGGCGCCACTCATTTCTTGTCGTTGCTCAGGATGCCGACGACGTTCTGGCGCACACGCTTGAGCCGCTCCACTGTGGTCTCCTCCTTATGGCGCTCCTCCTTATGGAGCTCGATCAAGCGGAGCGCGTCAGCAAGCTCATGTTCTTCCTTTGCCACCTCGTCGAAGTGGGTGTGCTTGGAGCGGCGTCGCAGCCGCGCGCTGCTCGGCCACGTCGGAGGTGACAAAGTCCCTCTCGACGAACTTATCGCCGGAGCTCTCATCGAAGCTGTCCGAGTCCCCAGGCGTCAGGTAGTCGTGGTAGCCCGAGGAATCGCTCTCGGAGCCTGGCGGAGGCGGAGAGGTAGGATGGCGGCTGCTCCCCGCAACCGAGGAGGAGGAGCCGGTGTAGTAGGGGGTGTACCTGGAGAGCGAGGGCGGCACGAGCTTGCCCCACTTGACAAACTTCCTCGCCGCGCGCTTCTTAGCCCCCTCCGAGCGGCTCGGACATAGCTCAACGCTGGAGAGGAGGCGTTGTCCTTGGGAGCCGTAGCACGGGGGAGAGAGGGGTTGCCGGGTTGCATCACGTCGCGGCAGAGGAAATGGCGGTGGCGGAGGGAAAGATTATAAAGGGAGGGCGACCGGATTCAGTGGCTGGAGGGGTTGGCCAGCGGCTGTGGATTTGGCAAGGATAACAGCAGAGAGGGTTAGGGTTTACGACGGAGGGGATACGGTTCCGGCCGCGCAAGCCGTAGATATAGTGCTCGCGGATGCCTCGTTAGGGGCCACCTTAAACAGTTTACGGGCCAACCACAAGTACGGGCTCTACTCGACGCGCTTAATGCCTCGTTAGGGGCCACCTTAAACAGTTTACGGGCCACCCCCTCTTCGCCTAGCTTGATGCAGTCGCGCTTCCAACTATTCCAGTGCTCTCGCGGGGAGAGCCGAAGGTGGCGATGGGGAAGTCCACAAGTCCATAGCTCACTCCCCAAATAAGGTCTGTTGTGGATAGGTGATGAGTTCAATTTTGAACCATGTTTACTTGCGTAAGTAGAATATGATTTTTTGTATTTTACTGCGCTCACGCGCACCTTTTATCCTTTTTCAACAGGATCCCGAATTACTAAGTATTTTGTGAATATATAAATTGGAATTGTCATACTATGCAGTAATATGGTATTTCTAACTGATAAATGTCATTTAAATGTTTTTTCTCGCACCTCTGGGAGAATAGAGAACATGAAGGAAGGCTACAGAGGGTTTAACGACCACGCGAAGACGGATCTGAGATCTGACATTCACAAAAACTTCCAGTCTTGAAATACCACGCTAGAGAGGGATCTAGAGGAGTAACTAGGAGAAGGGCAAATGCTTGCTACTTCACGGATCATCGGAGGACATCACATCATCCCCTTCATCGTCAATCACTGCATCTTCATCACCATTACCATTCCCCTCTTCCATACTTTAGATCTTGTTGTAATTTCAAATACAATTGTGGTTTACACTAGATTTATCTTCATACTTTTATCCATCCATTTGAATATGACGATTTTGTTGATTTCTTCCATGTGTGATTAGTTCCCATTGTTCTTGGGGAGATGGAGAAACCCTAACATTATTATGAAATGAAATAAAGATGATCTATTACTTTGGTCCATGATCCATTGATCTATGATATTGTGTTTGATTTCTCTCTTTAGATGGTATGTGTAGTCGCCCACATATCATTTGCCTCCGGGTCTAAAGAGAGGGAGATACCTTAGGACATGTATGAGAGTATGTTCAGTGTTACTTTTGTGACTATAAGCATTGGCTTATAATCTTCACGGTCAAAGGGGGAATTATGAGAGATTCACTAAGATCATTATGATATTCATGGGGAAACCCTTAATTGTGGTGGTCTGTATGAGTGACTGCTCTGAGGCATATTTAGAGATGACCTCATTGCCTGATTCAAAAAGCGACTGTCTATGGGTCTTAGAGTGAACATATTATTATGGAGCTCTCTTCACACATATCATGAAAAAAGAAATAGACTATCCTAATTATGAGTAATTACCCCATGCTAGCGGTGTATCCTAGATCCTCGAGAACGCTTTAGCCTTATTGAGTTCCAACACCATTTCCAACACTTTTGTTACTTGTTTTATTTACTTTTCTACACACAAACAAAAACATTTAAAATACCCTTTACTTGAAATCAAAGGCGGCTTACAAGTATCCTTTGGTAGACAGTGACAAGGGGCATAAATGCGGTGACCCAGCATACCACTTCATGTGTAGTACACTATAGTCGTTGATATGACATCCACAGAACACCGTTCCGTAAATATCACATCCCTCAGAGTGGTACAACAGAAACATTGCGGGTCCATATTACAAACATACACACATTATTATTATTATTACAATACCGGAAGTTTAAGACTTCAAAATATTCAAATTACAAACCAAATATAAGTGTTTCAGCGGAAGTTTTAAAGTGACAACTTAAACTCCAAATTGAGCTCAACAACTTATTGTTATATATTGTCCATGTTGCTCGGCTCAATTGGTTCCTAGTACTATAGTAATTATTCTGACTCATGGTGCTCTCCTCCGTAGACGACATCGTAGTCCACCCCTTCTACGGCACCGTACATATTGTGCTCTTCATAGAATACCTCCTCTTGGCTTTCAGCTGCATACATTGGAGTTTCTTCTGGATCCTCAGAGTCTAAGCAGCGGATCAAAGGAAAGGGTGAGTAACAACGTTACCCAACAAGTTCATTATATGCAAGGTGGGAAGTTTGATGCTCTATCTACCACCTTGGACTATAAGTCCTTGGCACTATGCAGTTTTCGTAAATCTTTCTTCAAAGATTGATTTTATTGTGAAAATCTATGACCATCAGCCTTCACAGGTTTACCAGAACTTTCATGGAGTTCCTTTCCTTCCGCGTTCGTATTTCCTTCCCGGAACATGGAGTAACAAGTTACAATTTTTACACTCTGCAGAGGTGCGTTTCTTTACCCATGAGAGATCAACTCCTTGTTGCACAACCGGGCGTACTTTCCCGTCCACAATTCCATGATGTGGGGCCGAGTAGGTGATCCAAGCCAATCACTACCCTCTCTGTGACCCCATATGTCTGCACGATCCTTCAGGGCTGCCTCACCTCCGTTAAGCCCCTTCCGGGCAGGCTAAAACCCTGATGAGTTCCCGAAGACTCTATGAGCTGGTGGTGCCCAGGTAAGTACCTTATAGGCCCGGCTAAACCTCCGGCAGGCACTCATAGATAATCTAGACACCAAAAACGCGGGGTCTAAGGGTGCCCACCCATATGTTGGATCCGCACAAGGAATCACAACGTCGCGTTAAGGTAGTCTTGCCTCCATACGAAAGGAATAGGATACATCTGACTTCTCTGTCCCATGCCAAATCTCATGGCTAACGCGTAATATACGGCGCTAGAATCACTGATATCACGGGTTGTTAAACTCCTAGGTGGTTATAATTGTTGCGAATAGAAACCTAAGTTCTATTGCTTCATTATATCATCACTTAGGATGATATTAACAATTTATTTATTTAAGAAAATAATATTTTCTTTTCTAGAAACATAGATGATAACACATAATTTACAAATACTTTGGTAAAGACTCTTCAAAGGACATGAGCAAGTGATGAACTTGCCTTGTGATTGCAAGGTAGTGAAGTCGGATGCTTGCACTGTACCTTGAGCTTCTATGTCTATAAAACATCATTATTGCCTGGTAAGGACAATATTTAAAGAAGCAAAATGAATATGCATAGTAATGTAATGCATTATTTATCATTTATTTTCTTTGTGTGTTTTACCCAATGTTTTGTTTTCAAGAATTCCTTTAAGTAATAAAGGATTTCATTTTAAAGAATAATCTTTAATATTTTATAAATATTTCATTCTATATATAAGTAATAAAGCTAAGAATATTTATTAAATATAAATTCTCGTATTTATTTGTTACTAGTTCTTTTTAAGAATTAGTATTTAGATAAAAGAGAATTTCTTTTATTGACTTTAAATATTTATTTAGTATTTTTCTAAAATACTATAATAACAATTTCCTAAGGAATATATATATCAAAAAATTCTTGACCAAAAATTATGTATATAAAAATTATTTCTTAATTCAATTAAATAGGTTGGATTCTTATGAATCCAAAAATATATTTTTTGCAATTTTTTGACCTTCTATTTATTTTCTAGAATTTTATTTAATACTAGGGGTATTTTGGTCTTTTATTAATTATTAAAAATTCTTTTAAGTTTTGGGCTAACCCTTTTGGGCTTTATTGGGCCAAACTGGCCCAAGTGATTGGCAAAAAGGTCTCCCTGAAGGGCTCTGGCCCTATCGGCCCATTCTCTATGTCTCTCTCTCTCTAGCTCGACCTTACCTCTTTTCCTCCTTGACTTCGTGGTCGCTGGCTTCGCCGCTGAGCGTTACCCACCGCCGTGGCCTTCCTTGGCCGCCGCGGTGGTGTATGGTGAGGTTGTGGGCCATGCTTCTTCATCTGGTCCGACTCGATTTGATTAAGCAGTGATGCCTAGTATGAATTGTGCTCTCTGTAATTTAAGGATTAGTGTCATTATTTGATTGTCTCATGCCACTGTGAATCTGAAGCTAATGGTTAGATGATGTTGCCTCTGATTGGTAATTAAACTGGTTAACCTGATGGCATAATTGTGAAATCTGTTGGGTGAGATTGATGCTTAGTGTGTTCACTTGCTGTCATTACTCTAATACTGACAGTAACTCTGTCAGTGGTTGTTCACTGCATCAGTGAATGTTGGCTTGTATGTTTATCAATAGACTGAACTTAATCATTAGAGCCTAATGGTACTTTGAAAATAGATGGATATATTAGATGATCTCTGAGTATAATCTTAGGGAAATGATAATTATTGGCTTACTAATTTATTCATGAAAGCTAGAATATCTGTTTGGCTTGGTTGTAGGATTTGTTCTTGTGACACCATATTAGAATGGTACACAAGTTGATTCTACTACTGGCTTTACTTATGGTCAGTTCTTGAGATTGGATAGATGCCTAAAAATAAGTTGAAAGCTTTTATTGATATCTAAGCCTATGATGTTGGTCTGAGGCTCTAGGAACTAGATTCCTATCTTGCTGTCCCTTTCAACTATGCTAGAACATCATGGTTGCTCACTGGATCTTGGGTCCTTGTGGGTTAAGATGACTGGTTTGTTTGTAGCTTATGAAATCTGAGGTACTGCTCCTTTAAGAGATGTGCCCAGATTTTATATGCACAAATGATGGAATATATAAGTTATTTTAGTATCACCAGATCAATGATGCTGGTCTGAGATTTTGGTGGTTTAGTAGAGTTTTATTCTGGCCTTTATATTTCAAATCCTCTAGGATAGGTTCACCACACTTGGGTGATCACTGAGAGGTTAATTCTAAAATAACACATGCTTTTCTGTTTGGATAAGATAAACAAAATTTGTGGATGTTTTATGATGCTCACCACACAGTTGATGATTGGTGATGGTTTTTGGTTGATCTATGGCTTGATCTTGCTGATTATGTTGCTGGCCTGATCCTGTCCTTCACCTCCTGGTGATGTGCGTGTTTCCCCTGGCTCCTATGCTTGTACTTGATCAGCCCTGCTCCTCCTAGCTCCTGTGAGCTTGACCTTGCTATCCACCTGATTCTCCCCCTCCTTATGTCACCATATGGTGATGCTTGGATTGATCTGGTATGAGGTTTTGTCTGGTGGTTTGCTTGGCTTTGCTAAGATGATTGTTCTTGTGTGGTGTGGGAAATGCAGAGATGCACTAGTAGCTGCCCACGGCTGTGCTTGGTCCTTTTACTTGGTGAGCTGCTGTGGCTGTGTCGACAGCACACCCATGTAGTTTGGTGATTGAGCTGCCTGTGTGTCTGTTGCATGGTTGTGGATGAGATCATTGAGGTCTTTTACCCCTTTATGTTTTTACTATTATCCTGCTTGGTGAACTTTCCCCTTTTTACTTGCTGTGATCATTTGACTCATGGCTTATTTACTATGAAAGATTAAATTCTTTCATATTGGTGAAACTTACGCCTAAAAGATTTACTCAACGATGTAAACTTGAGCAGTGCAAGTCACTGCTCTCTACAGAGAGTAAAATTAATTATTTAACTTTCATTTTCCTTTTTTGTTCTTTATTTTGCAGGTACAAGATCTGGAGATTCAAGATTAGTATAGGTTTACTTCTGGACAAATAAGTTCCTTTGTAATTTGTTATTTCATTCTTTTGTAAGAAATTTGTAATAATCTATTCATATAGACATCTTTCTCTTATATGTAATTTCATTACTGTAATGATTCTTTATTAACTCTATGAGTTAATCTTTGTAATTTGTTTATGGAATAAAGATAAGGAATAAAATATTCATTTCTTAATTGGATTTCTTTATTTAGAGTTTCTATTATTATTTATTATTTATTGATTAAATAATATTACTAAATCATTTTAGAATTCATTTTAAAATACCAATACCTAACTTTAAATATAAATTCAAATTGTTTTCCCCCAAAACACACTAATTCATAAAGATCATGTCAAAATTTATAAAGATCACTATCCAGAGCTATTCCTACACTTAGAGAGTGAAAGAAACTCTGATCACTTTAGGTTTTTTATTTGGTGAAAAATTTACCCACATTTAAACAGATGAATACATGCATATGCATAAATTCCTATATCTACCCTTTGTTGGTTCCTAAATGCTGGTATGTTACAGACTTCCCCCCTTAAATTAAACTTCGTAGCGAAGTTTACTGAAGTGTACCTGAATAGTTCGGGATAGACTTCTCTTAAGTCATCCTATTTCTCCCATGTGGCTTCTCTCTCAGGGTGATGCTCCCACTGTACCTTACAGTACTTAATTTCCCTATTTCTTAACCTTTTCCAATTCTCTTCCAGAATTTTATAGGGTTTCTCAACTTAAGTCAGGTCTGCTTGTAATTCTATCTCGTGATGTGTGATTGCATCATCAGGAACTTGAAGACATTTCTGGAGTTGCGACACATGGAAAACATTGTGAACTTGAGCCAATCTTGATGGTAACTCTAAAGCATAAGCTATGGTCCTGTTCTGACTCAGTACTTTGAATGGCCCTATATATATTTGACTCAATTTTCCTTTAACTCCGAACCTCTTAACTCCTTTCATTGGGCTTACTTTAAGATATACCATGTCTCCTACTTCAGGATGCCATGATCTTCGATTTAGATCAGCATAACTTTTATGTCTACTTTGGGCTATTTTCAATCTATCCTTGATTATATCAATGATATCTTGCCTTTCTTTAATATAGTCTAGCGCAAATTCTTTGCTACTCACAGGCTCATACCATCATATTGGTGATCTACATTTCCTTCCATAAAGTACTTGATATGGAGCTGCTTTCAAACTACTTTGATAGCTGTTATTGTAGGAAAATGCTGCCAACGATAGATGATCTTCCCACGAACCTCCAAAATATAATGCACAATCCCTAAGCATGTCTTCCAGTATTTGATTGGTTCTTTCAGTTTGACCCCCAATTTATGGATGATAGGTTGTACTAAAATCCAACTTTGAACCAAGTGCTTCATGTAATTGTTTCCAAAATGCTGAAGTAAACACAGATCCTCTATCAGTTACGATTTTCTTGGGCACTCCGTGCTTAGTTACTATCTCTTTGATGTAAACTTCTACTAACTTCTCGGCATTATCTTTCTGATTCACCAGAATAAAATGTGCACTTTTAGTGAGTCTATCAACAATCACCCATATCATATCCTTCCGTTTTGGTGTCATGGGTAATCCTATGATGAAGTCCATACCAATTTCCTCCCATTTCCACTCGGGAATTTCCAAGGGTTGTAATGGTCCTGCTAGACTTTGATGTTCAGCTTTTACCCTTTGACAAGTATGGCATTCTGACACATATTTTGCAATGTCTCTTTTCATGTTATTCCACCTGACATGGTTATACCCTACGGATACGTAACTTCAGCATACCTAGTCCAGCCCAAAGAAGGCCCACGGCAGACATACGCTGGCCCATGAAGATTTTTGGGTGGCCAAGGCCCATGACGTCTTCGGATCCTTGGAGAGCAAGACTAGAGGAGATAGGAAATTCAAAGGGGTAAAACCCTAGAACTTGTAACCGACTAGGACTACGCCCGGGACCTGTCTAAGTCTATATAAAGGCCAGGAGGGCACGTCCTAGGGCAACTCGACTCATACTTTCGCACACGCATCCACGCTAGATCGAATCTGCGCACCCTGTAACCTTCGGTTCCGCCGTAATCAAAGAGAAGACAAGCAGGAGTAGGGTTTTCCCTCCGGGGGCCTGAACCTGGGTAAATCTCGTGTCCCCTGGTTGCTTGTCTGTTAACCGTGCCACGATCTCCAGCATCCCCATCTTCTCCAAAACCCAAGTCCATAACAATGGGCATTGACGAGATTAAACCTCGTCAATTGGTGCCGTCTGTGGGAATTGGGGCTGCTGATTGTGCGGTCGTGACGGTTCCGACCCGGTCGATCTACAACTCCGCGGCGACGGAGAATCACCTCCTCTTCGGCGCTTTCGACTTCACCACCCACTCGCCGGATACCATGAAGGATTTCGAGCCCGTAGGCGACGGACTCGAAATCTTGTTCGGGAGCTTCTGCTTCCAGGTGGGACAAACTGGCACCCTCCGCCTCCCTGAGTGGGTGCCCGTGCCGTCAATCAGGCCCGCTTCATGGGCTCCACACCCCGTGCCACGCACGTCACCATCAACAGATGAGTTCTACAGCAGCAGCTGCTGCAACTCCGATCTGTGCGATCCACCTTCGGATGAAGGGACCTACGGTTCCGGATCCAAAAGCTGCGGCAGCAGCCAACCAATCTACATGCGCTATCTGTGTGCCGCAGTCATCCAAACAGACAAGGAAACGCCTAACCCGCCGCCCAACCCCAACCCGCAGGACAGAAACGGCGAAAACGGTGGAAACGGCGAAAACGGGGAAAACAGTGGCCACCTCATCCAACTTAGCAAAGAAGGATGGGTCGAAGCACGCCGCGCCGTCGCAGGCGAAATAGTCCTACCTCTGGACTCCCCACGTGATCTGCTGAGGGCTTACCACTACCTCCTCATCGAGGAGTACAAGAAACAAGTCAAGATGCAGGAGACACTCGACAAACGCAAGCAAGCAGCCTCTGAGTCCAGTGCGCGACGAGCTGCGCTCTCTGCCATGGGACCCGGCTCTAGCACAAACGGAAATCAGGGAAACAAGCACCGCTCTCGGGTGGAAAACATGGACCCCAAGGAGCGGCGTGACGTGACCCGAACTCTCCATACATCGTTCATGGATATGGACGCTGACGGCAACATCATCCCGAAGACGCCACAAGCTGCGATCATGGCAGCCACTGCGTATCTCGCGGCTCACCCACCTCCGGAGGGGGACCCGAAAAGGGCCATGCATAGGTCCGCACTCACCGGACTAGGACTAATTGGAGCTGCGCTCCACGAAGACGCTCCTGCGGAACCGAAGAAGAAAGCTCCGGCCAGGCGCGACCGAAGTCCCACCCCCTCATCCGAAGAGGAAGAGGAGCACGATCTTCCTCGAAGGAAGAAGAGCTCGCACCGCCATAAAAGCGACTACGACGCCAAAGACAAGCTTACACAGCGCAAGGTCGATAAAGCACGCGCTAAACGCGCATGCTCGTCTGAATCTGAGATGGATGAAGACGAAGGAGAACTCTGCGGGGCTCGATGCTTCAGCAGATCCGTCCGGCGAACACAGATGCCACGCAACTTCAAGCTTCCTTCGGATACTCCGAAGTTCAACGGCACGCAAGATCCAAAGTCCTGGCTCAGTGACCATCTGTCATCCGTCAAGCTTCACAGAGGCAACAAAGAAACCACCATGCAATGCCTTCAGCTGCAGCTAACAGGCGCAACGCGGGTCTGGCTTAGCAGCCTATCATCAGGATCCATCCGAAGCTGGGAGGAGCTCGCTTACAGCTTCATCCGAAACTTCAAAGGCACCAGCAAGAGGCCCGCCTCAATTGAAGAATTGCGAGCCTGCACTCAGAGAACGGGTGAATCTGTTCGCTCGTACATACTACACTGGTCTACAACCAAGAACTCCGCAGCACACATCTCCGAAGAGCGGGCCATCGACGCCTTCAGGGACGGCGTCAAATGCCCAGACTTCAAGGAGAAACTTGGACGTGTAAAGCCTAAGACACTCGACCAGCTCATGGAAATCGCCAATAGTTGGGCAGACGGCAAAGATTGCATCCAGCGGGCGCAATCAGATGAAGAGGACGACTACGGCCGAAGACGCGAACGCCGCAGCAAGAGGAGATCGAACGTCTACGAGGACCGCGACAGACCCGACATGGTCGCAGCCGGCTACGCCGACCGCCGTAACGACAACAGTCGCAACAGCGGAGGATACCGCAGCGGAAACTTCCGCGACAACGGACGACCAACACAGTCGTGGCAACGCCGCGACCGCGAGAATGGACCCCCAGCATTCGACAAACTTTCGGGTCCATGCACCATCCACTTCTACATCGACAAACAAGATGGAAAAAAGAAAGCTAGCCACATGCCGCGAGTTCCAGAAACTCAGCGAAGGCATGGTGCAGATGAGGCAACAAGCTCCAATCCCTGTGTTCGGAAACACACCTGCGCCAGGTGAAATAGCACACGGAGCTCCTCCACCGCCGCCTATTGGAGGCCCAAATCAACCAGTCGCACCAGCGCAAAACAACGCCGGGGTCGCATACCCCCCACCAAAAGGAGCACTCAATATGATACAGAAGGGACGCCCCACAAATAGGGTGCAGAAGAAAATCACCCGACAAATCAACTTGGCCATGGCAACTCCGCCTGCAATCCCTGAGTACCTCAGCGGATCGGAGTCCTGCATCACATTCACTCGCGCGGATCACCCTTGTCAGATCCCTCGCCCAGGTCATGCTGCCCTGGTGCTGGAGGCGCAGATCGGAGGCTTCGAGATGAGTCGCGTCTTCATGGACGGTGGCAGCGGCATCAACCTAATGTTCGCAAGCACTCTAGCAGCTATGCGGATCCCGCAATGTAGCCTGGAACAATCAGACACAACGTTCCACGACATTGTCCCAGGGAAGGGCATCTTCCCCCTGGGCAAAATAGGGCTCGACGTCATCTTCGGGAAGCCGGACAACTTTCGGCAGGAGCGCCTAGAATTCGAAGTGGTGGACTGGCCGTCGCAATACCATGCCATCCTAGGACGTGTAGCATTCGCAAGGTTCCTGGCCGTCCCACACTACGCATACCTACTACTCAAGATGCCAGGACCAAGGGGCGTCATCACAGTCCACGGGAGCTTCACCCGATCGGACCAATGCGACAGGTATTTCAACAAAATCTCCCAGTCCTTCGGCATGCAAGACGAGCTCGTAAGGCTCCGCGAGGTGACGGACAATGGGCTACCCCCAGTCACAAGGCAGAACACACCCGACATGTCCTTCGACTCCACCGTCAACACCAAGAAAGTGCAGGTCCATCCGACAGTCGCCTCCAAGACGGCGCTGATCGCCAACGACCTCAGCACCGCATAGGAAGGCGCGCTCGTCGAATTCCTCCGTGAGCGCTGGGAAATATTCGCCTGGTGTCCTGCGGACATGCCAGGAGTTCCCAGGGAATTCGCCGAGCACGCACTCAATGTCTTCCCAGACACCAAGCCAGTCAAGCAGTCTATCCGAAGACTGTCGGAGCCACGAGCCGAAGCTATCGGCAAGGAGATCAACAGATTACTCGCATTAGACTTCATCCGGGAAATCAAGGAAAGCGAGTGGCTGGAAAATACGGTGATGGTCCCGAAGCAGGACACGGACATCATGCGGATGTGCGTGGACTTCACGTCACTATATAAACACTGCCCAAAGGACCACTTCCCTCTACCTCGGATCGACCAGATCATCGATTCGACTGCAGGTTGTGAGAAGCTCTCCTTCCTCGATGCCTACTCAGGCTATAACCAGATTGGACTCAAGGTCAAAGATCAAGAGAAAACGGCGTTCATCACACCGTTCAGAGTATTCTGCTACAACATAATGCCCTTCGGGCTAAAGAACGCGGGTGCCACATACCAGCGATGCATGCAGGCATGCCTCAAGGACCAGATCGGTCGCAACGTCCAAGTCTATGTCGACGACATAGTCATAAAAACCAAGGAGGCAAGAACACTTATCGACGATCTCCGCGAGACGTTCGACAACCTTGATCACTACAGGATCAAGCTCAATCCAAAAAAGTGCGCCTTCGGCGTCCCCTCGGGTCAGCTGCTCGGGTACTTCATCTCTCAATGAGGGATCGAAGCGAACCCGAAGAAAATCAAAGCTATCATGACAATGGAGAAGCCGAAAAACCTCAAGGGCGTTCAGCAGCTCGCAGGGCGAGTAGCGGCACTAAGCAGGTTCATCAGCCGCATGGGCGAGAAGGCCCTACCATTTTACCAGCTGCTGCGCAAGGCAGACAAGTTCGAGTGGACACCAGAAGCCAACGACGCATTCGAAAGCCTCAAGCGGCTCCTCTCCACCTCGCCCGTTTTGGTCACGCCAAAAGAGCGCGAGCCCCTGTTGCTGTACATAGCAGCCACACACCAGGTGGTCAGCACAGTACTCGTGGTCGAACGACCCGAAGAAGGCAAGACCCACGGGGTACAACGCCCAATTTACTACCTCAGCGAGGTTCTCACTCCAACAAAACAGCGGTACCCGCACTACCAGAAGCTGGCCTACGGCGTGTTCATGACGGCTCGACGACTGAGTCACTACTTCCAGGAGCATCAGGTGATGGTCGTCAACGAGGCACCCCTAAACAACATCCTGAAGAACCCAGAGGCCACAGGACGCGTGGCCCTGTGGGGCATTGAACTATCACCCCTGGACATCATCTACGAGAAGCGACACGCAATCAAATCTCAAGCCCTTCCAGACTTCCTGGTACACTGGATGGAGCTGCAGCTGCCTGACACCCCAGATATGTCACAGTCCTGGACAATGCATTTCGACGGCTCCAAGCGCGAAGCAGGAGCAGGGGCAGGAGTCATACTGACCTCCCCGCAAGGTGAGAAAATGACGTACATTCTTCGGATGAAATTCAGAGCCTCCAACAACGAGGCCGAATACGAAGCCCTCATCCATGGCATGAAGATGGCAAAAATATGTGGCGCAACGCGCCTGGTCATCTACGGTGACTCCAACCTTGTCGTACAGCAGACGATGAATGAGTGCGACACACACGCCGAAAACATGATCGCGTACCGCGCGCTATACAACGCACTCGAAGGAGAATTCGACGGCTGCGAACTTCGGCACGTTGGAAGAGAGAGCAACGAGGAGGCCGATAGACTCGCCAACATTGGCTCCACTTGTGCAAAGGTGCCACCAGGTGTGTTCCTCGAACAGATCTGCGTGCCATCCATCAAGCGAAAATTCCCCAAAGGATCACCCGAAGAAGAAAAACACTCGAGGGCTACGCTACCCGAAGGTCATGAAGGACCCGAAAAGTTGGATACCGAAGTTGCCATGGTCAACCTGATGCAGGTCATGGCAGTTGAAGAAACTTGGACACGTCCATACCTCCAGTTACTGACAAACGGAGAATTGCCTGACAGCCCGACAGATGCCCGCGCATATCTCGTCGATCGAAAGCCTTCAACATCATCAACGGCGAGCTGTACAAACATAGCATTACGGGTGTATTGCAACGGTGCGTCACCATCAACGACGGCAAGGTCATACTCCAAGATATCCATGAAGGCATCTGCGGCCACCATGCAGGCAGTCGCTCCCTCGTCGCCAAAGCTCTGCGAGCAGGATTCTACTGGCCAACGGCCATGAGCGACGCGAAGGACATCGTCCGAAGATGCAACGGGTGCCAACGGTTCGCTGACAAACCGCACGCACCTGGGTCCGAACTTCGACCCATACCCATAGCCTGGCCTTTTGCCCAATGGGGCCTCGACATGATCGGCAAACTGCCAAAATCTTCGAAAGGAGGACACGTCTTCCTCCTGGTCGCAGTCGACAAATTCACCACGTGGATCGAGGCCATGCCAGTCACCAACCAGAAGGGCAAAACCGCCGTCAAGTTCTTCGAATCCATTGTCTACAGGTTTGGCGTACCGCACAACATCATCACCGACAACGGATCAAACTTCATCTCCGAAGAATTCCAGGAATTCTGCGAAGGCCTCAGGATCAATATCACGTATGCCTCAGTGGCACACCCGCAAACAAACAGGCAAGTGGAAAAGGCCAACGGCCTAATCGGCGCTGGCATCAAGAAGCGCCTCATGATCTCACTCGAGCACAAAGCTGGAAACTGGACGAAAGAGCTACCGTCTGTCCTGTGGAGCTTACGTACTACGCCAAACAGCTCCACCGGCTACACACCGTTCTTCATGGTGCACGGAGCTGAGGCCGTGCTACCAGCCGAAGTACGCCACCAGGCTCCACGAGTCGTTGCTTACAGCGAAGCCGAGTCCACGGCTGCACTCGAAGACGCCGTCGACACACTCGACGAAGCACGGGATATAGCAGCAGCTCGATCAGCGGTGTACCAGCAGAGTCTCCGCAACTATCAAAGCCGCCGGCTGCGCCCAAGGTCCTTCGTCGAAGGAGACCTCGTCTTGCGACTCAAGCAAAAGCGACCGAACAAACTCGATTCACCATGGGAAGGACCCTACATCATCACCGAAGTCATCCTAGGTGGCGCCTATCGCCTCAAGCACGTGGAGTCTGGAGTCGCATACTCCAACCCATGGAACATCTCGCACCTGCGACGATTCTACCCGTAGCAACCTACCCCCCTTTTTACTTTCAATAAGGCTTTCAGCCAAGGCTACTCGGCCGAACCATGTACCTCCTCCATCACGATATAAATAAAGCTAAGTGTCTCGCCCCCAACCTTCGGTTGACCATTTTCTGCAACTTTACTACATGCTACATACGCACTTGGGGGCTCCCCCACCTCACGATTTCATCGACTGAGGACCAAACGTGTACACCTGAGTAGCTGACTACGTCAGGCAAACGAAAAGGGCACGTACTCAATCAAAGCACCGCGTGCTCACAAACAAGCAAACCTTTACAACAAAGGGCACATAAACGCCCAGCCGCAATATACAAATTTTACATCTATCTGTTTATTTTCAGGTCCTACCTATTCTGAAGAATAACCTGAGCATGCTGCTCAAACAAATCTACAATTTGTTCGGCATACTGCCTTACAGCCGCGTAATGCGGACGCATGTTCCACTCGCCACCATCTGGTCGAGGAGGTGGCCTAGTCGCCACAGCAGCCAAATCTACGTCAGGGCGGTGCACCCTCACAAGAGACAAGGCAACCTTCACCCCTGCGACGAGCTGCTGCCGCACCAGCTCCTTGACATTGCTGGCACTCCGAAACTTCATCAGAAGTCCTGCAAGTGTCATTGGCACGGCATCCAACGGAAACATGACGTGCAGCACCGAGGAAAGTGATGTCTGCACCTGGCGAAGCACCCGCGAAACCTGGTAGACACGATCCTGCACCGTCGCCAGAACCATGGCGCGATCACGATCCATCCAGAAGAAGCCGCCGGCCTCCATGTCCTGTTAAGTCAAGCAATTGACTCGAACAGCGATACGCTCCTTTTCTTCCCTCGGAGCAAGATTGGCACCTGCGACAACCGCACAAAACAAGAATAAGGCCAGCAGGCTCACCCGAAGAACTGAGCTACAGCCCGAAAGAAGGATCAACTTACATTGCAGCTGCTCGGACAGCCGACCCAGCTCCGCCATCAAATACTCCTCTCTGGCTGCACCATGGTCCGCCTTGGATTTCCAAATGTCGGCGCGACCGCGTAACCCAAGAAAATCCCTCTCCAAGCTGCGCACGCGATCTCGAAGAAAAGCGAGCTGCGATGAATCATCCAATGATGGTCGCAAGGGCCTTCCGGATGAAGTGTTAACTGGGTCAGCACCCGAAGGATCCTATAGCAGCAGAAAAAAAAGAAGACACACCGAAATTCAGCTAAGGATAGAGCACAACTCGGAGGAATTCATTAAAATATATAAGGCCACTACGTGGCATAAGGATGGTACTACAACAGATATTTACAACAAAAGTAGACTACAAACTACCCTACGTCTACTATGCCTAAGACGGAGGACACTGAGTCGCCTCAGAACCAGACTGCCTAGCTTTGGCCTCGCCCTGCTGCCGCAATGCATACTCAGACAGCAAGTCAATAAGCTTGGGCCCATATCGTCTGCAGTGAGCGGAGTAGGCGGAGAAGGCTACCTCGGATCCATCCACAGCCGTAGGCATTCGAGAAGTAATCTGGGGCAGGTCCAGCTCCGCCCCAGCCGCCATGGCCATCGCCAGCTCGACGAACGCGTCGATGCCCTTCTGCTTGCGCTTATACGCTGCAGGCGCTTCGGCTGATAGAGCCTCTGCCAGGGCATCCACATCTTCAAGGGATGCGCCCTTCGGGAAGAGCTCCTGGTAGAAGCGACCAAGGACCTCTTTCGCCTTGGCAAGGGAGTTGACGACGGTGCTGCAGCGGTCTTCGACCGCTACAGTGGCATCATCTAGAGCACTCCCATGCTCCAGAGCACCGCGATCGAACTCGATGCCTGCGGCATCTGAGACAAAAAAGA
Source organism: Avena atlantica (assembly GCA_910589765.1). Lineage (NCBI taxonomy): Eukaryota > Viridiplantae > Streptophyta > Magnoliopsida > Poales > Poaceae > Avena > Avena atlantica. The sequence continues at coordinate 126,565,084 of OU342739.1, forward strand.
AGAAAACATGAAGAAAGGCAACATAGAATAAGATCCGTAGAAAAAGAAGCAAGTACAAAAGCTAACGCTCACCCGAAATAGCCTTGGCAGCAGCCATGAGCTTCTCCGCCACCCCTTTTTCACGAGCAGCCGCAACTGTGGCCAGCTGCTCCTCACGATCTGCGGCCTCCTGTTGCAGACGCTCTTTCGCTTCGGCTGCCTTCGTCAGCTCCAGCTCAAGGTGCTCTCTCGCACCAGCGGCAGCTTCGGCCTTCTGCTCCGATTGGCCAAGGCTCTTCTTCAGAGCATCGACCTCACGGAGAGAGTCGTTATGCTCCTCTGCATTTACAACAAGCAAGTGTCAAAGAACAGGACCAGGATAAGCAAGAGAAGTACTACAAGGCAGACGAATACCTTGAAGCTGCTGCAGTTTCGCCTCCAGCGTCAGGCGTTCCTCCACCAGCCGCTTGGCCTCTTGGACAAAAGGCTGCAGCAACAGGCAATAGTAGTAAGAGCAGGACTTGGGGGCTACGCCCAACACAAAGAAGCATAAACAACATCAGCATACGAAGACACTCGGGGGCTCCCCCTGTAACATCAAGCAGAAAAACTTACGTGCTCCGAAGGCGAACCCGCAGGCCAGCCTGCGAAATTCTGAGGCGCAACCACCAGCCTCTCCTGCACAGGAGGAACTGGCGCAGCGTCACCAGAAGTCGCCACCGTCTGAGGAGGAGGCGACGCAATGTTCGACTCCCCCATCATCTCGCGTGCACCATCACTAGAGCCGTCGGAGGATTGCCTGCATACGAACCAATCAACAAAGGTGCAAAAATAACAAGGGAACAAAGGACAACAGTGGCAACACGAAAACTTATGAGCCCAACGCGCTCAGGTCGAAGATAGGAGAAGCCCTTCGGGCCCTCTTCTCCTCCTTATTTTCTTCCTTCTTCTCCTCCTTCTTTTCTTCCTTCTTCCGCTTTGCTGGCGGGTGCGGAGCAACAGCCTGCACAGGAATGGCAGGAAGGGGAGAGGAAGAACCACCATGAACATCATCATGACGCTCAAGGACCAGAGGATTACTGGGAGTCGGAGGAGTCGAGGCATATGACGACTCGCTAGAGCTCTGTGATCGCTTGCGCGAATGGTCCTCACTCGATTCGTCTGCATCCTCCGTTGGGGATCGCGCAGACGGTAGCTCGGACACGGAATCCACCACTTCATTATCCGAGGCATTCGGATACCTTTCGGGCAACGGTGGTGCCATGCCCGGCACTTTGAAGCTCTGCAAAAGGAAAAGGAACTTTGTTAGCAAACAAAGGAAAAAGTACACAGCTGACAAAAACAAAAGGGGAGCACTACGTGCGCAAATCTACACCTTCGGTACGACCAACGTCGAAGAAAAGGGAGAAGTCAGCGACTTCCCCGGGATTTCTTCGTCGGCCTTGAACTTCAACAGCGCGCGAAGAGCCTTGTCAAGTTCCACCTCAGAGATTTTCTCACTCGAAACCCTCGTCGGATAACGACGCCCAGAGTAAAGAAACATCGGATGCGCCCTCGCTTGGAGAGGCTGCACCCGACGCTCAAGAAACGTCCGGATGATGTCGACACCGTTCACCTCCTTCTCAGGAATCAGTTGGAGATGCTCCACCCGACGGTACAGGGCCTCTATCTCCTCCACCTCACCGTCTAAGATTTGGTTTTTCCAGGATCTTTTCTTCTCAATCAATTGGGAGGGGTCAAAAGGAACGAGACCAAAATCTTGCCCAGGCAGTACGGAGTCACGGATGTAAAACCATTTCCTCCGCCAGTACTGGACAAATTCGGACATGGAAAAGAAAAAGAATTGCACATTGGGACTGAGGGAGATGATGAAACCCCCAATGGGATACACACCATCCGAACCAGACTGCCTCTTCACGGAATAAAGCTTCCGGAAGAGGCCAAAGTGCGGCTCAATGCCCAGCCAGCACTCGCAAAGGGTGATAAAACAAGCAATGTGGAGAAGAGAATTGGGAGACAGATGATGCAACTGAACCCCATAGAAGAAGAGCAGTCCACGAAGGAAGTCATGGACTGGATACGAAAACCCACGCAAGACGAAGGCAAGAAACATAACCCGGTACCCAGATGGGGGACGGGGGATTACCTCATTGCCGGGGAGTTTGACGGCCGTCGTATCCTGCGGGATCAGGCCCCGCTCGCGCAGTTTACGGAGATCGCTCTCCCGTGTCTCTGATCGCCGCCAGCCACCATCGGTGACGCGAGCAGCGGCGGTGCTCTTCTTGCCTCCGGTGGCGCTGGTCCCAACCGCAGATGAGGATTTCTTTGTCTTCCCCATGACGCTACAGCGGTGGTGGCGTTGGCAACGACGAAGGACAAAGGAAATGTGGAGGAAACTCTCAGCGCGCAGCAAGAATAGCTCAAGAACGAAGAGGCAGTGAATAGATGAACTGCTGCGGTGAAAAACAAACCACGATTTCACCAGAGATTATAACAGCGAAGACGACGCACGCTGGCCGTCCATCGAGAAGACCTAACGCCAACGGTAGATCTAGCCGTACACGTGTCAGCACCAAAACGAACCGTCGTTATCACGCCGTCCACTACGCGTGGAAATCGAGGAGACGCCGTAATTATCTCCACGCCGCGCGTGACCGGTCAATTCAAAATCAGCAAGTGGGACCCACGCTTCGTCCAGTCAAGTCATCTCTGGCGTAGCAGACGCTTGAGGTCATCGATCATAAGCATTGACGTCATCAAAAGCTATACTAGCACCACTTCGGCTCCACAGCTAAGAGTACTCACTCGAATCTACGATTCGACTAAATACTCGGGGGCTACTCCTATCAGGAGCGCTGGCCGCGCACCCGACAGACAAATGAGGACAAAATTACTTCTCTGAGTCCTACGTCGAGTCTACGAATCCACTAGGGACTCGGGGGCTACTCCCATAGGGAGGATGGATTTAAGCATCCGAAAATTTCCGAGTCCTGCGGACCTAATGATTGAAACAATGCTTGAACTGAAAGTCTCCGTTCGTGTCTACGACTCGAACAGACACTTGAGGGCTACTCCCATAGGGAGCGCTGGTCGCGCACCCTATGAAATCTTCGACTGCGATCTTCCGGATTCGCATGCAAAAACTTTTTTGGCAACTCTGCCCCAACAAAACGCTAAGTGAGTAACAATCTCCTTGGCCACCCGAAGCACCTCCGAGGTGATAAATGTTCGGATGCTGCGTCTGCGACGCAAAGATAAGACCTACAAATATCATCTGATGGCTTGGCAACGCACCTGACTGCGCTCTTCTAGTATGAATCCGTACCAGCAGGTACGATGAAAAATCCTGATGGACGCGTTGGGTACACCAATTAAAATCACTGGAATTCCACTCCTATAAGTCCTCCGCGGCCTGAGTTGAATTACGCCAGCATATGTTCCAGGCACGGGTTAAGGGACCCGAACCTGAAGAAGATCGTGTTGTTTCGTCCTAAGATAGTTAACTGACCCTGATACGTCGGGTGAGTCAGGCACACGCATCAACAATCCCTACACACATATACTATTAACATATAGCTGCTCCCGAAGGATGGAAGAGTCCTCAGCCGAATCTACGATTCGACTGATCACTCGGGGGCTACTGACATGGTTATACCCTACGGATACATAACTTCAGCATACCTAGTCCAGCCCAAAGAAGGCCCACGGCAGACATACGCTGGCCCATGAAGATTTTCGGGTGGCCAAGGCCCATGACGTCTTCGGATCCTTGGAGAGCAAGACTAGAGGAGATAGGAAATTTAAAGGGGTAAAACCCTAGAACTTGTAACCGACTAGGACTACGCCCGGGACCTGCCTAAGTCTATATAAAGGCCGGGAGGGCACGTCCTAGGGCAACTCGACTCATACTTTTGCACACGCATCCACGCCAGATCGAATCTGTGCACCCTGTAACCTTCGGTTCCGCCATAATCAAAGAGCAGACAAGCAGGAGTAGGGCTTTCCCTCCGGGGGCCTGAACCTGGGTAAATCTCGTGTCCCCTGGTTGCTTGTCTGTTAACCATGCCACGATCTCCAGCATCCCCATCTTCTCCAAAACCCAAGTCCATAACAATGGGCATTGATGAGATTAAACCTCGTCACCACCAGAATAATTCTTTCAAATCCATGTACATCTTAGTACTTCCTAGATGAATGGAATACGGTGTCTCATGTGCCTCTCTAAGTATCACTTCACGAATCTCTGGAACATCTGGAATACAAAGATGATCTTGGAACCATAAAGATACATAATCTCCTAAGCGAAAAACCGATGCTTGTCCTTGAGATATCCTCCAAATTTCTTCAGCAATAAAAGGATCTTCTGCTTGATGTCTACAAATTTCGTTCTTGGGATCACTATTCTGTTCTGCAAATACCTGCATAGTAGCTAATCCTCCAAGAGTCTCTGTTCTTATAAATTGAATCTCTAATCTTTCCAAATCCATCTATAACTCTTTTGGTAGCTCCTGATTGCTAGGCTGAATATCTACACTTTTACGACTCAAAGCATCTGCTACAACATTTGCTTTTCCAGGGGTATAATTGATTGTCAAATCATAATCTTTGATTATCTCTAACTAACGCTTCTGTCTCATATTTAATTCCTTTCGAGTGAAGAAATATTTGAGACTTTTGTGGTTAGTGTATAACTCACATCTGGCTCCATAAAGAAAATGCCTCCATACTTTCAGAGCAAAGACTACTGCTGCTAGTTCCAAATCATGGGTTGGATAATTGACTTCATGTGGTTTTAGTTGTCTTGATCCATAAGCAATTACTTTTCGATCTTGCATTAACACACAACCTAAACCTTCTTTGGATGCCTCACAATATAGTGTAAAGTCCTTCCATGTTTCAGGAACTGCTAAGATTGGAGCGGTAGTTAATCTAGTCTTTAACTCCTGAAAGCTTGCCTCACACCTCCCATCCCAGATGAATGGTGTATTCTTCCTTAACAATTTGGTCATTGGTCTAGCTATCTTGGATAATCCTTCAATGAACCTCCGATAATAACCAGCCATTCCCAAGAAACCTCGAATTTGTTTCACATTGGTTGGTGCAGTCCATTCTAATACTGAATGAACTTTGGATGGATTTACAGCAATTCCATCTTTACTGATCACATGACCGAGGAATTCTACCTCATCTAGCCAGAATTCACACTTGCTGAACTTAGCATAAAGCTTATGTTCTCTTAGGATCTGCAATGCTATTCTCAAATGATCAGCATGCTCTTCCTTATCCTTGGAATATATCAGAATACCATCAATAAACACTATGAATTTTTTTCCAAGTTCGGCATGAAGATTTTGTTCATCAAATTCATGAATATTGCTGGTGCATTGGTCAAACCAAATGGTACGACAAGATATTCATGATGTCCATACCTCGAGACAAATGCTGTCTTTGGAACATCTTCCGATTTGATTTTTATTTGGTGGTATCCAATCTTGGAAAATACTCCAGCTCCTTTAACTTGATCAAACAGATCCTGAATTCTAGGTAGTGGATACTTATTCTTGATACTAACATTGTTAAGATTTCTATAGTCCCCACACATCCTTCTCCCTACATCTGTTTTATCTACAAAGATCACCGGGGTTCCCCATGGAGATACACTTTCTTGAATGAATCCTTTTCTAGCTAACTCATCAATTTGCTCTTTAAGTTCTTTTAATTCTTTCGGACCCATCTTGTATGGTGCTTGAGCTATTGGTGCTGTACCCAGAATTAGATCAATAGTGAACTCTATCTCCCGATCTGGTGGCATTCCTGGTAGCTCTACTGAAAAACATCTTGAAACTCATTTACTATAGGAATATCTTCTAACTTGACCTCCTTCATTGAGTTCAACTGAAGATCCACCATGATATGACTGTGCTTATCAGCTTGATAAACTATCCTTGCTCACTTGGAGTCTTCATTGAGACAGTTTTATCCTAAAAATTAATCTGATCCCCATGTTCAGTCATCCAATCCATACCCAACACTACTACAATTCCCTTCAAAGGAAACACATAAAGGTCCACAAAGTAGGTACAATCACAGATCAAGATAACCTGATCTTATTTAATGTGGCGTACAACTACATTTCCTCCTACCGTCATCACGGTCATAGGGTTTTCTAACGTTGCCCTTATAATCCCGAATTTATCACAGAATTCTTCAGAAATGAATGAAGTAGTTGCATGAGTATCAAATAGAACTTTTCCAGAATTGGTAAGGATATTGAGCATACCTATCACTGCATGCGCTGAGTTATACACCTCCTCCAGGGTTGCGCAATTCAGCTTCCCCGTAGGTCTGTTCCTCTTGCCATTATTGTTCTTGACAAAATTTTCTCCTTTATTGGGTTGTCCATTTCCTCCACTGGTTTTTCCTCCACCCTTAATATGCCAACCACCTTGAGGTTTGCTCGAACAATTTGGCTTTATATGACCCCTCTGACCACAAGCATGGAAAACTATCATTGGTTTCTAGCAATCCCTGCTTATATGCCCTAGAAGTTTGCAATTGTGACATATAATATTCCTTCCGGTTGGATTTTCACTCCGGTTGGACTTGTTGTTGTTGTAAGGTCTATTCCTTGGATTGAATTCCAGATTGGGCTTGGGTTTACTTGCCTGAATCCTCTTAGTTTCCTTCTTGTCTCTCTTCCTTCTATCCTCTTGGACATTCTTGTAGTCATCTTCAAAAGTGATGGCTGCATCCAGTAACCGCTGATAAGTTTGTTTATTGGCCAGCCTCAACTGCATCTTCACAAATGGATTTAACCCTCGCAGAAAACGCTTCTTCCTCTTTTCTTCAGTGCTAACTTCTTCCTCTGCATAAGGAGACAATTGGCTAAACTCCCGGATGTACTTCATAACACTAGTATATCCTTGTTGAAGCTCTTCAAACTCTCTACGCTTCAACTCCATCACACTTTCAGGAACATGATACTCATGAAACCTCTGCTTGAACTCTTCCCAAGTATACTCTCTTCCTGGCTGTTGCATGGCTAGCTGATTTTCCCACCATGATGTTGCAGGTCCAGTCAAAAGATGAGTTGCACACCTCAGATTTTCCTCATCGTTACAACCTACAGTCTTCAGGTTTCTCTCCATATCTGCTAGCTAATCTTCTGCATCCATTGGTTCAGGGGATGATGCAAAAGGTAATGGCCTTGCATTCTGGAAGTCAGAAAGACTCACTCCTCCACCTTCAGGTGCTCTCTGATTTCCAGCTCGTCCTAACAACTCTTCCATGAACTTGTTTTTGTTTTCTTGCATCATTTGCATGTAATGCATAAAATTCTGCTCCATTAACGGCCTCATTGGTGGTGGTAATGTTCCCTGATTTCTGGCATCTGCATATGCCTTCTCCTTGGCCTCGCGCTCCATGCGCAGCTGCTCAGATTCGGTTTCTACACCCGATTCCATGACCCCCTAGTCCTGCAACATAAAGCGAATACTCATAATTACATCATGCACATGTGTTCTAAGCTCAACTTTACGCACAGAACTAGTCACATAATGGAAATCAAAATCCAAATAAAATCCAAATATGCATTTTACATATTATACATTACAAACAACTTAGTAATACAAAGTCATTACAACATGTACCATATAAATACATTAACAACTTAACAACACTTCCTTATTTATTTAGCTACATCATTCTCTGGATTACAATACGCATTACCCGATACTCCCTAATAAGCAGCCTGCTGCTAGTAACCGCGACGCTCATCATACATGCCTGAAGTCCAACCGTGATGACGTAACGTCCATCGCATAGTTTGTGGAACAAATGGCCTTCCATAAGGAACATAATCAGTATCTGAAGTATCAGGGCTTGAGTCATTACTCAGCCTGAGTGCATTGACTCCATCCAGCTCAGTTGAAAAGTCTTCAGAACCCTGTTCAGCATTATCACCCACTTGCATATCCTGAGCTTCATTCCTAGAGTTATCAACAGAATACGTAGATTCTGCTGCTCCCCAGGTGCTCTGTTGGGCAAGATAATTAAACACTGGATAATGTATATTCCCTAGATTTTGAGAGGATGTTGAAGATTCAAACACTCTCTCCTCAGGATCTTCTGCCTCATCCTGATCATCTATGAATATGGTATTTCTACTACTGTTATTAGGATTGGTTTCCATACCCATCCAGGTTTATTGTCCAACATATCTGTCAGACCCATCTATAGACATTTGATTCCCTTGGGATCCTTCAATTTACCCTATTCTCCATCCATCAGAATTCTCGATAGGAAGTTCTGAATCGGACTCTTCCTCTGCACCCTGTGGCACATAATACCTCATATCTAATGTAGAATAATAGGTTGGCTCTGGTTGGGGTGAATAAGGATATGATGTAAAAGATTCAGGATCTATAGGTATATCCTTAAAGATTGGTTTTGTACTACTCCTTGCTTCTTTCTTCAATTGGAATGCTAACTATTTCCTTCTTTCCGGATCAGTTAGATCCTCTAACATGTCATTTTTATCTTCAACGATAACTTGATGTGTCTTATAAAAATACGCAACCAGTGTTCGATATCGATCCATAAACTTGGAAGCTAACTTAGGATGCTTCTTCACAAAAGTAAGACGATCCAGTACTGGCTCTGAGTTTATAGAATCATGAGGAATCACAGAAAATGTGCTCCCTTCTAGCTCCTTGGCTTTATGCTCCCGGATACAAGCTATCGCCTCCACAACAGCAACATGATATGCTGCTAAATGACTCCTACCTTCACCTATATGTAGATCGTGATATAATCCAAGCTCCTCTGGAAGTTGGATACTCACACGATACTTGGATAACATACGACCATCATAATAGGTTATGGCATTCACTGGAATTTTAGTTGGACAACTAAAAATCCTCAAGAGTTGACGAAGCTGATCAGTGAATGATCCTTGGTAATCATCAAGAGTCTCCTCTTTCCTTACCAAAGTTTTTTTTGGAAACTTTGGTTCCATAATCTGTATAAAAAATATTTTTTATTAGTAGTCAATAATATATTGCATCATATCAAAGAATTATCGCACTAAAAATATATAATGGAATATTCTCATTTGAATAACCATTATACCCTCTTTAGAGAATCTTTATCTTTGCTCAACACTCCTACAGGTAATACCCTTTACTAGGTTTCCAACCTAAGGTCAAAGCAATTTGCTCTGATACCAACCGCGGTGAACCAGCATACCACTGCATGTGTAGTACACTATAGTCGTTGACATGACATCCACAGAACACCGTTCCGTAAATATCACATCCCTCAGAGTGGTACAACAGAAACATTGCGGGTCCATATTACAAACATACACACATTATTATTATTATTACAATACCGAAAGTTTAGACTTCAAAATATTCAACTTACAAACCAAATATAAGTGTTTCAGCGGAAGTTTTAAAGTGACAACTTAAACTCCAAATTGAGCTCAACAACTTATTGTTATATATTGTCCATGTTGCTCGGCTCAATTGGTTCCTAGTACTATAGTAATTATTCTGACTCATGGTGCTCTCCTCCGTAGACGACATCATAGTCCACCCCTTCTACGGCACCGTACATATTGGGCTCTTCATAGAATACCTCCTCTTGGCTTTCAGCTGCATACATTGGAGTTTCTTCTGGACCCTCAGAGTCTAAGCAGCGGATCAAAGGAAAGGGTGAGTAACAGCGTTACCCAACAAGTTCATTATATGCAAGGTGGTAAGTTTGATGCTCTATCTACCATCTTGGACTATAAGTCCTTGGCACTATGCAGTTTTCATAAATCTTTCTTCAAAGATTGATTTTATTGTAAAAATCTATGACCATCAGCCTTCACAGGTTTACCAGAAATTTCATGGAGTTCCTTTCCTTCCGCGTTCTTATCTCCTTCCCGGAACATGGAGTAACAAGTTACAATTCTTACACTCTGCATAGGTGCGTTTCTTTACCCATGAGAGATCAACTCCTTGTTGCACAACCGGGCGTACTTTCCCGTTCACAATTCCATGATGTGGGGCCAAGTAGGTGATCCAATCCAATCACTACCCTCTCTGTGACCCCATATTTCTGCTCGATCCTTCAGGGCTGCCTCACCTCCATTAAGCCCCTTCCGGGCAGGCTAAAACCCTGATGAGTTCCCGAAGACTCTATTAGCTGGTGGTCCCCAGGTAAGTACCTTATAGGCCCGACTAAACCTCCGGAAGACACTCATAGATAATCTAGACACCAAAAATGCGGGGTCTAAGGGTGCCCACCCATATGTTGTATCCGCACAAGGAATAACAACGTCGCGTTAAGGTAGCCTTGCCTCCATACGAAAGGAAAATGATACAACTGACTTCTCTGTCCCATGCCAAATCTCATGGCTAACGCGTAATATACGACGCTAGAATCTCTGATATCATGGGTTGTTAAACTCTTAGGTGGTTATCATTGTTGTGAATAGAAACCTAAGTTATATTGCTTCATTATATCATCACTTAAGATGATATTAACAATTTATTTATTTGATAAAATAATATTTTCTTTTCTAGAAACATAGATGATAACACATAATTTACAAATAATTTGGTAAAGACTCTTCAAAGGACATGAGCAAGTAATGAACTTGCCTTGTGATTACAAGGTAGTGAAGTCGGATGCTTGCACTGGACCTTGAGCTTCTATGTCTACAAAACATCATTATTGCCTGGTAAGGACAATATTTAAAGAAGCAAAATGAATATGCATAGTAATTTAATGCATTATTTATCATTTATTTTCTTTGTGTGTTTTACCCAATGTTTTGTTTTCAAGAATCCCTTTAAGTAATAAAGGATTTCATTTTAAAGAATAATCTTTAATATTTTATAAATATTTCATTCTATATATAAGTAATAAAGCTAAGAATCTTCATTAAATATAAATTCTCGTATTTATTTGTTACTAGTTCTTTTTAAGAATTAGTATTTAGATAAAAGAGAATTTCTTTTATTGACTTTAAATATTTATTTAGTATTTTTCTAAAATACTATAATAACAAAACACAATAAAAGTGATTTTTTTATCCTTTTTCTTTAATTTTATAAAATTTCCTAAGGAATATATATATCGCAAAATTCTTGACCAAAAATTATATATATATAAATTATTTCTTAATTCAATTAAATAGGTTGGATTCTTATGAATCCAAAAATATATTTTTTTGCAATTTTTTGAACTTCTATTTATTTTCTAGAATTTTATTTAATTCTAGGGGTATTTTGGTCTTTTATTAATTATTAAAACTTCTTTTAAGTTTTGGGCTAACCCTTTTGGGCTTTATTGGGCCAAACTGGCCCAAGTGATCGGCCAAAAGGTCTCCCTGAAGGGCTCTGGCCCTATCGGCCCATTCTCTATGTCTCTCTCTAGCTCGACCTTACGTCTTTTCCTCCTCGACCTCGTGGTCGCTGGCGCCACCGCTGAACGTTACCCGCCGCCGTGGCCTTCCCTGGCCACCGCGGTGGTGTATGGTGAGGTTGCGGGCCATGCTTCTTCATCTGGTCCGACTCGATTTGATCAAGAAGTGATGCCTAGTATGAATTGTGCTCTCTGTAATTTAAGGATTAGTGTCATTATTTGATTGTCTGATGCCACTGAGAATCTGATGCTAATGGTGATGTTGCCTCTGATTGGTAATTAAACTGGTTAACCTGATGGCATAATTGTGAAATCTGTTGGGTGAGATTGATGCTTAGTGTGTTCACTTGCTGTCATTACTCTAATACTGACAGTAACTCTGTCAGTGGTTGTTCACTGCATTAGTGAATGTTGGCTTATATGTTTATCAATAGACTGAACTTAATCATTAGAGCCTAATGATACTTTGAAAATAGATGGATATATTAGATGATCTCTGAGTATAATCTTAGGGAAATTATAATTATTGGCTTACTAATTTATTCATGAAAGCTAGAATATCTGTTTGGCTTGGCTGTAGGATTTGTTCTTGTGACACCATATTAGAATGGTACACAAGTTGATTCTACTACTGGCTTTACTTATGGTCAGTTCTTGAGATTGGATAGATTCCTAAAAATAAGTTGAAAGCTTTTCTTGATATCTAAGCCTATGATGTTGGTCTGAGGCTCTAGGAACTAGATTCCTATCTTGCTGTCCCTTTCAACTATGCTAGAACATCATGGTTGCTCACTGGATCTTGGATCCTTGTGGGTTAAGATGACTGGTTTGTTTGTAGCTTATGAAATTTGAGGTGCTACTCTTTTAATAGATGTGCCCAGATTTTATATGCACAAATGATGGAATATATAAGTTGTTTTAGTATCACCAGATCTATGATGCTGGTCCGAGATTTTGGTGGTTTGGTAGAGTTTTATTCTGGACTTTATATCTCAAATCCTCTAGGATAGGTTCAGCCCACTTGGGTGATCACTGAGAGGTTAATTCTAAAATAACACATGATTTTCTGTTTGGATAAGATAAACAGAATTTGTGGATGTTTTATGATGCTCACCACACAGTTGATGATTGGTGATGGTTGTTGATTGATCTGTGGCTTTATATTGCTGATTATGTTGCTAGCCTAATCCTATCATTCACCTCCTAGTGATGTGCGTGTTTCCCCTGGCTACTGTGCTTGGCCTTGATCAGCCCTGCTCCTCATAGCTCCTCATAGCTCCTGTGAGCTTGACCTTGCTATCCACCTGATTCTCCCCCTCCTTGTGTCACCATCTGGTGATGCTTTGATTGATATGGTATGAGGTTTTGGATGGTGGTTTGCTTGGCTTTGCTAAGCTGGTTGTTCTTGTGTGGTGCGGGAAATGCAGAGATGCACTAGTAGCTGCCCACGGCTGTGCTTGGTACTTTTACTTGGTGAGCTGCTGTGGCTGTGTCGACATCACACCCATGTAGTTTGGTGATTGAGCTGCCTGTGTGTCTGTTGCATGGTTGTGGATGAGATCAGTGAAGTGTTTTACCCCTTGATCTTTTTACTGTTATCTTGCTTGGTGAACTTGCCCCTTTTTACTTGCTATGATCATTTGACTCATGGCTTATTTACTGTGAAAGATTAAATTCTTTCATATTGGTGAATCTTGCTCCTAAAATATTTACTCAATGATGTAAACTTGAGCAGTGCAACTCACTGCTCTCTACAGAGAGTATAATTAATTATTTAACTTTAATTTTCCTTTTTGTTTGTTCTTTATTTTGCAGGTACAAGATCTGAAGATTCAAGATTAGTATAGGTTTACTTTTGGACAAATAAGTAACTTTGAATTTTTTTATTTCATTCTTTTGTAAGAAATTTGTAATAATCTATTCAAATAGACATCTTTCTCTTATTTGTAATTTCATTACTATAATGATTATTTATTAACTCTATGAGTTAATCTTTGTAATTTGTTTATGGAATAAAGATAAGGAATAAAATATTCATTTCTTAATTGGATTTCTTTATTTAGAGTTTCTATTATTATTTATTATTTCTTGATTAAATAATATTACTAAATCATTTTAGAATTCATTTTAAAATACCAATACCTAACTTTAAAGTATAAATTCAAATTTCAAATTTGGATTCAAATTCCTTTCCCCCAAAACACACTAATTTATAAAGATCATGTCAAAATTTATAACGATCACTCTCCAGAGCTATTCCTACACTTAGAGAGTGAAAGAAACTCTGATCACTTTAGGTTTTTTATTTGGCAAAAATCTACCCACATTTTTACAGATGAATGCATGCATATGCACAAATTCCTATATCTACCTTTGTTGGTTCCTAAATGCTGGGATGTTACAATAAAGACCTTAACCAAATAGCTCTATGTGGGTTCGATACTCTTATTTTGAAACTAGCTACAATTGATCTGTGCACTTGTAGTCATCAAGATATTTTTTGGCACCGTTGCCAGTGAGCTAAGCGCTTTTGGTATTTGTTCTTAGTTGCTTATTCTACTAATTTTTTACTAAAGGTTTTTAACTTGTAGTCATCAAGATATTTTTTACTTGTAGTCATCAAGATATTTTTTGGCACCGTTGCCAGTGAGCTAAGCGCTTTTGGTATTTGTTCTTAGTTGCTTATTCTACTAATTTTTTACTAAAGGTTTTTACTAGTTTTAGGTGAGCACCATGACTGCACTCGGGATGATGAATCATATTGATGCAAGTAAATACCTCGAGAAGTTTAGTAGAGGACTTGTTAAGGTATTACCGAGTGGGAGCGAATCAGAATACGATGTTAACCCTTGTTTTATCACTATTATTAAAGAGAAAACTTTTACAGGAGATGATCTAGATAGGATCCCTACACTCATTTAATGCATTTTACCAAGTTATGTTGGACACTTAAATTGATAGGCTATTCTGATGATGAATAGAAACTTAAACTGTTTAGCCAATCTCTAACGAACACTGCTTTATCTTGGTATAGAATTTGCCCCACAGAGAAAATTGATACTTGGAAACAACTCAAAGGAGAATTTGTATTTCGATTCTTTTCCAAAGTAAAGACTGCTGAAGTAAGGAGGGCGTTCATGAACTTCAAGAACCGCCTAGGTGAAGGTTTGGTAAGAGCATTCAAAAGGTATAAATCCATCCTTAATAGATGCCCCCATCATGATTTACCTGAATGGTATGTTCTACATATTTTCTATGGGGGACTTAATCAAGAAATTAAGCATGAAATTAACACAAATTCCGGAGGTTCTTTTATGGACTTAACTATAACTAAGGCTTGGGGACTCTTAGAATGAATTTGTTGTTGGAGATATGCCCAAGAGGCAATAATAAAGTGGTTATTATCATATCTTCATACTTATGATAAATGTTTACATACCCTGCTATAATTGTATTAACCGGAAACATTAATACTTGTGTGATTTGTAAGAGTCCCTAGTAAAGCCTCTTGTTAAACTAGCTTGTTGGTTAATATATGATCATGGTTTCCTGATCATGAACATAGAGATGTTATTAACAACAGGGTCATATCATTAGGAGAATGATGTGATGGACATACTCCTATAGTTAAGCGTAGCATAAAGATCAAGTCATTTAATATAGTTCATTTGCTATAAGCTTTCTAATACATAGTAACCTAATTCCTTCGACCATGAGATCATGTTAATCACCATCACCAGAAGGATGCTTTGATGACATCAAACACCACACCGTAACTGGGTGGCTATAAAGGTGGCATTGAGTGTTCGGAAAGTATGGGTTGAGGCACATGGATCAAGAGTGGGATTTATCCATCCATATAACGGATAGATATACTCTGGGCCCTCTCGGTGGAATGTCATCCAATTAGCTTGCAAGCATGTGACTGGTTCACAAGGGATCACATACCACGGGAACGAGAAAAGAGTACTTATCGGTAACGAGGTTGAACTAGGTATGCAGATATACCGACGATCAAAACCTCGGATAAGTAAACTATCGTGAGAAAAAGGGAAATTGGTATCGTATGTAAGTGGTTCATTCGATCGCAAAGTAATCGTAGAAATATGTGGGACCATATGAATTTCCAGATTCCTCTATTGGTTATTGATCGGAGAAGTGTCTCAGTCATGTCCGCATAATTCACAAACCGTAGGGAGACACACTTAAGGATTCGATGTTGTTGAGTAGTTATGGAATGATGAGCAAGAGACCGAATGTTGTTCGGAGTCTCGTATGGGATCCGGGATATCACGAGGAGATCCGGAATGGTCTGGAGAATAAGATTCATATAAGGAAAGTCCTATTTCGGAGTTCGGGAATGATTCCGGTGTTTTCATCGGGAATGTTCTAGAAGGTTCTGGAAGGTCCGGCACTCCGGAGGGGAAGGGTACATGAATGTGTCATGACAATGTGGAATGGTTGCATCATGTACTAGGTATCATGTCTGGGCAAAATAAAGGGAGAAATCAAATCCTAGTTTGAAAAAGTCAAACGCCAATTTGAAAAGTCAAACGGCAAGTTTGTTTGGTGGAGGGAGAGTAGGAAACCTACTTGGGGAGGAAGTCCTCCTCCCTCCACCCACCGGCCAAGGAGGCCGAGTTGGGGGAGGACTCCCTCCTCCCAACCGGCGCCCTCCCACCTATAAAAGAAGGGGCAGGGGTGCCCCTCTTCTACACACCTCAAACCCTAGCTTTGGCGCCTCCACCTCCAAGTGCAGCCGCCGCCTAGGGTTTCCCCTCCAACTCGGCGAGTTGGGGCTCTCCCCAAGCCCTATCCGCTGACCAAGCTTCCTCCCTTGGTGCCTCTAAACCCTAGATCGCCAAGGCCTCTCTCATAGTCCACCATACTCGCTCCGGCTTAAGGCAAAGCCCTGCGAGATCTCCCCTCTACTTCCGGTACCACAACGTCATGCTGCCGGAATCGTGAGGAGAGTGCTACAACCTCCGCTGCCTGCTGGAACAAGGGAGAGGAAGGTCTTCATCGAGTACCGAATGTGTGACCGACTGCGGAAGCGCTGCCGAAACGCAGCGCTGGAAGGATCGTCTACGCGATCTTGAGATCGTCAAGAGTACGACTACATCACCCACGAGAATCTGCTCTCGTTAACCGCTTTGGAATCTTCGAGGGTGAGTTCCTCTATCGACTCGTTGCTACAATCTAGTAGATAGATATTGTCTTGATTGTTTGCATGTGGTAGAATTTTTTTGTTTTCCATGCTACGAACCCCTACAGTGGTATCAGAGCCGTGTCTATATGTAGATATGTTGCACGAGTAGAACATAATGGTCATTGTGGGCATTGATGTTTTTGTTGTTAATTGCTTCTTGTGTACTTTGCATCTTGCGGGATGGTGGGATGAAGCGGCCCGGGCTAACCTTACATGACATCGTTCATGAGACTTGCTCCACGCTTGACATGCAACTTGTATTGCATAAGTGGCTTTGCGGGTGCCTATTTCTCCCAACATAGTTAAGATTCAATTTACAACGGGTGATTGACAATATTAGTATCAATGTTGTGGTTCTTGTTCGTAAGTTAGAACGACACTTATTGGAAGCCCCAAACCACGTAAAACATGCAAAGAAAATTAGAGGCGTCTAACTTTGTTTTGCAGGGGTGTCCTGTGATGTGATATGGCCATGATTGTGATGATATATGATGTATGCAATGTTCCTTATTGTAAGTTGGCAACCGGCAGGAGCCATATGGTTGTTTCTATTAAGTCATGCATGTCTATTATTCAAAGTAGTTGTAATAGTTGATGCTGGTGGAAGACAACCATGAAGCGGCGCCATTGACCTTGACGCCACACCGGTGATGATGGAGATCATGTTCGTGCTTGAAGATGGAGATCGGAAGCACAAGAAGAAATGCCATATCATATCACATATTATGAATTGCACGTGATGTTAATCCTTTTATGCATCTTGTATTGCTTAGTTCACGACGGTAGCATTATAAGATGATCCCTCAAGCACACACTTTCAAGTTTTAAAGTGTTCATCCTTAGTAAGCACTGTTGCTAAAGCTCGTTGTTTCGAAGCACCGCGTGATGATCGGGTGTGTTAGATTCTGCGAGTGTATACAACGTGAGCAAGCCAGATTTGCTCATGCGGAAGCTAAGGTTTGATCTTGATGAGCCTAGCATGTACATACATGGTCTCGGAACACGGATCACCGAAAGGTAAAGCATGAGTCATATAGTAGATATGATGAACATGTTGATTTTTCGCCATTGAAGCTACATCAACTCTCGTGATGATCGGTTTTGATGTGGTGGATTTGGTTCGTGTGATCACTAAAACAATGTGAGGGATATTGTTTTGAGTGGGAGTTCAACAACAATATGATTAAAAGTTGAACACTATTTATCATAAATTAAATCAAAGTGAATTTGCATAGTTGTTGTAGTCATTGGCATCCGTTTACCACCTTGCGCTTAGTTTTAATTGAGATGATAGAACTATAGAATTCTGGTTAGTTACTTTACGAACTGTTATCGTATTGTTTTGAAGTGTTAATTTAAAGTTTAAAAGTCCTATTGCAAACTTTCAGTAAGTTACGGTTACTCCATGAAGTTTAATAATTGGTATTAACACAAGAGTGACAATTCCAGTGTTAGTGTATAAGTATCATGTTTGTCTCCATGATTCTTTATATTCGAAAGATAGTTTCAATATCAAGGTAATCTAGGAGTTGAAAGAGTTGTTTCATAAACCATGATGTATGGAAGATATTGTGATATCTGAAACGAAGTTTTTGGTTGTAACATGATAGAGTATAATATGGCAAAAGTCATGTTCTCATATTTGATGAGAATTTGCAAAAGGTTGGAGACGCTGGTCGTCTTAATTCTCCAAAAGGTTTTGGAGAGCAACATTATACTCGCGATTCACCGTTATAAGCTAAAAGTAGCTTGATCATGGATAATTCCATGATAAGGGTGAATATCTGATGTAGGTAAAATGTTTACTACACCAAGAGATCACTAAAGAAAGGAATTTGAAAGAACACCAAACATTTGATGATGGTAATCTACTTCAAAGTGCAAGTCCAAAGACATTGGTATTTAATTATACACACTTTGGACTATGTGTCATGTGTATGGCTCCACTATTGATGTTGATAGATTCTTTCAAACAGAAAAAGAAATACTGAAAGAGAATCTCATAAATATATGGCAGAAAATAAAAGACTAGAATTGTTCATTTTAGGTATATAAAGGATATAAGTGTTATGGATATATTCTTTGCTTGTTAAATAATGTGGTTCTTAAGTATTGGATACTGAATTTGTTGGTATGAATCGTCATATGAAACAACAGAATTCATGAACTACAATGGCCTAAGTAACTAGCAAAAGAATATGTGATGATGTTCATCGAGAACAAATAAATGGTTATTGTGTTGCTCGTTAAACATCAAAGCTTGCCTTCAAGATTTGTTTTATCAGGTATTATGAGAACAAAAGGGTTGTTCAAATAATTGCCGTAATCCATAAAATATGGATGATCTAGAAATCTCGTTGGAGAAATCACATCCATAAAACTAGTGCTAAAAAATGCCGAAAGACAAATTGATTGCAAGATCACTTAGGAAGTGACATCGCCGTTTAAATTATATTGGAAAGAAAACATGAAGAAACTCCATGTGGATGGAATTTTGGAGTCTTTTGATTTTTGATCAAATGACAATTGTGAAACTTTCCTAGAGATAATTAAAACTTCGTTCATAGGCTGAAAGGGAACGAATGACTAGCTTATTGGAACTTATACATATTGTTGTATAAAGTCCATTATGCGTAGTCAAGAGTGGTGGATTTCAACTTCATACGCTTTCTCCAAAAATTTGAGTGAATATATGAATATTTACTTAATAAGGATGAAGTATGAAGCATTTGAAAAGTTCAAAGACTTTCAAGATGAAGTGCAAAATCATTGTAACAAGAATATAAATAGTTTATGATAAGATCATAAAGGAAGATATTTGAGTTACAAGTTTAGCATAATACCTAAGATTTAAGAAATTGTTCCGTGGATTTACATTTCCCGAAACACCATAAGAGTATGGAGCATTCGAGATATGAAATTAAAACCTTGTTTGACATGGTAAAATCAAAGGTGTAATTCATAAAACTGCCATTATATTTTAAAGATTAAAAGCTTTAGAGACTACCGTTTTTCCACTGAAAAGAGCTTCATCATAATCCGCTGAAATGACACCATATAAAGTTATGGTTTGGGATTCAACCCAAGTTGTCCTTTCTTAAACATTGGCATGCTATGCATAAGAAAGATGTTTGCAACCAAAGTCGGATGAACCTGTCTTTGTATGTTATTTCGAATAACTGTTCCTCCATAACATCGGAGACAAAAGTGTTTGTCGCTTAGAACGTCAAGTTTCTTTGAGAAATTTTTTTTCGTGAAAAGATAAGTGGGAGGACAATAGAACTTTGATAAGGTTAAAAGAACCTTAGCTATATGTGCAAAGTTGCGCAACGCCGAAAAGTGTTCCAGAGGAAGCAACAAAGCTCATGGCTCAAATGCCTCAAAGGTTGTGGTTACGAAGGTCAAAGTTTCTATTGAACCAAGTAGGTCGGGTAAACAATCAAATACCAAGATTTGAGGGTTGAATCATTATTTGAGAATAATGAACGGACTACATGCAAAGAAGCGATGATGGGCCCTGACTCCGTAAAATGGCTTGAAGCCATAAAATCCGTGATAGTTCCATACACGAGAAATCAAGTTTTGAACTTGAAGGACCCTCGAGAAAGGTGTAAGACCTTACAGTTGTGTTTGGATCTACAAAGAAATAGACATGGGTGTTTCACATCTATGAAATAGTCGACATGTTGGGAAAGAGTTTACAACAATGTTCAAAGGTTGACTATGACAAGATTTGATCTTTCATAGCGATATTTAGTCTAGAAGGATTAATGTAGCAACCATTACATATAATTTTGTTATGTGGTAGTTCAATAAACAAAACAAGTTCTTCTAATAGAATTGTTACCTAGGACATGTGCATAACACGGTCCATAGGGTTTGTTAATTCAAAGGATGCTAAAAGCATATGCAAACTTCAATGGTTGAAGTAAGCATTGCGGAGTTCGAATCTTCACTATGATGAAAATGTTAAAGGATTTTAAATTCGTCGGAGACGATGAAGATGCTTGCATTTATAAGAAATTAAGTGGGAGCGCTAAGAAATGTTTCTAATACATTATGTGGAAGACATATTGTTGATTGGAAATGATGTATCTTTCATTAACACATATTAAGAATTTCATCCCGATGAAAGACTTAGGCAAAACCTAAATATTTGGCATCAATAGACGCTAATATGGTTGTGCCGAAAGTACATATATGATGTATTGAATGAGTTCAATATAGAAACTACAAGAAAGGTTCTTGTCGCACAGAAAGGATTGAATGAGTTCAATATTGATGATATATTCAAGTGTATTGAAACTGGGTAAGTGAAACAAAGATTCAAGTATAGATTGATACTTGATGTATAAAATCACAAAGAGTATTTATATCAATCATACTATGATATGTACAAATCCAGATATGTCCTATACTCTAAATGTTATGAGCATATACCAGAATGATTCATAAGATGATCATTGGACAATAGTAAGGACATTCTTATGATCTTTTGGAAGAACTAAGAGTATATTATTTGTAGAAGTGACAAATAGATGGTTAGTTCATTGTAAAAGTACTACATTGATACTAGTTTTGTCACAAAGTACAAATTAAGTTTATCTCAATCTAAACTAAGGGTGGCACAATATAATGGAAAGTAAGTTCCATAATGGATTTGGATGAGTTCCAAAGTTAAGACATTGTGACAGATACT
The DNA here is from genome assembly GCA_910589765.1 of Avena atlantica. Classification (NCBI taxonomy): domain Eukaryota; kingdom Viridiplantae; phylum Streptophyta; class Magnoliopsida; order Poales; family Poaceae; genus Avena; species Avena atlantica. The sequence continues at coordinate 126,586,389 of OU342739.1, forward strand.
ACAACAAAAGGGCTAAGTATATAACTGCTATTATAGCAGCTAAAGAGGGCATTTGTGTCAATTAGTTTGTTATCAAACTAGGTGTAGTTCACAGCGGGATAATACTACGAAGATATATTGTACGACAATGTTATCAACATGTTTTAACCCCAAAGAACTAAAGGTCTCACCAAAGGACCAAATTTATACAAAGCCATCTCATTAGAGAATGAGTGATGTGTAGAGACGCAAAGACATGCAATTACACACGGACCTGGAAGTGTCAGATCCGGAGATCAGTTGACCACTAGCAATCGTGTACATACGACACCAGAAAGCCATAGGTGTTGAATACACAAAGGTTTCAAACTAGATTATTGACTCTAGTGCAGGTGGGAGACTGTTGGAGATATGCCCAAGAGGCAATAATAAAGTGGTTATTATCATATCTTCATACTTATGATAAATGTTTACATACCATGCTATAATTGTATTAACCGAAAACATTAATACTTGTGTGATTTGTAAACATAAAAGAGTCCCAAGTAAAGCCTCTTGTTAAACTAGCTTGTTGGTTAATATATGATCATGGTTTCCTGATCATGAACATAGAGATGTTATTCAAAACAGGGTCATATCATTAGGAGAATGATGTGATGGACATACTCCTATAGTTAAGCATAACATAAAGATCAAGTCATTTAATATAGTTCATTTGCTATAAGCTTTCTAATACATAGTAACCTAATTCCTTCGACCATGAGATCATGTTAATCACCATCACCGGAAGGATGCTTTGATGACATCAAACACCACACCGTAACTGGGTGGCTATAAAGGTGGCATTGAGTGTTCGGAAAGTATGGGTTGAGGCACATGGATCAAGAGTGGGATTTGTCCATCCATATGACGGATAGATATACTCTGGGCCCTCTCGGTGGAATGTCATCCAATTAGCTTGCAAGCATGTGACTGGTTCACAAGGGATCACATACCACGGGAACGAGAAAAGAGTACTTATCGGTAACGAGGTTGAACTAGGTATGCAGATATACCGACGATCAAAACCTCGGATAAGTAAACTATCGTGAGACAAAGGGAAATTGGTATCGTATGTAAGTGGTTCATTCGATCGCAAAGTAATCATAGAAATATGTGGGAGGCATATGAATTTCCAGATTCCTCTATTGGTTATTGATCGGAGAAGTGTCTCAGTCATGTCCGCATAATTCTCAAACCGTAGGGAGACACACTTAAGGATTCGATGTTGTTGAGTAGTTATGGAATGATGAGTAAGAGACCGAATGTTGTTCGGAGTCTCGGATGGGATCCGTGATATCACGAGGAGATCCGTAATGGTCTGGAGAATAAGATTCATATAAGGAAAGTCCTGTTTCGGAGTTCGGGAATGATTCCGGTGTTTTCATCGGGAATGTTCTAGAAGGTTCCGGAAGGTCCGGCACTTCGGAGGGGAAGGGTACATGAATGTGTCATGACAATGTGGAATGGTTGCATCATGTACTAGGTATCATGGCTGGGCAAAATAAAGGGAGAAATCAAATCCTAGTTTGAAAAAGTCAAACGCCAATTTGAAAAGTCAAACGGCAAGTTTGTTAGGTGGAGGGAGAGTAGGAAACCTACTTGGGGAGGAAGTCCTCCTCCCTCCACCCGCCGGCCAAGGAGGCCTAGTTGGGGGAGGACTCCCTCCTCCCAACCGGCGCCCTCCCACCTATAAAAGAAGGGGCAGGGGTGCCCCTCTTCTACACACCTCAAACCCTAGCTTTGGCGCCTCCACCTCCAAGTGCAGCCGCCGCCTAGGGTTTCCCCTCCAACTCGGCGAGTTGGGGCTCTCCCCAAGCCCTAGCCGTTGTCCAAGCTTCCTCCCTTGGTGCCTATAAACCCTAGGTCGCCAAGGACTCTCTCATAGTCCACCATACTCGCTCTGGCTTAAGGCAAAGCCCTACGAGATCTCCCCTCTACTTCCGGTACCACGCCGTCATTCTGCCGGAATCGTGAGGAGAGTGCTACAACCTCCGCTGCCTGCTGGAACAAGGGAGAGGAAGGTCTTCATCGAGTACCGAACGTGTGACCGACTGCGGAAGCGCTGCCGGAACGCAGTGCCGGAAGGATCGTCTACGCGATCTTGAGATCGGCAAGAGTACGACTACATCACCCACGAGAATCTGCTCTCTTTAACCGCTTTGGAATCTTCAAGGGTGAGTTCCTCTATCGACTCGTTGCTACAATCTAGTAGATAGATCTTGGCTTGTTTGTTTGCATGCGGTAGAATTTTTTGTTTTCCATGCTACGAACCCCTACATTTGTCGCAATAGCGAAACTTGGGGATTTGATTTAGGCGGTGAAGGAGGCATATAAATTGAATATTATTGTCTCAATGCTTATGAGGAATCAGGTAAGGTTAAGGAAACCACTAATGAACTTCAACTTGATGATGATATTATTTTGCAAATCCTTCAGTCTTTTGTAGAACATATTGAAGCCCCCAAGAAAGATTGGCTTCAATACACTCCACCACCCAAGAAAGTTGAAGATGTTGGGCTAAAAATTGTGGCCCTATAGAGCCATTAAATAAGGAATCACCTTATGTTGAACCCCTTCATTTTCCAAGGATGATGAGAAAACATATGATGGCTCAACAACTCGAAGAACATCTAGAAGAGGAAAGAATGTTCCTCAAAAAGTTAGAGGAAGAGGAAAAGATAGAAGAAACTAATCAAGTAAGTATGCAACAGACGAGTGAACCAACTAAACACGATATAGTAACCATGTTTGCACATTGAAATGTGATCAAGCTAGACACCGAAGCTTCACAATTTGTTGAATGAAAGGTAAAAGCTAAGGATGTTGGTAAGCCTATTCTTCCTTGCACTTTTGATGGGTCTTCTTATTATGGCATATGTGATATCGAAATAGCTGTTAATGTAATACCTTACAATTTTATTTAAAAATCCAAAATTATCTTATCCCACCTGAATTAGAAGATAATGATATGACAATAATGCTAGTAGATAAGACGCTCAGAATTCCTATGAGAATAATTAGTGATGTTCCAATTTGCATTGGACCTTACAAGTACTCTGTCGATTTTGTACTTTGATATGCCTACTGATGTTTATTGTCCAATTATTTTTTGGAGAACTTTTCTTAACACCGCAAGGGAAAACATTGATTGCAAGAAAGAAACTTTATCTCGCAAGTTTGGCAAGGATAAAATGAATTTCCATTTCTACAAATTTCATAGGCCAACTGTTGAAGAGTTTGATGAATATGAGCAAGGGTAAGAATAAGAAGGTAATATCACTAGTATTGCTGCTGTATTTATTGAAACTCTCGATGATAATTTAGCAAGAATCCTAGTTGATAATGATAACCTTCTTGAAGATATAGATAAAATGGAAATTGATGAATATCTTAACTCAACCCGTGTGGTTGATCCCGAAATGAATCAAATTTATGAGATATCTATAAGAAAAGGGGACAAGGCGCTTCCACCTCCTACACTCAATGCCCTTCCCAAAGAATTAAAATACAGGTTTCTTTACAGAACTAATAAATACCCTATTATTGTAAGCTCTAGTCTTGCAGAAAAGAGGAGGAGAATTTAATTATGGTCCTAAGAATGCACCGAAAGGCTCTTGGTTATTCGATGGATGACTTGCAAGGGATTAGTCCTTCGATAGCCACCAATAGAATAATTATGGAAGAAGGAGCTCAACTGGTTGCAAACTTTGAAAGGTGTCTTAAACCTCATATGAAAGAAGAGATAAGAAAATAGGTAATACGCTTACTAGATGTAGGTATAATCTTCCATGTCAAGGAAAGTGATTGGGTAAGTCCTGCTCATTGTGTTCCAAAGAAATGTGGGTTCATTGTTGTCCCAAATGAATATAATGAAATGGTCCCAACTCGAACCGTCATTGGTCACAGGATATGCATTGATTATAGAAAACTTAATAAGGAAACCAGAAAGCTATACTACACTTTAACATTTATAGATCAAACTCTAGAGAGACTTACTATGCATTCTCATTTTTTGTTACTTAGATGGTTATTCCATTTTTCTCAAATAATTTTCCATCCTGATGACCAATTAAAGACAACTTTCACTTGTCCTTTTGGTTTATATGCTTAATGTCATATGCATTTTGGCCTTTGTAATGCTACTGCTACCTTCCAAAGGTGTATGACTGCTATATTTATTGATTATGTTGAAAATATTATGGAAGTATTCATGTATGATTTCTCGGTCTATGAAACTTAATTTAACCATTATCTCCATAATCTTCATAAAGTTTTGCAGAGATGTGAAGGTACTAAACTAGTCTTAAATTGGGAGAAGTGTCACTTCATGGTTCTAGAAGGTATAGTACTTGGTCATAAAATTTTAGGAAAAGTCATAAAATTCGAAAAAGCAAAGATAGAAGCAATAGAAAGGCTTCCCCCTCCTCGTCATGTGAAAGGTATAATGACCATTAACTAAATTTTATAGACGGTTCATTAAGAACTTCTCTAAGACTGCTAGACCATTAACTAACCTTTTACAAAAAGGCGTTACTTTTAATTTTGATGAAAATTGTCTTACTGCTTTCACCATATTAAAGCAATCTCTTCTTAACGCTCTTGTCATTAAACCACCTAATTGGGAAAAGCTTTTTGACTTGTTTTGTAAAGCCAGTCATGAAGTAGTGGGAACTATTCTTTGCCAGCATGATGGTGATGAACTCAATCTCATCCATCATGCTAGTCACACCTTGAATGGTGCTCAAAAGAATTATCCTATGACAGAAAAGGAAATTTTCATTGTTGTTTTCTCCTGTGATAAGTTTAGATATTACATGATTGATTCAAAAGTAAGAGTGCATACTGATCATATTGTCTTAAAATAAATCCTTAAAAGAACTGATGTTAAGCCAAGAATGATCCGTTGGACTTTGCTTTTGCAAGAATTTGACTGGCAGATCCTCTAGAAAAGAGAAGAACAGGCTGAAACACCAATGGATATTGAAGAGACCATATCACAAGAAAGGGTGTCATCTATTTGCATACCATCACGGACTATCCATCCTAAAATAAAATTTTATGTTTCTCTCTGCAATGTTTTTAGCAATTTCTTGCGACCAACCATGTTCAAAGGGAAAAAGAAGGATATAATCCAAAAGCTAAAGGGAGAAAATACGTCAAAGTAAAACTCACTACTACCAGATGAATAAGGTAATCGCAATCTTGTTTTCTATGTTCTAATTGCTGTTTTGTCATTTTCGTTTGCATTTTCGAACTGCTTATGTTTTTCTGAGTCCATTGCCAGTTTTTCGAACCTGGTAAGGGCGGGAGGTACGACCGCATCCGCCCGTACCAGTGGTCGTTAATACGCTAGTACCCTCGACTCTTTTGTTGATGTTTTCCTCTACAGTCTATACTACCGGGCCATACAGTTACCTCCCACCGTACGGTAGGTCGTTAAATGCATTGTACCTCCATTTTGTTTTCTGTGGGTTCAATACTCTTATTTTGAAACTAGCTACAATTGATATGTGCACTTGCAGTCATCACTAGGGATGTAAATGGATTGGGTGCATATCGAATAATGCCCTTCCCATATCTGTTTTTTTAAAACGAATACTGATGTTTTTGGATAAGAATGTCGGGGAGATGACCACCGGGTGGAGTAAGCCAGGCCTAACTTTCCGGCTCCAGAAGTACCTGGCCGGATGGCCGCAATACTAAGGATCTCTAACCGAGTAGATCGCTCCATATACCCGGATGACCAGAAGAACCGTTTGGGTGGAATTTTCCACTCGGCCGCCTTGGATTCGGTGGCAAGGATATGGAGGGGTGACGCTCCTTCCTAAGTGATCCTCTGGCTCCTCGCATCACCAGACAAGGCTAGCGTGCCTCCCTGGCGGCGCTAGAAGACAACCGCACTGAGCGGGGCAAAGCTGGAAGCAGAGCGTACAACTGTCGGTTGACCGCTAAAGCACCGGCTGGCCATTAAAGTGATGGATGACGCCTAAAGGACTCGTGCTGGGACACTATAGCGTTGTCCCCTGTACTAAGAGGTTGATTGGCTTCTGGTCCATCGGCTGGACCCTGCCAGCCAACCCGCTTTGTAAACCCAAAGCCCAAAAAGTAAACCCTAGAGCCCACATTGTAACCTACCTCTCCTAGCCAGTATATAAGGAAGGTAGAGCTAGGGTTCTGGGGGGATTCAGATTCTCCTCTAGTCCATCTTCTTCCTCTACCTCTCCATAGTTTCTAAGGAAATAGCTTCAGGAGCACTTGTATTGGGCATTCTCCCCTGACATAGTAGATCATTGCAGGAGTAGGGGTGTTACCTTGCCGAGAGGGCCCCGAACCTGGGTACATCGTTGTTTTTTGCAGTTTCTGTGCCCAACCTATTGCAATAGCCATCGATTGCATCCTGATTGTCTCTCTTAAGCCATCCCCGATGGTACTGTTGTGTTCCAGACCACAAAAGTTGGCGCCCACCATGGAGCACAGCGCTTCGGTTGGGGTCATCTTTTGCACGGGACATCTGCTCATCGCCAGTGAGCGCATCGCTTCTGGCATCATCCTCACTCTCGGCACCTTCGACTGCGTCATCGACAACGCATCGTGCTTTTCACCGGTAAACGTTTCCTGTCAATGGATCTGTTCTCCACTTCGGGGACCATAGCATATACATCACCACTATCGCTGAGGCTTTCCTCGCATGGTCATCATAGTCTCTGACATGTCGCCTGGTTTCCCCGCTCCCCGCATCACCGCAACCAACTGCAGCGTCGAGGTCATGATGGCCGGCTTAGACGAGAACTGTCGCCCACCCTAGAGCTCCGGGCAGGAGGCAACAACGCCATGCGCGAACAAGACCAAAATCCGCTGTCCGCCTCCATCTAGCACCTATGTGACTCCATCTTCCCTGAGGCAGATCTATTAACGGCTGCGGCTACGCTAGAGGCTACTTGTCAGAAGCTCCTGGAGGAGGCCAACAAGGTCGTAGCCGCCCAGCGTCGGCTGGACGCGACCATGCACGAGTACAACACTGCACATGGCTTCAACCAGCAACTCCAACATCGAGGCTGCGACCTCGGCTCAGAGCTAGACCACGCTGCTGACCCACGCACCCCCGTGGTTCAGCCGGTTTACAACACTCCTGCCAAGAACATAAGGCGACAGAAGCGGCTGCCACGGAGCTGAGCCATCTCGAGGGTGAAGAGATCCATCGCCAGCAAGAGCGTGTCTAGCTCCTTGTTTCCATTGTGAACAAGTAGCAGGCCGAGGGATCTCCAAGCCAAGGAGGCAACATCATAGACATAGTTCATAGTCGGATGGCGGATCCGGAGGCTCCAAGAGGGAGCAGTCACCATAAAGCTTCTTCACCTAACGGGCCAAGGCAAAACAGTCGCCCGCATTGTGGAGCAGGCCGCCTCGGGCAACACCATGAGGCCACGATCACCAGCAAGAACCGCACTTCGGCTGGCGAAGCCGTCCAAGGACCACAACACCACACACCCGATGATGGAGCCGGAGGGAGCCAAGCTCCCGTTGTGTCTCGCCTCTCGGGACGACTCGACCCCAAAGAGCCGGATATGGACGCACGCACACGCATCGACCTCCTGGTCCAATGGCGCGCGGTGGAAGAAGAAAGTATGGCTAGCCCTAAGTGCTTTGGCTCGCGCATCTGGAACAAACCATTTCCAAAGGGATTTTCTCTCCCCAGATATACGCCAAAGTACAATGACACCGTCAAGCCAGAGGACTGGATGGTGGACTACGCCACTGCGGTAGGCATCGCAAACGGCAACAGCCGTGTGGCCGTGCGCTACGTCCCGCTCATGCTCCTCGTCTCGGCAAGGACATGGCTTAATAGCCTTCTTGAAAACATCATCAACGCCTATCTAGACTTCGAGGAAGCATTCGTCCATAACTTCACTAGCACCTACAAGTGGCCGGGCAGGCCCCGTGAGCTCGCTCTCTGCGTCTAGGGCAAGAACGAGTCGAATCGAGCCTACCTAACCCGGTGGACGAGCATGCACAACTCCTACGAGGGGGTACATGAGCATCAAGTGATCTATTTCTTCACTAATGGCTACCGGGATAGCACCATGCTCAAGCACAAGCTCAGCCGGGCGGACCTTCATACCATGGCCCATGCCATGGATATTGCAGAAAAGTACGCCACAACCGACTCAGCAATGAATAAACCCATCATGGTAGATGACCAAGGAAAAATCATCACGGGCGACTCTGCAGACTGGCGCCAGCCGAGTGAGCATCACCACTCCAGGCGACACGGCCATGAAAACTGTCACGAAAATAGGAAGGTGTAACATCCCAGCATTTAGGAACCAACAAAGGGTAGATTTAGGAATATGTGCAATTGCATGCATTCATCTATAAAAAATGTGGGTCAATTTTTCGCCAAATAAAAACTTAAGGTGATCAAAGTTTCTTTCACTCTTTAAGTTTAGGAATAGACTTGGAGGATGATTGTTATAAACTTTGACATGATCTTTATGGATTAATGTCTTTTGGCGAAAGGAATTTGAATTCAAACTTGAGATTTGGATTTATATTTTTAAAAGGATTAGGATATTGTGTGAGAATATTATTTAATCAAGAAATAATATTTAGTAAATCAAACTTTAAATAATATACTCCCTCCGACCCATATTAGTTGACGTGGAATTATCAAAATTTGGATGAACCTGTATACTAAATAGTGTCTAGATTCATCCAAATCTAGACAAATTTGAGTCAACTAATATGGGTCGGAGGGAGTAACACAATCAAGTAAATGAATATCTATTTCATATAGTTAATCAATGAATAAGTTACAAAATGTAACTTATGAAGATAATAAAGAAACAATACATAGTAACCAGAAACTATATATAAGATTAACAATTAAATAAATGAATATTCATTTCATTTAATCAATTCATCCATAATTTACAAAATGTAACTTACAAAACTAATAAAGAATCTTTGCAAGAGTAGAATTACATCTTATTTATCTAGTACATTTTATTTACAAAAGAATAAAATAAATGTTACAAGGGAACTATTCTATAAAGAAAAAGAAAACCTATTCTAAATCTTGAATCTTCAAGTCTTGTACCTACAAAACAAAGAACAAACAAAAAGAAAGAAAATAAAGGTTAAGACATTTTTACTCTCAATCGTGACAGTGAGATGACCTGTTCCACTTTACATCATCGAGTAAATCTTTAGGGGTAAGTTTCACCAATATGAAAGAGTTAAATCTTTCATAATTCTTAAGCCATAAGTCAAATAATTCCAATAAGTAAGAGGGAAAGTTTCACCAGGCAGACAAGTGGTAAACAGATAAAAAGGTAACTTCCTTTCGAGAGCATATCCACAAGGGTGTAGCAAACATATAAGTAGCTTACACACCTAAATGCATGGTGTGTGCTGTCAACACAGCTACAACAGCCACACCAGCAAAACAACTTAACACAGCCATGGGAAAGCACCACAACACCATATTCTTGCATTACACATCAAGCATCAGCAACTTAGCCACAACCAAACCAAATCAAACCACAACACACATCAGATCAACCCAGTACTCACCAAGCTGGTGACATAAGGAGGGGGTGGATCAGGTGGATAGCAAGGTCAAGGCCAAGCTAACAGGAACCAGAAGGTGGATAGCAAGATCAAGGAAAAGTTCCAGGAGCTGGAAGTAGCAGGAGCAGCCTCAGGAGAATAACAAGATCAACCACCAACCCCAACAACAACCCACTGTTGTGGTGAGTTATATAAAACCATCACATGATCTATTTATCATATCAATATAAAATATTCATGTGTTGTTCTATATCTAACTTCTCAGTATTCACCCAAGTGAGGTGAATCCATCCTAGAAGATTTTGAATAATAAAGTCATAGCCACAAGATAACCATACAAGTAAAACTAGGATCTCAGACCAACATCACTGATCCTGGATAAAAAAGCCAAATCTTATACTCCAATATAGTCAAAGTCAAGATTATGAAATCTGGGCACATCTCTTAAAAGAGTAGCACCTCGGAAGCCATAAATCCTATGGATCCATGCAAAACCATTAGCACACCCATTATTTTCCCAACTATGACTCAAGAATTAACAACTGCTATTACTAACAGAACATTTCTATCAGGGACAACAAATTAGGAAACTAGTTCCTATGCCTCAGACCAACATCATAGGCAGAGAGAGATTAAAAGAAGATTTCATCTTATCTTTGCTAGTACCAATTTCAAGCACTGTCAGAGCTAAGCTCAGTAATAGGACCCAGCTACTTGTGTGCCATTCTATGATGGTATCACAAGGACAAGTCCTAATAAACCAATCACAATCATTACTTAGATTTCACAAATAAAAAGGGGCAAGCTACTAAATATCATTTTCCTGGAATCAAATGCCAGGAATCAACCTCAAGCTCATCTATACATCTACAGAACATCATTAATATGTAATGATTAAATTCAGTCTGTATATCATCATACAAGCCAACCATTATAGATGCAGTAAACAATCACTAACAGAACTATTGTCAGTATTAACATTTTGACGGTAGAAAGTTCTTAGATCAACAACATTCCTAAGTAATGATTCCATAGACGCACTATCATTGGAATCATATCAAATTACCACTAGAATTAGTCTGGTAAGCCACTAGCATCACCAAAGCCAACTATAAGCAGTAATCCACTTCAAACAACCATTCATCATGCTCAAGGATCATCACTACTAGATCCAAATCATCATATATAATATCAACAGAGGGATATGAACCCTAATCAGGATATGAGCCCTAATCTGGGGTAGCCCTAGAAGCACATAATACAGGGTGGCATAGCACAAAGGGGCACGAGAGATGAGAACGAATAACTTACTGGGGTTGTAGCAGTGGTCGAGAAGGGGAAGCAGAGGGGGTCGATGAGCACGGCGGCACGGGGAGCACCCCAAGGGGGCGCTGCAACTCGCACCACGCCGAGGCGGCGACCACAACCACACTTGAGGGCGAGCAACACCACCACAGCACCACGGGAGCAGCGGCGGCGGCGGCAGCACCAGCACCACCCCTAACCCTAGGTTTCGGGACGGAGCCGGTCTGGCCACAGGAAGGCCCCAGGTCCAAACCGAGTTGGACTGGAAGGAGGCCGGAGCGGAGTCAACAACCACACCATGCATCACGGTGGCGGACGAGGAGGACCACGACAGCGTGAATCGCCGGCAGTGGCATCGGCGACCACAGGGTCGAGAGAGAAGGAGAGAAGGGGACGAGAGAGATGGATAGGGGAGTGGGCTGAGAGGGCCAACCCTTCGGGGAGCCTTTTTGGTTCTGGCCACTTGGGCCAGAACGGCCCAATAAGCCCAACACAGCTAGCCCAACCACCCAAAGAAAGTTTTAATAATTAAGAAAAGACCAAAATGCCCCTAAATTTAAATAAATTCATGAAAATACATTAAAAATCCAAAAATTATAAATAAATTATTTTTGGATTCAAAATAATCAAATCTATCTAAATAATTTAAGAAATAAAATTTTAGGCATATAATTTTTATCAAGAATTTTATAATATATATTCCTTATGGAATTTTATAAAATTAAAGAAAGATGATACAAATAAATAAAAAACACTTTTATTATATATTAATATTGTAGTATTTTAGAAAAATACTAAATACATAGTTTATATCATTCTTGTATTTAAATCATAATTCTTAAAGAAATTATTAAATAAATAAAATGAAAGAAAAATAAAAGAATACAATATTCAATAAATATTAATAATTAATATTTATAGATTCTTCACTTCTAATTTTTTTGTAATTTAAATAATGGGGAGAACACACACAAAAATAAATAATGCATTACATTACTTTGCATAATCATTTTGTTTCTTTAAATATTGTCCTTACCAGGCAATAATGATGTTTTGTAGACATAGAAGCTCAAGGTCTAGTGCAAGCATCCGACTTCACTACCTTGCAATCACAAGGCAAGTTCATCACTTGCTCATGTCCTTTGAAGAGTCTTTATCAAAGTATTTGCAAATTGTGTGTTATCATATATACTCAAAGAAAGAAAATATTGTTTTCTTAAATAAATAAATCTTAGGTATCATCCTAAGTGATGATATAATGGAGCAATAGAACTTAGGTTTCTATTTGCAACAATGATGATCAATTAGGGACTTAATAACCCATGACATCAGTGATTCTAGCACCGTATATTACGCGTTAACCATGAGATTTGGAATGGGACAAAGAAGTCAGCCGTATCTTCTTCCTCTCGCATGTAGCCGGATGTGCAGGTCGTGGATGTTATCACTCGTAGCGTGCATATTAATTGGTAATTCGTAGAGGATATGCAACATATGGGTAGGAACCCTCAATGTCCCATGATAGTTCTGGCATCTAGCAGTCTGTAAAAACCATTGCCATAATTCAATATGTGGGCATGGTGTACACCAAGGAGGCATGCGAGGTCGCGAAGGGGGAAGTGATTGGCTTGGATCACCTACTGGGCCCCACATCATGGAATTGTGGACGGGAAAGTACGCCCGGTTGTGCAACAAGGAGTTGATCTCTCATGGCTAAAGTAACTCACCTCTGCAGAGTGTAAGAACTGTAACTTGTTACTCCCTGTTCCGGGAAGGAGCTACAAACGTGGCAGGAAAGGAACTCCATGAAAGTTCTGGTCAACCTATGAAGGCTGATGGTCATAGATTTTCATAATAAAATCAATCTTTGAAGAAAGATTTACTAGAAAATTGCATAGTGCCAAGGACTTATAGTCCTAGGTGGTAGATAGAGCATCAAACTTCCCACCTTGCAAATAATGAACTTGCTGGGTAACGCTGTTACTTACCCTTTCCTTCGATCCCTTGCTTAGACTCTGAAGATCCCGAAGACACACCTATGTATGTAGCCGAATGCCAAGAAGATGTGTTCTACGAGGAGCCTAACCTGTCCGGAGGTATTGAAGGAGTGGATTACGAAATCCGCTATGGAGTAGATGGCAATGAGTCGAACTAGTGATCTAGTTAGTAGTAACCAACGGAGCCGAGCAGCATGAACCCTATAGAATAAGCTGATGAGCTCAACTCTTAGCTGGATTTATCACTTTTAATTTCCGCTGAAACACTTTATATTTTGGTTTGTAAGTTGAATCTTTTTGAAGTCTTGAACTTCTAGTATTGTAATAATAATAACGTGTGTATGTTGTAATATGGACCCACAATGTTTATGTTGTACCACTATAAGGGATGTGATATTGACAGAATGGTGTTCTGTGAACGTCATGTCAACCACTATAGTGTACTACACATGCAATGGTATGTTGGGTCACTGCAGAAGGACGACCATGCGGATAACCAGTACGACACCAAGCAGGTGGTAGCGGTCCACGAAGATCCGGCTATAAGAGGCAGTCGCAGGCAGAAGCCCAATGACAGGCTGATAACCCACAAGTATAGGGGGTGTATTGTAGTACTTTCGATAAATAGGAGTGTCGATCCCAATGAGGAGTAGAAGGTGTTGACTAGTGGTTTGGAGCAGGAATTCTCTATAAATACTTACCAAATGGATTTTTAGGTTTTTTGATAAAGAAAAGAAATAAAGTGCAAGTAAATAAAGACAACAAATAATTGCAGCAAGTGGCCCAGTCCTTTCTTAGCAAAGGACGAGCCAATTGTAATACTTACGAGGACCAAACGTTCTCAAGGGCACATGGGAATACTGTCAAGTGCTTTCGTTTCATATAGTTGATTAATATTCTTTAGTTTGATAAGTGTTGTGTGGGTGAACCTGTGCTAATGTACTGACCTTACTAGGACTAATCATACTTGTGATTATACCCCTTGCAAGCATCCACAACTACAAGAAATTAATTAAGATAAAAACCTAACCACAACCTTAAACTCTGAGATCCTACACTCCCTTGTGCAAAGGTTTCCTAATGGGGGTTCAAGTTTCTGTCACTCCGGCAACCCCACAATTAGTATCCAAGTACACAATGCATTCCCCTAGGCCCATAAATGGTGAAGTATCATGTAGTCGATGTTCACATTACACCACTAGAAGAATAGCACCACAACTTAAATATTAAACCATTGATAATACCTCAACACAATTCCACTACTAACAACATGACTTCTCCCATGTCCCCAAGAACTAAATGAACTACTCACGAGACATCATATGGATCAAGATCAGAGATGATATGATGATGAATAACAATCTGAACATAAACAATAATTCAATGGTTCCACTCACAAGCATCAACTACAAAAGTAATCAGCACCAAGAAAGTTTCCCCTAAGAATTATGCAAGATTCAACACAATTGTTACAGTGAGATGGAGTGGTGATGAGGGTGCTGGTGGAGATGGTAGTGTGGATGATGATGATCCCGATGAAGACTAGCTTGATGATGGTGTTGATGGCGACGATCTCCCCTCTCCGAGAAGGAATTTCCCTGGTAGAAATCTGTCTGCCGAAGAGATTTTTCTCTCTCTGTAGTTTCCGCCCGCAGAGGCGGCGGAATCTTTCTGTGGTTGCCTCCCGTGTATTAGGGTTTCGAGGAGAAGATATAGGCGAAAGGGTGGAGCAGAAGGTGGGCCAGGGTGTCCACGCCCCCTGGTGGCATGCCCCAGGGTGGCCCGTGCATGGGGGGGGGGGGTGTGGGCCCCCTATGGCCCATCTCAGCCTCCCCTTCTGGCATCCTTCATCTTCTGGAAAAATATGATTTTCCATATATTTTCTGGTATTTTTCCGATCTTCGCGAAAATTGCATCTAGATACCGCTTTTTTCCATCAGAATCCTGACTCCGATAGTTCATCCTCCAAGAATCATCCAACATGCAAAAACAGATGAAATAACATCAGTATCACCTCTTAATAATAAATATATTAATGAATAACAACAAATTATGATATAGAATAGTGATGCAAAATGGACATATCAACTCCCCCAAGCTTAGACCTCGCTTGTCCCCAAGCAAAAACTGAGCTCAGTAAACATGTCCACAGGTTTATGGAGTGAAGTGTCGATAAAAAGAATACGAACAAGAAGCATCACACTTACCAATACACAACTCATAATAGAAAACAACTCACCATTATATAACTTAACTTGCAACGAGTATGGGAGTCACAATAAAGATGCATAAAGACAAATCATAATTGGTAATGGCAAACTTTGTTCTTGGTCAGAGAACAGTTGACAAACAGTTTCAAGCAAAGCTTTTGTAAAGAAGTTTATAATAGGAGTCCTTTTTCTCAAACATAAAAGGCTTTTCACAATGATGGCTTTCAATGTAATACTCATTCAGATAAGAACAATGTGCAAAACAAGGAAGATAAGAAACATGATTGAATAAATCATCATATGAATGATTGAAACACAACAACTCAAATGCTTGGTGGAGATAGAGAGGAATAGGTTTACTGACTCAACTTAGAAGTAAAAGAAAGGCCCTTGGCAGAGGGAAATAGGGATTTAAAATCCATAAAGAGCTTTCAAAATATTATGGTACTTACTAGCTTTGACGAAATATAAGTTGGCAATCTAATGTACCTTGAATACGAGGGCCGCTCCTCATGCTACTCAACTTTAGTTACTGGTAAGTTCTTGTCATAGTAAGTACATGTGTATCATAGAGAACCGCCAACGGGGTACCCCTTGCACATGATACGGGAGCTATCCCATATCAAAATGACAAGGCAAGCAGACAATGAGCATCTCGGCAATCTTCTTATTTACCATGGGAAAATGGTGCTTTTTTCTCTCTTTCCTCTTTTCAATATGTCTCTCTTTTTTTATAAGAAGAATACTTCATAGATTGCTCACTATGGTGATGCTGCAAATTTCCACCAGGATTAGGAATGGCTTAGGCTAGCGGCCCAGGCGTTTCTCTAACACATATACATAACTCCATGGATTTACATGCTCCCCTTTTATTTTACACCGATGACATCCATAAACAAAAGAGCATGATATCAACTGGTTAGATATTTACAAGTGTTGAAAGTGTTCCCCATGACAACACGGTTCTGCTAATTCCCAACTTATAGGTGCAAGCATATACAACATAGATGACACAATGGTTCAAATTTATTAAGGGCAAGAAAATAAGGCGTGCATCAAGTTTGTGAGAGCTTTACTAACCAGTTTTCACATAACAAAAGACTTTTTAATTTTAAAGGTAGATGAAGCTTGATAATTTACTTGGAATAACAATAATGATAATAGGTAGATATGGTGGACTCAAATGGCATAGGTTTTGGTTTAAAGGACTGGATGATCGAGAAGTATTCCCTCTCGGTATAGGTTTTTGGCTAGCAAGGTTGGGTAGCAAGCAAAAAAGTTGAAGGAAACAAGCAAACATACAAGTGATAAAGTCAAACATGGAATCTTCCTTGAAAACACAAAAGATCTTAACTAAAGAATACTAATCTTATGAGCCAATCAAGAAAGAAGGAAAATAATATAAAATACATGTAAGTGCTTTTCCCTTTTCCTTTCAAACCTCAAAAAGTGTTGCTACTGACCAAAGCTCGGTCTGCCAAAACCAATTTAGATTTACTTGATGCTCCCAAAGTGATACCAATACTAATCAACAATATCAATCATATAATAGAGATTGCAAACTAAAATAAGATGTGCAAAAATTAAAAGATGAAACTTCACATTAATATTCCATAAAGGCACTAACACCAAGGGATACATAGATAACCAACTAAAGGAGAGATACTTCCACAAAGCAAACCATACTATATGATAACTTCTCTATTCAAGATATGAATCTACTAAAAAGGTAAAAATATAAAAGATAATGATGTGATACCGCGTGTCAACACCCGGATTTTTAATCCCAGATGCCTGTTATGCCATACATTGCAATCCCAGGATTACCATTTTTGCGAGACATAACAGAATTGGATACCATAGTACATCATACATTACAAACCATACATAAGGTCTTACACAAATAAGGATCTCATGGTCCAGTTCTTAATACAACTCAAGCAGCGGAATAATGTAATAATAACAGTAGCGTAGGCGAAGCTCCATCTTCGGGGTCACAGGCAATGCTGACGATGGGAGATGATCCTAGTTGTCGTAACCTTCCTGGGGTCCGTCCTCCAGGTACTCCTCTTCATAGTCTAGCCACGGGAATAGCCAGGGACAAATCCATGAGTACTCTTTAAGTACTCGCAAACTAATACTAACAAGTGAAGGGCGTTTTTGTAATAGGACACTAAGCTCTAGGGTTGTTTTGCAAAAGCCAGGTTTACATCTACTAAGTTCAGAAACAAGAGAAAGCTAGTCAAATTTTATAACACCTAAGTGGGAAATTGTATCTCATGCCACAACTCTGTTGTGGTCAAGTCAAAGTCTCAAGTCATTTCACAAGTCATTTTTAAAACATCTGACGGGGGAATAGTATGGCCACTCCAACTGTCCATAACCGCGGACGCAGCTATTCGAATAGTTTGACACTCTGTAGAGATTATACAATTTCACCACAACATTCGATACATCCGTCAGGAACAAATCCTGAATTCACCATACTCAGTATGCGGATAATCAATCCTAACCTTTCAATTACGTGCCCTAGTATAAACACCGCTCATGTGAGTTTGGCCTCCCAACCACGACCAATTGTCATCTTGGGTACTGCATAGGTGGACAATCTTCACAAGGTAGCCTCAGCTCAGACCTTGGCCGTGAGGGAACTAATACTAAGGTATATAAGTTTCCAGTCAAGCCCTACCCAATTCTCGGGTATTGTGGTTGTACGGTAAAAATTGGAATGGTATCGCATCCAGAAAACCATTAGTTTTATAAAGGGCTAAGGCTCATGCCTCAACATTTTCATCACCATAAATCATCTGGTGTTCGGAAACACATGTCCAAAACATTTCAATAGAATGATCCATCATTCCAAGGTTTTCATAACCATTTTTCCACCAAGTATTCCCATCTAAGTTGATCAAGTTTTATTCTTAGCACTAGCATCTACAAGTGGGGGTAAGTACTAATGAGGGGTGGTAAACTAGTGGAGTTTAACTAAGTTTAATCTCATGCCTTAGGAGGACATAAAGATTATCTAGCTTAGTCCAAGTTTTATGCTCTTTATGCAACCTTCAATTATCTTTCTAGTATCTACAATTCACTTAAGTAAGCTCTAAGTAATAGCTTTGATAAAGAAATAAAGTATAAAGCTTGTAAGTAAAACTAGGATTGGGGTTATCAAATGGGTATGATCACATATGCTTAAGGCATATAGTTGGTATGGTAACAAGCAATTAGTTGCTTGCATAGGTATCAGTATAAGCTTGCTAAGTTAATAGCTTGCAGGTATTGGATTGCATAGGTAAAGTATTGTAAGATCCCTCCTTTGTAAAGGAAAAGGATCCCTGTGATTGCAATGCTATTCCCTGGATCATTGCTAGCATCCACAGTTTAAGATGAAGTACACAGATACAAAGGTCATTTATTACATCCATTCCAGAGATAACATAGTCTTTACAACTCAAGGCCACATGCCAAATACAAGAGTTTGAATAAGTAAATAAATATAAGTCTTCATCTTCATGTGCCACAGGCAAACATGTTGAGTGTAGACTCATGACACCTAATCCTCATCAGAGTAACCTGCAACATCACAAGTTACAGCCACAGTGGGTCAATACTTTGGAATAGTATTGGCAAGTGATACCTTAGTAAATTTTAAGTGGACTATATTACTATATGCAATTTGGCTAAGTGTAGCTTGGCTTGCTTTGCTCAAAATAGGTTTTTCCTATTAGTTGAAATCACTAAGTTTTTCTTTGTCAAAACTTTTCCCGAGGAACCACCAATACACATTGAGGTCCTTCAGCCTTGTTCACCCACAAGTTTTTACTTAGAAGTTGGAGTGATGAGATTCTTGATAGCTTCCAAGTCTTGATGCTCAAGTTGTCCATTGCCATGGAATTGGCTAAGTACTTAGATTTTTCCATCTGCAGAGGTTATGCACTTTCCCCACCAGACTTGGTTTCCCAAGACATGACCTTTCAGAAGCCTTCCCTTAGACCAAATGGACGCGTTCCAACCTATCATTCCCACTACCACCAACTGTCCAAATGGCTAAGTTCTAGCAACCTATGTGATCCAGGCAGAGCCCATATTGCCAAGTGGTTGCACTAGAAGCTTCTCAACACTTGGCCTCTAAAATCTCTTTGTTCCTGGGTGGCATACCACAAGTGAGATACACAAGGTAAACCATATCCATGGGCCTTGTGTAACCACTCAACCAAAAACCACCAATCAAGTGCCTTTCCACCCAGGTGATTCATTGACTTAGTTGTTTTATTAAGTAAAACTTAAGTCCAAAGACTTAGAAATATTTTCACCATAGCATGTATATTTCACCAACCCTTGTTTGCTACTAGCTAGGCTAAGCATGGCATAGATAGTAACTGAACCTAGAAATTTCCTAGCAATTCTACAACTACTTAGGATTTCCCAACATGGCATTTGGCAAAAATAGTAACATGCAAGACTTAGCAAAATATTTCTAATGCTTGTATAAAAATATAGGGATAGACATATTCATGAAGTACCACTTGCCTTGGTAGTTGGGAGAGTAGCACTCTTCAAAATCACAATCACTAGCACCAAAGTCTACACAAAGAATGGTAGCACAAATTACACACAATTCATATACAAACATAAATATATGCATGCATGCAAAATTCTAAGTGATGATTTTCAAAACTCAACCAAGCAAGTGCAAGGTACTGATTCTCTAGCAAGACAAAGACTTGCCAAACAACCAAAAAAAGTACCCTAAAACATTTCCTAAATTTTCAAACACTCAAATTAGTCCTAAACAAGTTTCTGCAATTAAAATCATTTTAACAGAAGCTAAACATTAAACACATTGCATAAACAGAAAGTGCTTGCTCTCCTGATTCCAACGGTATAAAATTTGCCAAAATCTAACGTGGAAATCAAAAGTTATAGCTAAATCAAATTTGGATATAAATCTGATTTCAAATTCTGTTTTTAAACCAAACCCTAGCCACGCGTCTGTTTCCTATTGGCCTGTACCGGTTCGGGCGGATCGATCGACGCGGATCGTTGGATTTAAGTGAACGTGCACGGCTCAGATCTAATGTACCGCTTTGTTTAAGTGATTCTATTACACGCGTTGGATCTAGATCCAACGGCGCTTGATCAAACGACCAAGTTCTGGCGACGCGCGGCGACGGCGAGCGGCGGAGCGCTCTGCCAGTGGCGGTGCCGGCTTTCTAGGTCGCTCGGGGAGGGGAGAGTGTGCTCACTAGAATCGCAGTGACGAGGCGAAGCTCAACGTGGCGGTGGCTTGGCAAGGGGCGCGCTGTAGTGGCCCTAGGATCTCGTCGGAGTGGATGACAGGGTCGGGCTCCGGTGGACGGCGACGTTGGCGACGTTATGATTCTCCCTAACGCAAACGGAGGGCATCAGTGTGTGCGCATAGGTCAGGCGAACAAGTCAGCGTCAAAGAGGAGGCACGGGGCAGTCGGATTTTACCTTAATCACTCGCCGGAGTTGAGTGGCGGCTCGGTCGGTTGCGGGAACGAACGGGGACGGCGTCCTGGGTCACAAGCAGGCAAGGAAGGGGCATCAGAAGATGCGCGAGATCATGATGGACACATTCGTTTGAATCAGAGGCTCTGGGGCGGTCGGGACTCACCGGAATTTGCTGCCAGAGATCGTCGGGACAGCGGCGGCATCGAGCGAGTTGCGAGCAGCCTGGTGGCGTGGAGAGGAAATTGGGTGAGGGGAAATGGCCGCGAGAGGGAGGTGCTTAAGTAGGCAGAGGCTCGACAAGAAACGCTCAGTGATTCAATGCCAATTACACCGCGGAAACAACGCAGCAACGGCCAGCGGCGGTGTTCGTGCGCGGAAATTTGGGGAAGACGATGACGACGTGGACGGGGCCCGCTTGTCAGCGAATAGAGCAGAGAGGGAGTGGGTTCCGAGCGTCAGTGACTGCATGGGTGCGTCTGCGCGTGCGAGAGAGAGAGAGGTGGCACGGGTGGGGTAGCTGGGCTGGTTTCGCTGTTGGGCCAGATTAGTAGCGCCGGCCCTTTTCCTTTTCTTTATTCCTTTTCTTTTTCTAATTTGATTTTCTGGAATGATTTTCAAATGAATTCAAACTCTATTTGAATTCAAATATTTTCTGGATTTTTGCAGTGTGCAACAGTCACAAAACTTGGCATAAAACCATGTGGTCACTTTGAGTTGGCTTGGTCATTTTTGGAAAGACAAAATAACAGTGACTTAGCACTTGGTTTGCAAATGATTGAAAATGGTTTTGAGACCATTTTTATTTTGTATAAATTTTTTCAAACTCTACACTCAAACCAATCAACAAGGAAACAAACAAACTTGGTTTTAAAACACTAGGCTCTCAAATGAGGATGGTCATTTGATTTAAGTTTGCTCACATAAAATGATAGCACCATGTGCTTCTGTTTTCTTGAAATTGGTTTGAAATTGTTCTCAAAACTATATGCATGCATGAATGATATGCAATCTTCGAAATCATGAATTTAGGGATGTTACAAATCTAGCCCCCTTAAGGTGAATCTCGCCCTCGAGATTCGGATTGGCTAGCAAATAGGTGAGGGTGGTCTTTCTGAAGATCATCTTCTCTTTCCCATGTTGCTTCCTCTTCAGAATGATGATTCCACTGCACTTTGCAGAACTTGATAGTCTTAGTCCTTGTGACTCTTTCTGCAGTCTCAAGAATTTTGATAGGTTTCTCTTCATAAGTGAAATCACTTTCTAGTTGAACCTCCTCCAAAGGTATAGTATCCTTCAAAGAAGTTTCTTCCATTTCTGGATGACATTTCTTAAGCTGACTCACATGAAACACATTATGGACAGCTGACAGAGATTCAGGTAGTTCAATTTCATAGGCAACTTCTCCTTTGCGACTTATAATCTTGAATGGCCCAACATATCTTGGTGCCAATTTTCCTTTGACTCCGAATCTTTTCACTCCACGAAGTGGTGACACTCTAAGATAGGCTCTATCACCAACTTCGTAGATGACTTCTCTACGCTTAGGATCTGCGTAGCTTTTCTGTCGGGACTGTGCTATCTTCAACCTGTCCTTAACCAATTTGACCTTCTCTTCGGCTTCTTTGATAAGATCTGGCCCAAATAAACTTCTTTCTCCCACACCATTCCATAACAATGGGGTGGTACACTTTCTTCCATAGAGAAACTCAAACGGTGCCATCTCAATGCTGGCTTGATAGCTGTTGTTATAAGAAAATTCTGCATAAGGCAGACTTTCATCCCAACTGGCTCCATAGTCTAGGGCACATGCCCTCAACATGTCTTCAAGAATCTGATTAGTCCTTTCTGTTTGTCCATCGGTTTGAGGATGAAAAGCAGTACTGAATTCCAACCTCGTTCCCAATGACTCATGTAACTGTCTCCAAAAATGGGAAGTGAATAATCTTCTGGGCTTCTTTGATCTTGTCCAACAAAGTGGGTTGAACCTCCAAAGACATGATATGTCCTTCAGGCACAATCTCTAATCTGAGTTTTCTAAATTGGGTACACAGATCATCTGGCAGTTCTCCTTTGGTAAGGCCATTCACAAACACCTTACGACTTAGAGCATCTGCTACAACATTTGCTTTACCGGGGTGGTATTGCAAACTTAAGTCATAGTCCTTGATAATTTCTAGCCATCTTCTTTGTCTCATATTGATTTCCTTCTGAGTGAAGATATACTTCAAACTTTTGTGATCTGTGAACACTTCACAACGTTTTCCCAAAAGATAGTGTCTCCATGTTTTGAGTGCATGGACGATAGAGGCTAACTCTAAATCATGAGTAGGATAGTTTACTTCATGAGTTTTGAGTTGTCTCGAGGCATAATCCACAACTTTACCGTCTTGCATAAGTACTGCACCCAAAGCTTGATGAGATGCATCACAGTATACTTGGAAATATTTTTCCAAATCTGGCAGACACAAGACTGGTGCTGTCACAAGTCTCTTCTTCAATTCCTGAAAGCTGAGTTCACAACCTTCAGACCAAGCAAACTTCTTATCTTTCTTTAACAATTCAGTCATAGGCTTAGCAACCTTTGAGAAATTCTCAATGAACCTTCTGTAGTAACCTGCTAAGCCAAGGAAACTACGAACTTCCTTCACGGACTTGGGAGATTCCCATTCAGTCACAGCTGAAACTTTAGCAGGATCAACTGCTACACCATCCTTTGTCATAACATGACCAAGAAAACCAACTTCCTCCAACCAGAACTCACACTTGCTGAATTTGGCATAAAGTTTATGCTCCCGTAACTTCCCAAGTATCAAACGCAAGTGTCCTTCATGTTCTTCTTTGCTCTTGGAGTAGACTAAGATGTCATCGATGAAAACGACAACAAATTTGTCAAGGAATTCCATGAACACCTTGTTCATCATATTCATGAAGTATGCTGGAGCATTGGTCAAGCCAAAAGGCATTACGGTATACTCATACAATCCATACCTTGTGGTGGACGCTGTTTTAGGTATGTCTTGTTCTCTTATCTTGAGTTGAAAATAGCCTGACCTTAGATCAATCTTTGAGAACACACATGCTCCTTCAAGCTGATCAAACAAGTCATTGATTCTAGGCAAAGGATATTTGTTCTTGATAGTTACCTCGTTGAGTGAACGGTAATCTATGCATAACCTTTGACTTCTATGTTTCTTCTCCACAAACAAGACTGGGGCTCCCCAAGATGAAGAACTTGGTTGAATAAATCCTTTCTACAACTGTTCTCCTAGTTGTTTCTTGAGTTCTTTCAGTTCATCAACTAAAATTTTATAAGGTCTCTTTGCTATAGGTCCAGACCCTGGTACCAAATCTATAAGAAATTCCACATCTCTATCTGGTGGCATTCCTGGTAATTCTTCCGGAAACACATCTGGATACTCACTCACAATTGGCACACTGTCCATGCTAACCCCCTTAAGAGAATTAAGCATACTCCTTTTTGCTTCAAAGTTGGTCTTGAATCTGATCCTTTTATTTTCTGGAGTTGTGAGTGAGACAGTATGGTTGGCACAATCTATCACTCCTTTGTACTTAGTCATCCAGTCCATTCCCAGAATGACATCCAATCCTTGGGAGTTTAGAATTATCAAGTTAACGGGAAACTTATACTTCCCAAATTCTATGACTAGATCATGACATCCTGAATTCACTATCATTTCTCCACCAGGAGAACTTACTTTTATAGGACACCTAATAGTTTCTACCGGTAGTTCATTTCTTTCAACAAATGCTCTTGATATGAATGAATGAGATGCACCAGTATCAAAGAGTACAAATGCTGGAATAGAATTGAGTCTGAACTTACCAGCAACAGCATCAGGCTCCTCATAGACCTCCTCCACATTGATGTGGTTTACCTGTCCCTTCTGAAAAGGGTTGGGCTTGATAGGTCCTTCAACTTTATTTTCTGGGCATTCATTTGCATAATGCCCCATCTTTTTGCATTTGAAGCATTCAACCTGACTGATGTCCCTCTTAACAGGCTGACTTCCACTTCCACTTCCATTACCACTGTGGTGGCTCTTATGTCCACTCTTGTGGTTCTTGTACTTGTCATTGTCATGACTACGGTGATGCTTGTTGTCATGAAGGTTGTGGTTGTGGTGCTTGTTGAATTTCTCATGCTTGTGGGATCTTGAGCTTCCACTGTCATCATAATGAGATCGTTTGTGAGACGATCCCGAGCTGTGCTTGTCGGAGTGCTTCCTCTTTCTACTCTCAACTTGCTTCATTTTGTTCTCCAAAATAGCAGCCTTGTCACAGAGCGACTGATAAGTGGGAACATATGCCACGGCCAATTGCAGATTCAGCTCATCATTCAAGCCTTCTAGAAAATTTTCCTTTCTCTTGGCATCGGTGTCAACTTCATCCGGTGCATAACGCGCCAGATTGTTGAACTCCTCAATGATTCAGCCACGCTGCGGTGGCGCTCCTTCAAAGTGTGGAACTCTTTCTTTTTCAGACTCATCACTCCTGATGAGATATGAGCAGTGCGAAAGCCATCCTCAAAGATAGCCCATGTCACTTCATCTATGGGAGTGGTGATCTGGAAGTTGTCCCACCAAGTGGCGGCTGGCCCTTCCAGCATATGTGCTGCAAATCTGACCTTTTCAGCATCCGTACAGCCCACGGTTACCAAGTCCTTGTTTACTGAGCGTAGCCAATCATTGGCCACCATGGGATCAGTCGTTCCTGAGAACTTTGCTGGCCTCAGTCTCAAGAATCTGGTAAGCATATCAAAGCCCGGAGGGTTGTTGTTGTTGTTGTTGTTGTTGTTGTTGTTGTTGTTGTTGTTGTTGTTGTTGTTGTTGTTGTTGTTGTTGTTGTTGTTGTTGTTGTTGTTGTTGTTTTTGTTGTTGTTGTTGTTGTTGTTGTTGTTGTTGTTGTTGTTGTTGTTGTTGTTGTTGTTGTTGTTGTTGTTGTTGTTGTTGTTGTTGTTGTTGTTGTTGTTGTTGTTGTTGTTGTTGTTGTTGTTGTTGTTGTTGTTGTTGTTGTTGTTGTTGTTGTTGTTGTTGTTGTTGTTGTTGTTGTTGTTGTTGTTGTTGTTGTTGTTGTTGTTGTTGTTGTTGTTGTTGTTGTTGTTGTTGTTGTTGTTGTTGTTGTTGTTGTTGTTGTTGTTGTTGTTGTTATTGTTGTTGTTGTTGTTGATAGCTTCCAAGTCTTGATGCTCAAGTTGTCCATTGCCATGGAATTGGCTAAGTACTTAGATTTTTCCATCTGCAGAGGTTATGCACTTTCCCAACCAGACTTGGTTTCCCAAGACAGGACCTTTCAGAAGCCTTCCCTTAGACCAAGTGGACGCGTTCCAACCTATCATTCCCACTACCACCAACTATCCAAATGGCTAAGTTCTGGCAACCTATGTGATCTAGGCAGAGCCCATATTGCCAAATGGCTGCACTAGAAGCTTCTCAACACTTGGCCTCTAAAATATCTTTGTTCCTGGGTGGCATACCACAAGTGAGATACACAAGGTAAACCATATCCATGGGCCTTGTGTAACCACTCAACCAAAAACCACCAATCAAGTCCCTTTCCACCCAGGTGATTCATTGACTTAGTTGTTTTATTAAGTAAAACTTAAGTCCAAAGACTTAGAAATATTTTCACCATAGCATGTATATTTCACCAACCCTTGTTTGCTACTAGCTAGGCTAAGCATGGCATAGATAGTAACTGAACTTAGAAATTTCCTAGCAATTCTACAACTACTTAGGATTTCCCAACATGGCATTTGGCAAAAATAGTAACATGCAAGACTTAGCAAAATACTTCTAATGCTTGTATAAAAATATAGGGATAGACATATTCATGAAGTACCACTTGCCTTGGTAGTTGGGAGAGTAGCACTCTTCAAAATCACAATCACTAGCACCAAAGTCTACACAAAGAATGGTAGCACAAATTACACACAATTCATATACAAACATAAATATATGCATGCATGCAAAATGCTAAGTGATGATTTTCAAAACTCAACCAAGCAAGTGCAAGGTACTGATTCTCTAGCAAGACAAAGACTTGCCAAACAACCAAAAAAAGTACCCTAAAACATTTCCTAAATTTTCAAACACTCAAATTAGTCCTAAACAAGTTTCTGCAATTAAAATCATTTTAACAGAAGCTAAACATTAAACACATTGCATAAACAGAAAGTGCTTGCTCTCCTGATACCAACGGAATAAAATTTGCCAAAATCTAACGTGGAAATCAAAAGTTATAGCTAAATCAAATTTGGATATAAATCTGATTTCAAATTCTATTTTTAAACCAAACCCTAGCCACGCGTCTGTTTCCTATTGGCCCGTACTAGTTCGGGCGGATCGATCGACACGGATCGTTGGATTTAAGTGAACGTGCACGGCTCAGATCTAACGTTCCGCTTCGTTTAAGTGATTCTATTACACGCGTTGGATCTAGATCCAACGGCGCTTGATCAAACGACCAAGTTCTGGCGGCGCGCGGCGACGTCGCGCGGCGGAGCGCTCTGCCAGTGGCGGTGCCGGCGTTCTAGGTCGCTCGGGGAGGGGAGAGTGTGCTCACCAGAATCGCAGTGACGAGGCGAAGCTCAACGTGGCGGTGGCTTGGCAAGGGGCACGATGTAGTGGCCGTGGGATCTCGTCGGAGTGGATGACAGTGTCGGGCTCCGGTAGACGGAGACGTTGGCGACGTTATGCTTCGCCCTAACGCAAACGGAGGGCATCAGTGTGTGCGCATAGGTCAGGCGAACAAGTCAGCGTCAAAGAGGAGGCACGGGGCGGTCGGATTTTACCTTAATCACTCGCCAGAGTTGAGGGGCGGCTCGATCGGTTGCGGGCACGAACGGGGACGGCGTCCTGGGTCACAAGCAGGCAAGCAAGGGGCATCAGAAGATGCACGAGATCATGCTGGACACATTCGTTTGAATCAGAGGCTCTGGGGCAGTCGGGACTCACCGGAATTTGCTGCCGGAGATCGTCGGTACAGCGGTGGCGTCGAGCGAGTTGCGAGCAGCCTGGTGGCGTGGAGAGGAAATTGGGTGAGGGGAAATGGCCGCGAGAGGGAGGTGCTTAAGTAGGCAGAGGCTCGACAAGAAACGCTCAGTGATTCAATGCCAATTACACCGCGGAATCAACGCAGCAACGGCCAGCGGCGGTGTTCGTGCGCGGAAATTTGGGGAAGACGATGACGACGTGGACGGGGCCCGCTTGTCAGCGAATAGAGCAGAGAGGGAGTAGGGTCCGAGCTTCAGTGACTGTGTGGGTGCGTCTGCGCGTGCGAGAGAGAGAGAGAGGTGGCCCGGGTGGGCTAGCTGGGCTGGTTTCGCTGTTGGGCCAGATTAGTAGCGCCGACCCTTTTTCTTTTCTTTATTCCTTTTATTTTTCTAATTTGATTTTCTAGAATGATTTTCAAATGAATTCAAAATCTATTTGAATTGAAATATTTTCTGGATTTTTGCAGTGTGCAACAGTCACAAAACTTGGCATAAAACCATGTGGTCACTTTGAGTTGGCTTGGTCATTTTTGGAAAGACAAAATAACAGTGACTTAGCACTTGGTTTGCAAATGATTGAAAATGGTTTTGAGACCATTTTTATTTTGTATAAATTTGTTCAAACTCTACACTCAAACCAATAAACAAGGAAGCAAACAAACTTGGTTTTAAAACACTAGGCTCTCAAATGAGGATGGTCATTTGATTTAAGTTTGCTCACATAAAATGATAGCACCATGTGCTTCTGTTTTCTTGAAATTGGTTTGAAATTGTTCTCAAAACTATATGCATGAATGAATGATATGCAATCTTTGAAATCATGAATTTAGGGATGTTACAAGTATCTTGCAAGTGTTAGCTTTCCTTGTGCAGAGCAGTGGTTAAAGTTCTCCTCGACTTCTTCTTCGTAGTATCCTCCTTCCTCCTCGTATCCTTGGTCGGTACTAGCGTCTATGAATAAATACGAGGTACACAATCACCAAACAATACTTAACTACTTGCATTCATGACACAAAAGGGTCCTATAGATGATCTAGCATCATCACTAACATTACAATATTAAAGCTTGGTTTACTTTCTTTTATTTTTAGAAAAGTAATTTCTACTCATTGAAAAACTACTTAAGATTTAATATTCTCCAAACCAAACATGGGATCATGTTGAAACATGTCATCACCACACATTTCAGTACATGGGAATGTGATTTAAAGTGGTGTCACAATTTAATAAGGTTTAACCTTTTTATTTTAAATAAAATAAGTGACTAGAAAGGCCTATGTGGCATTCTTTCATTACTTGAACATTATTTCTGTAAGTAAACCCAAATGTTTTTATATATTCTGAAAGGTATGATCAAATGTGATTTTTGAGAGTTGGAATCAACTCAAAAGCTATTATGGTTTAAATTTGAAAAATGTTTGAATGCAGAAAAGGTTCTGCCTTGTTATTTTTTACCAAGGTTGATCTATAGATTCAAATGATTTGAATCCAACGGGCTTGGATTAAGCATTTCAATATCTTTCTAACAAAATTGGTTTCATTCAATTTGGTTCACTGAATCGAGCTGGGTTGATTTTTGAAACTAGGTACATAACTATTGAATTAAAATGGAAAAAGTTAAATTCAAACGACTGGGCTGCACGGGAAACGATACTGGGCCGGCCTGCTAAGCACAAAGCTTACGCGGGCTGGTTAAGTTGCCGTCCCCACGCGTCAGTGAGACAGGGGGTGCGAAGCGGTACGGGGCAACGTGGTGCGTTGGATTAGAAGTAAGATCAACGGCTGAGGGTCGTCGTCGACGATGAACTAGTCACCGGCGAGCTCGAACCCTAGCGGCGTAGTGGGGGTCGTGGGAGGCTCAGCGGGGCTCAGGCGAGGGTCGGCGATGTGGGAGAACAACGAAGTCGATGACGGTGAACCTCCTGGTACCGACAGCTTCTCCTGGGGTGGATGAAATCGACGGCGCACTTCTTCTCCAGCAGCGGCAGGCTCTGGCCAAATTCTGGGGATGCGCTGCTCGCCTTGCTCCGGGAACAGGGTGGAACGATCAGTGAGGAGAGGGGAGTGAGATGGTGTGAAGAGTTTGAGCGGGGAGGCCTCTATTTATAGTCTCGACGACGAGACCGAACGTGATGGGTAGGCGACGGTGGAGACATGGCTACGGGCTGCTAGAGGCATGGCCGGCGGTGGAGATCGATCCGTGGTCTCCTGGCGATGCTCTATGGCTTTAATGTGCATGTAGGGGCGGTGGCAAACGGTCTGGAACATGCGATGCTCTTCGCGGTAGAGGCAGCGTCTTCGACGGCGAGCGGTGGCTGTGAGGCATGGGGCGGCGAACGGGGATGTCTGGCGGTCTCCTGGGACGGTGGTGATCGCGTATGCACGCGGCGAGGGTGACGCGCGGTCTGTGGGCGTGTGTCGAGGGTGGCGCTCTGGCGCATGCTCGACATGGTCAACAGCGGCACGGGCGCGGCGTTCCTGGTTGCTCTGGACGATGTCTTCGAGGCAGGGCTGGTCGAGAGGGGCGGTGAGGCATGGGTGATATCCTAGACAAGGTTGGCACGGCTAGTTCCTCTCCTAGCTTGCTGTCTACACTGGGGTGGCATGGGTGGCTTCGGCTGTTCACCATTGATGACATTGCCAAGCTTACAGTGGGGCTAGGGCTTAGTTAAGTTGGCTAGATTATCTACTGAGGCTAGTGTAACCAGAGAGGGAACAAGTTAGGCATCAGCAAGGTGTTTGATGAAATGGCCGCATGAATTCAAGTTTTGAATTTTGAAAAGATTTTTGGTGGGTGTGCTAGGTAGGTGCTGGTGAGTCTGTAGATGCTTGGGTTTTGAAAGTTGAGCTTGTTTGAGTGGTTTTTGAAAAAGTGGGATCTTCCCATATGATATAGATTTAATTTTAAACTGTCATTTAAACTATGAATTTGAATGTTTCTGGATGATCACAAGGTGGGACTTGATACTTTGTTATGAGTACTATCAAGGGGTGCAAAGATCCAAACAAGTTTCTGTTAAGTTCTGAAAGTTAGAGACAACCAAAGTAGGCATGGGAGTTAAATTGGCCAAAATGACCATTCACTTAATTTATTCATTTTGAGTTGTTTTTCTTTGGGAAAAGTTTGGGGATTGTTTAGATGATGTTTATTTCACCTAAGAATCATTTTACAAGCAAAGAAACACATAAACAAGGCAATTCAAAAGAATTCAAAAGGGGATGCATACACACATGCATGCTTTCATATTTTTATTTAGAAAAGTTTTTGTTAACCCTAATTTTGAAGATTAGAGTTTGATGATTCTAGTTTAATATTTTTGGGATGTTACACCGCGGCACTCCCCTAATCTTGGAAAAAGCCAAGGGGATGCCAAAACCTGATGACAAATTACTTCTTCGGTGGTGGTGGTGTTCCCTTGATAAGCTTTTCAATCAGCTTCCTCAAATCTTCAATCTCGAAGGTTAGAGTACGAATCAACTCCAAATTATGCTTAATGCAGTTCATGATCATGTCGGACCGAGAATCCTAATATTTTTCATTCTTTCCACACTCTTACTCCTTAGAGTGTTGTTTCCATGCATGGTTAGAACGAGGCATATCCCAACTAGAGGGAAACTTCCCTTTGGGAATTTTTTGGAATTGCTAGTCATGTATAAGAGTATGGAAGGGGTTCTTGGCATGTGGAGGAAGTGACCGTGGAGCAAGGCAATGACGTGGAGGTTTCCCTCTTGTAGACATCCGTGTTGTCCTCCTGAGCTTGATAGGGTTTGCCACCACTCCAATGCTCGCAACGGTAGCGCGGGTGTTTGGATGCTTGTCTTCCTTCACGTCTTCTTCATCCTCGACCAACATCTTCTCCTTCTTGGGGTCTTGGACATAATCTTACACATGCTTCTTACCCTTGTCGTTGGCGTAGACCATGGTGCCTCTAAACTTGAGAATATTTCTTGACAGAAATAGATCGAAACGAAAACACGACGAGAACACGATATACGAACCTCGGGGGATTCGGGGGGTTATATTTTATGAAGTTTTACAACATAAGTAAGGTACTATGTGAAAACGGGATGGAGACGGGCTCCGGGGTGATCACACCCCCTGGTGACACGACCAGGCAGGGCTCGAGCCACGGGGAGGTGTGGCCCACCCGGCTCAGTTTCCTCCTATTTTTTTGTCCTGTAACCTTCCATATGGAATAAAAACAGCAAAAATATAAAGACAAAAGTTTTTCGTGAACCTTTGATTTCCAGCACTTTTACCTATTCGGAAACGGACTCTGCAAATTCCTTCTCTCCAACACTTGAAAGTTCCTTTCATACAAAGCCTCACTCAATCTTCATTAGCAACATTAGTGTATGCAAAAACAATAAAACTTTGGGTTCAAACTTCAACTGAAATCCATCAAACAAAATCTACTATAGCAACTCCTTTCAAAATCCCAAAAAGAATCTAAAAGGAAGTTGATTTAAGAGGCAAATGAAAATGATGGCAGGAATCAGTAAAAATAGACCAGTAGGTAAAGATTGATTTTTTTCAAAAATCTTCCGTTCTCAAATCAAAAAGTGAAAAACTAATGAAAGTTGGATACAAACTTGGGGCACAAGCACAGAAAATTACAGCTCCATCCGAAGTACTGAGATTTTTCAGGAATTTTTACAATGCAGCACAAAAATCTGTCCCAGGACATCAACTTTTCACAACTCCTCTACTTCTCAAAAGAGGTTGATCTTGACACAAAAACCAAACAAAAAGGATAAGAAGTGGTTATTACAAAAGTAATAACTTCCAAGACTCAAAGAAACAAAAACCGAAAGCAAACTAAAATGGGTTGTCTCCCAAAAGCTCTTTCTTTATAGCCATTAAGATGGGCATGATAATTTCAATGATGCTCACATAGGGGATATGGATTTGAAGTGAAAGAGAGCATAAAGAAGCAAATATCCAACAAATTTGAGTCTAACCCACTTCCTATGCAAGGGAGTTTCGTAAGAACAAATTATTGAAACAAAAGGCCACTAGCATAGGAAGCCAAAACAAGTGCAACTTTAAAGCTTTCAACATAAAGAGAGGGAACTTAATATTATTGAGATACATAAAACCATGTTTCCCTCTCTCATAATAAATTTCACTAGAACTTTGAATAAAGTTGACAATATAACTGTCACAAGAAACAACTTTATCATCAGAATGAGCATACTTACAATCATCAAAAAGAGGTCTAAGGTCATAAACTGGATCAATAGAAGCAAGTTATTCAACCCTAAAATCCTCATTAGGAAAATTGTTTTCATAAGGAGCCTTAGAAATTTTGGAAAAGTTAAACTCATAAGATTCTTCATCAAACTTAGTTAAAACTTTCTCCTTCTTACAATCTATAATAGATCCACAAGTGTTCAAAAAGGTTCTACCAAAAATGATAGGACAAGTTTTACTAGCTGCTGAACCAAGCACTAGAAAATCAGCAGGATATTTTATCTTACCACAAAGAACTTCCACATATCTTACAATACCAATAGGAAAAATGGTTTCCTTATTAGCAAGTTGAATAACCACATCAATGTCCTCAAGTTCAAAAGGACCAATTTCATGCATAATTTCCCTGTAAAGCTCATAAGGAATATCAATAGAACTAGCACCAATGTCACATAAACCATAATAGCAATGATCACCAATTCTAACAGAAAGCACAGGGACACTATATTTACTAGCTTTACTAGGATGAGAGACAATATTAGAAGCATCTTCACAAAAGATAATGTGCCCATCTTCTACATTTTTAGTGAAAAGGTCTTTCGCAATGGATATTACTAGTTCAATATTTATTTGTTCATCAGGTTCCGCAGTTTTCTTTGTACTTTTGCTAACCACATTAGCTATAATAGAATGTTCCTTTACCTTGGCAGGGAGAGGTATTTTCTCAATATAAGGTTCAGGCAAAATAGGATCAACAGTACAAACTTCAGCGTTTCTAACAGGAACTTGATTAACAATATCTTTATAAGGTTCATGGTACGTGTTCCATTTCTTTTTGGGAATTTCTATATAAGAGGCAAATGCCTTAAAAAATTGTCAATACTTTGAGAATCAAGACCATACTCAGTACTAATATCATGAAAGTCATTAGTTCCCATAAAAGATTTAATACATTCATAATCATAATTTATACCTGACTTCTTCCTTTGTCATTCTCCCATGCTTCAGTGTTTTCTTGAATACGTTCTAGAAGATCCCATTTAGCGTCTTCCTTCATACATTTGAATTATCCAACACAATAAGCATCTAACAAATCTTTATCATGAAGAGAAAGCCTTTGATGATGTGTAGCTCAGATCACTGTAGAGCTTCGTTGGGAAACCCCAAGAGGAAGGTATGATGAGCACAACAACAAGTTTTCCCTGAGAAAGAAACCGAGGTTATCAAACCCGTAGGAGGAAGGAAACAACTCAAAGGTGTTGTTGGCAACTAGAAACCTGCACAACACAAACTCAAGACTTTGCCCCAATTAATAGAGAGGTTGTCAATCTCACCGGTTTGCTGAAAACAAAGGATCAAATGTATGGTGTGGAAGGTAATGGTGATTGCAGAAAGTAAACAGGAACAATGGAAGATGTATCAATGGTAAAGATTGGACCGTAGTCCATAGTTCACTAGAGGTGTTGTCCTTAAGATAAACAACATAACATGCTAGGTAAACAAATTACAGTGGGGCAATTGACAGGACATAGCAAGGCATAACAATGCAATACTATATATTCATGATCCTATGAGATTAGATTGGGCATTACAACAATATACATAGACCGCCATCCATATGCATTTATGACTAGTAATCCACCTTTAGGTTATCATCCGAACCCCCTCCAGTATTAAGTTGCAAGCAACGGATAACTGCTTTAAGCAAGGTGTGTAAAGTAAACAATACAATTGTTCCATGAACAAGAGATTGTTTTTTCTCCCTAGTAGCAACAACACATCTACAACCTTGGATATTTATGTCACTTCCCCAGATTCAGTAGAGGCATGAACCCATATCGAGCATAAATACTCCCTCTTGGAGTCACTAGCATCTACTTGGCCAAGATAGCTACTAGAAATGGAGAGCATGCAAGATCTCAAACCACACAGACATGATAAAATCAATAATATAGAATCATTAACCAATTTGACATAGTAATCTCAATATCCATCAGATCCCCGCAAACACAACATGCATAATTACAAATAGATGATCTTGATCATGAACGGAGCTCACAAGATCTAAACATAGTAGCACAAAGGAGGAGAAACAACCATATAGCTACTACATGGACATGTAGTCCATGGTCGAACTACTCATGCATCATAACGGAGGCTGGTATGGTGATGAAGAAGGCCTCCAGGATGATCTCTCCCCTCCGACAGGGTGCCGGGAAGAGCTTCAGATCACCCGATCTAGGGACGATGGTGGCGGCGGTTACGGACTGTTTCGTGGAAGATTGATCGGGTACTTAGGGTTTAGGTATTGGGTGTTGGAGATATGCCCTAGAGGCAATAATAAATGTAGTTATTATTATATCTTTGTGTTTATGATAAATGTTTACATTCATGCTATAATAGTATTAACAAGGAAACATTAATACTTCTGTGATTTGTAAACTAAAATAGAGTCCCTAGTAAATCCTCTTTATAATACTAGCTTGTTGGTTAATAAATGATTGTGGTTTCCCTATCATGAACATTGAGATGTTATTAACAACAAGATCATATCGTTAGGAGAATGATATGGTGGACATACTCCTATAGATAAGCATAGCATAAAGATCAAGTCATTTTAATAGTTCAATTGCTATATTCTTTCTGATACATAGTAACCTAATTCCTTCAACCATGAGATCATGCATATCACCTTTACCGGATGGATGCTTTGATGACATCAAACACCACACCGTAACTGGGTGGCTATAAAGGTGGCATTGAGTGTTCGGAAAGTATTGGTTGAGACACATGGATCAAGAGTGGGATTTGTCCATCCATATGACGGATAGATATACTCTGGGCCCTCTTGGTGAAATGTCATCCAATTATCTTGCAAGCATGTGACTGGCTCACAAGGGATCACATATCATGGGAACGAGAAAAGAGTACTTATGAGTAACGAGGTTGAACTAGGTATGCAGAGATACCGACGATCATAACCTCGGATAAGTAAACTATCGTGAGACAAAGGGAAATTGGTATCGTATGTAAGTGGTTCATTCAATCGCAAAGTAATCGTAGAAATATGTGGGAGCCATATGAATTTCCAGATTCCTCTATTGGTTATTGTTCGGAGAAGTGTCTCGATCATGTCCGCATAATTCACGAACCGTAGGGAGACACACTTAAGGATTCAACATTGTTTGAGTAGTTATGGAATGATGAGTAAGAGACCGAATGTTGTTCGGAGTCTCGGATGGGATTCGGGATATCACGAGGAGATCCGGAATGGTCCGGAGAATAAGATTCATATAAGGAAAGTCCTATTTCGGGGTTGGAGAATGGTTCCGGTGTTTTCATCGGGAATGTTCTAGAACGTTCCGGAATGTCCGGCACTCCGAAGGGTAAGGGTACATGAATGTGTCATACCAAGTTGGAATGATTTCATCATGTACTAGGTGTCATCGCTGAACAAAATAAAGGGTTTAATCAAATCCTAGTTTGAAAAATCAAACGCCAATTTGAAAAGTCAAACGGCTATTTGGGAAGTGGAGGGGAAGGTGGAAACCGAGTTGGGGAGGAGTTCCTCCCCTCCACCGCCGGCCCCCTTGGGAAACCGAGTTGGGAAGGGCCTCCCCTCCCCTGGCGCGGCCCCTCCACCTATATAAGGAGGGGCAGGGCTGCCCCTCCTAGTACACAAGATCTCCACCCAAAACCCTAGCCCCGGCGCCGCCACCTCCTGCCGCCGCCTAGGGCAAACCGCCGCCGCCTAGCTAAACCCTAGCCGCCGGCTTTCCCCCTCCTTGGTGTGTCTAAACCCTAGATCACCGAGGGCTCTCTCATAGTCCAGCATACTCGCTCCGGCTTAAGGCGAAGCCCTGCGAGATCTCCCCTCTACTTCCGGTACCACGTCGTTGTGTTGCCGGAATCACGAGGAGAGTGCTACAACCTCTGCTGCCTGCTGGAACAAGGGAGAGGAAGGTCTTAGTCGAGTACCTAACGTGTGACCGACTGCGGGAGCGCTGCCGGAACGCAGCGCCGGAAGGATCGTCTACGCGATCTTGAGATCGGGAAGAGTATGACTACATCACCCACGAGAATCCGCTCTCGTTAAACACTTTGGAATCTTCGAGGGTGAGTTATTCCATCAAATCGTTGCTACAATCTAGTAGATATATCTTGGCTTGTTTGTTTGTATGCGGTAGAAATTTTTTGTTCTCCATGCTAAAAAACCCTACAGTGGTA
The DNA here is from genome assembly GCA_910589765.1 of Avena atlantica. NCBI lineage: Eukaryota > Viridiplantae > Streptophyta > Magnoliopsida > Poales > Poaceae > Avena > Avena atlantica. The sequence continues at coordinate 126,623,400 of OU342739.1, forward strand.
TCAGAGCCGTGTCTATATGTAGATCTGCTGCACGAGTAGAACACAATGGTCATTATGGGCGTTGATGCTTTTATTGTCGATTGCTTCTTGTATACTTTGCATCTTGCGGGATGTTGGGATGAAGCGGCCCGGGTTAACCTTACATGACATCGTTCATGAGACTTGCTCCACGCTTGACACTCAACTTGTATTGCATAAGTGGCTTTGCGGGTGCCTGTTTCTCCCAGCATAGTTAAGATTCAATTTACAACGGGTGATTAACAATGCTAGTATCAATGTTGTGGTTCTTGTTCGTAAGTTAGAATGACACTTATTGAAAGCCCCAAACCACATAAAACATGCAAAGAAAGTAGAGGCGTCTAACTTTGCTTTACAGGGGTGTGCAGTGATGTGATATGGCCATGATTGTGATTATATTTGATGTATGAAATGTTCCTTATTGTAAGTTGGCAACCGGTAGGAGCCATATGGTTGTCTTTAATTTTGTTAAGACCCGCATGTCTATTCAAAGTAGTTGTAATAGTTGAAGCCGGTGGACGACAACCATGGAGAAGCGTCATTGACCTTGATGCAATGCCGGTGATGATGGAGATCATGTTCGTGCTTGAAGTTGGAGATCGGAAGCACAAAGAAGAAAGGCCATATCATATCACATATATTATGAATTGCATGTGATGTTAATCCTCTATGCATCTTGTATTTCTTAGTTAACAACGGTAGCATTATAAGATGATCCCTCATGCACATGAATTTCAAGTCATAAAGTGTTCACCCTTAGTTAGCACCGTTGCTAAAGCTTGTTGTTTCGAAGCACCACGTGATGATCGGGTGTGTTAGATTCTGCAAGTGTATACAACGTGAGAAAGCCAGTTTTTCTCATGCGGAAGCTAAGGTTTGATCTTGACGAGCCTAGCATGTACAGACATGGTCTAGGAACATGGATCACCGAAAGGTAAAGCATGAATCATATAGTAGATATTATGAACATGTCGATTGTTCGCCATTGAAACTATATCAACTCTCGTGATGATCGGTGTTGATGTGGTGGATTTGGTTCGTGTGATCACTAAAACAATGTGAGGGATATTGTTTTGAGTGGGAGTTCACCTAGATTAATTTAACTATTAATTAGAACTCAATTTGTCATAAACTTAGTCTAAACTATTGCAAATATGTTGTAGATCAATGGCGGCCCCTACCATCAATTTTAATGCGTTCCTAGAGAAAGAAAAGTTGAAAAACAATGGAAGTAACTTCGCGGATTGGTTCCGCAATTTGAGGATTGTCCTCACAACTGGTAATTTTACCTATGTGCTGGATGCACCGCTGGGTGACCCACCTGCAGCTACTGCTACCAATGAAGTAAAGAATGTTTACCTCGCTCGGAAGACTCAGTACTCCACAGTTCAGTGTGCTATCTTGTATGGTTTAGAATCGGAGCTTCAGAAAAGGTTTGAGAATTCAGACCCACATGATATTGTCCGTGATCTCAAATTGATCTTTGAGACTCATGCGGCAATTGAGAGCTATGAGGCTTCTGAAAAGTTCTTTAACTGCAAGATGGAAGAGGGCAGCTCCGTTAGTGAGCATGTGCTTAAGATGTCTGGGCACGCAAAAAAACTTCAAAGCTTGGGTATAGTGATTCCTAATGCTTTGGGGATTTACCGTGTCCTCCAATCACTACCACCAAGTTAAAAGAACTTTGTGATGAACTACAATATGCAAAACATGAACAAGCAGTTGCCAGAACTGTTTGCTATGTTAAAATCTGCAGAAGTGGAGATCAAGAAAGAGCACCAAGTGTTGATGGTCAATAAGACCACCAAATTCAAGAAAGGCAAGTCTAAGCAAAAGGGACACTTCAAGAAGGGTGGTAAGAAAGTTATCGCGCCGACGAAGAAGACCAAGGCTGGACCTAAGCCTGATACTGAGTGCTTTTACTGCAAGGGAGAAGGTCACTGGAAGCGGAATTGCCCAAAGTACTTGGAGGATTTGAAGAACGGCAACATCAAGAAGAAATGTATATCCGATATACATGTTATTGATGTGTATCTCACTAGTAATCGTAGTAGTGCCTGGGTATTTGATACTGGTTCGGTTGCTCATATTTGTAACTCGAAATAGGTGCTGCAGAATAAACGGAAGCTAGCGAAGAACGAGGTGATGATGCGCGTGGGAAACAGATCAAAGGTTGATGTGATCGCGGTCGGCACGCTACCCCTTCATCTACCATCGGGATTAGTTTTATACTTAAATAATTGTTATTTGGTGCCTGCGTTAAGCATGAACATTATATCGGGATCTTGTTTATTGCGAGACGGTTACTTGTTTAAGTCCGAGAATAATGGTTGTTCGATTTATATGAGTAATATGTTTTATGCACATGCACCTTTGATAGATAATATTCTTATTGAATCTCGATAGTGGAAATACACATATTAATAACATTGAGGCTAAACGTTTGAAATCGAGCAATAACTCGACCTATATGTGGCACTGTCGTCTTGGTCACATTGGAGTGAAGCGTATGAAGAAACTCCGTTCTGATGGACTTCTTGAATCACTTGATTTCGAATCACTTGAAAGATGCGAAGCATGTCTGATGGGTAAAATGACTAAGACTCCATTTTCTGGTATGATGGAGCGAGCTATGGACTTATTGGAAATCGTACATACCGATGTGTGTGGTCCAATGAGTGTAGCATCGCGCGGTGGTTATCGTTATGTTCTTACTTTCACGGATGACTTGAGTAGATATGGGTATATCTATTTCATGAAACATAAGTCCGAAACTTTCGAGAAGTTTAAGGAATTTCAAAGTGAGGTAGAGAATCAACGTAACAAGAAGATTAAATTTCTACGTTCTGATCGTGGAGGTGAATATCTATGTTACGAGTTTGGCGAGCATTTGAAGAAATGCGGAATACTTTCACAATTGACACTGTCGGGAACACCACAGCGTAATGGTGTGTCCGAACGTCGTAAACGAACTCTCTTAGATATGGTTCGTTCTATGATGTCACTTACAGATTTACCGCTATCGTTTTGGGGTTATGCATTAGAAACAGCCGCATTCACTTTAAATAGGGCACCATCTAAATCCGTTGAAACGACACCGTATGAATTATGGTTTGGGAAGAAACCTAAATTGTCGTTCCTTAAAGTTTGGGGTTGCGAAGCCTATGTAAAGAAGTTACAGCCGGACAAGCTTGAACCCAAAGCGGAAAAATGCGTCTTCATAGGATACCCGAAGGAAACTATTGGGTATACCTTCTATCATAGATCCGAGGGCAAAATCTTCGTTGCCAAGAATGGATCCTTTCTAGAGAAGGAATTTCTCTCGAAAGAAGTGACTGGAAGGAAAGTAGAACTCGATGAGGTTGTCGAACCTTCTCTCGAAATTGCGAGTAGCACAACACCGGAAGAAGTTCATGTGGTGCCTGCACCAATAAGAGAGGAAGCTAATGATGATGATCATGAAACTTTGGTTGTAGTTGCTACAGAGCCTCGCAGGTCACCGAGAACTCGTACCACTCCTGATTGGTATGATCCCGTTATGAATGTCATGTTGGTGGACAACACCGATGACCTTGTGACATATGAGGAAGCGATGATGAGCCCAGATTCCAATAAATGGCAAGAAGCCATGACATCCGAGATTGGATCCATGTACGAAAACCAAGTATGGACTTTGGTGGACTTACCGGATGGCCGGAAGGCTGTCGAGAACAAATGGATTTTCAAGAAGAAAATAGATGCTGATGGTAATATTACTGTCTATAAAGCTTGACTTGTCGCAAAAGGGTTTCGACAAATTCAAGGAGTTGACTACGATGAGACGTTCTCACCTGTAGCGAAGCTAAAGTCTGTGAGGATTATGTTAGCAATCGCTGCATATTATGATTATGAGATATGGCAGATGGATGTCAAAACAACATTCCTCAATGGAGACATTGATGAGGATTTGTATATGATGCAACCCAAAGGTTTTGTCGATCCTAAAGATGCTAACAAGGTATGCAAACTTCAACGGTCCATTTATGGATTGAAGCAAGCATCCCGAAGTTGGAATCAACGTTTTGATAAGGTGATCAAAAGTTTTGGTTTTATACAACCTTATGGAGAAGCTTGTATTTACAAGAAAGTGAGTGGGAGCTCTGTAGCATTCTTAATACTATATGTAGATGACATATTGTTGATTGGGAATGATGTAGACCTTCTTAATAGTGTCAAGGAATATTTGAATAATAGTTTTTCAATGAAGGATCTTGGCGAAGCAGCTTACATATTAGGCATAAAGATTTATAGAGATAGATCGAGATGCCTAATATCATTGTCACAAAGTACATATTTGGACAAAGTTCTAAAGAGGTTTGGAATGGAAGATAGCAAGAAAGGGTTCTTGCCCATGTTGCCCAATACGACCTTGAGTAAAACTCAAAGTCCGACAACGGCAGAAGATAGAGAAAAGATGAGTAAGACTCCCTATGCCTCAGCCATAGGATCTCTAATGTATGCCATGCTATGTACTAGACCCGACATTGCATATGATGTTAGTTTAACTAGCAGATATCAAAGTGATCCAGGAGTGGATCATTGGACAGCGGTCAAAAACATCCTTAAGTACTTGAGAAGAACGAAGGATATGGTTCTTTCTTATGGAGGTAATGAACAACTCGTTGTTAATGGTTACACCGATGCTAGTTGGAACACCAATCCGGATGATTCTAAATCACAATCTAGATACGTATTTACTTTGAATGGTGCAGCAGTTAGCTGGAGGAGTGCAAAGCAAAGCGTTGTGGCGAGATCTTCAACTAAATCGGAATACATGGCTGCTTCGGAGGCTTCACAAGAAGCGATATAGATGAAAGAGTTCATTATAGAGCTGGGTGTGGTTCCTAGTGCGCTGGACCCAATGTCTATCTACTGTGATAACATGGGCGCCAGAGCCAATGCGCAAGAACCAAGGTCACAGAAGAAGCCGAAGCACATCATGCTACGTTTTCACGCTATTCGAGAACATGTCCAAGATGGGGACATAAAGATTTGCAAAGTACACACAGATCTGAATGTGGTGGATCCGTTGACTAAACCTCTCCCGAGGGCAAAACATGACCAGCACCAAACTGCCATGGGTGTTCGGTATATTACCATGTAATCTAGATTAGATGACTCTAGTGCAAGTGGGAGACTGTTGGAGATATGCCCTAGAGGCAATAATAAATGTAGTTATTATTATATCTTTGTTTTTATGATAAATGTTTACATTCATTCTATAATAGTATTAACAAGTAAACATTAATACTTGTGTGATTTGTAAACTAAAATAGAGTCCCTAGTAAAGCCTCTTTATAATACTAGCTTGTTGGTTAATAAATGATTGTGGTTTCCCTATCATGAACATTGAGATGTTATTAACAACAAGATCATATCGTTAGGATAATGATATGGTGGACATACTCCTATAGATAAGCGTAGCATAAAGATCAAGTCATTTTAATAGTTCAATTGCTATATGCTTTCTGATACATAGTAACCTAATTCCTTCGACCATGAGATCATGCATATCACCTTTACCGGATGGATGCTTTGATGACATCAAACACCACACCGTAACTGGGTGGCTATAAAGGTGGCATTGAGTGTTCGGAAAGTATTGGTTGAGACACATGGATCAAGAGCGGGATTTGTCCATCCATATGACGGATAGATATACTCTGGGCCCTCTTGGTGAAATGTCATCCAATTAGCTTGCAAGCATGTGACTGGCTCACAAGGGATCACATATCACGGGAACAAGAAAAGAGTACTTATCAGTAACGAGGTTGAACTAGGTATGCAGAGATACCGACGATCATAACCTCAGATAAGTAAACTATCGTGAGACAAAGGGAAATTGGTATCGTATGTAAGTGGCTCATTCGATCGCAAAGTAATCGTAGAAATATGTGGGAGCCATATGAATTTCCAGACTCCTCTATTGGTTATTGTTCGGAGAAGTGTCTCGATCATGTCCGCATAATTCACGAACCGTAGGGAGACACACTTAAGGATTCGACGTTGTTTAAGTAGTTATGGAATGATGAGTAAGAGACCAAATGTTGTTCGGAGTCTCGGATGGGATTCGGGATATCACGAGGAGATCCGGAATGGTCCGGAGAATAAGATTCATATAAGGAAAGTCCTGTTTCGGGGTTGGAGAATGGTTCCAGTGTTTTCATCGGAAATGTTCTAGAACGTTCCGGAATATCCGGCACTTCGAAGGGGAAGGGTACATGAATGTGTCATACCAAGTTGGAATGATTGCATCATGTACTAGGTGTCATCGCTGAACAAAATAAAGGGTTTAATCAAATCCTAGTTTGAAAAATCAAACGCCAATTTGAAAAGTCAAACGACTATTTTGGGAAGTGGAGGGGAAGGTGGAAACCGAGTTGGGGAGGAGTTCCTCCCCTCCACCACCGCCCCCCTTGGGAAACCGAGTTGGGGAGGGACTCCCCACCCCTGGCGCGGCCCCTCCACCTATATAAGGAGGGGCAGGGCTGCCCCTCCTAGTACACAAGATCTCCACCCAAAACCCTAGCCCCAGCGCCGCCACCTCCTGCTGCCGCCGCCACCTAGGGCAAACCGTCGCCGCCACCTAGGGCAAACCACCGCCACCGCCTAGCTAAACCCTAGCCGCCGGCTTGCCCCCTCCTTGGTGTGTCTAAACCCTAGATCACCGAGGGCTCTCTCATAGTCCACCATACTCGCTCCGGCTTAAGGCGAAGCCCTGCGAGATCTCCCCTCTACTTCCGGTACCACGCCGTTGTGCTGCCGGAATCACGAGGAGAGTGCTACAACCTCCGCTGCCTGCTGGAACAAGGGAGAGGAAGGTCTTCGTCGAGTACCGAACGTGTGACCGACTGCGGGAGCGCTGCCGGAACGCAGCGCCGGAAGGATCGTCTACGCGATCTTGAGATCGGGAAGAGTATGACTACATCACCCACGAGAATCCGCTCTCGTTAAACACTTTGGAATCTTCGAGGGTGAGTTATTCCATCAAATCGTTGCTACAATCTAGTAGATAGATCTTGGCTTGTTTGTTTGTATGCGGTAGAAATTTTTTGTTTTCCATGCTACGAAACCCTACAGTGGTATTTGGGGAGGCTAAGGGTTACAAGTTCGCTCAAAGCATCTAGGGTACTACCACCCTTAAAAAATTTCCAACTAAGTTACATATTGGCCTTCTTGGGATCCTGTTGAAATCTCTCTAGACAAACATCTGCATAGTGTCCTTTGTTTCCACACTTGAAACATGTGACAAGGCTGAGATCCTTCATAGGCTTGTTTATCTTGTGGTTCATCTTTTCTAGACAGTTGCTTGCATAATGTCCTTGGTTACCACAATTGTAACATGTGATAAGATTGAGTTCATCATGTATCTTCTGTGGGCAAGTTGCTACATAATGGCCTAGCTCTTTGCAGTTGTTGCACCACACTTGGCTAATATCTTTCTTTTCCTTTAGTATCATTTCCTCTTGTTTGTTTCCTTGGTTCTTCTTCTTTTCTGGGCATTCATTGGCATAGTGTCCCATCTCTTTGCATGTGTAACATTGCACTTGGCTTTTGTCCTTCTTTTTCTTGGGTTTCTCCAAAGCTAGGAGTGCTTCTAGTTCATGTTCTTCATATGTTATCTCATAGGTAGGAATGTCTACTGGTTTCCTTGACCTTCTATTACTCCTTGGATAATTCATATGTCTCCTTTTTGGTCCTTTAAATTGGGTCATATTGCATGGAGGTACAAGTGGTGATTTTCCCTTGTCTTCATCCTTCTTGGTAGACTTGGCTCTCTCATGGTAGTCTGCAATTAATTGTTGCACTCCACCTTGTTTCCTTTGTTCAACTATGGAATACATGGGGCATTGGATAGGGACATGATTGTTTCCTTCACATAGGTAACAAGTAGCTTGGGATGTGGGGCATTGGTCAATTGGATGTTTCTCTTCACAATTGGGGCATTGATCCTCATGCTCCTTGGAAGTGTGATCCTTGTCTCCACAAATATTGCAAGCTTGGGTTCCTTCAAGAACAACATCTTTGTCATCCTTGTTGTCACAAGCTCCTTGGGAAGAGCTCTCTCCCATGTTGGTCATTTGAGTAGCCATCCCTTGCAACAATTGGGATTGAAGTTTCAAAATCCTTTGTATGGCTGGGTCTAATCCATTGTTGTTGGCTAAAAGCTGAGTTGTCACTTGGCTCAACTGGGTTTGGTTTGCTATTAGTTGTTCTCTCATGTTGTTCTCTTGGTGTTGTTGTTGTCACCATCCTTGATGTTGGAGTCTCTTGGAGAAGTCATCTGTTTGGGTTGGATTGGGATTAGAATAGGCAAAATATTTCTAAGGAGTCAATTCTAATCACACACATCACAATTTACTCAAGCAATGTGCAAGCAATCACAAACAAACATTCCACTCAAACAACAAAGTTTAAGCACATTTTTAGACAACCAAAAATATTTTTGTTACACCACATAAGTTGGTGGGTTTGACTTAAACTAAATATGGTGGTCCATCTATATGGTTCACTTGAGATCTTTCCATCCTTCTTGGTTGATTCCTCTTGAACAAGATGTTTGTATCCTTAGAGAATTTCTTGCATCTTGATCTCAAACCTCAAGGTGATGATGGTTCCTTCTAAGTTGTGTTTCCTTAGTCTTTAAGTCTTGAGTAACATTTCTTGTTTCACTTGTAGTCCTTAGTGATATCCAAGGTTGAAGTCCTTGGTGAAAATGTTGAAGATGTTGAAGTCATTAGAGTTGAAGATGTTGAAGTCATTAGAGTTGATGAAGTCCTTTGCACATGGTGAAGTCTTTGGCCATGGGGTAGGCTTGTCCATCAAGTTTGAAATAGAAGAGATGTAGAATCAAAACCAAAATGGTTGAGGAAAGAGTTTACAAGATTGTTTGTAAATAAGTTTTGGAACAAATACAACTCCTATTTTTCTAAGGGGTTTTGTCTAATCCTAGGTTTACAATCCTACAGGCAACACAATGCTCTGATACCATCTATAAGGTTCCCAACCTTTAATAAGGTAGAGATCCCTGTGTTTACAATGCTAGTCCCTGGATCAATAGTTAGCATCCACAGTTAAGATGTAATATCAAGAAACATAGGTCATAATACAATTTTATAACCAGGAATAACATAATTTATTACATATTACATAGATCATTTGGCTATTACATTACATTGCAGCAGAATATCTATAAGCATGGGATCCTTCATCTTCAAAGTGCCACAGGCAGACATGTTGGTTGTAGACTTATAATCCTAATCATTAAACTTCACTAATATCAAACAAACCTGCAACATAACAAGTTACAGCCACAAGGGTCAATACATTTGAATTGTATTGGCAAGTGATACTATAGTAGTATAGTGGAGTCTATCATCTATATGCATTTGGCTAAGTGGAGCTTAGGCTTGCATTGCTCAAAATAGATTTTCCTTATCATTTGAAAACACTAAGTTTTTGCTTGACAAAAATAATCTTTCCCAAGGAACCACAAATAGAAATTGGTGAACCTTAAACCCTTGTTCAACCACAATTTTTTAACTTAGAAATTTGTATGATGAGATTCTTGATAGCTTCCATGTCTTGATGCTCAAATTGTCCTTTACCAGGGACATGGCTAAGTACTTAGATTTTTAACTCTGCAGAGATTGTGCACTTTCCCCACAAGACTTGGTTTCACCAAGACAAGATCTTTCAGAAGCCTTCCCTTAGACCAAAATGGACGCGCTCCAACCTATCATTCCCCTACCACCAACTGTCCATTTGGCTAAGTAATTGCAACCTATATGATCCAGGCAGAGCCCATAATGCCAAGTGGCTGCACTTGAAGCTTCTCAACATTTGACATCTCAAATCTCTTTGTTCCTGGGGGGCCATCCACAAGTGAGATACACAAGGTAAACCATATAAATGGGCCTTGTGAACCACTCAACACAAACGATTCCTTCCATTCCACCCAGGTGATTCATTCACTTAGTTGTTTTATTAAACAAAACACAAGTCCTCAGACTTAGAAATTTTCCATAGCATGATTATATATTCCACCCTTGTTTTCTACTAGCTAAGCTAAGCATGACAGTAGTAGGGATCTTAACTTAGGAAATTTATACTAAGGTTTCATCTACTAGGATTTCCCATAGCATGGTTTATACTTAGCAAAAATTCCATGCAAATCTTACTTAGAAATATCACTAATGCATAGTGAAAATAGTAGGACAAAAGTATGAAGCATCACTTGCCTTTTTGGTAGAGGGTATAAGTTCACTCCTTGATCTTTGTAATGTTCACACACTTCAAGTCACTACAATTCAATCAAGCAAACAATATTTCAATCTACCATTCAAGCAATTCATCACATAAAATAATAATAAAAAAACAATGCATGCAAGCATCCTAAAGATTGTTTTATTTGGAGAAGTGGTTTCTAATGGTTCATAAACATTTGAAAACACCTAATGGTCATTTTATAGAGTGGAAAAATCATTTGTATAAGATTTTATTTCATAAACCATTTTTAAACCATGTCATTATTTTATGTGGTGAAGAAATATTTTTTTAATAAGGCAACATTCTATAGGTTTAACAAAATATGTTTTCAAATCATGAAATCTTGTGTTTAGGGTCAGAGAGTATTTTTCCAATACATTTCCCAAAGGGTTTCCTCCAAAATCATTTTTAACAATTAAACCATATTTTTATTTGACTAGAGATGTTTTAAATCAAAGATTTATTATTTTGCTTCACCAATTACATTCTTGAAACCACAATTTGTTTCCTATGGTCAGTAGGTTCAAAACACACCATTTGCCAAAGATTTTAACCTCAAAATCATTTTGGAATAAATTTTATAACCTAAACAAGCATACACAAGTTTATGTAAAAACAAACAATTTAACAGAAGCTTTTTACTAAACAAAGTGCATGGTTGGCTAGGGCTTGTCTTTCTGATTCCATTGATATAAAATTTGAAAAATTTGGACGTGTGGATCAAAAGTTATGGAATTTACAAGTTCAACCATCTAATAGGATAGTTTCTGGTTTTTAAATCTAAACCTAGGCCACGTGGCTGTTTCTCATTGGGCCATACCGTTTCGTGTGGATCGATAGATGCTAGCCGTCAGATCTAAAGTACATCGCACGGTACAAAACCAAACTTACCCCTTCGTCTAGTGGATCTATCATAGCCGCCAGATCTAAATCCTACGGTTCCTAGCAACTAGTCAAAGACGGGCGGCGCTGGCGCGGCGGCGAGCGGCGGAGGCGCTCTGACTACGGCGGTATGGCGAATATAGGAAGCGATAGGAGGTCTGGGAGGTCTCACCGGGTTCGCAGGGTCACGGTGATGCTCGAGGTGGCCGCAGAAGGGGCAGGGGCGCACGGCGACGATGGCGATTCCTCGCCGGAGCTAGCATCGGCGTCGGGTGCGTCCTGTTTGTTGACGGATCGAGGCTACACGACACGGGAAAACCAGATAAAGGCGGCGTTAGACGCGCAAGAGAATGGCAAAGACACGAGCATCAAAGAGAGGAGGAGGCGCGGTCAGAAAATACCAGAGGGGTTCGCCGGAGTGGAGGCAGACGGCGGAGGAGCTCTGTTCGTCGAGGTTGCCGATGCTACAGGGCACGCGCGGCCAAGCGGGCGACACTGGGAGGTGCGCCAGGAGGTGGGGAGTACATGAGCTTGGTCGAGGAGGCAAGGGGTGATGCAGGGCTGCCGGAATTTGCTCGTGAAGCTCGTCGGAGCAGCGGCAAAGCAAAATGAAATTGCCGCAGCCTGGTGGCTCCGGGGAAGCGGGGACTGAGGGAAATCAGAGAGGAGGCGAGGGCGTTTAAGATAGCGTGGTCGCGGGGTGGAGTAACGCGGGCAATAACGCGTATTCACGCGAGCGTTTAATGGCAGAAAACCGCCGGCGAGGTTTGCGTGCGGGTGAGGAAGAAGAGGGCTGGTGGTGGGGTCTGGCGTCAGTGAGAAAAGGAGAGGGAGAGCGGGGTCCACCGATCAGCGTCTGTGTGGGTCGATTCGCAGGTAAAAATGGTTCACTCTGAGGGGGTGGAGAGATGGGCTGTTGGGCCTGGACTGGGCTGCCGAGCTAGGTTGCTTCCTTTCCATTTTTTTCTGTTCTGTTTGTTTTTCTTTTTCTCTTTTGATTTTTTTGTTTTGATTTTGAATAAGCAATTCAAACCCTCATTTGATTTCAAACCTTTGTCAAAGTTTGTGTAGGTTTTAGTACTGATTAATAAAACATTCTGATGTTAATTTTTGGAATTTATTTTATTCTTTTTGGGGTCTTTTTAATTAATAAAAAGGGCCCTTGTTTTAAATTAAATAGGTTTTAATAATATTTCTAAACACCATTTAAAATCTTTTTAAACCTTCCAAAACTTTTCAGTAGGTTTTGTTTGCTTAAAAGGGTGTCAAATAATTCATCTTGAATTATTTGGAAAAGCTTTTAATAAGATTTATTAATCATAAAAATTGGTTTTGTCTTCATTTAAAGAGAATTTGGTTTAAGCCATTTGATTTTATTTTGGAAATTCTTTATCCTTTTATTTTATTTGGATTTGGATTAAATTCATTCCACTTGTTTAATGATTTGGCCAAGGTTTGGTTTGGTCTTTAAATATTCTTTAAATAATATTTCTTTAACTTATAAAATCCATATCTTTTTATTTAGAGATCCAAACTTGGTGATTCCAATTTGTGAAATCTTGTTTATTATTTTTTTATCTTTTTTAAAGATCTTTAGGATTATTTGCTCACCAATAGGTATGGTTTTCAAGATAGGTGCTTTATTAGCTTTGGGAATTTAATTCCTTATCTTATTATATTCATAAGATTTTATCCATGGTTCCAATTTAAGTGAAACCAATTTCTATTGTATTATAATATTTCTATTTGTCTTTCTTGTTCATTTGTAAATGTTTGTTGACAAGATTTTATATGGATCAAATCCATAGGCTTGGAGATAACTTGGAAATGATTTTTATTCCATTAGGGCTTTGGGATTGGATTTATTTTCCAAGTGTTCAAATTTCCATATACATTCATTGAGGAATGTAATTCACTTGATTTGAATTTTGTTAAATTCAAACTTTAATTAAAGTTTGTTCAAGATGGGATTTTAAGTTTCTATTTAAAACAGAAGTTTCTTTTCACCCTTATTTTCAACAATAATTTATTTTGTTTATTTTATTTTTCACATTACAAGGTTTGGAAAATCTTGGGATGTGACAATCGTCTACGCGATCTTGAGATCGGGAAGAGTACGACTACATCACCCACGAGAATCCGCTCTCTTTAAACACTTTGGAATCTTCGAGGGTGAGTTATTCCATCGACTCATTGCTACAATCTAGTAGATAGATCTTGGCTTGTTTGTTTGTATGCGGTAGAATTTTTTTGTTTTCCATGCTACGAAACCCTACATCGGGGGCTTCTTATAGGTGAAGAGGGAGGCCGAGGGGGTGCCCAAGGCGGCTGCACCCCCCTAGGCACGGGCCATGCCTGGTCGCGGACAGGGGGTGTGCCCCCCTCGAGGCCCTCCTCCGTCTCGTCTTCTGGCTCCGTGTTCCCCACGGTAAAATATTGAATTTGGCTTTTGTCCCGTCCAATTCAGAGAATATTCATTTTCTGACTTTTCTGGAACCAAAAACAACAGAAGCAACTGGCACTATGGCATCTTGTTAATAGGTTAGTCCCAGAAAATATACAAAAATATCTTAAAGTGTAGACAAAGCAAAGCAAAGTAGATACTAAACAAGCATGGAACATCAAAAATTATAGATACGTTTACGATGTATCAGCCTTGCATAAAAGTTATTAATAATAATATTATTAGGGAGTTCATGAATAGGACATTTAAGCATTAGTAACTTCAATCTCACTAAAGCTTGGGCTGTACTCTCTCCATCATGAGGCCAAAAGTTATATATTTAATTCCTATCCTTATGAATCTCACTTGGAGGATAGAATTTAGAATAAAAGAGAGGTACTATTTCCTCATATTCCATAAATTGTCCATTCTTCATCAGCTTATACCATTCTTCAACTCTTCCTTTCAATGATATAGAGAGTAACTTCTTCTTAACTTGTTCCGTTGTGATACCTGCACACTTAAACAACCCGCATAATTCATGGATAAAAAGCAAGTGATCACCATGATGGACATTTCCATCCCCAAAATAATAATTATCCATAACACGATCAACAATTCTTGTAGGTATCTTAAAAGGATCTAACTCAACAAGTGGTGGTTCATCTACTACCCTAGCAGTGGTAGTAGCTTTCCCAAATAGGAAACCAAGTGGGTTATCCATATTGGAAACAAAGTAACAAACAGAAATAAAAAGCAATACTCATAGTAGAAGTTTCCTTTACCAGTTCCACTCTTCAATAGCGCTTCACTCCCCGGCAACGGCGCCAGAAAATAGTCTTGATGACCCACAATTATAGGGGGTGTATCGTAGTACTTTTTATAAATAGGAGTGTTGATCCCAATGAGGAGCAGAAGGTGTTGACTAGTGGTTTGGAGCAGGAATTCTCTGTAAATACTTAGCAAACGGATTTTTAGGGTTTTCTGATAAAGCAAAGAAATAAAGTGCAAGTAAAATAAAGACAACAAATAATTGCAGCAAGTGGCCCAATCCTTTCTTAGCAAAGGACAAGCCGGTTGTAATACTTATGAGGACCAAATGTTCTCGAGGACACATGGGAATACTGTCAAGTGCTTTTGTTTCATATAGTTGATTAATCTTCTCTGGTTTGATAAGTATTGTGTGGGTGAACCTGTGCTAATGTATTGACCTTACTAGGACTAATACATACCTGTGATTAAACCCCTTGCAAGCATCCGCAACTACAAGAAAGTAATTAAGATAAAAACCTAACCACAACCTTAAACTCTAAGATACTACACTCCCTTGTGCAAAAGTTTCCTAACGGGGTTCAGGTTTCTGTCACTCCGGCAACCCCCACAATTAGTATCCAAGTACACAATGCATTCCCCTAGGCCCATAAATGGTGAAGTATCATGTAGTTGACGTTCACATGACACCACTAGAAGAATAGCACCACAACTTAAATATTAAACCATTGAATAATACATCAACACAATTCCACTACTAACAACATGACTTCTCCCATGTCCTCAAGAACTAAACGAACTACTCACGAGACATCATATGGATCAAGATCAGAGATGATATGATGATGAATAACAATCTGAACATAAACAATAATTCAATGGTTCCACTCACAAGCATCAACTACAAAAGTAATCAACACCGGGAAAGTATCCCCTAAGAACTATGCAAGATTCAACACAATTGTTACATCGAGATGGAGTGGTGATGATGGTGCGGGTGTAGATGGTGGTGTGGATGATGATGATGATCCCGATGAAGTCTAGCTTGATGACGGTGTTGATGGTGACGATCTCCCCTCTTCGGGAAGGAATTTCCTCGACATCTGTCTGCTGGAGAGCTCTTTCTCTCTCTGTAGTTTCCGCCCCGTAGAGGCGGCAGAATCTTTCTGTGGTGTATTAGGGTTTCGAGGAGAAGATATAGGGGAAATGGCGGAGCAGGAGGTGGGCCAGGGTGGCCACACCCCTGGTGGCGCGACCCAGGGTGGCCCGCGTATGGGGGGTGTGGGCCCCCTGTGGCCCATCTCAGCCTCCCCTTCTAGCATCCTTTGTCTTCTAGAAAAATATGATTTTCCATATATTTTATGGTATTTTTTTGATCTTCGTGAAAATTGCATCTAGACACCGCTTTTTCCATCAGAATCCCCGATAGTTCATCCTCTAAGAATCATCCAACATGCAAAAATAGATGAAATAACATAAGTATCACCTCTTAATAAGAAATATATCAATGAATAATAGCAAATTATGATATAGAATAGTGATGCAAAATGGATGTATCACAGGCCCCCGCGGCCCAAGTACATAATTAAGTTCATGCTGGATGGGCCACACAAGTTCCACAGTGGCAATAACAAGCCGGAAAATCACACAACCCGCTAGTGCAGCTGGACGAAAAGGATGGCTAAAACCGGAGGGCTACGACTACCTCCCCCGCTTCCTCTAGCCGGCAGACCGCCGGACAACCGAGAGCGCCAAAACCATCGGGATGAGGATGATGGTCACTACCCTCGCCAAGTGGGAAACTACCACATTTTATCACCGATTCGGAGACCATGCATAGTAAGAGGCGCCACGAGGCAGAGGTGAACACCATTGTTCACCCCGTCCCTCAGCACCTGAACTAGTCCAAGCAAGAAATCACGTGGAGTAGGAGACACTAGCCAGCCATACTACCTAACCCCGGCAGCTAGGCAATGGTCCTAGATCTCGTCATTATCTCAAAAAAGGACTCTAGCAGGTTTTCACGCGTCCTAGTCGATGGAGGCAGCAACATCAACCTCCTGTACCACAGCTCGATGGACCGGCTCGGCATCAGCGAGTCTCAGCTTCATCCCTCCAGCACCTCCTTCCATGGAGCTTTCTCAGGCCCATCACATTCGCCAATCGGCAAGATCCAGCTGGATATCATCTTCGGTATGGAGGGAAACTTCTGCCGCGAGCCCATCTGATTCGAAGTTGTCGACCTCTCTAGCGCATACCACACCATCCTCTGGTGCCCAACACTCACCAAGTTCATGGTGATACCGCACTTCGAGTATCTCAATATGAAGCTCCCCGGGCCCAAAGGAATAATCACTATCGTCGGCTGCTACAAGCGGTTGATGGAATGCGCCACTGACGGATCCAACCTAGTTGAGGCCATGATCATCATAGAAGAGCAGCACATCATCATGCAAAACATGATGGCCCTGCGGGTGGACATGCTGGCTAGCGATCCAAAGCCAGCCGGGTTGGCACAATTCAAGCCATCCAAGGGCACCAAGAATATCCTGCTCAATGAGGCCGAGCCGGACAAGTTCGTCCTGGTCGAAGACGGCCTCGACAGCAAATAGGAAAGCACGCTTATCGATTTCCTCTGTGAAAATCGGTATATATTTGCATGGTGCCCCAAATACATGCCAGGTGTCCCGAGGGAACTCGCCGAGCACTCTCTTCACATCCGGCAGGATGCAAAGCCGGTTTAGCAGTCTCTACACTGCTTCACAGAGGATACAAGGAAAACAATTGGTGAAGAAATTACCCGGCTCCTTGCAGCCGGATTCATCATGGAGAGTTAGGCACACAGAATGGTTGGCAAACCAGGTGTTGGTATTAAAGAAGAACAAGACCTGGCGCATGTGCGTCGACTACACCAGCCTCAACAAGGCCTGCCCCAAAGATCTGTTTTCCCTGCCAAGGATATATCAAGTGATTGATTCCACGATTGGCTGCAACCTGTTGTCATTTCTGGATGCCTACTCAAGCTATAACCAGATCAAACTGAACCTCACTGATCAAATAAAAATAGAATTCATCACCCCATATGGGGCTTACTATTGTACCACTATGCCATTTGGACTTAAAAATGCAGGGGCAAGCTACCAGCACTGTATGCAGAAATGCCTGCAATCCCAAATCGGTAGAAATGTACATGCCTATGTCGATGATGTGGTGGTCAAGACGAAAGAGCAACGCATGCTCCTCAAAGACCTAAATGAAACGTTTGGCAATCTTCGTTGGTTCCAGATGAAGCTGAACCAGGAGAAATGGGTGTTTGGTGTTCCAGTCGGCCATCTCCTCAGTTTCCTCATCTCATAACAAGGGATCGAGGTCAACCCGGAGAAGATAGGCGCAATCAAGCGCATGTAGCCGCCACAGAATCTGTGCGATGTGCAGAAGTTCATCGGATGCCTGCCATCCCTCAATCAGTTCGCTTGCCGTCTGGGCGAGAAAGCACTGCTGCTGTACCAGTTCATGAAGAAAATGGACAAGTTTGTCTGAATGACACAAGCAAACGAGGCCTTCCACGACCTCAAGAGAATTCTATCATCCCCACCCGTAATGGTGGCCCCCATTATGAAGGATCCAATTCTAATGTACATCGCCTCTACCAACCGGGTCGTCAGTGTCGTGCTCGTGGTCGAGAGGCCAGGAGAAGGAAAGACGTATCCGGTATAGCACCTGGTGTATTACCTGAGTGAGGTACTCTCGCTCTCGAATAAAAACTACCCCCACTACCAGATGCAGGTGTACGACGTGTACATGGCTGTCAAGAAACTGAAGCACTACTTCCAAGAGCACTCCATCCGAGTGGTAGCATTGGCACAACTTTCGGAAATCATTGGCAGCAAGGACGCCACTGGTCGGGTGGAGAAATGGGAAATAGAGCTCACCGCCCACAACATCCAATACAAGCCAAGAACTGCGTTTAAGTCTCAAGCACTGGTCGACTTGTTCGTCGATTGGGAAGAAACCCAGTACATGCTACCAGTTCCGGACTCCATGCACTAGAAGCTACACTTCGATGGATCCAAGATGCGTGGGGGGATCAGAGCCGAAATCGTCATCACCTATCCAAAAGGAGACCGACTAGAGTACATGCTGCATATCCACTTCCGCGTATCAAACAACGTCACCGAGTAAGAGGCACTCATCCATGGACTCAAGATGGAAAAAGAGATCGGCATCCAACGGATCCTCTGCTTCGGCGAATCAGACTTGGTGGTGCAACAAGTGTCGGACGATTGGGACGCCAAGGACGTGAGCATGACCCTGTACCGATTCTTTGTCCAGCAGCTATGCACTTTATTCGAAGGGTGCGAATTTCAGCATGTTCCTTGAGCCAACAATGAGGATACCGACGCACTCGCTTGAGTCGGCTCAACAAGACAAGCAATTATGCCTAAAGTCTCTCTCGAACACCTGCGCAAGCCATCCATCACGTTGTCTCCGGAATCTGACTCCATCGTCCTAGATGCGGACCCGGGGACTGCCGGCTCCAAAGGCCCAGAAGCCGTCGCAAAGGTCCCGGGGACTTCTGCGCCAAACCCAAGGACTGTCGATGACATGGTTATACCCCGCGGGTACACAATATTGGCATACCTGGTCCATCCCAAGGAAGGCCCACGCCAAGACACGCGACCTGTGGAGATTTCGGGTGGCCCAAGCCCATGATATCTTCGGATCCTTGGAGAGCAAGACTAGAGTAGATAGAATTTCAAAAGGTACCAACCGACCTAAGCCCGAGACCTTCCTATCTATATAAAGGCCAAGAGGGCACGACGAGAAGGATCTCTCAACTCACCGCATACACACCTCCACGCCAGATTGCATCTGCGCACCCCTGTAACCTTCGGTTCCGCCGTAATCAAGAGCACACAAGAAGGAGTAGGGTTTTTCCTCTAGGGGCCTGAACCTGGGTAAACCTTGTGTCCCGCATTTCTTGTCTATTAAGCATTCCACGAACTCTAGCATCCCCATCTTATCCAAAACCCAAGTCCATAAAAATGGGCATTGACGAGATCTAACCTCGTCAGTCGCGTCAATCCTAGGGACTACCGAGTCGAAGACCTCGACACCCCCATCCGGCTCCAGTAGCCTAGGTACTGCCAACTCCATTCCTCCACCCGGTAGGCCACCCGACGAGCCCGACCCAGCCGTGCGCAAGGAAGTCAAGCTGGTCATGCAGACCGTGTACATGATCCGGGAGACCCCCGCATGGGCCAATCCCTTCATGGATTTCCTAGCCAAAAGAGAGCTCCCTGACGAAGAAGTCGACGCAAGAAAAGTAAAGCACAGGGCAAGTGCATACACCACCATCAACAACGAGTTGTACAAGCGTAGTGTCAGAGGCATCTATCAATGCTGAGTAATCTAGGATGAAGGAATCTGGCTATTAGTGGAAATCCACCAAGGATACTGTGGCCACCATGCATCATCAAGGGCCATAGTGGCCAATGCATTTCGCCAAGGTTTCTATTAGACGACCGCGCTAGAATATGTCAAGCAAATGGTGAAGGCATGCAATGGTTGCCAATGTTTTAGCGAACAAAAGCAAACTCCGGCTGCCGCACTCAAGAAAATACCCATCACCTGGTTGTTTGCTGTCTGGGGGCTAGACATTGTCGACCCCTTCAAAATAGTGCGATCTAGAATGACACACCTGCTGGTGGCGGTGGATAAATTCACCAAGTGGATTGAAGACAAGCCTGTCAAAAAATTGGATGGAGCCACAGTGATCAAATTCTTCATGGACATCATCACACGCTTCGGCTACCCCCACAACATCATCACTAACAATGGCATAAACTTCGCTAAAGGGGACTTCACACGCTTATGTGGAGAAAAGGGCATCCGCTTGGACCTTGCCTCTGCTGCACACCCCTAGTCAAACGGGCAATGCGAGCAAGAAAATAGTCTGGTCCTAGCTAGAATCAAGACCCGGTGATACGTCCAATTTGCATCACCATTCTATATCACAGTTTGCCTCTATTCATTGATATATGTCTTATTATGAGGTATTTTGCTTATGTCTTTTCCTTTGTTTTTGCATGTTGGGTGATTCTTGGAGGATGAACTGCCGGAGTCTGGATTCTGATGGGAAATGAGGTGTTTTGATGCAATTTCGTGAAGATTAGAAAAATACCAGAAAAATATTGGAAAATTATATTTTCCCAGAAGACGAAGGAAGCCATAAGGGAAGGAGTAGCTGGGCCACAGGGGGCCCACACACCCCCTAGGCACGGGTCCCCCTGGGTCGCGCCTAGGGCAGGTCTGGCCCACCTGGCCGGCCTCCGACTCCACCGTCTCACCTATATCTTCCTCTCGGAACCCTAATACCAGGGGAGTGACCACAGAAATATTTCTGGCGCCTCTGCGGGGCGGAAAACACCGACAGAGAAAGAGCGCTCCGGCAGACAGATTTCTGCCAGGGAAATTCCTTCCCGGAGAGGGGAGATCTTCGCCATCAATACCATTATCAAGCTAGGCTTCATCGAGATCATCAACATCATCCACATCATCATCTCCACCAGCACCATCATCACCACTCCATCCCGCTGTAACAATCGTGTTGAGTACTTGCATAGTTCTTAGGGGGAACTTTCCCAGTGTTAATTACTATTGTAGTTGATGCTTGTGAGTGTAACCATTGGATTCTTGTTTATGTTTACATTGTTATCCATCACCATATCATCTCTGATCTTGATCCATATGATGTATCGTGAGTAGTTTGTTTAGTTCTTGAGGACATGGGAGAAGTCATGTTGTTAGTAGTGGATTTGTGTTGAGTTATTATTCAATGGTTTAGTATTTAAGTTGTGGTGCTATTCTTCTAGTGGTGTCATGTGAACGTCGACTACATGATACTTCACCATTTATGGGCCTAGGGAGAGTGCATTGTGTATTTGTCTACTAATTGTGGGGTTGCTAGAGTGACAGAAACCTGAACCCCCGTTAGGACACCTTTGCACAAGGGAGCATAGGATCTCAGAGTTTAAGGCTGTGGTTAGGTTTATATCTTAATTACTTTCCTGTAGTTGCGGATGCTTGCAGGGGGTTTAATCACAAGTGAAAGTACAAAGGAAGTCGCCTAGAGGGGGGTGAATAGGCTTTTAAAATTATTACGGCTTAGGCTCAAGTAAATGCGGAATAAAACTAACGTTTTAATTTATTGAGCACAAAACCTAGCCACTAAGTTCACCTAGGTGCACCAACAACCTATGCTAAGCAATACAAGCAACAAGGTGATAGCAAAGTATAAATACTTCAAGCACGATGGCTATCACAATGTAAAGTGCATAAGTAAAGGGCTCGGTTGAGAGATAACCGATGGACGCGGAGACGAAGATTTGTTTCCCGAAGTTCACTTCCAAAGAAGCTACGTCTCCATTGGAGAGGTGCGATGGCGCAATGCTCTCAGAACGCCACAAATGGCTCACCTCGAGGTGTGGTGGCTCAATGCTAACTCCACAACTCAATTTGAGGCTCCCAACAACAAAGCCACAACATGCTACAATGCCACAAAAGGTCAACAATGCCACAAAAAGCTACAAGACCACAAAAGGTCAATCAAGACCACAAAAGGTCAACAATCCAACCCCACAACCGTCTAGGGTTCCAAGGAACCCAAGAGAAAACAAGCTCACAAGCTTGAACTCGCCGAATCTCCGAGGAGAACTCAAACCTATGCACCAAATGCAAGGGCAAGTCCTTCTCTCCCAAATTCCAACAAAGCTACAAAAGCTATTGGGGGAATAAGGGAGGAAGAACACAAGAGGAGAATACAAAACTCTCCAAGATCTAGATCCCAATGATTCCTTCATAAAGAAGGGATTTGGCTTGGGGGGATTGTAGATCTAGATCTCCTCTCTCAAATCCCTCAAAAAGATGCAAGAATCATAGGAAGGGAAAGGGAGAGGGAAAGCTTCTTCAAGGTTAACAATGGAGGAGAGAGAGAAAGCCAAGAACCAAGAAGAAAAGCTCGTACCCATGAAGGGGAAGAGGAGTCCCTTTTAAAGGGCTACTAGATCTGCCCGTTATGGGCATTCGCTACTCCCGTTATGGGCACATAGCCAACGGTCAAAAAATGCTAAGCAAAAAACTGAGAAAATGAGTCCTGGTCGGAATTTCCGCCGGTTCACCGGAACTTCCGGTGGGAGTGAAACTTCCGGTGGAAGTTTCAATAGAAGTTCCGCCAAATAGACAAAACCAACGCAGAAGGTTACTGAATCGTGAGCGGAACAAGAGCTGGAAATTCAACCGGAACTTTTGGCGACAACTAGGCCTGAGCGGAACTTCCGTTCCCTGGCCGGAACTTCCGGTGGGAGCGGAACTTCCGATCCCTGGCCGGAACTTCCGGTGGGAGCGAAACTTCTGGTACCTGGCCGGAACTTCCGGTGGGAGCGGAACTTCTGGTGGAAATTCTGACTGAAGTTCCGTCAAATAGCACATCCAAAACAGAAGGTTACTGAACGTGAGCGAAAGAAGACCCGGAACTTCCACCGGAACTTTCGGCGGCAAAGATGCACTAGCGAAACTTCCGGTCAGGGAATTTCCAGAAACCAGAAAACCAGAAACGCAATAACTTTTGCATCCGAACTCCAAACGGGATGAAACCAATTTTTTGGAAAGATAACGACGAATAGAATCTGTGAGAAAATACCATGAACATATATGTGAAGTATCCCCCAAGGTGTGGAGCTGAAAAACTCGCAAGATCAAAAACCGCAATAAGATATGCAAGTGAAATCCTCAGATGATGAACTAGAGCTTGTTAAGATGATGACCACGAGCTCTAGATCCTCTCATGGACAAGAACAAAATAACAACCAAGAAAGATGATGCTATGAATGCAAAGGTTTGAGCTTTCTCTGAACGATGCAAACGAGACACCCGCTTGAGAGCCCCTCTTGATAGTACGGCTATCTATCCTAAACCCGGTATCCCAACTAACAATACGAGACCGGAAAAAGAAAATCCCTATCAAGAACATAACTTTTTATTGAGAATCCCACTTGAACTTGATGTACACCGTCTTGTTCTTCTATAGTGGGAACACCTTTCTTGGATGCTCTTGCTTGATGAATATGAAGACTTGCAAATTGATCCCCCATACTGCATGGGGAAACCTCTTCTTTGAAATTGTCTTCATCATTCCATGAGCACGAGGATGGAAAACTTCAAGCATGAGATCTTCTAGAGATGGCGCATCTTGAGCTCGCCCTTCTTCATCCCTACTTGAGGTTGATCCATCTTGATGCAACTCTTTGCACATGTCTTGATCAACCTACAAGCTCCTTCTTTCTTCATGATTCCAATGGGCACAAAGCCCTTTGGCATTTCTTCATCTACCAACCTTGAGACCAACACATGGCCCAGTCGATGCCAATGTATAAACCTACAAGTGAAACTCAATTTACACATTAGTCCAAAGAGATTGTCATTAATTACCAAAACCACACATGGGGGCAAACATGCCCTTTCAACAAGTATGTATTAGTCCAAGTAAGGTCGGTACATTAGCATAGGTTCACCCACACAACACTTACCACACCAAAGAAGAGTATTCAACTATTTGAAGCGAAAGCACTTGACAGAATTCCCATGTGTCCTCGAGAACGTTTGGTCCTTATAAGTATTTCCACCGGCTTGTCCTTTGCTAAGAAATGATTGGGCCACTTGTTGCGTTTGTTCATTGTCTTTATTACTTGCACTTTGTTTTTTTGCTTTATCAGAAAACCCCTTAAAATCCGTTTGCTAAGTATTTACAGAGATTTCTTGCTCCATACCATTAGTCAACACCTTCTGCTCCTCGTTGGGATCTCTAATCCTATTTATCAAAAGTACTACGATACACCCCCTATACTTGTGGGTCATCAAGACCATTTTATGGTGCCATTTCCGGGGAGTGAAGCACTATTAAAGAGTGGAACTGGTAAGGGAAACTTCTACTCTGAGTATTTCCTTTTGTTTCTGTTTGTTGCTTTGTTTCCAATATGGATAACCCACTTGGTTTTATGTTTGGGAAAACTACTACCACTATTAGGGTAGTAGATTAACCACCACCTGTTGAGATAGATCCTTTTAAGATACCTACAAGTATTGTTGATCGTGTTATGGATAATTATTATTTAGGGGATGGAACTGTCCATCCTGGTGATCATTTGCTTTTTATCCATGAATTATGCGGGTTGTTCAAGTGTGCAGGTATCATAACTTAACATGTGAAAAAGAAGTTACTCTCCATATCCTTGAAAGGGGGAGCAGAAGAATGGTATAAGCTGCTGAAGAATGGACAATCCATGGAATGGGAGGAGATGGCATCTCTCTTTTATTATAAATTCTATCCTCCAAGTGAGATTCATAAGGATAGAAATCTACGGTGACCCAACATACCACTGCATGATGTAGTATACTATAGTCGTTGACATAACACCAATGAAACATCGTTCACTAGTATTACATCCCTCAGAATGGCACAGCAGAAACACAGCGGGTCCAATACATGGCTAAAGGTTACAACTCACTCTTTACATAAGATCCAGAGAACACTCTAGTTTAAAGAGAGAGAAAGAACTTCTTATAGAGAAGTATCAAACATAAATAACGCAAGAACGATTATACTATTAAGTCTAGTATTCTGACTAAGAGGTTGGCATTGCTTCTATTGCAACGCACTACAGAAATAGGTTCTTTGGTTAGAGATTGTAATCCTATCTAATCAGTATCTTCATCTTCACTTGATTTGAGGTATATGTTGTCTTCCTTGACTTCATTGAAGAGCTTAAGTTGGGCATGATAAGTCTTGGAGCATAACTTGATGTAGACGTCGTCTTAATGGCTTCAGAATCTATCAAGGGTTAAGAAGATACTTTGAGTACGAGCGTACTCAGCAAGTTCGCTAGAATAGGAGTGTTTGATGAACTATAAATACAGCCACAGACCGTAGGTCGTAGGCAATGCAAGTTTTCGTAAACATTTCTTCAAAGGTTGCTTTTATTCTGAAAAGCTATGTCCGTTAGCCTTCGCGGGTTTACCAGAACTTTCATGGAGTTCCTTTCCCGCTGCGTTCGCAACTCCTTCCCGGAACAGGGAGTAACAAGTTATAGTTCTTACACTCTACAGAGGTGCGTTACTTTACCCATGATAGATCAACTCTTTGTTGCACAACCGGACAGCTTATTCCCGTCCACAATTCCATGATGTGGGCCCTAGAAGATGATACAAGCTAATCACTGCCTCCTTCGCGACCTCGCATGCCTCCTTGGTGTACACCATGCCCACATAAAGAATTACGGCAATGGTTTGTACAAACCGTAAGATGTCAGAACTATCATGGGACGTTGAGGGTTCCCACCCATATGTTGCATATCCTCTATGAATTACCAATTAATATGCACGCTTAGAGGATAACAGCCACGACCTGCACATCCGGATTCATGCGAGAGGAAGAAGATACAGCTGACTTCTCCCTCCCATTCCAAATCTTATGGTCAACGCGTAATATACGGCGCAAGAATCACTGGAGACATTGGTTGTTAAGTCCTAGGTGATATAGTTCTGAACAGTGGTATTCCAACTGTCAGATTTAATAGATTAGCTGATCACCCTGGATCAGTAACCAATAGTTCATATTATTATCGAAAATAGAGTTTTTAGACCTTTTTCAAATGCAGGTGATAACAACACTAGATTTGTAAAATACTTTACAGAAAATAAACAAATGACATGAGCAAGTGTGAACTTGCCTTTTGTGATTGCAAGATTATGCACTCACGGTCTTCGAGTCAGTATAAGATCCAAAATCTGAAATCAGCATCATTGGTCCAGTAAGGACTAATGTTTAAAGAAGCAATATGCTTTTATGCATAAGTAATGTGATGCACGTTCTAAGCGCAAATCCTGGGGATAACGTTGTCCTCGGGTTTGGATTCCGAAAATGGTTACTTTGAAATGTGTGGTATTTTTAGATAAGTTTCATAATTGTACTTTTATTAGAGCTTAGGAGTGTGTGTGAGCAACACATATTTATGTAGAAATAAAATATACATCTATGAAATGCTAGTCAAGATTGCTTATATAAGATTTCTTGTTTGAAGAGGCAAAAAGAATAACCTTCGAAGAAAAGTTTTCTCTTAAAGGTCTAAACAAGGTTTGTGGTTAGTTAGTGGTGGTTGATGTTATCGGTTCGCTTAAATGGTTTGGCTTGAGTTTCTTTATAGCTTAACTACTTCAGACCAAAGTTAACTATAAAACATATAATAATGTGTATTGTATTATATTTAGATTCTTGGAGACTAAAGTTAACTTTAAAATATAGATAGTTTTCAAAGTATAATACGTATAACATTTGTATCTTGTGTATCTGAAATGTTTCCTTTAGGTTATTTAAGGATGGTCATTCTTTTGACTAGGGTAATGGTTTCTTGATTCTATAATAGAGTAATATCATTTATCTTTTATAGATAAGTGAGTATAGTTTATGAACCAAGGTATACTGTTACTTAACTACTCTTGAACTTTCTATAGTGTTGTGGTAGTTTTTGTAATTTGATGGTTAATATAAATAGAAAAGGTTTGGTGGATTCATAAGTTGTTCTTTAAGGTTTTATTATAAATGGGAATCTTTTTAGAATAAAATCTTCATTTAAGGTTGAAGATAATTTAAATAAAAGGTATTTATAATGTTTAAAATTATTAAAGCTTCATTTCGTTAATATTTAAGATTAATACTATTTATTAAACTTAATTTACTTATTTTAGGAATATTAATAAGTTTTTTATCCTTATATGAATTATTAATGAAGTAGATAAGTTTAAATTTGAGTTATTAAAATATTTGAATTTTTATTTAACTCAAAAGGAGATTATTAGATTTTTAACATGTAAATATTATTTTTGTGATCATTTAGGTATATTATATTTATTTTTTGTGATTTATAAATAATAAGATATGATTTTTATAATTCTTATTACTTTATAATAATTTAATAAATAATAAATATTTACTTAAGTGAAATAATAATACCTAATTATAGTTTTTAAATTATAATTTTTATTTTCTAAGATTTTTTATATTTTATTTATATTTTTAATATTTACCATTATTAAAATATGAATTATCAAAGCTTTATTACTTATAAAACATTTATTAAATAATATTTATTTAAGTAATCATCATAATAATATTTGATAATAAGTTTAAGTTGTAGATTTTATTTTCCTACAAATTTTCATATATTATACATATTTTTCTGAATTGTAAATCAAAAGTTATTAATTAAATAAGATTTAATCATTTATTTGATTTCTAGAATATTAATAATTGAGTTATAAAATTTTATTTAACTCTCAACAGAAAATACTTTAACACCGTACCAAGAGCTAACCTAGTCACTGACTAGTGGGCCAGTGACCACCTCAGCACACTGTGTGAAGAAAATCCAATTATTACTGACCCTGCCTTGACCCCGAGTCAATGACATATGGGCCCAAGGCCATGTCATCAACCACGCGGGCAGAGACTGGTCAAACGAGTTGATGTGGCTCGATCATGACGCAACGATGGCGTCAGCACCACCACCGCCGCAAGAGGTTGGTCGCAGGCGACGATCTACTGCGCCCTAGCAAGCGAGATAAGCCTAGTTCGAATAAGCGTAACCTATTGAACTTAAGAGTGGCGGCACCGCTCGGAAATAGTCATCGGAGCTTTAGCTCCGATGAGCTCCGACGGTGACCGACGGTGGTACAAGGTGAATCGGCGATTTACAACAAGATCCAGCAATTGAATGTTGCTGGAAGGTTCAGGAACTCGCCCTGATGTTGATAGAGCGGTCGAGGAGGCTTGGGGAGGCGTGACGACGGCGAATCGACGATAATGGCCACGGCGGCCGAGGAAAGGGAACGCTTGATTTCACATGATTCCTGGCGAGTGGGACTCCGTGCTTGGTCCTAGATGGTTCAGTCCACGACGACGCGTCTAATGGTGGCTATCACGAGGCAAGGGGTGGTCGGAGTTGGCCGGGATGATGAACTCCGACGAGCTAGGTTTTTGGGTGCAGGAAGGAAGTGAGTCTGGGGAGAGAGATTGTGGATGAGGACGAGCAGGGTTGCCGCGGTGGACTTCTTATCCTCTACTGGCAACGGTGGCGTTGATCTTGGCGCAACGACGACTGTTGGGGAGGTGACCCCGGATAGGGTCAAGACAGGGGAAGATAAAAGTGTTTCCCCTGTCATATGTCGAGTTACTGTTTATATCGGCCGAGTCCTGTAAAAGTCGGCCGAGATAAGCACGGCCATGATACCTACAAAGGGAGCGATACCTGGTCCGGCCGACATACGAGTTAAGTCGGCTGAGTATGTATGTACAACTTGAATGCAGGTAAAGGTCGAGCCGAGTAATCCAAGACAAGGCCGAGTAACACGAAGCTTGCGGGAGAAGGAAGTGCCTAAGGTCAAACCCTAGCTGCTATAGGAGGAATCTAGACAGAGCCAAGCGCTAAGGACAAAGAGCAGAGTTGCAGAGGGCAAACAGGCGTCACAGAGGTGACAGTGAGGAAGCCCGAGGCGTATATGTGAGGCCCTCTGGAACCTTGCCGCCGATAGAAGGGAGACACGGAAAGGAGCTCGCCGAGTTACCACTTTGGGGCAAGCATATTCCAAGAATATGCTTGCCACGTCAGCCCTAGAAGGAGCCAAGGAACCCCTTTATAAGGAGAGGCATGGACTCATGAGAGGGGGATCGATTCATTCTATGACGTAAGGCTCGTTTAGTTCTTCTCGTCTTCCTGCAAACAGCTCGAGGAGCACTTGTAGCCCAAGAGAGGAGAAATAAAGATCTGTATGTTGGTCATTTGTGTGTAGAAGTAACTACATCTTCCCTCCCCGGATCCCATTAGCATCCATAGGCCCCATACATTAGCCTACCCATGGCATCTTCCGTGCCACCACCATGACAGTTGGCGCCCACCGTGGGGCCAGCAGTGGTGCTAGCTGGAGTCAAGATCCGGAAGGGAAACTTCATCCACATCGGCGAGCGTGTTGTCTCTGGCTTAGTCCAGAGATTTAATCTTTGTGACTATGTTAACGATAACGTAGGTAGCTTCAGGAGAAAAGCTCCTCCGTGCAATGGCGTCTTCATCAACTTGGGCATGCACCAGATCTACGTCGGCGTCGACACCTCCTGCGTTTAT
This sequence comes from Avena atlantica, assembly GCA_910589765.1. Taxonomy (NCBI): domain Eukaryota; kingdom Viridiplantae; phylum Streptophyta; class Magnoliopsida; order Poales; family Poaceae; genus Avena; species Avena atlantica. Next base: position 126,653,052 of record OU342739.1, read on the forward strand.
CCTCACCGAGTTATTGTTGCAGGAGAGCCCCCCCTCTGCGCCGCAAACGGTCCGCGTGGAGAACGCCCCGCCAGAAGTGTCGAGGTGATGGTCGCAGCCAGGGTACAGGCAGCAGCAGGAGGCGCCGGATCAAGCAAGGACCCGACGACGGGAGGACAGGTGACCAAAAAGCAAGCAGCTCCACAGCCCACCGAGGTAGATCCTTCAGCAGCCAAGCCAGCCGAGGTGCAGGTGACAACCCCAAAGGCACCAAGGGTAAGATGGCCACCTCTGGAAAGACCAGAAAATATTCTCCAGGCAACTATAGATAATCTGACCACGCCTGTAGCGTCGATACTTGATCCGGCTAATGCTCAGGCAGAGTTAGAAGAGACCAGGCAAAAAGTACTGGTAGATACAAAAAAGGTGTCGGCCTTGCGGGAGTCCCTAAACAGGACGCTGCGAGAATATGCCAAGGCAAATAAGCTAGATATTGCCCTAGAGCGAGTAGATGAGTTAAGATTGAGAGAAAAAAATCTCATGAATGATATCAACAAAGAATATGAGACTCACAAGGTAGACTCAGTAGACCTAGGCTTGACGAGGTATAGCACCCCGACAAATAACCTAAGGGCGGCTAATGCCGCTGCATTAGAATTGGAAGGACTAACCGGTGAAGCCCGGCAAAAGAAACAAGAAAGAGTGAATGAGCTGGTACGCATTGCGAACCAGCAAAATGAAGAAATGCTTAGGGCTTACCCGGTGAGACCGGGAGCCTCGCGCATGGTTCATTCGGCTGGAGCAGCACATGCCCTATCAATGGCAGCAACATCCTCATCCGGAAACAATGGGCGAAAAGATAAAGCAGTAACTTCAGGAAAAAGAAATAAGCAAATTGTACCGTATGATCCAGCGGTAGCTGAAAAGGTCAATGAGAACAGAGGCAATGGAAGCCGAGGTAACGGTGGTGGGAACTTGCTATGGGCAGTAAGATATGTCCCGCAAATGCTAGAAGGACCAGCCAGAGTATGGCTGAACAATCTGCCAACGGGAAGTATCAACTGCTGGCTAGGTTTTGAAGAGATGTTTGTCAGCAACTTCACCAGTACTTACAAGAGACCGAACAGGCCACAGCAGCTTACAATGTGCAAGCAGAGACCGAATGAGACATACATAGAATTCTTAACTCGGTGGTGTAACCTTAGGAACTCATGCGAGGGAGTTATAGAATCTCAAGCGATAGCTTGGTTTGCTCAAGGATGCCGATATGCCAGTGTCTTGTGGCAGAGACTGCAAAGAGATATGCCAACCACTTTGGCAGAAACCATCAGAATAGCGGATTCATATGCATTGGTTGATCCGACGCAACCAGAACTGATGTCGGCGGAGCATCGGGAGCATCAAGATCAGTATTCAAGAGATGCTGCCGGATCATCGAGGCACAACGAGTTCAGAGGTAGAAGAAGAGAGGAAAGACCGGATTACAGATATGCCTGCAATCAGGTGGCAGCGGTAGTGCAAGATCAGCCGAGTCACGGAAACAGTCAGCGGCAGAAGAATGGTCCTCAGCAATGGAGACCAAGGAATGAAGGGAAGAGACAGTGGACACCAGAACAGAAGAAGCAGTGGCAGGAAAGGCTGAAGTACACGTTTGAATCCATGTTGGATCAACCGTGTAAGTTTCACACTCCAAACCCAGCCAAGCCGGCTAATCATACAACTCGGCAATGCGCCTGGATGAAAAATGCAATGGGGAACCCAGCGGGCATGCAAGCACCTTCTCATCAGGCACATCAGCAGTAGCAGCCGCAATTGACTGGGGCAAATGCACAACAGTTAATGTTACCCCCTCCTCCCCCGAGGTATGATAACTCGAACCGGAGAGATGCAGTGCATCAAGTGATAAATCAGGGTCAGGTTGGAAGGACAAACCCCGGAAATAATGGACACAATGATTACAGGGAACATCATCAATCATATTGCGTGTTCACAACAGAACAGCAAGACAGGCAATGTATACATCGCCGGCATATGGAAGTGAATGCAGTTATGCTGGCAGTACCAATATATGTACCTTGGTCAGATCAAGAAGTAACTTGGAGCATAAAGGATGTCACATCCCAAGATTTTCCAAATCTTGTAATGTGAAAAATAAAATAAACAAAATAAATTTTTGTTGAAAATCAGGGTGAAAAGAAACTTTTGTCTCTAAATGGAAACTTAAAAATCCCATCTTGAACAAACTTTGGTAAAAGTTTGAATCCAACAAAATGCAAATCAAGAGAAATTCATTCCACAATGAATGTATCTGGAAATTTAAACCCTTGGAAAATAAATCCAAACCCTAAACCCTATTGGAATAAAATCATTTCCAAGTTATCTCCAAATCCATGGATTTGATCCATATAAAAATTGTTCAACAAACAATCTCAAAGGATCAAGAAAGACAAACAGAAATAATATAAGACCATAGAAATTGGTTTCACTTAATTTGGAACCATAAATAAAATCCTATGAATTTAATAAAATTGAATTCCCAAAGCTATTAAATCCCTTACCTAAACCCATACCAAATGGTGAGAAATTAATCCTAAAAGGATTTAAAAGGATAAACAAATAATAAATAAGTTTTCACAAATTGGAATCACCAAGTTTGGATCTCCAAATAAAAGAATATGGATTTTATAAGAAAAGAAAGATTTATTAAATAAAGAATATTAAAGATCAAACCAAATCTTGGCCAAATCTTTAAACAAATGGAATGAATTATAATCCCAATCCAAATAAAAGTATTGGATAAATAATTGCCAAAATAAAATAAAATGCCTTAAACCAAATCCTATTGGAATAAAGACAAATCCAATTTTAAATAATTAATAAATCTTATTAAAAGTTTTTCCAAATAATTCAAGTTGAATTATTTGACACCCCTTTAAGTAATTAAAACCTACTGAAAAGATTTTGGAAGGTTTTGGAAAAATCAAATGGTGTTTAAAAATACTATTAAGTCTATTTGATTTAAAACTAGAACCTATTTTGAATTAATAAAAGACCCCAAAATGAATAAGGTTTTATTCAAAAATTGACATCAGAATACAATATTAATCAGTATTTGAACCTACTCAAATTTTGGCAAAAGCTTGAATTCAAATAGGTGTTTGAATCAATTAAACAAAATCAAAACAGATTTGAAGAAAAGGAAAAAGAGAAAAACAAACAGAATAAAAAAAAAGAGAGAACCAAGCCGACCCAACCCAACTAGCCCACCTGGCCCAGTCCAGCCCAGTCCCTCTCTTCTCCGCGAGAAAACGCTTCGCACTCAGAAACTCACCCACTCAGCGACAGACCGACGGACCCCACCCCCACACTCTCTCTCGCTGACCAACCGACCCCACAGAACTGTTCGTCGTTTCCACCCGCGAAGACCACGCCCTGGCCGTTTATTGTCGTTGAATTCTCGCGATCAATTCTCCTAAATGCCGCGCTTAATGCTCGTCGTGACCCTGCAGTATTAATCGCCACACTCTCCTCTTCTCTTCCCCTCAGATCCCACTCGACCGGAGCCACTAGGCTGCCCAAATTTTAGCCTCAACGGCCGCTGTCTCCGACGAGCTTCCCTCTCGATTATGGCCGTACCCTACCGCCCCTTGCCTCCTCGAGCACACATCCGTGATCCCCATCACCTGGCGGACCTTGCCGTATCGCCAGCTCACCCGCGCGTGCTCTGCAGGCTCGGCAACGACGACGACCACCGTCGCCACCGTCTGCTTCCTCTCCGCCGAAACTTCTGGTAAACACCTGACCGCGCCTCTCCTTCTCCTTCACACACGCGTGCTCGCCGTGACCCCGTGCATCTAACCGCATCTTATTTTCTCTCTGGCGTGCCCCGTGCCTTCGCCATCATCTTCAACAGGACGAGTCCGAGCGAGAGCTCAACTACGGTGAGCAATTGCCGCGAACCCCATGCGCCCCTTCACCAACCAAGGGCAGGTTGAGCATCCCCGTGCCTCGGCGATCACTGTGAGCCACCTCTCCTTCTTCCTTGCTTCCTCTAGCGCCAGCTCCGCCGCTAGCCGAACGTCGCCGCCACGCGCAGCCGTCGAGCGCCGCCAGAACTTGGTCAGGGTGACGATGGACGTTAGATGACGATCTGATGGATACGATAGATTCACTTAACGCCGAAGAGGTACGCAACCAGTGTCATGTGATGTAACTTGATCCTACGGTCTGTGTTAGCCAATCCAGACGAAACGGTGTTGATGGGGATATGCCTACCGGGGTATACCCAGCAGGACGTTTCCGACTGGCCCAAGAACTGGCGAGTGGGCTTGCAAGACGGCGACTGGATTGAAGCCCAGCAAGGAACCAAACGACTGGAAGATGAAGGCCCAGGCGAGTAGATAGGCCCGGTCGGATTAGGTTAAACGAGTACCGAAGCTTTAACTGAATCGGTTGAGATATGTAAACCCTAGGAGAGGTGAGCCTATATAAACCTCCCTATAGGGCGAGTAGAGATACGTTCCATCATACACCCAAGCGACTTGTCGCCTAGCCGCCGAGCTCGCCCATTGTACCACCTCCATAATACAATCTAGCAGGAGTAGGTCTTTACCCTCCGGGGGGCCGAACCAGGGTAAACCCTATGTCTTTGCCCTCATCTCGCACCGCAGATGGCTGGCCGCCCTTGCCCCTCGTTCTACTACTCGCTGCCGATTGCAGCATCTGCCGTGACCATTCCCACGACAGTGGCGCCCACCGTGGGGCCTGGCCAGTCTAGACGATGTTCTGCGGCGAGATCCAATCTGCCCATCAACGAGACGGTCGCCACCGGCCGCATGATAGCGATCGGCGAGATGCTCCAAATCTTGCCGAGCAGCTACGTCCCGGCGGCGCGGCCCGTCACACACAGCGTGATCCTGCCGATCGGCACGATCAGCCTCTTTGTCGGCCTCACCGACGTCATCGTCTCGGAGGATTCGGCTCGCATCCGCGAGTCGCCGCCACGCGATCGGCTCTCCGAGAGCCAGATCCGCACGATCCAACGCCTCGCCTCCGAGTACAACTCGGCCCACAGCGACGTGGCCGAAAACTCAGCGGCCGCGGGAGACGCGGCCCTCGACGACGACGCCGACTCGGCGAACCCGGCGTCACTCGCCGGGTCCATCACCGCGGCTTCACCCGCGGGCTCCATCACTCAGGTCTCCAACGTGGGAGACTTCGAGGACCCCTCCATCCTCGGGATCTTCGAATTCGACTCCGGGTCGGAGAATTCCGCCGACCTCCGCGACGGAACCGGTCGCCACGCCGCGACCTACATGGCCACCGGCACCGATCTGCCGGAGGATCCATTCTCCACCCCAATCCCTCATAACGCCACGGCAACGGAGGTCGAGGAACTCCGCCTGAAACTGGCGGAGGCGGTGCGCAAGGAACAAGCCGAGCGCGAGAAATTCCGCCTCGAGCAGGTGACGGCGCAGGAGCTATCGCGCTACCACCAACAGCGGATCAGGTCGCGCCTGAACCCCACCGTTCAGGGGCGCGCCCTGAACTTCGACGAAGAAAACGACCCGGCCCGTGTGGCCGAGCGCGCGATCTGCGAGAACGCGCCACCAGGAGGAAGCGCCCGACCCCCGCCAGGGTCGACGGCGATGGGCGCCCCGCCTCCACCCAACCGCACACCCCCCAGGGACCAGCCACGGATAGTGGTCTCCTCATGGGAGCGAGACGCAAACGGCCTCCCACTGTTCTCCACCCCGATGGACAACCTCGTGGAAGGCCGAGCAGCAGCCGACAGCATCACGGCCGGCACCCTACAGATCCAATACGTCAGGGCCCTGCTCGCAAAGGCCGTCGAGCAGCAAAGAGCGGGCGCCGACTCGCAAGGTCGAGTATACTCGCGTTCCTCGGGAAGCAGAGCGGCCTCCAGCGGCCACCCAGCGGCGGCAAACACCCTCAACTGCCCGCCACCAGAGCCACTGCAGCTCCAAAACTGACCCGCGAATGCGGCACTCTCCACCAACAACCCCAGGCCGGCGACCAACTTCGTCGCCGCCAACGGGAAACCCATTCACGCCCGCACCCACATCATCAACAACCAAAGCTGGCGCACACGCCAGCCCGACGACCTGCGACATACCCTAACCAATCGCCGCGACGGCGAGCCCATGGGGTCGCTCAGTCGACTCGGACCCAAGTGCTTCGGACCAATGATCCGAGGCGAGAAGTACCCGCCAAACTTCAAGGCGCCAAAGGAGATAGAAAAGTACGACTCCTCGTACGACCCCGCCGTCTGGCTCGACACATACCTCATGGCGATGGGGATCGCAGGACACACCGACCTGCTAGCCGCCCGTTACCTCCCCCTGATGATGGAGGGGACGTGCAGGCAGTGGATCAACACCCTCCCCCAGGACAGTATCGACTCCTGGGAGGAGATGCGCGACGCCTTCGTCAGGCACTTCGAGTGCTCCTACACCCGCGCCACCACCATCGAGGACCTGGAGCGATGCGTCCAGGGACCCCGCGAGTCGACCCGCAACTGGGTCCAAAGGTGGCAAGAACTCAGGTACAACGCGGTCGGCATCCACCCGGACACCGCGATCCATTGCTTCAAGACCTCGTGCGCTACGAGCCCCTGGTCGCCAAGCTCAAGCGACACTCTCGCACACTCGACAACATCCCCGACCTCCTCGAGATCACCAAACGGTACGCGGAGGAAGATCCAAACCAGGAAACTGATGACGAGTCAGGAGGTCAACGCCGCACGAGCGGCAACGACAGCGGACGACGGTCCGACCTACGCTACAGCAACACTCGCCTCACCGGCAAGCGCCGCAGTGACGGGCGAGTCGACTTCGTCGCCAACACCGGGCACGTACAACGCGAGCCCAAGAGCTTCCGCCGCGACGCAGGACAACGCCGCGACGGCGGCAACTACAAGGCCAAGCCAAGGTTCGACCCCGCGGCTCTCCTTAACCAACCATGTGCGTTTCATAGCAGGGAAGGGAAGCCTGCAACGCACACCACCGCCGACTGCCACACCCTCAGGGAAATCGAGAAGGCACGGCTAGCGCGGGAGGACCCCGACAACGACCCGCCAAACGGTGGAAAATTCGGCAAAGTGGCCGGCTCGCTCCATACCTTCACAGGCTTCAACACGAAGCGCGAGAAGAAGGTCATCGCCCGCGCCGTCGCCGTCAACGCGGTGGCCCAGGTGGATGTTCCCCAGTTCCTCAACTGGTCAGAGTAGCCCATCACCTGGAGCCGCCAAGACCACTCGCCACGCATCGAGTACCCATGACGAGTCGCCCTGGTAGTCAAGCCCAAGGTCGGCGACTACTGGCTCCCCAAAACATTGATGGACGGCGGCAGCTCCATCAACATCCTGTACCTCGACACCTTCAGGCGGCTGCGGCTCCCACAGTCGATGATCGAGACGACCCACACCACGTTCCACGGCATCGTCCCCAGACGGAAGGCGTACCCGATCGGCAAGGTCACGCTGCCAGTCACCTTCGGCACACCGGCAAACTTCCGCACCGAGCGGATCGTCTTCGAGCTGGTGCCCTTCGACAGCCCCTACCACTGCGTCCTGGGGCGCCAGGCGTTCGCTAAGTTCATGGCAGCGCCCCACTCCGCGTACAACGCGATGAAGCTCCACGGGCCGTGCGGCGTCATCACCATCAACGGAGACCCCGACATGGCCGCCGAGTGCGAGGCCAAAGGAGCCAAACTCGCTGACGCCGTCATCGCGGCGGAGACCAACCATGCTGATGAGCTCGCCAAGTACGCGAGCGGGGTCAACAACGACGACCCCACCATACTCAAGAAGCCCAACTCAGAGGGCGCAAACACCTCAACCTTTGAGGCCACGACGCACACCCGCACCGTCGAGCTGGTCCCAGGCGACTCCAGCCAGACGGTGACGATCGGGACGGGCATGAGCCCAACATAGGAAGGCGCGCTCATCGAGTTCCTCTGTGAGAACAGGGACATCTTCGCATGGAAGCCCTCTGACATGCTCGGTGTCCCTCGGGAGCTCGCTGAGCACAAGCTAAACGCCGACCCCAAAGTGCGACCTGTCAAGCAGTCGTTGCGGCCCTTCAATGAAGAGTGTCGCCGAGCAATCGCCGAGGAGGTGCAGCGTCTACTCGCTGCAGGCTTCATCCGGCCAATCAAATACTCCAAGTGGCTAGCAAACCCAGTCCTGGTCGAGAAGAAGAACGGGACCTGGAGGATGTGTATCGACTACACAAACCTGAACAACGCCTGCCCAAAGGAGCAGTTCGTCCTCCCGCGGATCGACGAGATAATCGATTCAACCGCGGGCTCGGAGTCGCTATGTTTCCTCGACGCCTACTCTGGGTACAACCAGATCAAAATGGCTGTCGAAGACGAGGAGAAGACGGCGTTCATCACGCCATTCGGAGCCTTCTGCTACACCGCCATGACCTTCGGCCTCAAAAATGCCGGGGCGACCTACCAGCGGTGCATGCAGGAATGCCTCGCGAGCCAAATTGGCCGCAACATCCACGTCTACATCGACGACGTGGTCGTAAAGTCCGCTCGCCTGGGCGACCTACTCGCCGACCTGGCGGAAACATTCGCCAACCTGCGAAAATACAAGATAAAGCTCAACCCGGGCAAATGCACCTTCGGTGTACCTGCAGGACAACTACTGGGGTACGTCGTCTCCAAACGAGGGATCGAAGCGAACCCCACGAAGATCGACACGATCGCCCGGCTCGGCAAACCCGAGTGCCTGCGCGACTTCCAGAAACTGGCCGGGCGAGTAGCGGCTCTCAGTCGCTTCATCCCCCGCCTGGGCGAAAAGGCGATGCCCCTATACCGCCTGATGCGCAAGAACCCCACCTTCCAGTGGGACAAGGAGGCGGACGACGCGCTCCGCGATCTCAAAAAGGTGCTACTCGCCGCACCATTACTCACCGCCCCCGCCGACAGAGAACCCATGCTGGTTTACGTCACGGCTTCCGAGCGCGTCGTCAGCGCCGTGATGGTCGTCGAGCGACCGGAGGAAGGAAAGGAGCGCCCAGTGCAACGACCGGTGTACTACATCAGTGAGGTCCTCACCGAGTCGCGCCAGCGGTACCCGCAGTACCAAAAGCTGGTATACGCGGTCTTCAGAGCTCAGAGACGCCTGCCGCACTACTTCCAGGAGCACCCGATCACGGTCGTTTCCTCGGCACCGCTGCAGGACATCATCCGCAACCGTGAGGCAACCGGGCGGGTCGCCAAGTGGGCATCGAGATCGGCGTCCATATCATCAAATACGAGCCACGAAAAGCGATCAAATCACAGGCCCTAGCGGACTTCATCGCCGACTGGGAAGAGGCCCAGCAGCCAGAGAAGCTGCCATACCTCCATTACTGGAGCCTGCACTTCGACGGTTCCAAGAACGCGGATGGCGCAGGCACAGGGATCGTGCTAACTTCGCCAAAGGGTGACAAGCTCCGCTACGTCCTCTGCCTCGACTTCACACCCTGCACCAACAACATGGCTGAGTACGAGGCCTTTCTCCACGGCATGCGAGCGGCCAAGGAGATGAACGTCAACCGCCTATGCTGCTACGGCGATTCCGATCTCGTTGCAGGGCAAGTCGCTGGCACCTGCGACGCCGTCTCCCCCACCATGGCGGCGTACCGCCAAGCAGTGGACAAGTTAGGCGGACACTTCATAGGCTACTCCGTCGAGTGGATCGACATGCGGAAGAACGAGGAGGCCAACGCACTTTCTCGCATCGGGTCGGCTCGACTCGCACCACCCGCCGGCATCTTCCTCGACACGATCACCAAGCCATCAGTCTCTCCCCCGAGGGAGATCGACATCGGAGTCCCGCTCCAACCAGAGGCAGCCCTGGTCGCACTCGTCAACGAACTAGACGACTGGACCAAGCCCTACATCGCCTACCTGGAAGCCGGCACCTTGCCAGCAAACAAGACGGACGCCCGGATGATCGCTCGCCGCTACAAGTCCTACACCATCATCGACGATGAGCTCCACAAGCGCAGTGTCACCGGCGTGTTTCAACGCTGCGTCCAACCCGCCGAAGGACGCAAGATCCTCCACGATATCCACTCCGGCGACTGCGGCCACCACGTCGGCGCCCGCTCCCTGGTCGCCAAGGCTATGCGACATGGCTTTTACTGGCCCACCGCACACGCCGATGCCGTCGACATTGTCCAGCGGTGCGCCGGGTGCCAGAAGTACGCCAACCAGACGCACGTGCTGAGCTCAGTTCTCAAAACAATCCCCATCACCTGGCCATTCGCTGTGTGGGGCATGGATATGGTAGGCCCCTTCAAGAAGGCCCCCTCCGGCTACACCCACCTGCTAGTCGCAGTCGACAAATTCACAAAGTGGGTGGAGGCCAAGCCAGTTCGGAAATGCGACGGGAAGACCGCCACCAAATTCCTACGCGAGCTCATATATCGCTACGGGTTCCCAAACAGCATCATCACGGACAATGGCACCAACTTCGCCAAAGGAGCCATGGCTGAATTCTGCGAAGACCACCACATCCGGCTCGACCTCGCGTCGGTCGCCCACCCGGAATCCAACGGCCAGGCAGAAAGGGCCAATCAAAGCATCCTCCACGGACTGAAGCCGCGACTCCAAGTACCACTCGAGCGCACCGCCGGGTGCTGGGTCGAGGAGTTGCCCTCTGTCATCTGGGGGATCCGCACCTCAGTCAACAGGTCGACAGGGTTCACCCCCTTCTCCATGGTCTACGGCGCCGAGGCAGTCATGCCCACCGACCTCGAGCACGACTCGCCACGGGTCGTCCACTACACGGAGGCTGCGAACGAGCTCGCCCGCCAAGACGGGGTCGACCAACTCGACGAAGCACGTGACCTCGCTCGGTCACGCACCGCCATCTACCAGTAGGGACTCCGCCGCTACCACAGTCGGCGGGTGAAAACTCGCACCTTCCAAGAAGGCGACCTGGTGTTACGCCTCATCCAGGACAAGAAGGGCATGCACAAGCTCTCCCCTCCGTGGGAAGGGTCATTCGCCATCGGGCGCGTACTCGGCAACGACGCCTACTACCTCATCGATGTCCGCGGGGACGGCGAACTCGATGTCAAGCGACCATGGAATGTAAACCTCCTACGGAAGTTCTACTCCTAGAACCCCACACATGTACTCTCCAGTCGCTATGAAATAAAAAGACACGGTTACCGCAAAATTGCGCCTACTCTCCATGTCTTGTGCCACTCGCACTCGTAATAACAGCGTTACGCCAACCGCAGGAGTCAACCTTTGGTACAGCGATCGGCACAGCCAAGTAGTGCGGTGCAAGAGCACTGAGTCACATCAGGTCTTGCATCGTCCATGAAAAACGCCTACCCGGAGCCCCATTGGAGTTGCCTAGCTCGACTGGTTCTACGAACCAAGGCAACTGCCTTCGCTTCTTACAGCGACCATGGTCCTCCGCATCCTTGGCATAGTGACTCGAACGGCTAAGTACCACGCTCGGGGACTGAAGACCAGTTCATCGCGAGCGGTCCGAGAAAACGCCAAGTAGGAGAGCATGCCCAGGACTCGCCACGCGACTGACCCCACGGGCCAGGCAGGAGTGACGCGCTCAAACTAACGCGCTAAGTCCTCAACCACCCTCGAGTCGCGCCTAGAACAACCAAGTACCACGCTCGGGGACTCGGCCACCCGACCTCGTTCGTGCAAGGGAAAACGGCAAAGTACAGAGCACTCAAGGGAGTCGCCTAGCGACTGGATCTCCGAGCTTGGGCGAGTCGACCACAATGACAAAACACATAAAAACAACAAACATATCACATACGAGGTAAACCCCACAAAAGGGTGGACGCGCTCGGGGACTCGTTCAAACAACAATCACAAACACATGACACATACCAAAATAGACACGGTGTCTCATGTTACAACATATGCCCGCATGGCAGACCTGCTACTAACGCCACAAGGCAACCTATTCTACTCTGCAGGCTTTGATGATGACTCACCAACACCCCGGCGATTGCGGATGAACAGCGTGTACGGATTCGACGGATACATCGTTAGTTCACCCGCCATCGCCGCGCGAAAGGGCTGCTCGACCTTGAAATCATGATGCGGCGGCTCGGGGTCGTTCGGCACGACGATCGTTTCCTGGTACGGAAGGAGGTCGCCCATTGCCCAAACACGCTCCGAGTACGCGGCGGCGCGATCTTGCAACTTGAGGACCTCGGAAAGCTCCACCCCGCCAGTCGACGATGGGTAGCCACTCGTCACATCGTCGATGTCGAAGTCCTCGGGGAAGTGGGCAAGTCCAAGACTAAGCGCCGTCGCCGCTCCGCGCCGAAACGCCGACCGCGTCATGAACTCAACGACCGTGGGCGCCTTCTCCAAATACCTCCACACCTCAACGAGGTCGCTGGGAATCACTTCCGTGGGCGATATCTCTTGGAGATAGGCACGGATGCACGTCGCCGACAACGTTGCCAAGTCGACAAGCATGCTTACACACTGACGCCGTCGAACGAGCTTGCCTCTTCCGCGCTATCGATGATGCGACCTGCGAGTAGAAGACAATAATGAATACGACGGACACCACAAAAGGCACAACCACTGGAAGGGGCAGACGCACTTACCAATCAACGGGCGGGCGAGTTCCGTGATGAAGCTTTGAAGCGACGTATGGTCGTCCTGAAGCCCAGCAACAAGGGCATCGGACACTTTGCGATCTTCTTCGGCGGCTGCAATAGCGGCCTTGGCTCGCCCGTCAGCCTAGCTCGCTTCTTCTTTTGCCTCCCGCAGCTCGCGCTCGAGGTTGGCGACCCGCTGTTCAGCCGCACTCAAAGCCGATTGCGCCGCCACCAATTCACCAGCGGGGACAAGCCCCTGGCGAGCTTCCTCTGCCTTCGCGGCAACAGCCTGAAGTCCTTTGTTCGCCTCCTGGACGATGGCCAGCTCCTTCTCCGCGCGCTGCCTCGCGGCCAATCGGTCAGCCGACTCAAGCTGTAGACCCTGCATATCACCAAAAAGGTTAATCAAAGAAATTCCTAAGTCCCCACCCGCTGAAATTCAGCGAGTGCGCACTCGGGGACTGGCAATCAAAAAATTCCTAAGTGCCCACCCGCTGAAATTCAGCGAGTGCGCACTCGGGGACTGGTACTCAAAGAAATTCCTAACTGCCCACCCGCTGAAATTCAGCGCGTGCGCACTCGGGGACTGGATACGAAAAAAAAAGATAAGACATTAAAAGAATCAGGCCGCTGCAAAGCACCGACCTGATCCTCAGGGACTGGAGGTACCTGGATGGCTGCGCCAAGCATGCCGTGGAGTTGTATCGCGTCCACGGACGCGAGGAGAGCCGGCGTGTGCCCACGACGTTGGTCGACTTCAGCATCGGCGGTCCCAGGAGCGGGGCTCGAGGGCGAAGTTCCACTTTCCGTGGCCGCCTTGGTCATGAAGCGCGGGAAGGTGGCGATAGAGGCACCCGCTCCAAAGGAGGTCGGCTCGGCCGTTCCAGGCAAGGGAGCGCCCTCCTTCGTAGACGCGGCTGCCTCCGTTACGGGTCCGGCTGGCGTGATCGTCGTGTCGTCAGAAATAGTAACGACGTCGTCACCCTTGGCCTTCTTGCTGCCATCCGCAGAGACGACGACCTCGTCCGCCTTCCTCTTGCGGGAAGGATCCTCCTCGCTAACGACGGGTGGCACCTTAGCCACGCTCGGGTGGCCCATTCTCTTCACTCCGGTCCTGTGCATCAATCGTATAAGCAAAAATAATTCAAGCAATTATGAAAGACAAAGAAGGGTGAGTGTACACACTTGGCGACTGGAATAAAGCGTAGCCCCGTACGGAGGCCGCCCGGTTTCTCCAGTTCAGGGCCCAGTTTGCGACTGAGACCCATCTCCAGGACGTCCCGTGCCCAATACACGGACGGCTTCTTCGTTGTTGAGGCTGCAGCCGGAGCCTCTGGGATGTCTTCGGCAGGAGCTTCCTTACGAGGCGAAGCCGCTGCAGCCGGAGCATCCCCCCAGCCCAGAGACTGGGGCGAATGGTGGAGGCATTGAAGCCAGCGGCATCTCCACGGTCGCCGTGTCCATCACGGTTGTCGTTGGCGGCGCCTCGTCCTTGGCCAGGCTGGGGGCGTCAGAACTGCTCGCTGAATGTGGCGGCGAGGCCGGCCTCGTCGGTCTGGTCTTCGTCTTCCTCAGAGGCGCCTTCACCTCCTTTTCCTTCTTCTTCTTTTTCGATGGAGTTGCCTGGCGGCGCGAGGTGGTTTCTGGAAGCTCGTCGTCGTCATCGTGACGCTCGAGGCTTTTACTTGCCTCAAGCTCTCGTTGACGCTGCCCACGGGTCTTGTAAAGCAGTGGGGCGACTTCTTCTTCGGATTCGTCGTCGCTGTCGCCCTCGTCGCTCCCGGCATTGCCCTTGGTGGGAGGCGACTCGCCCACGTCCTGTACGGACGAGCTCGAGTTCTCATCGTCCGAAGGTGGGAGCCATCCTTCCACCACTTGGAACAGCTACAATGAATACAAAATGAAATTAGAATTACCGCGACTGCATAAACTGCGACTGCGAGCGAAGTGAAGCGATTACCGTTGGAGCTGGACGCTTTGCGGTATAGGGGCGACCCCAGCCTGTGCGTCTAGGTACACCGCCTGGGTAATTTTCTTCAGTGCTGGGATATAGTCCTCCAGCTTCCACTCGTCGAGGCAGGCCTTCGTCGAGTCTCCCCGGCCCGTGTACTGGTACATGTAGTGCTCGCACTGAGCGAGCGGGACAAGCCGCCGCCCGAGCCAGCAGTTGTACAGGTTTATCGTTTGGAGGCCCTTCTTCTTTAGACCGCGGATGGTCTGGAGCATCTCGTCGATGACCATCCGCTGATCGTTGGGGAGTTTGCCGACTTGGAGATGGCGCGGCTCGGACCGATTGGCGGAATACCGCGGGATCGCCGCCTCGCCCTCCGGGGTCGCCTCGGCTACGTAAAACCACGACTTCTTCCAGTCGCTCGCTGCCTTGGCGGGCAGCATCAGATCGAAGAATGAAGCCTTTGACTTGAGCTGGAAGGTTAGGCCGCCCGCGGCTAGCATTGGGCCGCCTGCTTCCTCGCGGTTGATCCGTCCGTGGAACAGATCTTGCCACAAGGGGAAGTAGGGCCGGCAGCCCAAGTAGCATTCGCAGAACGCCATGAAGATGGCGAGCTGCTCGACGCTGTGGGGACCCAGATCCGAAGGCTGGGTCCCGTAGTAGGCGCATAAGCGCCGGAAGAACAGGGACGTGGGGAACCCTAGCCCCCGTTCGAGATGGCTGGTGAAGCAGACGAACTCCCTTTCTCGCGGATTTGGGGTCGTCTCTTCGGCTGCAGGAATACGCCAACAGCCGGCTCGCAAGATCCCGGCTTCCTCGAAGGAAGCCAGTTGCGCCCTCGTGCACTTAGATCTACCCCACGACTCGGTGGAAAGGGCCATGGTAGAGAGATTTGCTGGGGGTCGGGGGATTTCGGGTCGGCTGGATCGCGATGCGAAGGGAGGCGAAAGGTGCGCGCAGTCGGAGGAAATGGTCAGAAGGTGGTTCTCTGATCGCCTGCCATTCCTCTTATATAGCGGTTGTTACCCGCCAAATCAGGGAGCCGTTACTACGCGGTGATTACGCCAAAAGTTACCGTTGGATTACCCCAACGGCTAGTTTGACCACGGTTAACGGTCCAACTTCGGCCACTCGACTCGCCGACCCGATCACTATGACAGTGTTTCACCGACTCGACTCGCCAAAGCTGCGATCAGGATGACTAGTTTTCTCCTTTATACAGGAGCCCTCCGACGATTCTACTGGATGTCTACTCTGAAGCAGTATACTCCGACTGCCAGCAGCCACCTACGCCTAATCGACGGCGGCCTCGGGGACTACTGATGGGGAAATGCCTACCGGGGTATACCCAGCAGGACGTTTCCGACTGGCCCAAGAACTGGCGAGTGGGCTTGCAATACGGCGACTGGATTGAAGCCCAGCAAGGAACCAAACGACTGGAAGCTGAAGGCCCAGGCGAGTAGATAGGCCCAGTCGGATTAGGTTAAACGAGTACCGAAGCTTTAACTGAATCGGTTGAGATATGTAAACCCTAGGGGAGGTGAGCCTATATAAACCTCCCTATAGGGCGAGTAGAGATACGTTCCATCATACACCCAAGTTGACTCGCTGCCTAGCCGCCGAGCTCGCCCATTGTACCACCTCCATAATACAATCTAGTAGGAGTAGGTCTTTACCCTCCGGGGGGCCGAACCTGGGTTAACCCTGTGTCTTTGCCCTCATCTCGCACCGCAGATGGCTGGCCGCCCTTGCCCCTCGTTCTACTACTCGCTGCCGATTGCAGCATCTGCCGTGACCATTCCCACGACAGGTATGGGCGAATAGGATTAAAACACGTTGCTCAACTCGTTTGAATTAAAACAGAATAGATCTATTTGATATGTGATTTTGTAAATTCCATAACTTTAAATATACACGTCCAAATTATGCAAACTTTATATCAATGGATTCAGAAAAACAAACCCTAGCCAACCATGCACTTTGTTTAGTAAAAAGCTTCTGGTAAAATGTTTGTTTTTGCAGAAACTTATGTATGCTTGTTTAGGATATAAAAATTATTCTAAAATGATTTTGGGGATAAAATCTTTGGAAAATGGTGTGTTTTGAACCTACTGACCATAGAAATCACTTGGTGGTTTTAAAAATGTATTTGGAGAAGCAAAAGAATGAATCTTGGATTTAAACCATTTCTAGTCAAACAAAAATATGGTTTAATTGTTAAAAATGGTTTTAGATGAAAACCTTTGAGAAATGTTTTGGAATATACTCTCTGACCCTAAACACCAAGTTTTGTGACTTGAAAATGTATTTGGTAAACCCTATAAAAATTATTACTTTGCTAAAGGCAATTTCAATCACATGAAATAATGATTTGGTTTAAAAATGGTTTAGAGGTAGAATCTTTTGCAAATGGTTTTGCCCCTTTACAAAATGACCAAATGGTGTTACCAAATGTTCATAACTTACTAGAAACCACTTTTACAAATAAAACAACCCTTTTGCATGCTTGCATGTATTGTTTTGTTTCTGATTTTATGTGATGAATTGCTTGAATGGTAGATTGAAATATTGTTTGCTTGATTGAATTGTAGTGACTTGAAGTGTGTGAACATTGCAAAGATCAAGAAGTGAACCTATACTCTACCAAAAAGGCAAGTGATGCTACATACTTTTGTCCCATTATTTTCACTATGCATTAGTGATATTTCTAAGTAAGACTTGCATGGAATTTTGCTAAGTATAAACCATGCTATGGGAAAACCTAGTAGATGAAACCTTAGTAGAATTTTCCTAAGTTAAGATTCCTACTACTATCATGCTTAGCTTAGCTAATATAAAACAAGGGTGGAATATATATTCATGCTATGGAAAATTTCTAAGTCTGAGGACTTGTGTTTTGTTTAATAAACAACTAAGAGAATGAATCACCTGGGTGGAATGGAAGGAATGGTTTGTGTTGAGTGGTTCACAAGGCCCATTTTTATGGTTTACCTTGTGTATCTCACTTGTGGATGGCCACCCAGGAACAAATAGATTTGAGATGTCAAATGTTGAGAAGCTTCAAGTGCAACCACATGGCATTATGGGCTCTGCCTGGATCATATAGGTTGCAAGAACTTAGCCAAATGGACAGTTGGTGGTAGGGGAATGATAGGTTGGAACGCGTCCATTTTGGTCTAAGGGAAGGCTTCTGAAAGATCTTGTCTTGGTGAAACCAAGTCTTGTGGGGAAAGTGCACCACCTCTGCAGAGTGTAAAATCTAAGTACTTAGCCATGTCCCTGGTAAAGGACAGTTTGAGCATCAAGACATGGAAGCTATCAAGAATCTCATCATCCGAATTTCTAAGTTAAAAACTTGTGGTTGAACAAGGGTTAAAGGATCTTCAATCTTTGATTGATAGATGCCTTGGGTGATTTTTGTCAAGCGAAAACTTAGTGTTTTCAAATGGTAAGGAAAAATCTATTTTTGAGCAATGCAAGCCTCAACCCCACTTTGCCAAATGCATATAGATGATAGACTCCACTATACTACCATAGTATCACTTGCCAATACAATTCAAATGTATTGACCCTTGTGGCTGTAACTTGTTATGTTGCAGGTTTGTTTGATATTAGTGAAGTAGGATTACAAGTCTACAACCAACATGTCTGCCTGTGGCACTTTGAAGATGAAGGACCCCATGTTTATAGATATTCTGCTGCAATGTAATGTAATAGCCAAATGAGCTATGTAAGATGTAATAACTTATTTTATTCCTGGTTATAAAGTTGTATTATGACCTTTGTTTCTTGATATTACATCTTAACTGTGGATGCTAGCTATTGATCCAGGGACTAGCATTGTAAACACGGGGATCTCTACCTTATTAAAGGTTGGGAACCTTACAGATGGTATCAGAGCATTGTGTTGCCTGTAGGATTTGTAAACTTAGGATTGGACAAAACCCCTTAGAAAAATAGGAGTTGTATTTGTTCCAAAACTTATTTACAAACAATCTTGTAAACTCTTTCCTCAACCATTTTGGTTTTGAACCTACATCTCTTCTAATTCAAACTTGATGGACAAAGCCTACCCCATGGCCAAAGACTTCACCATGTGCAAAGGACTTCATCAACTCTAATGACTTAAACATCTTCAACTCTAATGACTTCAACATCTTCAGCATTTTCACCAAGGACTTCAACCTTGGATATCACTAAGGACAAGTGAGACAAGAAATCTTGCTCAAAGATTTGGAAACTAAGGAAACACAACTTAGAAGGAGCCATCAACACCTTTGAAGTTTTTGTGACCAAGAATTTTTTTTCTCAAGGAAACCATGATCTCATGCAAGATGAAACAACCAAAAAAGAGGAAGGAAAGATCTCAAGTGAACCATATAGATGGACCACCATATTAAGTATAGATCAAACACACCAACTTATGTGGTGTAACAAAAATATTTTTGGTTGCCTAAAAATATGCTTGAAACTTGTTGTTGAGTATTTGTTTGAGATTGCTTGCACCTTGCTTGTGTGAATTGTGATGTGTGTGATTAGAATTATTCCCTTACATATATTTTGCCTATTCTAATCCCAATCCAACCCAAACAGATGACCTCTCCAAGAGACTCTAACAACCAAGAGGTCAACATGAGAGACCAACTACTAGCAAACCAAACCCAGTTGAGCCAAGTGACAACTCATCTTTTAGCCAACAATAATGGATTAGACCCAGCTATACAAATGATTTTGAAACTTCAATCCCAATTGTTGCAAGGGATGGCCACTCAAATGATCAACATTGGAGACAACTCTTCCAAAGGAGTTTATGACAACAAGGATGACAAAGATGTTATTTTAGAAGGAACCAAAGCTTGCAATATTTGTGGAGACAAGGATCACACTTCCAAGGAACATGGGGATCAATGCCCCAATTGTGAAGAGGAACATCCAGTTGGCCAATGCCCCACATCTCAAGCTACTTGCTTCCTATGTGAAGGAAATAGTCATGTCCCTATCCAATGCCCCATCTATTCCATAATTCAACAAAGGAAACAAGGTGGAGTGCAACAACTGGTTGCAGACTATCAAGAGAGAGCCAAGTCTACCAAGAAGGATGAAGACAAAGGAAAATCTCAACTTGTACCTCCATGCAATATGACCCAATTTAAAGGACCAAAGAAGAGACATATGAATTATCCAAGGAGCAATAGAAGGTCAAAGAAACCAGTAGACATTCCTACCTATGAGATAACATACGAAGATCATGAACTAGAAGCACTCCTAGCTTTGGAGAAACCCAAGAAAAAGAAGGACAAAAGCCATGTGCAATGTTACACTTGCAAAGAGATGGGACACTATGCCAATGAATGCCTAGAAAAGAATAAGAACCAAGAAAACAAATAAGAGGAAATGATACCAAAGGAAAAGAAAGATATTAGCCAAGTGTGGTGCAACAACTGCAAAGAGCTAGGACATTATGCAAGCAACTGTCCAGAAAAGATGAAGCACAAGATAAACAAGCCTATGAAGGATCTCAGCCTTGTCACATGTTTCAAATGCAAGGAGCTAGGCCACTATGCAAACCTCTGTCCAGAAAAGTTACATCAAGATCCCAAGCAATCCAAAATGTAATCTAGTTGGAATTTTTTTAGGGTGGTAGTACCCTAGTTGTTTTGAGCCTACTTGTAAACCCTAGCCTCCCCAAATCTCGGGACGAGATTTATTTTAAGGGTGGTAGCCTGTCACATCCCAAGATTTTCCAAATCTTGTAATGTGAAAAATAAAATAAACAAAATAATTTTTTGTTGAAAATCAGGGTGAAAAGAAACTTTTGTCTCTAAATGGAAACTTAAAAATCCCATCTTGAACAAACTTTGGTAAAAGTTTGAATCCAACAAAATCCAAATCAAGAGAAATGCATTCCTCAATGAATGTATCTGGAAATTTAAACCCTTGGAAAATAAATCCAAACCCTAAACCCTAAACCCTATTGGAATAAATTCATTTGCAAGTTATCTCCAAATCCATGGATTTGATCCATATAAAAATTGTTCAACAAACAATCTCAAAGGATCAAGAAAGACAAACAGAAATAATATAAGACCATAGAAATTGGTTTCACTTAATTTGGAACCATAAATAAAATCCTATGAATTTAATAAAATTGAATTCCCAAAGCTATTAAAGACCTTATCTAAACCCATACCAAATGGTGAGCAATTAATCCTAAAAGGATTTAAAAGGATAAACAAATAATAAATAAGCTTTCACAAATTGGAATCACCAAGTTTGGATCTCCAAATAAAAGAATATGGATTTTATAAGAAAAGAAAGATTTATTAAATAAAGAATATTAAAGATCAAACCAAATCTTGGCCAAATCTTTAAACAAATGGAATGAATTATAATCCCAATCCAAATAAAAGTATTGGATAAATAATTGCCAAAATAAAATAAAATGCCTTAAACCAAATCCTATTGGAATAAAGACAAATCCAATTTTAAATAATTAATAAATCTTATTAAAAGTTTTTGCAAATAATTAAAGGTTAATTATTTGACACCCCTTTAAGTAATTAAAACCTACTGAAAAGATTTTGGAAGGTTTTGGAAAAATCAAATGGTGTTTAAAAATACTATTAAGTCTATTTGATTTAAAACTAGAACCTATTTTGAATTAATAAAAGACCCCAAAATGAATAAGGTTTTATTCAAAAATTGACATCAAAATACAATATTAATCAGTATTTGAACCTACTCAAATTTTGGCAAAAGCTTGAATTCAAATAGGTGTTTGAATCAACTAAACAAAATCAAAACAGATTTGAAGAAATGGAAAAGGAGAAAAACAAACAGAATAAAAAAAGAGAGAACCAAGCCGACCCAGCCCAACTAGCCCACCTGGCCCAGTCCAGCCCATTCCATCTCTTCCCCGCGAGAAAATGCTTCGCACTCAGAAACTCACCCACTCAGCGACTGACCGACGGACCCCACCCCCACACTCTCTCTCGCTGACCAACCGACCCCACAGAACTGTTCGTCGTTTCCACCCGCGAAGACCACGCCCTGGCCGTTTACTGCCGTTGAATTCTCGCAATCAATTCTCCTAAATGTCGCGCTTAATGCTCGTCGTGACCCTGCAGTATTAATCGCCACTCTCTCCTCTTCTCTTCCCCTCAGATCCCACTCGACCGGAGCCACTAGGCTGCCCAAATTTTAGCCTCAACGCCCGCTGTCTCCGACGAGCTTCCCTCTCGATTCCGGCCATACCCTGCTGCCCCTTGCCTCCTCGAGCACACATCCGTGATCCCCATCACCTGGCGGACCTTCCCATATCGCCAGCTCACCCGCGCGTGCTCTGCAGGCTCGACAACGACGACGACCACCGTCGCCACCGTCTGCTTCCTCTCCGGCGAAACTTCTGGTAAACACCTGACCGCGCCTCTCCTTCTCCTTCACACACGCGTGCTCGCCGTGACCCCGCGCATCTAACCGCATCTTATTTTCTCTCTGGCGTGCCCCGTGCCTTCGCCATCATCTTCAACAGGACGAGGCCGAGCGAGAGCTCAACTACGGTGAGCAATTGTCGCGAACCCCGTGCGCCCCTTCACCAACCAAGGGCAGGTTGAGCATCCCCGTGCCTCGGCGATCACTGTGAACCACCTCTCCTTCTTCCTTGCTTCCTCTAGCGCCAGCTCCGCTGTTAGCCGAACGTCGCCGCCGCGCGCAGCCGTCGAGTGCCGCCAGAACTTGGTCAGGGTGACGATGGCCGTTAGATGACGATCTGATGGATACGATAGATTCACTTAATGCCGAAGAGGTACGCAACCAGTGCCGTGCAATGTAACTTGATCCTACGGTCTGTGTTAGCCAATCCAGACGAAACGGTATGGGCGAATAGGATTAAAACACGTGGCTCGACTCGTTTGAATTAAAACAGAATAGATCTATTTGATATGTGATTTTGTAAATTCCATAACTTTAAATCTACACGTCCAAATTTTGCAAACTTTATATCAGTGGATTCAGAAAAACAAATCCTAGCCAACCATGCACTTTGTTTAGTAAAAAGCTTCTGGTAAAATGTTTGTTTTTGCAGAAACTTATGTATGCTTGTTTAGGATATAAAAATTATTCTAAAATGATTTTGGGGATAAAATCTTTGGCAAATGGTGTGTTTTGAACCTACTGACCATAGAAATCACTTGGTGGTTTTAAAAATGTATTTGGAGAAGCAAAAGAATGAATCTTGGATTTAAACCATTTCTAGTCAAATAAAAATATGGTTTAATTGTTAAAAATGGTTTTAGATGAAAACCTTTGAGAAATGTTTTGGAATAAACTCTCTGACCCCAAACACCAAGTTTTGTGACTTGAAAATGTATTTGGCAAACACTATAAAAATTATTACTTTGCTAAAGGCAATTTCAATCACATGAAATAATGATTTGGTTTAAAAATGGTTTAGAGCTAGAATCTTTTGCAAATGGTTTTGCCCCTTTACAAAATGACCAAATGGTGTTACCAAATGTTCATAACTTACTAGAAACCACTTTTACAAATAAAACAACCCTTTTGCATGCTTGCATGTATTGTTTTGTTTCTGATTTTATGTGATGAATTGCTTGAATGGTAGATTGAAATATTGTTTGCTTGATTGAATTGTAGTGACTTGAAGTGTGTGAACATTGCAAAGATCAAGAAGTGAACCTATACTCTACCAAAAAGGCAAGTGATGCTACATACTTTTGTCCCATTATTTTCACTATGCATTAGTGATATTTCTAAGTAAGACTTGCATGGAATTTTGCTAAGTATAAACCATGCTATGGGAAAACCTAGTAGATGAAACCTTAGTAGAATTTTCCTAAGTTAAGATTCCTACTACTATCATGCTTAGCTTAGCTAAAAGAAAACAAGGGTGGAATATATATTCATGCTATGGAAAATTTCTAAGTCTGAGGACTTGTGTTTTGTTTAATAAAACAACTAAGAGAATGAATCACTTGGGTGGAATGGAAGGAATGGTTTGTGTTGAGTGGTTCACAAGGCCCATTTTTATGGTTTACCTTGTGTATCTCA
Source organism: Avena atlantica (assembly GCA_910589765.1). Classification (NCBI taxonomy): domain Eukaryota; kingdom Viridiplantae; phylum Streptophyta; class Magnoliopsida; order Poales; family Poaceae; genus Avena; species Avena atlantica. Next base: position 126,676,668 of record OU342739.1, read on the forward strand.
CTTGTGGATGGCCACCCAGGAACAAAGAGATTTGAGATGTCAAATGTTGAGAAGCTTCAAGTGCAACCACATGGCATTATGGGCTCTACCTGGATCATATAGGTTGCAAGAACTTAGCCAAATGGACAGTTGGTGGTAGGGGAATGATAGGTTGGAATGCGTCCATTTTGGTCTAAGGGAAGGCTTCTGAAAGATCTTGTCTTGGTGAAACCAAGTCTTGTGGGGAAAGTGCACCACCTCTGCAGAGTGTAAAATCTAAGTACTTAGCCATGTCCCTGGTAAAGGACAAATTGAGCATCAAGACATGGAAGCTATCAAGAATCTCATCATCCGAATTTCTAAGTTAAAAACTTGTGGTTGAACAAGGGTTAAAGGATCTTCAATCTTTGATTGATAGATACCTTGGGTGATTTTTGTCAAGCAAAAACTTAGTTTTTCAAATGATAAGGAAAAATCTATTTTTGAGCAATGCAAGCCTCAACCCCACTTTGCCAAATGCATATAGATGATAGACTCCACTATACTACCATAGTATCACTTGCCAATACAATTCAAATGTATTGACCCTTGTGGCTGTAACTTGTTATGTTGCAGGTTTGTTTGATATTAGTGAAGTAGGATTACAAGTCTACAACCAACATGTCTGCCTGTGGCACTTTGAAGATGAAGGACCCCATGTTTATAGATATTCTGCTGCAATGTAATGTAATAGCCAAATGAGCTATGTAAGATGTAATAACTTATTTTATTCATGGTTATAAAGTTGTATTATGACCTTTGTTTCTTGATATTACATCTTAACTGTGGATGCTAGCTATTGATCCAGGGACTAGCATTGTAAACACAGGGATCTCTACCTTATTAAAGGTTGGGAACCTTACAAGGATCACCCCAAAATAATGCCGAATCCAGGGTCGTACGCACTCGTACTAGATCCGACTTTTGTCGGGCCCAGAATTAATGTGAAATTTTCAAAAGTACTCATTGACAACGGGAGCAGTATCAATATCATGTACAAAGATACAATGCATAAACTCGGAATATCGCAGAATATGCTGCAATCCACGAGAACCACGTTTCATGGAATAATGCCGGGACTTTCATGCAAACCCATTGGGAAGGTTCGAGTAGATGTATTATTCGGCACAAGGATAACTGCAGAGCGGAAAATTTGGAGTTTGAGGTGGTGGATCTAGAAAGTTGTTATCATGCTTTACTCGGGCGGCCGGCATTGGCCAAATTCATGAGCAGCTGCCACATCACTTACTTGAAAATGAAGTTACCCGGACCACAAGGGGTGATAACAGTAGCAGGAGATAACAGGAAGTCGATGGAATGTGCCTCGGCCGGATCAAACTTGGCCGAGTCATTGGTGATTGCAAGATAAAAAAGAAGGATTCAGGAGGTAGCGGCTCTCGCTCAGTCAGCCCAGCTGAATATGCCAACGTTAGACAACCCACATGGGAGTGTTTCTTTCCAGTCGACTAAGGAGACAAAAAAGGTCCAGATAGATGAGCAGTTCCCAGAGCGCACCATCACGATTGGCGTCGGCCTGGATGCCAAATAGGAAGGCGAGCTCACCAACTTCCTCCGTGAGAATCAGGATATGTTTGCTTGGTCAACTCAAGACCTGCAATGTGTGCCGAGGGAGTTGGCTGAGCACTCTTTGCATGTAAGGCCAGGAGCAAGGGCGGTGAAGCAACCTCTCCGCCGCTTCGCCAAAGACAGGAGAAAAATAATAGGGGATGAGATAGCTCGGCTCCTGGCGGCCGGGTTCATCATGGAAGTACTTCATCCGGATTGGCTATCAAATCCGGTGTTGGTAGAAAAGAAAAAGGATGACCCAAATGTAGTCATCGTATGGCGAATGTGTATTGATTACACGAACCTAAACAAGGCGTGTCCCAAAGATCCTTTTCCTTTACCTAGGATAGACCAAGTCATTGATTCGACCACTGGTTGTGCACTGTTGTCATTTGTAGACGCGTATTCTGGTTTCCACCAGATACCGTTAAATCCGGCCGATCAAATAAAGACTGCGTTTATTACCCCGTATGGTGCTGATTGCTATCGTACCATGCCATTCGGCCTGCGCAACGCAGGAGCAACATACCAGAGATGCATGCAAAAGTGTCTACATGACCAGATAGGGAAAAATGTGCAAGTATATGTGGATGATGAGGTTATAAAAACCAAAGAAAGTAAAACACTCCTGGATGATATTCGGCAGACATTTGCAAACCTGAGAAGATTCCGAATGAAGCTTAACCCGGAAAAATGTACCTTCAGTGTCCCGGCTGGGAAATTACTCGGTTTTCTCGTATCCAGCCGAGGTATAGAGGCAAATCCAACTAAAATACGAGCAGTTGAAAGAATGGAAATTCCGAGGTGTCTAAATGATGTACAAAAATTCACGGGTTACTTGGCCTCGCTTAGTCGGTTTGTATGTCGGCTGGGGAAAAAAGCATTACCTCTATATCAACTGATGAAAAAATCTAATAAGTTCATTTGGACACCGCAAGCAGATAACGCATTTCATGAATTTAAAAAGATGTTGGTCACGGCACCAATTCTGGCCTCTCCATTATCAAAGGAGCCTATGTTACTTTATGTAGCTGCCACTAACAGAGTGGTAAGCGCGGTGGTTGTCGTGGAACGAAATGAAGATGATAAAACGGTAGAAAGGCGGGTATATTACCTAAGAGAGGTATTATCAGCCTCAAAACAGAACTACCCGCACTACCAAAAGACAGCTTATGGAGTATACATGTCGGCGAAAAAACTTAAACATTACTTCGAGGAACATCCGATAAAAGTGATTTGTGAAGCACCCATAGCCGAGATACTGAGCAATAAATATGCCTGTTGCCGAATAGCAAAATGGGCAATCGAGTTATCACCTTATGCCCCGCAATTTGATAGGCGGGATGCAATCAAATCTCAGGCGGTGGCAGACTTCTTTGTGGATTGGGCCGAGGTACAATATGAGCCGCCATTACCAGATCCGAATTATTGGACAATGCACTTTGACGGTTCCAAGCTGAGGAATGGCTTGGGGGCAGGGATAGTGTTAACCTCGCCAAAAAGATATCAGCTGAAATATGTACTGCAAATACATTTCACCGCGTCAAATAATGTAGCCGAGTACGAAGCACTCGTCCATGGATTAAAGGTGGCAAAAGAGATTGGCATACGTCGGATCCTATGTTACGGGGATTCAGATTTGGTAGTACAACAAGTATCAGGCAATTGGGACGCGCTAGATGCGAATATGGCCCTATATAGATTCCATGTGCAAAAAATCAGTGGATACTTTGATGGATGTGAGTTTCATCATATACCTCGGGCATAAAATGACGCTACAGACACGCTGTCAAAACTCGGATCAACTAGGCAATCAATTCCCCCGAGTATCGCCCTAGAGCACCTAAGAAAACCATCAATAGCACCATCACCAGAGTCCGAGTCCATTTATATCTCGACAGAATCAAGAGAAGATAGTATGCCAATGGAAGTTGACAAACAATGTAACCCGGAATTTCCAAAAGTGAACCCGGCCATCGCACGAATGGATATGGAAAAATCCGAGGTTGTTATGTCGGCGGAAAATATGGAAATAGATAGTGAAATTATCCCAGAGAAAATCATGCCGACATGGGCGCAGCCCATATTTTCCTTCCTTAAGGATGCAATTTTGCCGAGTAATGAGGTACTGGCTTGATAGACAGTAAGAAGAGCAAAGGCTTATACAATCATAAACAATGAGTTGTATAAAAGAAGCGTCACAAGCATGCTTCAAAAATGTGTTGACTCGACAGAAGGCCAGGAAATCCTCCTAGATATACATCAGGGAGAATGCGGGCATCACGCCTCGTCCATAGCTTTAGTGCCCAAAGCATTCAGGCATGGGTTTTATTGGCCGGCGGCGTTGAAAGAGGCCAAAGAATTGGTAGAACAATGTAATGGTTGCCAAATATACGCCAGCAAGATACATATTCCATCGTCCGAGTTAAAGACGATACCAATTACTTGGCCATTTTCTGTATGGTGCTTGGATATGGTGGGACCATTCAAGCTAGCCCGGGGCGGAATGACTCACATTTTAGTCATGGTGGATAAGTTCACAAAGTGGATTGAAGTACAACCAATAAGAAAGTGTGATGTACCAACAACAGTAAAATTCCTCAAAGATATTATCTTGAGATATGGTTATCCACATAGTGTTATTACAGACAATGGCACAAACTTTGCTAAAGGGGCTTTTGCTAGATTCTGCCAAGAAAAACACATAAGACTAGATGTAGCCTCGGTGGCTCACGCAGCATCAAATGGGCAAGTAGAAAGATCTAATGGACTAGTATTGTCCGAAATAAAACCCCGACTCGTCGAACCTCTGCAAAGGTCGGCAGGATGATGGATCGAGGAACTACCAACAGTACTATGGAGCCTCAGAACTACACCAAACAGGTCAACAGGGTATACCCCATTTTTTCTGGTATATGGGGCAGAAGTCGTGCTTCCAGCCGACATAATACATGATTCGCCAAGAGTAACCCAGTATACAACCGCTGAGGTAAATGAGGTAGCTCGGCAAGATGATGTCGATTTGCTAGAAGAGGCCAGGGAGTTGGCACTATCAAGGTCAGCTATTTATCAGCAAGACCTACGACGATATCACAACAAGAAAGTCAATCCAAGAGTGTTTAAAGAAGGAGATTTGGTTCTTCGGCTAGTGCAACGCACAGCCGGCATGCACAAACTATCACCCCATGGGAGGGGCCATTCATCGAGAGTAAAGCATTGCACAATGATGCATATTACCTAATCGATGCTCAGTAACCAGAAAAGAACAAGGCAAATAAAGCCGGCGAAGAATCGAAAAGACCATGGAACATAGCTTTACTTCGTCCATTTTACTCGTAGAAGCCATCGATGGTACGTTGTAATATGACGCTTCACGTCAAAGTATCAACTATGTATTAAACCTCGGCACCTCGAGCAGTGACTCGGGGACTGCCCTATGTTATTTCTTATTTGCGTTATGTATTAAACCTCGGCACCTCGAGCAGTGGCTCGGGGACTGTCCTATGTCATTTCTTATTCGAGTTATGTATTAAACCTCAGCACCTCGAGCAGTGACTCGGGGACTGCCCTATGTTATTTCTTATCCGAGTTATGTATTAAACCTCGGCACCTCGAGCAGTGACTGGGGGACTGCCCTGTGTTATTTCTTATCTGAGTTATGTATTAAACCTCGGCACCTCGAGCAGTGACTCGGAGACTGCCCTATGTTATTTCTTATTTTGAGTTATGTATTAAATCTCGGCACCTCGAGCAGTGACTCGGGGACTGCCCTATGTTATTTCTTATTTTGAGTCATGCATTAAACCCCGACGCCTTGAGCAAGGACTCAGGGGTTACCCCATAAGGTTCTCTGCATTAACCCATGAAATATATTTCGGCAACTAGGTTTGCAACTCGGAGACGACCACATGGTCCAAGGTAATTCTTTGAGCACACGCAAGAACTCGATAGCCCAAGTGATAACTCAGGGACTAGTGGGTTTAATCGATTATTTGCCGCCAGACACATAAAAGTTCCATAGCTCAGCAAACAAAGATCTCTAAGAATGATGCAAAAAGAGTAACACTCCCAGCGAAACGAGGTATGATAAGGGGTGCAACTTATCGTTTCACTTTGCCAGATACGGGCTTCGGGCTTTATATCTCTGATATAGGTCAAGAACACAATGGCAAAGCCGTCGAATTTATAAAGGCCAGGCAATATAAGCGCCGAACTAAGGTCAACCACATGAAAACATACGATCCGAGCCTATGAGATTGAAAGGTCGCCAAAGCAAATATATAAAGCAACAAGATTTGTTTAGACAAACTAGTAATGATCACCGTCACCCATGCCTCAGCGGTAACAGGCAAAAAAAAGGTTCGTACCACACAAAAAGTCGGACAATTGTTTCACACACATCATACGCCCGGCATACCGGGGACTGGAAATAATTTAAGAAGTTTTTTGAACCTAAGGGGCAGCGGCATGATCAGACACTGGGCTCTCTAAGGTAGATGGCGCCTCGGCCGAAGTTATTTCACCTTCCACAGAAGCAATAGTAACTTCGGGGGAAGTCCTGGGCTGCTGAGAAACATTAGTTTGAGCTTGAGAGTGCCCAGTCCCTTTGGAAGATGATCGCGCGTCGCCGTCCCCATCCGAGCTTGCGCTGGAATCACTAGAGTTCTCCGAGTCGCCCTCACCCTCATCCTGGTCGGCCGAATCATTATCAGAGGCATCTTCGATTTCGATGTCGTCCGCTGGGTTGGGAAGAAAACTTGGCCCTTCAATCCTGTTATGCACATCAGCATACTCAATAAGCTGGAAGGCACGAGCTTGGCGGCGAGCGATGAATTCTGGATCCTCAACCCAACGGGAGCCAGTGCGCAAGTTTATCAAAGTGTCGAGCGAAATGTCCTCGTACCAAGACATAATGACTGTGAGCACCATATCAGCACCAGCCCTTCCAGCGGATTCCCTCCAGAGATTTAACTGGCTCTGGGATGCCATTAATCTTTCCACCAGTATCTTAATCTCATCAATATCAGGAGTTCTAGAAGTATTCAGCCAGAGAACATGGTAGGCCCGAATGGCTGCTTGCACCAAATCCCTGCCCATAATCTTCATCGGCCCAATGGCAGCGCCAACGGCAACCAAGAAGTCTTCCATTGAATATTCTGGACTCGAATCTGCGGGAACACCTCAGCGCTGGCGAGCAGAAATGACCGCTCTAGAGCTCACGGGCCTAGCTTCTGGAAAATGATCTACGCAAAATAAAAGTATATCAGTTAAAAGTAAGAAAGAGAAGAAGATAACTCGGCCACGGTCAGAAACTTACGATGAATATAGCTCAACATTTTCTGGAGATCCTGAGTCCAGCCAACCTTAGTCTTCTCAAAGCGAGTGATTTCCTCGCTCATCGTCCAATTCTTAAGTTCGGCAGCCTCGAGGAGTTCTTTATCTTTCTGCAGTTGCAGACTTAGCCGATTCTTTTCTTCAGAGAACTCCTGATCAACTTTCTCTAACTCGGATTTCTGAGAAAGCTTGAGGGACTCCACCTCGGCACACAACCGGGCTATCTCGTCATCTTTCTCTTTCAATTGCGCCGAATGAGTGGCGGCTTGCTGTAAAAAATGCAGCATCATATCAGGCATGGCTATGCATTCTTGATGCGACGCTGCAAGAGTTTGTAACTCGGCTATACCAAAGCCAGAAGGTTATAAGAAACCCAGGATAAGTCTCGAACAAAAATCAATAGAGGAAAACAATAACTAACCTTCCAGAGATTTGACTTTCTTCTCAAGACGGATATTAAGATTATTGATATTACCTGTTTACCAGCAAAATGGGTTAGCACCTCAATTCGAAAATATTAAGAACTTAAGGGACAATACAAAGATTTGTTAAGTTACCAGCTTTCTTCACCACGGGAAGAACTTTCTCATACTTCTCTTGCAATTTCTTGTGCGCGAAAAGCAGCCTTTGTAATTCGGCTGTCCGCCGATCATGGGCAACCTAAGCGACAAAATAAATTACACAGTCAGATATTCAAAGCTAAAATAGATCCGAATCAAGCAAAGCTTTACTCGGATCTAGGTGGCTGGATATTCGAAGCTAAGACAGATCCGAATCAAGCAAAGCTTAACTCGGATCTAGGTGGCTGGATATTCGAAGCTAAGACAAATCCGAATCAAGCAAAGCTTAACTCGGACCTAGGTGGCTAGATAGTCAAAGCTAAACAGATCCGAATCGAGCTAAACCTATCTCGAACCTAAATGATTGGATAATCAAAGGCGAAATAGATCCGGGTTCAGCAAACGCTTAATATGGAATACAAATGAATCACGATGAGTCAAAGTCATTCAGGAAATTTACTCGGCGAATAACGCACTTTAAGCTTAATAAAGCTTCCAAACGAACAACAAGTTATTCGGTTGCAAGCTTCGGGGACTAGGGTATATATACTACCATTTGAATAACTAACCAGATATCAATGGAAGCAATTACCTCGTTCATCTTATCGCTGTCAAGAACGATCTTGGCAGCCATATGCAAACGACTGCTGATGTCGGAAAGCTGAAATGGATGATTGCTCGGATTGCCCTCAAGCTGATCAGCAGCGTTCCAATTATTGGCGTACTCCACCAAAGAGCCGAGGCTGTCCCCGCTCTCAGTACGGGTTAGCACCTTCCCTCGGACCCGTTGTGTAACCACCGCTGCCGCGGGGCTCTTGTGAAGAGTGAGCTGAGTATCAGTGGCTGGGGTGACAACAGGTTCAGCAGAAGAAATCCCCTTGCGGAACGCATGAGCAATGTTGGGTTGAGAAGAGCTAGCCATCCCCTTCTGAGATGATGAAGGTCTGGTAACAACAACCTTCTTAGCCTTAGAAGATATTTCGGCAGGGGCCGCAACCTCGGCACTCGGAGTGGCATCTTTGGGGGCCGGAGGAATTATGGTTTCCGAGGGCGCCAAGAGGGTAATATCCTCGGCTGTAGTTGGAGTTGCGGTTGGAATTGTGGGGGTCAAAGAAATCTCGGGGTAAACTTCAGGGTTCGCAAGGGAGGCAACAGGTTCGGTAGGAGGATCTACTGGCGGGGTTATATCGGCATCAGCAATGGAGACCGCGGGTACATCTTGCCGAGGTGATGTCTGAGTCGGCATAGGGGAGAGTCAATGCGAGCAGGACTAGGAGCTCTAGTATCTTCAGGAGGCGGAGGAGAAGGCAGCCGAGTTGTATGACTCGTCATACTCGGACCACTCGGCTTAACAGAAAGAGGAGCGCTGCAAAAGCAAAGAAAGTTAAATCAAAAGACACAAAGAGAGAAACAAGAAATACAAATGAAAATGAACTCACCCAGTAACTCCGGGCATGGTTTTACGCTTCGGAAGGTGCTGGGCTGACTTCTTTGTTCGCTTCTTGGGAGCGGTTTCGGAGACACCTGCTGGAGCGGTACGCTTCCTCGAAGTAGCAGGAGGTTGGAAGGTGAGAGGCTCGGCGTCGTGCACCTGACCGGCCTGATTAGCTGGGGAAGTAGAAGCCGGAAATGCATAAGAGATAGGCATTGCGGCGACTACCTCAAGAATTTGGACGTCGTCCGAATTACCTTCCTCCCCGTGGGCCAAGGTCTTGCCACGGGCGCGAGCCGGAGCGATGTCTGACTTGGGAACAAACTCCTCCGAGTCAGGCTCCCCGCTGTCCGGGGTGTTCCGATCTGCGGTCCATGGGAGAGCCAGAACCTCGGCATCCTCGATCTTTTACTCCGCAAATCTCTAAAGAAAAGAGACAAAGAGGAATCAGCAAAAGGAGTCACAAATGCGATTAGGAAACAAAACACGAATACGCTAACTTACCTCGGGAGGGGGATTCCCGCGGGTGAACGGCTTTAGCCCCCAGGTCCAGTCCTCTGGCATATCAGTCTTGAAGATAGCTCGGACACGCTTGAAAATAAGATAATCCTCGAGCTCAACCGTTAAGGCCCGGTTGGGATCGAGAGGACCGCTCATGTAACAGATCTTGTGCGTGCGATGCTGGAAAGGGCAGATTCGGCTGCTGACGAAGCTGGTCATCACATCCTCGCCGCGTAGCCCAGCACGGATCAACTCCTTCAGCCGAATCTCGAAGGCCTCGGCCAAAGCATGGCTCTTTCGGGGGTTGTAGGTCCAGTTCTTCTTGGAAGGGGGGCCGATGGAGAAGGCAAGGAGCCGGATCTTGTCTTCCTTTCTAGTGTTCTTGACATAGAAAAACGATCTATGCCACTTCTTGCAAGACTCGAGACCAGCAACACGAGGGAACTCGGACTTTCTCCGAGGTGTGATGGACGCGGCTCCACACTGGGTAAGCAACTTCTCAGAGGGCTGAAGGGATTTGTCTGGAACGACGTTAGATCGGATCTGGAAGAATTTGGACCATACATGCACAGACGGCTAGAGGCCGAAGTATCCTTCCGAGGCCGAGATAAAAGCGGATAGGGGGGCGATGGCATTAGCCGGAAGGTGATGCGGCTGAAGGCCGAAGAATTCGAGGAAATCCTAAGCGAAATCTCTAAGGGGAAGACCGAACCCACGAGCAAAGTGGGACATAAAGACGACATACTCGCCCTCATTGAGTACAGGAGAAGATTCGTTGCCGGGTAAGCGACAGCCTACCTCAGCAGGAATCCGGCGAGTCCAAATTATCCACTCGATCTCACGACGAGTGACGGAGGAACAATGCTAGGAGCCCCGCTCAGGACCAGACGCTATGTCGTCGTCTTCGACGAGCGTGCCACTAACTGAACTTATCATAGGGTCGCCAGAGGAATCAACGGAAGAAGAACTAACGGCGGAGCTAGGCTTAGAGGCGCAGGGCCCCGTCGTGTTTCTAAGCGAAGATGGCGGCGGAGCGAAAAAGAGCCGCACGGGAAATCTGGAGAACGACGGATGCGTCTAGGGAGAGAGCCTAGCAGTGGGACCGTAGAAAAACTCACCGGCAACAGCGCCGGAGCAGGCGCACGGCGATGGGGTCGACAGAGTAGAGGAACTGTGGCCTCGCCGTCGAAGATGTCGACGATGGCACAACCGCAGGAGCACGAGCAGACGCGCGGGCGCAAGGAGGAAGAAGAGCAACGGTAAGTGAAGGGGGAAAGTGAACCCTCTAGCCCCGTGCCCCTCTTTATAACCGCGTGGCCCTGGTAGTAGTGGGATCGTGCGTGCGAGCGTTAACCGTGTAGATCATGCGTGCGGCGGAACCGCTCGCGGCTGAGTGGAGCCACACCGAATACCACACGACGCAGGACAGGATCAGGCCTCCTGACCGATGCGGTGCGCGAGGCGTCGTAGCAGCGACGCGACAGGCGCAGTAATCACTGTAGCTTGTCAGTGCGCACTTTAGAGGAACAAAAATCTAGAAAAATAATGATGAGTGTTAGGACGAGGCGTGCACGGGAAGCAGCGCAGATACCTCGAACAGGAAAAAGTAACTCGGAGATGAGGATAAATGAATATAGGGAAACTGATGTACAACTTGAATGCTCGTAAAGGTCGAGCCGAGTAATCCAAGACAAGGCCGAGTAACACGAAGCTTGCGGAAGAAGGAAGTGCCTAAGGTCAAACCCTTTTCTCTAGCTGCTATAGGAGGAATCTAGACAGAGCCAAGTGCTAAGGACAAAGAGCAGAGATGCAGAGGGGCAGACAGGCGTCACGGAGCTGATAGTGAGGAAGCCCGAGGCGTACATGTGAGGCCCTCTAGAACCTTGTCGCCGATAGAAGGGAGACACGGAAAGGAGCTCGCCGAGTTACCACTTTGGGGCAAGCATATTCCAAGAATATGCTTGCCATGTCAGCCCTAGAAGGAGCCAAGGAACCCCTTTATAAGGAGAGGCATGGACTCCTGAGAGGGGGATCGATTCATTCTACGCCGTAAGGCTCGTTTAGTTCTTCTCTTCTTCCTGCAAACAGCTCGAGGAGCACTTGTAGCCCAAGAGAGGAGAAATAAAGATCTGTATGTTGGTCATTTGTGTGTAGAAGTAACTACATCTTCCCTCCCCGGATCCCATTAGCATCCATAGGCCCCATACTTTAGCCTACCCATGGCATCTGCCGTGCCACCACCACGACAACGACGATGATGGCATCGGGCGGCGGCGAGCTCCGCCAGCGAGTTGTCTATGTGCGTGACGATGATGATGATGGCTATTTTGCGGATAACCCCCTGGCTATTCTTTCGGCTCAACCCGCGGTCCTCTCCTGATCCCACTTGTCAGTCACAGATAGAAAAGAACTGGGCTGGTTACTGGGCTGTTGGGGGCTGCACTGGGGCGTCAGATAGGTGTAGGGGTGTTGGGCCACGGCCAGGTATTGTTTTTATCTGTTTTATCCTTTTTCTATTTTTTGTTTTCTTATTCAGATTTGAATTTGATTTATATTTTGAAATTTTCTTTGTATGATTTATTTTCTGGATATTTGCAACAATACTAAAACATATTTGGTATCCTTTGTGAACTTTTATCATTTCATCTTTTTGTATTTATTTTATTTACTCAATATGAATTCCTTTTTTAATAGTTTGTAGGAACTTTTCTTATTATTTTTTTCTCTCCTATTTAGGTTAGGTATTTCTTGAATGATATATTATTATTTGTTTATAAACTTAACTCTAGTTGGCTCATAGTTTGAATAGAAACTTTTATATGTGTAATGGTCCTATACCACTATTTGATGCATGAAATATAAAAGACCTTGATATAGTTATTACTACTCCCATTGATTTGGAACATGATAATGTATATATTCTATTGTAATAAACAAAGAGGTTTAAGGTTTTGTATTATGCATATCTACCCTAAGGTTTAGGGTCTTTAATACCTTTAGACTCCTTTATGGATGTGGTTAAAGATTCAATAGCTAAACATATTGTTTTCTGTTTGGGAAATTTGATAGCATCACCTTTAGTACCAGAAAGTTATATCTACAATGTTTTATGGAAAAGAATTGATAAAGATACTCCTGAGCACAGATAATTATGATAATTGGAATAAACAGAGAAGTGCTTATGGGATTTGTTTTATGGAATGTGCCTATCAAGTGATATAGTTATAAGATGGAAAATTCTTAATATGAAATGGATATTATACTTGGTTTTAAGATTTGGAGTTGATTGTTTACCAATAATTATTATCTCCCATAATTCCTAACTCTAGACTTCTTATTAAGGAATTCCTTTCCTAGATATACTACTTCTTCATAACCATCATCATGTTTAGTATGATGAGCTTACTTATTAAAATCTTCTTATTCATATATCATTCTTCTAAACTCATGGATAATTCCAATGAGTTTGATACAAAGGCATTTTATAATTTATTTATATCCTTGCTTGGTTGTATTTACTATTCTACTATTGATAATCTTCCATCCAACCAGTAGTTCCTTCAAACTCTTCTTACAATCTTCCTTAATCCTCCATCACTAATCTTTCTCTAAAGTTGACTATCCTTAAAGATGAATAACACCACTTCTATGACTCTATGCTATACTAGCTTTAGTTGAATAATATCCTCTTATATTCACTTTACTCTAATAATTCACACTTCAATCCCTAAATTATATTTATGTGGTTTGCAATGACTACTCTATGATCATTAGAATCCTTTGATCATTATGGCTTAGGTTTCCAGTTGGATAATCAAGACCATTATTAATACAACCTTGTAGTTGTATTAAAATTATCTTCTGTTTAGCTCTATTGGATTAAGAGATATAATTCATTAACTATACCTACTTGATCCAATAGGACTACTCCTAGTAACTATCTCCAGACTTCATCCTTGTAATCTTCTTTTCTATCAAGTAAGGATTTAGCTCCATCAACTATCTTGTTGATTAGATTCTTTTTAATCATTTTTATCAAATAAATGACATCTGAAACTAGCATCACTATTCACCTCTTCTTAGTTGTTTCTTTGTAGACACTTATTTGTAGGCTGTGTTAAATACTTGATAGGTTGAGAATGGATGAATCAATAGTTGATTTCTCAACATTGATGAATAACACACATGGAAATATAACTCAACAGAGATGATAAGAATTGATATGGAAAGAAAGATATAGGGTGAATGATCTAAACTCAGTTTCTCTCCTACCCAATCTTATTTCAGAAGTAAGGTTAGATATTACCATGATACTCAGTGTACATGAAGATGAGATTAAGATATAGTGGTTAAATTCATATTTGGTGTTATATCCTCTAACTTGGTATTCATGAGTGATTGTAATTAACACTACAACTAATGATCAAGTATAATTCACAATGTATTAAGGTTTAATCTTTTAGTACATTTGATCTACCCTTAGATCAAATCTACCTTACCCAAAATAAGGTTTTAACAAAGGTCTTATTGAAACTTATTGCAGTCAACTTGATGATCTACTTCAATTCCATCAAGCTAAGAGAAGATTCAATCACTTTGACAAGTTTTGTTTAAAAGCGTGAAATTTATTCGGATTTTCTATGCATGAATGCAATGCACACATCTGGGTTCAGCTTATTTCTAAGCTCTAATGCTGGGATGTTACAGACTCTCCCCCTTAAAATAAACTTCGTCCTCGAAGTTCGCAAACTCTCACGTTTCGGAGTAAGAAATTGTTATGTAGTGGTTGCTACATTCTCCCCTTCATAATGTCCTTAAATGGAATTAATTTTAGTATTCCATAACCTGATCAGATATCCTAATCCAATATTTCTTATTTAATCATCAAACTTTATTTCCATTTTAAATACAGTTTAGAGGTTCTCACTAAAACAAGTTTTATGTTTCTATAACCCATGGTAGTAGTCACAAGACTACCTTTCTATTACTGTCGTAGTATAGTTGATCCTGGTACTCCTTCCCAGATTGGATTTGAACTCAATTTGTCCATACCCAATGGAATTTTTCATTCTCAACACTTGCCCAATTAGGGATTCTATATTACTTCTTAAGGGTTACTTAAGAGTTGTTTCTTCTAAAATTAGTTGGTTAGGATTAACCTTTTATCACCTTCAAACTTATACCTTCTCAAGGTTTTAAAATAATCTTTCATTAGTACCTATAGTACTTTCTTCAACTTTCATTTATAATGTCTACTCTCCCCCTTAGGTTTTACTAACAGTCTTTAAACTACATTCATAGAGACCATTGGTTCGTAAACTAGAATGTTGATCTCGGTTCAGTTTATACTTTACCTAATTAGGGTCGGATGAAAGATTGTATGGTGTATCCACATAATTGTGGATCTCCGAAGAAAATCTTTCAGCGTTATATGTCCACTTACTTTTGGACATTTTTTCTTCGATAAGTTTGACTTTGCGGAGCATCTCGATAGACGATCGCCTTTAAATTTTATACTTCTTTAGGTCTTACTTAGCTTAGGCCAAATTTAATGCTCTTTATGCAACTTCTAAGAAGATATAGGTAACTATGTTAACCAGATACCAGCTGCGGACAAAACACTAACTGTGGATCAGAACACCGATTATGGATTAAGTACTACCTGCAGAAATTTACCAGCTGCGAATCATCCTAGGGTATATGTATTACCCTACGATTTCTATCATACTTATGGCATTATCTCTGAATTGTCAGAATTTGGATACCATTCTGGTTCCAAAACTTCTTTGCACCTATTCATGATACTTCCATGAACTTGTATAATTACTTCATTGACTTCTTAGTAAAATTATCTATTTAGATTGAACTTTAAATTCATCACTTCTTGTTGCGGACTAATGATAATCTAGGCTTGATCCATCCTTTAAATGGTGTTACTACCTCTTATATCATACTTCATCCTTCAGATCAGTCTTCTTTATGATCTTCGAAACTCGTCACTCCCTTACACGAATTCCCATTTCTATCTAGGTCTATAACATCAAGTAATAACTGGGTGTTACATCATGCATTTGCACACCTAATTAAACTTCATGTACAGATCTAGTCAATCAAGAAGATCCAATAAGATCCAAAAGTCAATAAACAACCAAACATAAACCATGTATTACACATAGGTTTAAATAATTTACAAATGTACTAGATGTTCCAACGGTTTGCTCCATACCTATTTACACAACTATCTTACAAGAACTTCTTGCTCTTGTGGATATATCCTCACTTATTTCAGCAAACTCTTCAAACTACAATATGCATTACCCTCTATATACATTATTCAAGCCCTCATCCCTTGGGATGTTGTTCCTTTCTTACTCTCATCTTCCTCTAGTGCTTCATGGAGTTCCGTCCATGATGACGTGAAGTCCTACGACTACCTTCTGGAGCATAAGAGCATCCAGGAGGTGCGTATTCTTGATTAGAAGTACCAAGACTGAGATTAGTCATTGAAAAATGACTAGAGTTGGCGTAATCTTCCACCGAATAGTCCGGGTTTTCTGGCAACGCTTCCTCATAGTAAGTTGGTTCCTTAGCTTTTTCTTGGATCCAGTCATATATATTGGTGTAGTAGCTATCGGAGTACTCTTCTAAGTTGATTGGATTGGTATTACCCCCATATGGTCCATAAGGCTCTCTATGGTTATAATTGGTCTCTTCTTCAATACCTGTATCGCAAGGTATAGGATTCCCTATGGTTTTACCTCGATATTCTATTTCCCATCCATACTTGTTGGGCTCAAGGTTATTTGGGATAACTTTATTCCATTCCTGTTGTTCGGAGTTGTACTTGGTCCACAAATCTTCAGGTGGCTTGAAGTCATTTTGGTAATAGGCATAATTTTCTGAGTTTGGATCATCAAACTCAGTTTCCTCAAACACCTCTCCTGAAGGTATGTATTTGGGATGCCTAGCTTCTTTATCTAACTTCTTCCTACGAGCCATTGCTTTATCAGGATCAGTAAAATCCTCAATGACCGTATCCAGCTCCTGAACTAAGACTTGGTGAGTGTTATGATAAGTTTTTAGCAAAGACAGATAACGATCCATATACTCTACAGCTAGAGTAGGTTCCGCTTGGACTAAGGTAGAGTGATCTAACTCATGCTCTGAGTTTGAGGTTTCATGTGGTATAATGGTGTGAGTACTACCTTTCTAGAGCTTGGGATTTATGCTCTCGGATCATGGTTATGGCTGCTGCTACGGCAATCTGATATGCAGATTCCATGCACCTTGCCTCTCCTGCTGGCATTTCTCCCTTAAGTCCTAACTTCTTGGGTAACATGATCATGACACGGTATTTATCTAATACATGCCCATCATAGTAAGTGTAAATCTTGACCAGAAGTCTTGATTCACATTCCAAACTCCATATAAGTTGTCGGATATTGTCTGTCCAATCCCCTCCGTAGTCATCCAACGTCCTGTTCATCACTTGAACATTCCGAGGTGGATATCGAGGTGCCATGTGGAACTTTAGATAAGAAATTATCATCAGTCACTTAGAGTTAAAACTCTTGGGTAATGATTGGAATTACAATCATATAAAAGCGTTATCGCACTAGTAACATAACAGGATTATCCTCAAGTGAATATCCCTCATATCACTAGATAACTCTTTATTATTGCTAGGATGTGTCCTACAGGTTCTACCCATTTACTAGGTTTCCAACCTAAGGTCAAATCCTATGCTCTGATACCAACTGCGGTGACCCAGCATACCACTGCATGATGTAGTATACTATAGTCGTTGACATAACACCAATGAAACATCGTTCACTAGTATTACATCCCTCAGAATGGCACAACAGAAACACAGCGGGTCCAATACATGGCTAAAGGTTACAACTCACTCTTTACATAAGATCCAGAGAACACTCTAGTTTAAAGAGAGAGAAAGAACTTCTTAAAGAGAAGTATCAAAGATAAATAACGCAAGAACGATTATACTATTAAGTCTAGTATTCTGACTAAGAGGTTGGCATTGCTTCTATTGCAATGCACTACAGAAATAGGTTCTTTGGTTAGAGATTCTACTCCTATCTAATCAGTATCTTCGTCTTCACTTGAGTTGAGGTACATGTTGTCTTCCTTGTCTTCATTGAAGAGCTTAAGTTGGGCATGATAAGTCTTGGAGCATAACTTGATGTAGACTTCGTCTTAATGGCTTCAGAATCTAGCAAGGGTGAATAAGATACTTTGAGTACGAGCGTACTCAGCAAGTTCACTAGAAAAGGAGTGTTTGATGCACTATAACTACAGCCACAGCCCGTAGGTTGTAGGCAATGCAAGTTTTCGTAAACATTTCTTCAAAGGTTGCTTTTATTCTGAAAAGCTATGTCCGTCAGCCTTCACCGGTTTACCAGAACTTTCATGGAGTTCCTTTCCCGCCGCGTTCGCAGCTCCTTCCCAGAACACGGAGTAACGAGGTACGGTTCTTACAATCTACAGAGGTGCATTACTTTACCCATGAGAGATCAACTCTTTGCTGCACAACCGGGCAGCTTATTCCTGTCCACAATTCCATGATGTGGGGCCCAGAAGATGATCCAAGCCAATCACTGCCCCCTTCGCGACCTCGCATACCTCCTTGGTGTACATCATGCCCACATAAAGAATTACGGCAATGGTTGGTACAAACCGTTAGATGTCAGAACTATCATGGGACGTTGAGGGTACCCACCCATATGTTGCATATCCTCTACGAATTACCAATTAATATGCACGCTTCGAGGATAACAGCCACGACCTGCACATCCGGCTTCATGCAAGAGGAAGAAGATACAGCTGACTTCTCCGTCCCATTCCAAATCTCATGGTCAATGCATAATATACGGCGCAAGAATCACTGGCGACATTGGTTGTTAAGTCCTAGGTGATATAGTTCTGAACAGTGGTATTCCAACTGTCAGATTTAATAGATTAGCTGATCACCCTAGATCAGTAACCAATAGTTCATATTATTGTCGAAAATAGTGTTTTTAGACCTTTTTCAAATGCAGGTGATAACAACACTGGATCTGTAAAATACTTTACAGAAAATAAACAAAGGACATGAGCAAGTGTGAACTTGCCTTTTGTGATTGCAAGATTATGCACTCACAGTCTTCGAGTCAGTATAAGATCCAAAATCTGAAATCAGCATCATTGGTTGTTGGAGATATGCCCAAGAGGCAATAATAAAGTGGGTATTATCATATCTTCATGCTTATGATAAATGTTTACATACCATGCTAAAATTGTATTAACCGGAAACATTAATACTTGTGTGATTTGTAAACATAAAAGAGTCCCTAGTAAAGCCTCTTGTTAAACTAGCTTGTTGGTTAATATATGATCATGGTTTCCTGATCATGAACATAGAGATGTTATTAACAACAGGACATACTCCTATAGTTAAGCGTAGCATAAAGATCAAGTCATTTAATATAGTTCATTTGCTATATGCTTTCTGATACATAGTAACCTAATTCCTTCTACCATGAGATCATGTTAACCACCATCACCGAAAGGATGCTTTGATGACATAAAACACCACTCCGTAACTGGGTGGCTATAAAGGTGGCATTGAGTGTTTGGAAAGTATGGGTTGAGGCACATGGATCAAGAGTGGGATTTGTCCATCCATATGACGGATAGATATACTCTAGGACCTCTCGGTGGAATGTCATCCAATTAGCTTGCAAGCATGTGGCTGGATCACAAGGGATCACATATCACGGGAACGAGAAAAGAGTACTTATCGGTAACGAGGTTGAATTAGGTATGCAGATATACCAACGATCAAAACCTCGGATAAGTAAACTATCGTGAGACAAAGGGAAATTGGTATCGTATGTAAGTGGTTCATTCGATCGCAAAGTAATCATAGAAATATGTGGGAGCCATATGAATTTCCATATTCCTCTATTGGTTATTGATCGGAGAAGTGTCTCAGTCATGTCCGCATAATTCACAAACCGTAGGGAGACACGCTTAAGGATTCGATGTTGTTGAGTAGTTATGGAATGATGAGTAAGATACCGAATGTTGTTCGGAGTCTCAGATGGGATCCGGGATATCACGAGGAGATCCGGAATGGTCCAGAGAATAAGATTCATATAAGGAAAGTCATGTTTCGGAGTTCAGAAATGATTCCGGTGATTTCACCAGGAATGTTCTAGAAGGGTCTGGAAGGTCCGGCACTCCGGAGGGGGAAGGGTCCATGGATGTGTCATGACAATGTGGAATGGTTGCATCATGTACTAGGTCACTTGGCTGGGCAATATGATGAGAGAAATCAAATCCAAGTTTGAAAGTCAAACGCCAATTTGAAAAGTCAAATCTGAAGTTTGCTTGTTGGAGGGAGAGTAGGAAACCTACTTAGGGAGGAAGTCCTACTCCCTCCACCCGCCGGCCAAGGAGGAGGAGTTGGAGGAGGACTCCTTCCTCCCAACCGCCTCCCTCCCACCTATATAAGGAGGGGTAGGGCGCCCCCTCCCCTCACACCAAAACCCTAGCCCTTGGCGCCACCACCTCCAAGTGTTGCCGCCTAGGTCTCCTCTTCTAGCCGACTTGGGGCAAACCCTAGCTTTCCTTAGCCGCCGGACAATCCCACCCCTGGGTTCCTCTAAACCGTAGATCGCCAAGGCCCTCTCTCATACTCCACCATACTCGCTCCGGCTTAAGGCGAAGCCTTGCGATATCTCCCCTCTACTTCTGACACCACGCCGTCGTGCTGCCGGATTCACAAGGAGAGTGCTACAACCTCTGATGCCTGCTGGAAGAAGGGAGAGGACGGTCTTCATCGAGTATCGAACGTGTGACCAACTGCGGAAGCGCTGCCGGAACGCAATGCCGGAAGGATCGTCTACGCGATCTTGAGATCGGCAAGAGTACGACTACATCACCCACGAGAATGTGCTCTCATTAACCGCTTTGGAATCTTCGAGGGTGAGTTCCTCTATCGACTCGTTGCTACAATCTAGTAGATAGATCTTGGATTGTTTGTGTGCATGCGGTAGAATTTTTTTTGTTTTCCATGCTACAAACCCCAACAGTGGTATCAGAGTCGTGTCTATATGTAGATCTGTTGCACGAGTAGAACACAATGGTCATTGTGGGCGATGGTGCTTTTATTATCAATTGATTTTTGTGTACTTTGCATCTTGCGGTATGATGGGATGAAGAGGCCCGGGCTAACCTTACATGACATCGTTCATGAGACTTGCTCCACGCTCAACATGCAACTTGTATTGCATAAGTGGCTTTGCGGGTGTCTGTCTCTCCCATCATAGTATAGATTCAATTTACAATGGGCACTTGATAGTTCAAGCATCAACGTTGTGGTTCTTGTTCGTAAGTTAGAACGACACTTATTGAAAGCCCCAAACCACGTAAAACATGCAAATAAAATTAGAGGCGTCTAACTTTGTTTTGCAGGGGTGTGCTGTGATGTGATATGGCCATGATTGTGTTTATATATGATGTATGCAATGTCCCTTATTGTAAGTTGGCAACCGGCAGGAGCCATATGGTTGTCTTTAAATTCCGTTAAGACCTGCATGTCTATTCAAAGTAGTTGTAATAGTTGAAGCTGGTGGACGACAACCATGAAACGGCGCCATTGACCTTGACGCCATACCGGTGATGATGGAGATCATGTTTGTGCTTGAAGATGGAGATCGGAAGCACAAGAATAAAGTCCATATCATATCACATATTATGAATTGCATGTGATGTTAATCCTTTATGCATCTTGTATTGCTTAGTTTGTGATGGTAGCATTATAAGATGATCCCTCAAGAACACAAATTTCAAGTTTTAAAGTGTTCATCCTTAGTAAGCACCGTTGCTAAAGCTCGTTGTTTCGAAGCACCACGTGATGATCGGGTGTGTTAGATTCTGCGATTATATACAACATGAGCAAGCCAGATTTGCTCATGCGGATGCTAAGGTTTGATCTTGACGAGCCTAGCATGTACAGACATGGTCTCGGAACACGGATCACCGAAAGGTAAAGCATGAGTCATATAGACGATATGATGAACATGATGATTGTTCGCCATTGAAACTATCTCATGTCACGTGATGATCGGACTTGGTGTAGTGAATTTGGTTCGTGTGATCACTAAAACAATGTGAGGGATATTGTTTTGAGTGGGAGTTCAACCGGCAATATGATTAAAAATTGAATACAATTTATCATAAATTAAATCGAAGTGAATTTGCATAGTTGTTATAGTCATTGGCATTCGTTTACCACCTTGCGCTTAGTTATAATTGAGATGATAGAACTATATAATTCTGGTTAGTTACTTTACGAACTGGTATCGTATTGTTTTGAAGTGTTAATCTAAAGTTTAAAAGTCCCATTGCAAACTTTCAGTAAGTTTCGATTACTCCGAGAAGTTTAATAGTTGGTATTAAATCAAGAGTAACAATTCCAGTTTTAGTATATAAGTATCATGTTTATCTCCATGATTCTTGATATTCTAAAGATAGTTTCAATATCAAGGTAATCTAGGAGTTGAAAGAGTTGTTTCATAAACCATCATGTATGGAAGATATTGCGATATCTGAAATGATGTTTTGGTTACAACATGATAGAGTATAATATGACAAAGTTAATGTTTTCATATTTGATGGGAATTTACAAAATGTTGGAGACACTAGTTGTCCTAATTCTCCAAAAGGTTTTGGAGAGCAACATTATACTCGCGATTCACCGTTATAAGCTAAAAGTAGCTTGATCATGGATAATTCCATGATAAGGGTGAATATCTGATGTAGGTAAAATGTTTACTACACCAAGAGATTACTAAAGAAAGGAATTTGAAAGAGCACCAAACATTTGATGATGGTGATCTACTTCAAAGTGCAAGTCCAAAGACATTGGTATTTTACTATACACGCTTTGGACTATGTGTCATGTGTATGGCTCCACTATTGGTGTTGATAGATTCTTTCAAACAGAAAAAGAAATACTGAAAGAGAATCTCATAAATATATGGCAGAAAAGAAAAGACTAGAATTGTTCAGCTTAGGTATATAGAGGATATACGCGTTATGGCTGTATTCTTTGCTTGTTAAATAATGTGGTTCTTAAGTATTGGATACTGAATTTGTTGGTATGAATCGTCATACAAAACAACATAATTCATGAACTACAATGGCCTAAGTAACTAGAAAAAGAATATGTGATGATGTTCATCGAGAACAAATAAAGGGTTATTATGTTGCTCGTTAAACATCAAAGCTTGCCTTCAAGATTTATTTTATCAGGTATTATGATAACAAAAGGGTTGTTCAAATAATTGCCGTAATCCATAAAAGATGGATGATTTATAATTCTTGTTGGAGAAATCACATCCATAAAACTAGTGCTAAAAATGTCGAAAGACAAATTGATTGAAAGATCGCTTAGGAAGTGACATCGCCGTTTAAATTATGTTGGAAAGAAAACATGAAGAAACTCCATATGGATGGAATTTTGGAGTCTTTTGATTTTTGATCAAATGACGCTTGTGAAACTTTCCTAGAGATAATTAAAACTTCGTTAATAGGCCAAAAGGGAACGAATGACTAGCTTATTGGAACTTGTACATATTGTTGTATGAAGTCCATTATGTGTAGTCAAGAGCGATGGATTTCAACTTCATATGATTTCTCCGAAAATTTGAGTGAATATATGAATATTTACTTAATAAGGATGAAGTATGAAAAGTTCAAAGACATTCAAGATGAAGTGCAAAATCATTGTAATAAGAATATAAATAGTTTATGATAAGATCATAAAGGAATATATTTGAGTTACAAGTTTAGCATAATACCTAAGATTTAAGGAATCGTTCCGTGGATTTGCATTTCTCGAAACACCATAAGAGTATGGAGTGTTCGAGATATGTAATTAAACCTTGTTTGACATAGTACGATCAAAGGTGTAATTCATAAAACTGCCACTGTATTTTAAAGATTAAAAGCTTTAGAGACTACCGTTTTCCACTGAAAAGAGCTCCATCATAATCCGCTGAAATGACACCATATAAAGTTATGGTTTGGGATACAACCCAAGTTGTCCTTTCTTAAACATTGGCATGCTATGCATAAGAAAGATGTTTGCAACCAAAGTCGGATGAACCTGTCTTTGTATAACTGTACCTCCATAACATCGGAGACAAAAGTGTTTGTCTCTTAGAACGTCAAGTTTCTTTGAGAAGGAATTTTTCGTGAAAAGATAAGTGGGAGGACCATAGAACTTTGATAAGGTTAAAAGAACCTTAGCTATATGTGCAAAGTTGCGCAGCGCCGAAAAGTGTTCCGGAGGCAGCAACAATGCTCATGGCTCACATGCCTCAAAGGTTGTGGTTACGAAGGTCAAAGTTTCTATTGAACCAAGTAGGTCGAGTAAACAATTAATTACCAAGATTTGAGGGTTGAATCATTATTTGAGAATAATGAACGGACTACATGCAAAGAAGCAATGATGGGCCCTGACTCCGTAAAATGGCTTGAAGCCATAAAATCCGTGATAGTTCCATACACGAGAAATCAAGCTTTGAACTTGAAGGACCCTCGAGAAAGGTGTAAGACCTTACAGTTATGTTTGGATCTATAAAGAAATTGACATGGATGTTTCACATCTATGAAATAGTCGACATGTTGGGAAAGATTTCACAACAATGTTCAAAGGTTGACTATGAGAAGATTTGATCTTTCATAGCGATATTTAGTCTAGACGGATTAATGTAGCAACCACTACATATAATTTTGTTATGTGGTAGTTGAATAAGCAAAACAAGTTCTTCTAATAGAATTGTTACCTAGGACATGTGCATAACACGGTCCAAAGGGTTTTGTTAATTCAAAGGATGCTAAAAATGTATGCAAACTACAATGGTTGAAGTAAGCATCGCGGAGTTGGAATCTTCACTATGATGAAACTGTTAAAAGAGTTTAATTTCATCGGAGACAATGAAGATGCTTGCATTTGCAAGAAATTAAGTGGGAGCGCTAAGACATGTTTCTAATACATTATGTGGAAGACATATTGTTGATTGGAAATGATGTATCTTTTATTAACACATATTAAGAATTTCATCCCGATGAAAGACTTAGGCAAAACCCAAATATTTGGCATCAATAGACGCTAATATGGTTGTGCCAAAAGTACATAGATGATGTATTGAATGAGTTCAATATAGAAACTACAAGAAAGGTTCTTGTCGCACAGAAAGGGTTGAATGAGTTCAATATTGATGATATATTCAAGTGTATTGACACTTGGTAAGTGAAACAAAGATTCAAGTATAGATTGATACTTGATGTATGAAATCACAAAGAGTATTTATATCAATCATACTTTGATATGTACAAATCCAGATATGTCCTATGCTCTAAATGTTATGAGCATATACCAGAATGATTCATAAAATGATCATTGGACGATAGTAAGGATATTCTTATGATATTTTGGAAGAACTGAGAGTATATTATTTTGTAGAAGTGAAAAATAGATGGTTAGTTCATTGTAAAAGTACTACATTGATACTAGTTTTGTCACAAAGTACATATTAAGTTTATCTTAATCTAAACTAAGGGTGGCACAATATAATGGAAAGTAAGTTCCATAATGGATTTGGATGAGTTCCAAAGTTAAGACATTGTGACAGATATTACAACAAAAGGCTAAGTATAAGACTGCTATTATAGCAGCTA
The DNA here is from genome assembly GCA_910589765.1 of Avena atlantica. NCBI lineage: Eukaryota > Viridiplantae > Streptophyta > Magnoliopsida > Poales > Poaceae > Avena > Avena atlantica. Next base: position 126,701,829 of record OU342739.1, read on the forward strand.
AAGAGGGCATTTGTTATCAAACTAGGTGTAGTTCACAATGGGATAATACTATGAATATATATTGTACGACAATATTATCAACATGTTTTAACCCCAAAGAACTAAAGGTCTCACCCAAGGACCAAATTTATACAAAGCCATCTCATTAGAGAATGAGTGATGCGTAGAGACGCAAAGACATGCAATTACACACGGACCTGGAAGTGTCAGATCCGGAGATCAGTTGACCACTAGCAATCGTGTACATACAACACCGGAAAGCCATAGGTGTTGAATACACAAAGGTTTGAAACTAGATTATTGACTCCAGTGCAAGTGGGAGACTGTTGGAGATATGCCCAAGAGGCAATAATAAAGTGGTTATTATCATATCTTCATGCTTATGATAAATGTTTACATACCATGCTAAAATTGTATTAACCGGAAACATTAATACTTGTGTGATTTGTAAACATAAAAGAGTCCCTAGTAAATCCTCTTGTTAAACTAGCTTGTTGGTTAATATATGATCATGGTTTCCTAATCATGAACATAGAGATGTTATTAACAACAGGGTCATATCATTAGGAGAATGATATGATGGACATACTCCTATAGTTAAGCGTAGCATAAAGATCAAGTCATTTAATATAGTTCATTTGCTATATGCTTCTGATACATAGTAACCTAATTCCTTCGACCATGAGATCATGTTAACGACCATCACCGGAAGGATGCTTTGATGACATCAAGCACCACTCCGTAACTGGGTGGCTATAAAGGTGGCATTGAGTGTTCGGAAAGTATGGGTTGAGGCACATGGATCAAGAGTGGGATTTGTCCATCCATATGATGGATAGATAAACTCTGGGCCCTCTCGGTGGAATGTCATCCAATTAGCTTGAAAGCATGTGACTGGCTCACAAGGGATCACATATCACGGGAACGAGAAAAGAGTACTTATCAGTAACGAGGTTGAACTAGGTATGTAGAGAAACCAACGATCAAAACCTTGGATAAGTAAACTATCGTGAGACAAAGGGAAATTGGTATCATACGTAAGTGGTTCATTCGATCGCAAAGTAATCATAGAAATATGTGGGAGCCATATGAATTTCCAGATTCCTCTATTGGTTATTGATCGGAGAAGTTTCTCGGTCATGTCCGCATAATTCACGAACCATAGGGAGACACACTTAAGGATTCGATGTTGTTGAGTAGTTATGGAATGATGAGTAAGATACCGAATTTTGTTTGGAGTCTCGGATGGGATCCGGTATATCACGAGGAGATCCGGAATGGTCCGAAGAATAAGATTCATATAAGGAAAGTCCTGTTTCGGAGTTCGAAAATGATTCCGGTGATTTCACCAGGAATGTTCTAGAAGGGTCTGGAAGGTCCGGCACTCCGGAGGGGGAAGGGTACATGGATGTGTCATGACAATGTGGAATGGTTGCATCATGTACTAGATCACTTGGCTGGGCAATATGATGAGAGAAATCAAATCCAAGTTTGAAAGTAAAACTCCAATTTGAAAAGTCAAATCTGAAGTTTGCTTGGTGGAGGGAGAGTAGGAAACCTACTTAGGGAGGAAGTCCTACTCCCTCCACCCGCCGGCCAAGGAGGAGGAGTTGGAGGAGGACTCCCTCCTCCCAACCGCCTCCCTCCCACCTATATAAGGAGGGGTAGGGCGCCTCCCTCCCCTCACACCAAAACCCTAGCCCTTGGCGCCACCACCTCCAAGTGTTGTCGCCCCCTAGGTCTCCTCTTCTAGCCGACTTGGGGCAAACCCTAGCTTTCCCTAGCCGCCGACCAAGCCCACCCCTTGGTGCCTCTAAACCCTAGATCGCCAAGGCCCTCTCTCATACTCCACCATACTCGCTCCGGCTTAAGGCGAAGCCCTGCAAGATCTCCCCTCTACTTCCGACACCACACCGTCGTGCTGTCGGATTCACAAGGAGAGTGCTACAGCCTCCAATGCCTGCTGGAACAAGGGAGAGGAAGGTCTTCATCGAGTACCGAACGTGTGACCGACTGCGGAAGCGCTGCCGGAACGGAGTGCCGGAAGGATCGTCTATGCGATCTTGAGATCGGCAAGAGTACGACTACATCACCCACGAGAATCTGCTCTCGTTAACCGCTTTGGAATCTTCGAGGGTGAGTTCCTCTATCGACTCGTTGCTACAATCTAGTAGATAGATCTTGGCTTGTTTGTGTGCATCCGGTAGAATTTTTTTTTGTTTTCCATGCTACGAACCCCAACATTGGTCCGGTAAGAACTAATGTTTAAAGAAGCAATATGCTTTTATGCATAAGTAATGTGATGCACGTTCTAAGCGCAAATCCCGGGGATAATGTTGTCCTAGGGTTTGGATTCCGAAAATGGTTACTTTGAAATGTGTGGTCTTTTTAGATAAGTTTCATAGTTGTACTTTTATTAGAGCTTAGGAGTGTGTGTGAGCAACACATATTTATGTAGCAATAAAATATACATCTATGAAATGCTAGTCAAGATTGCTTATATAAGAGTTCTTGTTTGAAGTGGCAAAAAGAATAACCTTCGAAGAAAAGGTTTCTCTTCTAAGGTCTAAACAAGGTTTGTGGTTAGTTAATGGTGGTTGATGTTATTGGTTCGCTTAAATGGTTTGGCTTGAGTTGGTTTATAGCTTAACTACTTCAGACCAAAGTTAACTATAAAACATATAATAATGTGTATTGTATTATATTTAGATTCTTGGAGACTAAAGTTAACTTTAAAATATAGATAGTTTTGAAAGTATAATACTTATAACATTTGTATCTTGTGTATCTAAAATGTTTCCTTTAGGTTATTTAAGGATGGTCATTCTTTTGACTATGGTAATGGTTTCCTGATTCTATAATAGATTAATATCATTTATCTTTTATATATAAGTGAGTATAGTTTATGAACCAAGGTATATTGTTACTTAACTACTCTTGAACTTTCTACAGTGTTGTGGTAGTTTTTGTAATTTGATGGTTAATATAAATAGAAAAGGTTTGGTGGATTCATAAGTTGTTCTTTAAGGTTTTATTATAAATGGGAATCTTTTTAGAATAAAATCTTCATTTAAGGTTGAAGATAATTTAAATAAAAGGTATTTATAATGTTTAAAATTATTAAAGCTTCATTTCATTAATATTTAAAATTAATACTATTTATTAAACTTAATTTACTTATTTTAGGAATATTAATAAGTTTTATTTATAATTATATGAATTATTAATGAAGTAAATAAGTTAAAGTTTGAGTTATTAAAATATTTGAATTTTATTTAACTCAAAAGGAGATTATTAGATTTTTAACATGTAAATTTTTTTTTTGATCATTTAGGTATATTATTTTTATTTTTTGTGATTTATAAATAATAAGATATGATTTTTATAATTCTTATTACTTTATAATAATTTAATAAATAATAAGTATTTACTTAAGTGAAATAATAATACCTAATTATAGTTTTTAAATTATAATTTTTATTTTTCTAAGATTTTTGATATTTTATTTATATTTTTAATATTTACCATTATTAAAATATGAATTATCAAAGCTTTATTACTTATAAAACCTTTATTAAATAATATTTATTTAAATAATAATCATAATAATATTTGATAATAAGTTTAAGTTGTAGATTTTATTTTCCTACAAATTTTCATATATTATACATATTTTTCTGAATTGTAAATCAAAAGTTATTAATTAAATAAGATTTAATCATTTATTTGATTTCTGGAATATTAATAATTGAGTTATAACATTTTATTTAACTCTCAATAGAAAATACTTTTAACACCGTACCAAGAGCTAACCCCAGTCACTGACTAGTGGGCCAGTGACCACCTCAGCACGCTGTGTGAAGAAAATCCAATTATTACTGACCCTGCCTTGACCCCTAGTCAATGACATATGGGCCCAAGGCCATGTCATCAACCACGCGAGCAGAGACTGGTCAAACGAGTTGACGTGGCTAGATCATGACGCAACGATGGCGTCAGCACCACCACCGCCGCCAGAGGTTGGTCGCCGGCGACGATTTACTACGCCCTAGTAAGCGAGATAAGCCTAATTCGAATAGGCACAACCTACTGAACTTAAGAGTGGCAGCGCCGCTCGGAAATAGTCATCGGATCTTTAACTCCAACGAGCTCCGACGGTGGTACAAGGTGAATCGGCGATTTACAACAAGATCCGGCGATTGAATGTTGTTGGAAGGTTTAGGAACTCACCCTGATGCTGATAGAGCAGTCGAGGAGGATTGGGGAGGCGTGACGACGGCGAATCGACAATAATGGCCACAGCGGCCGAGGAAAGGGAACGCTTGATTTCACATGATTCCCGGCGAGCGGGACTCCGTGCTTGGTCCTAGATGGTTCAGTCCACGACGGCGCGTCTAATGGTGGCTATCACGAGGCAAGGGGTGGTCGGAGTTGGCCGGGATGATGAACTCCGATGAGCTAGGTTTTCGGGTGCAGGAAGGAAGTGAGTCTGGGGAGCGAGATTGTGTATGAGGATGAGCAGGGTTGCCGCGCTGGCCTTCTTATCCTCTCCTGGCAACGGCGGCATTGATCTTGGCGCAACGACGACAATGACGGCATCGGGCGGCGGCGAGCTCCGCCAGCGAGCTGTCTGTGTGCGTGACGATGATGGCTGTTTTGTGGATAACCCCCTAGCTATTCTTTTGGCTCAACCCGCGGTCCTCTCCTGACCCCACTTGTCAGTCACAGATAGAAAAGAACTGGGCTGGTTACTAGGCTGTTGTGGGCTGCACTGGGGCGTTAGATAGGTGTAAGGGTGTTGGGCCACGGCCAGGTATTGTTTTTATCTATTTTATCCTTTTTCTATTTTCTGTTCTCTTATTCAGATTTGAATTTGATTTATATTTTGAACTTTTCTTTGTATGATTTATTTTCTGGATATTTGCAACAATACTAAAACATATTTGGTATCCTTTGTGAACTTTTATCATTTCATCTTTTTGTATTTCTTTTATTTACTCAATATGAATTCCTTTTTTAATAGTTTGTAGGAACTTTTCTTATTATTTTTTCTCTCCTATTTAGGTTAGGGATTTCTTGAATGATATATTATTATTTATTTATAAACTTAACTCTAGTTGGCTCATAGTTTTAATATAAACTTTTATATGTGTAATGGTCCTATACCATTATTGGATGCATGAAATATAAAAGACCTTGATATAGTTATTACTACTCCCATTGATTTGGAACATGATAATGTATATATTCTATTGTAATAAACAAAGAGGTTTAAGGTTTTGTATTATGCATATCTACCCTAAGGTTTAGGCTCTTTAATACCTTTAGACTCCTTTATGGATGTGGTTAAAGATTCAATAGCTAAACATATTGTTTTCTGTTTGGAAAATTTGATAGCGTCACCTTTAGTACCATAAAGTTATATCTAGAATGTTTTATGGAAAATAATTGATAAAGATACTCCTGAGCACAGATAATTATGATAATTGGAATAAAAAGAGATGTGCTTATGGGATTTGTTTTATGGAATGTGTCTATTAAGTCATATAGTTATAAGACGGAAAATTCTTAATATGAAATGGATATTATACTTGGTTTTAAGATTTGGAGTTGATTGTTTACCAAGAATTATTATCTCCCATAATTCCTAACTCGAGACTTCTTATTAAGGAATTCCTTTCCTAGATATACTACTTCTTCATAACCATCATCATGTTTAGTATGATGAGCTTACTTATTAAAATCTTCTTATTCATATATCATTCTTCTAAACTCATGGATAATTCCAATGAGTTTGATACAAAGGCATTTTATAATTTATTTATATCCTTGCTTGGTTGTATTTACTATTCTACTATTGATAATCTTCCATCCAACCAGTAGTTCCTTCAAACTCTTCTTTCAATCTTCCTTAATCCTCCATCACTAATCTATCTCTAAAGTTGACTATCCTTAAAGATGAATAACACCACTTTTATGACCCTCTGCTATACTAGCTTTAGTTGAATAATATCCTCTTATGTTCACTTTACTCTAATAATTCACACTTCAATCCCTAAATTATATTTATGTGGTTTGCAATGACTACTCTATGATCATTAGAATCCTTTGATCATTATGGATTAGGTTTCCAGTTGGCTAATCAAGACCATTATTGATACAACCTTGTAGTTGTATTGAAATTATCTTCTGTTTAGCTCTATTGGATTAAGAGATATAATTCATTAACTATACCTACTTGATCCAATAGGACTACTCCTAGTAACTATCTCCAGAATTCATCATTGTAATCTTCTTTTCTATCAAGTAAGGATTTAGCTCCATCAACTATCTTGTTGATTAGATTCTTTTTAATCATTCTTATCAAATAAATGACATCTGAAACTAGCATCACTATTCACCTCTTCTCAGTTGTTTCTTTGTAGAAACTTATTTGTAGGCTGTGTTAAATACTTGATAGGTTGAGAATGGATGAATCAATAGTTGATTTCTCAACATTGATGAATAACAGACATGGAAATATAACTCAACAGAGATGATAAGAATTGATATGGAAAGAAAGATATAGGGTGAATGATCTAAACTCAGTTTCTCTCCTACCCAATCTTATTTTAGAAGTAAGGTTAGATATTACCTTGATACTCAGTGTACATGAAGATGAGATTAAGATATAGTGGTTAAATTCATATTTGGTTTTATATCCTCTAACTTGGTATTCATGAGTGATTGTAATTAACACTATAACATAATCGACTAATGATCAAGTATAATTCACAATGTATTAAGGTTTAATCTTTTAGTACATTTGATCTACCCTTAGATCAAATCTACCTTACCCAAAATAAGGTTTTAACAAAGGTATTATTGAAACTTATTCCAGTCAACTTGATGATCTACTTCAATTTCATCAAGCTAAGAGAAGCTTCAATCACTTTGACAAGTTTTGTTTAAAAGCACGAAATTTATTCGGATTTTCTATGCATGAATGCAATGCACACATCTGGGTTCAGCTTATTTCTAAGCTCTGATGCTGGGATGTTACAGACTCTCCCCCTTAAAATAAACTTCATCCTCGAAGTTCGCAAACTCTCACGTTTTAGAGTAAGAAATTGTTGTGTAGTGGTTGCTACATTCTCCCCTTCATAATGTCCTTAAATGGAATTAATTGTAGTATTCCATAACCTGATCAGATATCCTAATCCAATATTTCTTATTTAATCATCAAACTTTATTTCTATATTAAATACAGTTTAGAGGTTCTCACTAAAACAAGTTTTATGTTTCTATAACCCATGGTAGTAGTCAAAAGACTACCTTTCTATTACTGGCGTATTATAGTTGATCCTGGTACTCCTTCCCAGATTGGATTTGAACTCAATTTTTCCATACCCAATGTAATTTTTCATTCTCGACACTTGCCCAATTAGGTATTCTATATTACTTCTTAAGGGTTACTTAAGAGTTGTTTCTTCTAAAATTAGTCAGTTAGGATTAACCTTTTATCACCTTCAAACTTATACCTTCTCAAGGTTTTAAAATAATCTTTCATTAGTACCTATAGTACTTTCTTCAACTTTCATTTATAATGTCTACTCTCCCCCTTAGGTTTTACTAACAGTCTTTAAACTACATTCATAGAGACCATTGGTTCGTAAACTAGAATGTTGATCTCGGTTCAGTTTATACTTTACCTAATTAGGGTCTGATGAAATATTGTATGGTGTATCCACATAATTGTGGATCTCCGAAGCAAATCTTTCAGCGTTATATGTCCACTTACTTTTGGACATTTTCGCTTGGATAAGTGTGACTTTGCGGAGCATCTCGATAGACGACCGCCTTTAAATTTTATACTTCTTTAGGTCTTACTTAGCTTAGGCCAAATTTAATGCTCTTTATGCAACTTCTAAGAAGATCTAGGTAACTATGTTAACCAGATACCAGCTGCGGACAAAACCCGAACTGTGGATCAGAACACCAATTATGGATTAAGTACTACCTGCAGAAATTTACCAGATGCGAATCATCCTAGGGTATATGTATTACCCTACGATTTCTATCATACTTATGGCATTCTCTCTGAATTGTCAGAATTTGGATACCATTCTGGTTCCAAAACTTCTTTGCACCTATTCATGATACTTCCATGAACTTGTATAATTACTTCATTGACTTCTTAGTAAAATTATCTATTTAGATTGAACTTTAAGTTCATCACTTGTTGTTGCGGATTAATGATAATCTAGGCTTGATCCATCCTTTAAATGGTGTTACTACCTCTTATATCATACTTCATCCTTCAGGTCAGTCTTCTTTATGATCTTTGAAACTCGTCACTCCCTTACACGAATTCCCATTTCTATCTAGGTCTATAACATCAAGTAATAACTGGGTGTTACATCATGCATTTTCACACCTAATTAAACTTCATGTACAGATCTAGTCAATCAAGAAGATCCAATAAGATCCAAAAGTCAATAAACAACCAAACATAAACCATGTATTACACATAGGTTTAAATAATTTACAAATGTACTAGATGTTCCAACGGTTTGCTCCATACCTATTTACACAACTATCTTACAAGAACTTCTTGCTCTTGTGGATATATCCTCACTTATTTCGGCAAACTCTTCAAACTACAATACGCATTACCCTCTATATACATTATTCAAGCCCTCATCCCTTGGGATGTTGTTCCTTTCTTACTTTCATCTTCCTCTAGTGCTTCCTGGAGTTCCGTCCATGATGATGTGAAGTCCTACGACTGCCTTCTAGAGCATAAGAGCATCCAGGAGGAGAGTATTCTTGATTATAAGTACCGAGATTGAGATTAGTCATTCAAAAATGACTAGAGTTGGCGTAATCTTCCATCGAATAGTCCGAGTTTTCTGGCAACGCTTCCTCATAGTAAGTTGGTTCCTTAGCTTTTTCTTGGATCCAGTCATATATATTGGTGTAGTAGCTATCTGAGTACTCTTCTAAGTTGATTGGATTGGTATTACCCCCATATGGTCCATAAGGCTCTCTATGGTTATAATTGGTCTCTTCTTCAGTACATGTATCGCAAGGTATAGGATTCCCTATGGTTTTACCTTGAGATTCTATTTCCCATCCATACTTGTTGGGCTCAGGGTTATTTGGGATAACTTTATTCCATTCCTGTTGTTCGGAGTTGTACTTGGTCCATAAATCTTCAGGTGGCTTGAAGTCATTTTGGTAATAGGCATAATTTTCTGAGTTTGGATCATCAAACTCAGTTACCTCAAACACCTCTCCTGAAGGTATGTATTTGGGATGCCTAGATTCTTTATCTAACTTCTTCCTACGAGCCATTGCTTTATCAGGATCAGTAAAATCCTGAATGACCGTATCCAGCTCCTGAACTAAGACTTGGTGAGTGTTATGATAAGTGTTTAGCAAAGACCGATAATGATCCATATACTCTGCAGCTAGAGTAGGTTCCGATTGGACTAAGGTAGAGTGATCTAACTCATGCTCTGAGTTTGAGGTTTCATGTGGTATAATGGTGTGAGTACTACCTTCTAGAGCTTGGGATTTATGCTCTCGGATCATGGTTATGGCTGATGCTACGGCAATCTGATATGCAGATGCCATGCACCTTGCCTCTCCTGCTGGCATTTCTCCCTTAAGTCCTAACTTCTTGGGTAACATGATCATGACACGGTATTTAGCTAATACCTACCCATCATAGTAAGTGTAAATCTTGACCAGAAGTCTTGATTCACATTCCAAACTCCGTAGAAGTTGTCGGATATTGTCTGTCCAATCCCCTCTGTAGTCATCCAACGTCCTGTTCATCACTTGAACATTCCGGGGTGGATATCGAGGTGCCATGTGGAACTGTAGATAAGAAATTATCATCAGTCACTTAGAGTTAAAACTCTTGGGTAATGATGGGAATTTCAATCATATAAAAGAGTTATCGCACTAGTAACATAACAGGATTATCCTCAAGTAAATATCCCTCATATCACTAGAGAACTCCTTATTATTGCTAGGATGTGTCCTACAGGTTCTACCCATTTACTAGGTTTCCAACCTAAGGTCAAAGCATATGCTCTGATACCAACTGCGGTGACCAAACATACGACTGCATGATGTAGTATACTATAGTCGTTGACATAACACCAATGAAACATCGTTTACTAGTATTACATCCCTCAGAATGGCACAACAGAAACACAGCGGGTCCAATACATGGCTAAAGGTTACAACTCACTCTTTACATAAAATCCAGAGAACACTCTAGTTTAAAGAGAGAGAAAGAACTTCTTACAGAGAAGTATCAAAGATAAATAATGCAAGAACGATTATACTATTAAGTCTAGTATTCTGACTAAGAGGTTGGCATTGCTTCTATTGCAACGCACTACAGAAATAGGTTCTTTGGTTAGAGATTGTACTCCTATCTAATCAGTATCTTCATCTTCACTTGAGTTGAGGTATATGTTGTCTTCCTTGTCTTCATTTAAGAGCTTAAGTTGGGCATGATAAGTCTTGGAGCATAACTTGATGTAGACGTCGTCTTAATGGCTTCAGAATCTAGCAAGGGTTAAGAAGATACTTTGAGTACGAGCGTACTCAGCAAGTTCACTAGAAAAGGAGTGTTTGATGCACTATAACTACAGCCACACACCATAGGTCGTAGGCAATGCAAGTTTTCGTAAACATTTCTTCAAAGGTTGCTTTTATTCTGAAAAGCTATGTCCGTCAGCCTTCACGGGTTTACCAGAACTTTCATGGAGTTCCTTTCCCGCCGCGTTCGCAGCTCCTTCCCGTAACAGGGAGTAACAAGTTACAGTTATTACACTCTGCAGAGGTGCGTTACTTTACCCATGAGAGATCAACTCTTTGTTGCACAACCAGGGCAGCTTACTCCCGTCCACAGGTCCATGATGTGGGGCCCAGAATATGATCCAAGCCAATCACTGCCCCCTTCGCGACCTCGCCTCCTTGGTGTACATCATGCCCACATAAATAATTACGGCAATGGTTTGTACAAACCGTTAGATGGCAGAACTATCGTGGGACGTTGAGGGTTCCCACCCATATGCTGCATATCCTCTACGAATTACCAATTAATATGCACGCTTCGAGGATAACAACCACGACCTGCACATCCAGCTTCATGCGAGAGGAAGAAGATACAGCTGACTTCTCCGTCCCATTCTAAATCTCATGGTCAACGCGTAATATACGGCGCAAGAATCATTGGCGACATTGGTTGTTAAGTCCTAGGTGATATAGTTCTGAACAGTGGTATTCCAACTGTCAGATTTAATAGATTAGCTGATCACCCTAGATCAGTAACCAATAGTTCATATTATTATCGAAAATAGTGTTTTTAGACCTTTTTCAAATGCAGGTGATAACAACACTGGATCTGTAAAATACTTTACAGAAAATAAACAAAGGACATGAGCAAGTGTGAACTTGCCTTTTGTGATTGCAAGATTATGCACTCACGGTCTTCGTGTCAGTATAAGATCCAAAATCTGAAATCAGCATCATTGGTCCGGTAAGTACTAATGTTTAAAGAAGCAATATGCTTTTATGCATAAGTAATGTGATGAACGTTCTAAGCGCAAATCCCGGGGATAACGTTGTCCTAGGGTTTGGATTCCGAAAATGGTTACTTTGAAATGTGTGGTCTTTTTAGATAAGTTTCATAGTTGTACTTTTATTAGAGATTAGGAGTGTGTGTGAGCAACACATATTTATGTAGCAATAAAATATACATCTATGAAATGCTAGTCAAGATTGCTTATATAAGAGTTCTTGTTTGAAGTGGCAAAAAGAATAACCTTCGAAGAAAAGGTTTCTCTTCTAAGGTATAAACAAGGTTTATGGTTAGTTAGTGGTGGTTGATGTTATTGGTTCGCTTAAATGGTTTGGCTTGAGTTGCTTTATAGCTTAACTACTTCAGACCAAAGTTAACTATAAAACATATAATAATGTGTATTGTATTATATTTAGATTCTTGGAGACTAAAGTTAACTTTAAAATATAGATAGTTTTGAAAGTATAGTACTTATAACATTTGTATCTTGTGTATCTGAAATGTTTCCTTTAGGTTATTTAAGGATGGTCATTCTTTTGACTAGGGTAATGGTTTCTTGATTCTATAATAGAGTAATATCATTTATATTTTATAGATAAGTGAGTATAGTTTATGAACCAAGGTATATTGTTACTTAACTACTCTTGAACTTTCTATAGTGTTGTGGTAGTTTTTGTAATTTGATGGTTAATATAAATATAAAAGGTTTGGTGGATTCATAAGTTGTTCTTTAAGGTTTTATTATAAATGGGAATCTTTTTAGAATAAAATCTTCATTTAAGGTTGAAGATAATTTAAATAAAAGTTATTTATAATGTTTAAAAATATTAAAGCTTCATTTCGTTAATATTTAAGATTAATACTATTTATTAAACTTAATTTACTTATTTTAGGAATATTAATAAGTTTTTTATCCTTATATGAATTATTAATGAAGTAGATAAGTTTAAATTTGAGTTATTAAAATATTTGAATTTTTATTTAACTCAAAAGGAGATTATTAGATTTTTAACATGTAAATATTATTTCTATGATCATTTAGGTATATTATATTTATTTTTTGTGATTTATAAATAATAAGATATGATTTTTATAATTCTTATTACTTTATAATAATTTAATAAATAATAAGTATTTACTTAAGTGAAATAATAATACCTAATTATAGTTTTTAAATTATAATTTTTATTTTTCTAAGATTTTTGATATTTTATTTATATTTTTAATATTTACCATTATTAAAATATGAATTATCAAAGCTTTATTACTTATAAAACCTTTATTGAATAATATTTATTTAAATAATAATCATAATAATATTTGATAATAAGTTTAAGTTGTAGATTTTATTTTCCTACAAATTTTCATATATTATACATATTTTTCTGAATTGTAAATCAAAAGTTATTAATTAAATAAGATTTAATCATTTATTTGATTTCTGGAATATTAATAATTGAGTTATAACATTTTATTTAACTCTCAATAGAAAATACTTTTAACACCGTACCAAGAGCTAACCCCAGTCACTAACTAGTGGGCTAGTGACCACCTCAGCACGTTGTGTGAAGAAAATCCAATTATTACTGACCCTGCCTTGACCCCCAGTCAATGACATATGGGCCCAAGGCCATGTCATCAACCACGCGGGCAGAGACTAGTCAAACAAGTTGACGTGGCTCGATCATGACGCAACGATGGCGTCAGCACCACCACCGGCGCCAGAGGTTGGTCGCCGGCGACGATCTACTGCGCCCTAGCAAGCGAGATAAGCCTAGTTTGAATAAGCGCAACCTACTGAACTTAAGAGTGGCAGGACAGAATGTTACAAACCGACTGTGTCAAAAAAGGACACAACGAAACTTACTGACGACCAGCTCTACGATGCGATCCAGCTCCGTGTGCGCAACCTTCTCGCGTTCCTGGACCCGTTTCAGCAGCTGTAACATTCCTAAAATCATGATTTCAAAGCTTTGCATATCATCCATGCATTCATGATCATTTTAGGATCATTTTCAAAGTTTTAGAAAAAACAGAAGCATTTTTATGCTTATTATTTTATGTAAGCAAAGCATTAATCCAATGCTACTCTCTAGTGAGAGAATATTTGTTTTAAACCAATGTTGTTGGTTCATAGGATTGTTTGATAAATTCCAAAGGTTGGACAAGGATATCAAAACAAGGAAACAAATTCAAAACCATTTCTTTGTCTTTATTAAACAATGGGTATAAACCTTGTTTATTTTAAAACTCCAAAGTACTAAATTATTTTTAAAGTGCACAACATTGTTCTGCAAACAAATGTGTACATTTTTTCACTTTATAAAAATCCAGAAAAGGTTTGAACTCAAACACATTTGAATTCATTTGAATTTGGTTCCTGGAAATTGAAACAGAAAAAGAAAAAGAGTAAAGAATTGGAAAAGGGCCTGCGCTAGCATTTCAGCCCAACAGCAGACCCATCCCACTAAGCCCACCCGAGACTTTCCTCTCCCTTTCTCACCGTAGAAGCACGCACCCTCCCTCGCTGTCAAGTGGACCCAGCGACAGGTTAGCTCGTCGTCCTCAAACCCCCCCCCCCGACCAAGCCTTCGGCGTTTCTTCCTCCCTTCACTACCGCGATTTCAATTTGCTTAAATGGCGATGAATGCGTGCGTAATCTCCGCCCCTGATCTGGCTACTTAATCCCCTCACCTCTCCGCACCTTTCCCCTCACACCACTCGCTCGCTCCGCCACCAGGCTGCCTCAATTTCGCGTTGCATCGCCGCAGACAGAACCAGCTCCGGTGACTGATTCCGGTGAGATGCGAGCCCCCCTTTGCCTCTGCTTCAAACAAGTGCGACCAGCATGTTCTGGCGCATGTTCTGGCGCATCTCCTGATGCTTTTCTTTTGCCTTCTCGTGACCCAGGTCGTCAACTCCGTCCATCTCTGCAAACAACAGAGCCGCCGCTCAACTCCGACGAGGAATGCCGGTAACCTCCGAGCGCCCCTTGCTTCCTCTTTGACCCTGTCGTGTCCGCCACAACCTTGTGCATCCTCTGACGCCACTGGTTCGTGCTAGGGCGGTCTACATCGTCGGCAACAACTCCATCCGCAAACACCCGACGCCGCCAGCAACTCCGATGATGTCCTGCCGCTGTGTCTGTGCGCCCCTGTCTCTCCCTCGACCACCTCGAGCACCGCAGCGACCACGCGAACACAGTAAGCATCTCCACTCCTCCCCGCGCGATCTAAATCGTCGGCAACCTCTCTTACAGAGCGCGCCGCCACCACTTGCCACCGCTGGCGCCACCCCACTATGGTCGCTTGATCAGTAGCCGTCAGATCTAGATCCAACGCATGCGATAGAATCACTTATCGAAGGGGTATGCATTAGATCTGGTCGTGCGTTTTCATTTAGATCATGTGGCTCTCGTTGATCGATCCAGCCGAAACGGTATCAGCCAATCAGAACTTGACGCGTGGCCTGTTCTTTGTTTTAAAAATCTGAATTAGATCTATTACTGATTCAAACTTGTAAAATTCATAACTTTTGATCCACACGTTCAAATTTTACAAATTTTATATCATTGGATCAGGAGAAAGAGTGATATCTGTTTATCCAATGTGTTTAATGTTTTGCTTTTGTAAACTCAGTTATTTTTGCAGAGACATTTATAGACTTATTTTGAGTATAGAAATGATTTAAAAATCAAATAAAGTTTGTTTAGTGTGCTTTGGTCTTGTTTATGATTCAGTACTGTAAACTTGTCTTGTTTGGTGTAGAAAATCATCACATGGCATTTGCATGCATTCATATATTTTTGTTTGTATATTTTTGATATGTGAATTTGGTGCCATTATTTTATGTGTAGATTTTGGTGCTAATAGTGATTGTGGTTGTGAAGATTGTTGCTACTCCCCAAACCGCCAAGGCAAGTGGTGCTTCATGCTTTTATCCCTATATTTTCACCTATGCATTAGAAATATTTTGTATAGGACTTGCATGATTATTTTGCTAAGTATCTATATGCTATGCTTGGGAAATCCTAGTAGTTGTAGAAATGTTAGAATTTCCTCTAAGTAAGATACTTGCTATTGCCATGCTTAGCCTAGCTAGTAGCAACCAAGGGTGGATTATATGATCATGCTATGAGAAATATTCTAAGTCTTTGACTTGTGTTTTTGCTTAATAAAACAACTAAGTGAATGAAACACCTGGGTGGAATGGAAAGAATGGTTTGTGTTGAGTGGTTACACAAGGCCCATTTCTATGCTTTACCTTGTGTATATCACTTGTGTAAAGCCACCCAGGAACAAAGGGATTTGAGATGCCAAATGTTAAGAAGCTTCTAGTGCAGCCACATGGCATTATGGGCTCTACCTGGATCACATAGGTTGCAATAACTTAGCCATTTGGACAGTTGGTGGTAGTGGTATGATAGGTTGGAACGCGTCCATTTGGTCTAAGGGAAGGCTTCTGAAAGGTCCTATCTTGGTGAAAATCAAGTCTTGTGGGGAAAGTGCACAACCCCTGCAGATGGAAGAAGTACTTAGCCATGTCCCTGGTATTGGACAACTTGAGCATCAAGACATGGAAGCTATCAAGAATCTCCTCATCCCAATTTTCTAAGTTAAAACTTGTGGTTGAACAAGGGTGAAGGTTCACCAATTTCTATTGGTGGTTCCTTGGGAAAGTTTTTTCAAAGAATAACTTAGTGTTTTCAACTGATATGTAAAACCTATTTTGAGCAAAGCAAGCCTAAGCTACACTTAGCCATATTCATGTAGTAACTAGATGTTAATATTCTTCTAAGGTATCACTTGCCAATACTATTCCAATGTATTGACCCACTATGGTTGTAACTTGTGATGTTGCAGGTTACTCTGATGATGATTAGGAGTTATGAGTCTACACTCAACATGCTTGCCTGTGGCACATGAAGATGAAGACTTATTTATATTGTTATATTTGAACTCTTGTACTAGGCATGTGGCCATCGAGTTGTAAAAGACTATGTTGTCTCTGGAATGACTTGTAATAATGACCTTTGTTTCTCTGTACTTCATCTTAAACTATGGATGCTAGCATTGATCCAGGGACTAGCATTGCAATCATAGGTATCTTTACCTTTATAAAGGTGGGATCTTACAGCAGCTCCTCCTGCTTGGCGTAAGCCTCCTCTGGGTTCTTGAAGGCGTCAGCGCGAGTGTTCGCGATCTTCTTGGACTTGCTAGCTGAGACCTCCAATTTCTCCTTCAGCGCCACCAATTTGTCATTCTGGCTCTGTCGTGTCTAGTTGGATTCTCGCAGCCGGAGCACCTCTGCCTTCAACCGGTCCACCTCCTTCTCCTTATCCACTATCATGGCTGCAGGATGATACCCGATGGTCAACAAAAACCGGGAAAATTCACACAATAGTACATGTCTGAACGAGCAATCTTACGCCCGAAGTCTTGTGTGCTCTTCGTCATCTCATAAAATGCTTTCTACATAAAGAAGGAAGTAAACAAGAGAATAAGAAAACGACTAAGACAAAAAACACAAGAGTATGAAGAGAAGCTTACCTCCAAAAAAATGCTCAGCCTCTTGGCTTCGCCGAGCCCCTACTCCATCACCTCCACCAAGTGTTGAGCTTGGCCGAGGGAGACAGGGCCGCGTTGGAGAGATGGGCGAGGATGGCATTCGATGTCAGTGTAGCCAGGGCTGGCTTGTAGCAAGTCACCAGCACCTCCTTATCGTCATTAGCGGCGGCCTCCAAAACCCCCGCCACGACTAGCTCGGCTCCGACGTCGTCCGCACCACCGGATCCAGAGGCCACTGATCGCCCGCAGCCGACCACACAGATGCATCCAGCGCCTACTTCTCTGGCTCTTCGACCAGGCCAACGGTCAGACCCGTCTGAGCATCGCTCCAGTCCGGGTTCACACCGGATGTTAGCCAGGGGAAGAAGAGTGGTGGCATCACGCCCGGCTGGAAACATCTAAGCAATCAGAGAGGTGGCCGGGGCACGGTGAAGGGACTACGACGTAGCCGGCGGGGACGCATCCAGCACGGTCGGGGCAGCCCCAGCCGACATGGTCAGGGTGGCCGCAGCCGACTCCACAAACAGAGTCGGAGCGGGCGTGGCGGTGGCAGCGCTAGGGTCGTATAGCAACATCGCCTCGCTAAAGGAGTAAATAAAACTCAGCAAAAAGTGAAAGTCAACAAAATGAAAGGCTGAAGAGATTAGCGAGGCACATACACGACAACTGTCAGCATGGTGACTACCTGGCTCTACCTAAGCGGCTTCTTACGCCTCCGCCGACTGGAGCTGTGCTAGACACCACCTGCTTCCCATTGGCCCTTCACTGCGCGCCGGGTGAAGGAGGGCCGTCATCACCGTACATGGCTACACAAATCTGAGCAAGCATCAATGTCCGACTAAAAACAACAAGTCGATGAACAAGCGCAAAATAATATCCTTACCGTGTGGGTCTGACATGCCATCATCGCCCCGGGTGGGGAAGCGCTCCAGCTCCATTTGCGGCTACTTCGGCGACAGGAGGTCAGCCGAGAAGTTGGGGAGCTCGCGCTCACCCATGCTGTCCTCCGCTAACCTTCGATGGAAGGCGGCCCCAGTACGAGCACAAGTAGCGCCAGCCGTTCTCTAGGTCCTCCTTCGATACCATGGCAAGCCACTCTCGAAGGGCCTCATGCGACATGTCCAGCCGGGAGGTCTCGGTTGGGTCGTCGATGCCGGATAGATGGCACATCTTGTGCGACAGCCGTTGCAGCGGAAGCACCCGGCGAGCCATCCAGGAAAGGGTGATGTCCTGGGCGGTGAGTTTTTCCTTCTCTGCCAGCACCTTCACCCGCGTGGCCATCTGGTCGATGTCCTCCTGGGCACCCAACCCCTTTGTGTTCCAGCCCTTCCGGGTCGATGGGACGTTGGCGAAGACTGGGAGCTAGATCCAGTCAATGTCGGTGGCGTTGCTCACATAAAAATATGAGCACTGCCACAGCTTCACCGTGTCAGGGAGGTCGAACCGCGACATCACCGAAGTGCCCCGCGATAGATGGCGCGATAGTCGGTCTCCACCAGTGGCTCGCACTAGCGCACCGTCTACGCCTTGAAGTTGAAGAATTTGAGGAAGTTCGATGAGTCGGGGCTAACTCCCAGGTATGACTCGTAGCAGGCCGTGTGGTGTGACAGTTGCGCAATGGTGTTACCCCCAGATGGTGAAGCCGGAGGTCGAACATGGAGAACATCTCAAGGACGAAGTCGCTCACCGGCAGACTTAAGTCATGGGAAAAGTGAGTGAGGAAGACAATGGCCTCGCCAGGCTTGGGGTGTGGAGCGCGCTTCCCCTCCGGCGCAATCCGGTGCTTCAGCAACCGTTGTGGCGGGAGAAACTTCCCCCTATGATACTTGTAGATGAGATCCTCCATTACGAAAGAGACGCAACACTCTCTGCACTGCTCAGGAGTCATCTATGCAGGCAGGGCGGCCGAGAAGCGAGGTCCCATTGTTGCGCCGGCTTACGATGGCAGTGGGAGAAAGGGAAGGAGAAGTGTGCAAGGGAGAGAAGGGCGAGAAGAACAAGAACAGAAAGAAATAAAAGTGTGAGAAAGCCCCATTCCTGTGGCCCTATTTATTGCCATGGGCCGAGCGCGCCCCCTTCGCTCCCCTCCATCACGTGGTAGACAACCACCCCACTCCCCCGTGATGATTCGACTGTGGTTCTAGTGTGCCGGCGTGATCCCGTGCAGAAGATCCCACAGCTATTATTGCAGGAGACGAGGCGTGCACGCAGTTCCCAAGAAAATCACAGCGGCAAGGCATGTGCACGGTTACCAAAAATCGTCGCTGTAGAGCAAATGGTCAAACTGATGCGACATGTGTCAGAACTGCTGGTCGTGGCTTATGTAGGCACTGACCTTAGTGGCAAGGCGTCTCATCTACCGCGCTTTGGATGCGCTAGTAGGCCGCTGCCTTCGCCGTTTACACCCAGTGGGTGGCCACCGACTCCATAGCAGGTTGAATCCAGCAGGAAAGCAACAAGCACATCAAACAAGTTTTATAGCCGAATTTCATCACCAACCACTTCAGTTCTATCAATGAGCATGGAAGAACTTCTCAACAAGGCGAAGTACCAATGTGCTCGGGGACTAGTGTCGGGGGGATGACCCCCGGGTGGTGTAAGCCAGGCCTAACTGGCCTGCTCCAGAAGTATGTGGCCGGATGGCTGCAAGACAAAGGATCTCCAGCCGGGTGGACTGCTCCAACCATTCCTCCCTCAAGCTTCCTCGGCTGGCCCGTCTAGCCGGATGACTAGAAGAACCGGCTAAGTGGCCGTTTCCACCCGGCCGCCTCGGATTCGATGGAGAGGATACGGAGGGGTGACGCTCCTTGCTGAGCGAGCCTATCGCTCCTCGCATCACCAGATAGGCTGGCGCACCACCCTGACGGTGCTAGAAGACAACTGCACTAAGCAGGGCAAATCTGGAAGCAGAGCATACCGTTGTTAGCTGACTGCTAAAGCGTCAGCTGACTGCTAAAGCGATGTATGATGCCTAAAGGACTGGCGCTGGGACACTTTACCGTTATCCCCCATGTACAAATAGGCTGACTGGGTCCTGGACCACCGGCTGGACCCTGCCAGCCGGCCCGCTTTGTAAACTCAAAGCCCAAACAGTAAACCCTAGAGCCCACATTGTAACCTACCTCTCCTAGCCAGTATATAAGGGAGGGTAGAGCTAGGGTTCTGGGGGAATTCAGATTCTCCTCTAGTCCATCTTCTTACTCTAGCTCTCCATAGTTGTTAAGGAAACAGCTCCAGGAGCACTTGTATTCGGCATTCTCCCCTGACATAGTGGATCCTTGCAGGAGTAGGGGTGTTACCTTGTCGAGAGGGCCCCGAACCTAGGTACATCAATGTGTTTGCAATTTCTATGCCCAATCTGTTGTGATAGCCATCGATTGCATCCTGATTGTCTCTCTTAAGCCATCCCCGATGGTACTTTCGTGTTCCACACCACGATAATGAATGCAGAATGGATTTTACTCAAAAGAAATGCCGATCAGTTGTATTCTAAATTCAGAAAGGATATGAATAACAAAATAATACTCGTGTCTTATAGTCATCCAAGTGTATAAGGACATTGATATAAACAAAATGATATAATACAAAATAGTTTCAATATCAATCATATAAAACCATTCAGTTAGTTTTTTAGGATGGATAATTGCCACATCAAACTACAATTACTGAAATATGTAACCTAATTTTATTCTGATTTATATATAACCATTTCCATATCCATATTTGCTTCAAAATTCAAAACCATATTAGTATTTTTGTTTTTCAAAACAAATCCGGATATTTACCACATCGATATCTATGTTCATATAGATCCGAATATTACCGTGACCGTTTCAATTTCCCTGAAGGGCCTAGTTGTGGCGGAGCTCGTCTTTTGGAAAATCTGGAGGTCCTTCCTCGTCTTCCAAGCCGTCACAATGGCAAGATGAATATGGGTGTCCTTGTTCCACTTCTTGGATGTGAAGCTCTACGGGAAGGTGGAGTGGGTGCTCGTTCGCTTGCTCTAGAAGCTGCACCCTGTGGAGATTCCCAGCAAAAGCCTTGTTGCTGATGCTACCCTAGGCTAGAGAGGCCACTCCACGCTAGGGTTCGTCCATGACTCTTCTTCCTCCAGACTGATATGGCTTTGCGAAGGGTCTTCGATCTCGGTGCGCGATTCGTCGCTGGCTACACCTCAAGTGGTTTCGTCCTCGGTGGTGCTACAGGTGCCCGTGCCTTGAGGTCATTGTCTACCGGCGGTGAATACAAAGAACCTGATTTCTCCAATTTTATTGTAGAGGTCCTGTTTGCAAAGTCTAAGGAATGGTCTATAATCTTCTTTTCATTTGGGGTCCTTTGTGTATTTTTTGTGGGCACAACTTGATAATGCAATTTCCAGGCCCTTCGGGACCTTTAGGGGATATCTAAAAAAAATTATACTATCAATCCAATTACTAGAAGTTTAAACTGATTGAATCCAACGAAAAAATAGCGCGCTATTTAACGCTACTAGCGCCGCTATAGCATTTTCAGGAGATGTACGCTATGCTATGTATTCAAGGGGCGCTATGGCGCTACGCACACTAAATACGGCGCTCGCTATTTGATGTTATGTCGTAGTGGTGCTATTTTTTTGGGTTTTTAGTAGCCAGTTCTCCATTTTGACCCATTTTGGTCTAGTGGCCTACCCTAATCCAACTAACCCTAAAAGGAAACATGCTAATGCACATAACGTCAGTTCCTAGTTCGTCTCCTCCACTGCCTTAGAGAGGCGACGTCGCAACAATGAATGCCGGCTCCGACTGGAATCAACATGCCTCCGCCTAGAATCGCCTTCGCCTTGGACGCCTTCACCCTACCTCTGTTCCCCTCCTTCAATCTATCACCGACAATCCCTGCATCGGATGCCAACTACGTGTCTGACTCTAGGTTAGTGTGTGTGAATTCTGAACTAGGGTTGTGATTTCGGCTATGTGATATGGAGTTATGAACTATGTGAACTATCTATAATTGATGTTTATTTTTAATCCCGAGAGTTGTTCAAAAGCTGAAAGTATGAGTTTCAAATTCTTAGCCTTTTCGAGATCATGTTCCATAAAGAGAATTGTATCGTCGGCATACTGAAGGATAGATAAACCTCCATCCACTAGATGGGGAATCACACATTCAATTTGGCCCTCGGACTTTGCACGCTCAATCATGATAGATAACATATCAGCCACTATATTAAATAGCATTGGCGATAATGGATCTCCTTGTCTAAGCCCTTTTTTGGTATGGAAGTTTTTTCCAATATCGTTATTGACTTTGATGGCAACACTACCTCCTGACACAAAGCTATTGATTAAAGCATGCCACTCAGCTGAAAAACCTTTCATTCTAAGAGTCCGTTGAATAAAAGACCATTTGACTTTATCATAGGCTTTCTCAAAATCAATTTTTAGAATGACCCCATTCAATTTCTTCCTATGTAGTTCATGTACCGTTTCATGTAAGGTAGCCTATAAACACCCGGATTTTTCAATCCTAGATGCCTGTTATGCCATACATCGCAATCCCAGGATTACCATTTTTGCGAGACATAATAGAATTGGATACCATAGTACATCATCCATTACAAACGATATATAAGTTCTTACACAAATAGGGATCTCATGATCCAGTTCTTAATACAACATCAAGTAGCGGAATACGTAATAATAACGGTAGCGTAGGTGAAGCTCCATCTTCGGGTTCACAGGCAATGCTGACGATGGGAGATGATCCTAGTTGTCGTAAATTTCCTGGGGTCCATCTTCCAGGTAATCCTCTTCATAGTCTGGCCATGGGAATAGCCCGGGACAAAGCCATGAGTACTCTTTAAGTACTCGTAAAATAATACTAACAGGTAAAGGGGTTTTTGGATAATAGGACACTAGGCTCTAGGGTTGTTTTGCAAAAGCCAGATTTATCTCTACTAAGTTCTAAAGCTAGTCACAATTTTATAACTCCTAAGTGGGATCTTGTAACTCATATCACAACCCTGTTGTGGTTAAGTCAAAGTCTCAATTCATTTCACAAGTCATTTTGAAAAGTCTGACGAGGGAACAGTATGGCCACTCCAACTGTCCATAACCGCGGACACGGCTATTCCAATAGTTTGACGCTCTGCAGAGATTGTACACTTTCACCACAACATTCGATACATCCGTCAGGAACAAATCCTGAATTCACCATACTCAGTATGCGGATAATCAATCCTAACCTTTCAATTATACGCCCTAGTATAAGCACCTCTCCTGTGAGTTTGGCCTCCCAACCATGACCAACTGTCATCTTGGGTACTGCACAGGTGGACAATCTTCACAAGGTAGCCTCAGCTCAAACCTTGGCCGTGAGGGAGCTAATACTAAGGTACATAAGTTTCCAGTCAAGCCCTACCCAATCTTCGGGTATTGTGGTTGTACGATCAAATTGGAATGGTATCGCATTCAGACAACCATCAGTTTTTATAAAGGGCTAAGGCTCATGCCTCAACATTTTCATCACCATAATCATCTGGTGTTCGGAAACACATGTCAAAACATCTCAGTAGAATGATCCATCATTCTAAGGTTTTCATAACCATTTTCACCAAGTAATCCCATCTAAAGTTGATCAAGTTTTATGCTTAGCACTAGCATCTACAAGTGGTGGTAAGCAATAATGAGGGGTGGTAAACTAGTGGAATTTTAACTAAGTTCCATCTCATGCCTTAAGATGACATCAAGATTATCTAGCTTAGGCCAAATTTTATGCTCTTTATGCAACCTTCAAATATCTCCTTAGAATCTACAAGTCACCTGAGTACCCTCTAAGGAAGTAGCTTTGATAAAGAAATAAAGTAGAAAGCTTGCAAATAAAACTAGGATTGGGTTATCAAGTGGGTATGACCACATATGCTTAAGGCATATAGTAGGCATGGTAACAAGTAAGGGTTTGTTGCATCAGATAGGTATTCTGCAAGAGTTAACTTGCATCAATATCAGTATAAGCTTGCCTTGTGTAGAGCAGTGGTTGAAGCTCTCCTCGGCTTCTTCTTCGTAGTATCTTCCTTCCTCCTCGTATCCTTGGTCGGTACTAGCGTCTATGAATAAATACGAGGTACACAATCACCAAACAATACTTAACTACTTGCAATCATCACACACAAGGGTCCTATAGATGATCTAGCATCATCTCTAACATTACAAGTTTAAGGCTTGGTTTAATTCCTTTTATTTTTAGAAAAGTAATTTCTACTCATTGAAAAACTACTTAAGATTTAATATTCTCCAAACCAAACATGGGATCATGTTGACACATGTCATCACCACATATTTTAGTCCATGGGAATGTGATTTAAAGTGGTGTCACAATTTAATAAGGTTTTACCCTTTTGTTTTATTTAAATATAATGACTAGAAATGCCTATGTAGCATTCTTTTATTACTTGAACATTATTTCTGTAAGTAGACCTATATATTTTTATATATTCTGAAAGGTATGGTTAAATGTGATTTTTGAGAGTTGGAATCAACTCAAAAGCTATTATGGTTTCAATTTGAAAAATGTTTGAATGCAGAAAAGCTTCTGCCTTGTTATTTTTACCATGGATGATCTATAGATCCAAATGACTTGAATCCAATGGGCTTGGATTCAGCATTCCCAGACCTTTCTAACAAAATTGGTTTCATTCAAATTGGTGCACTGAATCAATCTGGGTTGAATTTTGAAGTTGGGTACAGAAGTGTGTTTGAATTAAAAAGAAAAAGATGTAATTCAAATCACTGGGCTGTGCGGGAAAGTTAACGGGCCGGCCTGCTAAGCGCAGTGCTCCCGCGGGCTGCTTAAGTGGGTGTCCCCACTTGCCAGTGAGATAGGGGGCGAAGCGCACGGTGAGCTCGTCAGGGGCGATGTTACAGGCGGCTATTGGCATGGGCGACGGTGTGGTGTTCCCTGGCGATGCCCAACGACATGGTTTTGAGGCGTGGGGCGGTGCGGTTTGGTCTGGAACATGCGACGCTCTGCGTGGCAGAGGCGGCGTCTTCGACGGCGAGCGGTGGTTGTACGTCGCGGGGCGGCGAACGGGGATGTCTGGCGGTCTCCTGGGTCGATGGGGATTGTGTATGCACGCGGCGAGGGCGGCACGCGGTCTGTGGGCTTCGGTCGAGGGTGGTGCTCTGGCACACGCTCGTCATGGTCGCTGGCGGTTTGGGCGCGGTCCATGCGTGTGGTCCAGTGGTTGGCAAGGTTCGAGCGGTGTACAGGGAGTGGCGGTGGACGGTGGGCTGCCTCCCAGACATGCTGGCTAGGCGTGTGTCTCCTCCTAGCTTGATGTCGACATGGGTGTGCTCGGCTGTTCACCATTGATGGCAATGGCAAGCTCACAGTGGTGCTAGTGCTTGGTTAATCTTCCTAGATGATCTACTGAGCTGGTTGTGAGCTAAATAGGGAACAAGTTAGGCCAATTTTACTGCACACTATAGTGTTTGATGTTTGTTTGATTTGTATCTGCAACCTGTTTGATGAAATGGCCGCATGAATTCAAGTTTTGAATTTTGAAAAGATTTTTGGTGGGTTTGCTAGATTGGTGCTGGTGAGTCTGCAGATGCTTGTGTTTTGAAAGTTGAGCTTGTTTGAGTGGTTTTTGAAAAAGTGGGATCTTCCCATATGATAAAGATTCCATTTTGAATTGTCATTTAAACTATGCATTTGAAAGTTTCTGGATGATCACAAAGTGGGCCTTGATACCTTGTTGTGAGTACATTCAAGGGGTGCAAAGATCCAGAAAAGTTTCTGTTAGGTTCTGAAAGTTTGAGACAGCCAAAGTAGGCATGGGAGTTAAATTGGTCAAAGTGACCATTCATTTAATATATGTGTTTTGATTTAGTTGTCTTTAGGAAAAGTGTGGGAAATGTTTTAGATGATGTTTCTTTCACCTAAGAAACATTTTACAAGCAATGAAACAATTAAACAAGGTGGTTCCAAAGAATTTCAAATTAAATGCATACACATATGCATGCCTTCATAATTTTAATTAGAAAAGTTTTTGTTAACCCTAATTTTGATGATTAGAGTTTGATGATTTAAGTTTAATATTTTTGGGATGTTACAAATCTTCCCCCCTTAAACAAAATCTCGTCTCGAAATTTGAAAAAGGATGAAAAGATTACCTAGGATTTGAAGAGATCGGGAAACTCCGTCCTGATGTGATCTTCGCGCTCCCAGGTAGCTTCCTCTTCTGTGTGGTTGCTCCACTGAATCTTGAGAAACTTGATGCTTTGGGTTCGGGTAGTTTGAAAAGCTTCTTCAAAAATACGGATGGGTACTTTAGGATAGGTCAGGTCATCGTTTATCTCTATGGTCCGATGGTCGATATTCTTGAACACTTCGGTCTTCTCGGGGACTTCGAGACACTTGCAAAGTAACGAGATATGGAACACATTGTGCACTACTGACATCTCTTCGGGTAGCTCCAATTGATACGATACTTCTCCTCGACGGTTCAGAACTTTGAAAGGTCCAACATATCTGGGGGCTAACTTTCCTTTGAGTTGGAAACGCTGCATTCCCTTCAATGGCGACACTTTCAGATAAACAAAATCTCCTATGTTGAAGTCGAGGTCTCTACGTCTCTTGTCGGCGTAACTCTTCTGTCTGGATTGGGCGGTCTTGAGGTGCTCACGAATCTTGTGAACCTTCTCTTCTACTTCTCGTAGGATGTCTGGTCCGAAAATCTGACTCTCTCCTACTTCCGACTAGTTCAAAGGGGTACGACACTTCCTTCCGTACATGAACTCAAATGGGGCCATTTGCAAACTGGCTTGGTAACTGTTGTTGTAGGAAAATTCTGCAAACGGCAGACAGTCTTCCCACTTGGATCCATATTCTAACACACATGCTCTCAGCATATCTTCGAGTATTTGATTTAGTCGCTCCGTTTGTCCATCGGTCTGAGGGTGATACGCGGCACTGAAATCTAGGCGGGTTCCTAAACCTTCTTGGACTTTCTTCCAGAATCTCGAGGTAAACTGAGTTCCTCGATCCGATACTATGTTCTTGGGGACTCCGTGCAAACTAACGATTCTAGCGATGTATAACTCCGCTAGTTTCGAACTCTGATAGGTGGTCTTGACGGGCAAGAAATGGGCGACTTTGGACAATCTGTCCACTATGACCCAGATAGAGTCATTTCCCCTACTAGAAGTAGGTAGTCCAGTGAGAAAGTCCATTCCTACAGAATCCCATTTCCATTCCGGAATCTGCAAGGGTTGCAACAATCAGCGGGTCTTTGATGTCCTGCCTTGACTCGCTGACATAGCGATATAGCTTCCTATTTCTCTCTTCATCTTATGCCACCAAAATTGCTCTTTCAAATCTTGATACATCTTAGTTCCTCCGGGATGGATAGAATAAAGAGTATCATGAGCCTCCTTCAAAATAACTTCTTTCAACTCAGAATCTGATGGTACACAAAGGCGTCCTTTGTACCACAGAACTCCTTCTTTGTCTTCGGTGAATCCGGGTACTTTGCCTGTACCGATACGACGCTTGATTCCGTCGATACTGGCATTTCCCTTCTGCGCCTCTTTAATCTGACTGATCAAAGTGGGCTGAAGTTCTATGCTAGCCAAAAATCCTTCACTTACTAATTCCATTCGAAAATATTCCATATCTTTGTGCAAACTTGGTTGCTCCTTCAAAATTATGGAGTTCAAGCGGCACGGCAATCTGCTAAGGGCATCGGCTATTACGTTGGCTTTACCAGGGTGATAGTGAATGTCCAGATCGTAATCCTTGACTAGCTCAATCCATCTTCTCTGCCTCATATTCAGCTCCTTCTGAGTGAATATATACTTTAGGCTCTTGTGATCCGAATAAACCTCACAACGATTTCCCATCAGGTAATGCTCCATGTTTTCAGGGCTAGAACTACGGCTGCGAGTTCGAGGTCATGGGTTGGGTAATTTTTCTCATGTTGCTTCAATTGTCGAGATAGATAGGATATAACTTTGCCTTCTTGCATTACCACACATCCGAGACCAATCTTGGATGCGTCACAATACACATCGAAGGGCTTCGTGATATCCGGCATGATCAAGATTGGGGCTGATATCAATCTCCTCTTGAGTTCTTGAAAACTCGCTTCACACTTGTCTGTCCATTCAAACTTCTTGTCCTTCTTCAGCAATTGGGTCATGGGTCGGGCGATACTCGAGAATCCTTCTACGAATTTGCGGTAATATCCCGCCAATACGAGAAATGCACGAACTTGGGTTTGAGTGGTTGGGGCTTGCCAATCTTCTACGTCTTTCACTTTGGCAGGGTCAACGGCAATTCCTCCGGCTGATACAATGTGACCGAGGAATCCTACCTCCTGTAACCAGAATTCACATTTGCTAAACTTGGCATACAACTGATGCTCTCTAAGGGTTCCAAGAATGGTCCTTAGGTGTAGCTCCTGTTCTTCTTCTGATTTGGAATAAATCAGAATGTCATCGATGAAAACAACGACAAACTTATCCAGGAAGTCCATAAAAATCTTATTCATGAGATTCATGAAATAAGCGGGGGCATTGGTTAATCCGAAAGACATGACCGTATACTCATACAATCCATATCTGGTGGTAAAGGCGGTCTTTGGAATATCCTCTACACGAATTTTGAGTTGGTGATAGCCAGTTCTAAGATCAATTTTAGAAAATACTTTGGCACCGGTCAACTGATCAAACAAATCTTCGATCTTGGGCAAGGGGTACTTGTTCTTGATGGTGACATCATTCAACTTCCGATAATCCGTACACAAACGGTTACCTCCGTCCTTCTTGTCCACAAACAAGACAGGTGATCTCCATGGTGACGCACTTGGTTGAATCAATCCAAGTTCTAGCATGGAATCCAGTTGCTTCTTCAGTTCTACGAGCTCTGACGGGTTCATACTATAGGGTCTCTGGGCTATGGGTCCGGTTCCGGGGATTAGTTCAATGATAAACTCAATATCCCGATCTGGGGGCATACCGGGCAAAACATTTGGAAATACATCGGGGTATTCACAGACTATCCGAACTTGGTCAATGGTAGGCTGGGCTATACTCTTGTTACACTTGAATTGGCGAGGTAAGGTTTCAGATATATGCTCGACTGATATTCCGGCGGTACTGGTCATAGTGATGGCTTTCTTGGCACAGTCAATCAATCCTTTATGTTTGGACATCCAATCCATTCCTAGTACTACTTCCAAACCATTAGTTCCGAGTACTATCAGATTTGCATAAAAATCTATGCCATGGATTCGGATAGGGACGGCTTTGCAAATTTTCCTAGCCTTGGTGGTTGATCTGGGAATTTGCACAATCATCACATGCTTCAATTTGGTTGGTTGAATTTTACTGGTGCATGCAAATTCTTCGGTGACAAATGAATGCGATGCACCCGAATCAAACAACACTCTTGCAAGTACAGAATTAACAGAAAACATACCCAGCACGACGTCTAGCGCTTCCTGAGCTTCTTCAGCATGCATGATAAAAATACGGCCATTGCGGTTGAGTTAATTCCCTGGGGCAAACCTTCTTCCGGGCTGAACACGACGCTGCTGCTGAGATGGGGCATTGGCATTGGGGGCTGTAGCATTCTTCTTGTTGGGGCACTCGTTGGAATAGTGGCCTTTATTTCCACAGTCATAACAAGTCACTTGCGACTTATCCTTGGCTGCGACAGGCACAACATTACTTCCAGTCCTAGGGGCAGTGTTGGTGTTGGCGGTAGCATTGTTGTTGTTGAACTTGGGTGGGGCGCGGTTGAAATTGCTAGAGTTTCCAGGGTTGTTGTGATTTCCTCCGGGTCTAGGGTTTCCACGGTTGGGATAGGTTGGACGGTTCATCGGGGTCTGTTGGTTCTTGGGGCAAATGCTGGAGATGGGTTGGGGCGATACTTTGGGGTCTGATGGGTTCCTGGCTGATGCATCATGCGACGCTTGCGGTTCTCATTGGCTTGGTTGATCTTTCCTTCCATCTGGATAGCAGAGTCGACAAGGGCTTCAATATCCGCAAAGGGGATATTGACTAACACTGTCTGCATCTCGTCATGCAGCCCATACAGGAATCTTTCTTTCTTCTTGGCTTCGGTGTCTATCTCGCCCGGGGCATACCTAGCTAATGACAAAAATTTGTCACGGTATTCCACCACAGTCATCCTTCCTTGCTTCAGTTCTCTGAACTCGTCTCTCATTCTCTTTATCAAACCTGGTGGCACATGGGTTCGGCTAAACTTGACCTTGAATTCCTCCCAGGTCATCATCTGGCCTCCGGTCATTGCACGAACACTGTTCCACCATGCCCTGGCATCTCCGGCTAGATAGTGGGTGGCAAACAGAACTTTCTCGTTGGCTTCCACTCCAGCGACTTCTAGGTTATTTTCCATGGTTTGCAGCCAATTCGGTGTCTAGGGGTTCTTCTGACTTAGTGAAAACATGTGGGTTAGTGTTCTGGAAATTCTTGAGCTTAGATCCATGGTTGTCCTGATTTCCGTGGCCTTGGTTGTTGTGGGCAAGCTAGGCTATCTGCTGCAGGGTGGCTAGGTTGGCTTGGCGTTCCGCTCTTTCAGCTTCACGGTCAGAAGTCAACATTTGCAGAATCTGCAACATCGGGTCCAGGGCTGAACCACTTCCTCCACGTGGCATCTGAAGATTTAGATAGATCATGAGAAAAGAGGGAAATTTCTAAGGTTTTAGGTCTTTGAAAAGTTTTTAAAGTTTGACTCAGATTTGTCTAGCAACTTGCTTTTTCATTCATTCATTCATAGCACCCAATACAACACACACCACAACAAATAAAAGCAGATGGTTTTAAGAACCATTCTGAGAACTACGATACAGTGGGACCGAATACTACTCACTACGCTAGTGCTCAAGTGCTAC
Source organism: Avena atlantica (assembly GCA_910589765.1). NCBI lineage: Eukaryota > Viridiplantae > Streptophyta > Magnoliopsida > Poales > Poaceae > Avena > Avena atlantica. The sequence continues at coordinate 126,732,877 of OU342739.1, forward strand.
TACTCCTTGGAATATGTGGCTTCATCATCCTCATCATCATCGATGAAGGCGAAATCATCCTCATCAGTGAAGAAGTCCATGGCCCGATCCTCCAGAAAATCATCGTCATCGCTGAGATAGGAGTAAGGGTCTCCACGAAGATCCTCTCCGGCATTCTCCCTTTCCTACAACTGCAGGTCTCTCTCGTGGATGGTCTCTTCCAAAGATGAGATGCGGTGGCGAAGACGGGCAATGATGCGCTCCTTCTTGTCGAGCTGACGACGGCGAGACTTGCGATCCCTTGCTAGCATGGCGATGGTCTGATCCTTCGTCTTGATGATGGCGGACTTATGGTTGCAGTAGTCACGGCAGTTGTCCAATTCCTGCTGACGATCGTACATCATGAAGCTAAGGTGGTCCAATTGAGTCTTCAGCTCGGGGTGGTATGGGGCTTCCAGTGGTTGTCCATTTGCATCACGCCTTGGGCAAAACTCAAAGCGAGTACCCTTGATCTGATTGATGCTCTGCCCACACAGACGGGAAAGAGCTTCCTGCATTGCTCTGGCAAGTCCATCGAGCCAGTTGTTTTCCCTCAAGGTAAATTGAATTCCCTCCGCGGTGGGAGGTTCAATCTTTCCTCGGATACTTGCAACAATTAGCCACTGCAGGTCTTCTCCTCCTTGATCATTGAGCTGAGCTCCGAAGAACTCGGGGTGCGGATGCTCCAGAAGTTCCGAAAGCTGATCCAAATCCCTCTCAAAGATAAGGCCTCCTCCATTCCCAAGTTGGTAAAACTTGCTGTACTTCACATCCATCTATAAACATAGAGGATGAGTAGGTTAGCAGAGTGATCAAGTGTGTCAAAATTTTATGTATTTTGCAAGAGTTTTTGAGGAACATGAATTTTTATGAAAGAATCAAAGAGATAAGAATGAGAATAAGTTTTTTGTAAATATTTGTTTTTCTTTGGCTTTGAAACTAAGTTTTTGGGTTAAAACGTCCAATCTAACTAGGGTCTCCTATGGTCAGGATGGCTCTGATACCAACTTGTAAACACCCGGATTTTTCAATCCTAGATGCCTGTTATGCCATACATCGCAATCCCAGGATTACCATTTTTGCGAGACATAACAGAATTGGATACCATAGTACATCATCCATTACAAACGATACATAAGTTCTTACACAAATAGGGATCTCATGATCCAGTTCTTAATACAACATCAAGTAGCGGAATACGTAATAATAACGGTAGCGTAGGCGAAGCTCCATCTTCGGGTTCACAGGCAATGCTGACGATGGGAGATGATCCTAGTTGTCGTAACCTTCCTGGGGTCCATCTTCCAGGTACTCCTCTTCAAAGTCTGGCCATGGGAATAGCCAGGGACAAAGCCATGAGTACTCTTTAAGTACTCGCAAACTAATACTAACAGGTAAAGGTGTTTTTGGATAATAGGACACTAGGCTCTAGGGTTGTTTTGCAAAAGCCAGATTTATCTCTACTAAGTTCTAAAGCTAGTCACAATTTTATAACTCCTAAGTGGGATCTTGTAACTCATATCACAACCCTGTTATGGTTAAGTCAAAGTCTCAATTCGTTTCACAAGTCATTTTGAAAAGTCTGACGGGGGAACAGTATGGCCACTCCAACTGTCCATAACCGCGGACGCGGCTATTCGAATAGTTTGACACTCTACAGAGATTGTATACTTTCACCACAATATTCAATACATCCATCAGGAACAAATCCTGAATTCACCATACTCAGTATGCGGATAATCAATCCTAACATTTCAATTACACGCCCTAGTATAAGCACCTCTCCTGTGAGTTTGGCCTCCCAACCATGACCAACTGTCATCTTGGGTACTGCACAGATGGACAATCTTCACAAGGTAGCCTCAGCTCAAACCTTGGCCGTGAGGGAGCTAATACTAAGGTACATAAGTTTCCAGTAAAGCCCTACCCAATCTTCGGGTTTTGTGGTTGTATGATAAAATTGGAATGGTATCGCATTCAGACAACCATCAGTTTTTATAAAGGGCTAAGGCTCATGCCTCAACATTTTCATCACCATAATCATCTGGTGTTCGGAAACACATGTCAAAACATCTTAGTAGAATGATCCATCATTCTAAGGTTTTCATAACCATTTTCACCAAGTAATCCCATCTAAAGTTGATCAAGTTTTATGCTTAGCACTAGCATCTACAAGTGGGGGTAAGCAATAATGAGGGGTGGTAAACTAGTGGAATTTTAACTAAGTTCCATCTCATGCCTTAAGATGACATCAAGATTATCTAGCTTAGGCCAAATTTTATGCTCTTTATGCAACCTTCAAATATCTCCTTAGAATCTACAAGTCACTTGAGTACCCTCTAAGGAAGTAGCTTTGATAAAGAAATAAAGTAGAAAGCTTGCAAATAAAACTAGGATTGGGTTATCAAGTGGGTATGACCACATATGCTTAAGGCATATAGTAGGCATGGTAACAAGTAAGGGTTTGTTGCATCAGCTGGGTATTCTGCAAGAGTTAACTTGCATCAATATCAGTATAAGCTTGCCTTGTGCAGAGCAGTGGTTGAAGCTCTCCTCGGCTTCTTCTTCGTAGTATCTTCCTTCCTCCTCGTATCCTTGGTCGGTACTAGCGTCTATGAATAAATACGAGGTACACAATCACCAAACAATACTTAACTAGTTGCAATCATCACACACAAGGGTCCTATAGATGATCTAGCATCATCTCTAACATTACAAGTTTAAGGCTTGGTTTAATTCCTTTTATTTTTAGAAAAGTAATTTCTACTCATTGGAAAACTACTTAAGATTTAATATTCTCCAAACCAAACATGGGATCATGTTGACACATGTCATCACCACATATTTTAGTCCATGGGAATGTGATTTAAAGTGGTGTCACAATTTAATAAGGTTTTACCCTTTTATTTTATTTAAATATAATGACTAGAAATGCCTATGTAGCATTCTTTTATTACTAAAATTATTTATGTAAGTATACCTATATATTTTTATATATTCTGAAAGGTATGGTTAAATGTGATTTTTGAGAGTTGGAATCAACTCAAAAGCTATTATGGTTTCAATTTGAAAAATGTTTGAATGCAGAAAATCCTCTGCCTTGTTATTTTTACCATGCATGATCTATAGATCCAAATGACTTGAATCCAACGGGCTTGGATTCATCATTCCCAGACCTTTCTAACAAAATTGGTTTCATTCAAATTGGTGCACTGAATCGATCTGGGTTGAATTTTGAAGTTGGGTACAGAAGTGTGTTTGAATTAAAAAGAAAAAGATGTAATTCAAATCACTGGGCTGCGCGGGAAAAGTTAACGGGCCGGCCTGCTAAGCGTAGTGCTCTCGCGGGCTGCTTAAGTGGGTGTCCCCACTTGCCAGTGAGACAGGGAGGGGCGAAGCGGTACGGGGCAACGTGGGTCGTTCGATCTGATTCTAATCCAACGGTTGGGAGTCATCGTCGACGCGAGACAACGCCGGCGAGAAAGAAACCTAGCGCGGCCAGTGAGGGTTGCTGGGGGCTCACCGGGGTGCTGGCGAGGGTCGGCGAGGCGGGCGAACGACGAAGTCGACGACGGAGAACTCAGGGGTGGTCGCAGCAGCTCCTGGGGTGGACGAAATCGATGGCTCCCTTCTTCTCTAGAAGCAGCGGGCTCCGGTGAAATTCTGGCGAGGAGGTGCTCGCCTTGCTCCGGGAACGGTGTGGCACGATCAGTGACGAGAGGGGAGTGAGATGGTGTGAAGAAATCGAGCGGGGGTGGCCTCTATTTATAGTCGAGCGAGGGGACCGATGGGGCGCACAGTGAGCTCGTCAGGGGCGATGTTACAGGCAGCTATTGGCATGGGCGACGGTGTGGTGTTCCCTGGCGATGCTCAACGACATGGTTTCGAGGCGTGGGGCGGTGCGGTTTGGTCTGGAACATGCGACGCTCTGCACGGCAGAGGTGGCGTCTTCGACGACGAGCGGTGGTTGTACGTCACGGGACGGCGAACGGGGATGTCTGGCGGTCTCCTGGGTCGATGGGGATTGTGTATGCACGCGGCGAGGGTGGCACGCGGTCTGTGGGCTTCGGTCGAGGGTGGTGCTCTGGCACACACTCGTCATGGTCGCTGGCGGTTTGGGCGCGGTCCGTGCGTGTGGTCCAGTGGTTGGCAAGGTTCGAGCGGTGGACAGGGAGTGGCGGTGGATGGTGGGCTGCCTCCCAGACATGCTGGCTAGGCGTGTGTCTCCTCCTAGCTTGATGTCGACATGGGGGTGACATGGGTGTGCTCGGCTGTTCACCATTTATGGCAATGGCAAGCTCACAGTGGTGCTAGTGCTTGGTTAATCTTCCTAGATGATCTACTGAGCTAAATAGGGAACAAGTTAGGCCAATTTTACTGCACACTATAGTGTTTGATGTTTGTTTGATTTGTATCTGCAACCTGTTTGATGAAATGGCCGCATGAATTCAAGTTTTGAATTTTGAAAAGATTTTTGGTGGGTTTGCTAGATTGGTGCTGGTGAGTCTGCAGATGCTTGTGTTTTGAAAGTTGAGCTTGTTTGAGTGGTTTTTGAAAAAGTGGGATCTTCCCATATGATAAAGATTCCATTTTGAATTGTCATTTAAACTATGCATTTGAAAGTTTCTGGATGATCACAAAGTGGGCCTTGATAACTTGTTGTGAGTACATTCAAGGGGTGCAAAGATCCAGAAAAGTTTCTGTTAGGTTCTGAAAGTTTGAGACAGCCAAAGTAGGCATGGGAGTTAAATTGGTCAAAGTGACCATTCATTTAATATATGTGTTTTGATTTAGTTGTCTTTAGGAAAAGTGTGGGAAATGTTTTAGATGATGTTTATTTCACCTAAGAAACATTTTACAAGCAATGAAACAATTAAACAAGGTGGTTCCAAAGAATTTAAAATTAAATGCATACACATATGCATGCCTTCATAATTTTAATTAGAAAAGTTTTTGTTAACCCTAATTTTGATGATTATAGTTTGATGATTTAAGTTTAATATTTTTGGAATGTTACATAGCCACACCGTCAAGTATGTTACGACCTTGCATGAATGCAGTTTGCGAAGGGCGAACTACATGATCAGCCACTGAATTTAATCTGATAGTAGTGACTTTGGTGAATATCTTAAAACTAACATTAAGACGACAGATCGGTCTATATTGTTGGATCCGCTCTGCTCAATTAATCTTAGGTAATAAAATTATCTCTCCAAAATTTAATCAAAACAAATCTAATTGTCCAGCGTGCAAAGCACTAAACATGTCCATCAGATCTGTTTTGATAACATCCCAAAAGGTTTGATAAAACTCAGCTGGGAATCCATCAGGGCCAGGGGCCTTACTGTGTTCCATTTGGAAAATAGCCTTCTTGACCTCGTCCATAGTATAGGGAGCAGTCAATAGATTGTTTTCCTCAATAGAAACCTGGGGTACATCGTCTGTTTGGGACTCATCCAGAGAGAAGGTACCTTCTTATGGTTCTCCAAACAAACCTTTGTAGTAATTTGTAATATAAGATTTCAACTGCTCATGTCCCTCAATAATTCCAGCATCATCTTGCGTTAAGGAGCGAATAAGTTTCTTCTTGTGTCTTCCATTGGCCACACTATGGAAGTATCTAGTATTCGAATCCCCGTGCAAAATAAATTGAGCCTTGGAACGTTGGTACCATTTGAGTTCTTCTTCGCGCAGAAGCCATGCTATCTCCGCATTCGATTGGCTTTTAAGATCAATTTCATGCAAAGTTAACAATCGTATTTCTGATAAAGCTTCGAGTTCATCAATAGTAGACGAGAGCCTTTGTTTTTCTTTTTTAAGAATACCGGTTGTGTGACGTGCCCAACCCCAGAGGTGTTTGTGTGTCGCTCGCACTTTATTATTCCACCTCTGGATTGGGTTACCACCCATAACTGGTTTTTCCCAAATAGCTTTGACCATATCCTGGAAACCATCCCGATGTAACCATCCTAATTCAAATTTGAACGGACGAGAACATCGTGACCTAGGTATACCAGTAGTCAGCAAGATGGGAGCATGGTCTGACAGAGCCTCAATATGTTCTAGAGCGCGTACCGAGACTAGGGGAAAATGTTCTTCCCAATCTGAGTCCATCAGTACACGATCAAGTTTTTCGTATGTAGGTTCTGGAAGATTATTTTCCCAAGTAAATTGTCGTCCAATCATTGTAACCTCTTTTAGATCCAAACTATCAATGACAGCATTGAATAAAAAAGGCCAATGATCGTCAAACCGACCTTTACTCTTCTCAAATGGAAAACGAAGCAAGTTAAAATCACCCCTATAAGAATAGGGTATGGATTGTCCTTTGCTAAGTTCACCAATTCTCGAAGGAAAACATCTTTAAACTTATCCTGAGCCGCACCATACACAGCAACAAGGCACCATATGAAATTATCAGCTTTATTACGGATATGGAGTTTGATGTGAAACTCACCCTCCGAACAAGCCAAAACCTCCATGGTGTCACACCTTATGACAAGTAAGATACCACCAGAACGACCACGTGGTGGACGAGAATGCCATACGAAGTCTATACCTCCCGATATACGGTCCAGCAGACTTGTAGAGAATTCACGCCTACCTGTTTCAGAAATGGCTACAAAATCTAAATTATGATACCGAGAACAATGAGCAATATGTAAATGTTTAGCCAAGTCACGAAAACCTCTGCTATTAAAAAACATGACATTCATTGGGAAACAATAATAGATTTTGATGCCAAATCCCGTTTCCGAGACTTATTACATTTTTTACCAGAGGATGATTTTTGACCAGACGCTGTTAGTTCATATACAGAACTAAGTCGATCCTCATCGAAAGCAACCTCCAGTACTTCACCCACGAGATGAGATAGGAGCTGACCATCAGTACTTAGTACTGAATTGATAAGTACCAATCTTCGGCTTTAGCTTCCATAAAAGCGAATTGTTTTGTTTTGGTGAGGCTCAGGATGCGGCGGACCTTTATGCCGAGCTCTTCGGCTGTAGTCAGGGTGTTTTTCTGATTCGGTATTTGGGAATTCCGGTTCACTACTGGAGGCTTACAAATGCGGAATAGAAAATCGTTGAGGAAAGACTACAGTTGATATTGAGTAGTTGGAAAGGTAAATTACTCTCCATAGGAGGAAGATTGGTACTTATCAATTCAGTACTAAGTAATATGGTACTGTATATGATATCATTCTTTCAACTCCCAAAAGGTGTCTTACAAAAGTTGGATTATTTCTGATCAAGATTCTTTTGGCAGGGGGATAGTGAGAAAAATAAGTATAGACTGGCTAAATGGAGTGTGCTTTGTCGACCCAAAGAAAAAGGGGGGCTAGGTATTCATGATCTGGAGATCAAGAATACAGCCCTACTTAGTAAATGGATCTTCAAGTTATTAACTAAAGAGGGTATATGGCAAACTCTACTAAAAAGAAAATATATTGGTTCAAAAGCATTGTCCCAAATGGTTTGGAAACCTGGTGACTCTCACTTTTGGGCCGGCCTGATGGCAACGAAGAAACAATTCTTCCGCTTCGGTACATTTTCTATTAAGGACGGTTCTCAGATACGGTTTTGGGAGGATAAGTGGCTTGGTACTGCCACACTTCGGGAACAATATCCTGCATTGTATTTCATCGTCCGTTACAAGGAGGAAACGATTGACACCGTATTGGAATCATTCCCCCCCAATGTGACTTTTAGGAGAGATTTAATTGGTACCAGACTTGACTCTTGGATCATGTTGCTACATCGGTTAGCAAATGTTCAATTGTTACTTGGGCCTAATGAATTTCATTGGAACTTAAACGAGAATGGTTCTTTCTTTGTTAGTTCCTTATACAATGCTTTAGTCCAGCCAGTCATACCAGTTTTAGATAATAGGATGATCTGAAAAATGAAGATACCTCTAAAAACAAAATCTTTGCTTGGTATCTTCGTCGAGGGGTTATTCTTACTAAAGATAATCTTATTAAGCGGAATTGGTATGGGAATCCTATGTGTGTGTTTTGTCATCATAACGAGACAATCAAACATCTGTTTTTTCAATGCAATCTCGCTAGATCTATATGGTCAGTGACCCAAGCAGCTTCAGGCTTGTATCTGCCACGTAGTATTGCCAACATTTTTGGGAATTGGTTACGGGGGATAGACCACAAGTATAAGTTACTTCTTCGGGTTGGAGCGATTGCCATAATATGGTCGCTACAACTATGTAGGAATGATAAAGTTTTTAATGATAAAAATTGTTCTCTCATGCAAGTTATTTACAGGTGTACCTCCACCCTACGGTCTTGGTCGACACTGCATCGTGTGGACTATCACGACCTTTTTATGGAGGTGTGCACGTGGATGGAGGATACGGCACGAGATTTGTTTACCCGACATGGATGGCAGCATAATCTACGGATAGGCCCTCCTCCAACATCTTAGGCGTTTTTTATACTTTCTCATTCTGATATGTAATACGCCTTTTAATTATTTTTGTTCGGATCTATGGACTGTAACGGCTGTGTGCATCCTAGCTATGCAGAGGCCCGATGTAATACTTAAACTTTTTTGAGTAATAAAGCACACTTTATCGAAAAATATATAGTTGATGTTTGGCTACAGAATGTTATACATGTGGTTTTATAGCTATATCTATGATTTTATAGCTGCTGAAATCCTGATTTCTTTATACTTTTTGTGAAACGCTATTTTGAAAAATAGCGCGCTATTAACACGCTATAGCATTCGTAACCATTTTTAAAGCCCACGCTATTTAAGTTAGCGCGCTATTTTTTTTGTTGATTGAATCAGAGAGTTTTGGTGTGGCTTCAGCACTGATTTCACAATTGGTAATGGACTAGAACCAAATGAGTGGTTGTTGTTGTTGTACTAACATTAAAAATAATGATGCATGCATCTGAAGACAATCCAAATACGTAGGCAGTAGCAAAGCAAAGGCTGCGAGCTCTGATGTCCGATCGTTGCCTCACACAAGAAACCAACAAGGATCTCTGTTTTTTCCCAGCCAAGGCTGCGAGCTCTGCTGTCCGGTCGCTGCTTCAGACGCAACCAACATGGGACGTTCGTCTTTGCTAGCCACGACCGGCAACTCCGTTGTCCGGTTATTTGCTTCAGACAAAAACCAACTAAGGCTCTCTTTTTCGCACAACCGGACAAGAAGAACAACAAGCTATGTACAGTATATCTGTATATGCCAGTGTTTTCCAAGCTCCAAATTAGTCCTCAATGTTTCTTGTAATGTACTTCCTCTGTTCGGAATTATAGGTCCTACGCGTATACCTAAGTTGTTAATTTGACCAGCAAAATATAACTTATATATCACAAAACTTATAGCATTAGAAAATATAACCTCTAAAGTTTCGAATAATATAATTTTTATGCTATACTATTTATATTTTATTGTTTAAATTGGCAACCTAGTTATCCGCGCAGGACTTATAATCCCAAACGGAGGAAGTAATGACTAAACCGAGATATATACTAGTAGTAGATTTAATTTCACTGTGTTAAGGTAGTAGCAGAATGAGCGGTCACAAACACGCCTGCATTAGTGCACCTCAAAGAAATTTCTAAAATGTTTTGCCTCCATTCATGGCAATAGACAACTATTTCGTACTCCAGTAAGAAACTGCATTACTCAAGTGGTGGCCACCGAAACACTCCGATTTTAAAGGTAAGGACCATTAAGAAACGGTTTAACCAAAGTTATCTTGTAATGATATACTTGTAGGGGTTCGTAGCATGGAAAACAAAAAATTTCTACCGCATGCATACAACCAAGCCAAGATCTATCTACTAGATTGTAGCAACGAGTCGATAGAAGCACTCACCCTCAAAGATTCCAAAGCGGTTAACGAGAACAGATTCTCGTGGGTGATGTAGTCGTACACTTGCCGATCTCAAGATCGCGTAGACGATCCTTTCGGCGCTGCGTTCCAGCAGCGCTTCCGCAGTCGGTCACAAGTTCGGTACTCGATGAAGACCTTCCTCTCCCTTGTTCCAGTAGGCAGCGGAGGTTGTAGTTCTCCCCTCGCGATTCCGGCAGCACGACGGCGTGGTGTCGGAAGTAGAGGGAAGATTCCGCAGGGCTTCGTCTAAGCCGGATGCGAGTTATGGTGGATTAGGGTTTCCCGGAGATCTAGGGTCTAGATGACCGGGAGGACGAGGAGGTGTCGGCGGCGGCGACGAACCGACGGCGACGGCGGCGGCGTGACGGCGGCTTGGGCGCGGCGGCGGCAGCGCGGGTGTGTGGGGAGGGCTTGGCTCTTGTGGTGTTGGGGCAGCCCACCCCTCTATTTATGAGAGGGAGGGGTAGCCTTGGGAGTGGTGGGTTTGAATCCAAACCCAAACCCAAGTTGGATTGAGAGAAGGACTTATTTCTTCTCCCACTAGGAAACCATTGTTCCAATTTGATTTTTCAAACTTTCCGTTTGACTTTCAATTTAGAGCTTTATTTCTCTCTTGCAAATTTCAACACCAAGTGACCTAGGATATGATCCAATCATTCCACATATCCATGTCACATTCATGGACCATTCCCCTTCCGGACCGGTGAACCTTCTAGACCCTTCTAGAACCTCTCCGATGAAATCATCGGAAACTTTCCCGAACTCCGAAATAGGACTTTCCTTATATGAATCTTATTCTCCAGACCATTCCGGATCTCCTCGTGATATCCCGGATCCCATCCGAGACTCCGAACAACATTCGGTATCCCTACTAACATTTCATATCTACTAAACAACATCGAATCCTTAAGTGTGTCTTCCTACGGTTCGTGAATTATGCGGACATGACCAAGACACTTCTTCGATCAATAACCAATAGAGGAATCTGGAAATTCATATGGCTCCCACATATTTCTATGATTACTTTGCGATCGAATGAACCACTTACATACGATACCAATTTCCCTTTGTCTCACGATAGTTTACTTATCCGAGGCTTTAATCGTCGGTATCTCTGCATACCTAGTTCAACCTCGTTACCGATAAGTACTCTTTTCTCGTTCCCGTGATATGTGATCCCTTGTGAGCCAATCACATGATTGCAAGCTAATTGGATGACATTCCACCGAGAGGGCCCAGAGTATATCTATATGTCATATGGATGGACAAATCCCACTCTTGATCCATGTGCCTCAACCCATACTTTCCGAACATTCAATGCCACCTTTATAGCCACCCAGTTATGGTGTGGTGTTTGATGTCATCAAATCATCCTTCCGGTGATGGTGATTAACATGATCTCATGGTCGAAGGAATTAGGTTACTATGTATCAGAAAGCTTATAGCAAACGAACTATTGAAATGACTTGATCTTAATGCTACGCTTATCTATAGGAGTATGTCCATCATACCATTCTCCTAATGATATGATCTTGTTATTAATAACATCTCAATGTTCATGATCGAGAAACCATGATCATCTATTAATCAACAAGCTAGTATTATAAAGAGGCTTTACCAGGAACTCTAATTTAGTTTACAAATCACATAAGTATTAATGTTTCCGGTTAATACTACTATAGCATGAATGTAAACATTTATCATAAACACAAAGATACAATAATAACCAATTTTATTATTGCCTCTAGGGCATATATCCAACAGTCTCCCACTTGCACTAGAGTCAACTAATCTAGATTACATGGTAATATACCGAACACCCATGGCGGTTTGGTGCTGGTCATGTTTTGCCCTCGGGAGAGGTTTAGTCAACGGATCCGCCACATTCAGATCTATGTGTACTTTGCAAATTTTTATGTCACCATCTTGGACATGCTCTCGAATAGCGTGAAAACGTATCTTGATGTACTTCAGCTTCTTGTGTGACCTGGTTCTTGCGCATTGGCTATGGCACCCATGTTATCACAGTAGATAGACATTGGGTCCAGCAAACTTGGAATCACACCGAGCTCTGTAATGAACTCCTTCATCCATATCGCCTCTTGTGAAGCCTCCGAAGCAGCTATGCATTCCGATTCAGTTGAAGATCTCGCCACAACGCTTTGCTTTGCGCTCCTCCAGCTAATTGTTGCACCATTCAAAGTAAATACGTATCCAGATTGAGATTTAGAATCATCCGGATCGGTGTTCCAACTAGCGTCGGTGTAACCATTAACAACGAGCTGTTCATCACCTCCATAAGAAAGAACCATATCCTTAGTTCTTCTCAAGTACATAAGTATGTTTTTGACCGCTGTCCAATGATCCACTCCTGGATCACTTTGATATCTGCTAGTCAAACTAACAACATATGCAATGTCGGGTCTAGTACATAGCATGGCATACATTAGAGATCCTATGGCTGAGGCATAGGGAGTCTTACTCATCCTTTCTCTATCTTCTGCCGTTGCTGGACTTTGAGTTTTACTCAAGGTCGTATTGGGAAACATGGGCAAGAACCCTTTCTTGATATCTTCCATTCCAAACCTCTTTAGAACTTTGTCCAAATATGTACTCTGTGACAATGATATTAGGCGCTCGATCTATCTCTATAAATCTTTATGCCTAATATGTAAGCCGCTTCGCCAAGGTCTTTCATTGAAAAACTATTATTCAAATAATCCTTGACACTATTAAGAAGGTCTACATCATTTCCAATCAACAATATGCCATCTACATATAGTATTAAGAATGCTACAGAGCTCCCACTCACTTTCTTGTAAATACAAGCTTCTCCATAAGTTTGTATAAAACCAAAACTTTTGATTACCTTATCAAAACGTTGATTCCAACTTCGGAATGCTTGCTTCAATCCATATATGGACCGTTGAAGTTTGCATACCTTGTTAGCATCTTTAGGATCGACAAAACCTTTGGGTTGCATCATATATAACTCTTCATCAATGTCTCCATTGAGGAACGCTGTTTTGACATCCATCTGCCAAATCTCATAATCATAATATGCAGCGATTGCTAACATAATCCTCACAGACTTTAACTTCGCTACTGGTGAGAAAGTCTCATCGTAGTCAACTCCTTGAATTTTTCGAAACCCTTTTGCGACAAGTCGAGCTTTATAGACAGTAACATTACCATCACCATCTGTTTTATTCTTGAAAATCCATTTGTTCTCGACAGCCTTCCGGCCATCCGGTAAGTCCACCAAAGTCCATACTTGGTTTTCGTACATGGATCCAATCTCGGATTTCATGGCTTCTTGCCATTTATTGGAATCTGGGCTCATCATCGCTTCCTCATATGTCGCAGGGTCATCGGTGTTGTCCACCAACATGACACTCATAACGGGATCATACCAATCAGGAGTGGTACGAGTTCTCGTTGACCTGCGAGGTTCCGTAGTAATTTCAACCGAAGTTTCATGATCAACATCATTAGCTTTCTCTCTTATTGGTGTAGGCGCCATAGGAACCACTTCCGGTGCTGCGCTACTCGCAAGTTCGAGAGAAGGTTCAACAACCTCGTCGAGTTCTACTTTCCTTCAAGTCACTTCTTTCGAGAGAAACTCCTTCTCTAGAAAGGATCCATTCTTGGCAATGAAGATTTTGCCCTCGGATCTATGATAGAAGGTATACCCAATAGTTTCCTTCGGGTATCCTATGAAGACGCATTTTTTCGCTTTGGGTTCAAGCTTGTCTGGCTGTAACTTCTTTACATACGCTTTGCAACCTCAAACTTTAAGGAACGACAATTTAGGTTTCTTTCCAAACCACAATTCATACGGTGTCGTTTCAACGGATTTAGATGGTGCCCTATTTAAAGTGAATGCGGTTGTTTCTAATGCGTAACCCCAAAACGATAGCGGTAAATCTGTAAGTGACATCATAGAATGAACCATATCTAAGAGAGTTCGATTATGACATTCGGACACACCATTACGCTGTGGTGTTCCCGGCGGTGTCAATTGTGAAAGTATTCCGCATTTCTTCAAATGCTCGCCAAACTTGTAACTTAGATATTCACCTCCATGATCAGATCATAGAAATTTAATCTTCTTGTTACGTTGATTCTCTACCTCACTTTGAAATTCCTTAAACTTCTCGAAAGTTTCGGACTTATGTTTCATGAAATAGATATACCCATATCTACTTAAGTCATCCGTGAAGGTAAGAACATAACGATAACCACCGCGCGATGCTACACTCATTGGACCACACACATCGGTATGTATGATTTCCAATAAGTCCGTAGCTCGCTCCATCATACCAGAAAATGGAGTCTTAGTCATTTTACCCATCAGACATGCTTCGCATCTTTCAAGTGATTCAAGAAGTCCATCGGAATGGAGTTTCTTCATACGCTTCACTCCAATATGACCAAGACGACAGTGCCACATATAGGTCGAGTTATCGCTCAATTTCAAACGTTTTAGCTTCAATGTTATTAATGTGTGTATTTTCACAATCGAGATTCAATAAGAATAGACCATCTATCAAAGGTGCATGTGCATAAAACATATTACTCATATAAATCGAATAACCTTTATTCTCGGACTTAAACAAGTAACCGTCTCGCAATAAACATGATCTAGATATAATGTTCATGCTCAACGCATGCACCAAATAACAATTATTTAAATATAAAACTAATCCCAATGGTAGATGAAGAGGTAGCGTGCCGACCGCAATCACATCAACCTTTGATCCATTTCCAACGCACATCGTCACCTCGTTCTTCGCTAGCTTCCGTTTATTCTGCAGTACCTGTTTCGAGTTACAAATATGAGCAATCGAACCAGTATCAAATACCCAGGCACTACTACGAGTACTAGTGAGATACACATCAATAACATGTATATCGGATATACCTTTCTTCTTGATGTTGCCGTTCTTCAAATCCGCCAAGTACTTTGGGCAATTCCGCTTCAAGTGACCTTATCTCTTGCAATAAAAGCACTCGGTATCAGGCTTAGGCCCAGCCTTGGTCTTCTTCGTCGGCGCGGTAACTTTCTTACCGCCCTTCTTGAAGTTTTCCTTTTTCTTAGACTTGCCTTGCTTCTTGAATTTGGTGGTCTTATTGACCAACAACACTTGGTGCCCTTTCTTGATCTCCACTTCTGCAGACTTTAACATGGAGAAGAGTTCTGACAACGACCTGTCCATGTTTCGCATATTGTAGTTCATCACAAAGTTCTTGTAACTTGGTGGTAGTGATTGGAGGACACGGTGAATCCTCAAAGCATTAGGAATCACTATACCCAAGCTTTAGAGTTTACTTGCGTGTCCAGACATCTTAAGCACGTGCTCACTGACGGAGCTGCCCTCTTCCATCTTGTAGTTAAAGAACTATTTAGAAGCCTCATAACTCTCAACTGCCGCGTGAGCCTCAAATATCATTTTGAGTTCACGGACAATATCATGTGGGTCATGGTTATCAAACCTTTTCTGAAGCTCCGATTCCAAACCATACAAGATAGAACATTGAACTGTGGAGTAACGATTCTTCCGAGCGAGGAAAACATTCTTTACCTCATCGGTAGCATTAGCTGCAGGCGGGTCACCCAGCGGTGCATCCAGCACATAGGTCAAATTACCAGCATTGAGGATAATTATCAAATTGCGGAACCAATCCGCGAAGTTGCTTCCATTGTTTTTTCAACTTTTCTTTCTCTAGGAACGCATTAAAATTGATGGTAGGGGCCGCCATTGATCTACAACATATTTGCAATAGTTTAGACTAAGTTTATGACAAAATGAGTTCTAATTAATAGTTAAATTAATCTAGGTGAACTCCAACTCAAAACAATATCCCTCAAATTGTTTTAGTGATCACACGAACCAAATCCACCACATCAAAACCGATCATCACGAGAGTTGATGTAGCTTCAATGGCGAACAATCAACATGTTCATCATATCTACTATATGACTCATGCTTTACCTTTCGGTGATCTGTGTTCCGAGACCATGTTTGTACATGCTAGGCTCGTCAAGATCAAACCTTAGCTTCTGCATGAGAAAATCTGGCTTGCTTACGTTGTATACACTCGCAGAATCTAACACACCCGATCATCACGTGGTGCTTCGAAACAATAAGCTTTAGCAACAGTGCTTACTAAGGATGAACACTTTAAAACTTGAAATTTTGTGCTTGAGGGATCATCTTATAATGCTACCGTCGCAAACTAAGAAATACAAGATGCATAAAAGGATTAACATCACATGCAAATCATAATATGTGTTATGATATGGCCTTTCTTCTTGTGCTTCCGATCTCCATCTTTAAGCACGAACACGATCTCCATCATCACCGGTATGGCGTCAAGGTCAATGGCGTCGTTTCATGGTTGTCGTCCACCAGCTTCAACTATTACAGCTACTTTGAATAGACACGCAGGTCTTTACGGAATTTAAAAAAACCAACCATATGGCTCCTGCCGGTTGCCAACTTAAAATAAGGAACATTGCATACATCATATATAATCACAATCATGGCCATATCACATCATAGCACACCCCTGCAAAACAAAGTTAGACGCCTCTAATTTTCTTTGCATATTTTACGTGGTTTGGGGCTTTCAATAAGTGTCGTTCTAACTTACGAACAAGAACCACAACGTTGATGCTTGAACTATCAAGTGACCGTTGTAAATTGAATCTATACTATGATGGGAGAGATAGACACCCGCAAAGCCACTTATGCAATACAAGTTGCATGTTAAGCATGGAGCAAGTCTCATGAACGATGTCATGTAAGGTTAGTCCGGGCCGCTTCATCCCATCATACCGCAAGATGCAAAGTACAAAAAAAGCAATTGATAATAAAAGCACCACTGCCCACAATGACCATTGTGTTCTACTCGTGCAACAAATCTACATATAGACACGGCTCTGATACCACTATAGGGGTTCGTAGCATGGAAAACAAAAAATTTCTACCGCATGCACACAACCAAGCCAAGATCTATCTACTAGATTGTAGCAACGAGTCGATAGAAGCACTCACCCTCGAAGATTCCAAAGCGGTTAACGAGAGCAGATTCGGGTGGGTGATGTAGTCGTACACTTGCCGATCTCAAGATCGTGTAGACGATCCTTTTGGCCCTGCGTTCCGGCAGCGCTTCCGCAGTCGGTCACACGTTCGGTACT